>CM075209.1:8910478-10180478 GCA_037577465.1 Liposcelis bostrychophila
AAGTTGGGGCCAATTTCTACCTTTTTTCTCCAGCGGGAAAATATGATTTAGACTAATTTTTTTTTTTTTTTTTTTTAGTACTTTCACGCGGTGATAGCGAATTTCGAACCGGCCGGGTCTTATCTGTGAAAAAATGTTTAGTGATTTTTATGATTTTGACCATTAAATTAGGCCACTTTGGGGTCGTCCATCTATTACGTAACGCAAAAATAGACCACTTTTTGACCCCCTCCCCCCAAATTTTTTTTAAAAATAGTGAGATTATTTTAATATTAAAATCAAGTAACACATGGCTCAACTTCCCCACCCCCCACCCGCCCGTAACAATGCGTAACATCTTCGACCCCCACCCCACCACCTCCAGGAGTTATTTAATACATGGACGACCCCATACATGATTTTAGGCCAATTTTTTTTTTGCGTATTTTCACAAGGTGATAGTGAATTTAGGATCTAATGGGATCTTCGTGTCGAAACAATTTTTTTTAGATTTTGGCCATTTTATGGCCACTTTGGCCTTTGGGAAAAAAAATAAAAAAAATACATATCTAAACCACTTTTTTGCGTACTTTCACGCGGGGAAAGCGAATTTCGTGCCACTGTTATCTTCGCAGCTAAAATTTTTTTTAAAGTTTTGGCTGATTTTTTGAAAAAATTTGGAAGTTTAAAAAAATTACTACTAAAATTTTTTGACCGGGAAAAATTTAGGAAATGGATTCTAAACACAAAAGATCCTTATTAATTAGATTTTTCTGACTAAAAAATTTCATTGAACATGACCTCTAAATCGAACTACTGAGGAGTTGTTGCCATTTTTTTTGGCAAAAAATCCATTTTTGCCCCGAAAAACCAAATTTACACTTATACCCTTACTCAATGGTTGATGGGAAAAAATCGGGATATGGTGAAATTCGTATTCTACGGGTATTTGTGCATAAGTATAAGTGATACCAATAAAATAAAAAAAATTTCATGACTCCTAAAATCGAGATTAAACCGAATTTCAGAGAAAAAAAAATCAGGTATAAGCTCGATAAAAACGCTAATGACGTCTCAGGGGTTAATCGGAAAAATTCGGGGTAGTAAAATTTGTGCTCTACGACCTTGAAAACATAAGAAAACATTTTTTCAAAATATTTTGTATGCCCTTAAAGTGGATTAAAAAAAATGGAGTTTAAAAGACCTTGATTGCCCAATTTTCAAAAAGCTAAAGTGGCCTTGGAGGGCCACTGAGGGGTTTAAAAAAATTCAAAAAAAATTTTTTTTAGTGGTTTTACTGTACACCTCAAAGAAGCCGATTTTCAACACGCCCCCCAACATTTTAAATATTTTTTTAAAAATGACACGCCCTACTCTGCCCATGTAAGCGAAAATAGCGTATCTTCCTTTCCGGAATTGATTGTTTGTTTACATAAGTTAAAAATACGACAGACGTGCCAACTCCGAAAATGAAGATACGCTATTTTCGCTTACATGGGCAGTACTGGTCATAACGAAATTTTGGTCCGGCGAAGCTGACATGAAGAAAATCAATTTTTTTTCTCTTTAAATGGCCATTTTGACCACCGAGGCATTTCCTTAAAAAAATAAGAATTATACCCTTTAGATAGTCCTTTAAAGGAGCTTTTTTTTCGTTTTTTAGTTTCTTCAATCGGACAATCCGTTCTCTGCCAAAAAAATGAATATTAGCATTTCCACCCTAGCCTCAAAAAAGGTTTTCATTTCGACCCTAACATTTGGCCTAATTTACCCTCTCACCAGGTCCTATCGATAGGTGAAAGTTAAAAAAAAAATTTATTTTGGGGCACAAACCGTATGGAAACACGGTGGCAGCCTTTAAAAATTTTCCGAATTTTCTTGATTTAACCCAGACGCGACGTTTATGAGAGATTCCTATAGACCAATTATCCACATAAGCTAAACATACGATTTCAAAAGTTAGTTATGTTAAAGATGATGTTGGTCCAAAAATGAAGTCAAAATATATAAAATATGTATAACTTATATATACTTTATATATAAATTATATATATTTTATACATATTTTATAAATAATATTTTTTCTCACTTGGATAGTGCTGAGGGAAATCCATCATTTTTATTTAAATAACGTTTTAAATGAACCTAATGTGCAGGCCTAAGCGATCGCTTTATTTCAAAGAGAGCCTAAAATTTTAATTTAATGATTTCACTCGCAGGAATGTTAAATCATCAGCTGCTATTAAGAGAAACACGATACCGAAATTTTATTTCACGAAAATATTTAAGTTATTTAGGTAAAACTTTTTTCCGCGATTCATCCTCTTTCCCCCCCTTTTTGCTTTTTTTTGGTTCGTCGCCTTCAGATGCAGTAGGAGGATCCGTACCTCTTCATTCAAAAGTTGCATCCAATGGCAGGTGGTAATTAAAATTGTCAGAGCGAACGAAAAAAATACAGATGCGGCCGTAAATCAAAATTTAAATAATTCTAAAATGATTTCCGTTTTGCCGAAACCTACACAGAATAACCCATTTGCATTAACGGAACGCCCTATCTATATCTGTGACCGGTTTTTTTTTTTTTTTTTCTAAATCCCCATATTTTCATTCTCTTAGACTGATGTCATTCGTGGGTCACTGTTGACGGATGGATGCGGAGGTTGCCCCGGATTTTTTTTTAATCTTCCATCATCAGCGTTCGGAAGAC
Organism: Liposcelis bostrychophila; assembly: GCA_037577465.1. Lineage (NCBI taxonomy): Eukaryota > Metazoa > Arthropoda > Insecta > Psocodea > Liposcelididae > Liposcelis > Liposcelis bostrychophila. The sequence goes on from CM075209.1 coordinate 8,913,165, forward strand.
GCGAAAAAAAACTAGGATAAGACGATCTTAAAACGTTTATTCCTCATCATCGCCCATTCAGTAGTTTTTTCTTTACAGCCCAACCTGGAGAGTCTTGTGATGAAATAAAAAAGTACACTCTCTGTCCGGGAGCAGCTTGAAAATTGTCCTTGGCCGTTTAACACACCTCATGTCTCTCGTTACGTTCAGAGATAGCAATTAGCATGGAGATTGATTTCATTTTCGTGAATTTGAAATGGTCCTCCAACTTCATCAGTCAAGTGCCATCAAGGACCACTTCAAACGACACACACGCTTCATTTTTTTCTATAATACTTTTTTTTTTTTTTTTTTTTTTCTCCTTTACTTTGATTATTTGACTAAATGGAATGAGATATGATCAGCTTAAAGACGAAAATGTGAAAAATAAAGGACCTACCGTCAAATACCTCCGGAACACGTTTTCATTTAATTTTTGCTAACGGAACGGCTCCCACGGTATTACTGAGGTGGAGGTGTTTCAATCACATGAAGTAAAACCCTAGGTAGCAAAGTCTATCCAGTTCCGAGGACGTCATGAGGATATTTATTGAACGTCCATTGGATTTATATATGCTTGCACTGATGCTTGCGCCTTTTGGATGTCTTATGGATATCCCATGGAGTTGGATATCCTGTGGATATATAATGAACAATCCAAAGCATGTCAAGTGGATTAAAAATGCTATCTGGGACCATTTTGGAGAAAGAATATAATGTTATTTAAGAAGGAAAAGACTTGATTTCCTCCTTAGGAAGTTCCCTTTTAGTCTCAAAGTCTTAACACCTGAACTAGTAAAAGTCCTCCTCCTCCTCCTCCTTCTCCTCCTCAGTCTATCACCCTGAAACAGGGTGTACTGGTATCTCAGGAAGTGGCCTGCTTCGACTGTGCCTTCCAGACCTCTCTATATCCTCTGCCAGATGGACAGCTTCAGGGAGCGAAACACTCTTAACAGGCTTAAGCTGGTCCACTCCACTCATCGTCTTCTTGCCTTGCCTTTTCGCCGTAAAGCAAGGCGATAGAAACAAGTCAACAACATCTCTTGCCTTGTCCGAGACCACTCCTTTGAATTAGGAGCCAGCTTTTTTCAAGTGTCCCTTTCGATTGAGTGTCATTGCATTAAGGTGTCACTTTGAGTCAGATGCCATTTGCATCAACTGTGTTACTTTCACACTTTCACACTTTCACTTTCATGTTCATTTGCATCAACAAGTGTAACTTTGGATTGGGTGTCATTTGCATTTAAGTGTCACTTTGAATCAGGTGCCGTTTGCATTTAAGTGGTCAATTTGAATCAGGTGCAATTTTCTTTAAAATGTTACTCTGAATAACATGCCATTTGCATTAAGGGTCACTTTGAATTAGAAGTCATTTGCATTTTAGTGTCACTTTGAATCAGGTGCCATTTGCTTGTAAATGTCACATTGAATAAAATGTCATTTGCTCTTTAATGTCACTTTGAATCAGGTGCCATTTGCATTTATGTGTAATTTTGGATTGAGTGTCACTTTGAATCAGGTGCCGTTTGCATTTAAGTGTCAATTTGAATCAGGCGCAATTTGCTTTAAAATGTTACTCTGAATAACATGCCATTTGCATTTAAGGGTCACTTTGAATTAGAAATCATTTGCATTTTAGTGTTACTTTGAATCCGGTGCCATTTGCATTTTAGTGTCACTTTGAATCAGGTGACATTTGCTTGTAAATGTCACTTTAAATAAAATGTCATTTGCTCTTTAATGTCACTTTGAATACGGTGCCATTTGCATTTAAGTGTAATTTTGGTTTGAGTGTCATTTGCATTTAAGTGTCACTTTGAATCAGGAGCCATTTGAATCTTAGTGTCACTTTGAATCGGGTGCCATTTGCATTTAGTTTGAGTGTCATTCGTCAATTGCATTTGCATTTAAGGGTCACTTTGAATCAGGTGGCATTTCCATTTTAGTGTCAATTTGAATCAGGTGCCATTTGCTTGTAAATGACACTTTGAATAAAATGTCATTTGCTCTTAAATGTCACTTTGAATCAGGTGCCATTTGCATTTAAGTGTAATTTTGGATTGAGTGTCATTTGCATTTAGTTTGAGTGTCATTCGTCATTTGCATTTTAGTGTTACTTTCAATCGGGCACCATTTTCATTTTAGTGTTACTTTGAATTAGGTGCCATTTTCATTTTAGTGTCACTTTAAATCAGGTGCCATTTGCTTGTAAATGTCACTTTGAACAAAATGTCATTTGCTCTTTAATGTCACTTTGAATCAGGTGCCATTTGCATCTTAGTGTCACTTTGAATCGGGTGCCATTTGCATTTAAGTGTAATTTTGGATTGAGTGTCATTTGCATTTAGTTTGAGTGTCATTCGTCATTTGCATTTTAGTGTCACTTTCAATCGGGCGCTATTTGCATTTTAGTGTTACTTTGAATTAGGTGCCATTTTCATTTTAGTGTCACTTTAAATCAGGTGCCATTTGCTTTTAAATGTCACTGGGAGAGTTCAAGTATTACGTAAGACCGAAAGGGGGGGAGGGGGTGCTCAAAGTTCTTACGATTTCTTACTTGGGGGACGGGGGGAGTTTGGCAAATCTTACGTAAGAAATTCCATTATAACTTATTGTTCAAATTATTTTTTAATTTCAAAAAATTAAGTTGTTTTAATTTTTTTCATATGATGTCTAAAGTAGAAAAATTGAAAATTTTTTTCAAAAAATTACTATAAATCTAGATTTTAGAAAAAATATTATTCCTATTTAAAATTGCGGTTAAAAAAAAATGGGGGGGGGGGGTTCGCGAAAATCTTACGTAATATAATAGGGGGGTCGAAGAAATCTTATTAATTCTTACGAAGGGGGGGGGAGGGGGTCCAAAAACCCAAAAAAAAAGTCTTACGTAATACTTGAACGTTCCCACTTTGAATAAAATGCCATGTGCATTTTAATGTCAGTTTAAATTAGGAGCCATTTGCATTTAGGTGTACTTTTGGATTGAGTGCCATTTGCATTTAAGGATCACTTTCAATCAGGTGCCATTTGTATTTTAGTGTCACTGTATTAGGAGCCATTTTTATTTAAGGGTCACTTTGAATCCGGTGCCATTTGCATTTAAGGGTCACTTTTAATTAGAAGTTATTTGCATTTAGGGGTCACTTAGGTTTAATTGCCAGTTGCATGGGAGTTAGATATTGGAGACTTCCTATTCCTTTTCCAAGCTACTTATGGAATACTTGAATTATCCTTTATAAAAGAATAAGCACTTTATGCCTTGTGGGCTAAATTAAACTTTACACCAAGACTCTATTAGTACAATTGTTTTTGTCCCGAGTCCGGTTTGAAAGAATTCAGCAACGAAGATAAATCTAAATTTCCTTCGCATATTTTCGAACAAAACTGCAGCCAGAATTGAAAAATATGATACCGAAGAAATTAAAAACGTTTTGGCAAAGACGCCCAAAAATCATAACAAATGAATTTTTTTCTTTTTTTCCTTAAAATCTCTTTCACAGATTTTTGTTACGATTCTTCCCAAAGAAAGAGATGATGATAAAACGATTTTTAATTACCGAAGCGGAGGCGACGTTTTTAACGTTTCTTTAAGATATAATTAATAAACCTAACCTAACACGCTCATTCACTAAAAGTTTATTTGTTTAGGTTATGTCTTTTTCTCGTTTTTTTTCCCCGTACGAATTTATTTATTTTCTTTTTTTCCTTAAGGGAAGATAATTGTTTTTCTTTTAAAATTTTTTTAAATAGCCGCGACTGCGTAGGTGGTCAACTTCAATCTAAATACGAAGTCGTAGTTTTTTTTTTTTTAATATCTAATTGAATGACATTGTTTTTAATGAAGTGCATCGTCATGTGCATCTTGCATTTAGTACAAATGAACCATTCATGTAATGCATTCTTGATTAAAAAGAACGCTCCGCTGATTTGAAAAGAAAATTAAAGAATTCGCATATTGTTAACAATTTATTTATTTTTATTTTTTTAAAGACCTTTGATAAGATTTTTTTTTAAAAGCTGAATCGTTAGCTTTTCGCGCTATTAATAAAGATATGTGATTTTAATTTATTTGCAGTTGTGTTTAGTAGCGATTACGCCCTTGTTGTGGTTTCAAATAGCTTACGGAGCTTATTACGATGATTTGAGGGGGCCGTATTGCGAAACTCGACCCGGAAGATGCTGCCCTGGAAGAGATGACCAGTGTTCTGTGCCTATCAAAGGTAAAATCGACTGTTAAGTAGTATTTTTCTTTTTTTTTCTAACTTAAAGGGCATCGTCATCAAGTTTTCTATGTAAAATATTGCATTTAAGATAGATTCACCTCTGGAAGATGCTGTTGTGGACTGAAAGTTTTTAAGTTACAAGGGGGGAAGTGGTCCAAAATTGTCAAAATCATGCTGAAGTGATACGTGAAAGGTCCCAAAAGAGAAAAAAGACTAAAAGAAAGAGAAGGCATTTCTAGACGTTTTAATTGAATCTTGTTTTTAATATTTTTTGAATCCGACGCTTTTTTTTTTTTTTTTTGTTAAATTAATTAATTAATTAATTTTTTTTTTTTTGGCTCAATCAGGGTTGCGAATCCATTGAAGATTTTCAAGCTTCGGACCCCTGGGAGCAATAACAGGGATGGCAAACCGAACCGAACTCTGGTTTTTTGTTTCAGAAAAACTGAACCGAACTGAACCTTTTCGAAAATTTTTATATAAAACCGAACTTAAACTCGACCCCATTTAAAATTTAAAAAAGAGTTTAAAACCGAACTGAAACCGATTTTAATTTAGAGAAAGATAAAACCCGAACCAAAATCGAATTTCAACCGTTTTAAAGAAAATACCTGAACCGAAATGACATGGAACTAAAAACATTTTCTTTCCATTTAAAAAAATCCGGTTTTTAATAAATACCAGAACGAACCGGGGGGATTTTAACAAAAAATTTAACCGAACCGAAATGAACCGAAACCGGTTTTTTCGTTTAAAAAAATTAAGTTGAAACCGAACCGAACCAATATCAGGTTATTTTAACCAAAAAAAAAAAAAAAAAAAACCAACCGCACTAAACTAAAAACATTTTCTTTCTATTTAAAAAAAATCGGGTTTTCTACTAAATAACAGAACCGAACCGGGGGGATTTTAACAAAAAACCGAACGGATCCAAAACCGGGGTTTTCGTTCAAAAAAACTAAGTTGAAACCGAACCGAACCAGGTTCAAGAAAAGAACCGAAACCGAACCCAGTTAATTTCAAAACCAAACCGAGCCCGAAACCGGTTTTGTACTAAAACGCAAAAGGAAACCAATCCAAACCGAACCGACATCGGGTTATTTTACCAAAAAAAAAAAAAAAAAAAAAAACCAACCGCACCGCACTAAACTGAAAACATTTTCTTTCTATTTAAAAAAGATCCGGTTTTCTACTAAACACCAGAACGAAACCGAACCGGGGGGGATTTAAAAAAAATAACCGACCGGAACCAAAACCGGGTTTTTCGTTCAAAAAAATGAAGTTCAAACCTAAACCGAACCCAGTTAATTTAAAAACCAAACTGAGCCTGAAACTGAAACTAGTTTTGTACTGAAATTCGAACCGAACCAACATCGGTTATTTTTAACAAAAAAAAAAAAAAAAAAAACAAGCAAACCCACCGAATCGAACCGAACTAAAAACATTTTCTTTATTCCTTTAAAAAAAATCCGGTTTTCTACTAAATACCAGAACCAAACCAGGGGGCATTAAAAAAAAATTGAACCGAACCAAAATGAACCAAAATCGATTTTTTCGTTTAAAAAAATTAAGTCGAAATCGAACCGAACCAGATTGAAGAAAAAAACCGAAACCGAACCAACTTAATTTCAAAAACCAAACCAAACTTGAAATTGGTTTTGTACTAAAACGCAAAAGAAAACCGAACCGAACCGATATTGGGTTATTTTAACCAAAAAAAAAAAAAAACCAACCGAACCAAACTGAAAATATTTTTTTTCTTTGAAAAAAAAAATCTGGTTATTCTACTAAATACCAGAACCGAACCGGGGGGGATTTTAACAAAAAACCAAACCGAACCCAGTTAATTTCAAAAACCAAACCGAGCCTGAAACCGGTTTTATACTAAAACGCAAAAGAAACCGAACCGAACCCTTCCTGGTTGACAACATTTTAACCGAAACCAAACCTAATTCAACTTTTCATCTGAAAAAAAAAAAAAAAAACCCAAACCAAACCACGATGATTTGATTTTTGTAGCGGTTTGCAATCCCTAGAAAAAACCTTTGAATACCAGCTACCGAATATTTCTCCTAATTTTTTCATCTTTCTTTCAATATGCTTTTTTTCTTTTTCCAGGAACCTTGTGCTACTGCGACGAATTTTGCAACAGGACAAGATCGGATGATTGCTGCCCCGATTTTTGGAACTTTTGCCTCCACATCGATCCACCCAGCAATATAATCGACTTTGACAAACGTAAGATAAAAAAATAAAAATGATTTAAAAAAGTTTTTTTTTTTTTTTTTTTTTTTTTAAATCTATCTCATTCTTAATTGTTGTGTTTAACAACTATGACGATGACAGGTTTTAGTTTACAAAGTATGACATCATATTTTCGTACCGCAGTCACAAACCTGATGTCATCCCTGCAATTAATTCGTAAATCGTAACAATTAGGTCGCATAACTATGACAGCTTTGGAGTTTTTTTAGGCGTGATAGCACTACGTGTAAATTAACTGTCGATTTTATAAATGTAGAAGATTCTCCTTGAGGGTAGGGAAAAATGTATAATGTTTTTATTAATGGCGAACTTTGAACTAAAAGGCGTAGAAATAAAATTAATTTTTTTTTATTTGTTAGCATTTTTTTTTTTCTTCTATTTTATTTTCAATTACGAGATGATTTATGCTCCAGGATCTTTTGTCACAGGATCATTTAACCTTTTTTTTTTTTCAATAGGTTGTTATCATGGGGGCAAGGATTATAATATTGGACAGGAGATAAAAATTAATTGTAATAAATGGTAAGATACGTGCGAATAGTTTTTTTTTTTCTTTTTTCCCTCTCTGGTGAAATTTTATTTGAAAAAGAAAAAGATTTGATTACAGTAAATGCGATCGTGTGGGTCAATCAGATGTGGAATTCCTATGCGAGAGGAACAACTGTCTGATTGATTTCGACATAGTGTCGGGCGTCAATGCAAATAGGAATCTAGGATGGACGTCGAGTAATTACTCAATGTTCTGGGGAAGGACTCTTGAGGATGGGATCACTTATAGGACCGAACTTTGCTTCCCCATAGAGCGGTAAATGAAAAGAAAAATGCGATGCCTTTTAGGCAAAGCGAATTTTTTTTTTTTTTTTTTCGGTGTATTGTGATCGGATTGAATAATAATAAATCTCGGCCTGTCATAATTTTTTGATTTATTTCAATCTTGATTAAACGTTATATTGTTACATTTAAAGGTATAATTTTCGCTTCTGTTATAGGTAAAAAAAATGATGCCGGTCATGAAGACTGTATCAAGATTACCGAGATCATTTGACGCGAGGAATAAATGGCCTGGATTAGTCAGCGGCCCTTTTGATCAGGTACAATTATTTTTAATCAGTCTCAGGGCCGGAGTAATGGGAGAAAGAGATCGCCTTCGTTGTTTCTGCACCTCAGAGTAGAGCTGAGCAAGCAACGTATCTTCTTATTTAAAATCCGACTTTACAAAATGGAGTAGCATTTCGTAAATTTGACATTGCTTCAATTGGGTTAGCATTATTTAGTTACGTCTTCTGCTAGAATAATTTTTAAAGAAAAACACAGCCATATAGGGAACTTTCAAGTATTGCGTAAGACTTTTTTTCGGGTTTTTGAACCCCCCCCCCCCCCTTCGTAAGAATTAGTAAGATGTCTTTGAGCCCCACTTAGTATATTACGTAAGATTTTTGCGGACTTCCCCCCCCCCCCCCACTTTTTTAGCGCCGACTTTAAATTCGAGTAATATTTTTCCTTACATTTAGATTTACAGTTCATACTCATATCTTTGAAGATGGCTAAAATTGGCACAAAATCTCATAATAAAATAAATTTTTATTTCTTAAAATTTTTTGAAAAAATTTTTCAATTTTTCTACTTTAAACGTTCAAAAAAAATTAAAACAACTTCATTTTTTGAAATTAAAAAAACACTCTGAACATAAGTTATAATAAAAATTCTTACGTAAGATTTGCCAAACTCCCCCCCCCCTCCCAAGTAAGAATTTTGAGTGCCCCCCCTCCCCCCCTTTCGGTCTTAAGTAATACTTGAACGCTCCCTTAGGCAGGTCCGGAAACTTCCAATGCCGTTTATGTCCTGCTTAACTACGCACATTTTAGTTCTAAAAAGGACCATCGGTGGCGCTTCGATCTTAAGAGACGCAACATGTCTAATCGTTTAAGTTGGGACTCCCTCTGAGACTCTCTTAGACCATTTAATACTCCTTCGCGACCTTAGAACCATAGAGTGCTATCTTTTTTTGACTTTTCGTAAGCTAAACATCGAAAATTTTTTTTAGATAGCACCCTTTGGTTCTAACGTCGCGCCTTATTAAGGTTTTCGGCGCCATGTTGAATTTTTTGCGTGAAATCTTGCCAGTCTTGTATGATTGGCCAAATTAGAAATCTGCGGAGTTTAAAACCCATAAAACACTTTTTTTACGATTTTTGCATTACATGGATGTAATTCTGATGTTCTATACTATGTTTTGGCAGGCGCGTTTTTATATGTTTAACCGCGTAGCACGAGTCTATAAGAGATTGTAGGTTAATTTTGCGTCCGAATAGGGTAGCCAAGCAAAGGCTTAACGGAAACTGTAAAGAAAATGGCTTTTTTATGTCTAACACTCGATTTACAGTGAAAAAATCCAACTTTTTGCTACCTAAAGAACTCCTCTGGTATATCCTGGAGTTTTTAGTGCAAGTTTCAACTTGTCTGAAATGGGAAAATAATTTTTAAAAAAGTCGAAAAACTTTAAATTTGTTTTTCTGGTTCTTATTTACTTGGGAGCAAGTTGAAACTTGTACCAGAAATATAAGAAAACGTCAAAGGAGTTCGTTATCCCTAAAATTTGAATATTTTTTCCATATAAATTGAGTATTAGACATAACAGCTATTCCTTCCAGTATTGAGCCAGTTAGAGCCCAGTTAGTACCCTAAAGGATTTATTGAAAAATAAATGCCCGGGAACATTAACTTAGCTAAAAAATGAAGTATGTTTTCAAAGAAATTGATTTCTCCTGACATGAAGCCGGAGGTTAAATAAATAAATAAATAAATAAATAAACTAATAAATAAAAATAAATTTCCTGTGCGGCCAGTCCGGCCCTGCTCTCTTTCTCACTATTTGCAATTTACAATAATTTTAAGTTTAAAATCTTAAAGGGCGAGGTTAATCCATTTACAATTTTTTTTTTCTTTTTGCATCTAACAAAAAAAAATTAATCATTCCTTAAAGGGTTGGTGTGGCGCCTCCTGGGTAATCAGCACCGTAGCCGTAGCAAGCGATCGCTTTGCGGTCATGTCAAGAGGAATGGAAAAAGTCAAGCTATCCGCCCAGCACTTACTTTCTTGTAACAACCGAGGACAAAGAGGCTGTCAAGGAGGTCATTTATCAAGAGCTTGGATGTTCGTCAGAAAATTCGGGTATTTCAAAAAAAAAAAAAAAAAAAAAAAACGTTTTTTGACCTCTTAATTGTATTTTTTTTTCTTTTTAAAAGTTTGGTAGATGACGCCTGCTATCCCTGGACGGGAAACGCCACGAAATGCAGACTTCCGAAGAAAGCAACGTTACTGACAGCCCGATGCGCACCATTACCCAGTCAGCATACACTCAGGACGGAATTGTATAAAGTCGGACCTGCTTATAGATTGAAGAGCGAGCAAGATATAATGGATGAGATCATGGAATCTGGACCCGTTCAAGGTAACTAATTTAAATGTGCGAGTATTCAATTCATTAGATAAAAATCAACAAAAATCATTTTATTTTCGAATCGTCATGTTTAAATATAATAAATGATTTTTTTTTTTTTTTTTTTATACAGCCACCATGAAAGTATATCAAGATTTCTTTTCGTATAAATCAGGAGTTTATAAAAAATCAGGATTGGAGAAGAGTTCTTCGTTTGGTTATCATTCTGTTCGAATCATCGGCTGGGGAGAGGAACCTAATATCTACGGCCAACCTGTGAAATACTGGGTAGGCCGGAATTCCTCATTATTAAATTTGAAAGCTGACATTTAGAGGAGGAAAAAATGTTTTCGAGGCTCCTTTGTAGAGTTTGGTTTGGGATTTTCCTGTGTTTTCTCGTATACGTCTTGGCCTCATGTTGTCAGTCAGTTAAAGTGATCAAAAATAGAAAAATCTTAATTTTGGTTAAAATTTTAACAAAACTGAAGTTGATAAAAGTTTATTGCTAATGCAATTAAAATTAAATAAAACTTTAAATAATTGCTTTTGTACTTGGCAGGAAAGTAAACTTGAGGTCCTCAGATCCAAAAAGCCAAAAAATCCAAAATAGCTGCTGTGCCTAATTTTTCCGTAACAAAACGGTTGATCTTTTGCTTTTAAATGCTACATTTTGAGTCTGAAGTACAGGCTTTTTTTTTTTTAATTTTTTTAATTTTCTCCTAATAATTTTTTAACCAGAAACCCGCATCATTTTGGTTCTATCCTAAATTTTATATTAATTATTTCTGTTCACTAAAGCGAATTCGATTCTTACTTCGAACCATGTCCCATTTTTACGCTGCTTTCGAAAAAAATTCCCAGAACATAACTTTAAAAAACTTTTTTTTTTCAGCTTTGTGTAAATTCCTGGGGACCGTACTGGGGAGAAGAAGGATTATTTAAAATTCAAAGAGGAACCAACGAATGCGAAATCGAAGAATTTGTCCTTGCTGCTTGGGCAAAAACAACGGATGAATCCCTTCGAGGAAAATTTTTTCCTAGCAATGGCAAACCTTATAGCAACGGAAATTATATAAATAACACACTATACCCCCGGCCCTATAGGAATGCTCGAAGATTTTATTAAATAAATTTTTTTTTTTTTTAAAGCCATAGCACCGCAGTGTTCATTGTCTTCTTTCATTTAGGTTTTTTTTGTATATAAAACTGTGATAGCATTTTCATTTTTTAGCTCATTTTAATCAAGTAACAGTAATTTACGGTAATAAATATGTAAAAAGGAAAAAAAAAACCGCTTTGCAATATATTTTTTTAATTCGTCCGTTCTTTTCGTTAAGAACGCAAGACTGAATGAAGTATTTACATAAGTACAAATAAGGCCATGAAAGGCCAAAAAAAATTTTATAAGTTATCATATTTGTAAAGGCTTATTTGTATCATATTTGTCACGTAGCTTCTGTATATTGAAACAATAAAATGTAATAATTTTTTTTATACAATAAAGGCACAACTTAAAAAAAATATATGGAAGCTATGAAAAATTCTGCAGATTTTACCAGTATTCTACTGATTGATAGTTTTTTTTAAAGAAATATCTGCAGATTAGTTTCAAAAAGCTTTTACATAAATTGTACATAACTGTTTATTTTTTTTATTTTTTTAAATTTTTTTTTCAACATTTCCCCCTGGTTTTTTGTTATTTGCTAGCCAATATAAAGTAACATTGCTTTTATGTTGATTTAATACAACCTTCAAACATACTTGGAAACCAATATAATGGTTCTTTAACATTTTGATAATCAATCCAAGCTAGTCCTTGCTTAATCATGTAATCCAGAGCTTTTTGTGCTCTATCTGATGGCCAATTTAAACCACTTGTTAAAATTGAAACAGATACATATGCTTTATCACTGTGTGATGCTGCGTTCAGAACAGCAGTATGATCCATTGATAATTCACCGGGTACAGACTGAACTAAATATTGTCCTTTTGAAACTGGTATGATAGAAAAACCAGCACCAAAAACTTTCAATTTTTTAGCAGCTCTTAACAAATCATCTGTTGTTATTTCTTGGTGTTCTTTTCTCTGTCCTCTTGCTCTAATTAATCGCCTTCGTAATTCTTCTAAGCCTATTAATCCACCATTCCGAGAACTAGTGGCAATGCAAACTTCAATGATTTGGACGGCCAATTCGTAATAAAAATCGCCGATTCCTAAAACGGACCAAAAACCTTTACCACTTGTCAGTGGGTCAACGCCTATAGCGGCGCACATCTCTTGAAATTGTTTTCTGAACTGAGGATTTTGTTTGATATCATGCTTATGTTTAGCTGCAAATTCTTCCAGGTTAGAACGAAAAACTTCCATTTGCTTCGTCATTTGCTCAAATTGATTCTCCTGGATTTCCGTTCCTTTGTCCTTATACTTTTCTTGCTCGAGATTCTTCTTCTGAATAGCAGCAACTCCTGCTCTTCTCCTCATTTTGATATAAAAATTAAAATTTTAAAAAATAAGAAAACTTTTCAATATCAACACAATGTTTACTTTCATCTAATGATCCCACTGACAACAGAGATGTGGCAAATACTAATTTATTGGACGCCATTTTGTGTCTTCTAAATTAAAAATGTACAAAGAGGGATCAAATATGGCGGTTTTAGTCTTGTTTAATAGTATGAGAATCCTACATTATGTCGGCGACAAATTTTCCCTGATTTTCCCTGCCATTGCATCAAGTGGTTGGTAGAACTGCAGCAGTTGTCCGATAATTTTTTAACGGTCGTCTTTGTATATAAAAAAGATAAATTAATGATGATTTAAGACTGATTATATTATATATTTGGAAAATGTACGTCTTTGAAATCGATAATCAGTCGTCCTTAAAAGATGTCGTACTAAAAAATTTGAAAATATTCGGAATTAGATGTCGCTTACCGAAAAAAGCGAAGGTATGTAAACAAACCTCCCATGTTTGTTTGTTTATTCGTTGGCGTTTTATAATTTTTATTTCTTCACAGGAAACTGAAAAAGAAAAAGAGAACTTGTACACAGATCATCAGACGTTTCAAAAGCCGATTCATTTATTAAAAAAATGCAATGCGGAGCGACAAGATGGATCCATGGTGGAAATTCCCGAGTTTCTGGTCAACACATGTAGTATCATTGAAAAAGACATAAAAACAGAAGGGATATTCCGTAAAGCCGGTTCAACGTGCAAACAGAGAGAAAGCAAATTAGAAATTAACCAAGGAAGAATGATGGGCTGTGATTTTCATGTGTTCGATGCTTGTAATTTAGTCAAATTATTTTTTAGAGAATTACCTCAACCTTTGATCCCATATATGTGCCATGAAATTTTGTTAAAATGTCTGACGTTATCTTCAGAAGAAAAACAAGTAGAAGCATTGTTGTTGACTTGTTTGCTTTTACCAATGGAGAATTTAGCGACATTAGCATTTTTTATGGAGGTATATATTTTACTTTAAAAAACTTGTCTGGCATTTTCATTTCACATTCATTTTTTTTCTCTTTGTTTCAGTTTCTTTTAAAAGTATCAAAACATTCAGACAGAAACAAAATGGATATAAAAAATTTGGCAATAATCTTAACTCCAACTTTAATGCCAGTAAATGAAGCCCCAAGTAGAACACATAACAGTTTAAAAATCAGGGAGCATTTTCGGGTTATTGAGGTAAGCTGATAATTTTAAATAAAACATTAAAAGTAGCGATGTGAAAAAAAAAAAAAAAAATCTTTTTTGACAGCTTCTGATTGAAAATGCTGAGAAAATTGGTGTCATCCCTGATTATTTAGAGGACAGCTTAATATCCGTTGATAATAGAAAAACAAAGAAAAAAAGACGTAGTGGATCATTAACAAGAATGTTCACTGGTTTGAAAAAAATGGTGGGAAATCGAGGTTCATCTACACCTGAATGGGATGATTCTTTGATTTCAAATCCAGGCTCTTGTTCATCACTTGGAAAGAGGAAAGCTCTTTCATCTGTGTCTGTTTCAAATCTGTTAGCCAAAAAGTAAGTTTTTTTTTTTTAAATTTTTTTTAAATTTTAAATTGTTGTGTTTTTGTTTGCAAAGAGCTTTAAAATTGTGTTTGTGTGGATTGAATAAGCATGAAATTTATTTTTCAGCATGATTATGTTGTCTTGTATGAGATTGTAGGCTTGCAAACTAAAAATCAGAGAATTACAAATTTTTATATCACAATAATTAGAGAAGTCAAGGTTGCTTTAATTGTTTTTAGAAGTTTTCAGGGAATGGCCTGTAGGATTCTTTGATGACTAGCAAATAGCAATGTCATTTTTTGATTGATTCTTTAGTTTCCAAGTTTCAACAAGTGATTTGGTTTTGTTTTGTGCATGGTTTTTATTTTTTATTGAAGGAAACGATTGGCCGAAGTTTTGCCTGATGGGCCCTTGTCATCTACACCGTTAAGATGTAGAATGAGTGGTTATTATTCAACTACAGATTCTAAGCAAGGGTAAGTTTTTCGAGTGACTTTGCTTAGTAAGATTTGTTTTTTTTTTTTTTTTTTTTTTTTTTTTTTTTTTTTGAGTTAAAAAATTTAAAAAGTTAAAGACATTAAAATGTTTGTTCTTGAAATTTTTTTCTCAGCCCAATGCCGGCAAATTTGATGAGAGCAGAATCTGGAAGCCCTCCACGCAAAAGCCAAAGAAAATTATTTTCTTCAAAAAGTGGAAGTGAAAGGTATAGTATTAAAAATTGTAAAGTACCGATAATTTGATATTTAATTAAATTAATTTTAAGTATTTATTGGTTGACTAAAATTGTCTGATTAACGAGCTTGATTAGTTCGATTAATTAATTACTCTGCATTAATTGCTTGATTAAGTTGTACTTTTTACCTCTAATTTCAGTTGGACATGATTTATTTATTTATTAATTTTCTGTCTTTTTTTTTCAGAGATTTAGATGATGGGAAAACTTTAAAAAGCAATTTAGTCAGAAGACGAACCACAAAAAAACAAGTAAGAATTTCTTCTCCTCAATTAGTAGTTACTCGTTATAGATCTTCTTTCATTGGCGATTTCTAACATTTCACATTCTTTAATTTTCGTTTGGTTTTTGGTTTTTCTGTTTCTTCTTTTTTTAACTGTTCTGTGAGTACTCCTTTAAATGTTTTTTTTAATTATTTGCCTCAGGTCTGGAAAATGTTTTTTTTTTCTTTTTTTAATTCAAAGATGCCCTTTTTTTGAGGAAAAAAAAAAAAAAAAAAAAAAAAGCATGTGGTTGTAAGGTGTGGGGATCCATGGAATTAGGGGAATGTCTCTTATTCGAGGATTCACTGTACTCTAAATTTCTTTTTTAAAAAAATTAATTTTGTAAAAAATTTTTTAGGGTTCAAATACGAGCCTCAAATTTTTAGCTTTGAATTTTGAATTTTTAATCACTGTTTAAAATCTTTTGCTTTCAATTTTGAACATTTTATTTAAAAAAAAAAATTAATTTTTTATTTAAAAAAAAAAAAAAGTTAATTGCTGTGGTTTTGGTTTTACCTTTTTAGAATCAGTTTTTTTTTTTTTCCAATTTTAATTTCATAAACTTTTAGCCCATTGTTAGTTTAAATTTTAAAATTTTTTAAAAATTAATTTAAACATTCATTTAAAAATTTTAAAAAAAAATTATTTTTTCAGGTTTCGAATCCGCCTGTAAAATTGGCCACCGCCAACAGCACTGGAAATCTCTTTACCAAAGCCCCTTCAAAAACGTCCCTGGAAAGAAGGTTAAGCATCATCAGCTGGGGTCGAAAAAAATGCTCATCGAGCAATTTATTTTTAAACAAAAGCGAACCGGAGTACCTATTAGTCGAAGAAGAAGAAAAGGAAACCGGAGAAGGGAACCCGATCGATTTATCCGACAACGAATTCGTAACTGTTCACAAAAGCGAATACGAAGACATTAAAAATCGGGTTTCAGCTCTGGAGGAGGAATTGGAAAAATTAAACACCGTGCAATCGGTGCAAACTGCTTATGAAAACGTTTTAGCGGAATCCGAAAAATTAAGCGACGGCTCCACGGACAATTTAGCAACGAAACTGAGCAGGGAATTGAAAATTCGGAAAAGCGCCGAGAATAAAATAATCCGATCCCCGAGCGCGAGGAAAATCGGATCCATCCGCCGCCGTTCGAAGGAATTGACTTTGAAAACGGCGGAGCCGAAATCGAATTTGAAAAGAGGGAGGCCGAACACTTTGCAAACGGGTTTGCCCTCGCCGAGGACTTTGAGATTTGCGGAAGAGAAAAATTGGAAGGAGGAAGGCGAATGGAAAAGCGGAGAGATGTTTTTCGCGAGGGATCACCTGTTGGAAAAATGTTACCTCAAGGTCGGCCTTCCATCGCTGAAATAAGGTCAAATAACGCGGGGATGGTTTTAGAAAAAGCGAAACTCTTCAATTCCCTGAACCAAAGCGGGGAAAGCGACAAATCAAACAGTAAAATAATACAAAGGCGACAATCCGTACGGCTCGAAAATTTAAGGAAAAATAGTTCGGACGCGGAAAATCATCAGCCCGTCAAAATCGGGGTTGCACGTACTAAGAGCTTGTGTCGCGGGAAACACTCACCTCCGCCTTTTGTCAAGAAACCGGAATTCATCCAAGAATTAAAAGAATCGATTCACGGGGTCACCGTCCCGAAAACTCCGCAAAACAATAGGATCGGAGCTTTGAAGAATGAATCTGTAAAAAGACAAACTCCGTCTATTAAAAAGAGTTTAGGGACTAGATCTCCGAGAAATTTCCCGAAAACACCGATGAGTCAGGTTAAATCTACAAGCAGAAATCGCCCCACGCCAATGAGAGCTTTGGTCGAGGTATCAACTCCTCATCGTGGGTTAAGGAGGTCGCCAAGGATTTTGGCTCGATCAATATCGCGACCAAATTAATTTTATTTTTAAAACCGTTGTGCATTTTTTTCTTGCCATAACAATTTTTTTAACCCTTTGACCTTTTATTTTCATTATATAATAGGTAACCCTAAAAATAATTCAGTAGGAATTTAGTCTTGATTCTGTAAATAATCCTTTTTTGCTCAAATGTGTATTTTTTTATCTGTAAATATTTTTCTCGAGCATTTGAAAAATTAAAATATTTGAATTTTTGCAATTTTCTTTTAGGGTCATTACTTTACTTTTCAAATTTTCTTTTAAAGAAAAATTTAGAATAATCTCAAGTCAATATTGTATAAAAGAAATTTTAACGTACACAGTGAGATGTTTTTATCATTCTTTCCATTTTTTTTAAAACATCACTGATTTATTTATCATTAAAAATAAAAATATAATTAATAAATGGATATATACAATAAAATAGTCATAATATTTTAGTTTTTAATTTTCTCAGTGACCCTTTCTGTTGCTGTTCCCTTCTGTCGGATACAAGGAACCATCCTTCTGTAGATCATGAAAAACTAGGAGATATAATTTTTTTTTTCGCAATAAAAATTGTCTTTCCTAGCCTTATAATTTACCCGAAAAATATCGAGTTCGGCGATCCAAGGGACTGTTAACATATACAATACAAAATTTAAGACCGAATCAAAACTAGGAAAATCGAAAATCACTTTTTCTGTTTCTTTAGAAAAGCACGTAATTTTGAAAATCTATAGTGGCATGTGTGACGTGGAACTAGACTAGGGAATGAAAAAAATAAAAAATTTAGGTTGGCAACATCAAACATGGAAATTAAGATGGCGTCTTATATTTCTCGATTGTTCTCGATCAATTGCATTTTATCCGGATAAACCGCTTAAAATTATGTTATTAACCAATGCAATCGGTAAAATCATTCATTTTTTGGCAAGATCAAACTTTTCGAGCTATAAAATGTAAGTATTGCTGCATTGAATGTTGTAAGTTTCCCACATGGTTTCTTACTCTTTGGTGTTGTCGTTTCGCATTTGAATATTCATGTCTCGACAAGTTGTAGATACATATTGAAATTAAACAAGGATTTTAATTGTAAAAGTGATTGGAGAGGTATAAAAGAAGTTAATTAGGGATTTGTGATATTTTTAATCATTGCATTTGTGTCCATAACTTGAATCCTGCTTTGGTTTTTTATACTGGGATGAGTTACACGGGATACTTGAGCCTAGCTGTGGTTATATTCATTATTACGGCTTAAATGTATGTTAAGGGTGTTTAAAAAGCCCCTGACGTTATCAAATTCAAATTAAATCATTCCACTTATCAACTTTGTCATAAATTAAATATCGTAGTTGTAAAGTTTTATGATCTTCAGGGTTTTTGCACATAGGCAGAACATGTTTAAAATTGTATTCTTTTGTTTCAGGTGGAAACAACAGTTTTCTTAACGTAATTGTACTACAATGAATTGGGACTTTGGAAAAGAAATATTTAAATTCTTCAGGGTCAGAAAGCACAACCATTCTGCGATTATTAGATGGAACGTTATTAAAATATGGAATAGATGAACATTAGAAAAAGGTATACTGCTTGGTTAGCTTTGATATTGACTGAACAATCTGTTGACCAAGAATGGTCTGACGAAACTGTATTCTGCTTTTATGATGGCTTCTTTCTCGTCTATTAATATGAATTGTTAAAGAACCAAACTAAATAATCAAATTCCAAACAACCAAACAGAAAATTATTTGTTTAAATATTTTATGGTATTTTCTGTTTACCTTGAAAAAATATATACATACCAAAATTGTTTTTGACTGTAACTTTATGTAGTTAAATGTTGTCTTATACATTTGGTGGAAAAGTTCAGTAATTCCATTACATTGTCACTTATTGACTTTATTAAATTGTTTCAGCTAATTCACACATGGTCCAGTCTGGAGCTGTCCTTGAGATATGGGTACTTTTGACTTACTTTTGAAGCTGCTATCCTGTGGACGAGACTAAGAGTAGGATGATTCAAATAACAAGTTCAATATGCTATGGAGAAATGTGTTTGTGGTAAGTGTGAATTTGGAGTATCATGTGGAGAATAAATGACTTCTTTCAAGTCCTTTTTTGTCAAAAATTGAAAAAGTACAAAGGCAGGCTATATATAGCCTTTTTTTTAGCGATTTTGGAGAAAATTTTAGGTGTCGATTTTTTTGGCTTCTAAGGGGTTATCGAGGTCACTGAATCCGAATATGAAGTCCGTTTTTTGATCCGAGCATTTTCTGAGCTGTGGGAGCCATTTTCTGATTCACCCAAAAACGATTTTCCTCTATTTCCCGCTCAGGAACTCATCGGATCGAAAATCCGACTTCACCACTGGATTTAGGAGGGACGAAAACCCCCGGAACCACTGAGAAACCCTTGAAAAGTCAAAATTTTTTTTTTCGTCCAAAAAAAGGAAAGACTATCTTATAGTCTTTGCATTTTTGTCGATTTTGGCGAAAATTTTAGGTGTCGATCTTTTTGGCTTATAAGGGGTTATCGAGGTCGCTGAATCCGAATATGAAGTCCGTTTTTCGATCCGAGCATTTCCCGAGCCGTGGGAGCCATTTTCTGATTTACCCAAAAACGGATTTTCTCGATTTCCCGCTTTGCAACTCATCCGATCGAAAAACTGACTTCACCACTGGATTCAGAAGGGTCGAAAACCCCCGGAACCACTGAGAAACCCTGAAAAATTCCAAATTTTTTTTTTCGTCAAAAAAAAGGAAAGTCTTTGCATTTTTTTCGATTTTGGCGAAAATTTTAGGTGTCGATTTTTTTGGCTCTTAAGGGGTTATCGAGGTCACTGAATCCGAATATGAAGTCCGTTTTTCGATCCGAGCATTTTCCGAGCCGTGGGAGCCATATTTCGATTCGCTCAAAAATGGTTTTCCTCGATTTCCCGCTCAGGAACTGGTCCGATCGGAAAACTGACTTCACCATTCGATTCAGAATGGTCGATAACCCCTAGAAACACCAAGAAACCTTGGAAAAGTCCAAATTTTTTTTTTCGTCAAAAAAAAAGGAAAGACTATAGTCTTTGCATTTTTGTCGATTTTGGCGAAAATTTTAGGTGTCGATTTTTTTGGCTCTTAAGGGGTTTTCGAGGGTGCTGAATTCGAATATCAAGTTAATTTTTCGATCCGAGTAGTTTCCGAGCCAGGGGAGTCATTTTTCGATTTTCTCAAATTTTATTTTTTATTCTTTTTTTAGCCTGCAGTTTTGCTTCAAGGAGTTGGAACAGCTGAGGAAGAAAAGGATCCTGGACAGGAGCAGCAAAATAATGCCGGACATGAAAGAACGTCGTCTACATGCTTACCACCCCATCTAGGCTTGGAGGAAAACAACTGGACCATCAAAATGTGATCAAAAAATTTATCATTTTTTGGAAACGTTTTCGTTCAAATTTTTCCAACTTTGCTAGCTTTTTTTGTTTTCCTGTTGCACAGGAAAATTTTTTATATCAGGATTTTGTTAGGAGACTTCATTTAATTAGGGGACTGAACCTATAAAGCTTATACTAGCTCGAGCAAGAAAAAAAAATGAATAAAAATGTTATTTATTGTAATTAATATAAAGCCTTGACCAAAAATATGACCACCCACAACTGCCGCTTATTTTATTTTAAATTTAAAAAAAATATTTTTTTAATCAGGGACGGGCGCAGGAAATCGAGGAGGGTGGGCGATTTCCTGCCCCAAGTCGTAAATGTTCATACTTATGGACGTTTTCACTTGGGAGGGGACGTTTCAGAACTTAAAATGATGAAATGTCCCCATCGAGGGGTGCTGTTGCGTTAGCATTTTTTTTTTTTTTTCAATTTTCTAAGATAATTTTCTAAGAAAATTGTATTACTTTTTTTTTATAAATGTTAACGTAAAAGCTCCTCTCACAGGTGGTCGAAGCGGGCTACTCTCCGAAATGAGTCAGGCGATCTGTATCGTGATGGGTAAGTAACCACATGAGGTAGTACTATCTGAGCTTTTTTCGGTTTTGAGCCAAGTCACAGGTGTTAGGCGATTTTTTTTTTTTCGTTCATGTCAAGGTGGCGAGGGAGAAGTTACCGATTTTATATTTTAATATCGGTAGTTTCTTTTTTGCAAGTTAGGAAGAGGTTTAAAGGCCTCTGAATATTTTGGGAAAAAATATTTTTTCCCCTTCCTAGGGCATCGCGGTTAGGGACTTATTACATTTTAAGAACCTGTGTCTAGCTTAAAACCCTTAGGTTCGTGGCCAATAGGCACTACTCATTGGATGTCAACTGTTAGGTTTTATGTCTGACGACTTTCTTTTTTTTTTTCTGCTATGGAAAAGCAAACCGAAAAGTTCAACAGTGCATTTTAATGCAAAATGCACTGACTCGATTTTTTCTTGTTTGACTTTTCCAAGCAGAGACCTGCGATCAGGACTTCTTTTTTCGCTGATCTTTTCCTTTCCTATCTCGAAATGTTAGGGAAATGTTAGGAAACTTTTACCTAATTACTTTTTCTATATGCTTTTACCGTACTTTATCTCTATTATTATTATTATTATTTTTTTTTTTTTTTTTTTTCTCCCTTTTACGGGATATTTATTATTATTATTATCACCTTATTTTTCGTTTTTTTTTAAACGTATTTATTTTTTTATTATTATTATATTATTATTACCTTTATTTTTCTTTTTTTTTAAAATTTATTTCATTTTATTTTCTATTCTTTTCTTTTTTATTATTATCTTGATTATTATTTTTAGTTGCACGGCTCTCTTATTCCAAATTCATACCAAATGTTAGAGTAATTTTGAATAAATTACCTTGGCATTTTGGTTATTTCCACTTAAATTTTCCAACCAATGTGTAGGTAATTTTTAGGAATTATCTTAGCATTAGGTTATTCGTTATTCGAGAGATAGTTTTCAATAGAGCTTGCGGGTGGGTCAAATTTCTCGTCCAGTGCTGCCATCTCCCCCCCTTACTCACCCTAGGGCTCTATTTTTCCCCGTTTGGCAGGGTAACTCTTAGTAGTTATTTTGTCAAATCGGTCTTATAAAATACTTTTTACACTCTCTGATCGCAGGTAGCTTTTTGCACTCTTCGCATTTTGATTATACATCCTAGAGTTCTGACTGGAGCGAACCGGTCCACTGTCCCAGTAGGGTAGTATGAGGTAATGTGGCGAACACATCCTGACCTTTCATTTCTCACCTGACGAGTTGGAGTAGCACATGTGCGCTGACAACCACCTTTGGGTATGCTATAACATAAGGCATTAAACAAGCATAGCTTGTTTAATACCTTATAAGGCATACTAACATCTCCCCTTCCTACTTCGCACGACTTGAGCTAAGAGTTTCAGTCGGGGTGACCCTTTACATTTAAACTTGGTTGCCTTTTCAAGAAGTTATTAGAACATGGCAACGTTTACGACTTGCATTGGTATCCGAGTAGTAATTGCTTATCTCGATTGGAGCGCTTAGCAACGGTCGTGCGAGGTAGGAAGGGGAGATGGCAGCACTGGACCCCCGTTAAAAAAAAATAAAGAATTCTAAGAAGACCCTCTTAACTGAACCGCACGCTCTTTTTTTCATCATTTTGGTCACGTGACCTGTGACGTCATCTAGGTTTCTTGTAAATAAGTATACGGTATATTTCGTTTTATGTATTTTTATTTTAAATATATTTTATTAGTACAATTACAATATTTGTTTTTTTTTTCTTGTGGAAGTAGAAGGACTGCGTTTTCTTTACGATTTCTTAATGGTTTTAAATGGCAATTCAAAAATGCTGTTAATTCGATACGTATGTCGGTTGCAAATCTTTCTTTGCAAAAGTCTTATTTTTAACAGGAAACTTTCGAGCAATTTTTATGATGGTGTCACCTGCTCGTTCGTGTTATTTAAACTCCACGAAACGCAGAGTTAAAATAATTCGAACGGACAGGAACACTCTTCGGAAAATTTTCCTGTTAAAAATACGATTTTAGCAGATTTTAGCAATACAAGATTTTTGCAAACTTATTACGCATCAAATTAACCTTCATTTTGAATGGCCTTTCAAAACCATTAAAAAATCGTAAAAAATTGCTATCACTCCATTTTTTTCAATATTCAGATATACCAACAACACTGAACTCAAAATCAAATTATTGAAATGCTAGTAACAATATTGTTACGGTATTTAAAAAAATTAAAGATACTAGACATCAGCTACATCTGGCAATTTTTAAACGTTTTTGATAATAACAAATCTAAAAGAATGAATATATAAGCTGCCCTGAATAAATTATGATCAATACTAATAAAATATCTGTGAAAATTAGATTGAGTACAATCAAATTTTTAGATGTTTTGAGCTCATAAAAAAAAAAAAAAATCTAAACACGGCAGTCTAATCGCCGAATTTATTCGAATTAACCCTAACTCCATAGACCCGCCAAAAAAAAAGTTTGAAAATTTTCCGAATGGATGTATCTAATGGGACATGTAAATAATTAAAATTAAATTAAAAAGTCAGCCAAAATGACTTAACAATTTTTTCGGGAAAAATTTCCATAAAATTTCGAGATCAAAAATTTTAAAAAACGAATAAAGTTTCAAATTAATTAGTAAAAGTTGCTGATGGCAGTAACAATTTCACAAGATCATGAGAACATCAGCCTCATAAAAATTTAAAAATTCCGTAACTTTAAAAGTGATTTTTTGATACTCCTGGCATTTTTTTTTAAAAATTCACTTATTGCAAGTGCTTCAGACAACCTTGATGAGGCAATTAATGTTACTAGCATTTCTTAAAAAAAGCCACTTTAAATCTTCCGAGCAACTTCAGCCAAATTTTAAAAGGATTTAATACTTTATGATTAAAAAAACAAAATACTAAATTAAGAGTAGTGTCAAAACTTTGATGCCTCGGACGGAAATTGGAAAAGTTTGCCCTTCACTCAGTTTATTTTTACATTTAATTTGCTTAAAACAGGACAACGTCAAAGAATTTTAGCAAGACTTACAAAAAATGATTTAAAAAAAAAAAAATTGGCTTCAGAATAATGACTTATGCTCGGCGATTTAAAGTGGCAGTGTTCAGAAGCAGACAAAAACACTTATGTGTAACATTTAATTTGGGACATGTCAAGTCATACTATCTTCTGAAGTTTAACTTTTCAAAGGGTCAGCTTATTTGTAAATTAATAAACTTCAGAGTAAGAAAATGTTGAAGAAGCTTACGAAATCTTAAGAACGATTAGAAAGTTTTCGTATGATAAAATCTATAAACGAATTTTCGTATTTGCCATTAGAAAAAAAAAAAAAAAAAAAAAAAAAAAAAAAAAAAGCTAACGTTTTTTAAAACTTTTTTTTCCAGTTTTCATGAAGGAAAAAAAAATTCCTTTAAAAAAATAACATCTTATAAAGCTAAATTAGCTAACTTCCTCGTTTCGAAATGTGATTCATCGACTAAATGAAAAAATTACGAGATTAAAAAGAATTTAAAAAAAAAAAAAAAAAAAAAAAAAAAAAAAAAAAAAAAAAAGGACTAATTAATTTTTTATCTGCTTCTTAACGATTGAAGAAGAGTTCAGCGTTACAGTTTATCTAGGGTAGGTTTACCTAAGTATCGGACAGCCTGAAATACGGAGGCAGAAACAGAACCATTTCGGTATAAGTCTTAGCGATAACCACTCTCAGAAAATCTCTAGCACAAGCAATGAAATCTACTTAAATTGCATGGTAAATTATTCGTCCGTCAAGCGAAAGAGTTTTCCATCTGCCTTCCCCGTTATCTTAATAAAATTCCACAGTTTTTCCCCCCTCGAACGAGCAAGAATACTATCAATGAAAATAATTAGTGGCCTAAAGACTGACATTTTTTTTTTAAATATTAAAAAAATAATTTTATGTTAAAAATACTGAGTTTCCTAACAAGGATCAATTTAGAAAAAAAAAAATCCTACATCTCCGGTTTCATTAATTAAAAAAAAAAAAAAAAAAGTCCCCTTACAGGTTGCATAGCAGCCATTGTCTGCTTCGCGGGCAATGCCTGACTACATTAGCTATCACCTACTGCTTTCCTAAAAGCGTATCTTCAAAAAATAAAATTAAACTCGCTAGCCTGTCCGATAGTAGGTGTCCCTACCCTGCCTTTTTTTACATAAAAATTTAAAAAAAAAAAAAAAAAAAAAAAAATTTGGCATATAAAAATTCTTGATGGGAAGCCATCTCGACTTTTGGAAGCTGGAATGACATCGGTTTCTGCCAGCACGAAGTTCCACAAGGTCGTCCAGATTTCATCGCTGGTTATGATGAAGGCGGCAAATATAATAATCGATGTTCCTACTGTAGATGCAAACTCCTGATGATGAACGGCCTAAAGACCTAGAGACCGTACCGAAAGAAAAAACAAATAATTTCTTCGGTTTGCCCTCTAGGTCAAGAGTCACAAACAACAGAGCGTTCTTTTACCCCTTCGGCCCTTTATCGCCTAACACTTAATGCGACCTCAAAAGTCCTATCGCTAGGTCACCCCCACGGTGGTGGTCATTTTGTGCCGGAGTCGATCCGAGGGCTCGGTTCTCAGCCTTGCAGCTCCCCAATCCCGCTTTCGGATCGACAAGTCCCCGTCCGGACCTCACACAGCGCCGGTCATTAGAAAACCTAACATTATTTAAAGAATAAAAAGCTCTAGTTACGCCTACCCGGCCTCATGTCTGTATGAGTGCGTGAAAGCACGACTACACCCGTCATTAGACAAAGGCCCCATGACACGCCCAAATGAACGCTACTCTGAGTAAGGTGAGCCGCGCAATTCACGCCCAGCACGACTGACCACCACATCGAGTCTCCATACCAGAGGTCTCTTGTACGTGGACTAGGAGCTCTGTTGACGGGCTCTAAGCTAGCTCCGTTTGGCTAGCTCTAAAGCACTGTGTCAGAGTGGCTCTACAGCTCCATCCCTCCCCTCGCGTCAGGGATGATATTGGCCGCCCCGACGGCTTAACCACGACGTCGAACGCGAGACGCTCGGGTCCCCTCACCATCGACAAGCAGACCCTCGCTCCCTCCCCCCCTTCCCTCACGACCTCACAAATCCCTTTTTTTAAAAAAAAAAAATGAAATAAAATAAAATTACCAGTGACAGCCTCACCAGCGACGACAGGCCGTCATACGCAAAAAACGGTCTAAAACGACCAAAAAGAAAAAAAAACCGCCGCGGAACGCCTAACGTTGTTTGTGACTATTCCCTAACTATCCCTCGTTGATATCTTGAAGCGCTGAATCTCCTCTCCTGTCTTGAAGCTAAGCTCTGAAAAAAGAAAAAAAAAAAAGAAATTAATATTAACTAATTCTTATTAATTTTTAAAATTAATAAAGAATAATCTACGCTTTTTTTAAGCAAATTTATTCGCCTAAACGATTTTAGCAACTTTAAGTTCTTCTTATATCTTTCTTACATATTACAATGTTTTGCTTTATTATTTTTTTTTTCCTTGCAAAACTGGAATGACAGATTCTTTACGATTTTTCAATAGTTTTAAATGGCTATTCAAAAATTAGACTTTAACAACTTAACTTTAAAAAAAATATTAAAGAGTTGCATCAAGACGGTCATTCCAATAATCTGAGCTTCAGTCAATTTATTTCTACATTAATTTTTTTCAAAATCGGAACATCATCAAGAGCTCTCGCATGACTTCAAAAATAATTTAAATATTAAGTAACCCAAAATTTAAAAACCCCAACCTCTGGAATCTCAGATATGATACTAATTTTTTAATTTGTAACTGAAATTTTTAAATTTAAAAAATCGAGAACCCCCAGAAATTTAAATTTTGATTCAGGTTTTTTCAACTTAAGTGGTTAAAAAAAAAAAAAATTGAAACATAAGATTTAGACTTCAAAAAATTAAAAATTAAAAAAATAATTAAATTAGCTTGATCTTAAATGATTTATGCTCGGTGACCTAAAAGTGGCAGCACCCAGAAGCAGTTAACAGTTAACTTCCTAACTTTTCTTTTCCTCGAATGAGCAGGAACACTAACGAAATTAGTCAATAAAATCAGTTAAGTGCCTCAACAATTAAAACAAAATTTTTTTCATTACTCTGCCTATTTTTACATTTTAATTTAAATTTTTAAAAAAAAAAAATCTCTGATATCTAAGACTTCTTACATCCTAAATTTTAGAAGATGAAGTGTCTTCGGCTTCTCGCCATCGTCGACAGCAGGAAAATTCTACAGGTTCGTCCAGGTTCCATTGCTGCGCATATCCTTTCTTCCTCCTGAAAAGGCAGAATTTTACAATATTAGTTTGGGCAAATTTGGCGTATGTAAAATATGGTATCAAAATGTCTATTAAAGACATAATAGAATCATGATAATTTAGCAAGAAAACGTAAACCCGATTCAATTTTTTTTTTTTTAGCAAGAAATAAATTTTAAAAAGATCTATGAAAATCATTCTGTAACGGACAGAATTTTTCAAAATGCAAAGGCAATTCACTACGACTACTTTTTCCCTGACAAAAAGAGAAAAAAAAATCTATTTAAATTACTTTTCCAGATGCTAGCATCAAGCTGTTCTTTACTGGTACCAACAATAGTTTTCACATCTGAACTTGAAATGAAAAAAGAAAGGCCCCAACAATCTACATGTGCTAATTTTAACTTCCCCAAATTGAACTTCATGACTGGTTTCAGTTCGCTACCATGATTGTCTGAATAAAAATTTAGGCCAGAAGTAGCGATATTAATTTAATGCAAGCCTCTGGCTCTCCCCGGGAAAAAATTAATTTTAAAGTTCTTTTTTTTTTTTTCAATCGTTGTTCCTCAGAGAAAAAAAAAATAGCATTTGAATTAGGTCTTAGAAGCTTTACCATGGTGAAAATGAAATTAAAATCCAGGTATATTCCTTGACGACAAAAAAAAAAAAAAAAAAAAATTAAAAAACCTGCTACGTTCGGCATTTTTTAAAGGCAAAATCTACTGGTAAAAATTCTGAAATACTTTAGACTGCAGTGGCTGCTACCTTAAATCACTTGGATTGCTAAAAGTCAGCCAAGAAATCGGTTAACACATTGCTATTCCTAACCATAAAAATTGCAAATTTTTGAACGAAAATCCACTGGTAGCTTTAAATATTATCAAACAGTTTGGATTAATCAAAAAATACAAATCGACATCTAAATAACAACTTACCCTGAACTATAAAAAGTTAAAACAATTCATCAAGCTCGGTGCATTTTAGATCTTAAGTCTACATGTTGCTAGCAGCAAGCATCCACAACCACTTATCACGCTTGAAGACCATATTGCAGATTGCTCTGAAGAAAGCCAGGAAACGAGTGCAGTGAATTGATCTTTTCAAGCCTGAGCCTGTCAAATATAAGAAAAAATAATAAATAAGCTTAACATGTTTATAATATTTGTGCTTGGAATTTTTTTTTCTTTCGAAAATCTTTTTATTAGAGACATGCTAACGATTTATCTAAAAAATTAAAAAATTCTTAAAATTTTAACTACATTGTAGGTAACTACTAACAACATAAGTAAGTTCAATTAAATAATTTCAGAGTAAATATTAGTCAATGCAACTCTTCGAAAGGCAAGTTATGTTCTTAAAAAATAATTTGCTAAAATTTAATAAGATTATCATTATCAAAAATGGATGTCAGGTGTGACAAAATCATATTTTTTTGAAATTTAATCAAACACTAAGTAAATGTTTTTCTTCAAAAGATTACATAATTTTAAAAAGAGCTAAATTAATTTGGTTATTAACTTTTTGATCCAATAATGTCTTTAACTCCCACAACTCGCTTCACATGCTTTAATTTAATGATGTTTCCGAAGTAAGGAAATTAAATCAAGAAAAACAAAAAAAATCAACAGCCTGATACCAATTTTCTTAAAGACAAATCAAATATCAGGATTGTCAAACAATTAGTTTTTACAATAAATGAAATATAAAGGATCAATTAATCCGTAACAAATTCTTAAGTTTTCCAAATCTGCTAAAGGACAATGGCAATCGTGGAAATTTTTCAAAATGCAACAGCCAGTCTCTAGGGCTACTTTTCCCCCTAAATCGCTTGAAATGGCTAAGCTATCTAGTACTAGGTTAACCCACTGCTATACTGAGGTTTATAAGTTCCAAATTTTTAAAGGGTTGATATTTACTGAGAGCTTTAATATTTTCAAAAACCTAAATCAACATTAAAATAACTACTTACACTGAATTGTAAAAAATTAAAACCATCCACCATGCTCAGTGCACTTTAATCCTCAAGTCCAAGATCACTTCTTATCAGGTTGGTTTACAAGGACCAAAATGGTATTGTTTTCCATCCCATGAGCGGAGCCGAGATCTAAAGTACTGTGACAATGATCACATCCAATGGGATTCATGCATCTCGGCTGGGCACAATTGATGACCATACTCCAGGTTGCTCCAAACAAGGCCACGATTACAAGAATGACAAAGGTGTATTTGTTCATCCAATATGCACAGTGAATTGACCTTTTTGAGAACTAAGCCTATAAAACATAAGATAAAAAAAATTAAAATACATGGTTTCAATGTTTATACTCGGCAATTTTTTCCAAAGGATCTTAATTACAAAGATGCTAATGACTAATCTCAGAAATTGAATTTTAAAAACTCTTATTGGATTTTTTTTGACCTGTTTCATTACCATTTAGAGAAAAAAATCTGAAAAGCTATGGCATCAACTATAACTAAATTATTTGAGAACATTGGTAACTGCAATTATTGATCGAAAGCTACAGAATATTTTCTCTTTAAAAATTTAAATAAAGTTTACAAAGTTAGCTAAAAGCTAAAATTTAAGAAGTTAAATAAATAAAAAAAAAAAAAAAAAAAAAAATTAAATGGAACTACAGGTGTGTGTGTGTGATAATTATCCAAGCATTAAAAAAACCATTTCATACAAAAAAATATATAAAAAATATTCAAACAAGTAAATAAGTCTGTTGTTGGCCTTTTGAGCTTACAAATGATAGTTTTAGCTTTGATTTTAAAATCCAATTTTACAAACCAATAACGTCTTATCCTCCTCAACTTCACATCCTTCTACGATATTTTTGGAATTCAGAATCATCTCAATCAAGGAGAATCAATTTCAGACTTTTTGAGTACATGTTAAAATAATTAATCAAATTGAAAATAGTTAATACCAAAAAATCATTAGGATATTTTAAAACCTGATAAAATAATTTAAACATGATATAGGGGCATATTTAACAGGAAGTATAATTGTGAGCAAAACTGTTCGGAAAAATGAGTACTCCAAAAGGCTTAACACCAAGCACATGTTTCTTTTAATCCTAAAACAAGGATCCTAATGAAAATGGACCATTTCAAGATGCAATTTACGATAAGATGTAGCTGACACAAGGGGGGTACAACGTGAGGTTTAATCTGACTTGCTGCTGAAACCACAGCAACAACTATTCGCAAACGTAATACGAATCTCGAATCTTAAAAGGACACCATAAGCCAACATGATGAGTAGAAAAATTGCAATAATAAAAAACTAACCTCTTTCAAATTATGTTAACTTAAAACCAAAATCTCTTTTTAACTGATGGTTGTTGATTTTATCTGCTTCAACAACACACAGAACACGATGTTTCCCGATTAAAAATCGATTTCCACACACACCATTCCTTCCTCTATATCGACGCCATTTCAAGGAATGACACTGCCAACTTTGAGAACTAAAACTTCCCAGGAAAGTTAAATATACGGTACACATTGGTCAAGGTAAATATACCGTGATGTTTAGCTTATGGGCCATCGTATATATATAAAAACCACATGATTATCAACTGCTTACAGTAATAAAGAATTTACATATATAATTATTAAAAGAGAAAAGCTTGACGCAGACATTTAAAATTTAAAGAAATATAACTTATGAATTCGAATTTTACCTCAAAGACATTTTGATTAGAAAAAAGGGGACATCATAAATATTGCCCTCACCATTATTGCCTTCCGGGTTGTCAATCATTTAAATTGATATACAGTCGAACCCGCTTATAACGAGCTCGGATATAACGAGAACCCGGGTCTAACGAGCATTTTTTAAAAATGCGGTTGGCCCGCCTATATCTTCCATGTTAAATTTTTAGTTCGGATATAACGAGGCCCGGGTATAACGAGCAAATTTTCGGTCATTTTTCAATCTCGTTATAAACGGGTTCGACTGTAATTCTAAACGGCAACTAAGTCATATCAATAATGATTCCCAAAACTTAATAATTTCTTTAATCAGTTTAAATTCCCAAATTACGTCGCTTTTAATCGTTCTTAAAGCGACTTACGGACTCGATGGCAAAAAATCAAAATGGCAGCTCTTTTTTGAACGAGTTATATGAAGTCGAGGAGACTCAACGACTAAGTTCCCATATTTTTCAAATGAAAATTATATCAGCGTCCGTTATTTAATGTTTAATGCAATTTAGAACGATTTCAACGTAAAATAACCATTCATATACGTGTAAAAGCGAAAAAATTACTTACATTTATCCACTTTTATGAGCACCAAATCCATGTACGATTTTATTCCGAAATGCAGCCATGACGCTCTGGCTCCATAGACATATATACTAGACCGGGCATTCTAATGGGAGCAGTGTCCCTAGGATGTCATTTGTTTTTTTTAAATCTAGGGGAAAACAGAACGACTGCAGTGGGAAAAACTAACTGGCTGCAGTGCTAAACAAAAAATTTATTGATATACCGTAATGTATAAAGAAATTGCAAGCGATTACTTCTTTTTCTCTCAAAAATAGGAAAAGACGGAACGTTTTCTCTTAAAATTTCAGTTATTTATTATAAATACTGCTAACCGTAAGGAAAAGATAGAGCTTTTCTAAGTCCCGCAAAAGTTTCTGGCAATCCTTAAAAAATTCTTGTTCGTAAAACTTTAAATGCTTTAAGGTGATCAATTTTGTTTTTTGTTACCCATATATTATCGTTAACTGTATAAATATGTATAAAAATGTTACCTACCATAACGTTAACTGCTATAATGAAATTCACAAATTTTGTCTTTTAAACGATTTATGACCATCCTACGGGTCGGAGTGGTGACCAATCCAGAACAGCGGCATTCGTATTCAATGAAGTTAAGCAGCATTGATGGCGGCCAGCTTCTGGATGGGTGACCGCCGAAGCTCCTTCCCTCTGGCGGGGATTGCAGGAACTACAAATTCAATCATCTTAACCTCATTGAAAGAGTAGATTCTGTAAAGCCAGTTTAGTTTAGAAATAGAATATATAGACCTGCGAAAGCAGTTATGGAATAAAATAGACCTGCGAAAGCAGTTATGGAATAAAATAGACCTGCGAAAGCAGTAATAGAACAAAAAAAAAAAAAAAAAAAAAAAAAAAAAAAAATCCTTTATTCATCACCCAGAAATATCTTCAACTTGTAAAAAGAAGGTCTTAAATTGACGATTTTAACCTCACATAATGTTTTCTTAAAGAACAGTTGCCGGTTACTTTTACATTTGGACCTAACATCGATTAACAACTGCAGGTACCCAGGTCGCAATAAAATGTTTACACCGAAAGGATATTTGACGACTTTTTTTTCCTTGTTGGAAGTATTGACACGCCATCTTTAGTGCGATCGCTAAACTAAAAATTTAACTTTTCGTTGGTTCACTTTTTTACTATTGTCTGAACGGTCTATATTTATACAGTTAACGATATTATAATAAGCGCATTAGTTGAGTAAAAGAAGATAAAATGTGAAAATAATTTATAAATCGGTTTTCTATTATTTACCTACTGTACGCCATTTTACCGTTCTGTTTTCCCCTAGATTTAAAAAAAACAAAAGACATGTTAGGGAAGGTCTTTTGTACAGGATGCCCGGTCTAGTATATATGTCTATGGCTCCCATTAGAATGCCCGGTCTAGTATATATGTCTATGGTTTTGGCGCACAAAACCGCACAAAACCGTCGTGTTTCAACGATTTGTTTATGTTTTTGTTTACAATTTTTTTTTGATTTCAGAACGCGTATTTCTTGACTTGTTAAGACAAGCTCAAGAAAAAAGAAGGCGAATTAAAATGGCTGCTGGCAAGGATATCGTATCTGAAGCAACATCTTTCCTTCTGTTTTCTTTCTTTCTTTTAGTCCTTTACTCGATACGAGCGTAGTGATCTCTCACATACACCTGTGCGTGCGCTCACAGGCATATGGGACCTACAGTTTAACGCCGGTTCCGAACGGCTATTTTTTGAGAGATTTTACTAGGCAGTTACCGCTCGGTGGTTTGCCATTGCCTTCCGAGGGGTGGTGACCGTTGATCTTCTGACTAGCGCACTAGTTTTGACCTGAGAAAAATTCCTAGCTGTGAACTAGGATAGAAGCACGACGCGTCGCATCTCATGATTGAGAGTCGAGCACGCTATGAACTAGGCTACGGGCCACCATCCTTCTGTGATGCTCTGCAATTATTGAGGAGTAAGTATTTGTCAAGTAATGTAATCAAATAATGTTTTATTGGTATTTAATTCCTATTGTTTTACCAGGCCTTACAAGTCGCTGAGTATATATATAAAAAAAAAAAAAAAAAAAAAAAAAAAAAAAAAAAAAAAAAAAAAGTCGCTGAGTGCGGATTTAGCCGACCCTGTCGACATGAGGGTCGGAGAAAATACTAGTTTCAATGATACTTACAAGGCGAACCTTAAGATAAAGGTTCATGGAATGTACAAGGATTTGCTTTACAACAGCACGAAGGCTTACAACGAATCGTAAATTATAAAATTCAACTTTGAAAGGATTATTTAATATTTAAAATTTTATGCTTTTCAGGAAAGATAAAACGATTCAGTTGATCTGCAATGCACTGGAAAACTACAAATCGTTCTTTATCAGTCAGAACGATTCAGGAGAAGATTCTGATGCAGAGAGGGACAAATCAACAGATTTAGATATCAATGCACCAGGAGAAGTTGAACATGATAACGAACCTGTTGATGACTAGAAGGAAGCCTGTAAAAAAAAGGACATTAATATAAAAAACTAGTATAGAATTTTTTGATAAATACTCCAGAATCGTCAATTTTTTTATAAAGCAGTAAAATGTCCAAAGTGTTTTTCATTTGTGTTTAGTTTTGGAAATCGAAATCTTTTTTTTAAAAATAAATTTTGTCTATCTTTATCATTGCTTATCTTTATCTTCATTGCCAAGTTAATTACCTATAATAGTTGCTATTTTGGTAATGGTGGAAACTTTTTTTCCAGTTCTGTGTTGCTGATGGCTACTCCTTCGATTTTCTTAAATGGCCCAGAGGATAATTTGGAGCATAATAAGGTGGGACCTGAGGAGGAGGAAGTACAGGAGAGGTTCTGTACTCCCTGGAACCTTTACTTTACTTGTTTGCATGGCTTGTGACAGGGTCGGAGGTTTAGTAATTGGAGAAGGCCCAGTTGAACCATTGCTGAATTTTGTGAAATTGCTACAACTAATTGTAGTTTCCTTGAATTTAAAATCCAAACTTTACCAGATGAAAATCTGGTAAAGTCAGTTTAAAAACAGCAAAGTAAAATTTTTTTAAATCCAAATTTTAAAAAATTTCTACGAACAATTCTGCAAATAGGTTCCTTTATGGTAAAATTTAAGCTCATAAAAAAAAAAAAAAAAAAAAGAAACCGATGTATCTCTTAGATTAGGGGAGTGAAGGATACAAAATATTAAAAATGATCCTATATCGCTGTCTGTTTTTATACTTTTTGATCAGATATTCTTTTTATCGAAAAAGTATCCGTTTTTTTTAATATTCATTTACAATATTTAAATTTACAATTTTACAAGAATTATTACAGCGAGATATCGGCAAGGAATTAAAAAACGCCAAAAGCATGGCTTATGATTCCGTGAATACGTCTAGATATGAGGTAAATAAAAAATGAATATAAATTAATATATACTATTTTTTGGCCCTTTCAGGAAAACAGTTACTTTTCTGAAATTGGTTTTTTAACAAAGAAGATGTAAACATGCTAACTCTCAAATTTTTTCAAACATAGCTTTTACAAAGTTGAATAGCCAAAAACATTAAAAAATAGCTACTTTTTGAAATTTTTGGAGCTATAAATTTGTTAAGTCTTAAATTTTCTCATCAAGCCTTCTTAAAAAATCAATTTCTGAAATTTTACCAAATTAATAAGCTGACCTTTTGCGACAAATTTTTATAGAAATTTTTGGGCTGTACCTTGACAAAGACGTATTCACGTTAAAAAAAATGCCGTTTAAAAAGTCCATATAAATTAATAGTGCAAGTTTAACGAAAAAAAAAAAAATCAAAAAGTAGTACGAAGCTTATCTTTTAAAAAAATTAACAATTATTGAAGGGTTGTGATAAAAATATTTGATGATTTATCTTTTTTTCTAGTAAATGAATAACAATATACAAAAAAAACGTATTTCAAGTAAACGAATAAGTCCGGGGGAGGGGAAAAAAATGTATAATTTAATTTTTTTTTACGTTACAAAATTTTCAATAAATTACTTACAAAACTGTACAAAATGGAAAAAAAAATGGGTTACAAAAATTTTAATCTCCAAGGAAATATGGATGTGACGAAATTATTTTGGAAAAAAAAAGAACACTTGCACAATTCTTTCTTTTCTTCCAACTTGATTAATTTTTTCTCTTTTTTTAAATTTTTTTTCACGAATTTTTTTACATTTTAAAATTTTTTTTTAAGATAATTTTTTTCTTTTTTATAATTTTTTCTTGCGGTTTTTTTAAATTTTTTAATTAATTTTTTTTTTCCTTTTTATTAACTAAAAAGTAACTGAAATTTTAAATTTTTCTTTTTCGAATAATTATGAGAAAAATACAATAAATAATAAAAAATATTAACGGGGGGGCGGTGATTTCAGTTATCGATTTCAAAATTAAAAAAATCGTGTTAAAAAGGAAGCGTGTAAAAAGTGTTCCTACAAAAAATGGTTTAGCTCGA
Organism: Liposcelis bostrychophila; assembly: GCA_037577465.1. NCBI lineage: Eukaryota > Metazoa > Arthropoda > Insecta > Psocodea > Liposcelididae > Liposcelis > Liposcelis bostrychophila. The sequence continues at coordinate 8,949,026 of CM075209.1, forward strand.
TTTCACTTTTAAAAATTTTGAAATTCCTCGACTGAAAACCATCGCTTCAACTGACCAATTTATTTATACATTATTTTATGCAAATTTTCACTTGTATAAATATTAAATAAAAAATTCTTTCTTTTTCTCTCGTTGGTCAATTGTGATTTTTCTTTTTTTCACTGTCTTTTTGTTATATTCGAATGTTTATAATATTTTTTTTTTAAATGACAAATAAATACACACGGCACATCTTTTTAATTAATTAATAAACGATCAGAAGCCTAGTTGTCTTTCAGTAAAAAAAGAAATCGCAAAAAAAAAATTATTTACATAAGAGATTCCGTTTTTTTCTTTTTTCGCAAGGGATAAGATTTCCTTCCCGGCTTTTTTCTTTTTTGCATACGTTTTAACCCTGACTGACTAGAGAATTTAATTTTTTTGACACAAGGGGAAAAAAATCTTTGGCATTTTTACTGGGCTCAAAAAACAAATTACTGATTTAGACTTCAGAATCTTATAACAAAACGAAAGGGGAAAAAAAGGATTGGATTTCTTTTTTAAAAAAGAAAGCTTCTGAAAAAAGAATTGTCACGCGGCTTCAAATCGTTTTTCTTTTTTCTTTTTAATAAATATTTTCTTTTCCGAAGAGTATTTTGACTAATTTTTTTTAAACGCTAAAATAATGAAGATCATTGTCGGTAAGCGGTGGCGGCGGGACGTCGCCGTTTCAATGGCTTTTGATGATGATTCGGAGATCCGTAGCCACCTCTTGATTGTCGAGGATTTCCTGAAAAAATGGTATACGAAAATTCTACATTTTCGAAAAACAGGATTAGGATTAAATTAAAAAAAAATTTTTTTTTTTAATTTCAATGTACCGTGATGAGGTGAATTATTCTGCCAGTGCCTATCGTTTCTCGCGTGAAATTCTCTGTTATTATTTGAAGACGCTCGGAATTGTTTGTTATTGTGATTCCTTCTGGGACTGCTACTTTCGGAGTCCTAAAATAAAAAAAATAAAAAATTACATCATCCCAATTGATCTTTTGTTTTAAAATTTAAAATCATATATTTACCGAATCCGAAATGGTAAAGGGCGATTCAGAATGCTCACTGGAACTTACGCTATGAGATGAATATGAATCGTTTTCATTATTGTTATCATTGCTCACTGGGAACGTTTTTTCTAACCAAGCTCTGTAGTCTATGACGTCATCGGTCACCCGGACTATCCTACCGAGAATACTGAAACAAAAAATAAAACACAATGCAATAAACATACAACTTCTACTAAACATTTGGTTTGGCTGAGTTTGTGATTTAAAAACATAATCGTACCTGTGCTTATTAATATCTAGAAATGTATTTAAAGGATGAACTGCTTGAACTAACGTAACATAAGCATAATCAAATGCTTGTTTTACTTGTAATGCACCGTACGAGCTTTTCCCTATATCGTTACCAGGTGTCAATGGATCTTCTATGCATAAAAATCCCGATCGATGACCGTCGATCATCGTTTTTTGCATCTGAAAAATTAAAAAACATAAAATCAAATTAATCGTTTTTCTTTCTGTCTGCCTTTCCTCTTCTCTTCTAAAAAATTAAATAATCACCTCTTCTTTACTAACGTAACTGCCGCCATCTTTGACACGAATACCGCACCTCAAATAATTAAATTTATGTCCGTATAATTCCATAAACTCAATCAACAAAACACCTAAATTTACATCTGCACGGAAGGCATCCTGGCGTGGATGTAACTGAAAAGAAAAAGATAAAAGAAATCAGTTTATCTTGTACATTTTTCGTTGTTCAATTATTGGTTTAAATAGCTTACTTGTAAAAATGAAATGGTCATTAAAATAAGACTGTAACTAGAAATGCCACCGGTGAACACTTCATTCAAATCTCTTTGTAGTAGGAACTGTTTTAATACAAGGACTAATTTTGCCAATACTGGGAATTTTTTCTTAAAATCCTTAATTAACTGAGCACTTTGAACTCCTGATGACATGTTGAAACTAATATCGACTTTGACATCGGATTCTTTGTCACGCAATTTAATTATTGGCACCTGAAAAAATTTTTAATAATAATCAGTAGTTAACTAGTTTGTGAATTTTCATGTCAATTTGATACTCACAGAAGCTTTATCTAAAACTTTTATTGTATGCTGCTCAGCTATTCCATTTTCTAATAATTTCTGTTCTAATTTGTACAATGGGGGAGTTGGCCAGCAACCTATTACGACCAGATCAATATCACTGAAATGAAAAGAACAGGTTATTAAAAAAGGAAATCAAAACATTTGAATTAAACCTTACCTTGTGGGTAAATATAGTCCAGTTCGAAAGCTACCAAACACTTCTACCTTAGCCTGAGGCCAAAGTTCATGAATTGCATTTTTTATTTTCTGCACAACTTTAAGCCTCAACTCATGTTCGCACTTTCTTGGACTCATGTAGTTATAAAATTCTAATATTTCCTCATGAAGGCTGAAAATAAAAAAAAAAAAAAAAAATTAATCAAATCATTTTTGTGATAAGAAAATTAATTATGGTTTCATACCCAAGCACTCCTGGTAAATATCTCTTCCCGGGTGTTCTCCACGGTGTGCCACCATGCCGACCGATAAGAATATCACGATTTACGTTCATACCATACGTGCTCGCGATATTTTCTCTAACTCTTTTATGTCCATTTACACCGTTCACAATCGGATTGTTTTTGACACCCCGATTCGATTCATCGCTTTCCAACGGAATGAAATCTAATGATTTCATATTGTTCTGATCACTACATTTATCCATATCCGTAGGCATTGCAGTTGGTTTTAACGATTCCCAAATCCTCAGCCACAATTCCTTTGCTGGACCTTCGTGTTCTGGCTGAAACCAACCAATAGTAGGATCCATCTACCAATTAAATCAGGAAGAAAATTCTGAATCATTTATCCTAAACATGGCACACATTTAATCTCTTATTTAAATAAATAACATTCGGAAAAACATGCACAACCACTTTCCAAGGAGACATTTTCCACGGGGATCTTTGTCGGCATTTTGAAATGCTCAAAGGAAACCGTTAAATTTCCTTTGGCGTATTTTGTCTCTGCCGCCATTTTATTGTCATTCAAACGTCGTTGTTGGAAAGGTTTGCTTTTTCGAAATTCTAATCATTTTTTCAAACAGGTTTACAACAGGCAAACATTTTTTAGAACCAGGACAGCAATTAGTAGCTGAAGAAAATATATTTTGGACTGTAAAATCTCGTCCAGTTAGTTTGGTCTAAGAATTTTTCAAGCGAAAAATTCCAAAGCATAAAATCGATTTCTGGGGAAAAAATTACAAAAAAATAAAAAGTTGAGAGCAAATAAACTTAGATTATACTAAAGGATTAAATGAATAAAAAGTCCGTCAACAGAGAAACTAAACTGTTATTTTTACAATATTTGGTTACAAATGACTTTTAAACAAAACCAAGAAGTATTTTCCGGCTTTTTAAATCGATTCAAGACTGAAATAAAGTGAAATAAATATAAAATTTTTAATTAATTATAATTTGCTTTAACTCAACTTAAATGTAAAATGAAAATAAAAATGTTAAGATAAATATAAATCACATAACAAAAAAAGAAAAGAAAAAATAATTCTGAAGAACATACTGGATATCGAATCAAGTAGATCCAAACCCCAAAGGAACATATATATTTTTTTTCTTTTTATTCAATTCGAATAGGCCTTACATAAATTTTTCTTTTTTATATCCTTCACAACAGTTAATGTACATTAATTACATACATGCAAATCAAACTCTACGGGTTGAATTCATTCTCACTTCAGTCGTCTTAATTCTAAAAGGAAAAAAAAAAAACAATAATAATAAATATTATTATTAATCATTTAAAATTAAAAACCAAAATCATTCAATTTTCTTTACACGATTTAAACGAACCTCAGTAAAAAATATATGTACAGAAAAACGATTTTATCGAGAATTCCTTTTAAACCTCAATCAGTCAGGTTATTGGCATCGTTTGCAAATTTTTGAAGTCTCCTCCTTCGGATTTCATCCTGCTCTTTGGAATTTGTGCTTTCAGATTCGGATGATTCGGGCTTTCTTAGTCTTAAGTCTTCTTTTGATGTTGATGTTGATTCTGAGTTTTGACTAGGCGATTCTTTATTTTCGGATTTGGTCGTTGGATCACTTGCTTTGCTAGTGCCTGCACTCGCGCCGCTTGTGCCAGGGATATTGGTACTTGTATCATCTACGGTTGACGTTGGGGGGTTCGTCCTTCGTTTCGAACTATTGTAACTAAAAAAAAAAAATAGTGAATTAATTCCGAGTTAAATTACCATAAGGGTCTAATAACCAAACGAGGGGTGGGGGAGGCATTGTCACTGAGACAGTAGTTGAGCCCCCATTCTAGCCAATTTTTTTTTTTCACACTTTTTTCGTTTCTCGGAAAATCTACTTCCAAAATCTACCTTCCACCCATTCTTATCAGCAAAGCTAAAATTGCTAAAGCCCTGATCAGGCAAAAAAATAAAAATTCATTTTTTCCATCATCGATTTTTTTGCATTTTTTCAACATTTAATTCGTAAATTTCATTTTAATTTAAAATCGATTTACTAAAATTTTTAATTAAGTAAATTTTTTATAATTTTTAAATAATTCAAAAAATCGATGGTTAATGAATTTCTAATACAACTGATTAATTAATTACCTATAAACCACTGGCCTAACTGTTCATTTAAATGATTTTCTTTTTTTGCTCTTTCACGACAAAAAAATGTCATACAGCTTTTGTGATTACACTCACATGTTAGTAGCTGTGACGGTGGTCATGTACTGCTGCATTACAGTAACGGATGCGTCAAGTAATAATTCAATTTGACGTAAGCACTGAAGTCTAGCTTCGATATTTTCTCTAGCATCGCCTTCCATTCGCCTCAGCTCTTCATCTGATAAGCCTGTGAAATCTGAAGGAGGCATGGGCGGTGGAGGAACTGAAAAATATATTTTTTTAATTTAATTAATTAAATACATAAAATTGGCTTTGCAATTTGGGAGATCCAATTAAATTTTTGGTTAAAAAAAAAAAAAAAAAAATGTTTTATGCTGCCCTCTTCAGTGTACAGCCCAAGACCAATTTTCATTTTTCTTCGAAACAGAGTTAATTTGTTTTGTTTCAACAAAACATATCGTTTAGAATATTTCAAAACAAACAAAATTAACTCCGCTTTAAAAAGTTGAGCTAGGGCTACTTCCACTACGAAGGCCAGTATAAAAACAAAATTTTTCTATTTTCTAAATATACTCACACATCCCAAAAAAGGGTGGAGGACAAAAGAAAGGTGGAAGGATGGTCCCAAACGGTGGCATTTGAGGATTCGGCGGTTGCCGAAGGTTAGCGTCCCCGGAACTCTGAGGAACTTCGTTTTGGGCGTTTGATGCGCTCGGTCCCGGTCCGGCCGCTCCGGCCCCACCTAAGAACGAAAAACAAATACAAAATCCCACTCCCTAAATTTTGATTTTTAAGAAAAAAAAAAATTTATTTTACCCTCTTGAGCGGGAGGCTGATGAGGCTGAGCAGCAGCCTGAGGTCCTTGCTGCCAAAACGGAAAATTATTCGGAGCTCCATACTGTGGGAACATCGGTTGCGGTTGCGGTGGCGGTACTGGGGGTTGGCCGAAAATCGCTCCGTTTAATCCTTGGAAAGGAAACCCGGGAGCGGGTTGCTGGGGTGGAGGAGGCGCGGGTCTAGGCGAAGGCGAACGAAGAATGTTCAAACGACAAGTCGGACAAGTTTGCTGACGTTGGAACCAAGATCGTAAGCATGACGTATGGAAAATGTGATTGCAGGGAAGCTTTTTGGACGCTGAAAAATTCAAGTTTAAAAAACGGTTAGCATGGCCTAATATTTATTAAAGTAAAAGGCGATTTTTACTTTTTAAGTTTTTTTAAAAATTTACCTGTTGTCATTTCTTCCCTGCAAATGATGCAAACGTTATCTGCTGCTGCAAGTTCTTCAGCGGTTGCATCCGGATACAAAGTATTCATATTTTGAATGGCTCGCCTGGACAGTATGACATCGTTATAGGCTTGCTTGAATTTTCTGTTTCAAAGAAAAAAAGCAAATTATTAAAAAGGGTTCACAACTTAAACAACCATAAAAAAAAAATTAATTGATAAAAGTTACCTCATCGTATAATACATGGGTCTGAATGCAAACAGTGGAAGGGTGTAAAGGCGCATCATAATGGCAACAAAAGTCACATACAAACAGACTTTTATAAAACCTGAAATTCCAAAAACAAAAATTATTAAATTTGAATTCATCAATCTTTGTTGAACCCCCTTAAACTTCAAAATGCCTCCCCAACATTTGAAAGATCCCATAAAATTCCCCTCAAAAAAAAAAAAAAAAAAAACTTCCCCGTCTGTTGGCAAACCACTTACCCATGACTAGCTCAGTATAAAGAAGAAAAACTGTTTTATTCTCCCAAGGATTCTCACTGTTAAGATCAACTGTGTGAAGTGCATACTTAATAGCAATATTAAATATAATTGTAGCTAGTATAGCATATTCAAATCCAAATACAAGTTGAACTGATGCTCCTTTTGTAATTGTAGACTGATAGGCATGACTGATAAAAGTTAAATCTACTGCTCCGAGTAAAACCAGTAATGCTAAAAACAAAAACAAACATTTTGAAAAATTATGAGTCAGCCCAATCAATTTTTTTTTCATTACTCACATAATACTCGAACATGAAACAACCATGAAATAACTGGACTTCTTTCCATCTTTAAAAAAAAAAAAAAGAAACAATTAGAATAGTCATTAAAGCTATAAATAATTCATGTTTGATCACAGGCTAACACTTACAAAATCGACTCTATCTTCTGCCAACCAATGGAATGATTTAAGAAAGAGTAGAACTGTGAACAGAGCTACAAACTTAGGACTAAAGTCATCTCTAAAAACTGTAAAAGCTAAACATGTTTCTGTAACTGCATACCACGACCTCTCCATTAGATGTTCAAATTCAGCAGCTCTTAATTCACCAAAAAATACTTTTCGCATTAGTTTTCCCATTAGAAAAACTAATATGAATGCTTGTATGTATATCACCTGAAATTAAACAATATACGGTTGTTTGAGCCGATAAACAAACCCTATCTACGTGATAAGTTACCTAATGAAATACATAGAGTAAGTAAAGCATTTTTTCGACTTTAAAACCACTATAATCTACAAAAAAATTGTCCGGAAAGGTTGATGTTTCGGCTTAATTACGTTTTTATTAATCAGAAATAGCACAAAAAGATACTTACAGCCATACTTGGGTTCGATTTGGTAATGTACACAACAGATGGGTAAAATTGTTTTTTATGGTAATATGCATTTCCAATAACGACTGTCGTCAATGCCAAACTAATAAATGTTATCCCTAACGCCCTCATCTTCGTTTATTTACAGCCAAAAAGGCTGGTGGAATAAATTTAAACACTAAAAATTTATAACCCAATCTTTCTATATGTGATCTTTTTTTCTCCTTTTAAATTTCATTGACTGTGCTGCGCTCTGTAAACTGACGTGTACAATTAAACTAATTCCTTTGTCCGTCCTTTGACATATCACCGCCATCTTTAAATTCATACGACGAATTTCCCTTATTGCAGACTTAACCGTCTTTTGTTTTCATGTTGTTTCTTTCATTTTGTTTTCAGATTTTGCATTACTTTATAATTTATTTGCACGTTGTTAATTCGGGGAAAAAAAATGGACTTGCATTGTGATGAAGAGGTACCTGATTCACCAGAATTACGTAGAAAAAGAAGAAAAGATTACAATACGAGTATTAAGTTAAAAGTCTATACGGATGCGGAAGAATTATTATATTATTTACAGTTGTTAGGTAAGGGAGCGTGTTTTTAAAAAAAGGAATTGAGTTGGTTTGACGTAATCTTTTGCATGTTTTTTTTTAATTTTCAGAAACTCACCCTGTCGTTAGGAATTTTTTAGATTATGACTGTTGCTTTAGATTAGCTGACAAATATTTGATTGCGATGGTTTTCACTTACTTCAAACGAGCAGGGTTGAAAGTTAAGGATTTTACGTCGGTTAACTTCTTTGCGACATTGTAAGTAGAGAAATTTGAATAAACATCGTGTTTTACTTTTAGTTTGGCCTTGTGACAATTATAATAAATTTGGTTTCTTTTTTCTTCCTGGAATTGTATGAAAGGAATAGGGGCAGAAGGGGTAAAAAATAACCCGAATCAATTTTTCGTTACAACTGATGACCCTTAAGCCCTTATCACAGTGTTCCTGGGTATTTAAAGAAACTTAAGTCCAGTCCTGTTAAAAAGGCCTATTTAAATTGTTTTGTTTTTTAAAATTTTTATAAAATTGTTGCAGATGCATCGCTCATTCAATGGAAGAAGAAGACGAATTAACCACTGAAATTTACCCCTGGGCATTAGGAGGAACCAAAAATTTAGGCGTGTTAGTACCGAAATTGTTGGAAATAAAAATGCATATATGGCAGGCTATGGATCATCGAGCAGTTGTTAGTCATCATACCTGCCAGCAAGTAAGTCAAATTTACAGGAAATTAATTATCGTTTTCTAACTCCACCATACCCTTTTCAGGTCATATCAGTTTTCCCATTTCATTCGATTTGGAAAAGGGAGAGAGATCTTACTCACGGAGGAGCCCCTAGAGAGCATTACAGGCTTCTTCCTCCTCCTCGTTCCCGAGACACCTCTTGTTACGATGAAATCACCAACAGCTGCAAAAAATGCAGAGCCGCACAAAAAACAATATTAAGATGTTACGAAAAAAGAGATTAGGTTAAGAAATATTTAAGTTAGGAAAGCATAGGAAAAATAAATCGGCACCAGTTATTATTTATTTTCTTTTTTTTATTCGATTTATTTAATTACAAAATAAATTAAAATTTAAAAGTATGTTGGTTTTTTTCGTGCAAAAAAAATAATTTTTGTTTGACAAAAATTAGCACGAAAAATATAGTAGAATTGAGATCTTGGTATACAGTAGTAAAAAAAAAACGAGTTATCAACAAAATTTTAACAATTGCAATCAGGAAATATTCTGTAAGAAACTTTTGTAAAAAATAAATAATGTAACACCCATTACGCTTATTAGAAAAAAAAAATTAATTAGATTTAAAATCAACAAAATATTGTAAATTTATGTAAAAAAAAAAAAAAAAAATAGATGCATAGCATAATAAAAAGATTTAGCTAACGCAACAAAGTCTTATTTTTTTCAGGGTTGCAAATAAAATATTTTAGGGTTTGGGCTGAAGGTTATGCTTTTGATTAAAATTCGAAAGGTGTAAGGAAATTTCTCAACCAAGAAGAAATTTTTGGTTTACGGTATGGCTGAGTTACAAAAATAAATGTAATGTACAAGTGCTGCAAAAATGTGTAATGCATTATGTCTGCACATGAAGCGTGGGTATTTTTGCAGCCCTGATTTTCTTTTTCAATTTTTCCCGGTGGGATTAAACGTCCAAAAAAAAAAAATTAATTTAATTTATAAATTAGGTACTGGCTCAAAGTCCCTTTTTTTTTCATTCATTGCGCCAAGTTTTACAGAACATAAAATTAAAAAATAAAAATGCATTAGAACAAAAAAATGGGTATGTTACCTTAAAGCCTTGTGCATTCCTTTTTTTTTTAAATTTAAAAATAGTACGTTCATTTAAAGAAAATAATAATAATCGGTCTTTGGAAACATAATCTTTTAAAATTAATTAACACGAATTGATTTGATTACTTAAATTTTTTTTTTTTCTTTTTTTCTTTTTTTTATTCTCGACCATTTACAACAAACATAGTTTTTAATTCAACAACAGCGAAAAAAAAAAACTTTTTTTTTTCTTTTAATCCTTAATTAATTATATACAAGGCACTTTGATTTCAATAAGCTGTAATTTTTTTTTTAAACATTTCCAATTCGAATTAAACAATTTTTAATTCGAAGAATTTTTTTTTTTACAACTTCACTTCGAAAAGTGATTACAACCGTGATTTTAATATAATTAAAAAAATATACAACGGGGTAAAAAAAAAAAAAACAGAATTAATAAAATCCTGGGAGGTGGAGGGGAAGGGATTTACGATTTCATATAAAAAAATCCAAATCAATTTAACCGATCATTTTCTTTATTTTTTTTTTTTTAAGTTTGGTTCATCCACAGGGAAAATTTTTTCTGAAACTGACTAGACCAAACTTATTTACTCTAAAATTTAAAAAAAAAATACTTGCTTTTTTTTCATTGCGTTAAATAAAAATTTACAATCAGATTAAAATAACCGGTATGAGATCAATTTTTTTTTAAAAAAAATTTTGCACCGAGATGAAATATTAAAATGCACCAAGTAACAATAAAAAATAAATTTTTATTTAAATGCAATGATTTTAAAATATTTAAAAACAAAATGATCAGCAAAATTAATCGATTTCTTTTAAACTTTTTTTTTTTCCTTTTTTAAATTTTCTTAGAAACAAGATCCACTCATCACAAAAAATTATATCTTACACTTTGTGTTTTTTTTTCTTAAACTGTACAAAAAGACACGTTAAAAAAAATTTTTTTTTTCAACCTTTCTTTGGGTTTCTTTTCGATCACTAAAAAAACTTAATTAATTCTATATTTTCAGTCCATCAAACAAAATAATTATTAGTTTTCTTTGGATTTTCTTTTTCTTCGAGTTTTAGTTTTTTTTTTTTAACAATTAATTTTAATTTTTTGAGGAATTATTAAAATGTCCGACTCAATCGTCTTCTTTTTTTTCTGGTTTCAAGTCGACCATTGCGTGTAACTCCTCAGGACTATACCTGGAATGAAAGAAAAAAACAAAAATTAGTCGAAAGTAATGGCTAAGTTGAATTTAATAAAAAACAGACGAAAGGAAGAAGCAGAGAAAAGAAGGAAAAGAATTTATACAAAATTGGGGGAATCTATTAAGAAAGTTGTCCTTCTTAGGAAAGTGTTCCAATAATTATATAATTCGAATATTCGAATAAATCGTAAATAAGCAAATGTGTACGTCCTTTAAAAAAAAGGCACCAATTGGAAAAAGTAACTTAGAATGTTTTGTTTGTAAACAAAAATATTTCGTAATAAATTCGAATTTTACAACCTTTTAAGCTCCAAATCCGACGTGGCACCTTTTCTAAAAGAAGTACACAAATAAAATTAACAGGAGAAAATAAAAGAAAAAAGATATAAAAGCGTAAACAAATATAGAAACTCTGACACAAATCATATTTCTTAGAATAAATAAATAAAATGAAAAAGACTTAATTTTTTTTTCTCAATTCAGAAAAACGTCCAATCCACTTCTTCGCTTGAAGTAAAAGTTTTGGGACGAACTTTTGATTAATATGAATTCTAACTTGTTTATTTTTGACAATTTAACTAAAATAAATGCTAATTTCTGCATTCTCATTATCATAACTAGTTAGCTCCAGCATAATTATTATAACTATGAACTTATTTTTTAATAGATAACAAGTTCTAAAAAAACTTTATTTACAAACAACGTCGCTGTTAATTCGATAATTCAGAATAATAATAAGCAACCCGGCGGAAATCCCATGCTGATAATCGAAAAATAATTTAATTAAAAAACATGATTTGTTCTTATCAAATTTTTTATCTTTTTTTGTTTAACAGAGAAAAAAAAAAAAAACTCTTACCCCAAGAGGCTCTGTAGATCACAGACGTATCGGTAGACATATCGTTTGCCAGCAGTCTTATGAATAATATTTTTATCATAATAATACCGGAGCCCCCGGCTCAATTTTTCATAGTTCATTTTAGGTTTATTTTTTCTAATTCCCCACCGCCTAGCCACTTCGTCAGGGTCGGTTAATTTAAATTCCCAACCGTCCCCCGTCCACGATATAAAACCCTGACAGGTTTTGTCAGTCAATAGTTCCAATAAAAACTGCCACAGCTGGATGGGACCCGAACCGGTGAAACAGGGTCCGCCGCCGGAGTAACCCGCGATCATGGCCGACTGAAGGAAGGGCTTCGTTTCCCCGTTTTGAAACTCCCGTTGATAGCCCATTAGGAATGCGGGGTGAGACTCCTGCCCGCTCCAGTGTTCCCCGTTAACGCTGTTTGGAACTGTTTGAAAGGGCCCGTTTTCCAACGGAGAACTATATGCTTCGCTATATGGATCGTGATGAGGGTATCGCACTGAAAGAGAAAAAAACAAAAATTTGAATTTTACAAAAACTAAACTTTTAAATGGCTTAAGGACTTGTCATGACCCACGATCAGGGTCATGGGTCATGGGTTTATTGCTAATTTGTCGACTGTCAAGTTGGAACCTGACAATGCCAGGTTGAAAAATTTACAACAAAAGCTGGCGAGTTGCAACTTGACAATATCAAGTTTGAACCTGCCGTTGTCAGGTTAAAACTTAACATTGTCCAGCATTAGCAAGTTCAAACTTGACATTTTCAGGTTTAAACATGACAATCAAAGCTTGCGAGTTGCAACTGGACAATGTCAAGTTAGAACCTGGCAGTGCCAAGTTAAAACTTACAGGGTTTTTAGTTTTGGAAAATTTAAAAAATTTAAAAGTTTACAAATTTTTTTTTTATTGCTTGGCTTCTATGAAAGCCAAACGATAGAATCCAAGTGTTCGCCAAGTAAAAGTTTTAAGAGCTTAGAATTTTTTTTAAATTTTTTTATTTTTTAAACTTTTTAATTAAAAAAAAAAAAATAAGTACACGTGACTAATAATTAACGATTGTAGGAAAAAAAATCAAGGGAAAAATAAACAAAAGCCGGTGGTTTAGTAGCGGCTCGCTTTACATTGTTCGTAGAGAATTATCAAGTCAAATTGATAATTAAATTAATAAATTAATTATTTAATTATGAATCATAAAAAAATGACCAACAATATATGGTGTTTAAACATGTGCGAATGCGCAATGGCTGAAGAAAATGAATACATTTTTTCCCAACGCAAAAAAAAAAAAAAAAAAAAAAGGCAAACTGGGCAAAAGTTGTTATTTTTTCAGTTTAAAAAAAAAAAAAAAAAAAAGAACCCCGCACAAAATAATAGGAATTCGGCTGTCGGGTGAAATTCACATTTAGGTAAAAACAAACAAAATAATAACAAAAACAAATGGAATTTTATCCGATAGTCAAATTCCTATTATTTTGTGCGGGGTTCTTATTTTTTTTTTCAAAGTTTAAAATTTTTAGAAAGAAATTCCAGGTTTTTTATCATATATGGGGAAAAATAATATAGCTAATAGTAATATACCGGATGTCTCATTAATTTTTTAAAATGTTCTGATTTATTAAAAGACCATCCATTTTTCCTAAAAAATGTTCCCTCACCATTTTTTTTTTCCTAATTTTCAATTTTCCAAAAATTTTTTGATTCATAAAATAAAATTTCTTAAAACATAAAAATTTTTCCTAATTTTTTAAATCCCTAAAGGGATTTTCGGAAATTTTATTTTAGGAATCAAAAAATTTTAGGGAAATTAAAAATTTAAAAAGAAAATACATAGTTAGGAAAAATATTTTAGGAGCCAGAATGTTTAGAAAAAATGGATTAGGAATTTATTTATTTTTTAGTTAAAATGGATTAGGAAAAATGGTAGGGAATCTTGCAAAAGAGCTAACGTCAAATGACAGAAAAATAATTGCATTTGTCGAAAAAGTAAAGTGGCTCAAGAAATAATTTGATTGATCAGATTTCAGTAAAACCGCCATAATTTTTCACTTGACCATTTCATAACTAAAAACTTTTCGCAAATCCATAGCCAAGAGGTCCATCCACAAATAGTTATACAAGTCACCAATATTCCCAGGTTCTGATTTTAAAAAAGGGCGGTTCAAATTTGGCTGCAATTTTAATTGGAAATCTTCGAATTTTTGAAAATTTTCCAGAATCTTATACAGACGATATCCGTCTGGAAGCAATTAAAACCTAATTTGCAGGATAGCTGTTCTGAAAATCTTTAGCTCTTATGGAAGCCCTGAAGGTTCATTGAATGGAACCTGCTGATTTTTCGAAAGTCCAAGTTTGAACTTGAGATTGTCAAGTTTAAACCTGATATTGACAGGTTCCATTCGTTGACCATCGTCAAGTTTCAACCGGACAATGATAAGTTGGACTTGACAGTGTTAAAATCTGATGTTAAATTGAATTAACCAGTTGAACCTGTCACTGGCAGGTTCAAACTTGATAGTCAATAAACGATGAACCTTTGGAGCTTCCGCAGGCATTAGAAATCATTTAAATATTGTGTCAACATAATTTTTACAATTTCTGAACCCCTCCCGCTTTGGCCAGCCAGTCCTGGTATTCTTTAAAATTTTGGCAAAATTACGATTTCCTACCATTTTTCCTTAAAAAAAGATCAATTCCTAATCCATTTTTTTTCCAAAGATTTTGGTTCCTAAAATTGTTTTCCTAAATATTTTTTTTTTTTTTTTTCAATTTTTAATTTTCCTAAAACGTTTTGATTCATAAATAAAGTTTCTTGAAATCCCTAAAATCAAATTTCCTAAAATCCCTTCAGGGATTTAAAAAATTTTAAAAAAAAATTTAGGAAAATTGAAAATTAGGAAAAAATGGTTAGGAAAAAAATTTTAAGAACCAAAATTTTTAGGAAAAAAATTTCAAGAACCAAAATTTTTAGGAAAAAATTTTTAAAAACCAAATTTTTTAGGAAAAATGATCGGGAACCCGAAATGACATCTCTCGGTCGGCCTTTCTCTCCCTCAAACTGTATTGAAATGTGATAGTCCCCCCGGGCTAAGGCTGCCCCCCCACTTTTAAACTTCGTTAAACACTACACTCCACATTTATTAATTTATAATTTTTTTGATTCTCACCTCTCGAAACGTTTTTCGGATAATGCGGTGAATATTTATTTTCCAGCAGCGTCTGCTGAGAGTAAAATTCAGGAGAATTTTCTACGTAGTGAGCCCCATGATGACTCGGATCTAAACCGTGATAATCGGAATCCTGATCGTAATGTGGGAAATTAACGCCTGGAGGGGGGTCGTCCGGAGGCGGGGGTGGACCCGTCGGACCGTGGACCCCCGACAGATCCCCGTTGCCCATTTGGTGCATGGCGTCTCCGGTTATCTGACCGTAGGATCCATCCTTATGGAGGTAGCTTTGGACTCGTAAGGGATGAACGAAACCGTTCGAAGGTGGGGGCGAAACTTCGTCTCTTCTATCCGTCTCTGGACTTCTTATGTGTGAGTTATATCCTCCTAAAAAAACAGAAAAAACAAAAAAATTAAAAATCGCAGAGAAAGTTGTTTTTTTTTTTTTTTTTTTTTCAATAAAAAGACTATAAATAAATCATTCAGAATGAGAAGAAAAAAAATGAAGAATGGACAGGAGAGGAACCACGGTTCCAGCTAATTACACCCCAGTAACACCCGTGTCGCCGCGCACGACATTCTCTTGTTATTCAATCATTATTGCCAATCATTTCATTAACGGTACACACCCCCTTAAACTTGATTCACTTTTTATAAAAAGAGGAAATCTTGCAGTCTTGTTAACCGAACCGAGAAGAGAAAAAAAAATCAATGTAATTAATACACAGTGGTCCTGAACAAAAATATTATTCGACTAAAATGTCAAAAAAAACTGCTAATGAGGCTTTGTTAGGAAACATATTAACTACCAAAATCCGCTAAAATCAAAATCGTACCTGATTGTCTTCCCCTATTCCCGACAACCCCCCCAGCCCCTCAATTTTTTTTTCAAGGCTTGTTGCATATCAAGGCTTGTTACATATTATATGAAAACCCATTGGAAATGCTTTAAAATGAGACCTCGCCGAGGTTTATATCTTTTACAGGGACGGAGATATCGTCGTTTCAATAGCCCAAAATTAAGTGCTTAATTTTAGATCTCTCAAACGATGATATCTGATATCTCCGTCCCGGCAAAAGATACAAACCTCGGCAAAGTCTCATTTGAAAACATTTCCAATGGGCTTTCATATGATATGCAACAAGCCTTGAAAAAAATTGAGGGGCCGGGGGGTTGTGGGGGTAGGGGAAGACAATCAGGTAAGATTTTGATTTTAGTGGATTTTGGTAGTTAACATGTTTCCTAACAAAGCCTCATTAGCACTTTTTTTTGACATTTTAGTCGAATAATATTTTTCTTCAGGAGCACTGTGAATAAGAAAATAATGATAATAGTAACAACAAAAATAATAAAAGTGTGGATTTGATAAAAATAAAATTAAAAAAAAAAATCCTTGGAAGAATGTTACTCGAGTTAAAATATTAAGTCACGTAGATATGGTTTCATGCTAAATTGCTATTCAATTTATTATATTGGAAAAAAAAAAAGATTTAAAGTGAAAATAATATTGCAAACGCCGGCGGCTCGTGATGCCAATTGCTATTTTGCATCTGTTATAAACCTCGTTTTTATGATCTTCTTCAGACAATGATGTTACACGGTCGCCAGCGGAGGGAAAAAAAAATTTTTTTTGAAAGGTATTTAATATAAGTCATAAAAAATATGATGATGGGGAGTGATAAGCGCCAAAAGGGATAGAAGATCAAAAGAGCATATTTGTTATGGAGTCCCTTATTTTGGCAATTTTCGAATATCAAATCGCTTACCCCCAAAAACGGTTCCCCTTGGTGTACGGATACACCCGAATTTTTCATTTTTTTACTCGACGGGAAAGCGTGGCGAATTGAGCTTAAAGTTCCAAAAATTGCCATAAGAGAAAAAAAATCAACAACTTTTTTTTTCCTCGAAAAAAATGATCTTCTTATCGGATATTATCCGTAGATCACGAATCTGAAGTCCGGTTTTTGAGCTAACATCCAAAATATGGCAAAAAGAAGTGGTAAAGTGACAAAACATAGCAAGTCCTCAGTTTCACTCTCAAGTGTCACGTGACCTCAAGTTTGCGGTAACAAGCGCGTCTAAACTTATGCAGTCGCATGATCACGTGAATTTTGTAAAAACTCGAAACAGACTATCTCCGATCATGTTTACGATGGAGATACGTTAGTTCACCTCCGACGCACAAAAATGTAAAAGCTGATGGTTTTAAAGATGAGGAGGATGACTGGTATGTAACTCCTACAGTACCAGATACAGTGGAAGATGTTAAGAAAAATAAGTGTATCGTTGATGATGGAAAGAATACGAAAGAAAATGTAGAAAAGGAAAAGCACGGATAAAACGCTATTAGTAATTATTACTAATAGTAATTATCCTATTAGTAATTATACATTTACCTGAAGCTGAGGGTAAATTTTATATATATTATTAGTAATTTTTATTATAATTATGGTAAAAATGACCTTAAGTAAGGTAAACATTACTAATAATAATTATGTATGTACAAAATTTACCCTCTGCTTCAGGTAGATGTATAATTGCTAATAAGATAATTACTATTAGTAATAATTAAGAAAGTTTTATCCATGTAGGTTGTTTTTATTAAATTGTAGGAAATTTAACACTAGTTCGTATTAAATTTCTTTTTTCATGAGATTTAGAAATTATAGAGAAATGTCATATGTTTTGACAACAGTCATCTAAGGTAGATGTGCTATTTTTAAAAGATTCTTCAAATTTTTGAATTTATTGTTTACTTTCTGTCAATTTAGAAAAATTAATTTATTTTTGTATTAATGAATAGAAAGAGAGCGATCCCGACCATTTTTCCTAATCATTTTTTCCTTAAAAAATTAATTCCTAACGCATTTTTTCCTAAATATTTTGGTTCCTAAAATAAAATTTCCTAAAATGAATATTTTTCCTAATTTTTTAAATCCCTGAGGGAATTCTAGTAAATTTTTTTTTGGAATTTTAAGAAATTTTATTTTAAGAATCAAAAAATTTTCGAAAAATTAAAAATTAGAAAAAAAAGAGTTAGGAAAACAATTTTGGGAACCAAAATTTTTAGAAAAAATAAATTAGGAAATAATTTTTTTTGGGGGGGGAATGGATTAGGAATAAATTTTTTTTTAGTAAAAATGGATTAGAAAAAATGGTAGGGAATCGAAAGTGAGCGTTCCCAACCATTTTTCCTAATCAGTTTTTCCTTAAAAAATAAATTCCTAACCCATTTTTCCTAAAAATTTTAATTCCTAAAATTTTTTTTTAACCATTTTTTTTCCTGATTTTCGATTTTTCTAAATTTTTTTGGTTAATTCCTAAAATAAAATTTCCTAAAATGAATAGGCCTATTTTTCCCGATTTTTTAAATCCCTAAGGGGAATCTAGGAAAATTAATTTTAAGGATATTAAGACATTTTATTTTTGGAATCAAAAAATTTTAGAAAAATTAAAAATTAGAAAAAAAAAAAAAATAGTTAGGAAGTTTATCACAAAGCTGAAGTTGTAAAATGTCACGGTGATTGGAACTTAGTAACCCCACACCCCGAAAAAGACACCAAAGAAAATCCTAGTGCCAGTTGTTCTGAAGACCTCTTATCTTCTGTTCCTAAAAAAGAGGTAACAATAAATGAATTTTTTTTAGGAAAAAAAAATTAGAAAATAAATTTTCCTAATCGAAAATTAGGAAATAATTTTTTTTTTTTTTTTAGGAAAAATGGATGGAGAATTTACTTTTTTTTTTTAGGAAAAATAGATAAGGAATTAATTTTTTTTTTTTTGGAAAAATGGATTAGAAAAAATGTATTAGGAAAAATGGTAGGGAATCGAAAGTGAGTTATGTTAAGAGGGTTGATTTTTTTTCTTAGGGTGCAAATTCACTATGGAATGTTGTTGGTACCAACATGTTAGTCCAACATTCCATAGTGAATTTGCACCCAATGAGTGAAGAAAAAATTCTGGCAATCTTCTTTTGGTTACCACAAAAGAATCAAAGGGTGTCGTTTACCGAAATTCAAAAATTCGTAAAATAAGTGCCACCCTATGATTCATCAAAACGTTTTGTAAAAGTTTGCGCAAAAAAAAACTCAAATTTCGTGCTGCAATCAAAAAAAAGATGAGAAGATACCAAGGCAAAGCTACAAAAACAGAATTTCTTTCTATTTTTTTTTTTTTTCAGTCCAGTTCCTAAAATGCTTTGTTGACATCGTCAACAATATAGTTGTACTCATTTAAAACAAACATCCGTCCGTCCGCCCCGTTCCCTTATTTTAATTCATTCATTTCAAAAACCATTCAACCTGCAATGTAATTCTTTGTTTCATCCATCCATCCACAAATTTTCGGGGACGATGGACATAGAAAAAAAAACCGGTAAATCGAATTAAAAAAAAAAAAAAAAAAAACTTCGTCGGACATGTTTTTCTTCTTTGGAATAAAAAGCAAGCTCACCGCTTGCGATGAGGTCACACGAAACAATAGAAACTCGGAATACATAAATTAACAAATGAACGATGAGGTCATGGATTGTGTCAAGTGCTTGTCCACCGTTGAAAAAAAATAAAATAAAAATAATAATAACAAATGATGGGCGAGAGGGGGAGGGGAATCAAGGGGAGGTGGTGGTGGTGGTGGGGAGGAAAAACCAAGAACAAAGAAAAAACATTAAAGTTAATTAAATGTAAAACAAGTTTTTGAGAAAAACTAAAAGCAGAATAATGTTGTAGCCAGGCCGTGCAGTGGGGGGGAAGGGAGGACTTCATTAGCATTAAAACACTTGGACCATGACGAGAGACCATTTTATCGACAATATGATAACCCACAACACGGCCAATCATAACAAGGAACCGACATTTTACTTCTGACAAAAAAAAAAAAGTTAACTTGAAAGAAAGCGTTAATGAAACTTTAGTGTGAAGAAAAATTAATTTTTTTTTTTTTAGAATTTTCGTCTGACAGTCGGCCACGCTCTCTGGTTCGTAAAACACGATAAAACATGTAGGATATAATATAAAGATTGATAATTAATTACTCTCCTTAAGTCTTTGGTGAGAAAAATACAAAATAATTATGAAAAAGTCCTGCATATAAAAAATATTAAATGACATAAAATAAACATAAGCGTCGGTGCTCCTACGGGACGGATAATAAGGATACCATGCCGAGCAGACATAAATTTTTTTTTTTTTTTTTTTTCAGTAACCACTTATAAAATCTTCCAAGCTTGAAACGATGAAAATTTCAGAAAAGACTTTTCCACGTGTGGCGATAACGACTTTTCAATGCAAAATATATTAAATATTAAAATTTAAATAACAATGTAAAATGTAAATAAAAAAGGGAGCTCGTGCAGAATTGACGTCAGTTTAGAAAAAAATAAAAATAAAATAAAACAAAATGAGTTAATTACATCGGACCATAATGTTACGTGAAGGACAGTGTGAAAAATAAAATAAAAAAAAACATTAAAAATAAAGCATTTTTCGGTAAATGTCCGGGTCATCCGAATTAATTAATTTTACATAAATATAAAATTATAGATAAGATAAAGAAATGATGAAAACATCCAGGTCCCGGAACTGACAGGCTCGTTTTTGATGGATATGGTTTTTATTTTTTAAATTGACGTCAGTCGAAAAAACCATATCGCGCCAAAATCAATGCGAAAGTAATAAAAATAAAACATAAAAGTACTAAAAAAATTAAAGATATCATCTTTTTTGAATGAATATGAAGAAAACTTGTAAAAAACGTTTTTTCTTAAAACGCAAACTCGCGGACTCACAAAATATTCTTTCAGTCCGTACGCGTTTATTAAAGAATTCCCTCAGCAATAAGCTTGGCGACTATTATAGTAGGTAGTAGGAGAGTTGACTAACAGCTAAGGCCCCTAAATAACATCTTAGTTTTGGCGAACCTGACAACGCCAGGATAAGACTGGACGGTGTCGCATGTTTAAACCTGACATCGTCAAATTCCAATCAAAGATGGGCAAGTTTCAACCTGACATCAACAAGTTCCAACTTGATATTGTCAAGGTCTAACTAAACATTGACAAGTTCCAACCTGATCTTTGCAATTTCCAACCAGACATTGGCAAGTTCCAACTTGATATTGTCAAGTTTCAAAAAGACATTGACAAGTTCCAACTTGATATTATTAAATTCCAACCAAACATTGGCAAGTTCCAACTTGATATTATTAAATTCCAACCAAAGATTGGCAAGTTCCAACCAAATATTGACAAGTTTCAACTTGATATTGTCAAGTTTCAACCAAAAATTGGCAATTTTCAATCTGATATTTGCAAATTCCCGCCAATTATTGGGAAGTTCCAACCTAACATTGACAAGTTCCAACTTGAAATTGTCAAGTTCCAACCAAACATTAGCAAGCTTCAACCTGACATTAACAAGTTCCAACTTGATATTGACAAGTTCCAACTTGAAATTGTGAAGTTTCAACCAAACATTGACAAGTTCCAACCAAACATTAGCAAGCTTCAACCTGACATTAACAAGTTCCAACTTGATATTGACAAGTTCCAACCTGATATTTGCCATTTCCAACCATACATTGATAAGTTCCAACTTCATATTGTTAAATTTCAACCAAACATTGGCAAGTTCAAACCAGACATCGACAAGTTCCAACTTGATATTGTAAAGTTTCAACCAAACATTGGCAATTTTCAATCTGATACTTGCAAATTCCCACCAATCATTAGCAAGTTTCAACTTGAAGTGTCAAGATTCAACCGAACATCGGCAAGTTCCAACTTGGTATTGGAAAGTAATCTAGAAAATAAAAAATTAAGAAATCTTCCACATTTTTTAATGAATATTTCTCAACATTTCTTTTTGCAAGATTTGCCTTCGTTTTCCCGTAAAAAGAAAAATACGATTTATCTGTTGCCACGACTGATGCATCCTTAATCCAAACAACATATCTCCCAAGTTTTTTAGCGTTGTACATCCACAACCATGTGAACCTTATGGGAAATTTTTCTATTCATATCTTT
This sequence comes from Liposcelis bostrychophila, assembly GCA_037577465.1. Classification (NCBI taxonomy): domain Eukaryota; kingdom Metazoa; phylum Arthropoda; class Insecta; order Psocodea; family Liposcelididae; genus Liposcelis; species Liposcelis bostrychophila. Next base: position 8,970,949 of record CM075209.1, read on the forward strand.
AATCTCGATATCGATTTAATATCTTTAATCATGATATTGTTAAATTTCAACCACGAACAACAGTTAAATTAACAACAGTTAAATTTCAACAATTTTTTGGGCAATCACGAAAACAGTTCCAATAATTGAACAAATAAATTAAGCAATCGTTCGAAAATCATCAGAGTTGGATGCTATACCACTGTTGCGTTTATGATAACCAATGACATGCGATTACTAATTTCTTGATTGACCGAAAATCTTACCGATTTCTTTTTGGTTGACACGAAAAGTAAGGGTGTTTCTTCACACGAAAAATCAACAACTCCGAAAGAAGACAAATCCTAAGTTTAAAAGTTTGCAGCAGCCGTCCTTCCCCAACAGTTTTACAACAACATTAGTCATCTTTTCAGATGTTTCCAAATCCAAATGCGAATCCGCCTTGCATTTCCTGTGAAGATTTATTCTTCATTCTCAAGACTTGCACTATCATTATTTAATGACGTCCATAAATTAATTTTGTTTTTATTTGAAAAAACAAAGAAAAATTCCAAAGTGAAGTAAAAACGCCAGAAGTTAAAGAATATCTTACAAGTCTCAACATGAAATATTCGTCGTAAAGGAAGACATATTTAACTTTTGATTCTTTCCACACTAAAGCCTTTACCTTAAAAGATGCTCCAATTCCTCAAAGATTAGAAACTTAATGCCATCAAACAGAAGAACATAGCCTTTCAAAATGTGGCTCTTCAAGTTCAAACACGCACACAAATAGCTAAGCAGGACACCACACAATTTTATATCCCAAACGAACTACTGGATGATATTCCAATGCACATCGACAAGACAAAAACAGGATTAAACTTCTTAAGATTTGTTAACGAATTGGCAAAATCAAAAAAAATTTAAAAAAAAAAAAAAAATAATTAATGAGCAAAATTTTGAAAATTCATATGAATGATCTTTAGGCAATTGCCCTGATTCATCGAGCACTCCCCATCTTCCAAACACAAAACAAAATGCAACCATTTTCTTTTCCTTTTTTTAAAAAAAAAAAACCAAATCATTATATTTTTCGTCCATTGGTCACAGGAAGTAAACGCCCCCGAAAATGATTCAGCACCTAAGTCCTCCACATAACGTCCATAATTCTTTAAGGTTCAACGCAACAGATAAAAGAAAGGAAAAAAAAAATCATCATACGAAATTAAATACACATAAAAAAGCAAACCAATTTGATTATTTCAAGGTCGGCGGTTTTTTTTTTTAATCCCCCCTAAATAATAACAAGTACACGAAGAATAAATATTATTATAAGCGGCTTTTAAAAAAAATGGAGGATAATACCAAACACGCAGAGAAGAGAGGGAATCGAATTAGAAACATAAAGAACCATGGCATTCGTAAGTACACACACAATACCCATCAAAAAAAAAAAAAAAAAAAAAATCTAAAGGTATATAAAATTAACATAACAATGAAAAAAAGTAAATCTGTTAGTGAATGGTCCATGAGTTCGGAAGGCGGGGACTCAGATCGACCAATCGGATTTTCTCCTCGGGACAAGCAAGACTTGAGACATATACACTTCATTGTTCTGCCACTTGTTCTGATGCCACAAACATGACAAACGACAATCAATTCCATTTTTTTTCCTTTTTTTTGTTTAATTTACACTAAAGCGCAATTATCGTGCATGTAATTTTTTTTTGATACCCACTTGACGAGGAAAAAAAAAATACCGAGGCAATTTTTCTTTTTTTTATTGTAACAGGATGTTTCATTTCAAACGGGTTAAAATTGTTTTCATTTTTAGTGACTTTAATAAAAATTCAGAGCTATCGCTGATTTATTTTTTTTTCAAATTTCGGCGCCGAATCCGAATTTTGTGCGCCGAAGGTCAACTGACCTATCTTCCGTCACAAGTATGGCCGGAGATAGCGTGTTTTCATTATTCTTAAAAATCATGTGACATCACGTTCATCGACCGGTGACCAATGATTTTGACAAACAGTCAAAACCGACTATCTCCAATCACGGAGATACGTCAGCTAACCTCCGGCGCACGGAATTTTCGACCGAAATTTTTTCCTCTGTTTTAACTAAAATTTTCGTTCCCAAAATAACGGATCATTAGCCTTTTCTTTAAAATAAAAACAAAATAAGGGCACGTCACTTTTATTGATGAGGACGAAGATAAAATTAGGGTCGCTCCGGTAGGATAATTTAATCGAAAATATATCACATTTGATTGACGAGATACGAAAGAAATATATATTTTTTTTCTCTCCTTCCTTTTTTTTGAAAAACAATTTAACATAAAAAAGTAAAATAATTCGGGCAGGTCTTGAGTTAAAACGGAAATGAAAGCCTAACTCATTATTCTAGCGCACAATTCATCAGTAAATGACCCTCCTCTCCTCTTTCCCCCCCGCGAAACCTTCCCCTCCCGTGGGAATCGTACAAAATAAAGTGAATACAATGAATTTTTCAAATGTAAATAAGTTAAACTTAAAAAAAAAAAAAAAAAAAAAAAAAAAACTTTTTTTTATTACTTGACGTAAAGGCCACCACTTGTTTGCTTCGGCGATGAGATTATAAAACGTCGTAAGCCCTAATCAGTGCCGTAAGCAGCTTTTTTTTTTTTTTTTTTTTTTTTTTTTGTTATCATCTCTGCGGTTTTCAAATCTCCAAAACCGCATATATTTAAAAACGGATGTGCATTTGAATGGAAAAGCCGATAAGAAACAAAAAAAAACAAAAAAATCAGCGAACGTCATTGATTTTGAAACAAAGCCAAAAAAGAAATTATACACAATCCTTTTGACATTGAAAAAAAAAAACGAAATATAATAATCGACAGCCGTTTTTGGTTAACGCGTACCTGGTTAATGGAGCTGTTTATTAGCGGTTCACGTGCGGTGGATTTGATTTGCATACGAAAAGTGCGATAGGTAAAGGGAGCTTGTGACTCAGGTCTGAAATGCAAAAAGATACGACGAGTTGAGATAATCCCGCAAGGAAATAAATTGAATAAACAATATCGGGAAAGGTCTGTATCGATCCAATATTGATCCAGTCCCGATAACATTTTTGACACCGGACTCCAGGAAATCGGTCATAAGTCCTATCTTGATAGGGGCTACATTCCAGTCAGTTTTCCCAAAGATTGATTTTCATGTTTATTTTCATGCGGAATCCACACAGTCCCATTTTGAAGGTATGGACCAAATGCAGATTCTGTGTGTAGATATATATACACAGTATCACCCATAGGGGGTGAATCTAATTTGCCTAATAGCGGGCTCGTTGCGGGCCCGTTGCGAGCCCGTTAAAAAAGTCTATTTTGCCTAATTAAAAAAAAAAAAAAAAAAAAAAAAAAAATTGTGCGCCCGTTCCAAGCCACCTAAAAACATCAATATTTCAAACCAGCACGACCCCAAAATGAAAGCTCTCGTCCTAAACAACCCTTCAGAAACAAAAAATTCCGAAAAAATCATCCCCCGGGGGAAGAAAATAATTTTTTTTAAATTTTCCAATACCCGAGTCAGATATGGCCTACGAGCCCCTGTTGGGACTAAAAAATTTTCCAATAAAAAATGTTTTCTTTCTCCACGGTTGTTTAGGACGAGAGTTTTCACTTTCCGGTCGGACTCGTTAAAATTTTTTAGTCCCAACAGGGGCTCGTAGGCCATATCTGACTCGGGTATTCAAAAACTTTAAAAAAATTATTTTCTTCCCCCGGGGGATGGTTTTTTAGGAATTTTTTGTTTCTGAAGGGTTGTTTAGGACGAGAGCTTTCATTTTGGGGTCGTGCTGGTTTGAAATATTGATGTTTTTAGGTGGCTTGGAATTTTTTAATTTTCTTTTTTTTTATTAGGCAAAATAGACTTTTTTAACGGGCTCGCAACGGGCCCGCAACGAGCCCGTTATTAGGCAAATTAGATTCACCCAATATAGGGGCGTATTTTGCAGCGGATTCCGCAGCGGATTTTCATGCTTATTTTCATGCTGAATCCGCATTGTCGCATTTTAAAGGCATAAACAAAATGCGGATTCTGCATAAAAATAATGATGAAAATCCGCTGCGGAATCCGCTACAAAATCCGAGCGCATTTTTGTAGCGAAAGCACAGCATTGTACTAAAAGAGGTTTTAATTTTTAGAAGTCGGTTTTTTTTTTTTTTTAAATTTATTTTTAAAGTAACTTTAAAAAGTTATTGAAAAAAAAAAATTAATTGTGGGGTTGAATGTGACGTTGAAAATTTTCATGAAGCACTTTCCAGATCATTTTAGGTTCTGACCCCACCCTTTTTTTTTTTTTTTTTTTTTAATGCAAAATTAATTTTTTTTGCCTTTTTGACCAGGTACCATCATTTTTTACTCAAGCAGAATGAAACTGCTCGTACTCAAGTACGACAAACTTATTACTTCATTGTTAAGTGTTTCACTTTATATGTACCAGACAAAATGCAATACCTGAAGTTAGCCGTGACGTCATCCATCGGTCAAGATATGTGCCGGGGACAGTACGCATTTAAAGATATTTGCTTGCGCGAATTTTAAGATCCGCAAAACCGCAATACTGATCCAAAAACGTCATTACGTTTCAAAATGTTTTAAAACTTAGTCAATTTTGCTGCACGCATAAAATTGAAAAAAATGGACCATATTCCGAAACGTTTTGAAGCCGGATCAACGTTTCTGCATCAGTATTGCGGTTTTGCGGATTTTAAAACACGCACAAGGAAAATTTCGGTGGATCTCCTAAGCATATGCAGAAGACTTATTTGAAAACTTGAATGAAGGCCGCACGATGTTCTAACTTTTTTATTTTGGTAGTCTAAATTAAGACTCTAAATTGCAAATTTAAACATTACCCCTCTGATATCTCAACAAACCAATTTAATACATCAGCAGCAGGGTGTAAAAGGGCTGAAAACAATGCATCGTAGGCCGCGAGTGCACCTTGGAAGTGTCAAGCAAGATATATACGCTGTGGAACAAATTTTGTGTTTGCACTTGCCACGTTAACCATAACGTTACATCATAATTTAAGGTGGCAAGTGCAACCACAAAAATTTAGTCCACAGTGTATACATTCGAAGTAATTGAGTGAGAAGTGGAATTTAGCCATCTAATGTACATCAGAGCCCATAAACAAAAATATGAGCATAAAGATAACGCATATAAAAAATTGTATGAAAATATGAAACGTTAACCCATTTCAGCTTTCTGTATTAAAAATTTAGGAGTACCATAACATTTTATAGAATTATAGGATCTTATAGGAATTATAGAACAATTAATAGGCCATCTTCAACAACCACCGCAAAGCAATTAACTTATAAGAAAATAACAACAGTTGCAGCACACAGTCTTCTATACTCAACCACTACAAAATGAAAAAGCGCAGTACTCATTTTTCCTAGCCTACTTCCGTTCAATTGAGGCACGATTTCAAGTGCCAAAGATAAAAAGAAATCTCCGCAACCTTCAAAAAAGGTAGTATCACCCATATTTTTGATGGATTGATTTTTTCCAATGATCATCCACGGGTCAATCGACCCATATTCCGAGATTTCCGGAGTGGAACCGGATCTTCCAAGTGAAAAAAACTCGGGCACGCGATTGCTCTCCAAATAATATTTAGGGTAATATGAATGAAGAAAGAGTAAGTTCATTAAAAAAAAAAAAAAAAAAAAAACACCAAATTATTACATTAGTCAAATTCTTTTTAATATTTAACCGTACAGCTGGAAGCAGAAGACAAGACGGCAGACAGACATTAAGACGGTGAATACCAGATGGGTAGCGTGGTTGTTATAACCCTTGTTTTTTCCCATTTTTGTAACATGTGCCACTGCCATTACAACAGAGTTAATCTTCTTTCGATCTTCTTATCCCTTCGTCTAGTTAACTGCCCTTCAAAAAATATGTTTTTCGTCCTCCAAAATTTATGTTACACTTAACGTTTTTAGAAAGTACCCTGTTTTTAATGTGTAACTCACGAGAAATGCGGCAACGTCGGTATTAAAAAAGTTAAAAAAAAAAAAAAAAAAATTCGTCAGACACCTGCTGCTTGTGGCGCGAGCTAAACTTGCAACAGCTGATAGTAACACCTTTTTTTTCTCTTCTTCTTTTTCTTCTTAATCAATCGAAGTTTTAAACATTAACAAAGTTAAAAAAAATTTTTTTTTCAGTATAATTTTAGCACGTGCTCATAAGGAATTTTAAAGGAGCAATGAAATCCTGAGAAAATATTCAGGAAAATTCGTTTCATTTGGATCAGAAACCCTTGAAGGACGCGGCCGGCTCTCCGTATTTCCTTCCGGTCGGGAACGCTACGTTGATCACTCGTTTCCGCAATCTTCATCCGTGGAAGTACCGTTCTTTTTTTTTTTTTTAAATATTAATTACTATATTTTTATCGATGGATGCTTTCACTTTTATTTTAAAAAAACTAGACTTTTATGCATATTCTTTTTACGTGAAGGTCGTCTGGGAACGAAAACAATTTAGAAGCGTAAGGATAGTGGCTATTTGGACAAGCAGAAACTTGCTCGAACATTACATCGGCAATAGATGAGGCTAGTCCATGGTCCAAATTCATGGATCTGCTTAGTGCTTATTTATTGAAAGAGCGTAGACGTAGAAGTAAAAGTAGAAGTATTTATTGGTAGACGTAGAAGTAAAAGTAAAAGTAAAAGTAAAAGTAAAAGTAAAAGTAAAAGTAGAAGTATTTATTGGTAGACGTAAAAGTAGAAGTAGAAGTAGAAGTAGAAGTGGAAGTGGAAGTGGAAGTAGAAGTAGAAGTAGAAGTAGAAGTGGAGGTGGAAGTAGAAGTAGAAGTAGAAGTAGAAGTAGAAGTAGAAGTAGAAGTAGAAGTAGAAGTAGAAGTAGAAGTAGAAGTAGAAGTAGAAGTAGAAGTGGAGGTGGAAGTAGAAGTAGAAGTAGAAGTAGAAGTCGAAGAAAATAAATAGGCTTCTTCACCCGAAGCTCATCCAGTACAGAATGGTCCGCCCGTGACACACAAAATATCCTTCGGGCAATTACGCAAACAGTCAATCTCAAAATGTCTTTAACTTACAGAGAAAGTTAGTTTGTTCAGGTCAATCCGATATCAATTAATAACGTATCAAGACAGATCCTCCATCTTCTCATTACTTTACCCTAAACAGAGTGTGGTGGTATTTTCAAGACGAGACCTGCTTTGTCTCATCTCTCTAGATTTCTTCATCCTCGCCGCAACTTCCCAACAGTAGTTTAAGTTGGTCCATCAGCTCGGCAATTTCCCGCGAGAACGCTGACCTTCCCCCTTTCCCTCGATTACATAGAAACCAGACAACTTTCCCTCGAAAAAATAAATGATCTCTTCTTAAAATAGCATCATGAGGGTCCAAATTTAACAACAAAAAAAATTGCCATCTCCAACTAAAAACCTACAATATGTTCACAGGGACAACTACAAAACAACAACATCAAAGGAACATCAAAAATAATAACATCTGACGACTTGATAACCAAAACAGCGATACTTACGACCAATAAACTTAACCGCGTAAGATAAACTCACACGACCTTTTTTTTTTTTTCTTCTCTTATTCTTTTCATCTTTTTATTTTCCTCAATGGACTTGACAAACGATCAAATCCACCTTGTTAAACATGAATAAAAATGAATACCCATATATACACACACACACACTCAAGGGTAGCTAGCTTTCATTGATCCCAAAACATACTCTATCAAAATTTTACGATTCACCACTTCCTTGTGAATGAAAAAGAAGAAGAAAAAAAAAAACTTTATTTTTACGAGGTTTTAAACGTTTTTCAAATCGTAAAAACAAACCCCACCGATTAACAATATCCGAAAATCATTCATTTTACAATCAGATATACGAAATTTTATACTTATTTGTTCTCCTTTTTATATTTAATTCTTTTTTTTTTCCAACCCTTTCATTCCGTGTAAGCTGATTTGTTATGTATAAACTCGAGCTACCCTAATTTGGTGTAACAAGGAGTATGTATGGGGTGTTAACAACTTACTGTTTAATAGTTTTATCACTCCTGCGATCAAAAAAATAAAAAAAAATTGAAGGGGAAGTCACGTAAACATGGATGATGCTGAAAAACGTTATGTCACACCGACAAAAGCCAAAAGGGAAACACAATTTTCCTTCTTTACTTCTTTTTTTTTCCTGGTTCAATTTTTTATAAATCAGAGCGCGACTTTCTTCGAACAGAATCACGGTACCGTGCCATTCTTTTTTATCATATTAAAAAAAAAATGTGATAATTTATTGTAACGCAATCTAATCTAATTCAGAACATCCTGACATTAAGTACGGTTTTCCGAGAAGGCATTCCCTTTAGATCTATTTCGCTAATTTAATTAAGACAAATTTTTAAAAAAAAAAAAATTAGATCGAATTGCGAAAATATATTTCGCAACTTCTTTCGTACTGCACCAACCATCGGCCTTTTGTGTAAGTAGGAAGTTTAAAGGAAAAAAAGAACTTCTCGTTTCTCGTGTCGGAATGCCGTTAGTGTCCGAAATGCCGACAGGTGCTATTTGAAACACCTGCGATCGGGTACTACACGTCGGTTAGTAAGTAGTCAAATGGGTTAGACCATTTTCATACTTATTAATTCTTTTTTTTTTCTCGAGTGGCGAACTTGATTCGGGATTAAAGTTCAAAAACTTGTCGCAAAGTGATTCGTAGTATCCGAACAAGGTGGAATGTCATCGAAATATTAATTCATAAATTATAACAGCGTGATAAGGTTTGATGAAATGCGGCAGCTTTATCAAATCAGACCCTTGACTCAAGAGTGCTCCAAGAAATGGCAAAATAAACATGGGACTAAATCTAAAAATAGTACCGGAGAGGGGGGATTGTTTTTACATGTTTTTCACTTTCGAGATTGTGTATGATATTAATATTTTTATTCCGTAACAAGAGGCTTTGAGTGGATGAAAAGTTAAGAGCAGAGTAAGATTTAGATTCCGAAACAAGTCCTAACAATCGAAACTGCAACAAGAAGGAGGAAGTTTTCAGCTGCTTAGGGCCAATCGAGGGGTTTTCAAGAAAAAGTAAGTTATAAGTCTGATCAATACTTCATAAAAACTTATGACAAGATAATAAAACTTACAATCTTGTTATAAGTTTTTATAACGTATTGGCAGGACTTATAACTAACTCTTTCTAGGGTTACTCACTCTTAGAAAAGGTGTACACCGAAATGTAAGAATGAAAAGTAATGTAATACATTCATTACGACAATTAAATCACCACTAGAGCTCACCCGTCAGACAAAAATGTCACAACTATCGCGGAATAGGGAATTTAAAATGGGAAAATTTTTTTTTTCCGCTCTTACCAGAAAACGGAAAAAGATATCGGAAGACTGAAAAGAGCCTGCAAATCTATGCCTATATACCTAACGTTCCTGAAAATTTCATTAAAATCGGTCAAGTAGGGGCTCCGTACGTGTTGGACATAGGTTCGAAAAATCAGGTATAGGGAAAATAACATGGGAAAATTTGTTTCACCGTTTTCACCGGAAAACGGAAAAAGGTATCGGAAAACCGGAAAGAGTCTGCAAATCTACACCCACATAACTATCGATCCTCAAAATTTCATCAAAATCGGTTGGATAGGGGCTCCGTACGTGTTGGACATAGGTTCAAAAAATCAGGTATAGGGAAAATAACATGGGAAAATTGGTTTTTCCGCTCCTACCGGAAAACGGAAAAAGATATCGAAAAGCTGAAAAGAGCCTGCAAATCTATGCCTATATACCTATCGTTCCTGAAAATTTCATCAAAATCGGTTGGATAGGGGCTCCGTACTTGTTGGACATCGCTTATTTTTCTTAGCGTTTTAATATATAAGATTGCATTGCCAATTGTAATGCAAAGTAATGCACGTAATGCAGCAAGATTGATCCCAATGAAGTGGTACTCATATCAAATACAAATTTAATGCAATCTATAATGCAGTGCGCAGTGACAACGCAAGTCCACTGGTAATGCGAAATGCATGTAAAGCCAAAGTAATGCAATACAGTGCAAAGTCACAGGTGCACAAACCTGCTGAGGTGGAGTGGACTGATGCAGCAAAGGAATTCCTGAAAAATATGGAATATGTTCAGTTCCGGTTGTTTGTGCAATATTATTCGTCAACCGTACCTGTGCTCCGATGGTTAACGCCTTCATCCAAAAATATACTGCACCGATGCCAGCATCGGCCCCACCACTTTATACCTACTTCGGACACCTGGACTACAACTACAAGCCAAAATCTGACACAAATGCGCAGCTATTGACCTAAACGCATTCTTTTAGCCCAACGTCAGATCTGCTCAATAACGCAAACAGCTCAACGTTTTCAACTGTTATATCAAATTCAGAAATCTCAATACAATCTGACCGGCAGCCACAAATGAATTTTTTAATTCAATTTGAAACCGGGGCGGTATCAACCAATAAATGGCTAACGATCCTGCAATTGAGTATCTGACCCCCAAGTCGATGCTAAAGAAGACCGAAAATCCTAACCTCTATTGTCATCACAAAATTATTTAACCTTTTTATTAAATACGTAAACATTACGAAACCTGATCGCGAAACTATTCCGAAAACAGTTAGTATACCTCCGCACTTTTGGCAATAAGACATTCAATTCATTTTTATTCCCTTTTATTTTTTTTTTCCTTCAAAACTTCGAACTGGACATGTTGACAAGTTAAATGAAATAGCCAAACAGTGGAATCCACTATTTACGAGAACATATATATGCATTGACGGTATTTTACAATCTTTTGCATCTTGGAATTCTTGGCACATACTTCGCCCACCTGCTTCACTTATATTTTTACCATGTATTCATCAATACCAGGCCAACCGAATCATTTATTTTAAAAGAATTTGATTCAATCAATCCAAAAGTTCAATAAATAAAAAAAAAGATACAAAAATTTCGTCAAATAAACTTTTAGCACATTTAAAAAAAATAAAAAAGGTGCTAAGTTTTATTTTATTATTATTAGGAAATCAATAAGTAAAGAAATTAGTTAATAGGTTATTCATGTTTTTCTTCCATTCGTAAAAATTTATTACGAAAAAAAAAAAAAAGAGCATGAATCAATAATAGACATCAGAATATCCACCACACTCCAGTTGCTTCCATATAGATAGAGATTCGTATCTCATGCAAAATGCAACGTACAATAATATATTTTTTTTCTATAGATCTCAATTAAACTCAGCCTAATTCTTTTGTGTGCTTTTTAATTTTTTCAGAATAACATCCGGCCAGTATTTAGCTTATGCTCGTTGGAAAACAAAAGCCTTCGGGTTATTGTACTCTTTTGCCATTCCATTGTATTCTGCCGTTAATTTTAAATTATTTCCATAAATATCAATTAATTGCAATAAGGGCATGACCGATCCGATTCGACTTTTCCAATCGCGAGAAAATTAAAAATTCCGATTAAAAAAAAACCAAAACAAAAGAAACCTGACTGGATAAGTAATCAAAATACCGAATCATTGAATTTCATTTATTTATTTATTTATTTATTTATTTATTTATTTATTTATTTATTTATTTATCACTACATAAAAAGTTGGATTTTCATTGATAAATTCGTTAAGGATACATTTACAAGGGGGAAAAAAATATAGTGTTATAGTTAATTGAAAAGTAAATAAGTACAAGATTGCGCGAATCACAACTCATCTTATGTAATGATTAAAATAAAAAAGGGAAAACGTCATTATGTCATTTATTCTTCAGCAATTATTAAAAGCTTAGATTATAAACGTAATTAAGATATCTTTTGGATGAGAAGTAGGATTAAAAAAAAAAAAAAATAGAAGAGCGAAGTCGTATAAGGTTTAAATGTGAAAACAAAAGACGGCCATAATTATTTGTCATCGAAAATTTTAAGTAATTAAAATGATTTGATGCATCATTATTTCATGAAAAAAGATTTTGAGTGGAATCGAACTCGGGGGGAGGGGAAATATTCTCCGCTTGGTATGGTTTAAGAATTTCAGCCAAATCGACTTTTAAGACCTTGTAGTGGATATAAAAATATAGGGTTCATTGAAAAAAGCCTAGCCTAGCCTCCCCTAAAGTGGATCAATCTCGATCAATAGAGATTCCAATAGAGATCCAATCTAGATCGATATCGGACAATGCCGAATCTGCATAGATCCAAATAATATGGAAATCGGTCCCCAAATAGCAAAGTCTATCCAATCCCCAGGACCCTCTTGAGGATGTCATCAGGATATTTATTGAACGTCCATTGGATTTACCATGTCCACATTGATCCAAAAAACGTCCCTTTGGATGTCCTAAGGATATTTCATGGATTTGGATATCCTGTGGATATCTAATGGACAATCCACATGATGTCCTATGGACTGAAAATGATGGGTCCGCTTTACGTTTCAGAATGACCTCTACCAGACTCCAGATACATTGAAAAAACGTGTAGACTTCGGAAAACGAAATGCTTTGATTCAAAAAAATGTCCTATTTTGACCCAATAGGGCCCATTAAAAATGTCGAGACCTCGCTAACATTTTTATAGCCTCAAAAAGATGCCTCGCCTGGCCAATAAATCGTCCACAGCCTCCGGATGGATATGGGGTTCATCTGTTAGGAAAACAAAGAAGAATTCTGGAACTTCACTTTTCCCCCAGAATAACATCCCAAAGAAGGCTCTAAGCGGCTAATACAGACAATGAAAAAGCAAAGATTTTGCACCACGAATCAACTTGTATTAGAAAAACAACCCGCTCCGATCGGCAACGGGAGCAATTAGTCGATCGGTTTGCAATTGGATCAATTATCCAATTGCTAATTACTAATTGGTGCAATCAACCGAACTTTCAATCGTAACAGCTAATGATAGCATTTGACTACTAATAAGATGCATCCTAACTAATCTCCAATTGCACCATTAAACGAATGCTATATATTACATTAATTGGTGCAATTATACGATCGTCAATTGCAGAAACTACTTTTATCATCCACTACAAATTGAGTGCAGTTAAATCATCGATTGCAGCAACTAATCGATCTCTCGACTTCACAAGATCGATTCTTTGGCTAATAGTAAATGCTAGAGAGCCTGAAAGGCGACATTTCAAATGAGAGCTTTCTGACTGGCCGAGTTCTCATGTGGTACATGGAGTTGGTTTTATTATGAAGTGTATTGGAATCCTAAGCCTAGTGTATAAGTAGGTTAAGCAATGTACATTCTATCGTCGTCTCCTACAATATAGTTAGTGATAATCACATCTAGGTATCGTCTAGTTGCTTCAATCCTGCACCTCCTTCCCGGCCCTTGGCCGCGGACAGACCCTTACATTTCAACTCATAAGAAAACCGACCACGTCAGAACTCAACCAATCACAAACCAGCTTTTTTTTTTGTTAGAGATGTCGCCTCTCCTTTCAGGCTCTTTATTAAATGCCTTAAAATCTGATGCATTTCCTCTGCGTCTCTGACAATCGCGATGATAAAACGTTCCCGATATCTCTACAAAATCTTCCTCACTTTCGATAAGATACGACGAACAGATATCAACATTCCCCGACAATTAAAAAGACTCCAAAACATGTCAAACAGCCTTCCTTTGAGATTAAACATCACCCAGACGTTTCGCAAAAAAAAAAAAAAAATTACGAGGAGTAGAAGCAGTAGTAACATCTTTTTTTTTGAATGAAAGTCTAGTCACCTATACGATGAAACGCCACATTTCATTGATTTCCAGAACCCAAATGTTTCTACAATAAATCACAACCCAGAACCACGCGCGCGTTTTAAAAATCATTTACGGAACTAATTTTTAATTTTTATCCTTCGCATGTGTTTTCATCGTCTCCATCTGGATATTATATAGACCGAGCCAAATCCGCTTTCGGGAATTTTAACCTGATCCTTTACCCTAAAATCCACATAAACAACCTCACAACTTATACAATATTGATTATAATATGTCCCTTCGGTTGTGGTCTTATATCAAAAGCCGGTTTTCGGAATAGGTATTTCATCGCGGGTTCGAAATCTACATAGTAACGAGGCAGCTTTCCGAAGGAAAAAAAAAACCCCTTTTGGCATTAGTGTAACTCATAACGCGCAACGACTTGATTCCAATTTATTCGTAAATTAGTTTATTTTATATTGTTTCGAGGCTGTTATCCTTGGTAAGTCGTAGCTAGCAGCTGCCCACGCACCGGTGCGCTTAGCACCACGTTCCACTCACCTCACACCTGTTGTTTCTGTATTTTTTTCTATTTTTTTTTTTTTAAATTTCAGTTCGTAACGTCTATTTCTGAAGTCCCCTCTGTCTTGTCAGCAACCCAGACAGCATTTTCAATCCATTGTACGTCCTGCGGATTGTTCATCAGTCGGATATCTATAGAACGTCCAAAGGCTCTTTTTGGATCAATGCGGACACAGGTAAATCCAATGGACGTCCAATATCCTCATAGACGTCCTCGGGACTTGACAGACTTTGCTATCTGGGAATAGGTAAGTCATTGTTCTTCGCTGATCTAGGAATTCTTTTTTCCTTTTCAAATGTCGTCACCAGAGGCATCACTATCAATCCGCCCTTTTTATTATCATTTTTTTTCACGTGTCTTATCGAGCCCATTCCATTAGTTATCGTTTAATGATTCACAAACACTAAGGAGGGGTAAACGTCTTATTGATAGTGTCGTGCAATATTTTTTTTTTTTTTTTTTTGTTTAATATATTACAAGTCTAAAAAAAAAGAAATGTATTCCCCATGCCCTTGGGTTATTTGATTATAGATGGAATATGAAGGTACCTAGGTATTATGTATAATTAAAGCTTCCGACTTAATAGAGGTTGAGAGGGATAGACTTGTCTTGAAGTGGCTTAATCAGTTTTTAAAATAAAATAAAAAATTAATCTCATCGGAAATATGTATATCGCAAAGATGCTTTTATTTCATTTTGTTTCGTTTGGGTTCACCCACGTGGGCCTATTTTATAATGACTTCGTTTAGATTATTTTGTTAATTGATATCATTATATACCTTGGCGGTGTGACCTTGCTTTTTTGACGAATTCATGATAGCCGTTTTGTTACTTGGCTCAAGTGGAATTTTCGGCGGTAACGTTTGAATTTATTAGGTACCCAGATAGCAAAGTTTATCCAGTCCCGAGGACGTATTCAGGACGTCATGAGGATATTTATTGGGCGTCCATTGTCCGCGCTGATCCAAAAAGGGTCCTTTGAACGTCGTATGCATGTCCCATGGGTTTGGATATCCTGTGGATATGTTTATGGATGAGAATCAGTATTCAATGGTATATGTCAGTGGTATTTTCTGATTCTCGTCCATAAACATATCATACCACACGCTCCGTCACATACAATAATCCTGCGGATATCTAATGAACAATCCACAGGATGTCCAATATGTCCAATGGATTGAAAATGCTATCTGGGTTGTTTTGGGTGATCTCGAGTTCTGGTTCGACTCCAACTAGATTTTCATACAATACGACTAATTCAGAAAAAATTCCAGCTTCGTTCGCAGAGTCAATCACAAATTTTTGGAAATCGCAATTAGTGATAATCACTAAATAATGTGCCATTTCGTAAGTGACAAACATGTTCAAACAAGCAGACTTTTAAACAAGAGATCATAGCCGTATCAATTTTTTTAGGTTCTAACCCCAATCAAAAAAAAGTCGCGGATAAAAACTGGCGGAATACACGTGGATTTTAAGGCTTTTTCCACCCATTTTCCAAAACACTTCCACCAGTTTTCCACCACTTATCATCGATCCACCAACTTTCCGCCAGATTTCCACCAGCTCGTAAATAATTGCTGGAAAACTGGTGGAAATCTCTTAAAAAAATTGGTAGAAAGTCTTAAAATTCACGTGTATGCAACTAGTGGAATCCACGTGTATCCCACTCGAATTTTTTGTCTGCGACTGCACCGATAACTATTAAACTTACATCATCGAGATGATTTTCTGACAAGTCTAAACAGGAAAGATCAACTAAGTAGCTCGTTTCCGATTCCGTGCGCCGGAGGTTAACTGTCCGAATTTGCACCATAAATATGATTGGAGATAGTCTGTTTTGAACGTTTTTCATAATCATGTGATTGCATAGCTTAAGCCAAAATAAGGGGGTAAAAGATCAAAAATTCATCGCCAAACTGGAGACCAACAAAAAAATCATCAAATAGTGAAATGCAGCAATCGGTTAAACCGTCGATTTTTCTAAATAATTGATTTCTTATCATTGACAATTTCAAAAGTCAGACACAAAATTTCCTTTCGGACTTTGGCAACAGATGCTAAGATGTCCTGATATCTACAGGAAGAGGTCCTGCCTTTTTTTTTAAAAGAAAAAGATAAGCGAACAGATGTTAACAAACTGGCGAAATGACAACCGCAAAATCTGTCAAGATTTTGTGGGAAAAATCATTTAGTCATGAAAACCGGACTTGCATCAATCAGAATGGAGCCATAAGCTAAGTATTGCTGTTACATAGAAATATCATCGTATACAACAGGATTTATGGACCATTCAAGTAATATTTACTTCGGTCATTTTTAACTCCCTCCTTTAAAAAAAAAAAAAAAAAGATTAGAACAGAAACTGACTTTTTCCCCCGCATAGGGCAAAACAATGTTAAATCTGTTTACAGAGGACTTTGTTTACAATTGATCAAATCATTTTCACTAGTTTTTCCGAATAATTAAGCATTGATTCGTAATGAAAAATATTTTGTTTAACCTAGGAAGTCAAATTAATTTTCCGTTTCGGTTTTTTTTGAACCCGAGCGCTTAAAATAAACCTCAACTGGAAAATTAATTTTCCTCCCTAGGCTAAAAATATACTATTTCGTAATTTTTTAAACTAAAAGGCAAAATGTGGCAAACAATCCTGTTTCACTCGTATTTTGGTCTCTAACTCAAAGACTGGACCAGATATAAAAAAAACGGACTACAGATTCGTGATCTACGGAAAATTTCCTACAAGAAACCACATTTTTTCTCGAAAAAAAAAAAAAATAATTGTCGATTTTTTTTCTCTTATGGCGATTTTTGGAACTTTAAGATCAAGTCGCCACGCTTTTTCGTGGAGTAAAAATATTTTAAAAAAATTCGGGTTCATCAATACACCAAGGAGAACCTTTTTTGGGGGTAAGTGATTCGAAATTCGAAAATGGCCAAAATAAGGGACACTCTACTGCACAATTTTATTGCAATAGGAAATAAAATTCAGACCTGACTTCCTCAAAAAATAAATAAACAAATAAAATAAAATAAAACAAAATAAAAAAACGGGGTCAGAATTCAACATGCGACTGTTCCTCTCACACCTAAACGACAGCAGCTAAATATGTTTGCAAGTCTCAGCATGAACACGACAAAACAAAACAAAGCAGCGCGTGCTCCGCAAACCTTTCCTCCGGGGCATTCCGTAAGGGACGGACGAAGGCGAGGTCGCTAACGCCCTAAAATCGGCAACAAGCTGTTTCGGAAGGGAATCCAACCCCAAAAAATTAAGGACCACCAGGAGTTTCTCAACATGCTGACGAGCACCCAGGAAACAAAATAAACAGAATCATGGGATGATATTTTCTTTCGATCTCCGCGCGAGGTTTTTAAATGTTATGAAAACGGCGAATGGCGAAAGACTCATTTTTGTGATGATTGTTATTTTTTTTTTTTTATTTCGTTTTTTTTTTTAAGACGCGGAGTAATGACAGTCATCACGGTAACTTTACTATGTCATTATATCTGCTAACATTTTCACAAGAAAATACGATGACATTTTTTTCTTTACAATCATTTTTTGTCATGTTACGTAAATGGCATTTAACCCTTGTAGGTATATTAAAGTTGCTCTCCGTATATTAAAAAGGTGTTTTACCGACAATAAAAAATAGACGAGAAAAAAAAAAGAAGATCGAAAGAATACGTTTTTATATTTAGATTTTATTTTTTCGTAAACAAATTGATTTGATTGTACTGCATTTTCGAAAATTCAATTTTTTCCTATTCCTGCCTATTTTTTTTTATTTTTTTATTCGTTTCAAATCGAATCATGCCCTGCCGTTTTCAATAGTGGACTTAAAAAAAAACGCAAATTCAATCTCGAAGAGAGAAAAAAAAAAAGAAGAAAATCTCATGCTTCCTCCCTTCTCGACTTCCTAATAATTTTCATCTCCGGACTACATCCTGGAGGAGAAGGGTGGGAGTGATGTTGATGATGATGATGGAAAACGATGTCCCTTAACAAATCTTTTATATGATTTCTCATGTGTTTGCACGTTCCTGTTCTTTTTTTAGTGAAAAAGCAAACGACCGGGTGATAGACAGATACGGTAGAGTTGGCAATTTGAAGGACTCGAGCCTGCACACGCATGCGCAAAAAAGTATATTCATTCCGTTTCATTATTATAATGTATGGAATTATAACTTCTTTTGTTGGTAATCAAAGACTTAGTCATATCTACATAAAAAAAAATGATATTAAATGCTAAAAATTACGAGGAGTTTACGACCATAATGACGAGGAAAACAATTTAGCGGTCAAAGGAGTGGAATTACAATTGGACCCTACTGACCAATTTGGATCACCGGGGGATCAAATGCCCTAAAAAAACCGACAGCAGGAGGCTTATTAAATCACAATTGGACGTTCACAGAACCTTTTCGAGTATAACTGGATTGGCAACAAAACTAATTAACTTATCAATTTTCACTTTTTTTTTCACTGAAACACTTAAAATTTTCCTCCACTTCACCACCAAAATCCTGACAATCGGAAAATCCTACCTGGTATCATAGTAGTCGTGTTTAAACAGTTATTCATATTGAAATCCTCCAAACCGGTAAAAGATCCGCCACTTGTCGGGCAATCCTCATACAAAACGTCAGGAGAGCTCACTAGGTCCACCATATGTAATACCATTTTGCGCCGAAACAAGGAACCAAAAAGAAAATCCGGTCAAGAAACCTTCACCGTCGCGAACGTAACATGATTTCGTAAACAAGCAAAACTTTTCTTTTTTTTTTCCTTTCCCCCTTAAAAAAAAAAATTTGTACCACAAGACGGAACACTCTTTCGACGTGAAACAGATGCGACACGACCCGAGCTCAAACAACCAACTGATCCCCACTCGGCGCAAGGCGACACGGCCAGATCAAGGAGGACTCCAAAACAACGTATCCCCTCTACATTTTCAGTGTTTCTCTACACCTCTCTACCTCGTAATATTTTTCTCTCTTTCTAACGCTCCCTCTTCTTTCCACCTCTTAATTTTTATCCTTGTATGTGCGTTGTTTTTTTTGTCTCTCTCTCTCCGTTCTTTTTTTTCCCTATGATATTATTTATTTCTCTTTTTGTGTAATTCAAATTGTTTGCCCCATTAAAACGCAATAAGATTCGAAGTTCAATGAAATTACGAAAAGCTCGAAGGACGTGAAATGTATATTTTTTTTTTCCGTTCTGACCTTTGATAACAATTAAAGAGGGAGTTACAGCTATTCAAGTGAACCAATTCGCAGTTCATTTCTAAACTAATAAAAAAATTGATCTTCGACTTGCAAAACGCAACATTTAATAATTTTTTGGTAGAGGTTAAGATTTTGGGGCAACATTATATATAAAATATAATTGTAAATTATATATTTTATATATAAAAATATATATAATTTATATATAAAATATATATAAATGATATATATTTTATATATAAATTATATATAAAAATGACAAATATAATTTTGCCGCATCATCTTTACCTCCACCAATTTTCATTTTCTTCAATTTAATTTTTGTTCAAAAAGGCGCATTCTGAATTTCATAGGATGCAAATTCACTATGGATTGTTGGACCAACATGTCTGTCCAATTTATTGTACCAACATGTTTGTCCAATTTGTTGCACCAACATGTTTGTCCAACTTGTTGTACCAACGAGTTTGTCCAACTTGTTGTACCAACGAGTTTGTCCAACTTGTTGAACCAACATGTTTGTCCAACTTGTTGTACCAACATGTTGGTCCAACATTCCACACTACCTGTTCCACACAACATTCCACATTCTACACTACTTGTTGGATCAACATGTTGGTGCAACAAGTTGGACAAACATGTTTTACCAACTTTTTGGAATGTTGGACGAACAACTTGTACATGTTTGACAAGCGAAGGAATCGACTCTTACAGAATTTACTCCTACGCCAAAATTAGTGTGCAATGTTGGTCCAACAAGTTGGCACAAAATGTTGGTCCAACCTGTTGTACGAACATTCAATAATTCAACTATGGATGTTGCACCAACATGTTGATCCAACATTTACTAGTGGATTTGCACCCTTGAACAATCCAACGAATCGACATGTACAACATGTTGGTCCAACAAGTTGGTACAACAAGTTGGTACAACATGTTGGTCCAACATTCCATAGTGAATTTGCTCCCATAAATAAAAATCGTCGAAACTGAGAACTTTTGACCGTAGAACACTCTTAAAATAGGGCAACCCAAATAAATTACAAGGTCCTAAAGTGAAGAAAAAAAATTTAAAATTCAGATCTAATTTATTCACTGGTGCCTTATTTGCAAGAAAAAAAAAAAATAAAGAGTCCCTGAAATTATTTTCAAAGCAAGCGTTTTAAGTACTTTTTCCAACACAAGAAGTGCTTTTGTTTTTTAATAGAAGAAAAAGTCTGTCCGGTACTCTTCCCGGTCGCTTTCTGTAAAAGGATTTGAATTTAAGGGTACGCATCAGTCGTGGCAACAGATTAATCGCATTTTCAGTTCATCTCTTGCTAAAATTTGGTTTTTTTTTTTTTTTACCGTAAATCGATTATTAAAACAAAACAGCTATTTCTCCTGGTTTTCACTGAAGCTTCCTCTTCAGCTCTGTAATTTCTTATAATTCAGGCGAAATAAAAAATATTCAAATTTTTTTTTAAAAATATACCTGGGAGGAATAAGAAAATAATATCAGAATCAAATAAACATCTGGTTTTAAGACATTAGGAGTAAGAGAGAGATTAATTCAAAGTTTTTTGAACAAAAGAGTAAAGGAACTTCCGGCGTTAGACAAAAAGAAACTCAAAAAGAAAAAAATGGTACATATCGAGATCGTGTGCTGCCGAGTTTCGAGTTACATCGTGTCACGCGACAATTGCAATGTTTTTTTTTTTTTTTTTTTATGGAACAAAAGGGCCTTCAACTTCCGGTGCTTACATGCTTCATCACTTATTGGGTCATGATTTTTTTTTTTCGGGAAAAAATTTTTAAGATGCTCCTCGTCATCCGAACCATCCATCTTACACCCTCGAGTGTGACGACATCGGTTAAGGGTTGTTTCCATAAATCAGAACACGAGTTTTCGGTCTTGCATTTTTATACCTCATAATAAAATTTTAAATTTTTGTATCTCGGGTCTTTCATCTGTTAAAACAAGAGACATTCATTTTCGGAGGAGGTTTTTTTTTTTTTTTTTTCTGGGGACGGTTATTACCAGATTGTATAAAAATGAAAAATTGATCCACTTTTCTTTCCCTTTTTTTTGATGTAAGTCGAGATCAATCTGATCTTTTTTTTTTTTTTTTTAAATAAAAAAGCCAAAAACAGTCGTCATGAAGAGAGGTAGGCGTATTACGTATCTTTAAGGAGGACCGGTTCCTCTTTTGTTTTTACTTCCGGCGAAGGAAACAGCATCGTTGAATGCAGATAACTCGAGGGGTAGCGCAACAGCTGCGGGGTAGTTTGCTATTACATATTACTGACACGTTTCTTGAAGCGTCATCTGATTTATCGCGCGTTTGAATGGCACTTTTTATATTGGATGGATCTCTTGCACGCCCAGGTACGAGTTAGGAAATATAAATTCTGCAGGAGTTGAAACAAAAGCGAGTTTGATGAAGATAATCAAAGTCCGATTAACATTATTTTGGTTAACGGAGAGGCGAAATTCGCAGAAGTTTCATCAATACACACCATTCTTAAATTTGTGTCCCTTTTCATTTCCCGAAACGAAATGTCTGGATCTAATCTTGAATAATTTTGCTTTAAAAATTTTTTTTTTTTTTTTAATTTTTTTATAAAGTGAATCGTATTAAGGATTTCGTTTATTTGCCTGTATAAAGTGGGTGCGCCGGAGGTCAAACTGACGTATCTCCACCGTAAATAAGATGGGAGATACTCCGTTGTGATCGATGTTAAAAAAAACCTGTGATCACCCACTTATGTAGCGTAAAATTGTGGTCTCATGATTTCGTTTGAGAAACAGGCTATCTGCAATCATATTTACATTGGAGATACGTCAATTGACCTCCGGCGCAGGGAATTTATACGATTTATCCGCTGCCACGGGTACTGCGTACTTTTAATTATGACGTTTGACACCGAGATGATGTGCTGAGTTGCAAATCTACAACTTTGATTTCGTTTCTCGGGTTCGAATTTAGCTTGGAACAAGTTGAAACTAGTACCAACCGTACAAGAACAAGTCAAAGGAATTTGTTAGAAACCCAGGATTGGAATTTTTCCCCGAAAATCAAGTGTAGACAAAACAGCCATTCCTTCCAATAAAACTTCCTTTGAAATTTAAAAAAAAAGAACATTTTTTACAGAAAATATTTCTTCTTAAAAAAATTGTTTTACAAAAAAAAAAAAAAAAAAAAACCATAAACGAAATTCTCAGACCAAAACTTTCTGTACAAGAATGAAAATAAAAAGCCACTTCAACCCTTTCGTCCTTCAATACCTTTTGAGAAAAAAAAAAAAACCTCCATCCCAACCACTTCAATTTTCAAAAGAAATAATTGACATTTTTCTAAAAAAAAAAAAATCATTTCTCTGCATTAAAAAAAAATTCTATGTCGTCTATTTTAAATTTTCTTTATTTCTCAAAAAATTCCGATTTCTTTTTGCGCAATTCCAACCACAAGGCCCGTTAAAAAAAAAAGTAGATGTCAAGAATTTTATAACGTTTTCTTATACACCACGTCGCAATAAGTTTAAAATGCAATTTTCATTAAAGGTAATATAGGATGTATTCATAATTTGGAATTAATTAAAGTTAAGGTCTTTGTGTTAAGTACTAATGGAAAGTGCTGACCTCAATGGGTTCACATATATACTAAACATTCTATGTCTATAAATCAATTCTGTTTTTTTATGACCTCTCTCTTTTTTTTCCCTTTTTAACTTAATGCCTGGTTAATAATTCTGAATTTACATTTGATTTGACTGGCTTCTGCTCTCGTTCAAATTAATTTTTCATGTTAAAAAAAAAAAAAAAAAGACATTTTATTATTTTCTTCTTACCTTAAAAAATTTTCTCAATTAATTATCCCATTAAAACATGCAAAAATTAAAGAAAAAAAAAACTGCACTTAAAAAAATTTTTTTTGAAGTCACCACCCCGCACTACAAAACGCACTATACGAAACCAAAGTATGGAATTAACTACTATCAAACATCGGTGGGGTATCCGCACTCATTGTGCGATTACATAAAATTATCTCATTTTAATTATAGCCAGAACATAAAAAAAAAATTTACAAGAAAGATGAGCAGTATTTTTTTTTTTATTATTATTTCCATCTTAATATTCATGAACGTCTTACTGGGAAATAAAGCAAAATTAAGTCTGCGATGTTTTAAAAAAGTAAATTACCATTAAGAAGAGCAATTACTGTCTTTAAGAAAGATAGGTAGCTGAATTTTTTTTTTTGTATAAGAGTGCGCCTAACTGGATTTTAATTTTTAAAAAAATGTTTTTAATAGAGCACGATCGATCAGGTTCCGTCTTCAATCCTGTTTCGAATTGCTTCCGAGGAACAAGAAAATAATTGTGAAAATCTTTCGAATTCAACACTTTAAAAAAATGATCTAATGGACCATTTTTAAATCGGATTATTTAGGGTCAAATTTAGTTCAATTTGAATTTTTACAATTACTTCGTTTGACACTTGAATTTTTTTGATTGCTTAACAGGCTGTGCTCATTTGACAAATTTCACTTTCATTTTTTTTAAAAGCTAAATTTTATGTCTGAAAAACGGGAGCCCCCTCGATTGGAATAAGGCCCTGAAAAATTCGAGCTAAATCCGTTGTCCATTTATTGACATCACGAAGAATGAATTAATGGAGGGATTAGTGCAGTATGTATTCGGCAATTATTCCAAGACATGTAAATGGATATATAATAAATATATAAAAGGCCCTAAAAAATTTTAAATTATTTGAGCCCAAATAACATTTTCTAGGGTCTATTGCATATTTAATATATATCCATTTTCAGGGCCCTTATAAATTTCATTTGTACACAAATAACATTTTTTAGGGCCCATTATATATTTATTGTGTATTCATTTTTAGGGTCCATATAAATTTTATTTGTGCACAAATGAAATAGCTAAATTTAAAAAAATAAAAAAGCTAAATTTCATGTCTGAAAATCTAGATATACTCCATTGGGCTAAGGCCCCGGAAAATTCGGACTAAGTCCATTAACATAAATTATTTTCTTGTTCCAGATGCGGATCATACATATTGCGCTGTCATACCTGCAAATATTACGAATGATGCCGGTACTACGAATGATGCCGGTCAAATTCATGCCGATCAATTCTGGTGTCAATAAATGGATATTTATTGACACCAGAATGAAAGAATTAATGGAGGTATTTGTGCAGCATGGACTCAGCAATTATATCAAGATACACTGTAAAAAATTTTGTGTAATTTTAACACAATTTATAATTCAAAAACGGTCCACACATTTTTATTTGTAAATAATAACACAATAACAAATATTGCCAAGCAACATGTATCAAAATTAACTAAAATGTGTGTCAAAATTAACATAAAAAGAGTAAGAAACAAAGTGTGTAGACCGAGTTGTTAAAAATACACAAAATTTTTTACAGTGTACGTAAATGGATATACAACAAATATATAATAGGCCCTAAAAAATTTAAAATTATCTCTGCACAAATAAAATTTTTTAGGGCCTGTTATATATTTATTATATATCCATTTTTAGGGCACAAATAATTTTATTGGTGCAAAAATGAAATAGCTAAATTTGAAAACAAAAAAGCTAATTTTAAGTCAAAAAGAAAATGGGACCTCGATTGGGATAAGACGCTGAAAAATTTGGGCTAAATCCATTGTCCATTTATAGATATTACGAAGAAAGAATTAATGACGGGATTAGTGCAGCATGGATTCGGCAATTATACCAAGATACGAAAATTGGTATGTAATAAATATATAATACTGTAGGCCCTAAAAAATTTAAAACTATTTGCGCACATAAGATTTTTTAGGGCCTACTGTATAATTATTATATATCCATTTTTAGGGCTTATATAACTTTTATTTGTACAGATAAAACAGCTAAATTTTATATCTGAAAAATGGAACCCCCCTTTCGTGGCCTAAGACCCTGAAGAATTCAGGCGGCTGAGGCTTAAAAATCTTTATTTGTCCACAAATAATTTTAAATTTTTTAGGGCCTATTGTATATTTATTGTATTTCCATTTTCAGGACCTATATAAATTTTATCTGTACAAATAAAATAGCTAAATTTTATATCTGATAAATGGGATCCCCTCTCACGGCCTAAGGCCCTGAAGAATTCAGGCGGCTGAGGCGTAAAAAATTTTATTTCTGCACAAATAATTTTTAATTTTTTAGGGCCTCTTATATATTTATTACATTATATATCCATTTTTAGGGCCTATATGTATTTTATTTGAGCACAAATACAATTTGTTAGGGCCTAGCCATGGTTAACCATTCTTAAGCTTAAGCGAAACATTTTTTTAAAAATTATAAAGCTTTTATGCAGAAGTTAGTATTCTCGGCCTTCGTAAAATTAGAGCAGAATTTAGAATTTTTACATTTTTTAACAAAAATTTATTTTAAATCTTTTGGTTTTTCGACAACCAGAACCATAGGAATTATTGGGTCATTAGGTTTTTAGCATCAGTAAGGAATCAGCAAGGAGAGGAAATCAGTTTGAAAAAGATTAATAATTGTCAACTGGCGGTGATTTGATTTGAACCACCGATGTTCCGGTTGATGTAATTACTGAGGCCAGATTTAAAAGCTCTGAAAATCTGGCTATGGCTTTTGCCTGTAGCTCAAAAGCCGTGCAACAAAACTAATTTTCGACTTAAAATTCGTAATCTACGCAAAATTTCCGATAGGAATCGATGGTCTTTAATGCCAAAAATAAATGTTCATTTTTGGCCTAAATGTTCCTTTTTCGAAACAAGACCAATTTGACACCTAAAGATGCCGTTCAAAAAATCTGAAAAAATTCAGGATTTTGATACTCTACTTATAAAGAAACTTTTCCCGATACAGGAGTTTCGAAATTTCAAAAAAGTTGATTTTCGAACAACCCTACACTGCTTAAAATTAACATTTCCCTAACCTGGCTAATAAAAAACCAGTGCAGATTTATTTTTTTTAATCTTTTATTTTTGGTGGCGTAAAAATTGAAGAAAATGATGCAATCGTATAGTATTGCGCAAGTTCAAAGATGCGCAACTAACCATGGCCCCACGCGATTCTTTGTTTTGTTACTTTTATCAGAGAAAAAGATCGTCTTGAGTCACGGATGGACATTCGAAACTAAAAAAAAAAAAAAAAAAAAACCGAAATTAGAATCGAAGCCAAATGGACCCAAATTAATTTGCTGATTTTTATTTTTTTCTTTTCTTCGAATAATATTTCACATGTTAATAGATTCCATCCTTCGAAGTTAAGAATGTCTTTAAATATGGTTTCTGGCCATCACGTTATAAAACTATGTTATTTCCAATTTATTTTATGGTCATCTTTCATTCTCTGCGGAACTAAATCAATTCACCATGACTTATGTCAGTGAAAGTTGAGCTGCGCACGCTTCGAGATGCAATTTTTTTTTTTTTTTTTTTATGTTTTCGTTGGGGGATAATTTTTTTAAAAAAAAGATATATTTAATTTTTTTCTTATGCGATTCTGATCATCGTCTGATATAACACAGGTAGCTGGGACGATTTGAAAAAAAAAATAAAATAAAATAAAACGAAATGCAATTTTTTTTTGCTTCTTCGCTGAGGTCACACTTTGTTAATTTTTTGATTATATATTGTGATTTTGCTTGAGCTATTTTGCCTAGCACCTCTCATACGTGGTAGGGCTCCACACCATATGAATATGTTATGTAATTTTCCAGGCATTACACCATCAAGCTCTACTTGTTCAGTCTTCCAATCATTTATAAAGAAAGAAAAAACAAGAAAAAAAATATTAGGGGGAAAAAATTCATTACGCGCTTTAAAAATTTGCAGCTTACGCATCCGTTAAGGCGCGAAAGACATTGCATAATTTTTTTGAAAGTAATTTTTTTTTTTTCAAAGCCGAATTCGCAACTTATTTATAAAAAAAAAAAAAAAAAAAAAAAGATAGAAGATTTTTGATCGGAATTGGATACAGGCAAGTTTTACGTCAAGTTTTTTCATCTATATAAAAAAAAAAAAAAAGTTTTTTTGGCTCACTTGGTTTTTTAAATCGGAAAAATTTTCAAAAATCCCTCGACATATTCCCTTCTCATTTTAAGTCACTTATTAACCAATCCGAAGCCAGTCGCCATTTTACCAAAACAGCAACCGACGGTCCTCCATCGGATTGAATTTCCCATAAAAAATCCTCACAGCTGAATCTTTTTAGACAAAACCGATTCAACCTCTTGACTTCCAATTCGAAAACGGAACAACATTTTAAAAAAAACTTACCATCAGTCATGTGGTATTGAGCTGGATGATGACCGGCCGAAGGCGGAGGTGCAGCAGCAGCAGCAGATCCCGGAGATTTTTGAGATTTCTCATCAGACGACTGGTAACCACCTAACAGCTCGCTTAAATCCGGTACGCAAACGGATTCGTAAAGGTTCCCGGGAGTTACGTTATTTTCAACTGACGACGTTTTATCGCGATCACGTTCCACCTCTGCAACAAAAAAATAAAAAAAAAAAAATCGTAAATACGTATTTTTTTTTTTGTTCATAAACGGGGATTGCGTGAGTCCAGCGTTGGTATCACATTATCGTTTTCCGGTTCACAAACGGCTTCGAATTCACATAAGCGGCACCCAAAGGGTAACCCAACGAAAGAGTGCCCCACATCGGTTCGTATATTTAATTTCAGGCCTATTAAGTCCGAAAACTCCAAAGTGATCTAAAGTAAAATTTGATGCCATGATGGAATTAGGATGAATTACTGACATTTTTATGTCACATTTACGTTCTTTCTTTTTTTGTTTTCCTCCAAAAATAATGAAAAAAATTTTTTTTTTTTTTTTTTTTTTTTTTTTGAAAATAAAAAATAAAAATTCGACATCGGAAACGAAATAAAAAAAAAAAAACATTGAAATTCAATGCCGTACTACGTCACTGCACATATCAATGGTCCGGGCTTTAAAACACTCTTCCCGGACATGCATCCCTTTCCGGGTCTTTCCCGATCGATTCTTTTTTTTTTTTTTATTATTATTTATACTGTTTAGTTTCAATCAAACCTCCGGCAGAACAGCATTCGAACGACACGAAAAATTGGGGCAAAATAAAATTTCTTTACCGCGGTAAAAGCTCGAAAATCGGTGGAGGTTTTAGAAGAAGTTTTAAAGAGGAAAAAAAAATGGTGTCAAAAGTATAGGATGTTCTTGGAATAAAAAAAACAAGTGTAAACAGGAATAAGGGATGTTAGTAAAAAAATGTGCGGCACTAAGTTACAGGTTTGCGCAAGTAAAATCGTGCTACGAAACCTTAAAATCATTAAAAAATTTTAGTGAATTCGTATCTAGTGAATGGAAATAGTTTGATTTCGTTCCAGCAAGCAGGATAATAGTGATTTAATAAAACCAGTAGTGATCCTATAAAATCAAAAAAAAAAAAAAAAAAAAAAAATTCAAATTTTTGTAAAAATTTGAGGAAAATCGGGTGCAAGTCTCAGCCTGTGACTTAAAACAGGGTAGCATAGCTACTACAATACTAAAAAGCCCCTTCGGCAAATCAGCAATATTTATAAAAAAATCACTTTTTTTTTTTGGTGAACTTACTGATTTTTTGGTGATTGCAGTGGAAATTGCCCAGAGTGAATTTATACATCTACGGATCACGTGAATCTACGGTAACGCAAGGGAATAAGAACATGGATGCTCGGGGTTAGTGAACCGTGAAATCAAAGCCTACGTATGTAACTACACAACAGCTAAGGTTAACGTACAGTGGCGATGGCTATCTTATCGTATGACAAAAAAAAAAGAAAGTGAACAGTGACAAAATATTGACAGTCATTATTGCTTTCAAGTGAAAATGCACATAGGTCTTATCAAATCCGAAAAAGAATGTTACTTTTTCTAATGGCGGATCGAATACAGTAAAATAGAGTTTTCAACTTAAAATTCATTTCAAATTTCGTTTTTATGGCAAAATGTAAATCTGCAGTTTTGATGAAAATATAAGAGAAAAATCCCTAATTGCAAAGAAATTTATTTAAAAAAAATTGGAGGACTTTAAAAAAAAATTGATTAATCTTCAAAAAGAGAAATAAAAATGAAAAATAATTAAGGGTTTTTAGGGTTTCGGTAGAGATCCTAAAAGAGATTAACTATACTTGTCAAATCCGTAATTCCGGTTTTTCGATATTTTTCTCTAGGAAAGTATTGGTCCATTAAAAATTTTGTTGGAAAATTAAGTAAATATAAACAGTCAGGAAACATTTTTTAAACTTAAAAAAATTAATATTTCAGACGGGAATTTATTATTCGGATTTATCGAAAAAACGGTAATGGATGAATGGCTTATCTCTTTTAGGATCTCTAGGTTTCAGTGTAGTAAAAATGAACTAAGGTGTAGGCTGGCTTCCCGAAAACCGGAACGTACGCTTCAGAGTTTCAATTTCAAATTATTTTTTTCTTCTGTTGATTTTAACGTTTTGACAACCCGTATCAGCTAACTAAAGCCAAAAAAAACTTCTTTTAAAAACTATCTTAAAACGAGCATCGTCTTATAAGTTCTAGTAGTCAGCTCTCGATATGTGGTGTAAATCAGGACTACAATTTCGATTCCGATTCCGAAGAATCTTGACTATTTATGAGTAAAATTCCGATTCCGAAAGGTGGAAAAAAAATTTCAGGTTCCGATTCCGATTCCAACTGACAAATAGTTAACCGATACCGATTCCGATTCTGATTTAAACCAAAGTTGATTAACTGTACTAACGGTATTTTCGTGCTTTTTAAGTCAATCTGAAAATTTTTTTTCGGATGCCGATGCCGATTCTGATTCCGAATATTCTGAACTGTTTTCAGACGAAACTCCGATTCCGACCCCTATTTCTTCAAAAAAACCATGGATTCCGATTTCAATTTCTTTTGAAATTTAGCAGATTCTGATTCAGATTTCGATTCCGAATAAAAATTAATCGGGATTAGAGTCCTATGGTTTAAATTCTATTAAGAATCTAGACTTTTAAAAGTTTACATGCTATCGACTCCCGTACGAAAAAGTGATGCAAAAAGTGAACACAATTTTTGCAAAATATATGCAAAAAATTTAAACACAAAATATATATAATTTTCGTATCATTTATACAAAAATTTGGACATATATAATTTATATGCATATAATTTTTGCAATTTTTATCCATATTTTTTTAAGCACCAAAATTTGAATATGCATAATTTTTAAAAAATTTATGCATAATTTATTTAAGCATGAAAATCTGGATATGCATAATTTTTTGAATAATTGATGCATAAAATATTTTAAAATTATAAAGCTGGAAAATTTAAAAATATCATGCTCATTTAATTTTTTTTTTTTTTTTTTTTTTTTTTTTTGGTATATTTCATGAATTTTTTCCATTACTTTTTGTATATTTATGCATAATTTGAATGTAATTATATCTGAGAGAAAAAAGAAATTTTTTATAAGAATACATCATTTATGCATTTTTTTTATGTACCTATGTCCAATTTTTTGCATAATTTATACATAATGTTTATCTAATTTATGCATCTTTTTTCGTACGGGCTAAGAGCCGATAGAAACCAATCTTAAAATCTAGAGCAGAATTTGAGTTTCTTTCGTGTAATTTTTTCCGATGAAGAAACTAAGACATTTTAGAAGGTCAAACAATTTTTCCAAATTTTAAATGGCCAATATCTGCATAACATTAATGTCATTTTAGTTAGTGATGTTTCGACTCGATAAGGCTAGGTTCGTCTTTATTTTTATTTATTTTTTCTCAACACTCTATATTTCAAAACTCATTTTATAACTTCTCTTAGAAGCAAAACATGAAAATTATAGCTGCTAAGCCCCTTCTATAATCTAATTATGCATCTCTAGCGAAAATTTCAAATTTCTGCATCGGCTACTTTTTCTCAAAAACTGGGTATACCGCAAATTTCCCGGGAATTTTGGAAATTTATCGTAGACCTAAGTTTTAAGAAAAACAAATTGATGCAGAAATCTGAAATTTTCACCGAAGGTGCTTATTCGGAAGCAGAAAAACGTCGTAAGTAGAATTTTGATATTTTGCTCTAAAAAAAATAAGCTAAAGACAATTTTTAAAGTATGGGGTGTTACGCAAAAAAAAAAAAAAAAAACTGCAGTCTAGCCGTTAGTACTGGATTTCTGCTGTCTGAACGAGGATGCAACAATCGTTCTGAAAATAGAGGAAAATTTTGGCAACAAAAACTAAGGAACTAAAGGATGTTAAAGATTTCTTTTCCAACAGGAAAAGTTCTAATCTTCAATGTTCTTCCATTCTCTCCATTCCCTTCATCCTTCTCTTCTTTCACCCCGGGCCTAAAGTTCCGCAAACTTTATTAAGAAAAAAATAAAAACCCCAAGGCAGGTCTAAGAAATCCTACCAGTACCAAAATTACGAAAAGAAATGATTCCAAAAAGAAAATAAGAAGCAATATTTTTTATTGGCCCACCAAAGTTACTCATTTCTTCGGGACTAAGTAGACTATCCTTTTCAACGACCATTACGATGTTTCCTGGGGTCAGAATCATGAATAACATTAACATTTTAATTATGAACGAAAAAAAAAAAAAAAAAAAAAAACAGCGCCTTCTGACGTCAAGTACGGCTCTTTTGCTCAATGACGAATCACGAACAAAATCGTATACATTAAGAAAAAAAAAAAAAAAAAAAAAAACTGAAGCGGGAATCGAATCAACTTTCTGAATTAGATCAAAACGTTAATCTAGATGAAAATATAAACTTCCAAGCAAAATCGAAAAGAAAAATAATAATAATAATAATAATTTATATATAGATTTATCACCCAGAAGGGAATAATCTTCCGCAATAATTTCTTGATTATTGCACAGGATATTAATATTTAACGATTATAACTTCTGTTCGATATTATCTCTTAAGTAGAAGAAAAAAATATAGTGGCTCTGATTTTTTTTAAAAATACATTTTGAAACGTACCTGAAGATTCTGTCATTCCACATTTGTTTAAAATAATTAAGGACTGAAAAAAGCACAGTTGCTGTAAAAAGCATGAAATTGAGTGACTACGTGGCAAATCGTGCATGTGCGATGATGGAAATTATTTTTTTTTTTTACATTTTTATCATTGAAAATGTCGTGTTAACTACTCTTCGCTCGAATGCGATAAAAAAACGAAAACTATAGTTGATTTGTGTTCCACTTCCGGTCCAGAACGGATATGAGAGAGACGGAAAAATAGAGAGTGAGAGAGGAGGAGGAGGAGGAGGAGGTAAAGGATGGTTGACTTCGAGGAATTCACTTTGCTCTGTAACACAATCAACCATTCCAATGTAACAATCAAAACAGGAATAATCATAAAGAGTCGATATCATTTTTCTCTAGAAATCGAAGGGGAGAAAAATCACAAATTTTCTTTTTCCGGTTCTTTTTTTTTTCTTTCTTCATCTCCCTTTTTTATTTATTATTATTATTTATATTTACCTTTTTGTAAAATTTCTAGATGTTCCCATAGGATGTCACCGGTAAACGGAGGAGCTCTGGCCAAAAAATTTTCCTTCCCCATGGCGCAAATATCCTTCCCTTTCATATGAAATTGCTGAATGGATACGCCCTCCAGGGAAAATTCTCGGATGGCCCAATATAACCAATGAGCAACGTGAGTTTCAGTCCACTGTTTAGGATCTGAAAAATAAAGAAATATGAATTAATAAATAACTTTAATAAATAAATAAATAAATAAATAAATAAAAATAAGTGTGGAAGAACATATTGGACGGAGATGGTAAGCTAAGACGCAAAAAAAATTGAAATCGACGTGAGGGAGGGAGTCGTCCTGTCCAGTTCTAAATCCTGTCAAGTTTAAGGCAAGTCCTATCTTGTCCAGTTCAAGTCAAGTCCTGTCCGGTCCGGTCCTGTCCATGTTAAGTCATGCCATGTCAGGTCCTGTCCTGTCCTTGTCAAGTCCTATCCTCTTTACGTCAAGTTAAGTCTAGCAAAGTCCTGTCCGGTCCTGTCCTGTCAAGTCCTATCCTCTTTATGTGAAATAAAATCGAGTAAAGTCCAGTCAAGACCTGCCCTGTCATGTCATGTTAAGTTTAGTCCTGTCCTGTCCTGTCCCTGCCAAGTCTTATCCTTTTCATGTTAAGTCCTGTCCTGTCCCTGTTAAGTTCTCTCCTTTTTATGTAAAGTCAAGTCAAATCCAGTCCTGTCCATGTCAAGTCAAGTTTTGTTCCATCCTTTTGTCCTTGTCAAGTCATATCCTCTTTATGTCACGTCCTGTCCGATCCTGTCCTGTTCCTGTCAAATCCTATCCTCTTTATGTAAAGTCAAGTCCAGTCAAGTTCTATCCTGTCCATGTCAAGTCCTATACTGTTTATGTCAAATCCTATCCTGTTTATGTCAAGTCCTGTCCTGTCCGGCCTTGGTGGATTTAAAATTCGTTCAATGAAATATTATCCTTCCCTCCATTCATCATCTCG
Organism: Liposcelis bostrychophila; assembly: GCA_037577465.1. Taxonomy (NCBI): domain Eukaryota; kingdom Metazoa; phylum Arthropoda; class Insecta; order Psocodea; family Liposcelididae; genus Liposcelis; species Liposcelis bostrychophila. Next base: position 9,005,002 of record CM075209.1, read on the forward strand.
CTTCTGAATCGAAATCACGCTGGCTTCTTTTTCCTGCTGTGGCCAAAACGGCGTGAAAAATAAATAATAATAATAAAAAAAAAAAAAAAAGCTGATGAACCTGTCAAATCATTTTAGGCAAAATCATAAATGACAGGAAGCACAGACTGAAAATAAAATAACAAAAGGACTGTGTCACATTATAACTTTCGGCTATTTCTTTATTACACCGTGTTTCCTGCAGTTCTGATTTATAATCGCAAATAATTAAAATAAAAAAATAAAAGAATAAAAAACAATAATCAACTTATAAATCACGGATACGAAAAAAAAAGCTTTTTTTTTCTTCGCTTATTTAATTTGAAAAATTAAGCCTTTTTCGAAAATGTATAGGAAAGAGTGCTTCAGATTTAATTTTCTGATTTAATTAATTTACTTTTTGAAAATGGGACGCCGAAAACAAAAATTACTTCCAACTTTCTCTCGATATTGCATCAATTTCCAATTTTCCTCTTTTAAAAGTCAAACCGATGTGGGGGAGGGGGGAAAAGAGTATAAAAAGCAACAGGTTGCTTAGGGATTGATCCCTAACTGATGACGTCAATTGCAGCTATTAACGAAAAAGAAAAAAAAAGGAAACTTTTTACGGTTGTTTCCATGGTTCCAATTCGGGGCAAATCGCTTATTGAAGGTTATGTTTGACACACTGGGAAAATACATTTTCGTGGGAAATTTTGCTACGCTGTCAAGCTCTAAAATGATTTCGGGGAGACAGAAATTTGGCTGAAAACGCTTATCTGTTGAATTTGGTCCAGCGTAATTGTCTAAAATGTTTTTCTGATATATTTGTCAAGTATGTCCTCACCTAAAAAAGGCCAAGACTTTACCTTGTCGCGACATTTTGGATTGCGACTTTAATTTTTTTTTCAGCTTTTATGACATTTTTAAAAAAAGTTGTGATCACAGAGATTCCATATCCCACAAGGTAAAAAATTTTAACGTGAATATAAACATAGTTCACTAGTAAAAAAAAAAAGTATATTCTATGTAAATTTAAATAAGACGATTATGCTGCATCAATCTGATTGTTGATTAACCAATAATCAATTGTCATTTGTCAACAGAAAATGTTTATATTCAAATTTTAACATAAAAAGTGTTACATATTGAATATGTAGCTCGCTTTAAGGTTGCTAACAAAAATTTTTTTACCCTGTGCAGCGTTGTTGCAACTTGTGCAATGTCGTGACAAAGCTGGACAACGTTAAGCATGCCGTACGGAATTAGACGCAAAAAATATGTAAAACCTTTGTAATATAAATGCGAAAAATTTATACAAAAAAAAGCGCTATCATGTTTGTGGATGCATCATTTTTAAATAGTTTTTTGCATGATTGTTTTAGGCATGAAAATCTGGCTACTCAATTTACGCATATTATTTTTTTTAAATCATAAACCACGAGAATTTGGAAATATTACCCATGTTCAACTTTTTTTCCATAGTTATTTGCACAGTTTACCTGTCCCCCGTAAAAAGAAATGCATAAAAAAAAATTATACATTTTATACAAAAAATTTGGAATATATAAATAAAGTTTTGAGAATTTTATGTTATTTTTTGCAAGTAGCTCATATTTTGTGTTTCGCATATTTTGGCATATTTTGGCGCTCAAAAATTTACTCCCAACAAGCCTACAGAAGTTTCAAGAGCCTAGAAATTTCATGTTATTTTTTGCCAGTTGCTTATATTTTATATTTTATGTGTTGCGCACATTTTGTGTTGCTTAAAAATTTACTCCCATCGATCTTAAAGAAGTTTCACTTCAAAAGTGCACAAATAATGTATAAAAACTAAATTTTTCTTTTTACCGAAAATTTCTTTCTTATCCTCCAATATAATTATGCACAAATTATGCATAAATAAGTATGCATAAAATTAAAAGAAAAGTTAAGTAAGCATAATATTTGCCTGCAAAGTTAAGTAAGCAAATTTTCCTGTATATGATTTGAAAAAATGATATGCATAAATTGTTCAAAAATTATGGATATCCAGATTTGTATGCTTAACAAAATTATGCAAAAAAGTTTTCAAAAATTATGCACGTTGCTTAAAAAAATATGAATAAACTTTGCAAAAATTATGCATATAAATTATGTATGTCCTTGTATAATTGATACAAAAATAATACATTTTTTGTTTAAATTTTTTGTATTCATTTTGCAAAAATTGTATACACTTTTTGCATAACTTTTTCGTAAGGAATGATGCTTAAGACCTGAATGGTCCCAGGATCAGGTGAACCATGCTAAACCACCTGATTAAGTATCCTGATCTTTTTGCAAGTTGTCATCAGAACATGTTGCAACATGGTTTATGCACCTTTTCCTCCAGACAAAAATAAATGGGCCGAAACCGAAATGGAAATCTGTAAGTTCAATGTGTTTGATATGCATAGGGATGATAAATATACGGTATATTTAATGCTCGTATATATATACCATTATGTATACCTCATACATAAGAGTTGACTGCTATCACTACAGTGTTCGATCGATAAAAAACAGAGCAATGCAAACTAACCCTAGCAAAGAACTAGTCGGAACAGGTCAAATCATACAGAGACAAATCGTATAACGTAACCGCAACCACGGAAGAAGAGAACATAATGGAACAACATATGCCTTACAAAGCCTTTTCACGTCCAATCGAATAAAAGCAGGAAAACATTATTAGGACAATCTCATCATTTTCGGGTTAAAATAGATCAGAGGGTGGCGAAAACAAAAAAAAAAAAATATTGATTTCCAACACCATGACAACGCCATACATAAGATTTAATAAGGTTTCTTTCTTCTATACGGACGACTCCTACACACACGAGATTATTCCGTTCGAAGAGATCCTTTTTAATAATTCACCATCCAGGCATTCAAGGATTCCACAAAGTAAACCGAATTACACAACATCGAATTGTTTGGATATTTATCTGGGTATTCATTACATAATATTGACGGAAGTTTCACTTTATTCCATGCATCCTTTCGGTAATTAATATATCTGCTCTAATAACTTGCCATCACACTTGGGTACTCGTACCACGGTAACACAACAATTTATAATAATTATTAAAGATTATTTAAATAATGAAAAAAAAAAAATTACAATTTTAGTGGGAGATTTTTTTTTTTCTTTTTGTTTTCCTTTTCTTAGCGAGGCGGTGAAATTTTTTTTTCTTAAGTCGGTTATGGGCTATCAATAAAGCCACATGGTTTATTGTAACACAAACACGGCGGTATATGAAAGCAATCGTTATGTTTACCTGGGCAAACAATCGAGTGTCGCTTGTTTGCTCGTCAATAGTCCTGTGTTTGCACACAAATCAGTTAAATATTAACACTTTCTCTAAGAGGGACAACGGCACAACTTTTAAAACTTTTTAATTGTTTTCAAAAAATTAAAAAAAAAAAACGATCTTGATAAAGGAAAAAAAAACCAGCCTCTCTGGAGCAGTAAGAGAAAGAGGTGACGGAAAATAAAATTAAAAGAAAAAAAATCCTGCCTTGAGACAGCCGGAATCTAAAACTGAACCGAGATGTAAAAAAGCTCGTGAAGCTCACAAATACCCTTATTGCATGATTAACCGGGGGAACACACGGTTATGAATGAAATCGTGATTTTTATGACGGCCCCAAATTCATATTGTAATAATTGTTATCGCTATATTCCAAGAATGCTGCGCAACGATTTTAAGTTTTGTCAAAACTTTTTGAAATAGGTTTCCATGCCGCCATAATAAAAATAGTTTTATTATTCATTTTTCTTCTTCTTCTTCTTCTTCTTATTCTTCTTCTTCTTCTTCCTTCCAGTACGAAAAAGAGGTGCATAAATTAATAACAATCATGCCCTGGTAGAAATGAATCTTGGAGAATCAATCGCTCGAGTTTGGATCAAGAATGATTTACCAAGAATGGATCACCAATCTTGAATCGTTCTTGTTCCAGGCTTGATTTCCAATTTTAGCACACAAAAAAGACGAATCTGGGTTTACCTGCATTGGACCAAGATTGATTTAATTTGGAAATCCAAGAAATTTTTTTTTCTAGCTATGCTTACATTATGTCGGATTTTTCAATCTTGAGTCAATAATGACTGATCTCGAAAATCCAATGCATGTTTCAAAAATTTTTTAATTGGAATTTCGTTCTTGAACTAAGCTTGAATAATCAGGAACTAAATTCGAGTCATTGATTAAGAATTGAGTTTTACATAAGTTTACAAAAGAGTTAAAATTATATCTCAAAATTAATCCGCAATGATACGAATGGATTTTGCCAATGATGGCCTTGCCCGGATCTATGGTACTGCTATTTTTGAATAAAGGCCGTTGAACTTTCTTCCATCCTTTTCCATACATTTAACAAAAAATTTACCCTGGTAGAAATTTATCTTGGAGAATCAATCGTACAATTAAGTTTGGATCAAAAACGATTTACCGAGAAAGAATTACCAATCTTGAATCGTTCTTGTTCCAGGCTTGATTTCCAATTATAACATGTGGAAATGATGAGACTATGCTTAACTGTATTGGATCAAGATTGACAAATCGAGATGATCCTTACAATAGATGAACCTTACATAGTTTATGCCACCACCGCAAGGAGCGCTTCATAGTCAGGTGCACCAAAATGTCTGCCACGAGAGTTAACTCTCACCGGTTCTTTTTTTTTTTTCAAACTTCGGTTTCTTTATAAAAATCTATATTAATGCAAATAACTAATGTTATAAAAATTATTTAAAATGTTAAGCGGGAATTTTTTGTGATCTTAATGTGTAGAAAGATGCGTTGTAGTAATGATGAGTGATGATACAATGTACTTAATTTGTGTTCTTACATTCGGATATAGCATTGAAAAAAGACATTGATTTTTTTTAAAAATTCATTGGTAATTTAAATAAATATGGTAAAATAAACTGAACAATATAGTGTCAGTAATTCTTGTGTTATAATCTGACTGATCTAACGTTAGGGTAACATGCATTCCATCAATAAAAAAAATTATGACGAATTTATTGTTACTTCGAGCAAGTTAATCTAATATGGACCGACCTCGTTGAGCTAACCAGGTTAGGTTAGTTTAACTGACGGACTCTGCATAAATAGCACAACAGGAATTACGATCAGATAAGTATTTATTTTTAATGAAGAGATTAAGTAAGTGTTGAAAGAAGTTTCTTTGTGTGTTTTGCCTATTTTTTGCAGGTAGAACCACACAAACAGGAGGAGAAAAAAAAATTAAAGAAAGATAAAACTCGAAGATGGTGAGAGTGGTATGGGATAGTGATAGTGCAGAATATGCAATTAATGTAACAATTTTAATTGAATATAAAAAAATATTGTTAAAACTGAGTTTTACTTTAATTTTTGGTTGCATAATACCGTACGGTTATTCTCCAATTTTAATAAATTCAGATAATACGATTATTCTACAATTTAAGCAAATTTGGACCAGCATTGAATATTCAGTACTGATTAATCAAGACTCGACCATTCTTGATATACCCAGGGTAATCCAATCTTGGTGATCCAAGACTCGCCCAAGATTGATCGTGGTAACGAATCAATCAAAATCGGATATGGAAATCCAAGACTGATCCAAGACTAAATCTTGGTATTCCATTCTTGATCAAGCTTGTTCCAAGAAAAAATTTCTACCAGGGTGGTATTGGCAAATTAGATCGATGGACATGCATAAAAAATGCATTAACTATGCATAACACGAGGAAAAAAAATCGAATGAGCATTATACAGTATTTGCCAACTCTTGTGGTTTGCGATTTAAAAAAATAATATGCATAAATCTATTTATATCCAGACTTCTATGCTTAAAAATTATGCAAATGTATTGCAAAAATTATGCACAACCAAACTTTGATCCTTGCAAAAATTATGCAAAAACTTTCTAAAAATTATGCATATTCAAATTATTAAGCTTAAAAAAATTATGCAAATCCAAATTTTTAAGCTCAAAAAAAATTATGCAAATATTTTGTTTTTAGCCATATTCAAATTTTTTACAAAAAAACTGCATAAAATGAAAAAAAAAATTGAATGAGCATTATATTTTGACAACTCTTGTGGTTTGCGATTTAAAAAAATAATATGTATAAATTTATTTATATCCAGATTTTTATGCTTAAAAAATTATGCAAATATATTGTAAAAATTATGCACATCCAAATTTTTATGCTTACATACATTTCGTAACAATTATACGTATTCAAATTTTGGTGCTTAAAAAACATGCAAAAATTTTGCCGAAATGATTCAAATCCAGATTTTCATGCTTAAAAAAATTATTTTGTAAATTTTAGACATTCCCAAATTTTGGTGTTTAAAACATATGCATAAATTTTGCAGAAAATTATGCTTATTCAAATTTTGGTGCCTAAAAATATATTCCAAAATTTCGTCAAAATTATTGATTCAGATTTTCATGTATAAAAAAATTATGCAAGCATTCCGAAAAAAATTATGAATATTCAAATTTTGATGCTTAAAAAACTAAGCATAAATTACACCAAAATTAACGGTGTCTAACTTTGTCTGCTTAAAGAACATACAAAACATTTCGCCAAAATGATTCAAATCTAGATTTTCGTGCTTCAAAAAATTATGCATGTTCAGATTTTCATGCTTAAAAAAAATATGCATAGATTTTGCAGAAAATTGTGCTTATTTAAATTTTAATGCCTAAAAATATATTCAAAAATTTTGTCAAAATTATTCATCTAGATTTTCATGTTTAAAAAAATTATGCAAGCATTCCGTAAAAATTATGCATATCCAGACATTCATACAAAACTAAGCACAAATCATCCAAAAATTAAGGGATCTAAGATTTGCTGCTTAAAAAACATGCAAAAATTTTGCCGAAATGATTCAAATCCAGATTTTCATGCTTAAAAAAATTATTTTGTAAATTTTAGACATTCCCAAATTTTGGTGTTTAAAACATATGCATAATTTTGCAGAAAATTATGCTTATTCAAATTTTGGTGCCTAAAAATATATTCCAAAATTTCGTCAAAATTATTGATTCAGATTTTCATGTATAAAAAATTATGCAAGCATTCCGAAAAAAATTATGAATATTCAAATTTTGATGCTTAAAAAACTAAGCATAAATTACACCAAAATTAACGGTGTCTAACTTTGTCTGCTTAAAGAACATACAAAACATTTCGCCAAAATGATTCAAATCTAGATTTTCGTGCTTCAAAAAATTATGCATGTTCAGATTTTCATGCTTAAAAAAAATATGCATAGATTTTGCAGAAAATTGTGCTTATTTAAATTTTAATGCCTAAAAATATATTCAAAAATTTTGTCAAAATTATTCATCTAGATTTTCATGTTTAAAAAAATTATGCAAGCATTCCGTAAAAATTATGCATATCCAGACATTCATACAAAACTAAGCACAAATCATCCAAAAATTAAAGGGATCTAAGATTTGCTGCTTAAAAAACATGCAAAACTTCTTGCCAAAATGATTCAAATCCAGATTTTCGTGCATCAAAAAATTATGCACATCCAAATTTTGAGTCTTGAAAAAATATGCATAACTTTTGCAAAATATTATGCAAAAAAAAAAAAATAAACATATTGACGATGAAGCCATAACAGAACATACACATACTAAAAAAAAAAAAAAGAAAATATTAATATACTGCATTACGAAAAGTAACAATTATGCTTTTTCTAGCCAAAACAGAAAAATCCAATGCCATCCATTTTTCTTTTTTCTTTTCTCTGGAGTCTCACCCTGTTTTACTCTTTCATCGACGAATAAAAAGTCTAAAAGATATTTGAATCGGCAAATAATTTTCTACAACGAGACTTTAAAAGATTATTGTGTGTATGCAACAAAAACTTGGCAATCTGCTCAATCGCCTTCGTTTTCAACGCTGAGTTAAATTTTGTTTAATAATAAATTTTCAAGCTTTTTCTTTTTTTTTGTCGCGTAATTGATTTAAAATGTCAAGAGGAAATAAAATAACATTTTAATACGATTCAGATTTTTAAAATAAATAATCTAAATTTTCCTTTTTTTTTCCTAAAGAGAAAAGATAAAGCATAGCTTTTTTTTTCCTTGCAATTAATTAAAATAATCTTAAAATGTCATTGAATTCATTTTAATTCTTATGTTTTTCAACCTGCGATTACGGTTTTTGTAGATAAAAAAAAAATCTTTCCCTTCTTTCTCCGTTGAAACATTAGAAATTCATTATATTGACCAGATAATAGTGGAAATAATTGCAAAGTAATGAGACAAGACGTTGAGCGAACCATGGCAACCGGAGGTTTAATAAGAAGGGACACGACAAAAGGTGAAACATGTAATTGTTACCGCAATCCCTCTAGCCTTTTTGCCTTTGATCCTTTTGGCTCTTAATCCTTCCATTGATGTTGGAAATCAGTAATCGATCCCTGCTTCTGGAATGGATAAACTTCCTCCAAAACGATTTCATAATTAACCATTGTTGAGGGATGAAAAGAGAGACTTTCCCGTAGGAAACTTCTTTGACTGTGTGTATGGGGAGTTTGAATTTGAAAACCGGGAATGCCGTAAGAAGAAATGAATAAAAAAATATGTAAAAATTTTGCAAAATGAATGGGGAAAAACTTATTTAAAAAATTGTATTGTTTTTGTATGTAAGATATACGAAAATTTGGACATAGATAATTTTAGCAAAATAAATGCATATTTCATAATTACCCAAATTTTGGATGCGCATAATTTTTGAAGCGCGAAAATCTGGATTTGGATCATTTTGACAAAACCTTTTGCGTGTTTTTTAAGCAGCAAAACTTAACGATACCATTAATTTTTGCATAATGCATGTTTAGTTTTTTAGGCATCAAAATTTGAATATGCATAATTTTTACGAAATGCCTGCATAACTTTTTTAAGCATAAAAATCTGAATGAATAATTTTGACGAAATTTTTGAATATATTTTTAGGCAATAAAATTTGAATAAGCATGATTTTTTGCAAAATTTATAGCATTATATTTATTTATATTTTAACATATTTTTTCAAACACCAAAATTTGGCCGTGTCTAAAATTTACAAAATATTTGCATAATTTTTTTAAGCATATGAAAATCTGGATTTGAATTATCTTGGAAAAATTTTGCATGTTTTTTAGGCATCAAAATTTGAATACGCATAATTTTTACGAAATGCCTGCATAACTTTTTTAAGCATAAAAATCTGGATATAAATAATTTTTAGAATATTTCTGCATCATTTTTGCAAGCCTCAAAATTTGGATGTGCATAATTTTTTAAGCATAAAAATCTGGATCAAGATAAATTTATGCATATTCTTTTTTTTAAATCGTAAACCACAAATATAATGCTCATTCAATTTTTTTTTCATTGTATGCAGTTTTTTTGTAAAAAATTTGGCCTATTTTGCCTAAAATACAAAATATTTGTATAATTTTTTTAAGCATAAAAATCTGAATATGCATAATTTTTAAAAAATTTTTGCATAACTTTTGCAAGCATCAAAATTAGGATGTGTATAATTTTTACAAAATGTTGGCATAACTTTTTAAGCATAAAAATTTGGATATGCATAATTTTTACAATATATTTGCACAATTTTTTAAAAGTAATTGATGCAAAAATCTGAAATTTTTACCGAAGATGCTTATTCGCTAGTAGAAAGGGGTTTTGTAAGTAGAATTCTGATATTTTTCTCTTAAGTTCGAGTAGTTCGATCACCCCTCGGGCACTAAACGGTCCTACAGTTTTTCTCATTAGTGTTTCTCTTTAAAAAAATATAACTCCAATCTCTAGCCCAAAATACTTTAAAAACTGTAAAGAAGGAAAACCCCTTTGTCTCGGTAAAATTTTTACTCTCTTATTTATTATTTTTATTATCTTTTTATTCATGATTTTTACTCTCTTATTTATTAGTGGCCCGTAGCCTATAGTCCATACCGCGCTCGACTCTCAATCATGAGATGCGACGCGTCGCGCTTCTACCCTATTTCACAGCTAGGGATTTTTCTCAGGTCAAACCTAGTGCGCTAGTCAGAAAATTAACGGTCACCACCCCTCGGAAGGCAATGGCAAACCACCGAGTGGTAATCGCCTCGTAAATTTCTCAAAAATAGCCGTTCGGAACCGGCGTTAAACTATAGGTCCCATATGCCTGTGAGCGCATGCACTCAATTTATGATTTGACTTGGAAGAAAATTTCTTAAAAAATACAGCATTCTGATCCTTCGAAAATGAGCTTAAAATCTAAATCTTACCTTTAACTATATTAAATTTAAATTGTTCCTTTTCCCAAGATGCAAATGAAGCCTTTAAGGCCTCTGTCATCTTTTTATTGGTCCCCGGTGTAAGTGGCGGTACTTGCGCGGGGATATCTGAAAATACAAAAAAAAATTAAAAATTAAAAAAAACATACTGATGAACAATTCGCCGTATTCCAAATTATGAGAGGGTGGGCAGGCAAAGTAGGTCTTGTTCGCCACCTGTCATGATAAAAACCCAAAAGGCAATTTCAATGTGCCATTGTTGTGCTACCAATTCATTTGTAATCAAGTTCATTCGAGACAGGTGCATTTTTGACTTCGTTCTCTTAAAAAAAAAAAAAATGGATGCATTTTTCTCCTCTATGATAAATTCTTACCTTTAGGTCTGGTAAACGCTTTCATGGTTTTGATTCCCATTATATCCTAAATTCATTCCAACAGGGAAAGCGGAAAATCGAAAAGAAACATATCCAAAAAAAGCCAGATATTTTTAAGTTTTAACATTCAACATTTTTATATCATATACTTTTTCAAAATAAAGTTTCACCAACCGAAAACCCACTTTATATTTTTTTTTATTTTATAAAATCGTCACTGATGTTTAAATAAGTCGTTTCTGAAAAATTAATAATAATGCCGTTTTGAATTAATTATTTTTTTAATGCGTAATTCGAGATGTCATTCGACGATTAAAAATACATTTATACTCTTGTAATTAGACGACAAAGATGGCCATTTACAAGACTTTTGTGAATCAAAGCTAAGAATTTATTCGATCATTAACAAAGTGAAAATAAGTAAATAAAAAATTAATCTGGGACAAACGAATAATAAAAAAAAATGCAATTAGCGATTATAAAACTCTTTAAAAAAAAGAGCAGAAAACGATTTCTACAGATTTTTTGAAAGATTTTATCCGTGCGCCGGAGGTCATCTGACGTATCTAAATCGTAAATATAATTGGAAGTAGTCTGTTTTGATTTTTGTTAAATATCACGTGACCATATTTTTACCCAATCAATGAACGTACGCAGAGCCGCCAAGTCTCAAAACGAAGGTTGAAAAGTGAGGCTGTACTACGAAAGTTCCTTGAGTTGTTCGTCCCTGAGAAAGCTCAAACTAAACATGTTACGACATGACTATCAGTCACTAAAACTGCGTTCAGTAGCTCACACTTTGTACAGTAGGGTGGGTCGAAAATAAATGATTTCGGAATTTCAAAATGCATGATAGCGCAATCGCTGTGGTTTATCCATTGCAAAATTTTTTTACTTTTCGAAATTTTTCGAAAATGGCGTCTTGAGGGTGCGCAAGAGGGTTAAAGTTTTGGAAAACTTCAACTTCATAAGGGATGAAAATTGGGCTTTTAGATTTTTGTGAAAAAAGTACAGTTTCCTATCGGATTTTAACGTAGATTTCGAAAATTGAGTCGGTTTGCGTGTAGCTATTTTTGTTCCTGAGTTATTGTAAAAAATATGATACAAATATTGAAATTTTAGAGTTTTAACATTTTTATGGCGAACTTGGCCTGTATCTCAAGAACAGAAAAAGCTAAACACAAATTTATTTCATTTTCGAAATCTACGTGAAAAATGCGATAGGAAGCGGTACTTTTCTCGCAAAAATCCCAAAGTCGAATTTTCATCCCTCATGAAGTTTTCCAAAACTTTGGCCCTCTTTCGCCCCAACAAGACGCCATTTAAAAAAAATTCGAAAAGGAAAAAAATTTTACAAATGATAAGCCACAGCGATTGCTCTATCAGGCATTTTGAAATTCCAAAATTTCTGAATTTCGACCCACCCCACTGTGCAGTAATGAATGGCAAATTGTGCAGTCTGAATTTTAAAAGTGCATTAGGGTGGTATACATTTTCCAAAATGTAGTCTGATCGCTGCGTACGAAATTTTTTTTTTCACCGTTAAGATGTGCCGCCTTTATCATTAGAAAAAAATTAGTCATTTTAAATTTAAAGCTATTTCCTTTTTCAGTTCACCATCCAAAAAATTTGTCCGAATAGTCAGACTTTATGTTCTGACGGGTGTAGAATTCGAAAGCGATAAGTTTCGTGCCAAAAACATTTTTGGGAAATTTTAAAACTTAATTCTGAGTTTTTTTTTGTTTTTCAATAGTAGTCTCTTTAAAAAATCAAAAAATCTGCGACATAAGAGCTTAAAAGTTTGCTAAAACCATCTCGACTTATGTTTTAAGAGATTGAGAATACGAAAATAGCAACAGTTTTCAGAGGGGAGAAAAAAAATCCTAGGGCCAATAAATGGGCCGCTTTTTAATGATTTTGGGCTACTTTTCTTCCCCTTTTATCTTGCAGATAGCGAAACAGGGTCTGAATGTGGGTTCTGAAAATTGCCAAAACTATCTTACATCGTGTCTTAAAGACTTTTAAGGTCGAAAATGACAAAATTTCTTCGAAAATAAAATTTTGGGAGCCGTTACTAAATTTTGTTTTTAATTTTGCCTTTAGTCCAGCTGTTACATTATTTGGGCTTTTTTTTTTATTTTTGGGAACGTGAATAAAACCATCAAGGATTATCAAGTCATTTAGTTGGTGGCCATTTTTTACAAAAAAGGTCGAACACTGCTTTCTAGAAAATTACAAAACACCAAATAATTCAGCAATCATCTGCCTCGGAACGCCAACTCCCTTCCCGATCTCATTCTATTCCCATTTCTGATCCATCAAATCCTCAACGAATAATCTTAAATTCCCCCCCACCCTCTCCAACAATAAAAACCTAATTGATGAAAATGGCAGTAGCAATAGTAGCAACAACAGCTTCCATTAACCCTTAATTTAAAAAAAATAAAAACTCCACGTCAAGCTCTTTATTACTTTTTAACGACTTTTTTTTTTTGCAAAATGAAACGAAGTTTAATGGATCCATATAGAGATGAATAAAAAGATTAACATGATCCATAAACTCTTAATTTTTTTTTTTTTTTTTTTAAGAAATGCGAAAAATCATACATGAATATGTAAAGAAAATAATAATACAGTTGCGCAAAAAAAAAAGAAGAAATTAACACTGAAACACGCATCACTGACTCCAAAATGCAACTATTTACAATAAAAAAAACAACAACAGACGAGCCACAACGTAACAAAGACAATATTTTTGCACGATGTTGTATTTTTTTTTTTTCGGTTTAATTGCATCATGCGTCAGTTCTTTAACAACTAAACCGAGTTAATTGTTTCAATAGAAGTTGATAACGTGCACGGCACCAACGAATTCCAGAAAAAAAAAAAAAAAAAAAAAAAATATGTATGTCTGATTAGGACAGGAAAAAAAAAAGTTTCAGGAAAATTAAGGTCTAAAACCATTCTGGATTTCTGCCCAAGCGATTTTTTTATCGGCTACAGATTCCAATTCTAATTAGTCAGGAGAAGACAGAAAAAGCATGCTAATTATATATGGCGACCATTTACTACCAACAATGGTGTTTTTTCGTTTTTTTTTTTACTGGATTAATCCGATTGATATTCAGGAGGGCATATTTCCGCTCGTAACTCTTATAGACTCCTTTGGTTGGGCTGATTCACCTAGCCGCTTCACACTTCACACTTATTGAATTCTAATGGCCATTCTTTTTCGGGGAAACCGTTTGTTTGCGTTTTCTGGGTCAAAAATCAGGTAAAGTTTATAAAAATAAAAATCAGGGGGGAAGAGAAAGATGAAGCAAAATCGTCGAAAATGTTTATTTTGTCTCCAAACTGGATACATAATTGTTTATAATAAAAACGACCATTTTTTTAATATATCGAATTAACATGTCTATTGTAAATATTTATAAAACAAACCACAGCGTATCTAATAAATACAAAAATTTTCATTCACAACGAAACGTTCCTCATTCATTGAGAAAAAAAAAAAAAAAAACCTTGCCTCAGCTCAGGGAACTTTGCCAAAAATCATCTCCATTCACACTCTTATTAATTTTTCATCACGGTCACAATAAATTTCTTTGATTTCTGCACTTTCGATCCGTCCGTCTGTTTCAAATGTCCCCGAAAATTATTATTAAAAAAAAAAAAAAAAAAAACTTTGTTTTTCTTTTGTATCAGAATTTCCGCTTTGAAAATGGATGATCACGTGGACCATATGGTCGTGTTTATGAAATCAATCAAGATCCAGTTGGACGACGTAAAAAAAAAAAAAAAAAATATCTCTGATCCCCCAGAAAAAATCGTCAGCCTCAAAAAAAAAAAAAAAATCGTGACAAACGTGAAAACGGCACCAGAAGAGAAAAAAAATAAATAAACGCACACGTACACGAACACCTTTTCCACAAATTGAAAAACGATCATAGCACTTAAATGCGTGATCGAGAAGAAAAAAAAAAGCCACACCTATGGTTTATTTTATCCGAATCCGCACATTTTGTTGCCGGCGCGGAAAAAAGAAAAAAGAATGTCTGGTTTTTTTTTTCTCTTGCTTCTTTGTAGCACAATATATTGAAAAAAAAAAAAGACAAGTTAATGTTGTGTGAATATGAACGAAAGAGCTATGAATGACTACTAGCCTAGACTTGTATTGCCGATGAGCCGAGTTGTCACACAAAACGTACGACCCTCCAGTTTTACCGCTCGAATCCACTTCACAACACTCCAGCACGGATGTTAATACACCTTCCAGACTTTTCTTTACCTTCCCCCTTGTGTAAACGTAGCATGACATAAATTTACTTATGTTAGTATGTGTCTGTTAATAAATTTTTTTTTTCACGGGGGAGAATATTAAAACCGCAAGTGGTTAACGAACTGAATTTCTGGGAGAGACAAAGAAGATTGCTTACAATTTCTGTATCTCAGAGCCTGAAAATTAAATATCCCACTCAGGAAAAAGAAATGTTTTGAACAAGTTTTGTCTTGCAACAAAACCGGAAAGTTTCATAGCAAAACAAAACAACGGACAGGTTGATTCTTGACAAGATATTTTTATTGTTTTTAAGAAAATGTTTTGTCAGAAGGCATTTTTAGCCATTTTATTTTCTGAGTGTGCAAATTAAAGATGGCCGCTAAAACATATAACAAGCGGCCATCTTATTTTGTTACAAGACAGAACTTGTCCAAAACATTCCCATTTTCTGAGGGTAAATAAAAGATGGCCGCTTGTTATGGGTTTTAGCGGCCATCTTTAATTTTGTTACAAGACAGAACTTGTCCAAAACATTCCCATTTTCTGAGGGTAAATATCAGGATAATAAAGTTCGTAAAGTCTTTCATTTCGGTATATCATCAAAAAAATTAGTAATTCCTAAATCTATACCTCAGAGCCAGAAAGTTTAATAATCAAATTAAAGATGGCTGCTAAAAATAGTTCACCCTAACAAGCGGCCATCATTAATTTATTATTAAACTTTCTGGCTCTGAGGTACAGATTTAGAAATTACTAATTTTCGGAAGATATACTGAAATGAAAGACGTTACGATCTTCATTATCCTGATATTTACCCTCAGAACATGCAAATGTTTTGGACAAGTTCTGTCTTGCAAAATGTTTCGTAGCAAAGCAAAAATTCTTCGCGACAACGGACATATATTGTTTCTTGACAACATATTTTTATTGTTTTCGCATAATTTTTAATAAAATATTTTGTCACAAGGCATTTTCAGCCATTTTGTTTCTCTGAGTGTGCTAATAAAAGATGGCCGCTCGTTAATGGTAAACGGTTTGCAGCGGCCATCTTTAATTTGATTTATTAAACTTTCTGGCTCTGAGGTACAGATTTAAAAATTATTGCATTGAAATGGAAAACTTTACGATTTTCATTGTCCCGATATTTGCCTTAAGTAGTGACGGCGATAATTGATCGATATATCGAAATACTGATATATCGAGGAAAAAAATATCGATTTTTTTCGATATTCCAAGTTTTCGATACTCATTATCGAAAACAATGTTAAAGAAACTTTTAAAATATCGATAATTTTAATATCGATATATTTAAAATTATCGCCATCACTAGCTCTCAGAAAAAGGAAATGTTTTGAACAAGTTCAGTCTTGCAACAAAAGCTGAACGTTTCGCAGCAAAGCAAAAATTCTTAGCGACGACGGACATACGTCGTTTCTTGACAACATATTTTTATTGTTTTCGCATGATTTTTTAAGACAAGAATTTTTTTGTCACAAACATTTTTGCTTCCGCATTAGCCATTTTTTTCTCCGACTGAAGTCCAATTCGCCAGTCGGACGGATAGGGATATAGAGGTGGATAGGGGGGCGGGGGGGCTTTGTTAGACAATTTAAAACATGGGCGACCAAAGAACAAAAAATCTCTGATTTTAAGACATAAGAAGCCATTTGAAATCGCAATCGAGGATTATGGGCGTCTTATTCATAAGAACACACTTTGACCATCTCATTAGAAGTTGCCAATTCAGGGGCTTAGCCCCTCTGTTGGAAAGGTTCTATATTTTTATATGGTAATATAAAAGCTTTATAAATCTATTAATTAATAAGTCAGCGAAATCTAAGATGTTGGGACATTATTTGGTTCTATAAAAAAATTGGCCAACTTAAGGCGTTCTCGACTATTTTTCCAAATAAAATAAATTCCTAATCCATTTTTTCCCTTAATTTTCAATTTTCTTAAAATTTTTTGATTCCTAAAATAATATTTCATAAAATGAATACTTTCCTTATAAGCGAGAATTTTAATGTTTCTTTTTTATATTTACAAGAATTTAGAGAATGACATAATAAATAAGCCACTTCGTTACCAAAGAATTAAAAAAATAAAAATAAATAGAAAAGCCGAAATTCGCAATTTTGGCCTAGTAAATTATTACAAAAAATTTAGTGATAGAAAAAATTAGGAAAAATATTCACTTTAGGAAATTTTATTTTAGGAATCAAAATATTTTAGAAAAATTAAAAATCGGAAAAAAATGTAATTAGGAAAAAAAATTTAGGAACCTAAGTTTTTGGGAAAAAAGGGATAAGGAATTTATTTTTTTTAGGAAAAATGGGTTAGGTATAATTCATATAATAATAATATAAACTTAAGGTGGCTTCCAGTTCAGCCTATTCAAAGGGACAATTTACTGGATTTTAAAGTTGGTCAAGCTTGACCAGTTAACCAGGGGCAGTTAACCAACGACAATACGTTGCAACTTCTCATTTCACCGTACAACTAAATTTTCCTTTCTGTTATTTTCCTCCCATCGCTTTTTCTCAGAATTTTCGAATTAAAATATGGAATCAATCAAAAAATAAAAAGAAGCAATTAGCAAAAAAGGTGTACAGTTAGACCATCATATACCATACACAGCTGGAACGTGAGAATAGTCCTCCGAAATTTATACCTCACGCAATGAATGAAAAACCCTTCGAAAAAATCGAAAAAAAAATTTTAACCATCATGCAAAAAGGTATCATCTTCCCAGGCTCCATTCACACGGATAAATCTTCCTTTCATGCTCCTCCAGAGTGAGAGAGAGATAGAGAGGTAGAGAAAGGAAAAAAAAAACGTTTTTAATCTAATAAAGGCGCAGAGGGGGTAATGTTTACACGAGTGGTTGTTTCGTTTCACAAAAGGTCCCGTGTCTCCCAACATCTTCAAATTGTTTTAAAATTAAAAAAAAAAAAAAAACTTTCGTAGGGTTGTCCATTTATTACCAGTACGTAACACGATATTTTCAATAAAAAAAAAATTTAAGTGGGAAAAATTTGATAGGAGCATTAACACTTTTATGCCAAAAAATTAAACATTTAAAAAGAGAAAAAAAAAAAAAAAAAAAAAAAAAAGAAATTGAGGTCGTTTTGTATATGATGATGGGAATAAATAAAAAAAAAAAAAAGAGAAGAGGAGATTCTGAAAGGTAAAAAAAAAAACACGCTCGAAGCAGTAGCTGTTTAACCAGATTAGGTTGGCAGTAAAAAGTACCCGGTAACATGTAATTATGATTTGGTTTATTAGTCTATCCATCTTTTCTTCTTCGTCTCATACACTATTTTAAGATAAAGCGAACTATATATGCACTCTATTGTAACTAATAAAAAAAAAATTAGTTTTTTTTTCTCTCCCAACCAGAAGTCGTAAAATTTTTTGACGACTTATTTGATTGTAGCCGGACTGTGGCCTTTACTTAGCGGTACCTTTTCTTCTTATTTTTTTCGCAGCAACTGGGCGAATTGAGAAAAACTTCACTTTTCTTCCAGAATTATTTAAGTTCAGGCATCGAACCGTTCTAGCCCTAAAGAATTAGGGACCAAAACTGTAAAAATTAGGGACCTTTTAGGGACCAAAAACATTGCATTTTCGAGTTTTTTATTTAGGTCCAGGCTTGATTTGACCCCCTCACGCCCAGTTTCGATCCACTTTGACTCTAGTGAAAAAGGCAGAAATTTCATAGAAACATTCGTTCGGAGGACTTTAAGAATTATGCGGTTAATTTTGCTTCAAAATGGCTGAGACGGCTCAAAAATTATTTTTCCCAGTTTTTCGGCTCCGTTTTCATTTCCGGCTACTTGCTTTCTGAACGGCATTGAAATAGATTTTAAACCAAGCTAAGCAGAAATCTTGAAAAAAGATTGATTATTATCTGAAATTTAAGCATTATTTTCTGATTAAATAAAATAATCCAGGCATAAAAATTAAAACGAAGAAAAATAGGGACTTTTAGGGACTTTTTTATAAAGTAAGGACTTTTAGGAACCTACGTTAAAAATAAGGACTTTCCCAAAACAAGAGACCTCGATTGGATGCCTGGCTTTAACTTCAATTTTCCTTTTCAAAATTTTAGTGGAAAAAGGGCCTACCTAGCAGTTGTTTCATCATCAGAAAAAAAAAGAAGAATCGACTCTTATAATTTTTAGTGTTTAAAAAAAAAAAAAAAAAAAAAAAAAAAAAAAAGATAACAAAGTGCGACATGGACATATACAAGATAGTTAAGATGTGCTCGGAGGTCATTTTCTCACAGATTCTCATACAATTAACGTAATTACAGTACTAGTTTGTTGTAATTCATAGCCCGGTGACCATTGGATATACAGTGTATAACTATCCGTTTTCTTTTTGTGATCCGCGGAGTCCGAACCAAACAAAACCAAACTAAATCATTTTTTTTTTCCAGTTCAGGGGCAATTTTTACAAAATTTATCTTTCTCGTAAAGAGAGAAAAAAAAAGACTAACTTAGAGGCAGAAAAAAAAACAAAAGAATATCAAAACTTTGCAAATATTTGAAGTTGACAAAAAAAAAAAAAAAAAAAAGTGAGAGCGCAAAAAAAATTAAAAAAATTACCCATCTACCACGAAACTCATCATTTTTTTTTCCCTCCCTCCAATTTACACGAAATTTCATTCATGCCCGTTGTTGCCTGAGGCTATTTGCTCTATAGTAGGGATGGACAAAATTTTGTATGCTTCTCAGGTACAAAATAAAAAAACGAAAGAAAAAAGTTATCAAAATTTTATGTATACAAGAATACGTAATGGATTAATTAAATTTTTTTGTCGCTGTATAAATAATTTCTTCATTTTTTTTTTTTTTTTTTTGCGGCTGCGGATCGTTTATTTTATTTTATGTGAAAGGAAAAAAAAACGCGGTGGGTATAACGAACTTTGTCGCGCTAATAGTTCAACTCGTTTGGTAAGCTGATCCATATTTCTTGGGAGCATATGTCGGGCATCGTATAAACAAAATATATCATTCAAATAAATCGATAATTAATTCGGGTTAAATTGCATCATAGGAGGCAAAACGTTATTTTTGTAAGGATTCCCATTCAAGATTGTTTAGCGTGTTGAATTTAGTGTGTTAAGATTGTTTTCTTGCGGAAACCTTTCAAAATATGAAGTTCCTTTCACAATTCCGAGTAATATCAACAGCTTTTAAGCTCTCTATGTTTGGCACGAAACTAATATCCGAGAGTTTATTGTTTTCGAAATTTTGGCTAGGTTTGGCACCGTGTAAATTCCCGACCTATTTAAACCTTATTTATTGTTTGGATAATTCCATATATGAGATTGTAAACAGAAACGAATTGCGAATTCAATAACATCAAAGAGTCCGCTATTTGGGTATTTTCCGTGATGTCAGGAATTGACAATTTTCAAAATTGGCAAAGGAAAGTTTTTGGTTGAGGCGGAGCGGCAAAAGCCTTCGACCATCGAATCAGATACCAAAATAGTAGAAAAAATGCGGTAAATTTTGTTTTTTGGGGTAAAAAAACGGAAGGGGGAGTACTACTCCCAAGGAAAAGCAGGGGTCCGAATCCGAATCCGATCCCGGTGCCGATGCCGATTCCACATTATTTATTTAACTCCCGATTCCGATTCCGATTTCGGTATCGACCACTAATGTCGATGCCGATGCCGATGCCATCAAGCATAAGTTACATCCAATGCCGCCTCCGATTCCGATTTTAGTAGAAAAAATTATAGAGTCAGTATAGACGTTTTTGAACGATGTCGCCGATGCCCGTGCCAGCACTGACGCCGATACCAGCTCCAAACAACCACCCAATGCCGCTGCCAATGTTCATTTTGGATTTCAAAAAAAGTGCGAAGAGCATCGGCATTGGCCAAGATTTTTAAGCCTCGATTTTCGGCTTCAATGTCGGAGCCGGCGCCAATGCCATCCACGGTCGGTTAAAAACTCAGGTCGGTGCCGAAGCTGGTGCCACTGCTAGATAATTTATTTTAAACTTGTGCCAACCGGCGCTGGCACCGGTCTTGTATAATTATGAACCGATGGCAATGCTGAATATAATTGAGAACGGCCATATTAAGTTACGATTTTTCTTTTTCATGTTAAAAAAAAAATAAATAAAAATAAAAAATAGACAAAATTGATGGCGGTGGTGGCACGGATACTGGAATCGGCTCTGGTGCCAGCTTTAGCACTTGGGATATTTCGGCGCCGATACCGGCGTCGGCTCCGACCAATTTTTACCGGCTTCGGACCCCTGAATTCGGACAGGAAAAAAAAATTTAAACTTTTGCGACTTGCCTCACACCAAATTTTAACGAGTCTCAACACGCTCAAGCAAGGTAAACCGTAAAATTTTGGCACCAAGCTAAGCTACCCAAATATCTTATATCACTTCAAAAAAAGGGTAAAAGAAAAAAAATATTAATAGACGATAATAAGGTTTTATTGACAAAAAAAAAAAAAAAAAAAAAAAAAACTTCTCAAAGGTAAAATAAATAAAGATGATAAAAGACCAACCGAAAGCAAATACGTACCTCATAATTCCATTGTGCGCGGCATCGTAATTGGATTAAGGTTTTTAAACGAATTATATATACTTCGATAAAAGGGAAAATAAATTGATTATGGAAAAAAAAAATGCATGACAGAGCATAAATTTAACATCAGTCAATAATCGATCTTGACAGAAACTGGAGAAAAAAAAAAAGCGTGACTCCACTTCTACATACCCGAAAAATCTCGACGACAACCACCGACCGGAAACGTGTCGCGTGGGGGTGATCCCCTAAAACTCTCGAAAAAACCGTGGCACCGGAAGTTCGGTGTCAATTCCAAGACCCCGAGACACAAGTGACGTCACAGATCTCACCTTGCATCATTTCGCCTTTTTGTATATAAACCCCCCTAAGGAATATTAGGCAGATGTTCTTTCTACGGGGTCAGCAAACCTCAAGGTCGGGATGATTTATCGAAATCCATTTAGAAAAAAAAAGAGTATAAAACCTGAATTCTTATTCCGGTATTAAGAACCGGAGAGCGGTGTGATTGTAACGCTATATTACGATCATTATTAATAAGTTAGATAATGTTTTTGTCAGGTCCGCGCGATCTGCTCCATCGGATTTACAGGCGCTCGAGGCGACGCATCTGGACCTAACGCAAAAAAGTCCGAACGACAAGGCCGTCGTTCGTGATATTAATATCCTCAGATTATCCCCGTAAAGGAATTAAATCGCCAGGAAAAAAAAAGCTCGAAAGGAGTTACGAAGTAAAATCAGCATTTCCGTTATTGGCTAAAGCTTTGAGTTTAGTCCCTCCCATAGGATCAAGCGCAGTTTGCTTCAAGGACTCAGCTCGGGACTCTTTCTGTCCTTGTCGATAGCCTTTTAAATGAAAAACTCAAATCATCGAAGTTTCGCAATACTGATATTTTTTTTTTCTTCAACTGCCAATAGATATGAGTAATCCGTTATTCCCGCGGATTCGAAGAAATGATTGAGAGGACTAGAATGTCACAAATATTTCTTTTTTTTTTTCTACACATAAGCCTAGATAGGCATTTGTTTTTTTATCTGTACGGCTTGCATGGTTGCGATAAGACCAATTATCGGAGAATATGTTGTGTGCTCGCATAAGATAAACACCCCGTGGGAGTTTAGAAAAGAAAGAAAAAAAAATTATTATTTTATTATTACACACAAAGTGTGTTGTTTTCTACAGCTGTCAAAAATTAGGAGAAGGGACCGAAAAAAATTGACATTTCGAAAAAGAAACGTCTTCGAAAAATTGAAATGGGTTATCCGATAAATCGGGTATGAGGGGTTACGTTATCAAACGGATGCCATTTGGTTTGCGATAGCAACACTCCAGACCGATAATTTTGCGAGTCAAGTTTTTGCATCTCCTCTTCTATAAGAAAGAAATATCTTGAATTAGGAGCGCTGAATTTGGCAACACTGTAACTGGAATGTTGAGCTTAAGGGTACGCATCAGTGAAATTTAAGCGATCATCGATTCATAAAAATTAAATCGTGGCAGCAGACAAGTGACTGATGCGTACTTTTAAAGAATACGCTACCTACTAAAAACAAAGAAGGGGGCCTGAGTGGTGACTCGTTTCATCTGGCGGCATCGTGATCAATGAAGTTAAGCAGCATTGAGAATGGCCAGTTAGTGGATGGGTGACCAATGTTAAGGTATACTTGTTGTTCTAAGAACAGAACGTTTCGAATAAGACTTTTGTTTTTGTTATTACGTTTTTTTTTTTTTTTTTTTTTTTTTTGGATGAATTTTGGATGATTTTGTTTTTTATTATTAACTCGTGCCTTAATTAGAATGCCATTTAAGTATAATGCGGAGCAGCGGCGGGATATGGTGAAGGCGTACATATGGTGCCATGAGGACGCAGCAGCTGCTGTTAACAGATATGGCTACTGCAACTGGCCGTTATGCCAAAATTTTTGAGTCCGAAGAAAGCTGCAATTTTGTAAATTTAAAGATTTTTCAATTACAAAATGGAGAATACGGCGTAGAAAAAAGTTCAGTGGCAGCATTTCTTTGTGTCGGAGACCAAAGTAATGAAAGCTCGCTCCTAGCCTACAGAGTTGAAGGGGAAAAATATGATTGTGGCTTCGATTCTTCGAAGGAATTCATCATTATTCCGGGAGAAATAGAAAATATTTCATTTTTCCCTTTGCAGCAAAAACAGAGCATCGTAGAGCTCAGCGACTTAAACTGCTGCGGCTGCAAGAGCCTGAGAAATTCTGTACGTCAGAGCCAAAAGGTTCAATATGCAAATTAAAGATGTCCGCTAAACGTTGTTTACCCATAACAAACGGCCATCTTGAATTTGCATATTGAACTTTTTGGCTCTGACGTTGAATGCTTTGTTTGAATGCTTTGAATGCTTTGTTTGAACGTTTGAATGCTTTATTACGAGCCATAACTTCTGCTCGAAATATTTTGGTGTTAGTCTTCAAAAAAAGAAGGTTGTTGCCCGATTGGGGCTTGGTTTCTTTTAATGATGTTGATTGCAGGATGCGTAATTGGTGCAAAGTTCGTAAATCTAGCAGGCAATCCTGCCGTCTTTAGCGAAACTGGCATATCTGCTTTTTGTAAACAAGCGGAATAGAACCTTTGTTTACATAAGCTAAAAATCGGAAAAGAGCATTGTTTACAAAATGTCAGTTACGCCAGTTTTGCTAAAGACGGCAGAATCAGAAAGTACATCGGAAAAAAAAAAAAAAAAAAAAAAAAAAAAAAACGTAATAACAAAAACAAAAGTCTTATTCGAAACGTTCTGTTCTTAGAACAACAAGTATACCTTAACAACCACCGATACTCCCTCCCTCTAGGTAGAGATTGTAGGAACTACTAATACAGTCCTCTTAACCTCACTGTAAACGTAGTTCCACAACTTACGTACATGGCAACCACTATTTACATGGCCAATGGATTCGCACTGACAGCCAAATAAAGATAAATAAATATAAATAAATAAATAAATAAATAAATAAATAAATAAATAAAAACAAAGAACTCTTCCGAAAAAAATATCAAAGATAAAATAAAAAGAAAAATACGATTTATCTGCTGCCACGGGTACTGCGTACTCCTAATCAAAGCAAAATGAAGGTTTCCTTACTTTTGCAACATGCAAGAAACGAACACCCGGTAATACATGAGACCTTATATAAAAAGAGACTGACGAACCTAACCTGGTGATTTCATTAATCGGGATTTCAGACGCCTTGATTGTAGAATTCATATTGGAAATTGAACGTAAAATTGTTAAAATTGAAGTTTAAGCAGTTTTGCCAACTATTCCACACTGAACTTTAGTCGAAAAAATTGGAGAGTTGGCACTAACTCAGACTTTAATTTTTATATTTTTACATTCAGAATTGCCATCGGGTCATAATTACAAGTTTTTAATAAATTACCTAGCACTGGCACCAGCTTCGGCACTAGGGATTCACGAGACGCGAGACGAGACGAGATTCGTCTTAGTCTCGGTCTCGTCTCGCAGTGCGAGAAAGAATTGAAGTATCGGTCTCGCTTAATCTCGCAAAACTGTAGTATCGGTCTCGTCTCGTCTCGCAAAATATCGCGTCTCGTCTCGTCTCGTCTCGCAATCTCGCATATTAACCCTTTGCTTACGGATGGCCCTCGTAAAAAGCCAATCACGCGAAATTGTCGTTTGTTCCCCCTACAGAAACCATTTGTTAAAAAATTCATATTTCCGATAATTCCAAGTGCAGCGGGCTAAAAATTTTTGTACTAATATAAATATAATCGAGGATTTCGAATATGAACCCAGAATTTCGCTACAACCGAAATTCAAGATGGCGGGTGACTAATTATATTCGATACTTTAAAACTCGTTGAATGAATATGCTAAAAATCTTATAAAATAATTATTTGCGATAATAAAACCAATGACATTCTCAATAATTCAAGTATTGTCAACCAAGAAGATTTCGTGGAAACCAGGCTTGATTTCCCCCCTATACTTAGCTTATGAAGGGATCAATAGACGAGTTAATACCTGAAAACCTTTTTTTAAAAAATGGAAAGTGATGTCCATCAAAGACTAAATAAAAATAAGGATGTTTCCGGCGGGGTTGAGTCGTTTGAAAGCATCTTCCGTACTACTAAATTCGATTTTGCAGGAGACATTATGATAAGATTTTTTTTTACATTACATTTTTTTTTTTTTACATTACATTAAACATATTGGTACGTATAAACCTCAAAAACAAAATTCGGTAAGATAGTGTTTTCTTTCTTTCAAAGTCAAAAATAAGTGAGCAAAGGGTTAAATTATCATAAGCCAACGATTAAATGCATTAATAGCATACCGAATTCTGCGAAGAAGTTTCGAGAATTGACAAAAAGTATAAGAACGGCAAAATCAAACAATCCAGTTATACCTGGCAAATTCCGAGAAAAAAAAGTTAAGGAAAAAAATGGAAAAACCCAAAATTTTAAAAAGTGTCAAAAATAAATTCCCCGAAATATATATTTCATTATTATTTGAGTAACCTAGGTCAGTACCGCAAGTACAAAGGACCGCTAGCAAAAGAATAGAAAAATGTGAACTGAACCGAAAGAGTTTAATTTGGTATTTTAATCCTATTATGAGAACACGTTCTTGAAGATCGAAAAAAATGTTTTAAAGAAAAGTGCGAGACGCGATATCTCGCGATATTTGATGAAATATCGTCTCGTATCGTCTCGCATTTTTACAAATCTATCTCGGTCTCGTCTCGTATCGCAGAAATCGAATATCGTTCTCGTCTCGTCTCGCGCGAGATGCGAGACCGCGAGACGAGACGCGAGACTGTCTCGCAGTCTCGTGAATCCCTATTCGGCACCGACCAGTTTCTAGCCATTCGCGGCTGGCATCGGCAATGGCATTAGCTTCGAACCCCTGAATTTTAGAAAATTTTTTTGAAATTTTCAAAAATTCATTAATTATGATACTGATAATGGGCCTAAAATCGAGAAACAAAAACTGACCAAAATTAGAGGCTTTTTCAAGAAATATTTAACTGAACGACTTGGCTCAAAAATACAGACTTTTAATGGCCTGCCCTAAAATTAACGACTTTTTACAGATAGTATATATTTAAAGTGCGAGCTGCCGAGGGAGCCCAAAATGGTGAATTTTATACTGGCATAATACTTGAATGGCCCCAGATTTAATAAAATGTACGATTTTCCATCGCAAAATGCAAAACTAAACAAAAAGCCAAAAAAAAAAAAAACACGCCTCAACGCTTCTAATCCTCACAAGAAAATATATAAAACTAATGTGACGAATTTTTATAACTAACTGTATTTCTACATTAAACCAAACCGAAAAAAAAGATCTCTCAAAACAACTTAAAGAACTCGAACGAGGAGTAAAAACGAGCTTGACGAATCTCCCGAGTCCATTCAAAAATTACTTCATCAAAAAACGCGTAATAGGCCTACTCCCAACTAACAAACAAAAATCGTAATTAAATAATTACACGGTCCGAGGTGATTTCGAAATCATTTACCCACGAAAATCTACTTGCGAGAGAAAAGTACGAAAAAAAAAAAGCAAAGAGACACAGCGAAAAAAGAAAGGGAATATTTCCACAAAAGGAATCAAAAGCTCCCGTGTCATTATTATCAAACTCCTGGATTCCACCCTTCGGTAAAAACCGGAAGTTAAAACTTGTGAAGGGAGATATAGGGCACTGGGTCCCTCTTTCTCCTTCTCTTTATTTTTTTTTTCTCTTCTCCCTCTCATCTCATCTCCATCTGGTGATTTGGGTGATTGCTTTTGAATTGAGGGGGTTGCCCTTGCCTTTAATTTACTGACCAATTTTTTTTAACTCTAATTTTTTTTTTTTTTTATCTTGACAAAAAAAATATAAATGAATGAACGGATTTTCTGTTTGATTTTTCTTAAAAAAGTAAACAAAGGATGGGTTTACAACGTTACTCACGAAAGTTAAATGTTCCAGCGAGATGAATCATTTTAGGAAGAAGATGAAGAAGAAAAAAAGCGAGGTCAGATATATGCGATTTAAATAGGCGCTCATAAAAATAAATTGGTTTTTAATACTTTAAAAAAATGCTATTAGTTAAAATTATCTTACAATTAAATCGGTTTTTTATTCGCCTAATAGCGTATCATTTTTTTTTTATAAAAAAATATAGATCGATTAGGATATTTTTTTTCGTACATCGGGAGGTCCGATCCGATAAGATTTTACGAAAACGGATTCATTGATTTATAATCGAGACTACCGATTGACCGATTTCTTCGAATTTTTTTTTTTCGATGGCAAGATAAGATTTCTTGCATATCGAAAACCGTTTGAGTAATTGTTTAGCATGTTAAGACTCGCGTATAATTAAATTTTCAAGATCTTTCTTTTAATATTTACTTATTAACGAAAGGCGTTGCCGAAAGAAATTAAGGCTGTTTTTTTTTTTTTTTTTTTTTTTTTTGCTTTACAACGCTTTTCCCCGTCACGACTTCAAAAAAAACATCAAGCCAGACGTAATGGATTCGACAAAGGACGCCTGAACAAAGTGATCATC
The DNA here is from genome assembly GCA_037577465.1 of Liposcelis bostrychophila. Lineage (NCBI taxonomy): Eukaryota > Metazoa > Arthropoda > Insecta > Psocodea > Liposcelididae > Liposcelis > Liposcelis bostrychophila. The sequence goes on from CM075209.1 coordinate 9,033,083, forward strand.
GTAAAGAACCATCATTCTCCGATGCATTTAGGCAAAAAGGGTGGAGGTACACATTTCCAAGTCACGCTACAATGACACAAGAGGTCAAACTTTGTACAGCAGGTCAACAATTCATGTGCTACTAAGTTTAACTATAAAAAAAAATAAATAAAGCTTTTGTTACAAATCAAGATCGGCGTTTCTATATCGACGAGCATTTAATTTAATTTTCAGACCGCACGTACTGCGGCTTTTTTCTTAATCAGGATTATTTCCTTTTTTGTTTTTTATTTACTTCGATAACGATGATTATTTCACACCGCAATCCTTATCTTTTGCGGTTTTAACAACACAATCGCGGGGAAGAGCCAGAGCGATTTCAAGAAAACGAGCCTCCCGGAAAATATTTTCAATAAAATCTCGCAGTTTTAATGTAAATACCGAAACTAATCGATGAATTTAAAAACCCTTTGGTTTAGGGTTGACTCCGGGCCATTCCAAGAGAGGAAGATAATGAAGGAACTCTGCTTGAACGATCACGGAGAACAGTTCAACCGGGAATTAAGGAGAGAGAGAAGGAGAGGAGAAGGGGGGAATTAAAAGGAGGCACATGTAAAGTGTGCAAATGAAATCGGATCATTGTTTTCTGATGTGGGTGACCGAATTGACTAAAAAAGAATAGCAGTGCATGTTTCAGGGACCTTTAAAATCGTTTTGATCGTTGTGGATGTTTTTTAACACTGGGCATGTTTCTACATGTTATAAAGAACTTAGAAAAATAGAGACATGGTGAGATCATGACGTACAGTGAGATCATCAAAACCTATATTGCGATTTTTCACAAAAATTTTGGCTTTGTAAATGATGGCAAAAGATTTTAATCACGTGACCCTTTCGTCCCTGTTCGGAAGTCACAAAAAAAAATTGAGTCACGTGACGCTTTTGATATCTGTTCGGGCGCAATACGTTTTAAGTGATCCTTCCGCCTCTATTCGGGCGCCATAAAGAAGAAAGTAAGTTTTAGTCACGTGACCATTTGTCCCTGTTCGGGCGCCAGTGCCAGGATGTCTCTTAGGAAATAGAATTTAAAATTCAAATCATCTTTAGGTTGTTTAGGTCCTACTTTTCAGAAAATTAGCTATGATTAACCCATCGGCTTAATGACCAGTGACCGTCTTCTCGGACGAAAGTTTTTAGATTTTCTTTGACAGTCTATTACCCAGAAGCCGGGCGTAATGGCACCTCAGGAAGTGGTCAGCTTTGATTGTGCCTTCCAGGCCTCTCTGTCCTCTGCCAGATGAGCAGCTTCAGGGAGCGGAACTGCTATAAAAAGGCTTAAGCTGGTTCCCCTATCCACTTGGTGACAGTCATCTCGAGCGACTGCCTAACTTTCTCAAGGACACGCATCTCCTGACAATATGGTCGAAGAAGGTGAAATAGCTTTTATTAATCGAATAAAGACGCCTTCGACACAACGTCGGCTGAGTGGCGAGCGTGCTCGACTCCGAAACGAATGATCGTGTGGAGTCTTGGTTCGAACCTGATTTCAGTCAGGATTTTTTTCCGCCAGCATTCACCTCTGATACTCATGTGTGTATCAAGTGAAGAAGACCTCTTGTGTCACAGGGTTCGGATTCCCTGCCTAAATAACGTAGGTCCCGCTCATTCGTAAAATACCTTTGCTATATGAGTGCCCCGTCTTCGAGCTCGTCACTCGATACATTAAGGGGTATGACGCAGTAACGCCTAAACCTTACACCAGAAACCAAACTTGGTAAAGGTAGGCACCGGGTCATAGGGCTTTATGTCCTGATTATGCCGAAAAAGAAAAAGAAGAAGAAGAAAGACGCCTTCCCTTCACCCGAACCTCGTCCAGTACAGACTGGTTTGCGCGATGTACCATCAATGACACACGAAACGATCATGAGCGACTGTAGACTAACTACAGTAGATTCGAACCATGGACTTCTATTTTTGGGATGGCAATGGTCCCAATCATGAGATCAGGATTAGTGATTCTTTTATCTAGACTCGTTCAAGGAAAAGCATTATGACCAGGAACCGACAATAATGAATAAAAGCTAATCTAAAAATCTCCAGCAGGTCCTATCTTGCGCTGCCGTTCTCCAATCCGGCATTCCCAATCGGACGGCGTCTATGGACACATTGCCCTCCCACCGGATACGGGGTCTCCCCTGTGGCCTAGGGCTAGTTGGTTGATTGTCCAAGACTTTCCTGATAGTCGGTGGGCTAAAAAGCTTTAAGCTGTACTTAACATAAAAAAGTTGCCCTTCGGGAACTGTTTACCACTGAAGAAGTGTCCAAGGACTATGACTCCCTCTTCTTCAGACAAAAACAAGAAAATGTTGCAAACATTGCAGATGCTTCATTATTGCAATCATTATTATTATTATCATCGTTTGTTTTGTTTTTTTTCTTAAGGAAATGAACGCCGCAGGTACGCAAGAAAAAGAAAAATGAAAAGAGTGGGAGGGTTGTTGCACGTGAAGAATATTTACACCGAAGGAGAAGAGGATAGAGAAAAAAAAAAAAAATAAGAGAGCCCGTGTTTGAATGGGGTATTCTTTCATGACTTCCGGTCCCGTGCCCGATCGGAAATGACGTATTGTTGCGCAGACAATATGGTGTAATACGACCTGACCACTCTTCATCGAGTGGTGTTTACCAGGAGAGAGCCCAACATCGATTTGCGTTAGGTTGACTCCTATCCTCTTTAAAATATTCTCTCAGCCATCGGTAATAATCAGTCATTCATTTTTTTTTTCTTTTTCTTCAAAAGCATTTTAACAGCCAATTCGTGTCTGAGAATTTGAAACATTATTGTTTGTTTAAAATAAACAAGACACTTGCGAGACCCTTTAATAACGACCTCTCGCGATAACTATCATAAAAAGAAGTAAAGGCACAGGTGAGCCGGAAGTGTGGCAAAGTTTGGCTTCGCGATCTTCAACCGCCATTTCCGGTTTTCTATCTGTATAAGCTCTTTTTTCTGTTTTTTCTTGTTTAATTGTAATGTTATTCCAGTTATTCAGGGTTCAAAACATTTAAATACACACCTGATCAGTTCGTGACTTCTTTGAGGTTAATTATTGTTTTCTTTTAGTTCGTGTTCGAACAAGCGAACTAAGGAAAGCCTTCTTTCGTATGATGCATGAATCTATAATACTAATTCATCTATTTTTTTTTTTTTTTTTTTCTTCTCCCATGCAATCCGCGAAGAGTGGCAAGGTTCCAAAACGGTCTAAAATATATATTTAAGAAAAAATCCAGTTTTCCTTTGCGTAATAATTTTGATTTAATGCCAATCCGTACAGTTATTGTGGTCTAATGAGCTTGTGTTTATTCCAGAGCAATGAACCATGTTAATTGTTTGCTGGATAATTGAATCTTTCTTTTTTTTTTGCGTTTGCGGTACCTTCTTTTTAATTCGTCAACATTCAACAAACATATTGACGAAGGAAATAAAATATTAGGTTACAAGATTTTTCTTATTTCTTTCTTTTTTTTTTTCTTTCGACAAATTCATTGAAATCGGATATATTGCAAGGGTTTTTTTTGTGAGTGCGTGTGTGTGTTGTCGAAACTAGCCGCTACTGATTTTATTTCCCAAATCAGGTTTACAATAATTCATTTAACTGTTTCTCGTAATCTTAATGATGCATCTCGATGCTGTTTATGCGTGTATATACTTGATCTGGGAGATATAAAAATGAATTAAAACTTTTTTTTTTTCTTGGTTCTTGGATCTCATGGAGGTAAAAACCATCATGTTTTTGACACAAATTTCACGTTTTGAGTTTTTCGACTTGTTTACGCGTCTGATCGGATGGCACATGGTTGGGTGGACGATGAATGTTCATGTTTTAGGAGGTTCATGCTATGGAAGAAGTCTCCATTAAAGTTGCTAACAAGTTAACCCTTGAATTTTTTCTTCTTCAAAAAATTAGATCTGGTGAGAAAATAAAAGATGATAAGGTTTCATAGGTCGGAATTTTTTTTAAAAATAGAAACGCTCAACTCCAAAAGTTATTCGGCCCCATACTGACAGTGATCTCTTTGGTCATTTGGTCTCCAATTTAAACCTACCCCATTTATGGCGGGAAGTTGTAAAGGGTCTTCCCGCTGACTAGATTAATTTTCCCTCAACCATACAGGCACGGACTGGAGCGTCGAGCTACCGGGGATATCCCGGTGCGCCTTCCTGGATGTGGCACCCTGGCGCCCCTAATTCTGTTGAATCAGCTTATTCAGAATTTAAATTTGACGCTCTTTCCAGCCAGTATTCGAGCCCTAAATATTCCCAGTCCGTGTCTGTCAACCAATCATAGTGAATAAAATACCCCGATGTCCAAAAGAAACGTAATAACCTCTATGAGTGGAGGTAATTTTGGTTGGAGAGGAGTCCCTAGAATGTCCCCAATCGGTTTCTGGCTTCCTCGTGGCTATCGCATTCCAATAGAATGTGTTCAACATTAAGAAGTTCTCCAAATGGGAATATTGGTCATCTTCCTTTATTGGTCGGAAATTAAAATATCGTCTAAATATAGGTTGTATAGATCTGTAGACACCTTTGTGCTTAATAGTCAAGGGAGAATCAACCCATCTAAGAACAGAAGGAAGCCCTCGTCAGACTCAATCTGTTTCTATTGCTGGCCCCAATACCGATTCCTTATGGGTTCGGCTAAAAATATGTGAGAAAGGGTAAGATACAAATACAGGGGAGATTTTTTTTTTTTCAGTCCGTTAACAGGACTGCTTTCAATTATTAGCGGCCAGGAAAACCTTACTGGTTCCCCAAAGTGCTAGCACCGGATAAGATAAGGTTGGAAATCGTATTTTTGAAATGTTGGAAACTGTCATGAAATACATCTATCCCCTCCAAATTTTTGTGCATTTCAAGAGTTCGAGACAAAGTGGACATAACTGATCCTTTGCTGGGTGCAAAGATATATATCCTTGTTCTTAACATGGATTGTGGGAGCATATAAGTTTACTAGTTGAAGAAGTTGCGGAGAATCAGTTTTATTATTAAGCAGCCTATGGAGAAAGAATTGGCCTGAGGATTATTATTATTATTAAGTGATTGTATTGATCAACAGAATTTGGTTCCAGATAGATCAAATAACATTAAAAATAAAATAACAAATTAGAATAACAGTTTAAAGTTAAAAAAAAAAAAACAAATACGTAAAGATTAAATTAAATTTAAAAACGAAAAAGGCAATTAACCCTCGACTAGTAAATTTGATACGGTTTTTTTAAATGCATTAAGACTGAGGACGAAGGGATCTATATCTTCAAACCTTGTGTTGAAATCGCGTAGAATCTTATCGATTACTGCACAACTGGAGTAATGAAAGAGATTTCGTTGGCGAGTAAAACGAATAGGAACCCGAAATCTAACAAGACCAAGCAAAAAAGGTGAATCAATCAAGCTATTAAGCAGTTTGAATAAGAAATATAAGCCGATAAATCCCTTCTATCCTGCAGCCTCAAATAGCCAAATTCAGCTCGTAGCTCAAAGCTCCTGACCGGATGATTCCTGTAGTGGGGGTATATATTATGAGTTTTAAAATAAAGGAAACGGAGAAATCTCTTTTGAATACGTTCTAATCTTTCTGATTGCGATTGATTTCCTCCTATCCTCCTATTTCCTATATCTGCGACCATATTTCTGCCCTCCTCGGAAGCTAGTGTACTGGTAGAAGAAAAAAAAAATAAAAATAACATGGTCTCTCATATCCCCCCGAAGAGCTCATTACCAAATTTCCAAAAACCATAAAGAAAAGGCATCTTGGCGGAATAAGGATCTACTCAGAGGCTTCGACCCCCTCTTAACCCAAACCGTCTCAATGCCAATCAACTTGACATTGATAGGTTGATCCTCAAGAGGTACCACTCGAGATTTCACATTTCACTAGCCTTAAATAGGTTTTCTTTTCATGTTTTACCACATACACAATCAGATCATACAAACCAAAAAAAAAAAAAAAGAAAAAGAGATATCGTCACAACATCACTCATACGCCTGGTACTTCAAGCGACCCAAAATGTTTGACCCTAGACCACCATTTTGAATTTTCGAGAAACCCCATAACGAGTCCAACCCCAATAATAATGTAAACATAATTTTTTTCGTTTTTTTTTGCATTCACAACAATAAATAAAATGTTTCAAGATCAACCCCAATGCCGTTATGAAGACTGGTTCGCTGAATTAAAAGAAACTTGAGATAGGGTGGCCATCCGAGGATGACGTAACTGGTTCTCAACATTAGAATGGCTGCTCTTGCACTAAATTGACAAATTACAGGGTAACAGAATGAGTGAGTCAATTGGATTTTCGATTCGATTTATGTACATACAATTTTTGTATTTTCATAAAATGGGGTTCAGCCCTCCTTTTATCGATTCAATTAAAAGGCGACTAGATAACCCTTTCACGGTTCATTTTGTTTGTTCTGTCTTCAGGTGATGGAACTTGTTTTTCTTTTTTTCATGTCTCAACGGTTTATATATGTCAGTAGGACGGTCTGAAAATTAAATAATTTTTTTTTGTTTGTTTGGAATTTCGGCCATATTGTGGAGGACTTCGGGAAATTTACTTCGGTAAAATTGAATCAATCATCGCGAGACAAACAAGAGCCGCAAAGGCTAGTTTTAAGGCATCAAGCTGAAATACTGCTTCATTTCGAAAATTCTTTTGGTAATTGATCAAACCCAATTAAAAGCTTGCAAAATATGGCAGAAAAAAAGACATCCAGCAGCCACATTAGTACCGGCTGAAGGTTGAGGATAGTAAGAATCGGATAGACTTAAGTCCAGAAAGCAGAGGAGAGGAACAAAGCAACGGTATGGTTTCTAGACAACTATGAGGAGGCAGCCGCTCTAGGGTTTCAGCTTAAAAATTTGTGACTCAAGATTTCTCGAATATAGTAATGAAACATTAAGGTTCGTTGTTTGTTGCTGATTTGTGGACTATCAAGTTTGAACTTGATACTGTAAAGTTCTAATTTGCCGACCGTCAAATTTGAACATGATACCGTCAAGTTCGAACCTGCTCAGAGAGCATTTTCAATCCATTGGACATCCTATGAATTGTCCATTAGATATCGACAGGACATGCAAATCCATAAGACATCCACAGGACGTCCAAAGGACGCTTTTTGGATCAGTGCGGACATAGGTAAATCCAATGGACGTCCAATAAGTATCCTCATGAAGTCCTGAAGACGTCTTCGGGACTGGATAGACTTTGCTATCTGGGTAATACCGTCAAGTAATTCCTTGTCGGCCGTCAAGTTTGAACCTGATACCGTCGAGTTATCATTTGTCCACTGTCAAGTTTGAATCAAGTTCTAATTTGTAGATTCAAGTTTGAACCTGATCAAGTTCTGATTTGTTGACTGTCAATTTTGAACCTGATACCGTCAAGCTCTAATTTCTCGATTGCAAAGTTTGAACCCGATGCCGTCAAGTTCTACATTGTCGAAAGTCAAGTTTCAGCCTATTATTGTCAAGTTCTAACTTGTCGACACTTTTAGGTTTGAATCTGATTGTAGGTAAAGTTGTAATTTCCTGACTGCCAAAACTGAATTTGGTATTGTCAACTTCAAACTTGACACGGACAAGTTCGAACCTGACAATTAAATTAGCGGATTGCAAATTGACTTTATTAATAAGTTCGAACTTATGGCATTGTCAAGTTGCAACCAGCCAGAGTTCGTTGTTTGATTTCAACCTAACAAAGCCAGGTTCAAACTTCTCAGTCGACAATAAGCAATAAACAGTGAACTTTCAGGGATTTCACTCCAGCTATGATTGTCATCAATGTCCGGGCCGAAGCGGCACAGGAAGAAAAAACTGACACAGAAAAAAAATGTAACCTCGTCGCTGCATGCACTCAAATTAAAGAGCAATATTTAATTAAAGCTAATAAACAACCAACCACTATCACCATCAACAGGTGGAATAATCAAAAGGGGGTAAAAAAAAAAAAAAAAAAAAAAAAAAAAAACAAGAGTAAGAACCGAGTGGATAGTCTACAAATGTGTGTATTAATATTAATGATATAAAAACCTTGCATGTTGGTTTAGTTTTCACAGATCGCTGAACACATCGGATATCTCGGTTTCCCACGCATTCTTAAAATTAATTTTTATTATACTGATCGACATTTAAAAATACCCCCTTTAATTTTTCCCATAGATGCAATTTCATTTTCTCTCTTTGCTCCATTTTTTACCCCCCCTTCGGACGTATATTAATTAATCATCAAACTTCGTTTTTTTTTATATCTGTTCCTCCTTCCCTTTCCCGAATATCGAAATTTTCCGGGAATCGAGGAATTTTTTTAATAAATCCTCGCAAAAGCTCGCGGGATTCTAATAACTCCCGGATCGAACATGCCGCGGGCATGTCAAGAGAGTGAGAGGAAAGAGATATAGAAAAGGCAGTCAATTAAAAAAGTTTTATTTCTAAAAATAAAAAAACGAAGAAAATCAAACAAATTGGGAAGGCTTTTCTCAAAAGAGCAAATGACTCGAGGGTGCAATTAATCCTTGAAGCTAAGGGAAAAGAGAAGGGAAGGGGGAGGCGGAGGGGGGTCAGAGAGAGGGAAAGAGGTGAATTTCTTTGACTTTGAATTGTGACTCAGAAAGAGAAGAGGATTAATTAGATCATCACCTTGGAGAATCTATAAACCGAAGCATTTCGCTGCATTTCGTTTATTATCCCTTTTTTTTTTTTATTTTTTTTATTTATATATTTTTTCCTTCATTCCTCGTTCAGGTGTCTCTCCCAATAAAAATTGTAATAATGACTCCATTTAATAATTATCGTGTGGGAATATTTTATTCATCGTTTGCAGGTGTTTGACTGTCATCACGGAATTTGATAGACGTGCTTGTGAAAAAAAAAAAAAAAAAAAAAAAAAAAACCGTACCTACGTTTGGCTACTTATTCAAAAAAAAATTAAGGTCCCTTAACGAAATTTCTATTTTTTTTTTTTTTTTTTTTTTTTCAAGGGTCATATTTTGGGGTTATCAAAGAATCACTTAACATGCGACAGAAAACTCATAAAAAAAGTATATTTTTTTTTTTATATGAGAAGAGGATTTTTACAAGTGTCTCTTTTCAGGTAGGAACCCGATGACACGGCTTTAATGTACTTGTATCTCCAACAAAAAAATATCTTTTTACAACTGTTTAACTCGTGTTATACAATATCCCAGGCAAGATTTCAAACACTGATTACCATGTTTTGAGATTGTTCGTGAGATGCTCAATTGAGGGCTAATGGTTTCGTTTTTTATACCAAAACCAAATTATTGCAGCAATTTTAACTCATTCATCTTTATTAAAAGAAAAGAATGAAGAAGAAAAAAAAAGGCGCCAGGATGATTTCTTTTCGTTTTGATAAAAGCTCACTTTTTTTCTTCTTCTCACTTCCCCCTTCCAGCATCCCAAACAAGCCAAAACTCTCATAATCGAATGATTTAACAGCTAATGAAGCAAAACGATTTAAAAAAAAAAATAAAAGCATCCGAGTGGGCCAATTATCCTTTTCCCTTTGTGACTGGTTTTTTGAAATTTGCCCTTAGGGATGATTTCGAGTACACACATATCGCGGGTGTCGACTGTAGGTCACTACTCACTGTCCGAAGAAGTTCACCAAGTCCACGGGCGTCATTTTCCCACGTTCTAGTATCGTCTTATGTATAAAAAAAATATACAAGAAAAAAAAAATTTACAACTGGTTATAAACTAAATATAAAACACACGAGATCTACATGATTCATGAATGAATTCATCTAGTTCTTTTTCTTTTTCTTACTTTTTCCAAAGTCTTCCTCAAGTTGGGGGACTAACCGGCTCGTTTAATCCGTCTTCAAATGTTCATCTTAAATTAAATTCTTAATCTTCTCGCTTAATGGTTTTTGATTGGCGGAGTTTTACACTAAGTTCGGATGTATCAAGTTTTTTTTTTATTTTCCAACATGGTTTAAGGGCTTATTTTTACGTAGATTATATCACCTTTACAAACTTATTAATTTTTCAAGAGCTACACAGAAAAACCGAGAGGAATATTCAGGGGTTTCCAAAATTAAAAAATGCATCCAAACGGCGGCTACGAGTCAGACTTCGCGCGCCGGAGGTCAACTGACGTATCTCTATCAAAAATACGATTAAAGATAAGTCAATTTTGACGATGGTTCTTAAAAATTATGTGACCACAGGTTTACGACGACATAAGCATACAAGCCTTGGTGTCACGGAGTTTTAATAGCGGCCAAAACTGTCGGCAGTATTTCTAATCATTTGCACGATGGAGATACGTCATTTGATCTCCGGCGCAAGGAATTTTGATGTTAAAAGCGCGTTCGGTTAGTGCCACGACACCAAAAAAAAGGTCACATGATTTTCAAAAACCACTGTCAAAATAGACTATCTTTAATTATATTTTTGATGAAGATACGTCATTTGAACTTCGGCGCACGGAATTTAGATGTTAAAAGCACGTTCGGTTAATGCCACGACAAAAAAAAAGTATGTACAAAAAAAAAAAATACTTTGGGAGAATCGTCAATGGCAATAGCCGAGGAATTGTGTCATTATGTTGGTGGAGACAATTGTTCTGGAACTGCGCCGAAACCGAGAGTTGCTCCTTGATCCGTAAAATCTGCTCAGATTCGGTTCAGAAACTGAATCTTTGATTCCAAAATTTATTTCCTGGCAGCACCGCCGCTGCCGCCAAGATTTAAACAAATTATTCAGCACTGACCTCAGCGCAGACCTAAATTTTTCAGAGCCAAAGCTGGCATCGTCGTCGGCGCCAACTTGGAACCCCCAAAATGGAAGAAGCATTTGCAAAACTACGGCTAACGAACTCAACAATAACTAAAATACTTGCAGCAGAATGCTTCCATTTTTTTGATTGGCCACCGATCATCCTCTGGCAAAGGAATTTTGCGTCTTCCCCCACATCGAGATATAATAAAAACAGTCAACCTGATAATTACGATCACCTTCTCAAAACATTAGAAATCCGCGAATCAAGACGTAACACCAAATCAAATAATCACGACCTAATCATTTCAAAACGAAAAAAAAAAAAAAAAAAAAAAAAAAAAGAAGAAGATACAAACAAATTGACCCGAAAGGCCAAAACCCCAACATTAAGACATAAAAATGAACGCATCAAAATGATTAACCGCATAAGTGTAAGAAACATTCGAATGGTCAGTTTTAATTTTACCAAACCCTAATACTGGGAGCTAATGATGAAGGAGTCGCGTGGCGCTCGTGACGTCATTAATGCCCCCTGGTTATTTGACCAGATCCAGCTCTCTAGACCCGACTCTCCTCCAGCTTCTCCTAATAATAAACTTCTCACGACATCTGACAGGGACTATCATTATACATATTGCTGTACTTCTGTTCATTCACTCGCATCGCATCTTTCTTTATCCTTTTTTTTTTATTCATTCATACTTCTTTTTCGCGTTATACTTTTTTAATCCCGGCGCTGCCCCTTCGGTGGTGGGTTGGATAAAAAAGAAAAAAATTGAGATGACAACCGATTTTTACGTTCAAAACTCATTACCGTAAACTTTTTTTTTTTTGTTTTGTAGGTGACCTCACTATTATTATTAATCGCCATAGTGTGACTCAATGGCCGCAGACTCATCAAAATTAAACAGTGTGTGAAAACGAAAATGACGTAAAAAGACCGTTGGAAAAAAAAAAAAGAAGAAGCACCTGTCACCGAGGGAATAGGGCAAACTTGGAATGATGAATTTCCATCCATGTCCCCTTTTTTTTATTTTCGATTAATAAGATTACGATACTGACCTTCGGTTTTAAAGGTTCTTATTCTTTGGCAAAACTTGCGTATATTTCTGCGTATCTAACTGCGTTTTTAATTAGTTGCGCTTAGAAAATTTGCGTACAATTCTGCATATATAACTGCGTTTTCAATTACTTGCTCTTAGAAAACTTGCGTATATTTCTGCGTATCTAACTGCGTTTTTAATTACTTGCTCTTAGAAAACTTGCGTATATTTCTGAATATCTAAGTGCGTTTTTAATCACTTGCGTTTAGAACATTTGCGTATATTTCTGCGCATTTAACTGCGTTTTTAATTACTTGCTCTTAGAAAATTTGCTTATGATTCTGCATATATAACTGCGTTTTTAATTACTTACGTTTAGAAGATTTGCATATACTTCTGCTAATGTAACTGCGTTTTTAATTACTTGCGCTTAGAAAACTTGAGTATATTTCTGCGCATCTAACTGCGTTTTTAATCACTTACGTTTGAAAAACTTGCGTCTATTTCTGCGTATCTAACTGCGTGCGTATTTTTAGGATCCCTGTAACTGTTGAATTATTATAATAAACGGCACTCATTTTCATTCTTTTTCTAAGGCGACATATTGAGTAACATGAAAACCTATAAATACGCAAATAAAAGCGCAGTTAAATACGCAGATGAACGCAAACTTTCTGCGTACCTAACTGTGTGTTTTATTGCGTATTTTTAAGATCCCTGTAACTGTTCAATTATTTTAATAAACAGCTCACATTTTCATTCTTTCTCCAAGGCCACATATTGAGTGGCAGGGATCCTAGGAATACGCAAATAAAAGAGCAGTTAAATACGCAGAAATGTACGCAATCTTGCTGTTTGTAACTTGCGTATATTTCTGCGTATTTAAAGGTTCCCGTTCGTTGACAATACATGCGTACAAAGGAGAACCCTTAAATACACGCAAGTTTACTCTAGTTTTATACGCATTTATTGTCAACAAACGGGAACCATTAAATACACAGAAATATACGCAAGTTACAAACCGCAAGCTTAAATACGCAAAAACGAAATAAAATTTTAATTTCTATTTCAAATTAAATACGCAGAAACAAACGCATGTTTAGCGCAGTTTTCTACGTTGCGCACAAACCCACGTATGGCAAACGAACGAGAGCCGTTATTTCTCAAATTGGAGGGTGTCGCTATCTTAAACGTTAATAAATACGCCATTTTTACCCTGTCTGAATACATAAAAAAAAATAATAATTTCAGCGTAGACCAAATGCTCCGCATCAATATGCAAAAAAGAAGGCCCTTTAATTTGCATGTGATCACAATATGAATCTATTAAAAGGTACGAGCCTGGGGGGCATTTAGACAAGACATAATTTTGCATACCGAACCCGGTTTCTTATGGATTTAGATTAATATTTTGAAATTGGAAAACGTTTTAAAAAAAAATTCCTTAAAGAAAAATTTAAAAACAGAACGATTTTTACTTATGCTTATAAGGTCGGTGGCCGAGTTGTTTCTTCTTTACCGGTTTTTTTTTTTCAACAACAAAATATCACCTGCTTAAATGCGCCTATGCTTTCATGTCTTCGGGGAATCACATATCATTCTACATGTCCCGACTAGGGGCAATTTCAACTCGTTAGTTTACCAGGATCTTAAGCTCTTTATTAAGGTCTATGGGTGTTATTCAAGATTTTTTTTTGTTCTTTGTTACAAAAAAAAAATATTAATTGAAACGTACGCGCCAATTTTTTTTTTTCCTACCTCATGTGCTTCATTATTATTTTACCACCCTCGAAGCATCAGAGGAGAAATTAAATCACATATCAACCCAAATTAATCGCAATTTTTTTTTTTTTTATAATCGGTCACGATTCTTTTCCACACCGTAATAATTAAGAATAGGGAAAAATAATATATATAATGATCCCAAAAGCCAAAAGGGGAAAATTATGTCCTGAGAACAAAATTTGCCTACGGATAGGTTAAAAAGTTGAACCGCTGGTCAGTGGGAAAAGATAACATGTTGCAAATTAGTGCCATTAACTCTTGCAAGAACATATGCTACCAGTTTCCAGCATGCGGGTGTGGGAAATGAACCTGGTACTATGTACACGGCTTCCTCTATTTGCGGAATAATAACCATCATCAATTTTTTTTTCCTTTTTAAACTCTTGTTTTAACAAGTTTGTTATAATTTTAGCTTCACGAAAAATATTTGTACAAACTTTTTTCTTTTTTTCCTTTTAAACTTGCTGACATTATTAGTATGTGACACGTAATTTCACATCCAATTACCGCGAACATAATTTCACGCGGTACAGAAGTTGACCTTGAGTTTTTCTTTTTTAAATATATATAAATATTTTTTTTATTCAATTTTTTTTTTCTTTATTAAAACGGAAATCTTTTCAATTATACATGCATTGGCGCTTTGGCCGTGGATTCTATTTCCACAATCGCTGACCTAATTAAACTGAAAGGAAAGCTGGATATTGCAAAGCGGCGAAAATGAAGAAAGAAAAAAAAATTAATTAATTAATTAAGTAAATTGTGAAAAAATTTTTAACTTATAAGATTCGAAGGAAAAAAAAGCAAGTTGTTGCATGATTTGAAGACCAGGGAAAATAAAAATGTCAGGTCCAAACTCGTCCAATCTAAACTTCTTGGGAAAATTTCAAGCCAGGCCTGTACCCACCCCGACGGGCTAAACGGGGGTACTTTTTTAGGTTTTTGATTGGGATTCCAAATAATTTTCCACAATGTAAGGAAAATTAGTTATGCAGGAAAAAAATTTGAGCTCCTGGGAAAATCCCGGTATTTGTACATTATAAAATTCTTCGTTTTTTGTGTATTTTGCCGCAGTATAGCTCAGCACCTAAAATATCCCCTTCTAGATCCATGCTCAGTGGGGACCACAGAAAGTGAAATGCGCCGGAGCCCCCGACCTGAAGGGGCCCCAAAATTTCTGTATAATTATCATGAAATTTAAAAAAAAAAAACGTAAATAATGCAATGTTAAAACTTTGCGCTCAACATTCTCAAAAAAAAAAAAAAAAAAAAAAACTTAAAAAATTTTTTATTTTCAAAATTTTCGCACTAGGGCCCCCGGATTCTCCGCTACGTCACTGAACCGTGCCTGAGTCTAGGCCTATTTGGCCTGGTCTTAAATCCAGCCCTACAAACGCTGATCACTGGAACTAATTTTTTTATCTACAAAGATATGGGCAGCCATTTTGGTGATATATCTTTATCACATTTAATTTTTTTTTAAGTATTAAAAATACGTCATCATCATCACTTTTTTATTTGCTAAAATCATAAGTAGTATTTCGGCTACAAAAGTTCATTAACTTCAGAAATTTCAACCTTTTTTTTTTTTTTTTTTTTTTTTTTTTGTAAAAATAAAAAAAAATGATATAAGGTTAATCAAAATAAAATGCGGATTATTTCGCGTTTTCTAAACTCTGCAATCTCTGCCATTTCAACAGGTTTGAACCTGTTAGCACATGCATGCTCTACAATTCATTTCGTTCAAAGCAAATACAGTATATTTCTGTTGTGAAAACAGGACTTCTTATTTTGAATAAAAAAAATTACCCCTAGTTCTCACCTTCATCAATCTTTAAAAATATTTTTTCACCCAATTTTAATTGATTAAAAAAATTAATCGACTGAAAAGCGACTAATTAATTTCCTTTTTGTCTCTCTCTCTCTCTTTCAAACATAAAACTGAGATCCAACTAGGCTTTATTTTTTTTGCACGAACAGGAAAATCCCCATCATTAACAATGATGAAAAGCGCTATGAAAAAGTCGAGAGAGAATAGGAAAAAAAAATAATAAAATTATATAGGAGATAATAATCAAAACAAATCTATATCGGGAGTATTTTTCTTTTTTTTTCCATTTTGTGCCCACGCAATAGCAATAGCAACAACTGTTCATGGGAAAAACTCAACGGACCGTTGTAGAATAATCATTAATTCAGTACAAGACAGGTGTTCATCGGAATTATTCGACTACTCGTACCATGAGAACCGAATCTCCCACTGGACAAGTTTAAAAAAAAAAAGGGTAAAAAAAAATTCACCTCTCGGAAAACTCGCGAAAAATGAAAATAAAGAAACAGAAAAGCAAAAGGAAAAAAATAAGATAGAAAAGTGGAAATAATTGCAAAATAACCGAATCGAAATAGCATTAAAAAAAGAAGCTCACCGAATTGATAGTTCGCGTGATCGCCGCCAGGAGCAGCACTATACGGGTAAATAATTAAACTTCAAAGATTAATTATGGCTCTTATGTTTAGCCAACGGCTGGGGATAGAATACGATGTGTTGAAGTGGGTATATAATAAAAACGAAATAAGAGTCGGTAAAACATGATTTAAAAAAAAAAATGTAATGTGAACTGATTTGTAATCTTTAGATTATCCGTCGATCGCGCAGTAATCCGTAAGAATTCAATGTAAGCAACGATTTTTTGCCGCCGATTTTGCAATTTCTGCATTTTTTTTTTTTTTTAATTTTATTTTGTTCGCTTGAATTTTTTTTTAACTTATTTTTGTCCCCTCGGACATGTATTAACAAGTCGCAACAAGTCGCAACGTAACATTCATCATTAAAACGTTGCAACAGCGTGAGACTTTCCAAATCGTTTTCCATGCGACGGGGGTGACGAATCATATGGGGCGTTCCGTTTTTTTTTTTTTTTTTTCTTTTTTTTAAATGAAAATTTGTTTTATCATTTTCGCTCTTGTGGGGACTTGGCTGTGCACTAGGGTGGGTCGAAAATCAAAAATTTTGGATTTTTTTGCCTTTTCGAAATTTTTTTTAAACGGCGTCTTGAGGTGCGCAAGAGGACAAAGCTTTGTAAAACTTCAGAGTTAGACTTTAGATTTTTGTGAAAACAGTACCGTTTGCTATCGGATTTTTAACGTTGATTTCGAAAATGAAATCTGTTTGCGCCTAGCTTTTTATGATCTTGAGATACAGGCCAAGTTCGCCATAAAAATGTCAAAACTCTAAAATTTCAATATTTTTATCATATTTTTTACAATAACTCAGGAACAGAAATAGCTAGACGGAAACAGATTTCATTTTCGAAATCTAAGTTGAAAATCCGATAGGAAGCGGTACTTTTTTCACAAAAATCTAAAAGTCTAATTTTCATCCCTTATGAAGTTTTCCAAAATTTTGGCCTTCTTGCGCCGCATCAAGACGTTGTTTAAAAAATATATTACAATTAGAATTTTGAAAGTTTGAGTCACCTATTCTGCCCGTGGAAGCAAAAATAACGTATCACCATTCTGAATTGACTATTTGTTTACAAGTTAAAAATAGAAGGGACGTGCCAATTCCGAAATGGAGATACGTTATTTTCGCTTACATGGGCAGTATTGCTGTTGTCACATACAGGTGTGAAGAAAGACAATGTAAAACAAGAAAACGCAACGTTATTTTAGTTTAACCCCCATCCCTGAGCTGAAGCATATAGTAAATATAGTTGATTGAAGACAAGAATTTTACAATTGAATTTTAAAATTACGGAATATTTTAACATTTCAAAAAAAAAAAAAAAAAAAAAAAATTCTGCAATTTAGGAAATTAACTTAGGTAGCGGTGAGCTTACAAAGAACCCCGCACAAAATAACAGGAATTTGGTTGTCGGATAAATTTTATATTTAAAAAGAGACAAAAGAAGAACAAAAACAAATGGACTTTTATCCGATAGCCAAATTCCTATTGTTTTGTGCGGGGTTCTTTATTTTTTCATGAAAACCCAACTGTTGAAAAATACCAACATGAAACTGAGTGAGTGTAGAACAGTGGTAACCTCCACTGTAGCTTGTTTTAAAATATCTGTTCAGCTTCTTGAAATCTCTGGAGATCAGATCTGCCAGAGAATTCGATAAACTTTCTTCAGTGTCATTCACTAATGCGAGACGTCTATTACTGTAGCAAAGCACCGCTACAGAATATTCAATATGAAGTCTTTGGAGAGCAAAATATTGTCGTAAGGAAGAAAAAAGGAGAAACCAAATAAAATTGTTTATGAAAACTAAGTAGAGAAAAAATTGATTGGAAGCTGGATTCGAGCCAACGAGGGCTCACACATCCTTGAACCCCAATCCGTGGGAGAACGCCTTAAACCAGGTTCCAATCAATTTTTTATCTACTTAGTTTTCAAAAATTTAGTTTAGAGACTTAAGCAACGATTACGGGGCAACTTATCGGAATGTGCCGGAAAAATTTCGGGGAAAGAGAGTAGAAAAAGACCGAGTGAAAATAGTTATTAAGTTAAACCGGAATCGATTAAAGGACAGCGGAAATTATGTCAAATACCTTAAAAGTACCGTGGCGCACGAATTGGTCCATGTTTATTTTTTCCTTTTCAGGCCGAGAAATGACGACCATGTAAATCACGGAACGTCCTTCCTTCGAATCGCGGAAAGGCTCGAAAGAGCACTTCCACAGCTCGGCGCCATAGCCCATTGAAATTCTTTTAGTTTTTTTCTTTGTCGTTTTTTTAGAAGAATTAATATAATTTGGTAAGAACAACCGGACCTTCGGTAAAGTTTTTTTTTCCTCAGCAAGACTAATTTTTAAAAGAAGGACTGTTTTTTTTTCAGGATTTTTAAAATTTCCGAAATATCGATTTATTGGCCGTGCTGTGGCGATGAACTTCAAAAAGTGTTATATGTTCTTGAAAGTGTTTGGTGAAGTACACGATTAGTGTATTTTTTTTTTATTCAAAGACTAACTACTTTAAAAGAAAGACATATTTTTTATTCTCAATATTTTTCATTTCACATTGAATGCCGAATTGGATTCGACGTTGGAGGAAACATCGATCCCGTAAATTCGGGTAAGTGAAACATTAATTTTTTTCTCATTCAGGGCAATGAGTTAAAGTTAAAAATCTCTTTAAAGCTAAACAAATAAAATTGCACACCATCAGCAAAAGGATTAAGCCTTACTGAATACCATGTAGAAGTCGGAAATATTTACAAGCAAAATCAAGTACAAGCTGCAGTAGAATATAACAAACTCGTAATGTTTAGGTCAGCAATGAGTCCGCAGGACACCCTGGCAGATCTTATTTCCAGAAATTTCAAGAGCTAAAACAGAAACTTTAAAACAAGCTTCAGTGGAGGTTACCGCTCGATACTCTTTAATTTCATATAGGTCTTACTCTCAAGAATGTCAATAAACATTTTGTTGTCAACGTAACGTTAAGGCAGTGTAATGTATTGTTTGTTTCAGAATGTTCCAGGACATTCAAAACTCAAAACCGAATCTAATGTACTCATCTAAAGAGAATAAAAATTAATCGCTTTTTCTTTTAAACAATGTGACGCGTATTCCTTTCGAGATTTTTAAAGTCCTTCACCTCCTTTCTTAAAAACATAACTCTTATTTTTTTTTTTTTTTAATTTTTTTTTTTAAGCGACGGAATTTTTTTAATATATCGTCCCTTTTTTTTGACGGGGGAAAATAAATGGGGGAGACGATTGCCGGTTAAAAACAATGAATTTTGAATGGGAATTACGATGTGTTATAAGCATATTGTCGGCGTGGATGACTCATATTCAACACACAGCACGTGTTGTTGTTTACATGTCTTCTTTAATTGTATTCAACGCGTACGATCTTCATTCATTCGGAATGATTCTTCCCTAGGTGCCGTTGGATAAATGAAAAAGGGCGAAAGGAAAAAAAAAAAAATCTGGAGTGTTTCCAGTAAATTTTTTTAAATGACGTGGAGGAGAAGGGAACCTGTTGGATTTGATTAATTAAAAAAATGTTTAAGGATTTGCCAAGATGTGAAAATACACATTTTTCTCTCGGGCCTATAAAAAAAACACTTTTACAGAGAAAATTTCTTGCTCGTCAATGGGGCGCAATTTCACGCCAAACATGTTCGGCGAAAATGTTGGATAAACGTTTTCATCGAACATTTTCCCGGACATGTTGGGGAAGCTCTACATAATCAGTGACGGTTTTTTAAGCATGTTATGTGAATATGTTGGTCCGAAATGTTCGTCACTTTTATTAAACACAAACATATACACCCAACATGCTTTAAAAAGCGTCACTGCTTATGTGGAGCTTCCCCTGTATTTTGGGGAAAATGTATGGTGAAATTGAGTGCCCAACATGTTTGCCGAGCATGTTCGCCGAACATGTTTGGCGGGAAATTCCGCCCATAAAAAGTCAATATTTCAGAGAGAAAGAAAAAAAAATTAAAGTTTATGGTTCTTTATGGAAACGCTGGTTCTAAATAAACGCCTAAAACATGCAGCAAGTTCGGAGAAGTTGCTGCGAGGCCCTATTACGATACCGAAAAGTTTGAGCTGTAGGTACTTGCTACTTCTATTTATTATTCCTATTTTTAAATTTTCGCTATGTTTTGTTCAAAGAGACTCTGTGCGTCCTCCTATACAGCGATCTTATGACGGACCCTTTCCAGTAATAAAAAGAACTAATCGATATTTTCAAATATTGTTAAAAGGAAAAGGAGGTACAGTTTCGATCTACCGACTAAAACCAACATTCATAGAAGATTCTAGTGTTCAAACCGTTGGCCGCAACGGGTCAAATAAAAAGTTCAATTCTTTTTCGAAAGGGAAGGGGGGTAAAGCTACAGAGCAATGCCGCTAACGTTTGCAGTCGTTTTTTTTTTTTTTTTTTTCAAAGTCCTCGGCGAAGGTGGGTACTCGACTCATAAGCTCAGCCTGTTTAGTTTTTCCAAATTAACGCAAAAACCCTCCATCACCGCAAAAACTAAAAAACGTTTGGAAAGAAAAATTCATTGTTTCTTACGTATACCTTGCCCTACTATACCTTACTCTAAGGTCGATAAAGCTAAGTGCGGACCAATTTTTTTTTTTTTTTTTTTTTTTTCTACTTCTTGTAATCAGATATGAAGCATTGGAGGATTTTTTCGTAAAAGAGCAAATAAAATAAAGTAAACAAAGGTATAATAAAAAAGATATAGCACCAGGTACAAGACGGCCAAAAAGAGAGAAGAAAAAAAAACTAATGATTGAGAAGTTTTTCCCATGAGAATTTAATAGACTCCGAAGCAACAGGTGCCTCATCACCCCATAGCTTACAAGACACCCTTACATAAACCCGATACGACCCTTATATAATTTAATATTTCGCATTAAAACGGAACAAGAAGTCTAATTCATCACGGGAAAAAAATATCAAAAAATATCTTTTTCAAAATTCAAAGTGACAAATAAAAAATCGGAGACTTCATTTGTTCCCCAAAACAAAATTGATAAATTTATGAGTTTGAAAAATATAAATAACTATCTAATTTATAAAAAAAGAATTATTTATAGATTTTTTTTAGACGTCAGTTAAACCGTTTTTGTACGTAACAACCCCTTGGTTTTTACAACCGTTTTCTTCCTCAACGTAAAAAGACCAGAACGTACGCGTAAAAATTAATATTTCGAGTTGTTCAACTTAAAAAGGAGTGACTGTTTCATTCAGAACTTTAGTGAATTTTTGAATGAATGAAATTGACTCGCGCGCCATCTCTCGGTGAAACGCTGAACTTTCAAGCTGGAACTATGATTAATCAGGTGACGTGATCTACCATGCGTTTCTAAACTAAAAGTCAAACAATTCTTTTTTTCCCTTTAAGACAATAATGATTTTCTTGGAAATTTTATTGATTCGTTTTTTTTTCTTTAAGGGAATCCAACTCTCGAGTTTTTTATTTTTATTTTTGAATTATCATTGTCAAGCATGACAATGTTTTATTAGACCAGTAGCATCCAAGATGAAATCATCACATGAATTTTAAACGGTTGGAAAACAATGGACAAGAGAGAGAGATGGAGATAGATTACGGCGGACGGGCGCTCCGAAAATCGTTTAAAATTCACCATGTCATCTCAATTTTTAAAACATGACATCTAACTCCGTTCAGAATTTATAATGAAAAAGCCGAAATGCGCCACCATCCCTCCTCCCCGAAAAAAAAAATTGGAAAAAAAAAAAAGTTTTTAATTCATATGGACGTGGGGGAGTCAAAAAAAGGGGGAGGAGAACCGAAGGAAAAAAAAAAAACATGTTTCATTACAGAAGCGGTATGGCAACATGATGACCCCGTGAGATGCAATCCGAACCCAGACTCGTAAACCTAATCACGATTTCGTCAGAGGAAAAAAAGACCCTGATACTACGTAAGATAAACAAGGTAAAATGGGGTCTAAACGTGGGTGGAACAGTAAACAACCCCATTTCACATCTGTTACCAGATTTCGGCTTCAACTTGTTTTGTTGTTGTTATTGTATATCTTTAGCAGGTTCCAGTAGTTGGAATTCATTTATAAAAAAAAAGGAAGAAAAAAAAAAAAAAAAAAAAAAACATGTTAAAAAAAGAAAAACAAAAGCGATAATAAAAATTAAGAACACAAAGTCAATAGGTGTATACAATGTACTGACTCGGTCAAGCTCATGACAGGGTCGAGTGTTAATGAGGATGCTGGTGATTATCCTATTAGCTCACCAACACATTACAATATTTTATCACCACGCGTTCTCTTGTTTAATATAGCACCAGGACCGTCTTAATCTTTTCCCACTAATTCCTTGTTTCGTTTTTTTAAAACGAGTTTATAAAATCGCTTTTGAGCCCCAAAAATAAAATTTTCATTTCTCCGGGCAGAAAAATAAATTTTTATTTCACCAGGCTGAAAAATGAACTTTTCATTTCTCCCCGCTGAAAAACGATATTTTCATTTCTCTCGGTTGAAAAACGAAATTTTCATTTCTCTCGGTTGAAAAACTATTTTCATTACTCCCAACGATATTTTCATTTCTCCCGAATGAAAAACGATATTTTTATTTCTCCCGAACGAAAAACAATATTTTCATTACTCCTAACGATATTTTCATTTCTCCCGAATGAAAAACGAAACTTTCATTTCTCCCGGCTGAAAAATGAAACTTTCATTTCTCCCCGCTGAAAATCGAAACTTTCATTTCTCCCGGCTGAAAAGTGAACTTTTCGTCCTGCTTGAAAAACGAGAAAGTTCATTTTCCGCCGTCTGGATAAAAAATGTTTTACAGAATCAGGCACGGGGGTGTTTTGCACATCTCGGCTGGTCACAGCCCAAACGAACCAGTCGAGACGTGCAAATAAGTCACCCCCATACCGGTTTGTAACATACTACTTCTGCCCGCGCAACGTAATTCCATGATAAGATAACGTATAAAACTTTGACAAGATATAAAATAAAAAAAATAAAAAACCGCTAGTATGTTTGCTAATTTGTAATTAAACTCAAGTGCAATAATTGCTTTCGGGGAATCGCAAGTTACCAAGAAAAATTTTGTAAGAACGTCAATGGTTAGGAATTCGGTACACAACTATGTTTCTATCTTGGGCTGGATGATGATGTAAATTGCATTTTTTTTTTTCAAAATAATATTCGTACATCTCCTTCGCGATTGCGTCGCTCGAGAAAACGACTACTAATGGACCAAGCGGTCATTGATATGGTTGCTGCAAATATTTGGCACAGTTCGTTCACCTATACATGCGTAATCATGTAAATAGAATCATTCTCAAAAATCAGAAAAATTAAATGCTTAGAAAGCAAAATTCCCGAAAAAGTAAAAATATTTCTTGGGAATTTTCTATTCATACCTCTTTCCCCAAATCTTCTTTTTCAAAGAATTTTTTGGAAAAAAAAAGTTTGCGCAAGAAAAAAGATCAAAAATTTGACAATAATTTTTTTTAGAATTTCGACCATTCCAGCGCTGCAGGACGAAAAAAAACTCAAAAAATTAACACCGAATTTTTCTCACCCTTAGCTCAGTTTCCCTGTCCACGGTTTCGGGCCAAATAATTTTTTCTCTCGATTCTTTTTGATCATTTTCTTTTTAAAATTTGCACGGGATACTTTTTCATACACACGTGGTGGTTGCATGTGTTACGTATCGGGTCTGAGTCCGAACCAACTCCCTAGACTTTTTGTATTGTCCGCATGTCGGTCACACAATGGTCCCTTAATTTTACGAGCCCACTCCAGTCTCAAGTCTAGGTTTATGTTAATTGTTTTCTTATTCATCATTGTTAGCGGCCTCCTCCCCGTCGAAATGTTGAAATTATTTAAATTTATTGTAATGTCATCTGTTATTTATTTTATTACTCCGTTTTTTTCTTCTTCTTCTTATTCTCTTTTTTACTTTTACTGAGTTTCTAGGGCTACTTTCCCATATTTAAAAAAAAAAAAAAAAATGTGAGAAAATAGCTTCGGAAACTAAAAATAAATAGTATCAAGAATTTAGTTTTGATTTTCAGCGTTAGAAAACGTATATTTAAACGTCACAGGATCAAAATCCATGATGGCGGTCCCCAAGTGAACCAAAAATTCAAGATGGCGGTGATTTTGATGTAAAGAGACAAACAATTAAACCTTGTTTCTAAATATAGTTACTGGTATTTCCTGATGGTAAAAGGGTATTTGGTCACTTGGTAACTGTCGAACACAACGTGTCGGAACACGCGCGGTATGCGCGAGGCATCAATATGGCAACATAATACTCACTTTTAAAAAATTTCTTAAGGGATCCCTCTTCGAAAAAGAAAAAAGTGTAAAAAACGCTTAAACCTTTGCTCATGGGCCCCAATTAATTTCTATCACTACAAATATTGTTCATTAACGAAAATTAGCACGATCCAGACTTATTGAGTTGCCAGTTGAAGGGACTAAATTTTTTAGCTCATGTCAGTTTTAATGGAAGCAAAACCTAACTGACCATTTAAAAAATTTCAATGGCATCACTTTCGAACCTCCACTGGCAACAAAGAACTCTCATTCCTGTTGGTCGGCCCTCTGTACAATTATTCATCCTCATTATCGAAAAACACGATTTCAACATTAACTTATTTGCAAAAAAAAAAAAAAAAAAAAAATTGAAATCAACACCTGCGAAAAAACTAGTCTCGCATACATTTTCGAAAAAAAAAACTATAGCTTTTAGGCTAGGTCTTGGCTGATTAACAAAGGCATATAATGGGAGAAAAAACAAAATACACCGTGGATAACCGAATGAAGCAATAAACTAAAGTACTGACACGACGTGACCGATGCCGAGAATGGAGTGAATCGTTCTGGAGACACGACACGTGCCAACGCAAAATAATTTTTCCAGGACTCTTTTCTTTTCCTTCCTCCGTCAAAAATATCAAAGCGAGAGGGGAGGGGGAGGGGGAGGGGATTAAACATATTTAACCGAAACCGTCTAATGCAGTAATCGTACCAAATTTTCTATTCTATTCTGGAGGGGATCATTGGCGATCCAGACAGTAGACCATTCAAGGCTTAAATTTTCGTGGAATTTTCAGTCATTACATTTACCGGTATTCGATTGGGAGTCTTTTTAGTACCTCAATTTCGCCCAACGACTACAGATTTATTCAAGCAGAAATGATTTTGTGAAATATTTTTCGAGACTTACCTAATGAGCTTTCAGGATCGCTAAGGTCACTAAGTGAAGGCACTTTCTGCATGGAAGACAAAGGTCTAGAAATCGGTGCCGGTACGCAAGCCTCATCGGTCACCTCCTGTTTGATACTTGGCATGTCGACTACATCTAGAGCGAATTTCTGCAACAAAAAAAAAATTACAATTAAAGCTCTGCAAAATAAAAACTCTGCACAAAAACAAAACAAAAAAGATGACCTACTCTTTCACACAGCCAAGATGATATTAAACTGATAATTATAAGAACCAAGATATCGAGATCAATACAATGATTAACATATGCTAATTGATTTATTGTTTTTAAAAACTCTTTATTCCTTCACAAAAGGAATAATTTTGAGGGAGGGAAGAATATAATTCCTATGGTGTGTGGTGTGCGCGTCAATTAAAATATAAAACAGGTGATGGAAGATATTGGCCAGAATTTTTTTTTTTTTTTTAATTTTTTTCTATCAAACCCTTGAGGATTGCAAACCCTTATTTAAAAATTTACACATGGGGAGAATGGGAAAAAAATGTTTACTTTCTCAGTTACATCTGCGTTTCTTTCGTCATTTATTAAGATTTGTGTTTTCAGTTTAAAGTTTATCTTGAATGTTATAATTCATGCATAAATGCACCTGTTGTGGTTTTCGGTTGGCATCGTCATTATTAGATAAAAAAAAGAAGTTTTCTTTGGGAATTTTAAGTTATTTTTGGCGTGAATTTTAATCAAGGACTTTTATCCATTTTTAAGAAAATCAAGAAAAATAAGACAAGAAGGAAGAGTTGTTAAGAAAATTAAATGGAAAAAATAAATAAGGGCCCAATTCAGCCTGCCACAGGCCCATGGTAGGATCCGTCGAATTTTTGAATTTGAAATTGCTACAGCGCGGAAAAGTTTCATTTTGTCCTCCCTAATTAACCCCAAGTTTTTTTCAGATTTTTTGGAGGCCGATTTCTGCTGCCCCCAGAGACCTTAACTTTTTTAAAAAACACATAAGGGCCGAAAAAATAAAGAGTCGTATTTCTCCGCAAAAGAAATCATTTCGTGCCGGAAATTTTCCGGGAATTTGAAAAATGGAGACGGTTTTACAATAATTTAAGCCATTTTTTATTTAAGCAAATAACGTCTCTTTCATTTCATATATATAAAAAAAATGGTTCCAATTACTGTAAAACCGACACTATTTTTGAATACGGAGAGTATCCCAGACAAAATGATCTCTATCGGACCAGAATGCGACTAATTTTTTCGGCCCTTATGAACTATGAAAAATATAGGCTTTTGGAGGCAGCAAAGATCGGGTTCCTAAAAATCTGAAAAGAATTAAAATTAACATAGATGCATAAAAAATGCAACTTTTACGCTGCGTAGCACTTAAATATTCAAAAATTCGTGTTTTTCGATGAAAAATGAAAAATGAATAAAAATTGGAGCAGTTATAGTTCATGGGCTAAAGTTATTTGAGTAAAAGTCGAATGGAAGGGGGCGAAAATTTTTTTAGATGATATGGTGTTTTCCTTAGGCCAAAAGGATGCCGAAAAATCATGATGGCCATTTCGGAAGGGCAGCTTTTCAAAATGGCTGCCATATACAGAGGAAAAAACAACGAAAAACATCTTATAAGTTTATTTCTTTTTTCCTAGCCTGTAGGATGATAATTAGTTACCATTTACCTTAAGACATAATGAATAAATCCTTGAGGTGACTTGTAACAGTGAGGGTGACTTTCATCATCTTTTTGACTTAAAGTAAAATATTTTTTAAATAAGTTCACCGAAAGATAAGATAAAACGTTAAAAAACTTTAAGAGAGAAAGAAAAAATAAAAAAATAAAATAAAAGAAATTCCAAAAAAAAAAAAAAAAAAAAAAAATCGTCTCAAGGTTGAGGTTGAAAGGTAAAGTGCTCGCCTCCTAGGCGAGAGGTCCGGAGATCAAGTCTGATCAAGCGCTATCAATTCGGACTAATTCTGATTGATGTCGTCTATGACTCTTAATTATCTGCATCAGACGACCATAAAAAAAGGCAGCTCAAACGTGCAACTCGCCTTGCCAATTCGCATAGCGTGGTAAGGTCGAAAATGGAAAAGAATATTGTTTTTCAAAAAAAAGCCCCAAAATAGATTTTTATTAATAAAATTAAGATAAAAATGGCCTCAACTGTGAAGATTTCAAGGACTAAGTGTGCATTTTCACGTAGACTTCGATATAGAAAAATCTGAAAGGAGGAAGACATATAGACCGGTCTGTGGGCATTAAAAACTGCTGCAATAACGAACAAATCCGAGAAAGGAATTTTTTTCATAGAATGCTAGTATGGGATGTAAAGAAACCTTGTGAGAAAAAAGGTACCAAATCAGATCCCGGAAAAGGTCCTATTTTTACATTTTTTTGACTTTTAAAAGGCAATATTTGATTCAGAGAAAAATCGAATTGCTATTATTTTATTCAGCGTAAAATTCTGCGTTAATCAGTTTTTTATTCAAAAATTTACAAAAAAAAAAAAAAAAAAAAATTATTCTTAAAAGGTAAAGATATGTTAAAATTGTTCAAACTACCGTACCGAAATATTTTCAAAAAAAAATTACGCTGCTTATTTTTAAAGTTCGAAAAACATATTACGACATACGACGATTAAATAAAAAAAAGCCCCATTTACTTCGACTCTTTTATCTGCGAATCAATTAGAAAATTATTCATAATTATTCTTCAGAGGGGGATAAAAAAATTAAAGTCTTATTATACACTTAATTTTTTTTCTCTTTTTTTTTTTTTAAAGATTATAATTGAGATTTGTTGCAATAAAGAGACAAGAGGTCTAGTGATGAGCAACAATATTTGTATTAAGAGGTCGAATGTCAATGTCAGATGTCAAGTCACTAAACAATTTGTCAGAGATCTAAATGACAGACAAGCATGCAGTCATCATCAGCGGGTTATTTCATCGAAACCGTTCAACGACGGAAAATTATTAAAAATTTAGAAAAAAAAAAATTGCGTCAAAAATTCACAATAAACCTGATCAAGGAAAAAATAATTTTTGTTTTGGTTCATGGTAACTGACTCTTCGATTGGCCCCGATATATCACGTTACCCGTGGTGTATCTTGAAACTGGACACTTTTTAAACTTCGATTTGATTCTTCTCATTCATTAAAAAAAATCAAGTGGAAAATTTTCATAACAAAAAAAAAAAAAAAAAAAAAAAAAAAAAAAAAAAAATTTAGAGGAAAATATTTATTTATTTTTTTTGAAAAGGTTCAAAAAGTTTATGGTGTTTCAAGGTTTTTTACAACCTACGTGTCTGGTTAACTCTAGACCGGTACTCCTACTCCCTATCTAAAGGTGTTTGAATGAATCTCGTATATTTCATTTTCACTATTTGTTATTCCGAATGCATCCCAGTAATAATTCGACTACTGCATCAAGATTTTGGACAATCTCCCAAAAAACCAAAACAAACCAAAAAAATGTGCGAAAGATGTGATGAGCGATCAAAAAAAAAATTCTTTTTATCACCCGAGTCGTCACGGTTGAAAGATATTAAAATTAAATTTAAAACGCTGTTAATGATACATTTTTATAGTTTTTTTTTTTTTTATCCATATCTCAATCGGAGTGATGTTAATCAAAGCGAACATCATGACCTTATGCCTTTTTTAGGGTCACCATATGACTATCTTTTTTTTTTCCACGTCTTAAAATTTATCGAAAGAGAAAAAAAAAATACCTAGAATACAAAACATTAACACTTAACAGGAAAAATTATCGTCCGCTCACATTTCCATTCAGTTCAAAACTGAAAAAAAAATGGGAAGTTTTTGTTTTCGCGTTAAAGGATTCAAATATTAAAAAAAAAATGCTTCCAATGTTGAAAATATTTTCAGACACAACAAAATGTTATTTAGACAATTAATTAGAGTTATTGATTCGATAATTACTTAAGGATTGCATTTAAAAGAAGCGTAATACAATTGGAAGTCGATACATGATTCAGTTTATAAACCTAATCGCGATTTTTATTTATCATTATTGATGAGTATACAATACTTCTAATTATCGCGAAAAAAAAAAGATGTTTTTAGCTTAAAGGTAATCATCATTATTAGAAATCGTATCAGGTGATAAATAAATGCGATGTGCAGAGCAACTTTTATTATTACTTTTTTTTTTAGTTTTTAAATTAATAAGAATTTCTTCCCGACGTAAGCGCAAAAATTAAAAATGCACAGTAAGACCGTTTTATTAAATCACGATCAATTACTACATTTTTTTTTTTTTTTTTTTTGCGAGCAAAATATAATAAACTTGGAAGGGGCCATTCAAATAGCATGAAATCGATCATTTTTGACCCCTCCACTGTTTTTCAGCAAATGTCAGCAGGTACCATGCTTCAATGATAACATCAAAAGACCCCCCGGCCCCCTCCCCACGCTCATTAAATTAAAAAATAAAGAGGTTGAGAAAAGAAATTTGATATAGGGACATTAGGCCGCAATTTCACGATAAAACATGTTGTAGTAACATGTTGCTCAACACGTTGGGACCATGTTGCTCAACATGTTGGAGCATGTCACTACAATGTTGCTACAATGTTGCTACAATGTTGCCAACGAGTTGTGCAACACAGCAGCATGTTGAACTTGTTGTTCAACATGTTGGAGCATGTTACTACAAAGTTGCTACAATGTTGCCAACATGTTGTACAACATGAACAATGAAAGATAAAATAGTTGCTAACATGTTGTAACGTAGTAACATGTTGCTCAACACGTTGGGACCATGTTGCTCAACATGTTGGAGCATGTCACTACAATGTTGCTACAATGTTGCTACAATGTTGCCAACGAGTTGTGCAACACAGCAGCATGTTGAACTTGTTGTTCAACATGTTGGAGCATGTTACTACAAAGTTGCTACAATGTTGCCAACATGTTGTACAACATTGAACAATGAAAGATAAAATAGTTGCTAACATGTTTGTAACGTAGTAACATGTTGCTCAACACGTTGGGACCATGTTGCTCAACATGTTGGAGCATGTCACTACAATGTTGCTACAATGTTGCCAACGAGTTGTGCAACATAGCAGCATGTTGCTCAACACGTTAAAACATGTCGTTCAACATGTTGAACTTGTTGTTCAACATGTTGGAGCATGTTACTACAAAGTTGCTACAATGTTGCCAACATGTTGTACAACATTGAACAATGAAAGATAAAAAAGTTGCTAACATGTTTGTAACGTTTCAACATGTCGCCGCAACAAGTTCCTGCAACAAGGTACGGTAAGGCTGTAATTTCACGATAAAACATGTTGCAGTAACATGTTGAGACGACATG
This sequence comes from Liposcelis bostrychophila, assembly GCA_037577465.1. Lineage (NCBI taxonomy): Eukaryota > Metazoa > Arthropoda > Insecta > Psocodea > Liposcelididae > Liposcelis > Liposcelis bostrychophila. The sequence goes on from CM075209.1 coordinate 9,063,754, forward strand.
TTACTCAACATGCTGAAGCGTAAAAACATGTTGCGCAACACTGAAAAATGAAAAATTCAAATTTGCAAATGTTGCTCAACATGTTACAACATGTTTCTATGCTGCAACATACTAATCAGTCTGATATTGTAACATGTTACAGCAACATGTTTTAGCGTGAAATTTCGGCCTAACATGCTGCTCAACATGCTGCAGCGTTAGACACATGTTGGCAACATTTACAAAACTTTTATTTTTCATTTTTCTGTGTTTCGCGACATGTTTTTACGTTCCAACTAGTTGAGTAACATGTGGGCGACATGTTTTTAACGCTGCGAAACATTGAGCAACATCTTTTAGAGTGAAATTTTTGCCTTAGGACAGGACTGAAGCACAAAAAAATTTGCCAATTACTCTCAAATTAATATGCAAAAACAATAACAATGAATTATTCTGAGAAGATTTTACTTGTTTTAACAAGTCGGGAACCCAATAATTTTTCCAAGAAATCCAAACTAAACTTTCATTTAAAAAAAAGGAAACGAACTTTGGACGCCTTACAAAACTTCGAAAAACCGTCTCATTAAACTAATTAATGTTAAAACTTTCCATTTAATCACTCTTAAATCTCAAAAATTTTTGTTTCTTTCCAAATTTTTTTTTTCCCCTTTTTTTCTTTTTTTATTTCCATGACCAACACCACTATAAATCTAGTTATTCTCGGATTAAAGGAATTCCTCGATCGCATTCCGCACATACAAGTTTCTCATCTTCCCCAAAAAATCCCACAAATAAAAAGATCTAATTATAGCAAAAATATTTAGAAAGCTTACGTATCAAAGGAGTATAAAAAAAAAAAAGAATAGATTTCGTAAAACCGTACGGTAATAAATCGAAGCCCCTTTTTTTTCGTTTTTGACACCGCCACAGAAACAATTTAAATCGGTCTTTTTTTTTTTTTTTAAACTTTCAGCCTCCGGAGGGAAATCCTTAAGAATGCTATTGTCATACCGGGTTGCTACTGACTCAGAATTTTGAACAGATTAAAATCCAGCACGGCGGAGATATTTTAAATCTCAATAATTTGACTTTCGGCGCCATATTGAATTTCCTGCCTGAAATTTTGTCATTCTCAAATATAAGCGGTCGAAAATTCCTACAACACTTTTTTTCCAACTTTTATACTGAAATAAACGTATTTTTTGCGATATTTTGCATTACATGCATGAAATGCTGGTTGCCTGTAGTAAAATTAGGAAAGGGCTTTCTACAGGTTTGAACGAGTATAATGAGAGTCCTTGAGGCGTTACTGGTTAATTTTACGCCCGAAATAGTAAGAAATAAAATTTTAAGCGGAACGTTTTCCGAATTTTCCGGAAATATGAAGTCATTCGAACGCAAAAATTGTGTAAATGGTTTGCAGAATAAATGCAAAAATTTTATATGCAAAATGTTTTCTTTTTACAAATTTGGACATCATACATAATTTTTGCATAGTTTATGCATATGATTTCAAGCATTAAAATTTAACTCATAATTTTTACAAAATTTATGCTTTATTTTTTTAAGCATGAAAATTTAGATATGCATAATATTTGCATAATTTATGCAAGAGATTCTGATTTCCCGGGAAATTTGTGAATTCGGGATTTACCGTTTTTGGGAAAAAAGTTTGCCGGGTTTCGGAGAATTTAAATTCCCCGGAATCCCGGGTGATCCCCGGGAATTAAAAAACGGCCGGCGGGAAAAATTCCAAAAAAAAAAAATGATTCCTGGGAATTGGGATTGAAAAATTTTCCGGGATCCCGGGATTCCGAGGAAGGGAAATCCCGGGCTGAATCTCTCATTTATGCATAATTTATGGATAATTATTTATGCACAATTTATGCATAATTATTTATGCACAATTTATGCATAATTATATTCGGGATTCCCCGTTTTTGAGAAAAAAAAAAAAACGTTTCCCGGGATTCGGGAAATTAAAAGTTCCCCGGAATCTCGGGCGAGTTAAAAAACGGCGGGATAAAGTCCAGAAAATTCGAATCGAAGGAACAAAGATTGAAAATTTGTTCGGGATCCCAAGATCCCCGGGACGAGAAATCCCGAAATATTTTTATTCAAATTTTTTTTCCATTTTCTGCGTACCTATTAATGAATAATTTATGGATAATTATTTATGCATACAGTATAATTACATTCAAGATTTCCCGTTTTTGAGAAAAAGTTTCACGGGAATAGGGAAATTGAAATTCACCGGAATCCCGGGTGATTCCCGGGAATTAAAAAACGGCGGATTTTAAACTTCGGGAATTGGGATTGAAATTTTTTTCGGGATCCTGGGATTCCCAGGACGGGAAATCCCTGAAAATTCTTATTCAACTTTCCTTTCCGTTTTATGCATACTTGTTTATGTATAATTATTTATGCACAAAATATGCATAATTATTCTGAATGATAAAAAAAAAAAAAAAAAAAAAAAAATCCGGTAAAAAAAAGTTAAGTAGTTGATGCAAAATTTATGCACTTTTTATGTCCAATTTTTGGTAAAATTTATACATTATTTTTGTACGATTTATGCATTTCTTTTTCGTACGGGCAAAAAGATCACAGCATCTTTTTTACTGACATATATTGACAGAATGCGAGAACTTACCAACATTTTACTAGGCTTTTTCTCCTTATCACTGAGATCCCCCGTTTTAGTTTGACTAGTTGCACCATTTCTATCACTATCTGAGATCGATTTGCATTTAATAGTCACTTCCTCGAGTTTAACCATTGTCGTGTCCAAATCAATAGATATTTGACGTTTACACGAGTCAGCCTTTTGACGGACTCTCGTAGGGAGCGTCATATCTTCTACCATTTCCAAAAATTTACACTTTTCATTAAATTAATCTGAATTTTTTAAAAATATCCCACATTTCGCTAATTAAAAAAGAAAAACATGGAGGGGATTAAATAAAGATTTTTATCTTTAAAAAAAAAAATAACACGTAAGTCGGGAGTAAAAAACGTAAAGAAGGGCTGCAACGAAAACACCTCCGCATCTCTCCCAGAAGACAGAAATACACTTTTCATAGTGAATATATGTATATGTGCGTTCTTTTTTCATTCATAGATCAGTTCACAGTTTGCCCGTTCATTAAAAACACAAATGTACGCGGCAAACGTTAAATTAAATTTCAGAAAAGAAGAAAAAAAAAAAATCTTCACGTCAAATATTGGTTTTCGTATAAAGTTCATAATTCTTTTTATTTATTTTTATTCTTTTTTAAAACGCTTTCTTCCTTTATTTCCGGTGAATTTTGAACAGAAAGCCAGAAAATATTTGAATAGAATTTTTCTCCCCTTTTTAATGCTCCGAAAAAAAAAATACAGTTATTAATTATAAAAAATTAAGCTTGGAAGTCAAACAGAGAGAAAAAAAAAGAAGGGAATAAAAAAAAAAACCAGCAAAATTCCATGTTTATTTTTAAACGTGAAAACTGGGCTACGCAAATCATAACTTTCTGTCCAAAATGTTATGAAATAATATTAATATTTTTTTTTCCGTTCCGTTTTTGAATCATTAAAAAAAAGTGATTATAAAGTTTTACTGTGATCTATGTAAATATGACAAAAAAAAAAAAAAACGAAAGCATGAATGCCAATTTCTTTGTGGCAGGGGAAGTATTTGTCAACAAATAAGATTTCAATAAACAAAAACTATAAAAAATAAAAATGAGCCAAAATTTGGAAAGGTCAAGCTCTATGGAGAGAGAGAGAAAACCTTATATGTAGCATATGTAAAAAGTAGGGTGTCCCTTATTTTGGGAATTTTCGAATTTCAAATGGCTTACCACCAAAACTGGTTCTGTTTGGTGTACTAATAAACCCGAATTATTTTTCAAGTTTTTACTCGACAAGAAACCGTGACGACTTGAGCTTAAAGTTCCGAAAATGGCCGTGAGAAAAAATATGGTATTTTATCGGAAATTTTCCGTAGATCACGAATATGAAATCCTATTTTTTTATATCTGGTCCTGTTTTTGAGCTGGAGACCAAAATACGAGTTAAACAGAGGACTTGGTGTGTTTTATCACTTTACCACGTTTTTTTTTTTCACCATATTTTGGCTTTTAGCTCAAAAACTGGACTAGATATAAAAAAACGGACTTCAGAAGCGTGATGTACGGAAAATTTCCGATCAAAACCACATCTTTTTCGCGAAAAAAAATTGGCGATTTTTGGAATTTTATGGCAATTTTTGGAATTTTAAGCTCAAGACGCCACGCTTTTCCGTCGAGCAAAAAATTAAAAAAAAAAATTCGGGCTTATCATCAGTACACCAAGGAGAACCATTTTCGGGGGTAAGCGATTTGAAATTCGAAAATTGCCAAAATAAGGGTAACACTCTAGTAAAAAGCATTAAATGGTAGAGGATCTTAGGTGAGCTTACTATTTATGGCAAGGCAACGAGGAAAAAAAGCATGAAAAACTCTCGAGTAGATAGACCAGAAAAAAAATTCGAATTTGAGGGAATCTAGGGCTGAAATCTTGAACAGTAAAAAATTGTGTGCGTTTTTGACACTTTCACGTCAAAAAAGGTCCACATATTTTTAATTGCTAAATTAATATAGATTGCCATTGCAACGTCTAATATCGACATAATAGTACGTCAAAATAGTTGTCATTTATCTCAAAGGGTTTTGATGATAGAGGCCAAAATAAGTAAAACAAAATTGGCAAAATATGCTACAGCCACATTTTTGCGAAATTCTTCATATTTTTGTCCCCTAGCACAGTGATCGTTTGTAATAAATAAATTCTAACTTTATTTTCATAATCTGCATAAATGTTCGAATAGGAAACAACCATTTTTACATAAAAATAAAATTTTTGATTTTACGATCTTTACGGGAACTTCAAAATGTTTAAGAGCACCAAAAAAAAAAAAAAAAAAAAGTTAAATTAAAAATATTAAGTACCAGATTTGCCGCTAAATGTATTATTAGCTAAAACCCTTCCAGAATCCATTTTCATCAAAACATCCTTCTTTCGGTATTTTTCTGCTTTTTGCAAAATCAGACCTGTTGTTTGTCAGAAATCAAATAACTTTTACCTAGAACCGGTGAAAATTTTGAACAATAAGGACTGTTACGAAATTTTCCCTAAAATTTGGACCTTAGAAAGTCCATATTGAAATTGAAAGTCCTCAAAATTGGTCCTTGAATGCTTCTTTAGGAATTTTTGGAGGCCAAGTTTAGGGGTCCAAAAAAATTGAAGGAAATTATTTGTTGGCTCAGAATTACATTGGGTCTGTTCTTCCCCGATCAGCAATGCTTGCCAGGGTGACTAGACGTACAATATTAGTTACAAAAGTTTTACGCTATTGTTTTTTTTTAAAAGATGGACTATGTTTATAATAGAAGCATATTAAAATAATTTCTCGTAAAGTCTATAATCCTTAGGTTTACAAAAAACACTTCAACACGTGAAAACCTATACCAACCCCTATATTTACATCGCATGATGGTGGAGTTTCATCCAATAATCTTTTCAAAAAAAAAAAAAAAAAGAACCCTAGCCTAGTTTCTACATTATCGCTTTGCCAAACGGTAATTTAAAATCTTTTTTTAAAAAAACAAGTTTTAAAGGATTGCTCCCATTTTTAAGAATTGTTGGTTTATATTTTGAGAAATTGAATTAGCCAATTTAAAAAAAAAATAGTAAAAAATTAGCCCATCGGGCAAAAAATTCATGCTTAACTCAAGGGCTGACACGTATTTCAAAAAATATGTCCCTTGATCAGTGCAGCAAAAATCCAAATCAGTTCACAATGAATCAAGCTGCAACAAGTTAGCCTACCCAAAAAATATTTTAGGATCATAGTGTGTTTTTGGCGTTTATGCCTTGTTTTTTGCAATTTATAGCATTTTAGCCGAAAAAAGATTTTCGTCTAAAAAGATTTTCTACAAGGCATAAAGTTCAGAATTGCAGAGCATTCCCGGGATCCCGAATCCCGAGAATTGGACAGGATTAATTCCTGGACTTTAAAAGCATAATCCACATATTTTCAATCCTGAAAACTCCCATTTTTGTCTTAAATTTAACTTTTCTTCCCAAATATTGTTAATTTTAATATAATGACAAGTTACAACCCGCTTAATTGTGATCGAAAATCTGAAAAATAGCAACAAGGATTGAAAATAACGGTAGAAAAATATTTACTAACTGACCAGGCACGATTTTCTCGCATTACAGTAGCCAGTCATAAAACATTCACAACAATCCCAGGATCGGGAATTTTCGAATCCCGGAATCCCGAGATTGTTCGGGATTGCAGTCTTGATAACAACTGCAGTTCCAGAGTTCAAACCCTCTTTTTGGAAGCAAATTCACTTTGGGCCCTTTTGCAAACTATCAAGAGCTTTTCAAAGGTTTTGACCCTTGCTTTAAAACAAAAAACTTGCAGTATCCTACAAAATCAATGGTGTTTTAATGCAACAAAAAACAACGGCAAATGTTTCCCTTTTTAACATCAACCTAAAGTATTTTCAGCCCTAAATCCCAAAAAGTTAAAAAAAAAGAAACGGCAAAAAAATTTAAGAGTAAAGAATCATTTAAAAAGCACTCGCAAATTATACTTCAATCGACAAAAAAAAAAATAATATTCTTAGTAAAAAAATAACAAAAAATCCCGCATATTGATTACAGTCTCGAGCCGATACCTTCGGCCATAATTAACGTAATAATAACCATGATACCCATAAAAAGAATTTAATAACAACGAGAGGGAATTTTTGCATCTTTTTTTAATTATTACTCCGAAAAACAATCGCGTGAATCAACTTTTGCAAATTTCCATCCCCTCAAACACACAAAAATAGAAAAAAACCATAGAATCAATCAAACAGAAAAATATAATTGAAGAAAAAAAAAATTGCAAAATCAGGTAACGCACATATACAAAATAATAATAATAAAAAAAAAAAACTAATGATGATTCGATAAAAAAATAAAAAAAAACCGGCGACCTTGAACCGAATTATTTCACATTAAGCAGATGGCAAATTTGTTTAAAACCATTTTTCAAACCACCATGAGAGACTCTGGAGGAAAAAAAAAATAAAAAAAATAAAAAAATAACGAAAAACGATCTGACATTTTAAATCGACCGCAAAATCGGTTAAAATTGTGAGAATTCATTTTGGGGGCTATTTTCAGCATGCGGTCAATTATAAATTTTTCTTTCAAAATACAAGAACGCACAGATTTTTTGATTTAATATTTATTTTTAAAGAATGTGGGATGCATGTGACTTATTAAAAAAAAATTTCGTTAAAAAGAAAAATTTTTTTACGATATTAATTTTGTTTAACTCGTTGATAACTCACTCTCCCGACAAAAAAAAAAACGTAATTCGCACAAAAATCGTAAGACGATGTATAAAAAAGATTCTGGGAAAAGGGGGGAAAAAAAACTACACTTGACCGAGGCTATACCGAAAAACCGAACAAAGCAATTAGGATGAAAAATAAACCGCAGACGCACATTACACACAAAAATGAATGAAAACTTCTTTTTTTGTTTTCAAAAAAGAGTGAAAAAAAACGTGTATAACTATATATAAATCAGATCAAACACAAGTTATCGAGAAGACTGAAGAAGAAAAAAAAAAAAAAGATAGTTTGAATTACTACGATTTCTGAATGAAATTTTAACTTAACATAAGTTTACTATCTGAGACATTTCCAAGTGAATCTAATGCGGGATTTTATACTGAAGGAAATATTTCAAGCGTGTTCTTACAAGCGAGGGTGGTTGTAACTCGTACGGAACGAGATGATGTAGTTTTTTTTTTTTTTTTTTTTTTTTTTAATCACGCAGTGCGGAAATAGTATATTACGATACTAAGAGAGAAAAAGACTTTTGTCGTCTGCCGCAGGGCTGTAAGATATTTTTTATTCCGAATATGCAAATTTACAAAAAAAGCGTTAGAATTAAAAATCAAAACTAAAAACATCGTTGTTATTATTAACATGGCTGCTATTTTGAAATGAGGTAAGGCGATCATGAAATTGAAAATTATCGAAGAGTGGCAACCTCCACTTTTTTTTTTTTTTTTTTTTTTTTTGCTTATTTAAAATAAAATCTTTATTTTCCATGATTAAATTTTATTTCAGTTGATTCCGAAAGAATAATATAAAAATAGTTTATGATCGTTTTTCCTAGTTAATTTTTCCAAATCTAAAAGTCCTAATACAATTTTTCCTAATGTATTTTATTCCCAATTTATTTTCCTTAGCCTCTAAATCTCCGAAGATTAATTTTCCTAAAATAAAATTTCCTAATCTATTTTTCCTAAACTAAAATTCCTAATAAAATTTTCCTAATGTATTTTTTTCCTAATTTATTTTTCTTAACCTCTACATTTCCTAAGACTAATTTTCCTGAAATAAAATTTCCAAATTTATTTTTCCTAATCTAAAATTCCTAATTTGAATTTTCCAAATGTATTTTTTTCCCAATTTATTTTCCTTAACCTCTAAATCTCCGAAGACTAATTTTCCTAAAATAAAATTTCCTAATCTATATTTCCTAATCTAAAATTCCTAATAAAATTTTCCTAATGTATTTTTTTCCTAATTTATTTTTCTTAACCTCTACATTTCCTAAGACTAATTTTCCTGAAATAAAATTTCCAAATTTATTTTTCCTAATCTAAAATTCCTAATTTGAATTTTCCTAGTTTATTTTTCTTAAGGGCAGTCTCCACTTGATGACGTTCACGGCATTCGCGTTGTCCGTCATCGCGGTTTACGCAATCGCACCGGAAGTACTTTGCAGGTTTTGCTCCCGTAAACGTTTGTGGCATAAAAAGAGTACCGAATATTTCATTAAGTATACAAAATTGGCTTACCCAGAATTTGTTTTGGAACAGATTTATTGGCTTCCCCATGCCCGAATTAAAATTTTTCTTTTTAAATCCGTAAAAACATCTTTCAAAACCGCCATTTTTAATGTTTGTAAATAGAAAAAAGCAGAAGATGATCAAAAAAATCGTGGTAAAAGATCCACAAAACTTCCGGTGCGATTACGTTCATCGAGAAGGCGGATAACGCGAATGCGGTGAACGTTATCAAGTGGAGACTGCCCTTTAACCTCTAAATTTTCTAAAACTAATTTTCCTAAAACAAAATTTCCTAATTTATTTCTCATAATCAAAAATTTCAAATACGATTTTTCCTAATATATTTTTTCCCTAATTTATTTTTCACAGCCTCTAAATTTCTTAAGACTAAAGAATTTTCCTAAAACATAAATTCCTAATTTATTTTTCCTACTCTAAAAATCCTAATACAATTTTTCTTAATGCATTTTTTTCCTAATTTATTTTTCTTAACCTCTAAATTTCCTAAAACTTATTTTTCTAAAATAAAATTTCCTAATTTATTTTTCCTAATCTAAAATTCCTAATACAATTTGTCCTAATGCATTTTTTTACTAATTTATTTTTCTTAACCTCTCAATTTCCTAAGACTAATTTTCCTAAAATAAAATTTCCTACAACAATTGTAATTGATTTTTCCTAATCTTAAAGTCCTAATACAATTTTTCCTAATTAATTTTTCTCAACCTCTAAATTTCCTAAAATAAAATTTCCTAATTTACTTTTCCTAATCTAAAATTCCTTATATAATTTTTCCTAATGTATTTTTTTCCTAATTTATTTTTCTTAACCTCTAAATTTCCTAAGACTAATTTTCCTAAAAAAAAATTTCCTAATTTATTTTCCAAATGTAAAATTTTTGATACAAATTTTCCTAATTTATTTTTTTTCCTAATTAATTTTTCCTAAACCCAAAATTTCCAAAAGTGAATTTTTCTAAAAAAAAGTTAGAAAACTAGTTTTTTAGAAAAATCAGGTTTAAAAAAAATAAATTTTAAAAAAATTGATTAGGAAAAATTCTATTAGGAATTTTAGATTAGGAAAAATAAATTAGGAAATTTTATTCCAGGAAAATTAGTTTTAGGAAGTTTAGAGGTTAGGAAAAATAAATTAGAAAAAAAAATACATTAGGAAAAATTGTATTAAGAATTTTAGATTAGGAAAAATAAATTAGGAAATTTTATTTTAGGATAATCAGGTTTACGAAATTTAACGCTTATGAAAAATGGATCAGGAAAAATGGCAGGGAAGCCCGTGGAGTTTTTACAAAATTTCCCTCTGTTCCTTCCTAGATCTTCCGGATGGAAGATTTTAGGAAAGGGTTCCTATTTAGATCTTAGGAAATTTAACTTTAGGTTCGTTTACCAACAGAATGCTGTAAACCCTGTAACCACGGCCTTAAGAGCAAAGTTCGAGCTCTGACGGACAAAAAAAAAAAAAAAAAAAAAATTGACTAAATTCCCAAGAATAATAAAAAAAAATCTGAATAGTTATTATTGTAGACCTTGATTTCGCGTTTGACGTAACTCTCCCCTATCCCCAAAAAATTCTGCATTATAAAAAAAAATATATATATAAAAAAATGGACCCGACCAGACACACATGCCAAGAGAGAAGAGATTCTAACTTGTGTTGTCTGTAGGCAGAATGACAAGCCAACGATTAAGTAAACCCCATTTAGAACCTTTGATTCCTCATTTAACTCCGTCATCTTAACTTAAGCGATTAAACAACCATCACAACACTAATAAGAATGAAAAAATCAGTTATGCTCTTATGACATTTTATTTTTAAATTTAATTTTTTGTTAAAAAAAAAAAAAAAGTCGATCGAAAAAAAAAGCGGGCGTAAAGGGAAAAACGTGTTAACTCCCATCATCGTTAGTCCTTTTTAACACGAAATAAATTTAAACGGCTTCTGTATTACACTTGTTTGACATGATAGGTCAAACCTTATCTTTTTTCTTCTAAAAAAAAAAAGAAAAAAAAAAAGAATACTACGTATGCGCTGACAGATTTTATCCCGAGGGTATGATTTTTTTTTTCTTAGTCACAAATTTTTGCACTTTTCGCGTTTTTATGAATGAATTTTTTTTTTAAATTATCATTTTTCGAAATTCGTCCTCGGAACGGTTTTTAATCTTGGTAGGAATATTAAAAAAAAAAACATACCATACGGTTTGATAAGATATTGTTAGAGAATGACCTCAAGCACATAAACATTAATCATTTCATACAAAACAATTTAATTATAATGACTGTATGATTTACTCGCCGTTTAAAGAAAGACTTTGTTATTCAATTATAACGACTAACGTTTAAATTAACAAAGCGGTTTATATTTTTAAACGGCTTTTTAAAAAAAAAAAAAGGAAAGAAAGAAAAGAGTTACATTAAAATTGACATTATTATCTTCTCGTTTTAAAATGATTAAATAATTTTTATCTTTTTCAAATGCAATTACAATTTCTGAGAATGGAAATTAATTGCTCAAATTAGATGAAAACACCGCGGCTAGGGGTGCTGCATAATTTTCAGGGTGAAAAGACTGCGGCCTAATTAAAAATTTGGGTGAAAGTGTAGTTTAGCTACCAGTATAAATTTGCCGAGTAAAAAACTAAATTAAGAAATTAGAAGCAGGGATCCGAAGCTTGAAAATTTTGGCCGATGCCAATGACTCGAGAAACTTAGCCGGCCGCGGTTGGCATATTAGCATCGGCACTGGCATCGGCATCGGGATCGGACCCTTATTTTAAAAATCGTCTAGAATGGCCAAATGATATTTTTTTTTTTTTTTTTTACTAAAATCAGAATCAGATATGATCGATGTCAATGCCGGTGCCGATGCCGGCATTGAATATAATCGATGCTTGGTGGGGTCGGCATCGACATCGACCCGAGAAGACCTGATTAAATTTTGAACGGAATCCGTTCATCCGTCCAAAAATAAAGGCCATTTTAAAAATACATGAATCCATAAATGGACCCACGGATTTTTATGTCCAAACACCCATGGGTCCGTCAGTTTTGCAACTCACAAAAGTTTTTACATTTCTTAAAAAATTGTAAAAGTCATGCAACCATGGATGTTTTGACCTGCGGAAACCGAATACGAAGTCAAAATCTAAAAAAAAAAAAAATTCAAGATGGCGGATGGTTGGTAAAATCTTATTTAAAATATTCTATTTTCTAGATTCGAACTTTGAAAAAGCTTGACTTATTTCTTTTTTTATGAACTTATATCTTCAAGTAAATAACGGATGGACAGTCATTTATCATTTATGCAATATTCAGCAAGAAGTCTGTACCTATGTTTAGCTTACGGGAAAAACAGCTTTTTCTGTGCGGAGGCATTTAATAATAAAAACGAAATATTTTAGGGGTTTTTGGAACTGCTAATTCTAAATCTGAAACCCAAATTTTTAAGAAATTGAAATTAAAGACGGTGGACTATTAACTTTGAAAATTTTCAGTGTTCTTAATTATTATTACTTGAAAAATAAAGACAAATTAATTTTCCGAGAGGCAGTTAATTAAGACAAGTTAATTTTCTGGGGGGTGTTAAGTTTCCTTCACAGTAAAAAATTTTAGGCCTATGTTAAAATTGACACAACTGATATGTTCAAATCGGCCTACATAAATTTTTTGTTAAGAAAAATAAAAAAATGGTTTCGTTTAATATTCTGCGTCCATTAACGATTGTCATTTTTCTGTTGTTTACAAGCACGTTTTGTTGATTTTTTAACATAATAACGTAACATAGACTTTATTTAGACTGTTTTTAACATATTTGCATAATATTTTTTTACTGTTTTTTGCTTCAAAAATTTCATTCCTTTCTTTGCCCAAAATCATCATCCAAGAATTTTTTAAAATTTTCTAGGAATCATTTTTATTACCAATCAATTACCTTTCCCACTTTAGTTTCTTTTCTACGAAATTATTGAGGAGAAATTATTTAAAGTTGACGTTCAAACGTCATTTTGTTATTGATGAAAACAAAAACAAAAAAAAAAAATTATCTTGCCACTTTGTCTCTTTTAATCGCCTTATTAATCAGTCGGTAAGTTAAAAAATATAGGCTAGACCATGTCTATCTATAGAGTGTCTTACTGCAAAAAAAAAAAAAAAAAAAAAAAAAAAAATATATGACTAATTTGCGGTATTGTTTATTTGTCTCTCCTTCTTGTTTGTTTGTGTTTTTCTCTCGAATTTTCAGAAATGAAATTACGCAATCTTATCTTTTGACGACTCTACCTTTCCGTTATCGTAACAAAAATGTAATCAATGTAATTAATATAGACTTTGAATTAAAATATTGAAAATAAAAAACAAGGAACGGAATTTAAAAGTGGCACTGATAAAATACCAAATTCTAACTCACAGACCTAAGCATTTCTATTGCAAGTTGATACCTGATGGCACTTACATAACTCTCCCTCGGGATACAGCCTCTGCTTTCTGCAAAATGGACTTACACTAACTGATTCTTTCTCCCTAGAGGGGGTAGGGGCCGGGCGGTGGTGGGGGGGGGGGGGGTAGGTTGAATTAGCGATGCTTGCCATTAACAAAGGAAGGGGTCCAAAGCCATCAAAAGAACGCTTAAAAAAATCCTCACACGGCCACGGACAGGTTGTTTCTTGACAACATATTTTTATTCGTTTTGTCACAAGGCCATTTTTCCTTTCGCATTAGCCATTTTTTTTTCTAAGTGCAGTTGTCAGGTCAGTTTTTGAATGGAATTTTTTTCTTGCGCAATAACAGTGATTGATGGGCATCACCCCCCTTTGTATCAATGCCCGGTTTTTTTTTTTTTTTTTACTCGACTTTTTCGTCTTCTGCCCTTCTTCTGTTTTGTTACTTTGATTTTTTATTGCTTTCTTTGTAAATGATTTTATTATTTATTACTGAAGTTTATTTTTTAAAAAAGATAGGGAATTTCATTATTTTTATTTTATTTTATTTTCCTTTTTATTTTATTACATCATTGCTTCGGACCTAGAAATTTTTATGACTTTTCGATCGTTTCTTATCCTTGGTTTTTTGCAAATTTTCAACTGGTTTCTTGAAAATGTTGTTTGTAAAACATTTGTAGCGTTTTGTAACACACGATCCGCCAAAAAAAAAAAAAAAATCATTCATTCATGGGAAATCGAAAGTAAAGATGAGAGAAGAAAATATTGCAAAAAAAGGCCTTCTTGCACCAACAGGAAAATTATCTCCAAAATTTCCAGGATTTTGGAATTCTGGGCCAGAATTTCTCATGAATTTTGGGAATTTCGTCAAGAAAAACGGGGGGAAAAAAAATGCCGAAAAATTTAAATCCGGGGGATAGGGATTGAAATTTTTGAAATTTTTGAATTTTTTGACGTAGGTCTTGGGGCTCGGTCCTGCTGTGGAAATCTGTCTGTCTGAGGGTGTGTCGGTATGTTCGAACCAAAAATTAATATTTAATTATTTTAATATTAAAATTTCAACTTTTAAGACTTAAATTAAAATTTTGACTAATTTTTTTCAACTTTTGACCATTTTCATCAAAAATTTTAAGTTTTTTTCGTGCCAGGAAAAAAATGATATTTTTATCAAAAAATTCGATTATTTTGGGCCGAAAACAAGCAAAAAAAAAAAAAAAAAAAAAAAAAAAAAAGCCTAAAATTTGAAAATTTACAGTGTATCTGAGTATGTTTAAGGTTAACTGAAACAATGCTTAAAAATTAGAGAAATTATATACCCCAAATGAATGAACTAATGTGAAGTAATTCTTTTTTAAAATTAAATGATTTCAAAGTACAGGACTTCCTTCCCAACCAAAAATAATTTTAATGAAGAAGAATACGATCCTGCTGGAAAACTAATGGGTTTCATGGACAAACCGTCATCTTTTTTCCTTCATCCCTCCGAATGGCTTGACGCACCTTGCAATTCAAGAATATCAAAAAATTGCAATTGTGCAACTTTGAACACAAAAGACAAATTTTTTTTTCCCTTTTTTTTGTATCAAAAAATAAATCATAACAATCGATCAAACGGAAAATCTCCCAAGCCCGATGGCTACAACAGTTGAAAAGACCATTAGTGGGTCGAAGTCACCCTTGTTTGAGATAATAACACATGATTGAAGTCACATTGTGTTTTCAATTGCCAAGCCATTGAGTGTCATCAAGGAGAGCAATTTTCTAATTGATGGAACGTAAATCTAAATCATAAAAAAAAAAAACTAGCCAGACACGAAAGACACACATCACATCGTAAAATTGGGCATCTCCCCCACCCCTCCTCCCCTTCTGACAGATTTCAAAAAACGAAAACGATCCTCTCATCCAATTACCATAATAAGAAATTAAAACAAAAAAAATTAAAATACGATCCCATACATCCTCATCACAGGTGTATAAATATCGTACCTGATTGACCGTAACAATTCGAGTAGTGAGCACCCAATTCATTTTTTTTTTTTCTCTCCCCAACAACAAAAAAAAAAAATTTAAACGATCATGTTACACAATCTTTAAAGTGTTGTAAACACAAAAATCGATTCGGGATTTTTTTGATCTACTTTGATCCTAACGAATTTGGACATTTTTCTTCCCCACCCCCCTCTCGCCCCCTTCAAAAAAGCAAAGCAGGTGGCTGTATCTTTATATATTGACGTTTAAGGGGAGAGCAATTAATCTCTTGTCGCGTGTGGGGTCCGTTCCAAAGGAAAAAAAAAAAAAAATTAAGGGTGTTTTTTTACGTGTCTAACGTGAATAATTTTGAATGAATTAAATTAAAAGTGTCAGGTTTCGATTAGAAAACCGAAATTTTCAAAGCCTAAAGACATTTTTTAATTTTCAACCGAAAACAATGGAATATTTTTTTTAATTTTAAAATCAAGAGCTTCAGTATCTTCGATGAAAAAAATGATAAAAATCAATTTCGATTCAACAAAAATTTCTTACATTTTATGTCATCGATGATATTAAAAACGTTAAAAAGGATTGTGTAAAACATCGTGAGGTGAAATCCATTATCTAAATCATTTTCTCACGCCCTTTTTTTTTCTACAAAACTGTCGATAGTAACCGAGTACACCCTCGCCTGGTTTTATATTTTTTTTATTTTTCGAAAAAATACAAAAACGAAATAAGATCAGACTTGGAAACCCCCTTAAAATAAATGGCTAAAAAAAAAACCATTTAAACCCATATTGCATGATTATAGGATGCTCCTTAACGGTGAAGAGGGTGAACTAATTATTATAGCATGTTGCACGAATGGTAGCTCTATGGGAGATGAGTTTGATTTAAAAAAAAAAAAAAAGAAATACAATGAAAGTCTATCGTCATTCTTGAAAGCAGATATTTTAACTTTGATTTTTTTTTTAAATGATGTGAAAATTTAGAAATAAAAAATCTCACCTAATTTGTGCTTGGATTTTTGGATTCTTCTTTATTTGTATTACTTTTTTTTTTTTTTTAAAGTGTGGTCGGTTTTCCCATAAGTGAGCGTCCCGGCGGTTTAAAGATTTTAAAGTATACTGAACTGATTCATGCTTTTCGCATCTTGATTGTGAACGATAAGTGCTTGATCATTATCAAAACCCATTCATACAAAATATGTGAATGAGGTTATTTTGAAACATGATTAATAAAGAGATATTAAAATTAATGAAAAAAATTTTTTTTTATCAACCAGCAATGAGCACCAGGAAAAAGTTTATAAAAATTGTTTTAATATTTTTAAAATTAAAGTGCCATAGATGCTTCAAGTGCCAAGAGAGCGAACTATCAGATAGCCAAATTCGAAACTCAAAACTGTCAGAACCTCAAGCTATCAGAACGTCAAACTTATTTGCCGTTTGATAAAAAATTCAAATTTTAATTTTTGACGAATGGAGAGCAAAGTGCAATTTTGAAATCATCCGTGAGAAATGCACGATTGAAATAAAACCTTTAGAAACGTCAATTGAAACTTTTTTTTCAGGAGCTACGGGGAGGGGAAGGGGGGGGGGGGAGTGAGCCATAAAAGCTATACACCGATAGTTTTTTTCCAGTATATAGTAAAATTATGTTTTGAAAGAGGTCCTACACTTTTCAAGTGGCTTTCCAAAAAGTCTCATAGGAGACATTCCAACTATTACGTCGTACTGGAGGATCCAGGTGCCCCCAGGTGCCCCCTTCCCCCAAAACTGAAGCAATTTTACACTTTTAATAGGAAAGGGGGGGCTTGTGACCTAATTTCATTTTTTATCATTAAAAAAAATAAACAAAAAAAAAATTACACTAATAGAATTTAATGTTTTGGGCTCATTTTAAGCTTTCGCCTTTAGGAATTTTTTTCCAGGAGTGGGGGTTCTCCCTTGAAAAAAATTCCTGGGTTTGCAAGTGTTACGTCGTTATTTTTTAAGGAATTTTGACTCTCTCCCACCTTATCTTTAATTGTCATCACTAGCCCGAATCCCCTTAAAAATACGTCAACATTATTTTGGGGGTTCATGGAAAAAAAAAAAGAACCTGTTGATTCTTATAAATAAATAAATACATTTTAGATCTCCATCCCCCCCCCCTCTTCCGCCCTTTTGGCAGCTTGTAAAATTTGAAAAACCGATTATAATTGCTGACGATGACGTCATCATTTTCCACATCTCCCCGGCTTTTGTTATGAAATAAAAATCTCCCCCCTTGCACCCTTCACTCTTTACAGAAGGATAAGAGATCGTAGGGAAATATATTCTCGCGTTGGGGGGGGGGGGGGGGGGGGGCGGTAGAACTTTGAATAAAATTTATTTTAAAAAAACTACTACTCAGAAAAGAAAATGACTAATGCGAAAACAAAAATATGTCACAAAACATTTCCTTAAAAATCATGCCAAAAACAATAAAAATATTTTGTCAAGACACAACCTGTCCATTGTCATGAAGCATTCAAAAAAAAAAAAAAAAAAAAAGCTCATAGGATAGTGAATTTAAGGAGCATGGAGCCATTAGACTTTCTCCTGGAAGACGATTTTATTTTTTTCATATTTTTAAAAAAGTAATGTCATCTTAAAATAAGAAGGGCCATAAGCTTTACATAAGATTTCAATTGTGATCGGAAATGTAAGAAGAACAATGAAAAATAATATGAAAGTTTTAGCAAATTTTCATAAATGTTGGACACCCAAGAATTTTTTTTTAAGGCTCATGGGTGCAAATTCGCACTGGAATGTTGGTACACTGGAATGTTGGACCAACATTCCATAGTGAATTTCCATTTATACTGTATATGACTTTTCTGCATTTTTGAATTTTCTGCAATGCAATCCCTGTAGCCGTTGAAGTAATAATAAAAAATTGAAAAAAAAAAAAAAAAAAAAAAAAAAAAGACAATAGTCAAGAACAAACTTCGTTTTTTTTTTAAAAACATTATTAAACGCCTTGATAGTTTACATTTCTCGTCCCCCTTCGACGAAGACTTACAATTGTAGGGGTGTCTGCTTTTGATTATGCTTCTGGCTAATTAAAATTGAGGGTGGGTTCAAAGAGCAGTTCATAAACCGTCTCCAAACTAGATTTAATTTAATCAATTCCCATTTTAACGGTCCTCTCCCTTTCCACCCCAAGGTTAAAGTTTTCTGGGTTAATTGCCTTCTCCCTTTCCCCCAGCAAGAACAATAAATATTGGCTTTCTTAAAATAAAAAAGCTCGTTGGTGACAATAATGATGAACCTGTTGAAAATGACACCTCAAAGGAAGTGTACTCCATTACTCTTCCAAGTCACTTGTCGCTTCGACTTCCTGTTTCTTTTTTTATATTTTTTTATTAATTTCTTGATCGCTCCTCCTCCTCCTACTCCTCCACCTTGGTTTTTCATTGTTGCATCTTTTCGCGGGCAAGAGATATTTTATTTATTTAATGACCATCATTTCCTGTTGGGGATATACATGTTATAATCTTGCAAGAACTGACTGGTCATTGTATCAGCCGTCGAAAAGTTTCACCGGCTCCCCGCGTCAGTCACGGCTTGGTAAACACCCTTGATATTATTATTATATTGTTGTCTTTTTTGATTTTTTTTTTTTTTTCATTCATCCCTTCGAGATTGACTAGCACTGTAAATATAATTACCATTCATTCATGTTTTCCCTACCTTGACGGTCTTGATTCACTCATTTGCTGATCGCCCTTTTCCTGAAAAAGGGTCCGGAAATTTCTTTTCATCAATGAAGTCGTATGACTTGGTTCGTGTCTGGTAAAACCGGACGATTATTTTATTTAATTTTTTTTAAATTCTTTTCGTATTGTGTCTGTTACGCTTTGACCTCATTTACCTTATCGTAGTTTTTTTTTTTTCTTTTTTAATTCATGTAATATCTAGGTTAGTTTATAAAAGCTTCTGTTTCTGAACATGTCTGAACGTGTTGCAAGATAGCCTTACTATTTCGTACCTCAGAGATAATGAGACGGTAGCTCCTATGGTAAAGGTTGGTTTTGGATCACATCATGCTTAGCTTATGAAGAAATGAAGTCATCCGTAAGCTAAACATAATGTGATCCTAAATCAAATCGTTCATTAGAGTTGCACCCCCCTGTTTCGCGCAAAAGACAAATTCAAAGCACACATAACAAACTTAGAAAAAGGAAATGTTTTGAACATGTTATGTCTTGCAACAAAACCGGAATATTTCGAAGCGAAGCAAAAATTCTTTGCGACAACGGGCATGTCGTTTTTCGACAAGATATTTTCATTTGCAATTGTTTCCACATGATTTTCAAGAAACTGTTTGATTCCCTACCATTTTTCCTAAAAAAATAGATTCCTAATCCATTTTTCCTAAAAAAAATAAATTCCTAACCCATTTTCTTTATTTAAAAAAAAAAAAAAATATTGATTCCTAATCCATTTTTCATAAAAAAATAAATTCCTAACCCATTTTTCCTTAAAAATTTGGTTCCTAAACTCGTTTTCTTAACTGTTTTTTTCGAATTTTTAATTTTCCAAAAATTTTTTGATTCCTAAAATTAAATACTAAAATCCATAAAATAAAATTTAATAAAATCTCTTTAGTAATTAGTAAACTACTAATTAATCTAGTTACTAGATTAGTAAATTACTAAATTACTAGTTACTAGCTAGTAATTTAATAAAATCCCTTTAATAATTAAAAAATTATTAAAAATATTCATTTTGGGAAATTTTATTCTAGGAATCAAAAAATTTTGGGAAAATTGAAAATTAGGAAAAACATTTTAGGAACGAAACTGTTTATCATGTCGTCAATAAGTATACGAAAATTATCATTACCCACGTTTTCCTTATGGGTATACTTATACGAGCGATAAATATACCGTGTATTTAACATCCCTGGATGAATGACTTTCATTTAAAACTAAATTTTTGCATTGAAAAAAAAAAAAAAAAAAAAAAAAAATGCAAATAAATAATTTTGAAAGCCACTAAAAATTTTGAGGAAGCTTCAGTGAATACCGAAAGGAATTGCTATTTTGTCAAACAATCCATTTGTGGGAAAAAAATTCCTAGGTATCTAACTAACTCCTTTGACTTATTCTTGTGTTTTCGGTACAAGTTTCAACTTGTCCCTTGCAAATGTGTACCAGAAAAACGAAATCAAAGTTTTTTGACCACAAAATTTTTTGGAATTATTTTCCGGGCATAAACATTTCAGACAAGTTGGAACTTGCACCAAAATTTCCTGGATACACCAAAAAAACCAGCCTAAACTTCCTCGCAAAACTTCTCACAGTTTCATTTTTGTGCTGCTTACAAATCATTACCTATATTTTTATTCATTAAATTAATCACTCAAACCAAATAAATTAAGTCATAATGTCTAAACAGATTTTGCTGATGCGATTAGCTTTAATTTGTGCAAAAATATTCATGGATAAAACAGCTATCTTCTTCTCAGGTTTGACGAAAGCCTAAAATGTGCCCTAAAATTTGTATTTTATCTAGTCAAAATTGTTTTAGTTCAGGGAGGAGGGGGGAATACAGTGACATCCAACTATTCAACTCAAGAAGCTGTGATACTCATGTTCTTTTTCAGGGACTCCAATTATTACAAACGCAGGGATCCTTTTCCCTTCTAGTTACCACACTGCTATGCTACACAGATCTTCAAAAACAAAAAAACTCATCTCCTACAATACAGCGTAATATTTCTCTTCTGTCAATATCATAAAACCTACTCACTCAAATCATATCTGAGATTTCGGTAAGCCTTTTGTCAGATTGTTTTAAAATCTTACCTTAACGATCAAATATTTTGGTGTGTCAAGTTCATCATCACATGTCGCAGCATAAAAGTCTTCATCCTCCAGAGAAGCTGAATCCCCTCCATAATCTTCATACAGAGTGTCCAGATCCATTTTTACTGATTCCTGTGGAGAAAAAAAAAATGAATAAAAAAATCATATAAACAAACTTTTTATTTCCTAAAGGATAAAGAAAAATATTATCGTATCATAAAAGAATGTAAAAAAAACTGAACAACTGATAAGATAGTAAGTAGTTTATTTTCATCAAAACATTTTTCTTGAAATAAAAAAAAAATTGGCCTTTTTTTTTTTTTCTGCTTTCTTGATTTCCCCCCCATGGGAAAAAAATTGCAACATTATTTACTCCAACCTATACCTAAACCCTACTTATGAATGGGATGAGAGGACACTTGATGTGGTTGATTCATGTAATTTGAGATTATGGGAAAGAAAGGATCAATTACTTTCATATAAAAAAGAGAAAACGAAATAGGGGAAGATTGTTCACCTGAATCAAAGTAATAGGATATATCCAAAAAAATAATCTTTATTCTTTTTCCTATACTTCACAGAACCGACAAGTGTTAAATAATAAATAAATTGCACCCGGGGATCGTGATTTTAATATTTCAAAGTTAAAAAACGCATCCTGAATACATATAAACGATTAAACAAATCCCCAACTTACGATACAAGTTTTTTAATTTCCAAAACATATTCAATTAGTATCATCAAAGTTTCCGTTTTAAAATTAACATAAATCTAATTATTTTAAAATTTTCGATACTTCGTATATTGCATAACATTTTCATTGGAAAAAAATGTTAACTGCAGTCACAAATGCATGTGACACCAGGTTATCGTTGGGCACGTACAAAAAAAAAAAAAAGAAACAAAAATAGTCGCCATGTTGTTCATTCATAAAAATATTTTAAATAATTACTCATACGTACCAGTCAAAAACACCGTATCCAACCGATAAAAATGATCGAAAACTATATTAACTTAACGGATTTTAATTATAAATAACGATTTCCATACAAAAAATATAAAATAAAAGATCAAAACAATCCCGTTTACATTCCACTTTGCAGGACGAGCAAAGCGGTTATGCACGTTACTTCAAATGCTTTATCATTTATTTTCGGAGTCTGCTCACAGAGGGCAGCACGAACATCACATGACGAGACCCTGCATGTTCATAATTCGAACAGATTGGACGCCATGGTTTTATTCTCACGTTATAATTAAATGCGGCTGGATTTCAATATCGTTTTAATTGTCGTATAGTTTAACATATACGACCACAATCGGCCCTTCTTGCACGAAATTTTTTTATTTCATTCATGGTTTTGTCGTTGACAGAACGACGAACTCAGCGTACGATGGTCTGTTTTTTTTTATCATGGTTTTTTCAAAACGTTGTCCTTTTTTATTACTGTCTTGTGACAGGAAAAATCGTGACAGCGACTGCAAATTTATACTCTCCGTTCCTAAGTCCCGGGGGGTGAAAAAATCAAGTTTTTTATGGGGCAGGAAGAGGAGGAAAATATGAATGGCACCTCTAAAACACGAAGATCCTAAATTCCTTATCTCTGTCAGGAATTTCATATCGGAAGCAATAATTGCAGTCTCTGAAGATCGAGAAAATCAAGTTTCTTAGGGAACGGTAAGCGAGGGTGTAAATTGAAAAAAGAAAAAAAAAATTGAAAAGGCAAAACTTAGGCTTGCCATTTATACTCTTTTTAAGAGTATTTACTCTCTTTTTTTAGGAGAAAAAAAAAGTAGTATCTTTTTTTTTGGAATTTGCCTGAATATACTCTTTTTTTTCAAATTTTAAAGAAGAGTACTCCTTTTTAAAAATTATTTTAATTCTAAAAATTATGTTCGTTAGTTTTGCGAAAAACGTCATTTTATTTTTCATAGTCAAATAATTTTTTTTTTTTCTTTTTTCTCCATAACCTTTTCCTTGAAGTTTTATATTCTTCTCTTGGGTATATTATACTCTTTTTATACTCTAAAAACGTTCCCGACCATTTTTCCTAAAAAAATTAATTGCTAATCGATTTTTCCTAACCATTTTTTTTCTAATTTTCAATTTTCCTAAAAATTTCTTTATTCATAAAATAAAATTTCCTAAAATGAATATTTTTCCTATTTTTTTAAAACCCTAAAGGGATTTTAAAAGATTTTATTTTAGGGATTTTAGGAAGTTTTATTTTAGTAATCAAAATATTTTAAGAAAATTGAAAATTAGAAGAAGAAAGCAAAAAAAAGTTAGGAAAACAACTTTAGAAGCCAAAATTTTTAGAAAAAATGGATTAGAAATTTATTGATTTTTTTTTTTTTTTTTTTTTTAAGGAAAAATGGTATTGAAAAATGGTAGGAAATCTCTAAAAAATCAAATTCCATACTCTAATTATACTCTATTTTTCTTACATCCATATACTCTTTTTTTAATTTTAAAAAATGGCAAGCCTACAAAACTACGTTAAGTCCTGTTTTCAATTTGATACCAAAATCTCTTAGTCAAAGAGGGGAGAAGGGGGCGCAGAATTTTTCTTAGCAAATAACGATCAAGAAAACGCATGCATTTTTTGCATTTTCTCGAATTTCATGTCTTAAAAATTATTCGGAACCCTTTTAAAACATTCGTAACAACCTTAGTTTCGGGATAGCTCCAAGACTAAACGAACCACATTTCATTTAAATTTATGGGCATTCAGTAGAGCGTTAGCGGAATCTCTTTTTTTTTCTGAAGGATTCAGCAGCGGTTAGCGCGGAATAAGGGCTTTTTCGACGCAAATAACCAGAATCTGCATCGATCAGCTCTAATTTTTCGTTTTTTCTTTCCTTTTAATTTTTAATTTCCCTGTGGGGGACAAATTAGACCCAAACGGTCATAACCAAGTGCTTCAAAAACTAATGTATCTTATAGAACCTACAAAGTTTCTGAGTGAATTACCTTCACCAGTGTAAGAAAATAGTATTCACCTACAAAGTTTTGGGCTTTTAAATTGCTAGTCATTAGGCCGCATGTTTGGACTGGAAATTTCGGAAAGGCCAATTGTTACTGTATTCCTGATGACTTAATTAACATAAAAGTGTAAAAAAAAGAAGATTTCAATTCCAAAAGTCTAAGTCTTGCGATTTTCAAATTTCAAGAAGCAATAACCAAATTTTTTCAAAGCTTTTGAATCCGACCTGCAGTTTAAAAACCATGCACCAAAACTAATTCTCAACTTCAAATTCGTAATTTAAGTAATTTAAAAAGCAAAATTTCCGATAGGAATCGATCCTCAAAAAAAACAGGGGCGGACTGGCCATAAGAGCTGTTCGGGCGATTACCCGAAGGGCCGCTTAATAATGAGGCCAAGAGGCCGCCTGATATTCGGCCGCCCGCAAGAGGAAAATATTGAGGAAAAAAGTATAAAGTTATTTATTTAGTACTACTACTATATTTATTTATTGATTTAAAAAAATGAAAAAACCCTCCCTCCCCTCCCCCCCATAACTTATATGGGCCAGTTAAAAGTTTTGCCCGGGCCGGAAAGATTTCCCAGTCCGCCCCTGCTTAAAAATATGGATTTGTGTTAAAGCTGTTCAAATTACTAAAAACAACTGTTGGGATATTTTTATGAATTTAAGAAGAGCCGAGTTGCCATAACTGGGGCTCTTTCTGGGCCCCAAGAATTTTTCACAAAATCGCAATTGTGATTTTCGGATTCTACGGGTTCAAAAACATAATCTGCCATGTTTTCGACCAAATCAGTGCACGTAAAAGGATCGGGCATAGTGAAAAGCGAAAAATTAAAAAATACCTAAAGATGTTTCACTTACGGGCCCCAGAATTTTTTTTGAAAAAAACTGTTGTCATTTTCGGATTCTACAGGTCCGAAAAAATTGGAAAAAAAATACTGAGGCAAAATTATTGGCCTTTTAAATAAACATGAGGCCTACTCTTTTTTTAAAAAAAGTTTAAGAGATTAAATCTGCACCATTGCTGATTACAATTCAACCATTAGAAATCGAATGTTACAATAATTCTTATGTACAATACATCTTAGTCACAATGGAGAGAAAAAATAAATGTATAGCAAAACTCACCATTTTTGAAATTTCTTCCGGCAATTGCGATGTCTCAACTGAATACGACATTCGAGATTCGGTTCGCAGCTGACTGAAATGAAGGCTGAACTCATTTCTCGTCGTTATCGGGGGTTGCATTATTTTCGAAACACTCCCGTGAGTAGCCTTTAAGACTACTACTTAAAAAAAAGAAGCTACTTTAAGTCCCTAACCCTACCAAACCGGCCGAGCAAAAGGTCAACCCTGTGCGAAAGCGACCTACGGAACTCTATAGCGAATAACGAAAAAAATGTAAACGCGCGAGCAACCCCCTGAAGAAAAAAACCATAGATGAGCATCTGAAAAAAAAAAAAAAAATGCATAAATTGAGAATATTCATAGCTTAAAAGCACCGTTCGTTTTTTGGAAATCCTATAGTTCGAAAAAATCCAAACGATTGCATTTTAAGGGAGGAACCTCTGTTACCATAAAATGTTTGAAAATTAAAGCCATAGAAAAATGTGATCGATTAATTATTAACAATTTTTTAAAAATGGGAAAGAATTTAGCAACCGGATTTCCAGTGTTTTAAGCAAACTCAAACAAGCCATAAGGAAAACGAGGGCATAGCGTGGGGGGAGGGGGGTTAGCTACCATCCTAACGCTTTTTAAACTAAGATTCATTCATTTTATATTTACCAAAACCTGATCTTGGAAGTCGCCGAATTCCGCGTGAAACCACATATTCATGACTTGGCAGCAGTGGAAGCCGGGATGTCTTTGTAGCAAATTATAAGGTCATACAGTATCTAATTTGACCTGACTCAGTCCCCGCAGTAAATGGGCTTTCACTTGAAAGGCTGAAACCTAATTATAATATTTTATAATTAATACAAATGCATTTTAAAATTTCTTCCTTGGGATCATATAAGTATTACGTAAGCACATAATAGGGGAAGGAGAAGTTGATGGAATGCTTACGGCTGTTTACGGAGGAGGGGGGATTCCATGTCTTCAAAAGATTTGTAATTTTAAAAATTTGCCATAAAAAAATATTTGCTGCATTATTCAGTGCAAAAGTGGTCTCAGTAGTTTATAATATTATTTTACAATTCCATTAGTTCAATTCTGGCTATAAAAATTAAGTGGAGATTACCGAAAGAGCCATTATAGCTTATATGCTAGCTATGGAAAAATAAGTGGAAAATACTTACCGACTCTGCCGGCGTCATGTTATTGCATCATCACCTTCAAATCAATATAATCAGTAGCATCATTACAACCATTACCACTCCCAGTACGAAACTTTCTTAAAAACATGGTAACTTTCAAACTCTTAGCACTCTTTCATCAACTGAAACAAAATAAAAAAATGAAGCAGGTTAATTAAAAAGACATTAACAAATTTTCCATCACAAAAATATGGTGATCTCATAAAACTTGGAATAGCAAACTCTGGTGCAAATTAATTTTGAACAAGTCAAATTATCATATTAATTTTTACCTCTACATATTTTTGCAAATTTTCCAAAAACTTCTAAACCGAAACTTTAAACATAATTTTTTTTCTTAAAAAAAAAAAAAGAGACAAAACCTACCTAAAAATTGAAGGAGCATAATGATCTGGTGTTTTTTTCTAAGTCAGTCAAACTTTCGCTAAGAATGATTTACAAATCGACCAACTGCAACTGCTTGGTAAGAGACGGTATTTTATATGAGGAACTATTGCCTTTCTCTTCCATTTCCGATTTCGCTTCTTGGAGTTCTTTTTCGGAATCCATGCCCATAGTGACGTCCCCTTCAGTTTTCGACTGATTCAATTCATCCGCGGGAGCGCTATTTGAGGCTATGACGGTTTGTTCGCTCGTGTCTTTCATGACCACGCTTTGTTCGGATTCCGTGTTTTCAGCTAATTCGACGTCGACGCTCATCGAACTCGGGGCGGATCGAGCTCCTTCGTTGTTATTTTCATCTTAAAAAAAAAAAAATAATAATAATTTTTAAAAGTAGAAACTTAGATTTCATTCGCATCGATTTTTTCAAACGTACTTGGATTAAAAGCAGATCCTAATGAATTTTCTTCTGCCTCAACGTCACCAGTCACTGGAACTAGACTCTATGTAATGACGTCACTCCATCTGGTGTTACACCAGCAACAGGTACTTGATTATTTTGAGTTGAGCCAGCAGCTGCTTTGTCCTTCTCGGCTTTGGGTTGTTCTAACAGAAAAAAAAATTGTGTTCATGTAACATTTAGTAATAATATTTCGTATTTCCCAATACTAAAAACCCGAAAAAAACCCATTAAATTTTCAGCAGTTCCCTTAAAAATCCAGAAATTTCTTTGATCAGTCCCCATAAATGTCTATCCTTACATGTCGATAAAAAAAAAAAAAAAAAAAAAAAAAATACGAAAGTAAGCTAAATAGTAATTTTTAAGTTTTAATAAGTCATTTTTAAGTTTTATAAAGCCTATCCATCTTTGCACTTAAGCTTAAAGGGAAATAGCAACGTTAAGGCGTAGTCCTACGTTGTCAAAAAAAAAAAAAAAAAAAAAAAAAAAAATCCTAAGAGTCAATCCCTTCTTTTCCCTTAAAAATTTTGTTAGGACTCACCTGCTTCTAATTTCCTCATAATAACTAAAACCTCCCTTAACTGAGTAATAACTTTCAAAATTCTTGAAAAAAAGGATCGGCTCAACGGCTCCGAAATTAAGGGCTGCATCGCTGAAAGCTGAATATCAAAACCTCCATTCACTTGGAGCCATTATCGCTACGCTTTTCTTCGTTAACCTATCCTGAATCTTCCCTTTACTATCATTTTCCTTAAGCTTAACCTCTAAATCGGGCGTCGGATTTCGCTTTGGCGTTTGCAACTTTCAATTCGTATAGAAGAGCCTCAATGTGTTCTTTGACGAAAGTCGTGACTTCCAGCGCTCCAGAAATCAACAATTTGAGACTTGTATGTCAGGTCGGATCTGGGAAACTGCTCATGCTCATAAGAAGATTGGTGACGCGCTCTAAACCAGTTTCGGAGCATCCGTTCGAGGTGAGAACGTTCGCCATGATTTTCAAATGTTCCTGGTTGACCGGGACAGATTTTTCCTCGTCTAACTGTGTGAAACTTGCCGACGACAAATTCAAAATATGCAATCATTTATCGGTAAGTTGAGTGCTGACCTTGACCAACGGGCAAGTCAGCATCGTTATCACATGTTCCATCAGCGATTTATCGAAAGTTGTCGACGTTCCAATTTTTAACTCGTTCATCCAAATTTTAGACGATTTCCTGCTGTTAAAAATTTCCTATCAAACTAAAATGTCCCAAGACGCGGTGCTTATCGGTTTTTTAACGGTCGCATTGTTCTCCTCGGGTTTCTCCTGCAGAATTTCCTGATAAAAAGAAAAAAAAAAAAAACGATTAGTACAAAGTTCCTACTTTTTGTTTAAAAAAAAAAAACTGGATTTCCCAACGAACTTTCAATTTTTCAAAAATAAATAAATAACATTTAAAAAAAAAATAAATATTCCTACATCTCGCGATACTAAAGTCTTCTTACAGGTTGACGCCTGCCTATGTCAACCTTCCCCAGAAAGTAAACACCTATCCTAGGGCATGCGTCCTTCGATTCTTCTCTGACCACTGCTGGACCACTGTCGGGTGTTGATAGCCAGTTGAAACCATATCGGAATCGCTTTCAAGTGCAATTAAAAAGCTTAAACAGTTGGCCGGTGATGGCCTCAACCCAGTTATATACCAACTGCAAAACTCTAATGTCCTGCCGAGACATAAAAATTAGTCTTCATTATACGTAACGATTGACTTGGGTAGTTCCATAAGCTACGCCTCTGGAACGACTTTAGTTAACCGTGTAATATAATTGAAGGTAATCTATATGACATCGACAGAGACCAAATGCACCTAAAAAAACCCTAAGCTACCCATTCGCTCCCGAGTATGTTTGGATAAGTGGATACCTTCTTATCTAACTACTCCTAACTACTGCGCTCCCTCCTACAACGGAGATCGTCACGAGATCCTTGAGCTCTCTGGACTGAGGCGTCCGGCACTACCCTCGCATTATGGTGAAAACCACCTCGCCGGTACTACAAGGCTCGTCCCCGTTCGATTTCTCACCTGAGACGTCGATCCTTTATAACATACGAGATAAAGGTCAACGGCACATCGGAAACGAATGCGGGTTTACAATCTACGCTAGGCACGCCACCCTTGCTTTGGCCTTTCTCTCCGATCCAGGCCAGGTTCCCTTCGCAAAAAAATTACAAAACGAAAAACCCCCTTTCCCCATTAAAGCGTTCCTAACAAAAAGAAAAATGAAAGTTCGCAGGCCTCATCCATGCGGTTGAGAACTAAAAAAAAATTTCTAAATAACTAAAAAGGATCTACTTAACTTATATTATCCAGCCGTTCCGGGTTCGTAGATTCATTCACTACTTCCGTGTCGGATGACTTAGAAAAAAAATTCCAACGAGGCAATTTCCTTTCAGGGCTCTCTTGACGAGGGAATAGAGCGGATGTGGAAGACCGACTTTCGAAGCAAATCGGTCAGCCCAACGGGCTTTCTCCCTAACCTATGAAAGGTTCAAACTTAAAGGTTTTCCTGGAGAAAACATAACCTATGAGGATCTTGGTGGTAAAAAATCGTAAAAACTTAAAAATAATTGTTTTCTAAAAGAAGAAACACAGTGAGAGTCAAATGGAACATGCAAGAGGTGAAATAAAAAAATTAAAAAAATACTGAAATGGGGGGGGGGGGAGTGGAGCTGGAAAAAAACTGATCAAGCTAAAAGAAAAGTCACGAGGGAGGTGTGCAATTTTGATAGTTTTTGTAAAACGTCTAATGCGGGAGTGGAACCATATGTGAAAAGACAAGCGATTCTCATTTCGTACTGGCCGGTTCTCCAAACTTGATTAAACATAACGAATCTGTGAGTGGCGGCAATCGAATGAAGAAGCGGGGTGGCGCTGTAGGAATATAAAGCGTTGCACAAATCCACTGACCATTAGTGAAGTATGCATTTTCCGGAAGAGTGATCACTTAAAGCGTCCAAACGAGCTAAAACTTGCTGCAGCTCTTTTAAACCTTCCAAACTTTTGGCTCTCGAGCAAAGCACTGGAATTAAAAAAAAAATTGATTTTATTAAAAATTTTGGATATATTTATAAAACCAACAGAGAAGCGTCAACTAGTTAGCTCTATTTCGGCATAAAATTAAAACTTTTTACTCACAAGAATTTATTAGCAAACAATAGCAACTGAAGCCTGAGGATTTGGTCGGAAAATCAAGGTGTAAGAGGCACTACTATACGCGAATAATGCAATGGGAAATTTTATCTGAACAAAATCGTACCTACTATCATCTTGAACTGGTATGAATAAAAATAGCACGGTTCGTTTTTTGGAAATCGTACAGCTCAGAAAAAACCAAACGGTTGCATTTTAAGGGAGGAACCTCTGTTGCCATAAGAAGTTTAGAATTAAAGCCATAAAAAAAAGTGATCGATTATATATATTAACAATTTTTTTTAAATGGGAAAGAATTTAGGGGACCCTGACAAAACCCCGAAATTCAGAACCCCGAAATTTGCAGAACCCCGAATCGGGGTTTTGCAAATTCGGGGTTCAGTAAATCGTGATAAAAGTATTTTTTTTATTTTTATTTTATTTTTTTATTTTATTTTTTTTATTTTATTTTTTTTTATTTCATTTTATTTTAGTTTGACTTATGTCAAATTTTTTTTTTTGCTTCATTCCTTCCTGTCTAATGCATCCATATGGATGCACAACAAAATACTCGGTAGCGACAAAATCAAGGAAAATAATAATAAAACTTCGTCAGATTTTGACGAAACTTCGTAGGTAGGGGTATTTAAGGGCGCTCTTCTCGAATTTGATGTCAGAATTTACCGATTTTTAGAAACAAAATGGCGGCAGGCCCTTTAATGGCAGAACATAATAACTCATAAGTTATATTTTTTTATTTTGGAAAAGTAACTCTTAAAAAAAATAATTAGTTGCCCTTAATAACTGCGCATAGTGAGTATTACTCGGAAAAAACAGATAGATAAAACGGATATTGCGCCTATTATTAGCTTATGGCTATTAGTATAATGGTTTAGAGCTATTAAAAAAATAACTTTTTCTGAACTTTTTCGTAAAAATATCTTTGTAAGGGGCCTTCTCGGGCTCCTACGTCGAAATAGACTCCAAAGTCGGAATCTCTGACCTCGAAAACAGTTAGGCCATAGTTTAAAATCGCTAAAAAATAAAAAATTGAGATGACGACGTTACATTTAACTCCTATGCACGGATTGCCTAATACTGGGTTGCAAGGCGCTGTACTTGCTAGGGATGAGTTTAAGACTCTCTACTGTGGTTTAGCTTTAAAAATGCAGTGCACTGCTAGAATTGGAAATTTCCCGAATTCATTATAGTTGACTGATTCATGGCTGATTATCTGCTATAACATACTTATTGTGATTTAGCTTAAAAAATGCAGTACACTTTATTCAACCTGATCTGCCTCACTTTAATTACAATTTTTTAAAAAAGTCAGGATTGCAAACATGCAAAACCCTGAATTTGCAAAACCCCGAATTTGCAGAGCCCCGACTTTGCAGAACCTCGAATATAATTCATGGAAAATTATAGTACTTTCAGAACCCCGAATTTGCAAAACCCCGAATCGGGGTTTTGCAAATTTCGGTGTTCTGCATTTCGGGGGTTTATCATAGACTCGAATTTAGCAACCGGATTTCCAGCGTCTAGCAAACTCAAACAAGCCATAAGAAGAACGAGGGCATACATAGATCGATGGGGTTAGCTACCATGCTTCTACCGTTTTTTAAAATTAGATTCATTTATTTTATATTTACCAAAAGCTCATCTTGTAAGTCGCCGAATTCCGCAATGAAAATACATATTCATGACTTCGGAGCAAAGCAAGCCGGGATGTCTTTGTAGCAAATTCCAAGGTTATACAGCGCCTAATTTGACCTGATTCAGCCCTCGTATCGTAGTAAACGAGCTTTCATTCTAATAGCTGAAACCGAACCATATAATATTTTATAATTAATATAAATGGACGTTCAGATTTCTTCTATGGGATCATACAAATATTATGTAAGCACATAACAGGGGAGGGTTGATGGAATGCTTATGGCTGCTTCCGGAGGGGGGAGGGGAATTCCATGTCTTACGTAAAATTTGAAATTTTAAAAATTTAGTATTACGTATTTCTCAATATACGTCTTAACATATTTAAAAAAAAAGTAAAATTTGTTTAGGAATTTAATAAAAATTCCCCCCAAAATCCACTTATTCCGTCAGTTCCCCAAATGTTTCTAAAATTTTAGCAAAACCCGGTAAGAATTTCTAAAAACCCCCCCCCCCAAAAAAAACATGAAATTTTCAGCAATTTCCTTAAAATTCCCGAAATTCTTTTGACAAGTCCCCATAAATGTCTATCCTTATATGTCGCTAAAAAAAGAAAGAAAAAAAGCACGAAACTAAGCCCGACAGAGCACCGCTTTTATAAGCCGTTTTTATATTTTTTTTACATTTTATAAAGCCTGCCATTCTTTGCACTTAAACTTAAGGGGAAAAAGCATTGTTAAAACGTAGTCCTTTGTACTCAAAAAAAAAAAATTCCTGAGAGTCAATGTCTTGTTTTCCCTTCTTCTATAAAACATCAATGTCTTCTTTTAAAATTTTGTTAGGGCTCACCTGCATCTAATTTCCTCCTGACAACTAATACGTCCCTTGGCTGAGTAATAACTTTTAAAATTCTTCAAAAAAGAATTGGCTCAACGTCTTCGAAATTAAGGGCTGCATCGCTGGAAGCTGAATATCAAAATCTCCATTCACTTTACTTGGAGCCGTTATCACTAGGCTATTCTTCGAGAACCTATCCTGAACCTGCCATTTTCTACATCATTTTCCTAAGTTCAACCTCTAAATCGGTGTCGGATTTCGTTCCGGCATTTGCCTATTTCAGTTCGTACAAAAGAGTTTCCATGTGTTCTTTGACGACAGTCGCGACTTTCCGAGCTCCGGAAATCAACAATTTGAGACTTGTCTGTCGCGTCGGATCCGGGCAGTTGCTCATTCTTATAAGAAAATTAATGACTTGCTCTAAACCCGTTTCGCTGCATCCGTTCAAAATGAGGACGTTATGATCATTTTCAAATGTTGAGTGACCGGGACGGCATCTTCCTCGTCCAACTCCGTGAAACCCTCCGAAGCCAAACTCCAAATATGCATAGCTCCAAATATGCTTAGCTGAGTGCTGACCTTGACCAATGGGCAACTCAGAGTCGTTAACAAATGTTCCATCGGCGATTTATCGAAGGTCGTGGATCTCGTTTCGACTTCGTTGAAATGAGTGGAAGTTTGATTTTTTAACGCGCTCTTCCCCTTTTTAGACGATTTCCCGCTGTTAAAAATTTCCACTCAAACTAAAATGTTCCAAAACGAGGTGCTTATCTGTTTTTCAACGATCGCACTGTTCTCATCGGATTTCTCCCCGCCCTTCGGTGTTTTCGGTAAAAATTCCTTTTGGAAAACCTTGGTTAACGTGAGCAGCAAATCCATGGCGTTTCTGAAAACGATCGAAGCGGCTTGAGGATGGATGGAAACGTTGAGCAGCGAAATTAATCGACAGCGATAAATATCGAAAATTCGGTTCCTTCTCCAAATTAAGGAGCGCAGTTCTTCCTATTTTTTCGGCGAATAATTGCGAGTTAACCGGAATGTTATAGTCTCATAGTTGCGTGGAGCGCGTCCGGATTGACAGGAATTTGAAATAGCTGAACAAAAACCCTATAAAATAAAAAGGAAGAAGAAATTAAATCAAACGCTACTCAAATGAGAAACTGATATTCTTAGAAGTTTATTACCTACTAGACAATGGTTACTCTATCATTTTCGAAAATATTTTTAATCGGCTGTTGGGTCCTATTGTGGGGTTGATAATAAATGGGATCATGTTCCTTGTTTTCCACCCTTTCTGAAATTCCAGTCATTTCGCCTGCTGGCCCATCTTCATCTGGAAGTCGTTCCTTCATCGAGATCGGACTCCTCGCTTTGTGTATTCATTGATCTGAATTTCCGTCTGTTTTCCCCGACGGTAACTCTGCACCCTGGACCTTCACTCCAATAAGCAAAATTGATTGATTCATTATTCTAACACGTTTACAAGATCCATTCGTTGAGCTTTAATTGAAACCACTTCCAAACTCCAGTGCAAGTCTAAAAAAATTGTTACAAATATTAGATTTTTCTTAAAATAAAATTTACATTTCCGAAAATTTTAAAAATAAATTTGACAAACTATTAACCTTGTGCGATTCATGATTTCTCCGAGTATGAACTGCTGTTTTCTCAGATCCATTTTGGTATGGGAATCGGAAGATTTCGCAGAATCGTTTTGATCTTTTAAATTGAGATGTTGGCTAAAAACGTCGAGTAATTGTATCATGAAGCACACGAGACACGTATGCTATGGAGCACGAACGCAGGCAAATCTTAAGTCCTAGAAAAGAAAGTCAAATATATTACTTTTTTCATTTACAAAAAAAAACTAATTTTTAAATGATATCACTTACGTCAAAAAGTCAAAAGATGTAATCGAACAGACACTTTTCGATCATTATCTGAATCTACTAAAACTTTTTGCAGTTTGGGTTACTGTCACCTGGTAAATTTCTTTCACCTCTTCAAGCATGTGATCCATTTCAATTGGTAAGTAGCTGCAAAAATTTTAAAAAATGTTAATTACTGTCTTAAAAGACAAACCCATTTTTTTTTTAAAACAAATTTTCTTTTCTGCTTGACTTACATCTTTAAACAGCGATTCCAACATGCTTTCACACCAGGCAAAACCATCCCGGTCGCAAATGGCCACAAGCAAATCGCGGTCGCGATAAACGGTTTCCGGAAGATTTTCTAGCACCTCAAGACATTGAATTAAAGAACTTTCGGTGAGTTGATTCATTGCATTATGCGTTCCCCGAAATTTTTTAATGTGGTTAAGAATCTAAAACAAAAAAGGAAACAAAAAAAAGTTTAAAATAGTAAAAAAGAAATTTTCTATTTAAAAAAATGCTCACCTCAAATTCACGCTCTGCTAACGGCATTTAGCATCTCCCGTTTTTCCTCGATTTAACGACTTCCACTTGAAACGATGAGGAGGCGCCCATGTTTGACCTGTGAAAAGGAAACAAATAAACACATAAATAAATTATTTTTCTTAAAAAATAATCGAATAATATAAAAAGAAAAGAAAAAGAAAACAACCTTTTTCATTTTACTAATAAAGTTTAAAAAAAAAAAAAAAATAACTCGATAGACTAGGTTCACCATTATCTCTTTGGAAAGTTGATTAGTTAGGATATTTCCAAAAACTTGCCCAAACCTCGGATAAATTTTGTTGCATACCTTCTAACTCTGCCAAATCGTCTAAAGCTTCCTGATAAGAGGTTCGAATATTTTAGATTAAATAGTTAATAGCCGATTCAATGTTTCGTGACTGAAAGAGCTTCAATGGCTGCGTTTCTGGAAAGTACCATGCCGCAAAATTTGATTGATTAAAGTTTCGCTGACGTGAGAGTCGGTTCCTCCGATTCGTCTCGGGGTGCTTGTGGTCGGGAAAGAAAAACTGCTTCCTAACGAGGAATTTGAGAATCTGCTCCAGCATGCCGGACCTCCCCGAGTACGATCGCTGTAACTTGTTAAACTGATTTGCTTCGAGGCTGCTTCGTCCAAACGCTCCTAAAATCGAAACATTTTATTTTATTTAAAATCTCTGAACTAAAAAACCGAAAAAAGATAAAAATTATAAAATTACCGGAAACTTACGTGAAGAATTTTTTCTCCAACGAGAATGTGTTGCAATATACATAACGTGATGTCCGTCATGCGGAAACCGTAAACTTCCGGCGGATATCTCCCCCGCATTTCCGTTATGGCCGAAAATGCCATCTACAAAAATTAAAAAAGAAATTACTTTTTTTTTTAATTCTTCAAAAAGAAAACAAAAAGAAACTTACTCGATGAATCTTGACGAGATATTTGTAGGGGCAAAATTTCAAAAACGAGCGTTTTCGATTTTATCTTCTTGAATGAAAACATTTAAAAAATCGAGAATCAATTTCGGATTTGTCATTTTTTTTAACAACATGAACCACGCATCTGTAAATTCTCCCGTCCCTTCCGGGAACTCCTTTTAGCCAACGCTGTCGGTATAGGTTGTTCCTCCTCCAGCCAAAGCATTATACAAGGAACTACGAAAAAAAAAATTGAAAAACGATTTAAAATTAGAAAAGTGATTACTAATTGAAAAATAGAAAAAAGCTTCCAAAACTTACTTAAAAAATACTGTCAGACCGATTCTCGAAGCTGGTCCCAAAAAAAGCTTCAAGCTCTCTCAAAGCTAATATTTATTGAAGCTTGTCCCTCTCGCATTTGGGACCATTCCTGAATTTTCGCTGCATCCCTGCATCCCTTCAAGGTGAGGACGATCACCTTGACGTTCAAATGTTCCTGAGTAACCGGGACAGCTTCTTCCTCGTTTAACTCCGCGAAACCCTCCGAAGACAAACACAAAATATGCAAAAATTTATCGGTAAGCTGAGTGCTGGCCTTGACCGACGGGCAAGTCAGCATCCTTATGAAATGTCCAATCT
This sequence comes from Liposcelis bostrychophila, assembly GCA_037577465.1. Taxonomy (NCBI): domain Eukaryota; kingdom Metazoa; phylum Arthropoda; class Insecta; order Psocodea; family Liposcelididae; genus Liposcelis; species Liposcelis bostrychophila. The sequence goes on from CM075209.1 coordinate 9,100,679, forward strand.
GCGATTTATCAAAGTCGTGGATCTCGATTCGACTTCGTTGAAAGGGGTGGACGTTTCATTTTTTAACGCGCTCTTCCATTATTGACGATTTCCCGCGATTCAAACTTTTTAATCGAACTAAAATGTCCCAAATAGCGGTATTCGATTTTTAACGAACTCGTTATCCTCATCGGATTTTTCCTAGCCCTACAGTCTTTCCCATAAAAATTCGCTTTGGAAAACCTTTGTTAATGTGTACAGCAAATCCATGGAGATCCTCAAAACGATCGGATTAAAGATGGACGGAAACGTTGTGAGCCACATAATTATCTACGCTTCGTTTCCCACAGCGTTTCAATTGGACTTGGAAGATGTTTGCTCTGCAACCGAATGCGGTTTGCAGCAATACTTAATGGCTTAACCGTGCTCAGGTTAAGCCACATCGGTTCGGGGTCCGTAGATTGATTCACTACTTCCGTGTCGGATGACGGACAACAGTTTGGATGAAAATTCGAATGAGGCATTTTCCTTTTACGGCTCGACTGACGAGGGAACAGAGCGGATGTGGTCTGCATCCTGGGGTTCAGTTCCAATAAGCCAAATTGATAATTTTATTTTTCTGACGAGGGCACAAGGTTCAAGGAACTTGAGAATCTGCTCCCGTATGCCGGACCTCCCCGACATGATCGCCATACGTCGTTGATAAGATTTACTTCGAGGCTGCTTCATCTAAACGCTCCTAAAAACGAAACAAACAAAAACTTATTTATTTAAAATTTTTGAACTAAAAAATTGAAAGAAGCAAAAATTATAAAATTACAGGAAAACGTACCTGAAGAATTTTTTCTCCAACTAGAATCTGTTTTAATATACAGAGCATGCTGTCAGTCATGCGAAAACCATAGCCTTTCAGCGGCTTTCTCCCGTACGTTTCCACTGTGGCCGAAAATGCCATCTGAAAAAGTAAAATAAAAAAAAAACAATCCCATTCTCTGAAAAATACTTTTGAAAGAAAAAAAAAAAAACTTACTCGATGAATCTTAACGAGACATCTGTAGGGGCTAAATTCAAAAACTGGAGAGTTGTCGATATTTATGTCCTTCAACGTAAATACTTAAAGAATCGAGAATCACTTTCGGATTTTTAATTTTTTTGAGCAACATCGACCACGCATCGACCACACATATTCTCTTTTTTCCCTGCTCTGTCGGTATCGGTTGTTCCGTCTCCAGCAAAAGCATGATACAAGGAGCTACGAAAAAATATTTTAAGAAACAATTTAAAATTACAAAACATATTTTAAATTGAGGAAGTAAAAAAACCTCCAATACTTACTCAAAAAATATTGTCAGACTCTACGGACTATCCTAAGTCTCACTTTCCACGAAATAATGCAGAAAAATGTGAAACGGTTGCTTTTTATTGTCGAACAACATCGAAGATCAACACCCGACGAAACAAATCAAATAAGCCAATTTACAATTTTCGAGCGGGGCAGGAGGCACTAAATTCCAATTTAATCCTCTGGGTAATAGGTCCAACGTCGCTTTTGCCACATCCGTGGTTCCTATGGTTGGGCATTGAAAATGCATTTTGGAATGTCACTCTTTGTTTCGGCATTCCAACGCAAAGTTTAACTAACATTCTTACAAATAATTTGGCGAAAAACTGCTCTCGGTGCTGATCTCGAAGCTGGTCCTAGTAAAAAGTTTCGAGTGTTTCAGTTGTTCCGGACTCCGTAAGACTCTAGTCCCTCTCGCTTTTGAAGCAGTGGAAAACGAGGTCCCCTCACTGCAGATATTAGGAGATAATCCGTGTGTACCGACCATCAAATGAAGAAACGGAGTGGCGTTGTAGGAATATAAAGCGTTGTCCAAATCAAGGACCATTGCCCATTCGTCAAGAAATATGCCTGGAAGAGTGATCACTTAAAGCGTCCAAACAAGTTAATACCTGCTGCAGCTCTTTATACCTTTCGAAAACTATTGGCTCTCGAGTTAGGCACTGAAATCGAAAAAAAAATTGATTTTATTAAAAATTTTGAATACATTTATAAAAACCACAGAGAAGCGTCAACCAGAGTTAGCTCTATTACGATATACAATTAAAATTTTTTACTCACAAGAATTGATTTGCAAACATTAGCAACAGCCTGAGTAGCTGGTGTAACTGCATAATGTGGCAGACAAATTCGGCAATGAAAGGAGCTTAATAAAATATTTCAAGTTTCCGAAGGCTACTTACTAATCCTTTGTAATGATCTCCGGTCGAAATATCACTTAAAATGGCGTCAACGCATTTAATCTGTGAAAAAAAAAAGGAAAAAAATAAAAATAAAAATGGAATTAATAAGAAATCATTAATCAGTGATTGATGCTAGCCAGCATTAAAAGAAATTTAACATACATTTATAACAGATTTCATGGCTTCTGTTTTTAGGTCAAGATGATGCCCCATTAATTCCTTCATGGCATTTCCTAAAGTAATGGCCGTGTCGCCCGAAGATTGTAGCATAGCCGGCAAATACAGAAAATGGACAAAACTTTCGCAAAGGTGATCCAATGAATGAAACCCCTTTAACTGTGTTAGACCATGGCATTTAAGCAAAAAACCGCTGGTTACGTTCTGTAATGATGCCAAAACGTCTCCAGCAGGAGGAACCTAAAAAATTAAAAAGAAAAAATTAAAAATCCTTTCTTACAATTCTAAATTATTTCACCAGCAACTTTGTCTCTCACCTCTTTGACTACTACAGCTGGAAGGACCACGTCAGTCAAATAATTTTTGAAAAGTGAAAAGTGGAAAAGGTTCTTGGAAAACACAAACGGTAGCCTACATCCGTGGTAAAAAGAACAGAGAAGGTCCGAAATAATCCGAACTAGTAATAATGTGCTTCAAACAAGACGGTAAACTCCCTTCCATGACAGTCCTCATCGATTCACTAAACGCTTGATCTTGAATTGTTTTCATCAAAAAAATTAAAATGAATTCTATTAGACCTGCAGGTCAGGTAAACATGATTTAGATGCTTCCCGGTTCCACGATCTTCAGGTTACTTTCAAAAATTTCAGTAATATATTGAGGAACGTTTTTTCACTTCACGATGTCACTCCACTTTTCTTCACTATAATTCGATGTAAGTGTCTAAATCAACTTCAATTCACTTGGATGTAAGTGTGAATACAAACTTTACTCCACATTCTTTCACTTCATTTCGATGTAAGATTGAATATCAAAATCACTCCACTTTTCTTAACTTCACTTCGATTTAAGTAAATATAAAAATCACTACACTTTCCTTCACTTCACCTCGATTTAAGTAAATATCAAAACCTCACTTCATATTCCTTCACTTCACTTCGATGTAAGTTTGAATATCATAATCACTCCACTTTCCTTCAGTTCACTTCGATTTAAGTAAATATCAAAATCACTTCACATTCCTTCACTTCACATCGATTTAAATAAATATCAAAATCACTCTACTTTTCTTCACATCACTTCAATTTAAGAAAATATCAAAATCACTACACCTTCCTTCACTTCACTTCGATTTAAGAAAATATCAAAATAACTCCACTTTCCTTCACCTCACTTCGATTTAAGTAAATATCAAAATCACTACACTTTCCTTCACCTAACTTCGATTTAAGTAAATATCAAAATCACTCCGATTTCCTTCACTTCACTTCGATGTAAGTTTGAATATCATAATCACTTCACTTTTCATCGCTTAACTTCAATTTAAGTAAATATAAAAATCACTCCACACTCCTTCACTTCACATCGATTTAAATAAATATCAAAATCACTCTATTTTTCTTCACATCACTTCAATTTAAGAAAATATCAAAATCACTACACCTTCCTTCACTTCACTTCGATTTAAGTAAATATCAAAATAACTCCACTTTCCTTCACCTCACTTCGATTTAAGTAAATATCAAAATCACTACACTTTCCTTCACCTAACTTCGATTTAAGTAAATATCAAAACTTCACTTCACATTCCTTAAGTTCACTTCGATGTAACTTTGAATATCATAATCACTCCACTTTTCTTTACTTCACTTCAATTTAAGTAAATATCAAAATCCCTCTACTTTTCTTCACTTCACTTCAATTTAAGTAAATATCAAAATCACTACACTTTTTTTCACCTCACTTCGATTTAAGTAAATATCAAAACTTCACTTCACATTCCTTAAATTCACTTCGATGTAAGTTTGAATATCATAATCACTCCACTTTCCATCAATTCACTTCAATTTAAGTAAATATCAAAATCACTACACCTTCCTTCACTTCACTTCGATTTAAGTAAATATCAAAATCACTCCACATTCCTTCACTTCACTTCGATTTAATTAAATATCAAAATCACTCCAATTTCCTTCATTTCACTTCGATTTAAGTAAATATCAAAACTTCACTTCACATTCCTTCACTTCAGTTCGATGTGTTTGCATATCATAATCACTCCACTTTTCTTCACTTCACTTCAATTTAAATAAATATCTAAATCACTCCACTTTCCTTCACTTCACTTCGATTTAAGTAAATATCAAAAGACTCCACTTTATTTCACTTCACTTCGATTTAAGTAAATATCAAAATCACTCCACTTTATTTCACTTCACTTCGATTTAAGTAAATATCAAAATCACTCCACTTTATTTCACTTCACTTCGATTTAAGTAAATATCAAAATCACTCCACTTTCCTTCACTTCACTTCAATTTGAGTAAATATCAAAATCACTCCACTTTCCTTCACTTCACTTCATTTTAAGTAAATATCAAAATCACTCCACTTTCCTTCACTTCACTTCAATTTAAGTAAATATCAAAATCACTCCACTTTCCTTCACTTCACTTCAATTTAAGTAAATATCAAAACTTCACTTCCCATTCCTTCACTTCAGTTCGATGTCTTTGCATATCATAATCACTCCACTTTCCTTCACTTCACTTCGATTTAAGTAAATATCAAAAGACTCCACTTTATTTCACTTCACTTCGATTTAAGTAAATATCAAAATCACTCCACTTTATTTCACTTCACTTCGATTTAAGTAAATTACAAAATCACTCCACTTTCCTTCACTTCACTTCAATTTAAGTAAATATCAAAATCACTTCACATTCCTTCACTTCACTTCAATTTAAGTAAATATCAAAATCACTCTACTTTTCTTCACTTCACTTCAATTTAAGAAAATATCAAAATCACTACACTTTCCTTCACCTCACTTCGATTTAAGTAAATATCAAAACTTCACTTCACATTCCTTAACTTCACTTCGATGTAACTTTGAATATCATAATCACTCCACCTTTCTTCACTTCATTTCAATTTAAGTAAATATCAAAATCACTCTACTTTTCTTCACTTCACTTCAATTTAAATAAATATCAAAATCACACCACTTTCCATCACTTCACTTCAATTTCAGTAAATATCAAAATCACTTCACATTCCTTCACTTCACTTCGATGTAAGTTTGAATATCAAAATCACACCACTTTCCATCACTTCACCTCAATTTAAGTAAATATCAAAATCACTCCACTTTTCTTCACTTTACTTCAATTTAAGTAAATATCAAAATCACTTCACTTTCCTTCAGTTCACTTCGATTTAAGTAAATATCAAAATCACTTCACATTCCTTCACTTCACTTCAATTTAAGTAAATATCAAAATCACTCCACTTTTCTTAACTTCACTTCGATTTAAGTAAATATAAAAATCACTACACTTTCCTTCACTTCACCTCGATTTAAGTAAATATCAAAACTTCACTTCACATTCCTTCACTTCACTTCGATGTAAGTTTGAATATCATAATCACTTCACTTTTCATCGCTTAACTTCAATTTAAGTAAATATAAAAATCACTCCACATTCCTTCACTTCACATCGATTTAAATAAATATCAAAATCACTCTACTTTTCTTCACTTCACTTCAATTTAAGAAAATATCAAAATCACTACACTTTCCTTCACCTCACTTCGATTTAAGTAAATATCAAAACTTCACTTCACATTCCTTAACTTCACTTCGATGTAACTCTGAATATCATAATCACTCCACTTTTCTTCACTTCATTTCAATTTAAGTAAATATCAAAATCACTCTACTTTTCTTCACTTCACTTCAATTTAAGTAAATATCAAAATCACTACACTTTCCTTCACCTCACTTCGATTTAAGTAAATATAAAACTTCACTTCACATTCCTTAACTTCACTTCGATGTAACTTTGAATATCATAATCACTCCACTTTCCTTCAATTCACTTCCATTTAAGTAAATATCAAAATCACTACACCTTCCTTCACTTCACTTCGATTTAAGTAAATATCAAAATAACTCCACTTTCCTTCACCTCACTTCGATTTAAGTAAATATCAAAACTTCACTTCACATTCCTTCACTTCATTTCGATGTAAGTTTGAATATCATAATCACTCCATATTCCTCTACTTCACTTCCATTTAAGTAAATATCAAAATCACTACACTTTCCTTCACCTCAATTCGATGTAAGTAAATATCAAAACTTCACTTCACATTCCTTCACTTCGCTTCGATGTAAGTGTAAATATCAACTTCACTCCACTTTTCTTCACTTCACTTCGATGTAAGTGTGTATATAAAGTTTAAACGTAAATACTGTACGTAAATATCGAAATATAATTACCATTAAATTTTTTACCTTGATATCGATCCCGCCTTTGCTGATCCTCAAAATTCCTTGAAGACTTAATTATGTAAAGGATATTGTTTGTAAATTAAACACAAAAAATTGATTTTAAAACCCGAAAAATTCATTTGAAAACCCGAAAAAATTAATTTTAAACCGAAAAAATTAATTTTAAAGCCCGAAAAATTATATTTAAAACCCGAAAAATTCATTTTAAAACCCGAAAAATTCATTTTAAAACCCGAAAAATTAAATTAAAAACCCGAAAAATTAAATTAAAAACCCGAAAAAATTTAAAAAAAAAAAAAAAAAACTGAAAAAGACACTGATGTGGTCCAGCATTCACCATCGATTCGACAACTCAGCTAACGTATCTATAAGCCTAACAAAAAAAATCGAAACTCATGTATCCTTTAAGATGGTCCTTCTCAAGTCATTCAGCAGTAACCCAGTAAACATTACGACTATCTGTAAACTCATAATTTTAGATCAAATATTGCAAGTTTTGAAGTCAGTTAATTGCTTTTATTCATGTAACTTCCAATCAAAAATTAATCGCCATAAACTCTTTAGCATATGAACTGATTAATTAAAAGAAATCTATTACATATTCTGCGCTTTCTTAATGCCTCATTCTCAACCTTAAAATCTCAATTCTTGTCCCAGATACAAATACCATTTGAAAGATTTGATCATAATTCCGACATATTTAAACCAATGCCGCAGCTCAGACAGGATTCAACGAGGAAATCAAACATCCAGTATAACAAAATACATCTCAGTTATGACTACTAACCTGTCAATCTAATTTTTTTCCATCTTCTTTTCAAAATTTATTACGATTCCAGCTTCTGACGTCCCTCGTTGGCAGGGTTTCTCAGCAGCATTCATGGGACAATTTTAAAAGAAAATTTGGGAACTTAAGGAGATAAAAATCATAAATTATTTTTAACAGGGAAAATATCAAAATGGCCTCCGCTTACATTCAAATTAAAAATTTTAATCTTTTTGGATTCGAGAGATTTTTCCATTATTTTCGTTGTGCAATTTTTAAGTCAGTTTCTAGTTCTTTTTCATTTCACAATTTTCGGGACACAAGTGCTAGGGCAAGCAAGTTTGTTTGGGCTCATTCTTTAACAGATACAGACATTTAGTAAAACGAAAAGTTAATTTCCAAAAGATAAAGCTAAAAGTGCAAAACCGATTTGGGATTTTAAAAACTCTTAAGTAGTAAATATGCTCATTCTTCCATTTGTTTTCTGCTATTAGGGGAGGGCTTATGGCTGCCGAAAACCCTGCATGATTTTCCATCCATTGGATAATAAATAAATTGGAACAAACTCACCGACTCTGCCGTTGTCTTCTTATTGCTTCAGCACCTTCGAATCACTACCATCAGCAGCAACAGCATAACCATTATCACCACCACTAAGAAATTTTCTTCAAAACGTTGAAACTGAACACTTTCACTGAACACTAAAACCAGATAAAACGAGGCAGGTGTAATAAAAAAATTAATTTAACAAATCAATTTTAAGAAAAAAATGATGATCTCATAGAACTTGGAATAGCAACTCTGGTGCAAATTAATTTTTAACAAGTCAAATTATCATATAAATTTTAGCATTGCATTTTAGCCAATTTTCCAAAAATTTCTGAGCTGAAGCTTTTACATGAAATGGAACATTGAAATTTTTTGGCTATTTCCTTTTAATGAATGACTTAAAAATTTTACATACTATGCTACAATCCAGTTGAGCTTCCAGTTCTGAGAACAACATCTATTTCTGGAATTCTTTCTTAAATTTTCGTTTTTTTTTTTTTTGAAAATTTAAAATAGAATTCCCCATTTTTTTTTTTTAGTTCTTGTAAAACGGAATGAAAGTGTCTGGTCAAAAGGCATGCATAATTACCAATTTATCTTTAAAATTTAAAAAAAGAAGTACAAACTTTAATTGAAATTTTTCCATAAAAGCCTTCTTTTTAGTCCCCTTTGATTCAATTTTATTCCGTTTTACAGTATCACTAAAAAAAAGAATTGAATATTTGGATTCAAACTACTCAAAAACTACTTTCTTATGTTAGAAGTAAAATTTATTCGAAAAAGCATGCAAATTTCTAATGCCTACATAAAAGCTCTCTAAAATGCTAACCACCATTCCCAAAAATGGGAAATTAAAACAAGAAATAATTGAAAAAAATATTATATGCCTTGTCAACTCTCCTTAAATGTCATTATAATACGCAATGCATATCTTACGGGAAAATTTCTCACGAATATGGAGAGTTAACTTCACTTTTTGCTTTGTAAGTTTTAAAGCTTACTTCAATTTTTTTTTTTTAAAAATATAAATAAGTTTTAAGCAATAAAATCGTAGGTTCGTTTTTCGTCGTTAACTCCGCAGCCGCCTCCAAACTTCTTCTGTATGTTCTTCCTCTTTTCAAGTCCAGGTCTTCCGCCGCCAAACAGACTCTCAAGCGAGAAGTCAATGTATTATTAAAAATCCAATTTCACTGAAGGGATGTTTACAACCTGCTTCCTGGCTCTGAATAACAAAAAATTATTAAGAGGTATATCAGTATTGTAATGCCGAAATCGGTGATAAGGGCTGCGAAACCGATTCTCATTTTACGGAAAATCCCAATTTCCTTTTAACTCGATTTTGAAGCTATTCTGAATCGTTTAAAATTCGACTCTGATATCGACGTCAAATCAAACTCGATTCGGTTTCCCGTTCCAATATTATGTAAAACTCAAGCGATTATTTACAATTCCAGTTAGATCCGCGTTTCTTAAGTAATCGATATTTAGGTATGCTACATGTAGGGCTGCGGTTCCGATTATGGTTCCGATTTCCAAAATTCTTCAATATTTTTGGGGCCGATTCTGATTCCGACTGGCGAACAAAAAATTAAGTTTCCGATTCTGATTAAAAGTAGAAAATATTTCAGTGGTGCCGATTCCGATTCCGATTCCGACTGGCGAACAAAAAATTAAGTTTCCGATTCTGATTACAATTATAAAATATTTCAGTACTGCCAATTGCGATGCTGATTCGGATAGAAATTAGAAATGTAAAAATCGTAAAAAGCTTTTATTAATACTTTTCAGTTCGATTTGAATCAAAATTATTTTATTTTCCGATTCATATTTCGATTCCGATTCCGACTGCTTGAAAAAAATATAAGGTTCCGGTTCCAGTTCCACTTAACTTTTGATCGATTCAATTCTGATTCCGATTAAAATCTAAACGACACCGCAGCCCTGACTACATGTCGGAGAACGACTGATGGTTCCGATTCTGAAAAGCAAGATTTTGTTCGAATTCGTTTCCGTGTCCGACTTCTGACTTCCAACTCCACTTCCGGTTAGCAAAATAATCCTCTTCAACTCACTGCGTTGCGATAGCGATTCCGAAAGCAGAAATGACGTGACCGAAAGATTCCGCCGATCCCAAAATCCGAAAAACAGATTCAACCAATTCTTTTTCCGACTCATTCAAAAGCAAAATCTCAGAATTCGCAGCCCTTTCCTAAAGTGCTTCCTTCAATCATTTTCTTCTAACTTAATTACGGATACAGCTTATTAACTATGACATGCAGTTAGTAAAAGCATTCCTACTGCAAAAAATTAATAATTAAAAGAATAATACTTACTGAAAATGCCATTGTCAGATCAACACTCGAACATGATGGATAGACTTGGCAAGCTCCAATTTGAAAACCTCAGTCTGCAAACGCCCTTCTAAAAAGTCATCAAAATTCAAACCCAAGACGTAATCAAGTTTCATGCTACCTTCATCTGGTACACCAATGGACTAATCTTCTAAGACGAGCGTTACCTGAAAATAATAAAATGGAGAATTAATCCAAAAAGTAAAAATACAAGATTAAAAAATTGATTGGGAGTGATTTTCTCCTTTTAGAGTTTCCTACAATCGACACCGATTTTCGGAAGAGATCTCAGACAAATATTATAAAGGTTTACATCGTACAGGACATGTTAAAAAAGAATCAGATTTTTCACAACAATTACCCAAAACTGAAATAATTCACCTCAATTTACAAAAATATTGAAAGAGTTTTGATTATTAATTATGGGGATTTTGCTTAAAATATATCACCTTGATTTGAGATACCGGTATTCTGCAAGGTTTTTAACAACTCTTTCACTCTTTGATTCTTCATGTTTAACTTATGAACAAAAATATTTTTTAGATTAATTTCCAAATGCAGATTTAACAATAATTCTTCCTTGGACAGCAATGTTATGTTTCATACGAAAAAATATCATTGATTTGCTCCTATAGTTAGCTTATTAAAAGACGAAGCCTTAGAAATGGATAAAAGCAATGTAAGAAAAAAAAAAGTGTTTTAATTCCTGACCCATTGACCTAATTTATAATCCTTTCAAAACCGATTGCAAGTTCCTTAAACAATTAGCATAAATATAAATGATCATAGCTTAGATTCTTCCGAATTTGTCATCGCAGCGGTATCATATACTCCTTATTATACTTTTACCCCCGGAAACGGGACGAACAAAAAAAAAGGAAGAAAGATTTTGAATTTTATCTTTTCATGTGTGTCCCTCCAACCCCCCGACCGACCCCTTTCAAAGTTGTGAGATTTAGAGAAAAATTTCCCAGTCCTTTTTTTTTTTTTTTTCTCCAGACTGACTAAAATCAATGTTCACGTCGTCAACTGTCAAATCCCGAGTTTATTCCCAAGCCGATCCCATTGGATGACAATCCCAATCGATGCAGATTAATTTTTGTAAGGAAAACCCGGAAAAAAAAAATAATAAAAGGAAAATTATAATTTTTTTTTGTCTTTTGACTTTCAAATTTTCTTTTGACGAGGGAAAAATTCGGGTTCACGAGCAAAATTTTCGTTACAGGTTATCGAGATTTATTGGATATTTTTTTTAAAAATCTTTTTTGGACGATCGTGATATCCAGGGCCGTGACCCTGCATGCAAAGGTACATAATGCGAATCATTGTTTGCACAACTTACAGTACAAATAAGATAATTTTTTTTTTATTTCTTTCTCTAAGTGGATATTTGCCCAGGCACCGGGGGAAATCATTATAACCATAATACCAGTCACGTATTATATAAAACGGATTATTCATTTGTTAAGAGCAAAGAACTCTTTCCGTATTAACGAAAAAAAGAAAAAAAAAAAAAAAAAAAAAAAAAAAAAAAAAAAAGAAAGAAAGAAAGAAAGAAAAAAAATACGACCTTGCAGATTACACTGTATTTTATATAGGTTAAAAAAAAAAGTAATGGAATCTTAACACAAATTAATTCGAGGCACCCGAATTACGTGGCCGACCAGGGGAGAATACAACTGCGGGAGGTTTCACGCAGGGATTTCGGATTTTGTATGAGCTATGTGGAGACCGGTTTTTTAAGTTTTGTGTAAAAAAAAAAAAAAAATTAGAAAGAAACTTTAGCGCAGAAATTTTTGATATGCGCGTAGTTCAAAAGGTGGCGTACTTTAAACCTTTTGAAGACGTCAAGCGTGAACATGCCGGGGATTCCCTGGCACGGTCATTTTTAGGAACGATTCCACGTTGCCAAAACAAAGAGAGAGTTGTTTTCCAGCTCTGTTCAGAACTGTTAAGAAAATGTTAAAAGTCCCAGGAAAAAAATATATCAAACAAGCAAAGCTATGTATTGTTTTTGATGCGATTTTGCTAAGAACCAGCAACCAGCTAACTTAGGTCTTAGGCCTAAACTCTTCCATTAAATATTAAGTCATAAAGCAATCAAATAATCAATCATAAATCAAATCATCCATTTATTTATCATTTCGATTAGTTTTATTCAAAAGCCCCACAACCACTCAGCACCAAAATTGTTGCCCCACAACTCAGCATCAGTATTCAATCAAATAAAGACCAACTTTTTTTTTTCCTCAAATGTGAAATCGTAGCTGATATATTGCAAGCCGCTAAATCTGAATTCCTTTCTCAACCCTTTGCCGCCCATAAATTCATATATGGGATCCATCAGTTATTGCAAAGCTTTAATTTTCTCAAGAAACTACAAAAGCCATGCAGCTGGGGCATTTTGAACTTCTAATTCTGCTTATGAAGTCCAAATTTTGAAAAAATTGATGTGAAAGATGGTGGACTATTAGCTTTGAAAATTTTCAATTTTCTTAATTTCTAAAAACACAGTAACTTCTCAGGGTGCCTAGGTACTGAAAATCGCATTTTTGAAACTCAAGGTTTTTCAAGGTTTTCGAGGTCTTTAAGGTTCATCAATTTCAAATTCAAAGCTAATTCAATGTTTTAAAGGTTTCCAAGGTCAGTAGACACCCTGAAAGACAAATACAAGTTAAGATTTTTTGCAACTGGTGCAGTCAAAAATCAAAATATAGGGAAGAAAAGCAAGGAAAACACTGGCTTAATTAAAAAGGAAATGCAAGGGGGGAAGTTAAAAAAAATAAAAAAATAGCAATGGGAATAGGGAAAAACAGTGAAATGCTTAAAAACTGAAAGGTTTCCCTGGGGATTTCAAAATGAGCTTTCTCCCTAACCCATGAGAACGGTAGTTCCAAAGAAAATAATTTAAAAAAAATTTATTCTCTAGAAGAAGAAACACAGTGACAAGGAGCTAAAAAGAAAATGCAACGGGTGAAGCAAAAAAATAAAAAAATATGAGGTATGGGGGGGGCTGATCAAATTCAAAGAGAAATCCAAATTAAGATTATTGCTGATTAAGATACAACTTGTTTTTTAATAATGAAGAAGGAAATACAACTTTCACCTTGCATAACAATTTAATTTTTAATGGCAGCTTTATTTTTGCCAACATAATTACTAATCTTAGGTAAACCTTCTATTCCACTGAAATTCTTACAGAATCCCCAGACAGATGCCATCTCAAATTATATCAAAGCAAACTTGCCTTGTCATGATTAATCGAAACTCTGCTCATGGCTCCTAAATATAGTTATCTTACCTTAAAATATCCTGAAAAGCCAGATTTGAAATGAGGTGAGCATTTAGCAATCGTAAAACCATCTTTGTAGGCCTTCCTTTCCAGTTCTGCGAATCTGCAAATAGAAAACAGTTGCGTTATAATTAATTTACAAAAATATTGAAAGAGTTTTGATTATTAATTATGGGGATTTTGCTTAAAATATATCACCTTGATTTGAGATACCGGTATTCTGCAAGGTTTTTAACAACTCTTTCACTCTTTGATTCTTCATGTTTAACTTATGAACAAAAATATTTTTTAGATTAATTTCCAAATGCAGATTTAACAATAATTCTTCCTTGGACAGCAATGTTATGTTTCATACGAAAAAATATCATTGATTTGCTCCTATAGTTAGCTTATTAAAAGACGAAGCCTTAGAAATGGATAAAAGCAATGTAAGAAAAAAAAAAGTGTTTTAATTCCTGACCCATTGACCTAATTTATAATCCTTTCAAAACCGATTGCAAGTTCCTTAAACAATTAGCATAAATATAAATGATCATAGCTTAGATTCTTCCGAATTTGTCATCGCAGCGGTATCATATACTCCTTATTATACTTTTACCCCCGGAAACGGGACGAACAAAAAAAAAGGAAGAAAGATTTTGAATTTTATCTTTTCATGTGTGTCCCTCCACCCCCCGACCGACCCCTTTCAAAGTTGTGAGATTTAGAGAAAAATTTCCAGTCCTTTTTTTTTTTTTTTCTCCAGACTGACTAAAATCAATGTTCACGTCGTCAACTGTCAAATCCCGAGTTTATTCCCAAGCCGATCCCATTGGATGACAATCCCAATCGATGCAGATTAATTTTTGTAAGGAAAACCCGGAAAAAAAAAATAATAAAAGGAAATTATAATTTTTTTTGTCTTTTGACTTTCAAATTTTCTTTTGACGAGGGAAAAATTCGGGTTCACGAGCAAAATTTTCGTTACAGGTTATCGAGATTTATTGGATATTTTTTTTAAAAATCTTTTTTGGACGATCGTGATATCCAGGGCCGTGACCCTGCATGCAAAGGTACATAATGCGAATCATTGTTTGCACAACTTACAGTACAAATAAGATAATTTTTTTTTTATTTCTTTCTCTAAGTGGATATTTGCCCAGGCACCGGGGGAAATCATTATAACCATAATACCAGTCACGTATTATATAAAACGGATTATTCATTTGTTAAGAGCAAAGAACTCTTTCCGTATTAACGAAAAAAAGAAAAAAAAAAAAAAAAAAAAAAAAAAAAAAAAAAAAGAAAGAAAGAAAGAAAGAAAAAAAAATACGACCTTGCAGATTACACTGTATTTTATATAAGGTTAAAAAAAAAAGTAATGGAATCTTAACACAAATTAATTCGAGGCACCCGAATTACGTGGCCGACCAGGGGAGAATACAACTGCGGGAGGTTTCACGCAGGGATTTCGGATTTTGTATGAGCTATGTGGAGACCGGTTTTTTAAGTTTTGTGTAAAAAAAAAAAAAAATTAGAAAGAAACTTTAGCGCAGAAATTTTTGATATGCGCGTAGTTCAAAAGGTGGCGTACTTTAAACCTTTTGAAGACGTCAAGCGTGAACATGCCGGGGATTCCCTGGCACGGTCATTTTTAGGAACGATTCCACGTTGCCAAAACAAAGAGAGAGTTGTTTTCCAGCTCTGTTCAGAACTGTTAAGAAAATGTTAAAAGTCCCAGGAAAAAAATATATCAAACAAGCAAAGCTATGTATTGTTTTTGATGCGATTTTGCTAAGAACCAGCAACCAGCTAACTTAGGTCTTAGGCCTAAACTCTTCCATTAAATATTAAGTCATAAAGCAATCAAATAATCAATCATAAATCAAATCATCCATTTATTTATCATTTCGATTAGTTTTATTCAAAAGCCCCACAACCACTCAGCACCAAAATTGTTGCCCCACAACTCAGCATCAGTATTCAATCAAATAAAGACCAACTTTTTTTTTTCCTCAAATGTGAAATCGTAGCTGATATATTGCAAGCCGCTAAATCTGAATTCCTTTCTCAACCCTTTGCCGCCCATAAATTCATATATGGGATCCATCAGTTATTGCAAAGCTTTAATTTTCTCAAGAAACTACAAAAGCCATGCAGCTGGGGCATTTTGAACTTCTAATTCTGCTTATGAAGTCCAAATTTTGAAAAAATTGATGTGAAAGATGGTGGACTATTAGCTTTGAAAATTTTCAATTTTCTTAATTTCTAAAAACACAGTAACTTCTCAGGTGCCTAGGTACTGAAAATCGCATTTTTGAAACTCAAGGTTTTTCAAGGTTTTCGAGGTCTTTAAGGTTCATCAATTTCAAATTCAAAGCTAATTCAATGTTTTAAAGGTTTCCAAGGTCAGTAGACACCCTGAAAGACAAATACAAGTTAAGATTTTTTGCAACTGGTGCAGTCAAAAATCAAAATATAGGGAAGAAAAGCAAGGAAAACACTGGCTTAATTAAAAAGGAAATGCAAGGGGGGAAGTTAAAAAAAATAAAAAATAGCAATGGGAATAGGGAAAAACAGTGAAATGCTTAAAAACTGAAAGGTTCCCTGGGGATTTCAAAATGAGCTTTCTCCCTAACCCATGAGAACGGTAGTTCCAAAGAAAATAATTTAAAAAAAATTTATTCTCTAGAAGAAGAAACACAGTGACAAGGGTTAAAAATAAAATGCAAGGGGTGAAGGAAAAAAATAAAAAATACGAGGTATGGGGGGGGCTGATCAAATTCAAAGAAAAATCCAAATTAAGATTATTGCTGATTAAGATACGTTTTTTAATAATGAAGAAGGAAATACAACTTTCACCTTGCATAACAAATTTAATTTTTAATGGCAGCTTTATTTTTGCCAACATAATTACTAATCTTAGGTAAACCTTCTATTCCACTGAAATTCTTACAGAATCCCCAGACAGATGCCATCTCAAATTATATCAAAGCAAACTTGCCTTGTCATGATTAATCGAAACTCTGCTCATGGCTCCTAAATATAGTTATCTTACCTTAAAATATCCTGAAAAGCCAGATTTGAAATGAGGTGAGCATTTAGCAATCGTAAAACCATCTTTGTAGGCCTTCCTTTCCAGTTCTGCGAATCTGCAAATAGAAAACAGTTGCGTTATAATTAATTTACAAAATAATTTGACTTCCAATTATTGCTGATTAAGGCACAACTTGTTTTTCAATAATGAAGAAGGAAGTACAACTTTGACCTTGCATAACAAATTTAATTTTTAATCGCACCTTATTTTTTACCAGCAATTTACTAATCCCAGGTAACCATCTATTCCACTGAAATTTGTACAGAATCCCCAGACTGATGCCATCTTACATTATCAAAGCAAACTTGCCTTGTCATAATTAATCAAAACTCTGCTCATGGCTCCTAAATATAGTTATCTTACCTTAAAATATCCTGAAAAGCCAGATTTGAAATGAGGTGAGCATTTTGCAATCATAAAAACATCTTTGTAGGCCTTCCTTTCCAGTTCTGCAAATCTGCAAATAGAAAACAGTTGCGTTATAATTAATTTACAAAATAATTTGACTTCCAATTATTGCTGATTAAGGCACAACTTGTTTTTCAATAATGAAGAAGGAAGTACAACTTTGACCTTGCATAACAAATTTAATTTTTAATCGCACCTTATTTTTTACCAGCAATTTACTAATCCCAGGTAACCATCTATTCCACTGAAATTCGTACAGAATCCCCAGACTGATGCCATCTTACATTATCAAAGCAAACTTGCCTTGTCATAATTAATCAAAACTCTGCTTTTGGCTCATAAATATAGTTATCTTACCTTAAAATATCCTGGAAAGCCAGATTTGACATGAGGTGAGCATTTTGCAATCATACATCCATCTCTGAAGGGGTTCTTTTCCAGCTCTGAAAATAAAAAACAATAAGTTGTAATTAACTCTTACAAAATAATTTGATTTCCAATTATTGCTGATTAAGACACAACTTGTTTTTCAATAATGAAAAAGGTAGTACAACCTTGACCTTGTTGCATAACAAATTTAATTTTAAATCGCACCTTATTTTTACCAACGATTACTAGTCCCAGGTAAACCTTCTATTCCACTCAGACGGACGCCATCTTACATTATCAAAGCAAACTCGTCTTTTTTTATATTCAAATCGGAACCTCCTCATTACTTTCGGTTTCTATCAAAAAAACATCACAAAACGTTTCAAGAAGAGCTTGTTCAATTATAAACGACTTTTAGTTTAATAAAAACCGTTTTTTCAGATCACTTACATGGCGTCCTTTTTCATCCCGTTAACCGTTCGTTGACTTGAAAAGACGGTATCGCAGGAATTTCGGTTTCCAACTAACTGTTTATACAATGTACTGTACACCGCGCCGTAGCTAACAGGATTAACAGAGTCAACCGTTTCGTTTATAAATATCAATTGTTCCGAAAAAATTCTTGAACACAAATAAACGATTTCCCTGTTAATTATTCATATTAAATAAATCGTCCCATATTTCAAAACCATATAATATAATAGTACATTACTGCCCTAGATGAAAGAGACTTTTTTCACGTCGAAGCACGAGTTTGAGACACCGAGGCGAAGCCGAGGTGTTCAACGTGCTGAGACATGAAAAGTCTCTTTCATTCTAGTGCAGTAAGGTGCTTTACGTACCGAGAATCACTTTTCGAGCGGGAGAAAAACAGGCGATTTCTACCCGAGGTGCGTAAATGTATTTATTCCCTATGATATTAAATGAAACAATTTTAGGCCATTTTTACTTAAAATTTTTATCTTCCTTTTAATCCAAACCCGAAAGCAATTTGTTACTTTTCTTCTGAATTTTAATTTTCAAAAAAAAAAAAAAAAAAAAAGAAGATAATTTACGCTTTTTCTTGAATCGAGATTCCTCAGTTCGCCTTTCAGTATTCCTTTAGGTTTAATAATGTGACATGCTGTTTTGATTAGGACAATATTAATCACACCTTTTTATACGATGCATCGCCTCTCCTTTCGTACATATTTTAAATTAAATGATGGAAAATAGAAAATAGACGTGAGTGACGTCACAGTATTGCGAATGTGCCCTTTTCGGTGCCTTGAGTGATTCTTTATTTTTTTATCTGGATCATGATTTGTAATTAAAATAAAAATGCGATCGACTAAATGATGCTTTATAAAAAGTTAATTCATTAAGAGTTAGGAAAAAATACAAAAAATTTCTTTTCTCTTCACTTTAATTATTATGAAATCCCAATACGTTTTACAGAAAACCACTATTAAGATAAGAATGCATTCTAGATTTGTTCGGATAAAAGACTGATGTTATGGAAACCGGTATGGAAAATCTACTTTTTCCTGGGATTTCAAGCAATACATTAGTCCATATGCTTTGCAATATATTCTTTTAACAATGACATTTGTTCAGAAGAAAAGTAACCAGTACTTCAGGAAAGCTTCAAAATGAGGAATAGACCCCATTACTTCGGATCTCTTTATTTATCGATTCGTTGATAATTGTATTGACCTAGTTTTCAGGGTATGAGACAAAATTTATCAAATCTTGAAATTTAGGTAGAAAACAAGCTCCTACGCTTAGCTTATGGATCAAAAATAAATGTATCTTTAAGATTTTTTTTTCTTTTTTTTTCTAAAAAAATGATTAAATTTCTGAATTTTAGTAAAAAATTAAGCTTTTATGTTTAGCTTATGGGAATTATTTTCATAATTATTTATTGCTCTCCATTACTTCAGGATTTCTCGAATCATTGATTCGGCAACATTGTATTGACCTAGTTTTGATAGTATGTGACGTCACATACCATCAAAACTAGGTCAACTTCGTACCAACTTGACCGAATCTTTAAATTTTAATAAAAACAAAGTTCCTCTGCTTAGCCCTTGGAGGTTAATTTTACTTAAAAGATAAATGTGTCAAATAAAATGACAGAAGAAATCTTCAGGTGGCAAAAAAAATTGATGATTGAAAATTATGGCATGCTTTAAAAACTTGGAGAAAAATTAAGAATATCTTTGCTACAGACAGCAAAAAATTAAAAATTCACTTTTTTCCTTCTTTCCTCCTTTACACCTTTTTTTTCCTTCAAACTAATCATTGAATTATGGGCAGGTTTCTACTTATACTGGAACGACTGCGCTTTAAGTTGAAAATAATGGGCATAATCGCAAAGTGAAATTTGAGCCAAATTATTTTTTGTACCTCAAGAGATTTGTAAGATTGAAATCGAAGAAGACTGAAAAGGACTAATCATCAATTTACCATATGACTTTAAGCATCAGAGGCAAAGAGTGCTAACTCGAACATCCTCCTGGGTTAATTTGCATGAAGATGTTGGACAAGGCAGTTATCCTTACCTCTGAAATATGGAATTTTATGACGATAATGCATTTGATCATCCAAAAATAAATATTTTACTTTTGTATAATCCTTTACACT
This sequence comes from Liposcelis bostrychophila, assembly GCA_037577465.1. Classification (NCBI taxonomy): domain Eukaryota; kingdom Metazoa; phylum Arthropoda; class Insecta; order Psocodea; family Liposcelididae; genus Liposcelis; species Liposcelis bostrychophila. The sequence continues at coordinate 9,120,812 of CM075209.1, forward strand.
TTTTTTTTTCATGTATCAGCGTTAATATGTTCAATAGAATTCTAAAAATTCAAGGAAAATTTTTAACTTCCTATGTTTTTCCTTCTTTTTTGTTTTTCTTCAGGACATATTAAGCTTAATAAATTTGCTCCATCCCATAAACTCTTAAAATGATCATCATAGTTCATATTTAAATTTCATGGATCTTTCGCAAACCAGAATGGACTACTTTTGCTGGTTCATTAAAACCCTATACTGATCATCATAAAAAATGCTGTCTCTAAGTTCTTCTGAACTTAACTCAACCAGTCATGTCTCTTGATATAAAAAAAAAAAAAAAAATTTCATCCCCCCATCGCAAATCACTCTTGAATCATTTTAAACTAAATTACCACAGCAAACAGATACCAATGTCACTTAACATCGAATGTAAGAATTTCTTTATCAATTCACATCTGCTTTAGTTAACGAGTCTCATAATGCCAAATTTTCAATTGATTCACTTGATTTGGTTTAAAAAAAACTAATAAAAAATTACCTGCTTGGCCTTCAAAATCATTTTTGATTTCAGCTAATCCATCAGCTAACCATATGATGAAGATTAGGCAGCAATCCTTACATCCCCGAAAGCATTTTCAAAAATGTCTTTTGAAATCATTTTTGACTTCAGCTAATCCATCAGTTAACCATGTGACAAAGCTTATGCAGCAATCCTTACAACTTATTACGTCCCCGAAAACATTTACAAAAGATTTTCTCAGATTCTTCGATAAACGAAATGATGAATTTAACCTAACCTAGTTCAACAATAAACACACTAACGTTTTATTATCCAGGCATCAACCTGAAAGGTGCTTATTTCGAAAAAACGCGTTCAAAATAAAAGTAACATTTATAAAAACATGTTACGGCAAACTAATCACCCGATGAAACGAATTTAACGGTTTATTTTTAAAAAATTTTCCGCGAATAACCGATAAACGATGCAAGTCTAGAAATGTCCGCGTGGGAAACTAAATTAAAGATGGCGGCGAGGTGGTTTCCACAAGATTCACAAATGGGAAGTAGCGGTGCAGGTAACAGTCTTTTCCGCTATCGAAAATGCTTCAAAAAAATTTTCCCTAAATATTTTGAATAAATATTTGGATAGAAAGCAATTTATACTTTCCTTTAGGACCATACTAAATAACCTCATGGACTTTTGATTAAGTAAAATAAAACCTCTAATGAAACGGACCAGCTCCTTAAAACGAACCATGTTTCAGTAATTAATTCGGCCTACATGAATTCATTCCCTACATGATTTCTCAGCTCAAATCTTTTGTCACTTCAAAAAGCCTGTACGTTAATATATAAAAGAATAAATGAAATTAAGCTTACCAATTATACTGCGACATAACATATGGGACGAAAGGATGTCTAATCCAATTAATCTTCATAGAAGAGCATACCTATAAATTGTAACATAAAATTAAATTTTAAAAAAACAAAACTTTTTAAAAAGCCATCACTTACATCAAAAAACAGAGTCAAAAGATGTAATCGAACAGACACTTTTCCAGAATTATTGAATCGACTAAAACTTTTTCTGCAGTGTGGCTACTGTCATCGGGTAGATTTCTTTCACCTCTTCAAGCATGTGACCCATTCGAATTTAAAGCTGCAAAAATTTAAAAAAAAATGTAAATTACAGATAAGAGACAAACCTAATTATTTAAAAAATAAATTCTTTCTTAATTGACTTACATCTTTGCACAGCGATTCCATCCAACAGACTTTCACACCGGGCAAAACCATTCGGGTCGCAAAGGACCATAAAAGAATCGCAGACGCGATAAACGGTTTTCGGAAGATTTTCTAGCACCTAATGACATTGAATTAAAAGCACTTTCGGTGAATTGATTCACTGTGCCTTGAGTCAGCCGAAATTTTTTAATGTCGTTAAGCATCTAAAACAAAATAGGGAAAAAAAAAAAATTTAAAAAATTACAAAACAAATTTTTTATTCAAAAGAGTGCTTACCTTAGATTCACCTTCTGCTAACGCCATTTCGCATCTCCACTTTTTCCTCAGTTTAACGACTTCGACTTGAGACGATGAAGACGCGCCCGTGTTTTCAGCTATGTAAAAAAAAAGAATAAATTAGAAACTTTTTTAAAAAATCGAATAATATAAAAATAAAATATTTAGCTAATAAGGTTTTTAAAAAAAACTAACTTAAAAAACTAAATCCACCATTATCTCTCGCGAAAGTTGATGAGATAGGTTCCCTCGAAGAACTTGCAAAAACCTCGGATTTTTCATTGACTCGGATTTGTTCAATACGTTCTCACAATGTCAAATCGTCTAAATCTTCCTGACAAGCATTTCGATTATTTTCAATGTTTTACGATTGAGAGAAATAAAATTTCGCTGATGTGAGAGTCTTTTCCTCCGGATCGTCCCGGAGGGCTTGTGGTCGGGAAGGATAATCTGTTTACTAACAAGGAACTTGAGAATCTGCTTTCGAATGCCGGACCTCCCCGAACATGATCGCCGTACGTTTTTGAACTGACTTGCTTCGAGGCTGCTTCGTCCAAACGCTCCTAAAAACAAAACAAACAAAAATTTATTTATTTAAAATTTTTGAACTAAAAAACCGAAAAAAGCAAAAAATTATAAAATTGCAGGAAAACATACCTAAAGAATTATTTTTCCAACTAGAATCAATTTCAATATACAGAGCATGCTATAGGTCATGCGTAAATCGTTGTCTTTCAGCGCTTTTCTTCTTTACGTTTCCATTATGGTCGAAAATGCCATCTGAAAAAATTAAAGAAAACAATTACTTTTTCTGAAAAATACTTTTCAAAGAAAAAAAAACAAAAAACTCACTCGACGAGTCTTTACGAGACATTTGTAGGGGCAAAATTCAAAAACTGGAGCGTTGTCGATATTTATGTTTTTGAACGAAAACATTTGAAGAATCGAGAATCATTTTCGGATTGTCATTCTTTTGAGCAACATCGACCACGCATCTAAATATTCTCCTTTTTTCCCTGCGCTGTCGGTATCGGTTGTTCCGTCTCCAGACTTCAGCCAAAGCATGATACAAGGAACTGCAAAAAAAACATTTTGAAAAAACAATTTAAAATTACAAAACATATTTTAAATCTAAAAAGTAAAAAAACCTCCAACACGTACTCAAAAAATACTCTCGACCCCACGGACTATCATCAGTCTCACTTTCCACGAAATAATGCAGAATCATGCGTAACGGTTGTTTTTTATCGTCGAACAACATCGAAGATCAGCACCCGAATCAAATAAGCTAATTTAAAATTTTCGAGCGGGGCAGGAGGCACTGGATTCCAATTTAATCCCTTGGCTAATAAGTCCGACGTCGCTTTCGACACATCCGTAGCTCCGACTATTGGGCATTGAAAATGCGTTTTGGAATGTCACTCTTCGTTTCGGCTTTCCAACGCAAAGTTTAACTAACATTCCAAATAATTCGGCGAGGGCACGACCTACTCTCGAAGCTGCTACCAGTAAAAAGTTTCCAGTGTTCCAGCAGTGTTCCGGAGTCCCTGCGACTCTTGTCCCTCTCGCTTTTGACTCAGTGAAAAACGAGGTCCCCTCACAGCAGATTTTGGAAGACAAAGGGGATTCGACTTTCGTTGTATTCATCGCTTCGGATATTGTACGAAATAACCGTGGAATAATTTTCGGGAAGAGTGAACAGTTAAGACGTCCAAACGAGTTAAAACTTGCTGCAGCACTTTTAAACCTTCTTCCAAAACTATCGGCTCTCAAGCTAGGCACTAGAATTGAAAAAAAAAATGATTATATTAAAAATTTTGGACACATTTATAAAAACAACAGAAAAGGTCAACAGGGTGTCTACTAGGAAATGAGATTCGAAAATAACTTTTAGATCTCAAGGTCCTTATTTATTAGAATATTTAAGTCCAAAAAACCTTCAAATTAGAGAAGAAAAAGCACTTTGGCAGTGCAAAAACTGTTTCCGCCTGGTCTTTTTATCTTTTAGAGGATCCAGCAAGCAAAGCAGGTCACTTTTATTAATGAAATTCCTTCAATTTTTGAGCTAAATTAATTTCTTTTTCTTTTTTTTTTTAGGTTTTAAAAGACCCAACTATTTTAATTAATTTACTTCGAGCGAGGAGAATTTTGTAAAATATGCAATTGAGTGAGAATTCAAGCCACCTTACTTTTTCAAACAGTTTAGAAAAATTTTTCATCGGTCATCAAAATTAAGGTAATTTTTAGGTTTTTTTAGGTTAGTACACACCCTGGTCAACCAGTTAGCTGTTTTTTGACATAAAATTAAAATTTTTTACTCACAAGAATCCATTTGCAAACATTCGCGACGACCTGAGCAGCCGGTGCAACTGCAAAATCTGAAGGAAAATTTGGCACTGAAAGCAGTTTAAGTACATATTTTAAGTCTCCGAGGGCTACGAATTCTTTGCAATCATTTTCTGTCGAAGTACTTAAAATAGCGTCAGCGACTTTCATCTGTAGAAAAAAAAAAAAAATAAAAAATTCAACACCAACAAAAATATAAGTGTTGTTCTTTTTAAGTCTTGTTTTCAAAAAAATATACTCACCTTTCTTTTCCTTGTGACGCTTCAGCTCACACGTAATTAGATGTAAAAGGGGCTTTTTTGTCTGCATCCTCCTCTTCGTAGCTAGAGCCTCCTCCATAGTTGCAGCTTGCAAGCTGTGGATCTGGGTTGGAGGAAGATTTCTTAGTTTTGCATGTTTCACAAAAATGCAGACTACTTGTGCCGCAAGCATAGATTTCGTCGAGAAGCTGAAAATAAAACCGAAATTAATAAGAAATAATTAATCAGTGATTGATGCTAACTAGCAGTAAAGGAAATTTAACTTACATTCATTAACAGATTTCTTGGCTTTTATTTTCAGGTCAGGATGATCACGCATTAATTCATCCATGGCATTTCCTAAAGTGGGAGCCTTGTCCTCCAAAGGATCGTAGCTTATCAACCTCCTCTTACCCGGCAAATACAAAGGACGGAAGAAAATTTTGCAAAAGTTATCGAATGAATGAAACCGCTTAAACTGTATTAGACCCCTGGCATTTAAACAAAAATGCACTGATTACGTTCGGTAATGATGCCAAAACTTCTACAGTATCTGAAACCTAAGGTTTAAGAAGGAAAAATTAAAAACATCTTTTTTACAATTCTAAATAATTTCATCAGCAATATTCTCCCTCACCTCTTCAACTAGTACAGCATGATGGGCCACTTCAGTCAAGTACCTATCCTGAAGAGTGAAAAATTGGGAAGGTTCTTGGAAAATATAACCTGTTACTACATCAATGGTTAAAAGGAACAGAGAAGGTCCGCAATAATCCGAATTACCAAAAATGTGATTCAAACAAGCCGGTAAACGCCCTTCCATGACAGTACTCAACGATCACTAAACGCTAAATCATGTATTGTATTCAAAAAAAAATTTAAAATGAATTGTATTAGAGATGCAAGTTAGGTAAACATGTATTAGGTGCTTCCCGGGACCTCGATCTTCAGGTTTCTATAACAAATTTCAGTAATATATATAGCAACTTTTATTCCCTTCACGATGTCAGTCCACTTTCCTTAACTAGAATTCGATGTAAGTGTGTAAATCAACTTCCCTCCACTTTCCGTCACTTCACTTCGATGAATGAGTGTATATAAACATCACTCCACTTTCCTTCACCTCACTTCCATGTATTCAAATATCAACTTCACTCCACATTCCTTCACTTCACTTCGCTGTAAGTTTGAATATCATAATCACTCCACATTCCTTCACTTCACTTCGATTTAAGTAAATATCAAAATCACTCCACTTTCCTTCACTTCACTTTGATTTAAGTAAATATAAAAATCACTCCGCATTCCTTCACTTCACTTCGATGTAAGTTTGAATATCATAATCACTCCACATTCATTCACTTCATTTCGATGTCAGGTTGAATATCATAATCACTCCACATTCCTTCACTTCACTTCGATTTAAGTAAATATCAGAATCACTCCACATTCCTTCACTTCACTTCGATTTAAATAAATATCAAAATCACTGCATTTTCTTCACTTCACTTCAATTTAAATATCAAAATAACTCCACGTTTCTTCACTTTACTTCAATTTAAGTAAATATCAAAATCACTACACTTTCCTTCACTTCACTTCGATTTAAATAAATATCAAAATCACTCCACTTTTCTTCGCTTCACTTCAATTTAAGTAAATATCAAAATCACTCCACTTTCCTTCACTTCACTTCGATTTAAGTAAATATCAAAATCACTCCACATTCCTTCACTTCACTTCGATGTAAGTTTGAATATCATAATCACTCGACTAATCTTCACTTCACTTCACTTCAATTTAAGTAAATATAAAAATCACTTCACATTCCTTCACTTCACTTCGACTTAAATAAATATCAAAATCACTCCACTTTTCTTCACATCACTTCAATCTAAATAAATATCAAAATCACTCCACGTTTCTTCACTTCACTTCAATTTAAGTAAATATCAAAATCACTACACTTTCAATCTCTTCACTACGATTTAAGTTAATATCAAAACTTCACTTCACATTCCTTCACTTCACTTCGATGTAAGTTTGAATATCATAATCACTCCACTTTTCTTCACTTCACTTCACTTCACTTCAATTTAAGTAAATATAAAAATCACAACACATTCCTTCACTTCACTTCAATTTAAATAAATATCAAAATCACTCCACGTTTCTTCACTTCACTTCAATTTAAGTAAATATCAAAATCACTACACTTTCCTTCACTTCACTTCGATTTAAATAAATAACAAAATCACTCCACTTTTCTTCGCTTCACTTCAATTTAAGTAAATATCAAAATCACTCCACTTTCAATCTCTTCACTACGATTTAAGTAAATATCAAAACTTCACTTCACATTCCTTCACTTCACTTCGATGTAAGCTTGAATATCATAATCACTCGACTTTTCTTCACTTCACTTCACTTCAATTTAAGTAAATATAGAAATCACTCCACATTCCTTCACTTCACTTCGATTTAAATAAATATCAAAATCACTCCACTTTCCTTCACTTCACTTCGATTTAAGTAAATATCAAAACTTCACCTCATATTCCTTCACTTCACTTCAATTTAGGTAAATATCAAAACCACTCCACATTCCCTCACTTCATTTCGATTTAAGTAAATATCAAAATCACTCCACTTTCCTTCACTTCACTTCGATTTAAGTAAATATCAAAATCACTCCACTTTCCTTCACTTCACTTCGATTTAGGTAAATATCAAAATCACTCCACATTCCTTCACTTCACTTGGATTTAGGTAAATATCAAAATCACTCCACTTTCCTTCACTTCACTTCGATTTAAGTAAATATCAAAATCACTCCACTTTCCTTCACTTCACTTCAATTTAGGTAAATATCAAAACCACTCCACTTTCCTTCACTTCACTTCGATTTAAGTAAATATCAAAACTTCACTTCACATTCCTTCAAATTAACTTCGATGTAAGTTTGAATATCATAATCACTCCACTTTTCTTCACTTCACTTCACTTCAATTTAAGTAAATATAAAAATCACTCCACATTCCTTCACTTCACTTCGATTTAAATAAATATCAAAATCACTCCACTTTCCTTCACTTCACTTCGATTTAAGTAAATATCAAAACTTCACCTCATATTCCTTCACTTCACTTCAATTTAGGTAAATATCAAAACCACTCCACATTCCCTCACTTCATTTCGATTTAAGTAAATATCAAAATCACTCCACTTTCCTTCACTTCACTTCGATTTAAGTAAATATCAAAATCACTCCACTTTCCTTCACTTCACTTCGATTTAGGTAAATATCAAAATCACTCCACATTCCTTCACTTCACTTGGATTTAGGTAAATATCAAAATCACTCCACTTTCCTTCACTTCACTTCGATTTAAGTAAATATCAAAATCACTCCACTTTCCTTCACTTCACTTCAATTTAGGTAAATATCAAAACCACTCCACTTCCTTCACTTCACTTCGATTTAAGTAAATATCAAAACTTCACTTCACATTCCTTCAAATTAACTTCGATGTAAGTTTGAATATCATAATCACTCCACTTTTCTTCACTTCACTTCACTTCATTTAAGTAAATATAAAAATCACTCCACATTCCTTCACTTCACTTCGATTTAAATAAATATCAAAATCACTCCACTTTCCTTCACTTCACTTCGATTTAAGTAAATATCAAAACTTCACCTCATATTCCTTCACTTCACTTCAATTTAGGTAAATATCAAAACCACTCCACATTCCCTCACTTCATTTCGATTTAAGTAAATATCAAAATCACTCCACTTTCCTTCACTTCACTTCGATTTAAGTAAATATCAAAATCACTCCACTTTCCTTCACTTCACTTCGATTTAGGTAAATATCAAAATCACTCCACATTCCTTCACTTCACTTGGATTTAGGTAAATATCAAAATCACTCCACTTTCCTTCACTTCACTTCGATTTAAGTAAATATCAAAATCACTCCACTTTCCTTCACTTCACTTCAATTTAGGTAAATATCAAAACCACTCCACTTTCCTTCACTTCACTTCGATTTAAGTAAATATCAAAACTTCACTTCACATTCCTTCAAATTAACTTCGATGTAAGTTTGAATATCATAATCACTCCACTTTTCTTCACTTCACTTCACTTCAATTTAAGTAAATATAAAAATCACTCCACATTCCTTCACTTCACTTCGATTTAAATAAATATCAAAATCACTCCACTTTTCTTCGCTTCACTTCAATTTAAGTAAATATCAAAATTTCACTTCACATTCCTTCACTTCACTTCGATTTAAGTAAATATCAAAATCACTACACTTTCCTTCACTTCACTTCGATTTAAATAAATATCAAAATTACTCCACTTTTCTTCGCTTCACTTCAATTTAAGTAAATATCAAAATCACTCCACTTTCCTTCACTTCACTTCGATTTAAGTAAATATCAAAATCACTCCACATTCCTTCACTTCACTTCGATTTAAGTAAATATCTAAATCACTTCACATTCCTTCACTTCACTTCGATGTAAGTTTGAATATCATAATCACTCCACTTTTCTTCACTTCACCTCACTTCACTTCAATTTAAGTAAATATAAAAATCACTCCACATTCCTTCACTTCACTTCAATTTAAGTAAATATCAAAATCACTCCACTTTATTTCACTTCACTTCAATTTAAGTAAACATCAAAATCACTACTTTCCTTCACTTCACTTCGATTTAAGAAAATATCAAAATCACTCCACTTTCCTTCAGTTCACTTCGATTTAAGTAAAGATCAAAATCACTCCACATTCCTTCACTTCACTTCCATTTAAGTAAATATCAAAATCACTCCACATTCCTTCACTTCACTTCGATTTAAGTAAATATCAAAATCACTCCACTTTTCTTCGCTTCACTTCAATTTAAGTAAATATCAAAATCACTCCACTTTCAATCTCTTCATTACGATTTAAGTTAATATAAAAACTTCACTTCACATTCCTTCACTTCACTTCGATGTAAGTTTGAATATCATAATCACTTCACTTTTCTTCACTTCACTTCATTTCGATTTAAGTAAATATCAAAATCACTACTTTCCTTCACTTCACATCGATTTTAGTAAATATCAAAATCACTCCACTTTCAATCTCTTCATTACGATTTAAGTTAATATAAAAACTTCACTTCACATTCCTTCACTTCACTTCGATGCAAGTTTGAATATCATAATCACTTCACTTTTCTTCACTTCACTTCATTTCGATTTAAGTAAATATCAAAATCACTACTTTCCTTCACTTCACTTCGATTTTAGTAAATATCAAAATCACTCCACATTCCTTCACTTCACTTCGATTTAAGTAAATATCTAAATAACTCCACATTCCTTCACTTCACTTCGATTTAAGTAAATATCAAAATCACTACACCTTCCTTCACTTCACTTCGATTTAAGTAAATATCAAAATAACTCCACTTTCCTTCACCTCACTTCGATTTAAGTAAATATCAAAACTTCACTTCACATTCCTTCACTTCATTTCGATGTAAGTTTGAATATCATAATCACTCCATATTCCTCTACTTCACTTCCATTTAAGTAAATATCAAAATCACTACACTTTCCTTCACCTCAATTCGATGTAAGTAAATATCAAAACTTCACTTCACATTCCTTCACTTCGCTTCGATGTAAGTGTAAATATCAACTTCACTCCACTTTTCTTCACTTCACTTCGATGTAAGTGTGTATATAAAGTTTAAACGTAAATACTGTACGTAAATATCGAAATATAATTACCATTAAATTTTTTACCTTGATATCGATCCCGCCTTTGCTGATCCTCGAAATTCCTTGAAGACTTAATTATGTAAAGGATATTGTTTGTAAATTAAACACAAAAAATTAATTTTAAAACCCGAAAAATTCATTTGAAAACCCGAAAAAATAAATTTTAAACCGAAAAAATTAATTTTAAAACCCGAAAAATTAAATTATAACCCGAAAAATTCATTTTAAAACCCGAAAAATTAAATTAAAAAACCCGAAAAATTAAATTAAAAACCCGAAAAAATTAAAAAAAAAAAAAAAAAAAAAAAAAAACTTAAAAAGACACTGATGGGGTCCAGCATTCACCATCGATTCGACAACTCAGCTAACGTATCTATAAGCCTAACAAAAAAAAATCGAAACTCATGTATCCCTTAAGATGGTCCTTCTCAAGTCATTCAGCAGTAACCCAGTAAACATTACGACTATCTGTAAACTCATAATTTTAGATCAAATATTGCAAGTTTTGAAGTCAGTTAATTACTTTTATTCATGTAACTTCCAATCAAAAGTTAATCGCCATAAACTCTTTAGCATTTGAACTGATTAATTAAAAGAAATCTATTACATATTCTGCGCTTTCTTAATGCCTCATTCTCAACCTTAAAATCTCAATTCTTGTCCCAGATACAAATACCATTTGAAAGATTTGATCATAATTCCGACATTATTAAACCAATGCCGCAGCTCAGACAGGATTCAACAAGGAAATCAAACATCCAGTATAACAAAATACATCTCAGTTATGACTACTAACCTGTCAATCTAATTTTTTTCCATCTTCTTTACAAAATTTATTACGATTCCAGCTTCTGACGTCCTTCGTTGGCAGGGTTTCTCAGCAGCATTCATGGGACAATTTTAAAAGAAAATTTGGGAACTTAAGGAGATAAAAATCATAAATTATTTTTAACAGGGAAAACATCAAAATGGCCTCCGCTTACATTCAAATTAAAAATTTTAATCTTTTTGGATTCGAGAGATTTTTCCATTATTTTCGTTGTGCAATTTCTAAGTCAGTTTCTAGTTCTTTTTCATTTCACAATTTTCGGGACACAAGTGCTAGGGCAAGGAAGTTTGTTTGGGCTCATTCTTTAACAGGTACAGATATTTAGTAAAACGAAAAGTTAATTTCCAAAAGATAAAACTAAAAGTGCAAAACCGATTTGGGATTTTAAAAACTCTTAAGCAGTAAATATGCTCATTCTTCCGTTTGATTTCTGCTATTAGGGGAGGGCTTAAGGCTGCCGAAAACCCTGCATGATTTTCCATCCATTGGATAATAAATAAATTGGAACAAACTCACCGACTCTGCCGTTGTCTTCTTATTGCTTCAGCACCTTCGAATCACTACAATCAGCAGCATCAGCATAACCGTTATCACCACCACTAAGAAATTTTCTTCAAAACGTTGAAACTGTTAGGACACTTTCACTGAACACTAAAACCAGATAAAACGAGGCAGGTGTAATAAAAAAATTAATTTAACAAATTAATTTTAAGAAAAAAATGATGATCTCATGGAACTTGGAATAGCAACTCTGGTGCAAATTAATTTTTAACAAGTCAAATTATCATATAAATTTTAGCCTTGCATGTTAGCCAATTTTCCAAAAATTTCTGAGCTGAAGCTTTTACATGAAATGGAACATTAAAATTTTTTGGCTATTTCCTCTTAATGAATGACTTAAAAATTTTACATACTATGCTACAATCCAGTTGAGCTTCCAGTTCTGAGAACAACATCTATTTCTGGAATTCTTTCTTAAATTTTCGTTTTTTTTTTTTTAATTTAAAATAGAATTCCCCATTTTTTTTTTTTTTAGTTCTTGTAAAACGGAATGAAAGTGTCTGGTCAAAAGGCATGCACAATTACCAATTTATCTTTAAAACTTAAAAAAAGAAGTACAAACTTTAATTGAAATTTCTCCTTAAAAGCCTTCTTTTTAGTCCCCTTTCATTCAATTTTATTCCGTTTTACAGTATCACTAAAAAAAAGAATTGAATATTTGGATTCAAACTACTCAAAAACTACTTTCTTATGTTAGAAAGTAAAATTTATTCGAAAAAGCGGATTTAGGTAAATTGGTCACCATGAAACCCGTCACCAGACTTTCTGGTCACCGAATATTAGTCACCCGGTGTATTGGTCACCATGCTATATTCGTCACTAAATCGAATTTGTCACTGGTGGTATTGGTCATTTAATAATTTGTCACCGTTTAAAATTCGTCATTAAAATACTTTTGTCACCAGGATTTTTAAAATTAATACATATCATTATTCATAATGATAATTTTAAAAATTAACTCATAAGAATCATTTTTAAAATTATTAGTTTCATTACTCATAAATAGAAAGAGCCACTTTCCGCGCATGCGATCAGAGCAGAAAATGACTTTTCCAGCATAGGGCAAAAAAATGTTAAACCTGGTTACAGAAGACTTTATTTACAATTTATCAAATCACTTTCTCTGATTTTTTCTGATTTTTCTGACTCAGTAAGCATTGATTCGTAATGAAAACTATCTTGTTTATCCTAGGAAGGCAAATGAATTTTCCCTTGAGGTTTTTTCTCTCCCTAGGTTAACAATATACTATTTAGAAAAAAACTTAACTTTTTTTTTTTTTTTTTAATTTTTAAAGTGTTGAATTCGAGAAAATGACAAAAAAATTGTGTAAGACAATGACCAATATAAAACGGTGACCAGTCAAAACAGGGACAAGTTTTTCATAGTGACCAGTTTGTCATAGTGACTAATTAATTGATGACGAATATTCGGTGACAGGTTTTCCGTTGACGAATTATTTTGCGGTGACCAATTTTCATAGGGACGATCTGCGGGTGACGAATTTACCGGAAACCGCAAATTTCTAATGGCTACATAAAAGCTTTCTAAAATGCCAGTCACCAATCCCAAAAATGGGAAATCAAAAAAAATAATAATTGAAAAAAATATTATATGCCTTGTCAACTCTCTTTAAATGTCATTATAATACGCAATGCTTATCTTATGGGAAAATTTCTAACGAATATGGAGAGTTGACTTCACTTTTCATTAGTAAATTTTAAAGCTTTCTTCAACTTTTTCTTAAAAATATAAATATTTTTTAAACTGTCATCAAATAAAGAAGATTGCGCAATAAAATAATCCTAGAAACCTGGCAGAACTATCCCATTATTTGCGTCAAGCATATAACAGTTCGTTTTGCAAAAAAAAAAAAAAAAAAAAAAAAAGAATATGGACGTTTTATTTACGTTTCCCCTTAATACTAAATGGCAATGTTAATAAAAAATAATTCTTAATTAGAAATATATGCAAAATGAAGATCGGTAAACTAAAGTCGTTTGAAGAAAATAAAATTGGGAGAGTTCGAAAAAAGAAAGATTTTTTAGAGGCCTGTTAAAGCTAACCTAATACTTCATTTGAGAACAAAACACTTACGATTCGAAAAAAATGCTCTGGGGACTGTCCACTGACTTGCCCCTTAATATTAAACATTGCAACGCTAAATAAAAAATAATTCTTATTTTGAGATATACATAAAATGTAGATCCGTAAATTAAATTCGTTTGAGAAAAAAAAAATTAGAAAAATTCAAAGAAAGAAAGCTTTCTTAGAAACCTGATAAAGTAAACCTAAAACTAGATTGGAAATTAAAGCACATCTAGCACTTGCGATAAGAATCAAAAACTTTAGGATGCAAAAATAAAAAGCCCTGGGGACTGTCCACTGACCTTTCCCCTTAACATTAAAAGATTGCAATGATAATTAAAAAATACATCTTAATTAGAAATATATGATAAATGTACATTCGAAAATTAAAGTCGTTTGAGAAAAAAAAATTGGCAAAGTTCATAAAAACAAAGCTCTCTTAGAAACCAATTAAAGCTAACCTAATACTTGATTTGGGAATAAAGCACTTACTCTTCGAAAAAAAGCCCTGGGGACTGTCCACTGCTGACCTTTCCCCTTGTTATTAAACGTTGAAATGCAATGATAAAATAATTCGTAGTTACAAAAATTTGAAAAACATGGATCCTTATTACTGAGCATTCTTTGAGCTTTCTTTACTTGAAGTATTTATTAATATAAACCGCCAAGGTTAAAAAGAAAAAAAAAAGATAGAAAAATGTTAAAGCTTCCCTAGCACTTGCGATAAGTATCAAAAACTTGGAGATGCAAAAAGCACTGGGGACTGTCCACAGACCTTTCCCCTTAAAATAATCATTGGAATGCAAGTAAAAAAATAATCTATGACTGAAATTATACGAAAAAAGTGGTCCCCTAACAAGGAGCTTTTCATTAATCAAAGTAATTTGAGCAAAAAAAATTGGCCATCCAAATATTAGCGACTTAATAAAATACTAAAACATGAATTTTAAATTTTTTATGAGCAAAAGTTGGTTCTCTATTCCGGATCATGATTTATCTTAACAGCTGAGTGAAAATAAAATAATTTTCAAGAACTACAAAATTAAGGATAATATGGGAGTTATATATGCACACAGAAAAATTAACTTCCCGCAATTTGAAACCTTTTATAAAAATTAATCTGAATGTACTTACAGGCTCTGCCGTCGTCTTCTTATTCCTCCATCACTATCAAATCAATGAAATCAGAAGCATCATTATAACCATTATCACTACCGGTACGAAAGTTTCTTCAAAACAAAGTAAAGTTCAAACGGTTAGCACACTTTCATTAACTGAAACCAGATAAAATGAGGCAGGTCAATAAAAAAATATTTCACAAGTTTTCTTCAAAAAAAAAAAAAAAAAAAAAAAAAAAGTGATCTCATAGAACTTGGAATAGCACTTGGAATAGGAACTTTAATAGGCTAGTAAAATAATTTCTAAATTTATTCCAAATTAATTTTTAACAAGTCAAAATTATCACACCAATTTCAGCTCTGCATACGTTAGTCAATTTTCCAAAAACTTTTGAGCTGTCACCGTATACTTAAAACGGAACATTCATACGTTTTAATTTTTTACTTAAAGGCTACTTAAAGTTTGTACTTAGAAGTTACTTTCTCTTAATGAATGACTTGAAAATGTTACATACTATGCAACATTCCAATTGTCATGTCAGCAACTTTTTCCTTACAAAATACAAGTGTATTTATTATCTTTTTACAAAAGGCTTGGATGACTTGGCTTCCAGTTCTGAGAGCAACACTTATTTCTGGAATTCTTTCTTAAATTTTATTTTCTTTTGAAAATTTAAAATAGAATTCCCACATTTTTTTTTTTTAGTTCTTGTACAACGGAATGAAAGTGTCTGGTTAAAAAAAGGCATGTAACAATTAATTTTGAAAACTTAAAAAAAAATGAAGCATCAATTTTATTGAAATTTTTTCTATAAGAGCCTTCTTTTTAGTCCCCTTCAGTTCAATTTCATTCCGTTTTACATTACCACTAAAAAAAAAGAATTGAATATTCGGATTCAAACTACTGAAAAACTTAATACTTGTTTACGACCAAAAAAAAAAGATTTCAAAATGCATGCAAACCCTCTAATGCATACATAAAAGCTTTCCAAAATGTCAAATCACCATCACCAAAAATGGGAAATCAAAAAAGGATATAATTGAAAAAATTATTACATGCATAGTCAACTCTCCTTAAATGTCATTATAATACGCAATGCTTTTCTTATAGGAAAACTGCAGACGAATATGGAGAGTTGACTTCACTTTTTATTTGTCTTGAAAAATCTTGATATTTGAGTTGAATGTCACTTTTCTTTGTATATCTTCACTTGAAAGTTTTAAAGCTTTCTTCAATTTTTTTTTTTTTTTTTATTATTTTAAATAAGCTTTAAACAATATTCCTCGTCGTCATCTCCGTCGCCGCTTACACTCTTCTCCTTCATGTTCTTCCTCTTTGCAGGCCCAGGTCTTGCACCGCCGAACAAACTGCTAAGCTAGAAGTGTATGTGTTTCTGAGAACCCAATCTCACAATAAACGAAGAGATGTTTACAACCTGCTTCCTAAATCTGAATAACAAAAAATAATTGAGAGGTACATCATTATTGGAATACCAAAATCTGTGATCAGGGCTGCGAATCCAATTCTCATTTCACGGAAATTCTTTCTTCCTTGCGACTCGATTCCGAAGCCGTGATAAAAGCTGTTCTGTATCATTCAAAATTCGACTCTGATCCCGACGTCTATTCCAAATTGATCCCGTTCCCGGTTCCAATATTACGTAAAACTCAAACGATTATGTACAATTCGAATTAGATCCGAGATTCCTAAGTGATCGATATTTACGTATACTACTTGTCGGGAGAACGACTCGTTCAGATTCTGAAAAGCAAGATTTTGTTCGAATTCGTTTCCGTGTCCGACTTCTGACTTCCAACTCCGCTTCCGGTTTAGCAAAATAATCCTCAACTCATAGCGATTCCGAAAGCAGAAATGACGAGACCGAAAGATCCCGATTCCAAAATCCGAAAATCAGATTCAACCGACAGCAGAAGTGACGTGACCGAAAGTTTCGATTCCAAAATCCGAAAACCGGATTCAACCAATTCTTCTACCGACTTATTCAAAAGCAAAATCTCATAATTCGCAGCCCTTTCGTAAGATTCTAGCTTCAACCATTTTATTCTATCTTAACTACAACGACTGCTTCATTTGACTTCAATCAGGTTCAAAGCAAGCCGACTATTTTAGCACGACTATGACTCATTCACCTCCTATATACTGACAACAGTCAGTTGAAACGAAAAAACGTTGCAAGAGGCGGATTACAGGATCGTGCTTCTCCAAATGGATAAAACTCTAAGTTCTACATTTTTGCAAAAATCGAAAGTTTAAAATTCTTCAAAATATAACACATTCTTCCAAAAACTGGAAATTTTTTTAAGCATAAAAATTACTATTATCATCTTGATTAGTGGAAAAATTTAAAAAGAAAAAAAAAAACATGCAGTTAGAATTTCTACAGCAAACTTAAAAAAAAAAACTAATTTCTAAATTTAACTACTAAGTTAATCATCAAACCATTTATTATCTTATAATGATTTTAAAGCTGTTTTTAAGATCAAAAATTCAAAAAAATTATTATCTTCAAACTTTATTCTATAAAAGTTAGCAATTTCTAAAATCGAATTTGAGATGAATAACGCTTAAATACTGTAAAAATAAATGGCCATCAGTAATAAACAGACATTGATGTGAGTATTTCAGATATCAACATAAAAGTGGCCTGCATGAAAAAATTATCAATTCCTTTCAAGGCTTTCTTTGCATGTACTATAACGAAAAGAGGAAGGCTTCCTTTTACAATTAGCTTCTTTCATAAAAATGTAAAACATGTCATCTCATCGGTTAAAACACAAAAAAGCTATTGGCATGTTTTTATTTCACATTTTCCAATAATATTCGATATTCAATTTCAGTTCAATGAACTCCAAAGGGGGCTACATTAACCAATATTATAAAAAAATGAATATTCTTACCAACAAAGAGTGCAAATTTCCCCCTTAAAAAATTAAACTACGAACTCTCCTCATGCAGCCAAAAATAATATAAAATTAATAATTAATAGTTAAAAGAATAATACTAACTGGATATGTCTTTGATCAACACTCAAGCATGACGAATAGACTCAGCAAGTCCCAATTTGAAAACTTAAAAACTCTGCAAGTGCGTTTCCAAGAAGTCTTCAATTTTCAAACCCAAGACATCAAGTTTCATTCCAACTTCGTCTAGCACTCCAATAAGGACTGATCTTCTAAGGAGAGCATTACCTGAAAATAATAAAATTGAAAGTCAATCCAAAAAGTAAAATACATGATGCCTTACTGTGAGTGTTTTTATACTTCGAATTTTTCTTATATTTGACATTGATGTTCAGAAAAGGTGTCAATTCACATTTCAACCTAATCTATAAGCATGGCAAGACCATCTTTTCCTTTTTTTAAAACTTGTATTTTAAACTGATTTTTATTTTCGCCAACTCTCACAGCATTAGTTAATAAAAAATAACAATTTGTTCATTCTTACCTTTTAGCCCCTCTTCTGCTCCTCCTCTAACATGAGCAATTCTCTGGCTGCTTTCCCAATCTTCGCCAACTTGCATATTTTACTCTCCATATTTGACGTTTGTTGTTTAACGTGGTCCCAATTATCTTCAATTGTTGATCAAACCAGGTTATTTCATAAGGTCGCCGGGGTGTCACAGTTTTACTATGACCGGTTAATACTCTTCGGCTAACCAACATGAAGAGTAGCACCTGTGAATAAACGAAAAAGCCACTTACATCCTGTTCTTATTAAGTCTTTTCGTAATATTTCTGCAATATTATGTTTTTATTTTATTTATTTCGTAATATTAACTGCAAAAGCTAACAAGCTAACCCAGTTTATGCTCCCGCTATGAGAGAAGCTCATTTGGGGAGCTGATGCTGGCTATCTCTCATATGTCAAGGCAACCGTTTAAAAATTCATTATAAATAACTTCTACAACCCGTCTATATTGCATTTATCTTCATTTAAATTCAAATCGAGCGTCATAAGGACAAAGAAAGACAAAATAAATTCACCCGCACCAAAGCTTACCGGTTTGGGGCAACGCTATTTTCATCTATGAATATCCGTCAAATAACAAACCATCCAGTTATATATTTGTTATGATTACCAATTATCAACGTTAAATATTATAACTAGACGGTTTTCATAAAAATCTTTCGTTCAATTAATTAAGAAATTACGGTTTAAAAAATTCCTTACCTGTTACGAAGCTCCGATGAAATAAAAATGGCTGAATGAGAGAAGCCGTCGTGGAAGGAAATACAACGTATTTCCGGTTTACAAAGCAACGACAAAAGTCTCTCTCGTCTAGTCGTCATTTTGAAAATAATACAAGGCTGTGGGTTATTTCATCTGCTTTTTTTTGGATTTTATTCGGAGGAATTGGAGTTTTAGCTTTCGGTATGTATTTATTATCGTATTTGGATCCTTTCAAACTATAAAAATAAATCATTTTTATTTAAAGTTAATCAAATGCGGTGAAAATTGTTGTTTAATATGATCTGACCCTTGTTCGGTGTATATAAACATTCGTCCTTTCAAAAGGTTATGTGTGATCGTAATCTTTTTTTTCTTGATTGATTTTTATATTCAGCAGCAAAATGCAGTCTCCGATTTTAAGAGTGGTGAGAGAAGCACCTAAATTATTTAAGAGGAACATAGGAATTAGCGCTCCAGTTCTACAGAAAGCATCTGATCCGATTCAACAGTTGTTTGTTGATAAGATTAGAGAATACAAATCGAAAAGCAGGTATGCAATTTTTTACTGAAGTGAAAAGGTTTTTTAATTTGTTTTTTCTGTTGAATTTCCTTGTTTTTAGAGTAATAGTGTGAAAGTATCAGAAAGAAAACTAATTAAGAAATCAATCGGGATTGCATGTTAGTTGAGACAATAATTAATTGTTTTTTTTTTTTTTTTGTAGTGGAGGAAAATTAGTAGAGCCATCACCAGAGATGGAAAAGGAATTAAAAGCCAATTTAGAAAAAGTATTTAAGCAATATGGTGGGAAGGACGGAGAGGATTTAAGTAAATTCCCTTCCATTACTTTCCCAGAAGTAAAAATTGATCCGATCAACTTGGAAAAATAAAATACTAGGAAGTTTACAAATTTAGGATGCTGCATATTTTTTTCTTTTTTTTTTGTGTTCATTAAATAAATATACCATGTAGTTATTTAAAAAAAATTTAATGAAAAGAAGGATTCATTTTTAACATCCATTTAACCGATTCAGAAAGCAAAGGCATTGAAAAATAATTAGCAATGCTTTCTAAAGTTTTTAAATGTGTTTCTATACTCTTTGGAGGGATTAAAGGTTTGAAATCTCCTGCGCACGAACAATGTTCAGGTAAATTATCAGCTTTTATCTCCAAGCATTTTATACATTGAACGTCTTGGATTGTATAAGCTATTGCCTTTCTCTGAATCGTGTTTAGTAACAGGTATTCGATTTCGTTGTTTTCGTAAGTCGACTGACAAAGAGGGCATTGCCAACACGGTCTGTAAAAAGAAACAAAAAAAAAAATTAGTTTTGAGTTTCGGAAAAAATTTAAAAGATTTTTTACTTACTTTCCGTCTTTTTCTACTCTGTGTTCGTCTTTGCATAAATCAATATCTCTACAATGGTTACAACTTTTACAAATAACCTCGGGGAGAATTACGGTTACACAAGGATCGCGCCAAATGGCAACATCGCTGAATTCACCGATGTTAATTAACTTCAACATATTCCTTTTCAATTTGGAAACTTCCTCCGATATTGAATTGTCTAACGATAAAACTTTGCACACGGATTTAATGAATTCCAATGCCGGGTTGATCGTTTTCGGTTGCGATCCCGGCAAACGAGGGAAAGCTGTCGTTTCGTCGGTGACCGGCAATTTTTTATGTATTTTTTGAATTAACCTAAAAAATAAAATTTTTTTAATTTAAGATATTCTGGAATTTTTCAAAAAAGAAGGCAGGAACTTACATAAATAATTGTTGCGACATTTCCCCTGTTACTATATTTTTAGCAAATTCCTCTACTGATTCGTGAACGCCAACACCGAGCGGAGTGACCTGAGTTTGACTTTGGCTGCTTTGGTTTTTCCTCCTGCTCGGAGTTTTAGGTGCCCTATCTTCCTCTCTTATTTTAGACCAGATAGCGCTTATGTAACCGGCGACGACGGAGTTGAAAGATGTCTGGACGTTTGCGGCCGTGGGTAAATATTGACTTAAATTCCAGTTCATGACGATTGGAAACTGGAAAAAAATAAAAATTCAGCCAATTAATAATATTTACTTCTTAAAAAAAAAAAAATTTCATTTTATCGAAACCAAAATTGCACTCACATCATCCTCATTATCCGTGTCATTCGAATCATTAAGAGGAGTATTGTTTTCAGTAGTTTCATCTAAAATACTTCCGGAAATCCCGGGTGGAAGTTTCCCTTTTATACCAGCGTAATTTCCCTGTTAAAAAAAAATTATTTTTGATTAAGACAGCTTTTTTATGAAGTCATTGAAATTCTGGGAAAAAAATTCTTCGCCAGGGGTGTTGCAGTGCTTGCTTGGTAGACGTCAAAAGTATTTTTTTTAAAAAAATCGTTTAATTAATGTAAAAAGCGCTAAGAACACTGTGCGCTCCTAGCGAAGAATTTTCCAACTAACAGTCAGTATAATAATCAAAACGTAATTTTACCGGATCCAACCACATTAAATAATCCCAACACTGATGGAAACTAATTTGAATACTGTGGAACAATTCCTTATTTCTAATGCTGGCAACGACGAATTCGACGTATCCGATGGCATCCTCCGCCGTGTGCTTTTTCGTACAAATAATTACTTTGTTAAAATTAGCGAAAACTATAATCGATCCTAATCTTTTAAATTCTGCAATCAACTGAACGAATAATTTTTTCATTAAATTGTGAAGCGTTTTCCTCAGCGCAGGGTCATACAGAAGAGCGTTGGGTGACCTAAGCCATCTGAAAAAGAAAAACAAAAATTAATTAAAGCTTCTCAAATTTTGAAAAAT
Source organism: Liposcelis bostrychophila (assembly GCA_037577465.1). Classification (NCBI taxonomy): domain Eukaryota; kingdom Metazoa; phylum Arthropoda; class Insecta; order Psocodea; family Liposcelididae; genus Liposcelis; species Liposcelis bostrychophila. The sequence goes on from CM075209.1 coordinate 9,142,800, forward strand.
CTGCACAAAACCCCATTTTTTAAAAAAATCGTTTAATTAATGTAAAAAGCGCTAAGAACACTGTGCGCTCCTAGCGAAGAATTTTCCAACTAACAGTCAGTATAATAATCAAAACGTAATTTTACCGGATCCAACCACATTAAATAATCCCAACACTGATGGAAACTAATTTGAATACTGTGGAACAATTCCTTATTTCTAATGCTGGCAACGACGAATTCGACGTATCCGATGGCATCCTCCGCCGTGTGCTTTTTCGTACAAATAATTACTTTGTTAAAATTAGCGAAAACTATAATCGATCCCAATCTTTTAAATTCAGCGATCAACTGAACGAATAATTTTTTCATTAAATTGTGAAGCGTTTTCCTCAGCGCAGGGTCATATAGAAGAGCGTTGGGCGACCTAAGCCATCTGAAAAAGAAAAACAAAAATTAATTAAAGCTTCTCAAATTTTGAAAAATCTGCACAAAACCCCATTTTTTAAAAAAATGTCTGAGTTTGTTCGCACCTATAAAAGTGTACAATTTGGTAATCGGCGTATACATTCCGCCTGACTGAAACATCCCTCAACCAAGAACTGACCATGGCCCTCACAACCCTAAAAGCAGCGCTGCACAACGCCGTTTCATCGTAAATAGACAAAACGGAGCCTTGACCGCTTATCATTTCGTCCACGGAAACCTGAGGAGCGGCGTCGAAAGCTACACTGGAATTGGTCCCTTCGATGTCGTTGACGTGATGGGACTGGAGTAAAGTGTTCACAGCCAAAGCATCGATGTCCAGCTCGACGGTGACGGAAGAGTAGCACCCGGGTTGATTCGAAACGGAAGTAGAGGATTCGTCGAAATCCGTCAACAATCGGCTGTCGTCGGCTTCTCTTCCTCCCAAATCCGGTAACTCCGTCGGGGAGCACCATAACACGAAATTGTTTTTGAGCAAGTGCCTCCCGAAAAATAAATCCGCTCCGAATAAAGTTGCATCCGCCGGTAAATTACCTAAAATAAAAGTTAAAAAAAATTAATGTAGATCAAAAAAATCTCGAACTGGGAACGGCTGGAAATTTTTAAAAATATATTATCTCCCACGATGAAATATTCTGCTCTCCCATCTCTCTGAAAAGATAAACGCTTTCATGGTGAAAAAAACTTACCGATTGGAATGTGAAAATAACGACATTGATCCATCGTGGCATTTAACATTGTTTCAGAATTTAAATAATGCTGGATCATGTATTTGGATCCGATTTTTTGCCATTCCATAGTCGCGTATAAATTTTCGGGGTCTTTCACATGGAACGTAACTAACGGGAAATCGCTTAATCCCGGCATCTGAGCAATTAAAGTCGGTGTATCTGAAAGAAAAATTAAAAAAATTAACTCCCTTGTAACTCATCGTAATTGTACTAGTTTTTTTTTTTCACTTTTGATTTTAAAAAAAATGGCTTTACCTATACAAGACTGAACGGTTATCATTGTCGGGCCCTTTTTTTCGTCTTTATAATTCTGCAAAACTCTTTGGATTGAGCGAAAAACCTGCTTAGAATCATTTAAGACTTGGATTTCAAAATTCATTTCCGATCCTGGTAGTTCGTTTTCGGTAAATCCTTTGGCAATTCTGCAATAAAAAAAAAGATAATATGGATTACAGCTGAAAATATAAAGTTTATTCCGCTAAAGGCGCCTTTAGCCCCTCCCGAAAGCATGGAGTAAGAAAATTTCTTGTAAATTTTCAAGAAACTTAGCTTTTACAAGAAACCTAAAGTTGCTAAAGCAAGGACTGTAAAATTTCTTGAAATTTTATTGAACTTTTTTTACAATTTTTTTTTAAATATTAAAATTAGACTCCATGAACAAAAACAAAAACTTAGAAATTTTAAACAAAATGTGCCAAGAATATGAGCTAAAGCAATATTTTAATATTAAAATTTTAACTTTGAAGACTTTAATTAAAATTTTGAATTTTTTTTTGTCAAAAATTTAAAGTTTTTTTCGTGCGAGGAAAAAAATTATATTTTTATCAAAAAGTTCGAACTTTTTGACCAAAAACGAGCGAAAAAAAAATCCTTAAAAATTTTAAATCAATTCATTGCTTAAATTTTAAAATTTTGAGCTTTTGGTCGTTATTTTATGGTGTTTAACCACTTCAAATTCTAAAAACCCAACAAAAAAATTAAACTGGGATATGGGGTCATATCCCTACGTAGGACTACGTCTTTGGGGTACTGTCCTAATATAAGGTCAATAAATTCGAATTTCTTGACGAAGAGTTTATAAAAATTAAATTAAATTTTTAAAAAAATAGGTTTATCGTTAGCATTATGATTGCGTTTCACTTGCAAGGTTTCAAATAATAAAAAAACATTGTCACATAATAAAAAGTCTTGAAAGTTAAAATTTCAAATAGTCAAAATACTATTTAAAATTTTCAAAATTAGAATTTTGATATAAAATTTCCGTTAATTTTTGTTAATTTTCCTTTAACTTCGGTTCATTTACGACAATTTTCGCTAAATTTTAGTTAATATTCGTTATTTTTTCGTTAATTTTCAAAAAAGTAAAATTTGATAGGGACTTTTATTATTATTAGTTAAAGATTAACGAAAAATTCGAAATATTTACGAAAAATGTGTTTTTTTTTTGTTTTTTTTTGTTAATTTTCCTTAAATTTCGGTAAATTAGTTAAAGATTAACGAAAAATTCGAAATATTTACGAAAAATATGTTTTTTTTTTCTTGTAACCACTACACGGTCCGCACAAACTATTTTTTCCATGTTGACCCCTAAGACTTAGTCCTACGTCAATAAAAAATTTTCTTGAAATTTTCTTCTTCGAATTTACTTTCACAAAAACTGACGAAAATTTCAAATTTTTTTTTCAAATTATTTAGCATAGCCGGAAATTTTACCGGAAATTTCGAACTTTTTCAAATTTTTGTTCAAACAATTTGCCGTAGTCGATAATTTTTCCGGCAAAATTTTATCATTAAATTTTAAATTAATAAAATACTATTAAAATTGAGATAATATTTAAAATTTCAACTTTGAAAATTTCGGAAAACTTCACTTCATTTCGCGGACCCGCCCCACAAGAAGTTTCACTTCAATTAAGAAAAAATTAACGAAAACTAAGAAAATTAACAAAAAATTAACGTCAAATTAAGAAAAATTATCGAAAAATTAAGAAATATTAAGGAAAGATATTTATTTTAACTTTAAAAACTTAGGAAAAATTCATTACGCGGACCCGCCCCATAAGAAGTTTCACTTCAAAAAACCAAAAGTTAAAAAAAATTAGTAAAAATTTTAAATTCGGAAAATTTAAATTATAAATAATCGATTATTTGAACAAATCGCTTCTTGTTTAAATTTAGCAATATTAGGACAGTACCCCAAAGACGTAGTCCTGCTTACAGATATGCACCATATCCCAGTATGATTTTTAAAATGCAATTTAATTCACTGTTCAATCTTCATACTCACTTAACGTTTCTTTCATTAATATACAAATTATTCAAATTCGGCATCTGATTTGTTCTCACGGTATCCTGGACAAAAATCACCGCTTTCTTCGTCGGCCCCAAAAAGACTCCATAAATAGCTTTCTGCCCATTCGAAGATCGATGTTGATATAAGAAAATATACTTGACCGGTGCGGATCCGTCCGGGAGCTAAAAAAAAAATTCCATGTCGTATTTAATTTTTTCTTTTACATTTTTAATTTTTAAAAGAGTTATCCTCACCTTTTGCAAGTACGGCTGATACTCGATACTTTTAAAATTCAATTGCTCCAAAGAAAAAGAATCTGTATCTTTCATCCCTTCCTTTATCAACCTATTCGCGACGACTCTATCAACCGTGCAAATGCAACCCAATCGAAGCAAAACTCGAAATTCCAAGGAAACTTGAGTCTCGTAAATCCCTTCAATGTCCGGTGTAGACAAATCGGCCATTAATTCCTGGCTGTGTTCTCGGTACTCCGCTTCGGGGACATTGTATTCGTATAAGTGGTAAACCGGCCTGGATCTGGGTAAAATTCGGTTCGCTTTTTTATAGCGGGATCCCGTTTCTTCCGCTCTTTGAGTTCGTTGATTCACGTAAAAAATCCTAGGGACTGTTAATTTAATCTGATGAAGTTCCTTTTCTACAAGCGCCCAAACTCTGAACAATCCTGGTTCGTTCGTTTCTGCGAACTGAAAAAAAAAAAGAAATTGTAAATAAATTTATAGCGCCACTCGATTCTCTACCATTTTTCCTAAAAAAATAAATTCCTAATCCATTTCCCCCCCCCCCCACAAAAAAAAAATTAATTTCAAATCCATTTTTTCTAAAAATTTTGGTTCCTAAAATTTCTTTAAATTCCTAATTTTTTATTTTTAATTTTCTAAAATTTTTTAATTCCTACAATAAAATTTCCTAAAGTCCCTAAAATTAAATTTTCTAAAACCGTTCAATTAAATTTCCTAAATTTTCTTTAGAAATTTAAAAAAATTAGGAAAAATATTTATTTCAGGAAATCTTATTTTAGGAATCAAAACATTGTAAGAAAATTGAAAATTAGGAAAAAAAATTTTAGGATCCAAAATTTTTGGCAAAAACGAATTAGGAATTTATTATTTTCCTAATCCATTTTTCCTAAAAAAGAAATATTTCTGATCCATTTTTCCTAAAAAAACCAAAAAAATTTGTAATCCATTTCTTCTAAAAATTTTGGTTCCTAAAACTGATTTCCTAACTATTCTTTTCCTTTCTAATTTTTAATTTTCCTAAAATAAAATTTCTTAAAAAGCTTAAAATAAAATTTCCTAAAATCCCTTTAGGGATTTAAAAAATTAGGAAAAATATTCATTTTAGGAAATCTTATGTTAGGGATCAAAAATTTTAGGAAAATTGAAAATTAGGAAAAAAAATTTTAGGATCCAAAATTTTTGGCAAAAACGAATTAGGAATTTATTATTTTCCTAATACATTTTTCCTAAAAAAAAAGATTCCCTAATCCATTTTTCCTAAAAAAGAAATATTCCTGATTCACTTTTCCTTAAAAAATAAAATAAATTCCTAATCCATTTTTTCTAAAAATTTTGGTTCTTAAAATAAAATTTCTTAAAATGCCTAAAATAAAATTTCCTAAAGTCCCTTTGGGGATTTAAAAATTAGGAAAAATATTCATTTCAGGAAATCTTATTTTAGGAATCAAAAATTTTTGGGAAATTGAAAATTAGGAAAAAAAATTTTAGGATCCAAGATTTTCAGCAAAAACGAATTAGGAATTTATTATTTTCCTAATCCATTTTTCCTAAACAATAAATTCCTAATCCAGTACTCCTAAAAAAAAAATTAATTAATTAATTAATTCCTCCTAAAAAAAAGATTTCCTAATCCATTTTTCCTAAAAAAGAAATATTCCTGATCCATTTTTCCTAAAAAAATAAAATAAATTCCTAATCCATTTTTTCTAAAAATTTGGTCTCTAAAATAAAATTTCTTAAAATGAAAATTTCCTAAAATCCCTTTGGGGATTTAAAAAATTAGGAAAAATATTTATTTTAGGAAATCTTATTTTAAAATAAAAAAATTTTATGAAAATTAACAAATAGGAAAAAAAATTTTAGAAACCCAAATTTTTAGGAAAAACGAATTTGGAATTTTTTTTTTTTTTTTTTTTTTAGAAAAAATGGTCGGGAATGCGCCACTCAATTCTATAAAAAACTCGGAAAACTACTGAAAACCCAGCAACGCCATCTTCAGCGGAAAAAATGAACTGAAATTTTTAAAAATTCCCATTTGATGTTTTTTTTTTTTTTTTTACAAAAATTTTCAATATTCAAACTTTTATTCACCTGAATAACTTGCCAGGGACAATCCAAAATCGTCTGCTGAGCTTTCCTAATAAACCCTCCGATAGTACCGGTTTTCCTCATCGCAGCAGTCCCAGCAGAAGGAGCATCCGAAATCCTCCCTCTTTTATTTACACTTCCCCCTTCCCGCATTTTCCGCTGCTGACTTTGCAAGTCCCATTTCCGCTTTTGATATTGGATCCATGCCGTTCGTTCTTCTTTGGTTTTACCGAAAGGAGGCGGCGGTCCCAAAACGTCCCTCCAATGCTGAGACAATTGATTTTCGTCGAAAGTCGGGGAATTCGCTCTTTTTCGCTTGTGCGTCATCGGTCTGGTCGGTTTGGCGGGACGAATCGCGGTGGCCGTGTCCTCGATGTCGACCGGAGTGTTTTCGTTTTCCCGGGATTCCCCGTTGGAAACCTCCTTCGGAGCGGTCTTGAAAAATTCGTTCATTTTCCGCTGTTTCAAAACGTCGTTTTTCTCCAACATTTTTTTGTGAAGCCAATCCGGGTGTCGAACTCTCGGAACGGGATTATTCAGCTGAAACAGAGTTAAAATTCGGTGAAGAAATTATTAAAATTTTTAAATAAATTTTTTAGGGTTTGAATCCTGGAAAATTCCTGGAAAATTCAAAAATGCATTTTCCAAATTTCGTTTCTTTTTTTTTTTTTTTACAGAAATGACTCACTCCTTGTAAAGCTGCCGGAATCGTTATAATTTTTTGTATCGCTCCATTTAACCGTTCGATGTAGTAATTCCAATCTAAAACTTGTCGTATATCCACATCGGTTATCGAATTATCCTTCAACCACTTTCGCAAATAATGGCGTTTAACGCTAGGCTCTGACTGGAAGATAGCCAAAGGTATAGCTCTGAATAAAAAAATAAAAAAACTTGTCACAATAACTTTTACAAAAAAGAAAAAAGAAATGAATACCTGTCTGTCACTGGAGATCCCTCCGGTTTTCTCGAAATAATAAAACGGCAAGCCAAACCCTTATCCTTAACCATTTGATCTCCTAAAAATTCGGCCAATCGTTTTGCGGTTGAAATCGACGTGGATTTTTGGGATCCGTAATCTTCTAATTTTTTCGACATTGAACGATTTTCGGATATCAGTTCGAATAATTCGGAATCGGGTAAATTGTGTGCCTGAAAAAAAAAATAAAATGAATGTTTTATTCAATTCAATTCGATTTTTGGAAACTAAAGCGAATATCGTACTTTGCTGTACAAGACATCCAGCCAGTAATCCGCGACCCTTGCAACGGCCTCGTAACACTTTTCAAGTGTGTCTCCTTTCAAAAAAGCATCAAAGACTGATGACTGAAAAATTTTAATTAGCTGAAGCTCTCCTCTCCTTTTCACTTCAAAACTGAAAAGAAAATTAACTAATTAATTTAATTAAACCCCTACTAAATATTACAATTCCCGGCCGCTTTTTCAATCCCTGAATTTTTAGAATTAAAAAATTTTCAGCTTTTTTTTCCTCTTAATTTCAATTTTATTATTATTTTCGGAATTTCAGCGATTGCTAAGCAAATTGTAGCATGTCATTTAATAAAAATTAACAAAATTTTGGATTTATGAGGGGAAAAGAGTTAATTTTGTGAAAAAAAAACAGGGATGGCAAACCGCTCCGAAAATCAAACCAAATCAAATTCGGCTCGGTTTCTTTTTAAGTTGAAAAGTTAAATTCGGTTTAGTTATGGTCTAAATGTTGTCCACCAGGAAGGGTTCGGTTTGGTTTGGGTACCGATCCAAAATTTTTGGCATAAGGTTCGGTTCGATTTTCTTTTTCAATTTAGTACAAAACCGGTTCCAGGTTCGGTTCGGTTCTTGAACTTAGGTTTCGGTTTGGTTTGGTTTTTTTTTTTTATAAATCCGGTTTGGATTTTTTCTTGTTTCCAGTTTGGTTCGGCTTCGATTCGGTTTTTTTATAAACGAAAAAACCGGATTTGGCTCAGTCCGATTAGTTAAAAATCCACCGGTTTTTGTTTAAAAATCGGTTTCTTTTGTGAACAAATACCCGATTTCGGTTCGGTTTTCGGTTAAAAAAAATTCCGGTTTCGATTCAGTTTTTAATAAAAAACCCCGATTTTGGTTCTGGTTTTAGTAAACAACCGTGTTTTTTGAAATAGAAATAAAACGGTTTTAATTTGACCCTTCGGTTTGGTTTTTTTTTTGAAAAACCAAACCAAAACCGAAACAAAGAAGGCTTTTTTTCGGGATTTTTTAAAAAAATTACCAGGCTTTTCTTCCAAAACGGTTTGGTTTTGATTTCGGTTCGGACTCTTTTCTTTTCGTGATTTGCGTTAGCTTGAGTTTTTTCGATTCGGTTTGGTTACGGTTAAAATGTTGTCCACCAGGAAGGGTTCGGTTCAGTTTGGACACCGAACCAAAATTTTTGGAATACGGTTTAGTTCGGTTTTCCTTTTTGTTTTAGTACAAAACCGGTTTCAGGTTCGGTTCGGTTTCAGTTTGCTTTGGTTTTTTCTGATAAATCCGCTTCGGTTTCTGTTCTTTAATTCTTGTTTCCGGTTCGGTTCGGTTTCGTTTCGGTTTTCTTATAAACGAAAAAACCGGATTTGGCTCAGTTCGGCTTGTTAAAAATCCCCTGGTTTCGGTTCGGCTTTTTGTTTAAAAATCGGTTTTTTCGTTAAGAAATACCACATTTCGGTTCGGTTTTTGGTAAAAAAAATTCCGGTTTCAATTAGGTTTTTAATAAAAAAAAACCCGGCTTTGGTTCTGGTTTTAGTAGAAAACCGTCTTTTTTAAATAGAAATAAAACGGTTTTAGTTCAATTCGGCTCGCTTTAGTTCGGTTTTTTACAAAAAATCGAAACGAACAAGGTTTTAAACCTAACCAATTTTTAAAAAAACCGAACCAAAGGGGGTTTTTTTAATCTTTTTAAGCCGAACAAATTTTTTAAAAAATCGAACCGAAGAAGGTTTTTTTAACCTTTCTAAACCGAACGAGGTTTGAAAAAAACCGAACCGAAGAAGGTTTTTTAATCTTTTTAAGCCGAACCAATTTTTAAAAAAACCGAACCAAAGGGGGTTTTTTTAATCTTTTTAAGCCGAACAAATTTTTAAAAAATCGAACCGAAGAAGGTTTTTTTAACCTTTCTAAACCGAACGAGGTTTGAAAAAAACCGAACCGAAGAAGGTTTTTTTAATCTTTTTAAGCCGAACCAATTTTTAAAAAAACCGAACCAAAGAAGGTTTTTTTTCGGGATTTTTTTACCAAAAAAAACCCGGTTTTACTTCGATTTGGTTTTTCTTCCCTTCTTTTCCGGTTTAGATTCGGTTTCGGTTCGGGTTTTTTTCTTTTCCTGATCTGGGTTCGGTTCGGTTTTTTCGATTCGGTTTGGTTAGGTTTCCCACCCCTAGACAAAAAATGGCACTTTTCAGGATTAAAAATTTCCGGGATTAATCAAGCAAAAATCACCCAAAAATCACGCAAAAATCACCAAGATTACAGTCTCTACAATCTACCATTTTTCCCCCCCCCCCCAAAAAAAAAAAATTATTACCCTTTCAATTCTGCCAGGGACTTATCAAAATTAAAAACAGCATATCGCTTTTTCAATTTCTTCCCTTCCTCCTTGGACGCAGGCAAAACCATCGCCAAATACGGTCCGTCGACTTCGAAAAAAATAGAATTCTCGCTTCGTTGAACGTATTTCAAAGTTTCCGGATCCACCAAGTCGTGATACGCGTGATTCGTGAAATGATCCTTCACCATGCAATTCAAAACCGCGTTCGGATACGAAATCGTGACTTTCGACTTTTTCGGATGAGTCGTCAAAATTTCGAAATTTTCCGGGAACGACTTCGGCAAAACGCACCAAATCCCGTCCGTGTCGAGTTCCAAAGGCCTCCCGACTTGCTCTATGATTTCCCTGGCTTTGGTGATGATGGCCGCGCCGGTGTAGCAAACGATCCCGGCCATTTCCATGCTGTGCCAACGTGCTCCCCTCCTCATGACGTACCCGTAAAACGAATTCAAAATACATTTATGAGCCAATTGCAGGGAATCGTATAACACCTCGCGGTTTTTCGCGGATTTGATTTCCCTAGCGTCCCCACTCGCGACAGCTTCCGACACTTGCTTCTTCGCGACTTTACACAGTCCTTTGTATTCGTAACGTCTGTCGCGAAAAGCGCGCACCGTATCGACGTAAAAAGAGTTTTCCTTTTGGCAGATGGTCGTTTCCCGCTCTTCCGTTCGAGTCACGTGAACTTTTTTGTAAGCTTTCCGGCAATATTCTGTAAGTCTTTTCTTTTCGTACATGGCTTGGTCTTCTTTCGATAACTGATGGAAAGCTCGAGGTGGTCCTCCTGCATATTCCGGGGGAAATTTTTCCGTTTCCAACTGTTGCTGGATTCTATGAAATTCGCTCCTGCTCGCAGGCACTAAAAATAAAAAAAATTAAAAAATTTCAAAAACTTTGTCTTGAATTTTGAATTTTTTTTTTAGTTATTTTCTTACTGATTTCCCCTCGCCACATCCAAGTCATTTTCCTTTGGCAAGTTGCCCCAGGGCGATTGAAGTCGCAGGCAGCGCAAGTCTCCTCGTTCACCATGGCGGAAGGTTGAAGTCGATTCGTTAAAATAATGTTCGGATACATGGCTCCCACGTCGAGATGATAAATGATAGGATATTCCATTCTGGACGGATTATTTTTTAAATTGATTAATTTTTCCTTGATTTCGGATATGACGGTGTCGAAATTTGTGACCATCTGTATCGGGATTTTTTCTTCTTCTTCAATTGCGTGGATCATAGCTTTTTCAACTCCTTCCAATAACATATCAAAGGCCTCAGGAACCTAAAAAAAATTTTTTTAAAAATAAAACTTGGAGCAAAAGAATGGAAACGTTCTTCACCTTTTTTCCTAAAAAAATAAATTCCTCAATTATTTTTCCTAAAATTTTTGGTTCCTAAATTTTTTTCCTTGCCATTTTTCCTACTAATTTTCAATTTTCCTACAATTTTTTCATCCTTAAATTAAAATCTCCTAAAATGAATATTTTTCCTAATCTGTTGATGCTAAAAAAATAAATTCCTAATTAATTTTCCTAAAAATTTGGTTCCTAAATTATTTTTCCTAATTTTCAATTCCTATTCATTCATTCTTTAATTTTATTATTCTTGAAATGAATATTTTTCCTAATCTGTTTTTCCTAAAAAAACAAATTCCTAATTTATTTTTCCTACAATTTTTTTCCTAACCATTTCTTTTCTAATTTTCAATGTTCCTAAAATTATTTGATTCATAAAATAAAATTTCCTAAAATGAATATTTTTCCTAATCTGGTTTTCTTAAAAAAAATAAATTCCTAGTTTATATTTCGTTACCATTTTTCCCCAATTTTTAGTTTTCCTAAAATTGTTTGATTCCTAAAATAAAATTTCCTAAAATGAGTATTCTTCCTAATCTGTTTTTCCTAAAAAAATGAATTCCTAATTTATTTTTCCTACAATTTTTTTCCTAACCATTTCTTTTCCAATTTTCGATTTCCCTAAAATTGTTTGATTCCTAAAATGAATATTTTTTCCTAATTTTCAATTTTCCTATTAATTTTTGATTCCTAAAATAAAACCTAAAATGAATAACTAATCCATTTTTCCTAAAAAAAAAAAAAAAAAAAAAAAAAAAAAATTTGAATTTATTTTTTCTAAAATGTTGATTCCTAAAATTTATTTTTCCTAATTTTAGGAAAATTAAAAATTAGGGACAAAAATGGTAAGGAAAGCAATTTTAGGAACCAAAAATTTTAGGAAAAATAATTGATTTTTTGATCCCTAAAATAAAATTTCCTAAAATGGAAGTTTTTCCTAATCCGTTTTTCCTAAAAAAATAAATTCCTAATTTATATTTCGTAAAATTTTTTTCCAAACCATTTTTTATTCTAAATTTTCAATTTCCCAAAAATTTTTTAATCCCTGAAATAAAATTTCCTAAAATGAATATTTTTCCTAATCCGTTGATGGTTAAAAAAATAAATTCCTAGTTTATATTTCGTTACCATTTTTCCCCAATTTTAGTTTTCCTAAAATTGTTTGATTCCTAAAATAAAATTTCCTAAAATGAGTATTCTTCCTAATCTGTTTTTCCTAAAAAAATGAATTCCTAATTTATTTTTCCTACAATTTTTTTCCTAACCATTTCTTTTCCAATTTTCGATTTCCCTAAAATTGTTTGATTCCTAAAATGAATATTTTTTCCTAATTTTCAATTTTCCTATTAATTTTTGATTCCTAAAATAAAACCTAAAATGAATAACTAATCCATTTTTCCTAAAAAAAAAAAAAAAAAAAAAAAAAAAAAAATTTGAATTTATTTTTTCTAAAATGTTGATTCCTAAAATTTATTTTTCCTAATTTTAGGAAAATTAAAAATTAGGGACAAAAATGGTAAGGAAAGCAATTTTAGGAACCAAAAATTTTAGGAAAAATAATTGATTTTTTGATCCCTAAAATAAAATTTCCTAAAATGGAAGTTTTTCCTAATCCGTTTTTCCTAAAAAAATAAATTCCTAATTTATTTTTCCTACAATTTTTTCCTAACCATTTCTTTTCCAATTTTCGATTTCCCTAAAATTGTTTGATTCCTAAAATAAAATTTCCTAAAATGAATATTTTTCCTAATCCGTTGATGGTTAAAAAAATAAATTCCTAATTAATTTTTTTTAAATGTTGGTTTCCTAAAATTTATTTAACCTAATTTTAGGAAAATTAAAAATTAGGAAATAAAATAGTTAGGAAAAAAATTTTTGGAAGCAAAATGGTTAGGAAAAATGTATTAGGAATTTATTTTCTTAGTAAAAATGGATTTAGGAAAAATGGTAGGGAGTCGAATTGAAAAACTTGGAGGAAAGGATTACTGAAATATTTTAAATTAAGTTTGATGGCTTGGGGGAATTTTAAAAAATTTAACCTTTTAACCCTGGGATGCAAAAACATTTTCCGGGAAAGCAAAAAATTTCTGCGAAAATTTATTTCCTAGTTTTTGGAGCGTAAAGTTAACCTACAACCCGTGCTACGCGTATAAAAAGAACGTATAGAAACCTATAGAAAGCGCCTGCCGAATTTTAGTATAGGCACGCCGCAGTACATGCATGCAATACAAAACATCGCATAAAATTTGTCTACTTCCGTAAAATAACCGAAAAAAGTGCTTTAAGGATTTTCGAGTCCATAGATTTCAAATTTGATGTCAGAATGACAAAATTTCAGGCAGGAAATCCAATATGGAGCCCAAAATCAAATTATTAATATTTAAAATGGCTCAGCCATGTTGAATTTTATCTAACCAAAATTTTGACTTCATATCTGAAATCAGCGTTCTAATTTACCCCGATACGTAAAATTTCTGACAATTCTGACGGAAAATGACTGAATTTTGAAATTTTGGGTCAGTGGCATCCCTGCGATGCCAGGTTGAAAAAACACGGTGGCTCTGATTATTACTATTATTTTTTTACCATTCTGAATCGGCATGGAATATCAGCTCTGAAAACTCCGGATTCCAAAGCTTCCACGTGACCCCCGACGTACGTTTCGGTATCCAACACGTGACCATCTGCTGTCATTTTATTTAATTCCGTTTCCTGTTTATTCGGGAAAATGATGTTGGCATGGAACGCTTCCACCATGAGCAAAGTTTCGCACAAAGTCCCGGAGCCTTTCCTTAAAACTTCGTCTGGTTCCATCGGGATGATCGTACAAAGGGCGAAAATAAACGGGTGAACGTATTTCATGTACAAATAGTAAGTCGCCACGGCGTCGGAAACCGAATAATTCGAAAGGACTTGAGGTTCTTCGGCAGCTAATCTGCACATATCTTCCGGATCTAATTCCACGGGGTCGTAGCGTAATTTCGCTTTGGCGACGGCTTTTAAATTTTGAGAGCCGACAGGTAAATACGAATCTCTCTTTACCCAACTAAAAAAATAAAAAAAAGAATTTTTTAGTAAATATTTAAAATGATTTTTCAATTTCGTTTATCCAGTACCATAAGCAATCCATGTGAGTGACAGGGCGACAGGAATAAACACCATCCTTCGATTTCGTAAACCCGATTTCCAATTTCATATTCATTCCATTCTGCGCAGCTCTAGTTTCGACAAAGGGCCAATCGAAAAAATCTCCGTTGTAGGTAACGATGACATGAGGTTTGACATCCATGATGTGTTCGAAAAACCTATCCAGGACAGCTTTTTCGTCCGGTTCGTTGTAAACCGTGAAATGTCCTTCGAATTCGGGTTTCGGAGTGTATTCGAAGTCGTCAACATCTTGAGACATGATTTCTCGATTGTTAATCAAAAACCTGAAAAACAGAAAATTTGTCAAAAAAAAAAAAAAAAAAAAAAAATTACTACTGAAAGCTGCTTCATACCCTTGTCCATCGATCATGTACGAAATCATAATAATCTGATCGTTTTCCGCATCTGGGAATTTCAAAGGTTGCTTCGTACATTCGATATCGAAAGCCAGAACTATAAAATCCGGAGTTTCGATCAAATCAGTTCGCCTAGTAAAAATAGGAGGGTGGTTAGATCCTCGATTTTTAATCGTGTACCAACAACCTACGAAGATTTTGCTATCTATTGACACACGAATATGGTATGGAACATCATACTCCCTGAAAAAAAAAAAAAATAATTAATTATAAAATCGTGATTAGCTTTTTAATAAAAATTACTGCTTACCTAATATCAATAATATTTTCAAACTGATCTGTGTGCTTTTTTGTTTGGAATTCATGAGCATGCACATTTAATACATTATTCATCATTTCTGTGTAGTAAGTATTTGTTTTAGCTCGTTCCTTTGCTTTTCTCACAGCTGCTAACATATCTCGCCTGACTTTTAACAAGTCTGTTACAGATATGAAACTCAGTTTTAAATATTTCTGTTTTAATCCTATTAAATGATTCGGCTGAAAATTTAAGAATTATTATTAACTTCAAAAAATTTGTAATAAAGACCATTTTCAATTCTATTACCAGGTCCAAGTCTTCCTTAGCTACTACTTTAATGTTATCAATAAGTCCTACATATTTTTTTGCTAAATATGCTGAAACTTCCTGCGTAGTATCTTTCTTGGTTAAAATGTAAAAATAAGGTAGAAAAGGTAAGGAAACTTTAAAACGACTTCCATCTTCTTCTATAAAATAGTAGTCTACAGCACTTTGCAGTCTTTTATCTTCACCTAAAATCTCAGTCTGCAAAAAAAAAAAAAAAAAAAAAAAATTAATAACATAAGTATTGATTTGGGGTAACCAAAAAAATTCAAAATCAGAAGCCTAGAATTGTAATTCTGGAAGTGCTTTAAGTCAAACATAGATTTACAAATTTCAAGGGATAATGAGCCTTATACCTTTGTGATTTCAATAGCTAAAATACATACCGTGTGCATATTTATTAAAAACCCAGTTCTTTCTGAAAAATCTTTAAGTCTGTCAAAACCGTATTTCATATCTATCATATCATTTTCCATGCACTGTCTCAATCTCTTCTCCGATGACTCCTCCCTAGAAAATACGAAAAATAAATTAACAAAATGAAGTTTCAATATTCCTAACCAAAAAATTTCGGATAAATTTTACTCAAAAATAGTAAAGAACGATTTGACACGAACTTACCCAAGCGTAGTGGTCTTTTCTATTTGGTGTTTTTCGTTCATTTTTGACGTTTAAATTAAAGTCTTAATATATAAAATACAAATTATACATCTATAAAAGTACGTATGATACATTTTTTTTTATACTTTGTTACTGTTCTTTCCCGCTAAATCCGACGACAACACCAGCGCCATTTTAATGTTCTTCAGGGCCCTTTCAAATGTTTTGAAGGGCCTTATTCCAATGACTTCGTGCCTCAAGCAAGAGCATAGGTAATGAGTAAGAATTCATTGCTTAAAACCGTGCTCTCCGTAAACGTGAAAAGAAAAAGATTAAACGTTTTTACAAAGGGAGATCGGCAGGAGCCAAGCACAAGCTCAAGTTTAGGAAATGTAAATGATCCTTTGGAAGTACTAGCAGCGTACCTTAACATTATTTACGAGTACTGTCTGAAAATTAATTCGACGTAAGTAATGGATATAGGAAAATGCCGCGTGCTTTTTTTTTTTCGCATTTGAATTATGTTTAATCGTGTTAATTGTTCATAATGGCAAATAAGATATTAATTGATCTCCAACTTTTTGTTGCGTTAAGCAAATCATCAATGAATAAATGCCTCAATATTCTTAAAACAAAAAAAAAAATGAAAGGTTAAGTTCTCCTTGTTTGAACATGTGTCAAATTGTTTTAATGTTTTAATGTTTTAGTGCTGCAGTAGATCTGGCTGTAGAAGTAGCCAACATAGGGATTGAACATCAAGACGATTATTCAAAGGTTTCTGTCAAACCGGCTCAACAGTCTAAAGAAATCGAAATTCGGCGTTCGTACTTACTTAAAACAATAGAAGAAACTAAGTCATTAGCAAACCAGATTAAGTTCGACAGGTATGTTAGATACTTTTTAGCTAATTTCTTCTTTTGTCTTTCTACTTTTCATAAATTTTAGATGGAAAAATGAGAAGCCAACAACGGAGGAAGAGGACATTAGGCTTTATACAAAACTGTCAAAGCTATTAGATGCTCTTAAGACTTACACAGGAAAAGAGGATTCAGGCCATTCCTCCGACGGGGACCCTGGCCGTTAAGGCAAAAAAAAAAAAAGTTAGGTATTCATTCCAAGGATAATGTTAGTTTTTTTATTCCTGTTAATATGTAAATTGTTGCAGCTGCGTTTAAAATATAAAATAAAAAAAAATTATTAATTTTAATTATTTAAAAAAATTAAGTTTAAGACTAATAATAATGACAATTTTTTTTTTTTTTTAAATATAAATTTTTTAAAGCATTTACATTAATTTTTTTCACTGTTTTTTAGGCAATTATTAACGTTCTTAAAAAGTTCTCTTTTTTTTTTAAATTTAAAGATTGAAGTGAAGTTAAAGAAATGAAATATATAAGCTTTGCTGAAATCATGAAAATATTCAAATCGTTTAATAGCAACTTGCAACTCATAGTAGAAATAAAAGTTTAAAATCGAGAATGCTTATTTTTAATTTTTAATTCGTTACATTCAGCCTATATCTGAGTAATTTTTTTAAAACTGAAAAGCAAATTAACAAAAAATAAAAATTTGAAATGAAGAATATTTGAAAGAAAAATTATTCAGGGAACTTTTTAATATTAATTTAGAGGACTATTTTGCAGTCAAAAATTTTTTGGAGAATCTTTTTTTAAAAGAAGCTGAGGACAGTGTTTTCATATAATCTTTTTTAGGGATGCATATTAGAGCTCCGAGAAATCTAAGAATCCTAAATCTAGAATTTTTTTAGCTTTGTCGATGAACATAAGACAATCGTTTGAATTTAGTTAACAGTAAAAGAAGTTAAAAAAGGATTTTGATCCCAGGACTTTACAGAATATGCAGGGGTGGAAATAAGTCCGACAGTTTAATTTGGACCGAAAAAAGTCTTAATTTCAAAAAATGGTCCGAAAAGTCCGAAATTTAATGAAAAGAAGGGATAAAAATAAATAATTTGGTAAAAACAAGATCTTCTATTAGTTGTTCGTCAAAAGAAAAAAAAGATCGTGTTTTCGTACCCTTATAGCACATTTTGTTCCACGAACGTTTCTAAACGTTTCAGGAACGTTATGGTGATCCATGGCTGAGTGTCTCGTAGAGTGCGCTTTGAAAATGCTAGTATTTTGTAAATTGGTATCAACTGAAATACTCCGTTTTAAAAATTTTTTTGAAAAAGCTCCGCTTTAAAACGTTTTGTGAGAAAATTCCTCCTTAAAGAATTTTTTGAAAAAATTCAATTAGGTCAATTTTATAATTTAAAAAATAGAACCAAAAAATTTGTTAATTAAAAAGAAATTGGAGCTACAATTGGCCAAATATAGTCTGGCAAAAAATAATTTTTTTATCCATTTTTTTTAAAATTAACAATTTAAAAAAAGAAAATTGGAATTACCACTTGCCAATTATAACCGGCAAAACAAAACCCCCCAAAAAAAAAAAATAAATAAATAAATAAATAAATAAATGGAAAATGAACGTGAAGTTGTATTTTTGCAACCAAGTCGGTTGTAAGAAGTTTCACTTCAATTTTCATTTTCCATTTTTTTTTTTTTTTTTTGACGTAGGACTACGTCATACCCCGTAACCTGGAGATTTCTGTTTGTTTGTTTGTTCGTTCGTTCGTTTGTTGGTTCGCACCTAAAAAATTATTAAAATTCGAAATATTAAAATTCGAAATATTAAAAAAATATAATGAATAAAATATCGAAAAATGCGCTATTTTATTAAAATATTTTATTAAAATCGAAAATTTGGACTATATTTTAATAAATATAGTAAACTATATTTTAATAAATATAGTAAACTATATTTTAATAAAACTTCTTTTGTCTCAAATTTTATTGAAAATCGGGTTTGAAATAATTTTTCCATTATTTTAATATTAAAATTTTAACTACGAAAACTTTAAATAATATTTTGGTTAAGCAAAATTTCAAAAACCTTCAAATTCGTAATATTAAAAATAATTTATAAATAATTCATAAAAAAATATTCATGGTGCGAAAAGAAGTAAAACTTCTTTCGTCACAAATTTTATTGAAAATCGGCTTTGAAATAATTTTTCCATTATTTTAATATTAAAATTTTAACTACGAAAACTATTATTTAAATTTTAGCTACGACAAATTTGGATCGAATTTTGGTTTCTGGTAGGTTTAACTTTGGAATACGTGGGAGTTCTTATGTTGTACACTTCAATTTTTTCCTGATCCGTTTATTTATATAAATCATTTTAATTTTATCACTGATTATTCAATTTATTACCCCAAAGACGTAGTCCTACGTAGGGATATGCCCCCATATCCCAGTTTAATTTTTTTTTTTAATTTTACCGCTTTGCATTTTTTTTATCAGGGGGTAAAATTTCTTTTTTAAACAAATCTCAGCCGAAAATCGAAATTGTAAATTAAAAATGATTCTTTACAACAACATTCTCCCCAGAGAATTAGCAGTGGAAAAGATTTCAGAGTATTAAAAATAAAATTTCTGGGCCTCAAACTGTAATCGAGTAAGCGACAAAATTCTTAAAAACAATCAAAACTCAAAAAAGAAAAAAAAATTAATGTATACATGCAGTATACATCTTTTTTTTCTTTTTTGAAAATTTTGACTGTTTTTAACATCGGTTACATCGTACTCAACTTCAACTTCGTTCCCAGTGTTTTTAAAAATTAGCACGACTACAATAAAATGAATACATTCCACGGAAATTTTTTTGCAATAATCTTTATTAAAAAAAATAAAAGCTCATTTTCTTATTTTGCCTAACGAAATAAAAAATCTGGAATGTGCGAGAAACGAATTTTAAGGGAACTGAACTCATTCCGAAAGTCGTTTTTTCGAAATAGCTTCCAATTTCCTAGTATCAGCAGCGAATTTCCTAATCTCTTCGGCGAGTTTATCTGTCGCCATTTCGTCTTCGTTCAACAACCATCTAAGTTTGGCTCGTCCAGTTCGATTTTTTCAATGTCCGAATCCTTAGCTAAAATAAAATGCGGGTTCAAAATCGCGGCAAAAAAAAAAAAAAAAATTCAAGTTTCAGTTTGGTTGGTTTTAATTACCTTTCGTGATTCACAAATCCGTTTATTACTCAGCCTAATTTTTGGAAATGTCTGAAGGTGGATTTTATTGAATATCAAAACCGTTTTTTTTTTATTGATGAATATAGAAACGGAGCAGACAATAAGTAATTATTTACGAAAATCACGACCTTAGTCGAATAAGGGACTACTAAGAACTTGGTTCTCGTTGAAAATTTAACATAATCTTTAGCTTAGGGAAACTAGCAACAAAATGTATAAGATACAACTTTTTGAGGTGAAATAGTAGCCATTTTGTTAACCTTCAGGATTCTGTGCATTGCAACATTGTAGTGGTATGCTTAGTTAATTCAGAAAAGTTACAACGTTCTGCAACATAAGATTTAAACGCAAATAAAATTTAGCCAACTAGGATCCATTCAAGAATTATATTAACGCAATTTTAGAAATTTTTGACCCTTTCCGTCCCTAAACGGGAAGAAACTTAAACACCAAAAAATAGGCCTGATGTTATTGAGATTTGACTTAATGCCAGCTGTTAATAAATTTCTCCTCTCCCTCTCCCCCCCCCCCCCCCTCCACCAAAGTACTGACGTAATATTTGAGTAATTTCGCATCAGGTGGATTAATGAATGAAATTTTTAAAATCTAATTAATATTGACGACATTTGGAGGTTTTAGAAGGCATTGTGCAATTCCTGCCCCTACAATGTTCTCTTGCCCCTGAACGATTTTCTGCTTTCATAAGATCTGCATAAGAACCATATCATTCACCCCTCCTCCCAAGCTGGGACGTGTCTCTCCTTACCAAGATATCTTGCTAGAGGCTTTGCTAATGAAGCTATGCTGGATAAAAAAAATTGTAGGTAATGAAGAATCCCAAGATGGTTTATAAGGACATAAGTGTTTGAATTTGAATAGTCCCTTTTAATGCTTTTAAGCACTTTAAGCTCTGCTAAATTAGAAAGATTTTTGCCAAGTATTTTACATTTTACCGTTAATGACAAGATCCAGTAAAAATGAGAGGAAAAATCTATTAAAATATTCATGCCCTCAGTCCGAAGTTAGTTCATTGTATATTTACTTGGTCACATTCGAATATGCCGCCATTTCTTCGCCATTTACCTTCAAATATGCTTTCTTGTTTCTTTTTATTAGTTAACTTAATTTAATAAAATTAAGTGAAAGAAAAAACAAGTTCGGAAATGTCAAAGGCCGCCATAGAGTACGTTCATGAATTGATGTCGTTGTTTTGTTTTCAAATCATGACGTCGTGGCGCATGACGAAATTCTATTGCGAAATGATTTAGATTTTTAAATTAAAACCTGAATTTATTATTAAAAACGAAGCAATCGAGCCCACTTTCTTCAAAAAAAAAAAAATTAATAGGAAGAGAGAAATAAAAAAAAGCAAATACTTAATAAATACAAATAAATTGAGAATGTTGAAGAATATTGATATAAAAGATAATTGAGAAATATTGAATCGGGTTCTTTTATGTTATAAGTATTAGTGTTGTTGATAACAAAGTAATTGTGCTTGAAGTTCAAACGTTTTATATTTTATTTTTTAATTTATAAATAATAAGAATAATTTCTTTTGAAAGAGACTAAGACAAAGTATCCAATTTTCTTTTCTTCCCACCACCCTCTTTGGAGACCGCTATTTCATTTTTTAATTCTTTTGAGTAATTATTTAATAAAATATTGCACATGGTGCATACAATTGAATTTAGTAATTTTTCAAATGGTTTCCCGCATAAGCATGCATCAAAGTTTAAAAAATGTAATAGTGAATCTCTGGAGATACTCATTAAAGACAGTTGTTTAAGAATTGCCTTATTTTTTTTTTCTAAAATTACTTCATATTCGTTTTTTAATATTATCATATTTTGAAAAGAAATTTCGAGATGGAGATCACTTTCAATTTTTATTGTGGAAGTTATGTGCGCGATTTTCTCATTAAAGTTAATCAAATAAAAAAAAATGCAGTCATTCAGGACTTCATACTTGCAGTCTAGAAGAGCTTCTGGGTTAAGCTTTTTTTGGAAATTTTTCAAATTTTAACGTGTCACTAAACTTACTATAACGTGTCACTAAACTTACTTCAGTTTCAACTCGTGGCGCTGGTGTCTCCGCTCACGATTCCACGTCATTCCGGTTTGTTTTTGTTGTGGTGTACATATTTAATATTTTAATTTTAAAAAAATGGTTACAACGATAAATACGTTCGATACCGGCCATGAAGACATGATTCATGATGCCGAACTAGATTATTATGGCCTTCATTTAGCTACGTGTTCTTCCGACCATTCAGTAAAAATATACGACATTAAAAACGGCACGCAGACTTTAATATCTGACTTACGGGGGCATTACGGTCCCGTTTGGCAAATCGGTTGGGCACATCCGAAATTCGGTAATTTATTAGCTTCCTGTTCGTATGATAGGAAAGTTATCATTTGGAAGGAGACGGCAGGCTGGAATAAATTATACGAATACTCCGGGCACGATTCTTCCGTAAATTCAGTTGCCTGGGCACCGCACGATTTCGGCCTGATGCTTGCTTGTGGTAGTTCCGACGGTGCTATTTCAATTTTATCTGCTTCCGCTGATGGCTCAGCATGGGATCCCAAGAAAATACCAAACGCTCATACAATAGGCTGCAATGCAGTTAGTTGGTGTCCTGCTACTTCCTTCAATCCTGCCTTTGATGCCAATGCTCGACCGGGACCACCTGTTAAAAGAATTGTATCAGGAGGGTGTGATAATTTAGTCAAGATTTGGAAGGAAGATGGTGACAGGTTGTGAATGTGGAATTTGCGTAAATGGTTGATTTTTTAATTTGAAAATTATTTTATTTTTTAGGTGGGTGGAAGAATCAAAACTTGAAGTTCATTCAGGCTGGGTTAGAGACGTAGCATGGGCTCCATCAATTGGTTTACCAAGATCATTAATAGCTAGCTGTTCACAAGACAGAAGAGTAATCATTTGGTCAAGTGAAGATAACTTAACTTGGACTCCAACCGTATTAAATACATTTGATGATGTTGTTTGGAATGTAAGCTGGTCACTTACTGGGAATATATTGTCAGTGTCTGGAGGAGATAATAAAGTTTCGCTATGGAGGGAAAACAATGAAGGGCAATGGATGTGTATAAGTGAAGTTAATAAGGGACAAGGCACTATGGCAGGAAGTGAGCAAAGAGCATTGTAAAAAAATTTAAAAAAAATATTTATATAAATAAATTCTCTTTTTTCTTTAGTTTTGTAAAATTTGATTTTTAAGAAAA
This sequence comes from Liposcelis bostrychophila, assembly GCA_037577465.1. Classification (NCBI taxonomy): domain Eukaryota; kingdom Metazoa; phylum Arthropoda; class Insecta; order Psocodea; family Liposcelididae; genus Liposcelis; species Liposcelis bostrychophila. Next base: position 9,165,622 of record CM075209.1, read on the forward strand.
CCAATAGTTTTTATGTGGAGGTGCCGCTCATATTTTTGTTTTAATAAATTATGAAATGAAATAAATAAATGTTTACCTCATTAACGGAAGACACGAGGCACCGAAATTTAAAACTATTTTTTCCCCACATTATGGGATGTTAAAAATGTAACAAAACAAGACCATGTAACCTCCGAGTAAAATGATACAAAATTTGATAAGAGTTCGGTCAAACTTCCTTAATTAATTTCCTTAACTTCTTTAGTAAAATTTGATTTTTAAGGAAGTTAATGAAATAAAAAAAAACATGTTACCAGTTATTGCATATAAAGACTAGCCGCGAACACAATATCACGTTTGATGGCATTTGATGCGTCCTCCATTTTTTGCTGTAATGTAGGCTCTCCAATAATCCTTGCTGCATCTTTCACATCTCTGATAGTTTCATTCAACTGTTGTATGCATCTCACGATAATGCCTTCTTGAATTTCGGTTAGAGTCATTATTTCGGAAAATGGCTAAAAAGAAAAAAAAATTCAGAATAAGAAAATTAATAAAAATATTATTCTTTCCAAAGTATTTTTAAGAGTTTTTACCTTATCCAAAGCCCATTGATAAACCACTGGCACTAGGTCGAAATTAAGATTTTCCTCGTTTCCACTAGCATCTACTTGACTCACTCCGTATTTTTTCTCTGCCTGGAAGACTTCTTTGGCAACTTGTTTGATAGTTTCGATGCCCTGAAAAAAATGATTTAAGTTCGTCAGCTTAAAATTAATGGTTTTGTTTTACTGTCGATTTCGTCAATTAATTGTTTTATTCATGAATCCGATAAACCGAATCCACGTTGGGAAAACAAAATGGCGACCAGAAGTGGGGGGGGGGGGGAGGGGTAGGTTTAATTCAGCAACCTATTAACATATTTCAATTTATTAAACAAACTAAACGCGGAAAATTATTTAACTCGATTTAACTCAATGTAAGTTGGACCTCCAGTGAGATTGTTTGCCCTCCAGTGACGTTACGCTAAATAGTTCATTATGGAATGAGGATTTTTACGGCAAAATAAATCCGCTATGGGGGCTCTGGCTGCTATCATGGTAAAATGGCGGCCTGCTTTGGATTGCTCAATAAATATTCCCTTCTCATATTAATGTCATTTATTAACCAATCCGAACCGGCCGCCATTTTACCATGATAGAAGCCAGAGCCCCCCTAGCGGATTTAGTTTGCCGTAAAAATCCTCATTGGGTCAACAACTTCACTTTCAAATGACGTCACATGCATACGGTCTATTACATTATCGAATTTCGTATGCACAGTCAAACCTCAATAATTCTGCATGCACTTTTTATAAGTTAAACATACGTTTTAAGTGGAAAGTTTTGATGATAAAATAATAAAGAGTTTAACCTCAAACTAAATCCGCCAGGGGGCTATCGGCTGCTATCTGGTGATGTTAATCACGGGTCAAATCGTATATATATATATATATATATATACATACATATGTATACCATTTCCCATACTTAGCTTATCGGTATATATATAGGAGCATTAAATATGCCGCATATTTAACATACTTCTATCCTTGTAAAATAACGGTTGATTTCGGGTTGATCAATAAATGAGTTTAAGATAAAAAGGGAATATTTAACAACCAATACGAAGCCGGACGCCATTTTACCAAGATAGCAGCCGACAGCCCCCTGGCGGATTTATTTTGCAATAAAAATCCTCACTGTGTCAATTTTTTTTTTTTTTTTAAGATCGATTAATTGATAAAAATCTACGTAAATTTTACCTTTTTAAGGGAAGCAGTCAGCTGCGGCTCCTGATTTTCCTTTTTCCCCTGATAAACGAAACACGACAACAAAGCGGCAATCTCAGCCGGCTGTAAATCATTCAACGCATTCCGTAAAACCAGTTCCGTTATTAAAAGTTCGTGATTGCTTATTTCGCACGCCACGTTCCCTTTCATCTGAACCGAATTTTTATTATCCACGTATTTCAACTCCCTCAACACGTTCAACCGATTTTGGTAATCCGCGTATAAGGACATGCTTTCATAAGAAAGCAAATATTCCAAATTTTCCTTTTTCATCTCTAAAACTTTAACTCGAAACACTTCCTTCACTTGCTCCTCGTAATTGATAATGTTATCGGTAGTATAGGATTTAATTTCGATTTTCAAATTTTTTAAATCCTTTATAAGGTCCATTTCTTCGGAATTCGTTATTTTAATGTCTTTGAGCACGTTTAAAATTTCGAATTTAACGTTTTTGAGCTTTACGTTTCTTGTTAATTCCGTTAACGCTTCTAAAGTTCTTTTGAAGGTTTGTCCCGGGGGATTGTCTTTAAATCTCGGGATTTGACGATTATCCCAATCCCCTAAAACGATTTTCGAATCCACTTTGACCGTGAGATTCGTAACTTCTAAAATATCCCAAGGATCGATCGTTAAAACATGATGATCTCCGATCGTTTCCGGTTCGAAAATTTTTTCGCTCTGAGTCAAAGCCAAAACTTTATAAAAATCGTCGTCCATAATCGTTTCGTCTTTTTTCCTTTTGTCATCCAAAACCAAAACTCGAAATTTCAGTTCTCTTTTATAATCGCATAGCAAGATGATTCCCAACTTGTTCACGTGGGATTTGTGAGAGACTAAAACGACGCGCCCCGGGACGACGGTCTTTAAATTTTGTTTATCCGTAAAAATTTTCGGGCTCATCTCTTTCCATTTTTCCAAAAATTGAATGCAAGTTCGGCATATGTCGCATAACTGATCCCAAGCCGATCCTCTTTGAACGCTTTTTTCGACGGCGGATAAGTCATTTTTGACTTTGGCTAAGTTCTCCTTGTAAGTTTTTTTCATTATGATGTGATTGGCTTCTTTGAAACTGTGAGCCATCATTTCTTCGACGGTTACCTTTCCCTCGGCGGCCACACGCTTCCGTTCTAATTTGAGTATTATGGAATATGTCAGCCGGAACTGGGATTCAATTTTTCTAGGATTACCTAAAAAAAAAAAAAGTTAGTGAAATTAACGTTTTAGGGTCCAATCTCTGGAAAATCATTGGAAAATTCGGAAAACATATATCCAAATATTTATTTATTTTTGAAAAATTTCGAGCAGAAAACTATCCCCGACCCCATAGATACTCGCCCTATGCTTTAAAACCTATATTGAGCGCCTACCGATTTTGAGTATAGGCAACCCGCATCACATCCACGTAACACAAAATTATTGCATAATTTTTTTTCCCGTAAAACAATCGGGGAAAAAAGGTTTCCATCTGTTTTCGATGTTTTAGATTTCAAATTTTATGTCAGAATGATGCAACGCCAAACAAAAAAAGCAATAAGGCGCAACAATTTAAATTTTAAAAATGAAACTGCTCCGCCATTTTGGATTTTAAATTTTTCAAATTATCTTCAGGTTCGAAATCAGCGGTCCAAAGTCATAAATAGGCCAAGTTTTGGTTTACTGCAGTCAATAATAACAAAATTATGAATTTTTTTTATACGGATTCCTCAAAATTTAAAATAGCTGATGTATACAGCGCTCCTAGCGGAGCTAAAAAAAATTAAATTTAAAAAATAAAAAATAAATTTTTAATTACCCACAATTTTTATAATCGAAAATAATGGACGAACTCTACATTTTGGGCCGAATTTTCGCTCATAAAAAATTTAGAGTAGTTAAATTTTAAAAAAAATTGTTTAGTTTTTTTTTTAGCTCTGTTAGGGTCGCTCTATTCCTTAGCCATTTCCATTTCTTTTAAAATTTTGCTCAGAGGGTGCCTACCACGGGCTCTAAATATTTTAAACCGACAAACCTCTCATCATCATTTCCAAATCCTGGTACGCTGGCACCTCTTTCTTGCAAATAATAATTACTGTTCCTGTGTCGTCTAACCCTCTTCTCCCTGCCCGGCCGGCCATTTGAATGTATTCGGACGGAAGTAAAATCCTTTCTTCTAAACCATCGAATTTCATTATCGAATCGAAAACTACAGTTTTAGCAGGCATGTTCACCCCCATAGCGAACGTTTCCGTTGCGAACAAGACTTTGACGCAACGTTCTTGGAACAACATCTCCACGATTTCCTTAAGAATCGGAAGGATTCCACTGTGGTGAACTCCGATTCCGTTTTCGAGAAGTCTTTCCATTTGAATTATCTGAAATTTTTTTGTAAATACGTTATTGTAATTTTGGTAATCGAAAAAATTTTACCACGTCTTATCTCACCTGTGGCAATTGCTGATCAGCTTCTTTCAGTCTTTGAATGCTTTGTCGAACGAAATGCCGGACATGGGATTTTTCTTTGGCAGTGGTCAAGTCCATCGAACTCAAACACTCCGCATTTTGATCGCAACGTTTCCTCGACAACGTAAAGGCCACGACAGGGAGTTTATCGTTTTTTTTTAAATGCTGCAATAAGGCTACCCACATGGTTTTATCCTGGCTTACCCCTCCCTGAACGTAACTTTTAGCACTAGATCGTTTTTTCTTGGCTTCTACTGCTTTCGCATATCTAAAAAAAAAAAATAAAATAAAATAAAATAAAAATAAAAAAAATAAATGAATAAAAATTTAGTAATTAAGATTCGATTCAAATTTAATTTTTAAAATTTACCCGGTAGGCTGAAGCTCATTTTTAGCGGAAAGAATTAAAAATCGTTCGTCCTGACTAGATCCCCCCGAGCCGGTGTATAAATAATGTTCCAACGGAACTGGACGGTGGGTGGTGCTTATAACAAACATTTTTCGTTGTTTTGTTCGTCCAACCCAATCTGCGAACTGTAAAGCGTTCGGAACGGTTGCGCTTAGCATTACAATACAAACATGCTGTGGTAGAAGGATGATGACCTCCTCCCACACGTGACCTCTCTGCAACAAAACAAAAAAAAATATCAAAATCATGATAAAAAAAAAAAAAAAAAAAAAAAAAAGGAAAAAAAAAAGTACAACTTACATCAATATCGTTGATATAGTGAACTTCATCAAAAATAACATATTCTAAATCTCGGATCACTTCATTTTGAGCAAGGAGCATAGACCTGAGAATTTCAGTCGTCATTATCAAACAAGTTCCAGTTGCATTCACTTGAAAATCTCCAGTAATCAATCCCACGTCTTTAAAAGTTTTCCTAAAATCTCGATATTTTTGATTTGATAAAGCTTTGATGGGTGAGGTGTAAATCGTACGGGTCATGTGTCGCTGTGATAAGGCAATGGCATATTCAGCTACCACCGTTTTACCCGCAGATGTGTGAGCAGACACTAAAACATTACTGTGCTCTTCTAATTTTAGGATTGCCTAAAATTTTGAAAAAAAATTCATTATTAAAATATTTTAGAACTGTTATTACATCACGATTTAGACTTACTTGCTTTTGAAATGTATCCAATTCAAAATCGTACTTAAAAGCCATGTCAGGTATTCTTTCATGGAAATCAGTAACAGGATGGCTAACATCAATCATTTGAGCCCATTCAGTTGATGTTTTCTCTCTCAAAGGCTTGACATCTGATATTCGAAGCACAGGTGCACTGAATTTTACTTCCTTCAATAACAAGAAACATATGACATTGTATTTTCCAGTAAAAATATATTTCTGAATATCATGTTCAATTTAATACTTACTTCAGGTATTGAATTAATTATTTCAGAATCTTCTACTGAACTACTGTGAATAATCTGTTTTTCTTCCAAAGCCTCCTTTTTATTTTCCTCTTCTTTTTTCTCCCATAAATTAAAAAGTGTTGTATCATCCTTTAAAACATTGACTAAATTGATGATATAAGGCTTATCTGATTTTTTCTCAGAATCAGTGGATTGATTTTCCTTTAAATTGATCCCTCTTGAGAACCAAGGTGGAACCGTTAATAATTCTTTAAAAAAAAAATTTCAAAAAATTAACTCTGAATTGAAGATCAAAATGATCCTAACAAAGCAAAAATATTTTTATACCATCATTTAATCCCAATTCATCATCATTAACATCTTTCAATAGCTTTGCTATTTCATCGATATCAATTTTTGGTTCTTGACTTAAAGATTCCCCATTACAGTAGATTTCTCTAAAACCAACTAACTCTCCTGTAGTTGGATCTCTGTCTACTTTCAAGGTGGTTCCAGGAGATGATAATTCGTACTGATACAGGTTAGCCGGATTTGGTGTCCTGGACCAGTGCTGCTGTGATGCCTCATAATCATGAATTGGAAGTTTTTCCGGATTTAATAGGTACTCCTTTAACTGCTTTTCTACGTCCGGCAGAATCGGAGGCGCACCGAACGGCAGCTAAAAATAAAAACGTAAACAAAAATTTTAGGTTATAAACACACACGTTGACATACGTTTGCGGTTAAAGAAAACCCAAATTAAGAGCGGAAATCGTTCTTATATGCACAATCTTACTTGCACTTTGTGGTCCATGAACTATCCTTTGTTTTTATTAACATTTATTAAATAATTTTCGCATAAACCTCTTTATTTACAAAAAATATTAATTTCAAATTTAACCTGTTGCCAACATTCGTAAAATTTCCCTGCAGTTTTTAGGGCCTAATTTTTTGAAATCACAACTGGAGGGCGCTCCTTTTGGCGGGTTTTAGTTTGAAAAAATGATGAGTTTTTAAAACTTTGATACAATCTAACACGATTATATTGAATATGATCATAAAATTTCCCTTTGTTTCAAATTTACCGGTCTCCGGTAAATTTGAAAATTATTTGCGCAAATTGAATCCAATTCAATTCAAAGCTAGGGAAGAAGAAGATAACTACGATAATCATAGCATAGTCCCAAAATTAGACTCGAGCCATAACACCTGGCTCTGGGATCATGTAATTGCCCAGTGGTACTGGGCCCACATGACTTTCAATCTAAAACACCTCGTAAAAGGGAGAAAAAAAATAAAACAATAATACATTTTTAACTTACATTTTAAGAACAAAATAGTACCGGGGTTTCCTAGAGTGCGCTCTGAGCGCGTGTTTTTAAAATTCAACAACCCCTTCACCCTTTTTTTTGAACGACAATCATTAAACTTGACCTAGTTAATAAATTTAAATGCAGAAAAGTTTTTACGTCAAATTAAGGGAGAGAAGAGAATACACGCGATGGAACCGAGCTGACGTGATTACCGACTTTTCATTTAATTCAGTTCTTTATTATTTTCGTTTTTAAACGCATGATTTCGCATCTTTTTTTTTTTTTCCTTCCCCCTCAAAAAAAACAAATCGTAATTTAATCGAATTTTTTTAATTAAAATTTAACACTTTTTCTTCGTAATTTAAAAAAAAAAAAAAACAATTTAAAAGAAATCGTGACATCATCGCTAAGTGAATTTTTTTTGTTGTGGTGATGCGAACCGCCATTTTGAATTCGTGTTTCTGGATATTCAAAACGTATTATGTAAAAAATAATATTTAATTGTTAACGATGTCTCTTACGAATGAAATAAATTTGGATTTATACCGTCAAATGACGGAACTTCAAGAAAAATTAAGGAAAAGGTAAGGACGGTTTTTAGGTTTTGAAATATTTCCTGCAAAATTTGGTATCATATAACCAAGTTTGGTTAGGGAATTGACATCTTCTGTTTTATTTATTTTTATAGCGAAGAGGAGCGCATGAAACTGGAAGAAAAATTCAGACTCCTTATGAAATCTTGCAGAGAAGAGTAAGTAGGTCACAAATATTGATTGTTGTCTTTTTTAAGTTCGTTTTGTGGAGGATGTGTTTATATTTCATGCAGGATATATAAAAAAAAAAAAGTTTGAAACTAACATCTTTTTTTATGAATGACAACTCAGAAGAAAGGTGGGAAATCTTTTAAACTTGTTACTTTTAACCTTTTAAGGTGACATTCAAAAGTGATTTATGAAAAGTTTTTGAGCTAAATAAAAACTCTTGTTATAACTTGTTCCATGACAAGTGATTTTTTTTTTTTATAAATTTTGTAGGGAAGAGATTCGGCTTAAAAATTTGGAAGAAAAGTATGCAAAGTTCCTAGAAGAGTGTAGCAAGAGAAATGATAGGAATGACAAAATATTAAGATCACTTCAAAAAGTTGAGAGTGGTGCAAATATTTTGTTTGCCAAAAGTGAAAGATTAAAGCTATTGAAAGTGAGTTAGATTCTGTGTTTTTTTTTATTTTTATAAATAAAATGGCACTTTTTAGTTGATTATTTTTGTCACTAGTTTTGAACTCAAAAAAATTCATAGTCAAAAAAAATTGGTAGTTTGCAGTCAGCTCTTTTAACTGGTCTGTTGCTTGTAATTTCTTTATTGTTTCAAGATCACTGTGGCACAGTTTTAAAATTTTTACAATCACTTTTTTTTTGGAGTTGGTTTTCAAAGTTTAAAAAAAAAAAAAAAGAAAAAAACAAATTTCTGTTAATGGAAAAAAGTTATTGCGTGACGCAGCCTAGATTTCGATATAAAAAAAGTTATTTAGTGCGTACTTTTTTTCTCCACGCAAATAATTAAAGAATAAATCGAAAGAGACATGTAACGTAAAAGCTGAAAGAAGTTGTTTGACACTGGTTTTTTAAAAAGGAAAGAAAGTTAAATTCAAAATCTGAGTTTGATTTTTCAGCAAATAGTTAGAGTTTGTTGGAATTTCCTGAAATTCCCAAAGGAATTGGAAAGCTATACTCATTAGCTCTTTGGCGCGTATAAAGTCTTGAAAATAATAAAAACCGGTCCTGACGGAAATTTTTTTAAGCTTTTTAACCTAAACTTAATAAATAACAGAAAAAGTCACTTTAGAACGCCTAAATCCATTTTGGTTATGCTACAGGCAATACTGAAGTGACCATTTATATGGCTGAATGATGCAATTATATTGGGAACCGCCTAAAATATCAAAATAAAAGGTTTTGGGGTGTGATCCTGATTGGATGAATCTGATTTCGATCTGACATCAAAATTGTAAAATTCAAGATGGCGAACCCAATATGGTCACGGCCGTAGAGACAGGTCCGGAAACTTCCCATGCCGTTCATGTCCAACTTAACCACGCACATTTTAGTTCTAAAACGGGCCATTGATGGCGCTGCAATCTTGAGAGACGCAACATGTCTAATCATTTAAGTTGGGACTCCCACTGGGACTCTCGCGGTGGCCATATTTATTTATTTGTTCGTTACTAATTTACATTTACTGTTTTTACCCGTTTACGGTAAATGTTTTCTATAAGGTTATGCACCATTGTTTCAGAGAAAGCCGCCGCCATCGTTGTTTACAAATATCAATGACCAATCGAAAAGCGTCTCGCGTACAAGTAGCGCTTACGGTGGTAGAAAGGATAACTATTTTTCGCGCAGTTAAGCGGGACAAGAACTCTTATGTGTAAGGGATAGAAGCTTCCGGACCTGAATATATATGAGGTCCAAATAAAATACGGACCTCATTTTTGTATTCAGCGCCTAACTATTGTATAGTATGCAAATTTCCAATTGATGATCTTTATAAATAGCTGAAATATTTAAATTATCAGGAACGACTCTTGCAAGAGTGGTCGGGCGGAAAAGGCTTAAAAGTACAAATTTCAGGATCAATTAGGAAAAATCAACAATTAAAATTTACTAACCACCCCATATATAGTTGTGTTTATCTTCATATAAGCTAATCGACTTTTCCAACTCGGTTTATGTCACGCTCATCCGAAAGAAAATCCTTTTGATAAATAACGAAAATGACAAAGCTAAATAAAATTTATATGGAAGTTAAAAAAAAAAAAAAAAAAAAACGTGCTGGAAACTCGATTTCTCCTTCCTATTACGGTTTTCTTTTTTCAAGAGCATTTCCTTTTCGACTTTATAATATTTGAAAGGCATTTTTCTTGCGCTTAAAATAGAACACTGAAAGCTTTGAAAATCAAGTAAACCAATGATTTTTATTTTATTATTTTTATTTATTTATTTATTTATTTTTTTTTTTTTTTTTGCGGTAAGTTTGAATATTTAAAATAAGCTTTAACACTTTCTTTTAATTCTTATTTTCATTTTGACGGACGATCTATAAACATAACGTGAGGTAAGATTTTAGAAATTTTGAAAACGTCAAAATGGCAAAAATCTCACATGTCAAACGTCTTATTATTGGAAATTTTGAGAAATATTTAAATATCAATATCGACACACCGCTGTTTGTTTTCTTTTGCACGATAGTTTCTTTTTGTATATTTTGATGCCGAACAGATTGGCGTTCGGTTATTTACAGCATTTTAAACCGAAAGTTTCTTTAATTGGCTTTCAAGGTCAAGAAGACAATATCCAGTATAAAATGTCTCCTTTTAGACCCGGTCAATTTCACACTCTTACCAGCCTCTTCTCCAGAGGAAGCTTCAGTAAATAATAATCCGTTTATAGTGAATTATATGCAAATTTTAAGTTCCTAACGAACTCAATGGTGTATCCCGGAATTTTAGAGCAAGTTACAACTTGTCTGTATGTGTCGAAACTTTTCGAGGTCGGAAAATGATTTAAAAATGGTGATGATGGTTTTTGTATATTTATACGGTAAATATATTAAATATACGTATAAATATACTGCATATTTATCCAACACTATAGTGAAAACAATTTGCGGCCCAAGAACTTTGATGTCGTTTTTTGGGTTCGTATTTACTTGGAACATGTTGAAACTTGTCCCAAAATACGAAACAAGTGAAAGAAGTTCGTTAAATACCTAAAATTTTAATTTTTTCTCGCAAGTCGAGTATTAGACAAAACAGCCACTCCTCGCGATATTTACTGAAACTTCCTCTTTAACTCTGTTTCATGGTATTTTTCTTTTTCCAATCTTTTTTAGAGCCATTACGAAGCTTATTTGGAAAGGGTCATGCCACAATGGAAGCAACCTTCAGCTATTACCTACAAGCCTACATATTCATCCTCGATTCAACAATCACCTGTTCCGAATTCCTTTAGATCGTCATTCACGTCCAGATTGACGTCTTCGTCGTCGGAGTGGAAATACCCAGATGCCGCCGGAGCGGAGGATCCGACTGAAAACGATAGGTTTTTGAATTTCATGAGGGAGAGGAAGCCGTTCATGAAGGGGAAGACTCCTTCGGTCAGTTTCGGAGAACCTTTGAAAAAGGAACCTACTTTCACTTTTGAAAAGAAGGAAGTTCCTTTGCTTTCGAAACCGGAAGTTTACTTCGAAGTACCTAAACCGGAAGGAATCCCGGAGAGAAGGCAAGAACCGATAGTGCAAATCATACCGGAAATCGAAAAAATCGTGATCGACGACTACGCAAGGGAAATCGAAGCGAAAATCGAAACGGAATCTCCAATCGAAAAATTTAGAGAAATAAACCAAGAAATCGAATGCTTGAGTGAAAAAGACGAAACGGAGAGGCATAAACGAGATGTGGAGTATGTTCTATCCGACGAAGAGCTCCCACCTGAACCTTACCAACCTTTGGAACCTTATCAGAGAGAAGCGGAGTCCCCTCGACTAAGTCCCATAAAACGAGAGGTTTCCGTAGGAAAATTAGCCCCGGACATTACCAAAAAATTCGAATCTCCCGTCAAGTATCCTAAAAGTCCGATACGCATACCTCAAGCAATAGCGCAAGACGAAGAGGACGTTAGTCCGATAACAAAGAAAAGCGTGTTGGAACATCAAAAATCGATCGACAAATTAAAAGCGGCTTTATCCGTGGAAGAAGAGAACGAAAACGAAAGGAGAGAGGAAGTCCCGGATCAGCCTCAGCAAATACATTTGGAAGAGGAAACAGACGTGACGGAAAGTTCTTCCGAAGTGTGGCACCAACCGGTGAAACAAGAAGACTGGATGCAAGAGCAACAAAACATCATACCAAGTGACATTGAGGAGATCGAAAATCAGTTCGCTGAAATCGTAAATAATCCGCAAATCCAAGACGAAGCCTATGATCCACCTGCTGAAGAGCCTTATTATCAAGACCAGCAAGACAATCCGACGGAGGTAGATTACAACGAAGAACAGTACCCTGAAAGTTACTACGAGCAACCTCAACCACATTACAGCCCGAACACGAATTTAGCCTCCAATGTTATTTTAGAAGAAGACGAATACGAAGAGCAACAGGAATACAATCAAGAGCAGCAACCGCCACCGCAGGAATACGATCCGAATTACCAGTATCAAGAAAACGAACCGTACCAGCAGGAATTTCAGGAAAATGAACAGTACCAAAACCAATATCAGGAAGGGGAGCCTTACCAGGAGAACCAACAATACGAGGGAACCGAACAATATCAGCAGCAATATCAAGATCATTTTTACGATGAAAATCAACAACCGGCCTATAACTACGATGAAAATAATCAGCAATACGATCAGAATTATGAATATCAACCAGAGCAGCAACAGCAAAACGAATACGAAAATTATCCTCAGGAAAATGCCGATCAAGATCAGTATCAAAATTACGACGAAAATCAAACGAATTATCAGGAACAAAATTATCAAGATGAACAATACGATCCGAATTACGTGCAAGAAGGTGAGTACAATCGAAATTACGAGCAGCAGGGAAATCAGCAGGAAGAATACGTGGAATACCAACAGGAACAAGGAGAAAATTATACGGAGCAATTACAACAAGAAAATTATGTAGAGGAACCGACTACGACGCAGACAAAACAATCGAATTTAGCTCATTTGTTAGAATCGGATTCGGAATCGTATCAAATAGAGCATGGTGGGGTTACCGGTAATAACGAAGATAGCGATTTCGATTTTAGCCTAAGTCAGAAACAGTAAAAAAAAAAACAAGAATGTGTGAATTTTTTTTTTTTTTTTTTTTTTTTTTTCATTGATGAAGTATTCGATTGGATTTCGTAATCGTTTTATTATCAGTAATTTGATCCTGTGTGTGATTTTTATCTGCGTACTTCTGTGAAAAATGATTTACAACTAAGGATTTTGTTTTAAGGGTCGCGAGATCATTTTTTGATTTGGGTCTATAGTCTTAGGTCTACAGGGGCGTTCCTTATGACATCATCAAGCAATTTCTAATGTTGACAAATCTTCAAATCTGTACCAACTAGAGCAGGTCCATTCAAGGATTGCAAATTCTGATTTCAAACCCGACTTTACAAAAGGTATACAGGCTCAACGGTTGGCAGTGCTGATTTTATGCCTGCTGCTAGCAAGTTTATTTTGTTAACAAAGCAGAAAAGTTAACTCGCAGAAGACATTAATTTGAGTTGGCAAGGCTTGTATATGCTTTGTACGTTTGAAATAAGAAGTTACAATCCTTGAATGGACTTGCTCAAGTTCTGCACTGAGGTACAAAATTAAATATATATGCCTAGAACAGGTACCATGCAACTGGGAAAAGTAACTTAGAACGTTTTGTTTGTAAACAAAAATATTTTGTTATGAATTTGAATTTCACAGCCTTTCAAGCTCCAGACTCATTCAAACCAGCTGGGAGTAATGACCTATCAGTCTTTAAAAAACCGAAGGAGGAAAATAGGATAAAACCCTTTAATGTAGACTTCATTAGCTGTGAATCCGTCTCACAGCCGATCAGACTTAATTATTAACAAAATAAGTCAATGAACTATAAAAATATTTAGTTTAATTGCCTCTTATTCGGCATTTTATATGTAGGTAACTAAACTTAATAATTTTAAAATTACTTTTTCCTTAAAGTATTTATTACAACGAGGAAAAATATATACTATAAAAAAAAGAAAGACATAAAAAGTCAAAAACCCAATAAATATAAACATACATTCATCATTCTTACTAAAATCGATTCTCCCTCCATGCACGGATTTAGATTCTTTAATGAAATTGTTATTTTTCTACCAGACATATAATATATAAATTCCTTATCGACAGATATAAAACCGAAAATAATTCGAAAATCTTTTCTATAACAAAAAATCAATTCACAGAAGTACTACAAAATATCATCACTTTCCAAATAAAAAGTGAACGATCCGTCCTATCGTGCTTTTTAAGAGGAAGATTGAATGAATACCGGAAGGAATGGCTGTTGTGTTAAATACTCGATTTACGGGGAAAAAAATTCGAATTTTAGGTATCCAAGGTCCTAATTCTGGTATTTTGGTACAAGTTTCAACCTGTTCTAAGTAAATACAAACTCAGAAAACGACATCAAAGTTTTTGGGCCGCAAATTGTTTTGAAACAGTGATGCGTAAATATACCAGTATATTTATACGGTATATTAATTTTCCTATAGTTTCCCGTATATAAAATTTGTGTGAATTGTATATTTATAAATATATAATATATATACCGTATATGTATACGAGGACCATCACTATTCAATAATCATTTTCCGGACCCTCCTACATTTCAGTCAAGTTGAAACTTGCCCCAAAAATTCCAGGATTCACAGGCAGAATTCATTAAGGTACCTTGAATTTTTTTTTGTTTTTTTACCGTAAATCGAGTTCTAAACAAAACAACCTTCCGGTGTTCACTAAAGCTTCCTCCCTGTACAGTACATTTTACAATCTATTTCGTGTTGTTACAAGAGCAATAATTCAAAATTTGGCATGACTGAAACACAGCTTTAAAGTACAAATTTTGCATAAAGCCGCCATATTCATGAATTAATGTTCTTTAAAAGTGCACTTTAATTTGTAGAAAAATATCCGGACCAGAAGTTTAATTTTATTTGCATTTGTTAGTCCTTTTTTAGACTATAATTATTTATTTTGTTAAAAAAAATAATAATAATTTTTTATGGTACAGGGAAATCCCCCTTCGAAAAAAAAAATATAGGAGAATGATAACCCTGTCGTTGTTGTGCATGTACAATCGATCTTTAATCATTTTTTTAAAAAAAAAGTTTTGGCCCCTAGCGTGACTTATGCGGGTTAAGATTTCTAGTTCAATGTCGAAATTATTTCATTTGTTTTTCTGTTTATATATATATGAAATGTATAAAATAAAATGATTTAAAAAGAAAATATATGATGATTTATGAAATTTTTGTCATTTTAAATTATTTGCATATTACGCGTGGGGGCTACGTCAGCAACATACCTGATTTTTGTTGGAATGAAATTTATTAATGCTGATCGTGCCACAGGTCAATATTTTTTTTAATCGGAAAATTTTTAAGTATGACTTTTATTTTATTGGGTTACCGCTTTGGGGTCACGGTCAATCATTAACACTTTTTTTTCTAAGTAAAAAAAATCTTGTAAAAAAAAATTTTTTTTTCCTACATTTGAAAATGATTGATTTGTGCGGTAAACCGAACCTTGGGATGGCATTTTGATGAAAAACGGGAGTGAAAGTAAACTTTTCGGTGAAAACAAAAATGTCTCACGTGTTACAATCTATTCTAATTTTGTGCCTTATGACGTTGGGAGACGCGGTTTTAAAAGAGTCGTCCCCGATTATTTTTAATAAATGGGATTGAGTCCAACAGGATATTTCTGAAATGGGCATATCTCTTTAATATAAATTGAATTCTTTACACAAAAATAAATTTCATCACGAGAATACTTCGTCTCGTGGAAAAATAAAGACGTATGAAACGTGAAGTATTAACAATTAATTAATTTACCTAAAAAAAATTAAGTAATTGAAATGAAAGGATGAAAAATAACTAATCCGAGATACTTCGGTTTATTTTTTTAGCCTTCATCAAAACACTGTACCATCGGAAATACATAAAATAATTTTCTGCGTCATTTCTTTTCGGCTACAATAATTTTTCCATGAACCATCCTATTTGCAAGATAAATGATAAGTAATGATTAGCTAAAATTAATAAACTTAGCACCTGAAATTTAACAACTTGGAGCATGAAACAAACAAGGTCTAAAATGATATTCAGCAGTTCGATAATGGGCAATCTAGAAATTAGGAGTGATTTTAAAGAACGACTTGGTTACAGATTAAGCAGAGGTTTCAAAATCTACAGGTCCAGATAATTAGTCGACCGAAGATATTATCGGTTCACTACCGACCTTAAAATCGAGAAAAAAAATACTGAAATTAGCCATTTTGATCTGTTTTTACTGCAGTGAATAAATTCCCGATTACCGGAAATAATCGGGAATATTCGACTTATTTGATTTCCACATTTTCAATCTGTATTTACAATTTGTTGAATCATCAGAACCATACAACAGGTTAATGATATCCTATTTCAAAACAGGAAAAGCAAAAGGCGGTGGCTAAACTAGAATATGAGTGTGAATAGGCCACCAGTAGGAGACTTCCAAAACTAACAAATTATATCCAATATCTAAAAGATGATTTCCGAGCGTTGTGGCTAAATTATTAATGTCAAAAATTCAGCGATCGTCCTCATGGCGTGGTGGTGGCATGATAATGGGCTCATACTGCCAAGTCTGAACACGCCGTCGAGGCTTAATCACCTCTGACCATAACGACATCTACCGGTCATAAGACAAGCACCTATGAAGTGATCCATAAAGTGATAAAAAGAGCAGACTAGTGAGCTGTAAAGCGTCTCAAGGTCACTCCCTCACGTGGAAGTGGCAATTAGCCAGCAAGTAATATTACCATGAACACCTCATCTATAAACACAATTATATTGTATTTAAATTCCATGTATTAATAGTGTAATGACATAAAAGACATCATATCTACAAGGAAATAAAGTGAGATAATCCGTAAAGAAATTTTCCGTAAATTATACAATAGGTCATTAAATATCACTAATTTTAAAAAATTCTTTATTGTAACCCTATTTTAATTTACAATTTCATTTTTTAAACTTCTGGCTGCAAATTATAAAATCAAATTATAGCAAAAATATTTGCATAAAACGACGTTTCGTCCTCCAATATATTAGGACATCATCAGGTTGAATAAACTATTATGTACAATCAAACGCTAAAAAACAAAACAAAAGACAGTGATATAAATGACCAATAAGCAAATAATTCAATTAACCTAACCTGGATTCGCTTACAATAATAAAAGTTTTTAATACCAAAATAATTGATCTAACAAACTAAATTGAACCTAATTCAACATCGCACTGCATATTAATTAAGCTCATCATTATCAAGCAAATTATTAAGTCCTAATACATATCCATATCCTCTTTGGTCAATGGACATCCCCAAGATTCTTATGGATATCCAGTGTCCGTCGGAAGTTATCATAAATGAATGGAAGATGGATTAGATACCACTCCATCTACTTCTTACAGAATTGTATTGATTTTTGGAAATTGTTTAGGATATTTGAGTTTAAAGAATGCCTCGTCAAACGAAATTTTGACACCTTTCAGATCTTGACACCTTTCAGATTCTAAATATTTCTTAAGTTTGCAATAACGATCTATAATCTACACGGCGATGGCGGTGTTTCCTATGTTTACCTTAATAAAATCACACAACAAAAACTGTTCCACCGTGTATATCTAATATTCCTAACCTCAAAATAGGCACTACTGGTTGTCAAAACAATGCACCGAAAAATGATTACCAGTGTCATAATCAATTCTGTACCTCAGTGAAGAACTGAATCACAAGCCCATTCAAGGAATGCAACTTCTTACTTCAAATCCGACTTTACAAAAGGTATACAAGCTCAACGGTTGGCAGTGCTGATTTCATGCCTCCGCTAGCAAGTTTATTTTGTTAGCAACTTAGATAATAGAATCCATAGATAGGACAATAGCGTCAGAAAATGTTCATATGGGCACCCATAAGCTAAACACGAGGTAGGCTCAATTTTTTCGGACAAAAACAAACAATGTAAATAGAATAGGAATGTCCGATCTATGGATTCTATTATCTAAGGTTATAGCAAAGCAGAAAAGTTAACCCGCAGAAGACATTAATTTGAGTTGGCAACGCTTGTATATGCTTTGTATATCGGGTTTAAAATAAGGAGTTGCAATCCTTGAATGGACTTGGTTCAGTTCTGCACTGAGGTACAGAATTTTTAACACTGTACCAGTCTGTACATGTTTTTGTGTTCCACTAAAAGATTGCCAGACAAAAAAAAAAAAAAAAAACGCAAAAATTTATACGGTATTAAGTAATGTAAAGGCATTAAAATTAAAATTTTTTTACATCTTAATTTTAACATCACTTGTATGTTTTATAATAATGTCCAGACGACCACCAAAATTAGTGACAATTACGGCGTGGTCATGAAAAGATAAACTTCATATAGTTCGGTTGCTGCTTTGCAATGTGTTCCGAGGGCAATGAAACATTCGAATAAGCAATCAAAATCGCAATGAAATTAGCAGAAGTTGCAAAAGACGCAGAAACGTGTAGAATAACAAACTACTAGCCAGATTGCCAAAATATCAACCAGAAAGTTAAACTATCAGAGACAAAATTCCCAATACTTCCTCACATTTTTTCATACTATTGCTTTAATACCTTCTATTTTAAAAACAATGATGAAAGTAAACCAATCTCATCTTTTGACTCTTTAAAGCAAACCGCATACGCCAGCTATTAATTAAACATCACGTTTTACTTCAATCAGAAGCCATGCTAGACACGCCAATTGATATCCACAATCGTGACCAGGCCGCCATCATCATCATCATCATTTATATTTAAATCGTATAAAAAAAAGGCCTCTTGACTTTTATCAGATCCATTTATTTGACTTTTAAAGTGAATTTTCTCGACTCATCTGGACGGTCCTCTTTTATAGTGTAAATAATGTCCAACTGATCCCGAAAAATCGATTAATTAAATAAACAAAAGATTAAAAACAGCCTGAAATTTTACTTTTAAATATTTAAACTTCTTCCCCGTAGACTTTTGTTCAAACTTATTGTTTTAATACAGAAATTGCCAGAAAAAATTATACTAGAACTAATTCGAACCGGTTTTCAATATCAAATGTTCTTTTAGGTTAATCGATCTGTCATAGTTTAAATGGCGCTTCAATTAATGGGATGATTTAAATGCATTCCTTGGTCTTTAGGAATAATTAAACAAGATAAAATTACAAAAAATGAAATAGGTAAAAAAAGAAAGAAAAACAAAATTTTGGTCCTCCACTAAAAAAAAAGGTTAAATCCGCTTCGCGAATCTTCAGCCAAACAAACGGTATGAATGTCCTCTGATGAACATCCATTATCCTTTTTTTTTTGATGAACCGATTGTTAAGTTTGTTTCATTTTTTTAATTAACTCCTCAGAATTTTGATCGGGAATTGAGTGTGAGACTTTGGCATTGGATATTTCGAACTTGAAATCGGATGGAGGACGTTATAAAAAATCAGGTAAATTATAATAAAAAATTTTAGTCAAACTTAAAAAATGAAATGAAATATTTAACACCTGTTGAGTCATCAATCATGGCGGCATTTAAAAATGATAAGATTCCGAAATTCCTTATCATTTATCAAAAATATTTCCTTTTGTTTGAAGAGCGGGTTATTCTTTTATCAACATAAATCTATCAACTTAATCATTACTTATTGCGAAATGGCACACTAATCGTTTGAGATCATTTAACCACTTAAGTATCTTTTTTTTTTTTTTTTTTTTTATGATGACGCAAAAGGAAAGCTTATACTGTTGTCTTAGGTCGATTTTTTATATCTTTGACCGACGTTTCCATTTTTTTACCTTTGAGATTTGAACGAATGAATGAAAGTAAAAAGGTCCAGTGCTAATAGTAAATTAATTGGTCCAAGGTCAGGAAAGTTTTGATGTCATTTTAATAAGTGTACTGCGTCGAACCGTAAAGTTTAAAGTTTTTATTGGTCGGTAAAGATACGAAGTCTTGGTCAAGATCCAGAACTAATACAATATGCTGTGCCGCATTTTTATTTTCTAAAATAAATCGTACACTTGAAATTTGAAAAATGAGGAATGAGGCTGTTGATGTCTTGTGCAAATGCCATGTCTTTTTCCTAGACGATTCCAATTTTTATTTTTTCCTTAGAATAAAATTGAATTTCATGAACTTATTGTTAAAAGGATAATAACCTTCTTTCAACTTACAAGTTCTTTGGCATTACATTTAGCAAGCAGAAGTTTTTTAGATTTTTTTTTTTTTCATATAAGAAAAGGTTGATTGATAACTGCTTATTGCCCTAATTTACAACTTTGATTTTTCTGGAAATCAAAAGTAAAATGACATTAGGTCAATGACACAATGCAAACAATCACCAGGAAGATAATTACTGGAATTTGCCATGATCACTGTAGCAGTGACAGTGACAGTTAATAATCATTAAAGGTAAATAAACAGAGAACTTGAACTTCCTACTCATTTTACTATACCAAGAAAAAAAAACCGACACTTTCATTTGCAATGTAAATAAATTAAAGCGATTGGAATACAACTTTCTTGCTGTTATTGTATGTAAGCTGGATATATGCAGTTTACTTCAAAATAAATTAAGAGGAAAATTTTATTATCAAATGTCATTAAACCAGTTTAGGTTAAGTTTATGAATACTACTCCAAAAAAAATATTCCAACGTTTAAATCAAAACATAAAATCTAAAAATAACGGTACCTGTAAAAGACGAAAGCGATTAAATGATTAATTAATCAGGAGGGTGTGTTTTACTCGTCAAAAAACTTGTTGAAAAATAAAACCGTGTCATAGAAGAAATCGAAGCAGCTGGCGGTTTTTTGAACTTACATATTACCAACTTGAAGTTTTTTAACTATTTCAATTTTCGGTGATTTCACACTTAAAATTCAATAAATGAAGAATATTTCAGTTAATTAAATACATCTCCAATTTTATTTCAAGGTATTTAAAATTAAATTAAGGTTAAAAACGGAAAAATTCAACCGACGCAGAACGATCGATGTTAAGTTGGCAACGAACGAATTTCCCTCCATATCAAATGACGTAAGACTCAAGGACATATTCAGTCGACACACCTTCGATTTGAGCCAATCAGATGAAAGAAAAGTGTGGGCTCATCTTGTGTAAATGTTTCATGGAACCTCATGTTCGGTGTCTTGTAATATATTCGTTAAAATGAAGTCTAGTAACGGTCAGTGTGAAATTGTCAAGTCGTCGAGTAGGTAGTGGTTATAAAATAACTGAGAAAAAAAGACTTGATACTTCATCAATTCATCTTTTTGATATCACACGAATTTTTTTTTTTTGCGTTTTTTTTTCGCACGTTTAATCGGTGTATCATCACTTAATTTATTTATTTATTTATTAAATTTTCATAGTTTTATCGGTAAATTCGACAAAATGGTTATCACGGAGGATTTTCTTGTGTCAAACGAGGTAAGCTAATGAATGGTTATGTCAAGTAAATTAGAATTGCCTAGGGTGAAACATGCATGAAGTTGACTGTGAGCAGAATCCATATTTATTTTTTTTTTGCAAAATATAAATAATGTTGGGACAGGTTTTAAATAGGATTTTTATGAGTTTTTTAGCAAAAGGATAAATTATGAAGTAAATTTAATATCTGGACGAACATGATTATGAAGTGAAAGCCTTGTCTGGAAAAATTATGTGAATATAATTAATGAAAAAGTTATTTTTAGAATAAGAGACAATTGATAAATTGAAGGCTGGAATATATTTATTTTTAAATCCCGTTAGGTTTGGCGTGGGCTCGTACAGGTTTGGCGTTTTTTTTTTTTTTATTATGAAATCCCCCGAAGGGACATGCCATGGGATGAATGTTTTTTACAAAGGTTTGAAGTTCTAACGATTTGAAGGTTATGTTTATTTTTTGTATTGTATTCTGGACTGTCTGGATCTGTTTCTGATGCAATCCTTGTTGGAAGTTGCAAGTACCTGCAGAGATTTTATTCAAGGACTAGCGTCAACTGAAATGAAAAATTAAATTAATCTTGGCTAAGATTTATAGTTTCAGGAGAGTCGAGAGGAAAATTATGTTGAGGTGTAGGAATACTTGTAGAGATTGGAGAAGATTTTCTGATTCATTTTAGACTTTTCTAAAAAAAAATTTAGATTTTTAAGAAAAGTAAATGCCTGTGGATAACGAAAAGTATTTTCTGAAATGTTCAGGAAAAGGCTGAAGTTGCATAAAATTTTGGAACAGGCTTGAAAGTCACAGGAAGAAAATCGTTTGTAAATGTTTTTACTGCCAAAAATTTCGAACTACAGGGAAAATTTCTCAAATATTTTAAAAATCAGGAAAGTATAGTACACCATTCAGCAAAGGTCAGCTGGGTCAGCCTTTCATTGATCTAAGCAGCGTTCTTAATTTGAAACTTTTTTTTTTTTTTCTTGTCCAAAATTTTTTTAGGATTTTACTTTTTGATTGAAAATCTGAGGGAAATATCGTTAATGGAAAAGGCGAATTTTTTATTTTGGGTAAAAGCAAACGTAGAAAACAGTTAATAATGCAGTTTGTGATGATATCCGATGTTTTTTTTTTATATCAAAATTAGGGAAAATCATTTACAAAATTTTAATTGCTTCCAAGAAAAAAATCATTAAAAAATTTTTCAGACTCTTCTGCATTTTTTCCTTTTTTTTTTTTTTTCTTCTCTTTTTAAAGATTAATATTTTGTGATAACGAATGAAACAGGTCTCGCCCTAAGATGAACGATAGTATGCAGGTACAATCCCTTCTTTATTGATGGTTCAAGTATAACCACTTTAACGATATCTGTCTCTCTCAGGAAATAAATTTCTAGACTGCCTTGAGGTGACCTTTCTGACTTTGAGGAGTTTTCTGTCTGGCTTTCCCTGTTAAAACCCCACACAATGCACATAACTGTTCATCTATGAAATTATTTAAAAGTCTTCCCAACCTACTTTTTTTTTTTAAAAGCCTATTTCCTCGTTTAAGCTCCTATTTCCTCGAATTTAATTGATTTCAAAAAAATTAATTACGCGGAAACGATAAGGCAACGAAAAGTCTAGAATTTAAATTTGTTTACATCGGAATGGACTATGTTCAGTGCCTCATGGTACAGTAAATGAACCTTGCAGCTTTGAGTTCAATATACCGGGGGGCTCGTCGGCACTTGTCCTATTAAACTCTGACTCATTGTTTGTTTGGGAATCTGTTTTTTTTTTTTCTTTTTTAAATTTTTTATTTATTTATTGATTTTATTTCCCTACGTCAAAGTCTTAACATTATGCAATTTCAGGTTCAGTAATTATCACATTGATAAAATAATTTCCGATCGAGCTTTTCAATGAACTAAAAAAAGGAACGTGGTTACGTCAGAACGATAATTATCTTTTAAAAAAAAAAAAATTTGCAAAGAATTTTATGGCTATTTTAAACGAAGGTGTGGCGCCAAGGGGGGGAAAAAAAGAACCGTGCAGAATACACGGTTTACCACTTAAATCCGGACTTTCATTCAAGTGATCGGTTCAGTGATCGCCACACAGGTTTACCTTGAAAAAGAAAAGAAAAAAAAAATTACATTTATGAATTTTTTGCTGTTGAATTTTAGCTAAATTTATGTCCTTGGAAATATGCGAACATGTGGAGATTATAGCGATTTTTTTTTTTTTTAACGATAAAATAATTGCCCGGATTATTTTGTAAAAAAAAATTTAATAAAAAAAAAAATTTAAACGAGTTATGAATGGCGCCAGTCGCAGACCTTTTAATTGCATCAGGTATGTCTCCAATTGAAGTTTAAAATGACGAGTTTCAACATGTCGCAACACGAAAGAAGTAAATATTTAATTTTTTTTTTTTCGTCAGCTCATGAATAAATATTGTAAATTAATCTTTTAGAAAAAATTAATTCGCAAAGATTTTTCCTGTTGATGGAAAGGGAGGTTTTCGTAAAAATGTGAAACGAGACGAAGGGAAATGCGCATGCGCATAGCAAAAGAAACATTTAGAAACTAACCAGTTTTTTGGGTTTGGGTTTTCCTGAAATAACTTTAAGGATCGTATTTTGCAAAAACTGGCGATCGGCGAAATCTTACATATTAAAAGGGAAGAAGGTTTTCACATTTTGAAATTCAAAAAAACTGTTGTTGGTTAAAAGGGCACTCCAAAAAGAAAATGGCTAATGCGAAAACAATCTTGTCAAGGTACAACCGGTCCGTTGCCGTGAATCATTTCTGTTTGACTATGAAACATTATGCTTTTGTTGCAAGATAAAACTTGTTAAAAACATTACATTTATTTTTATATGATTGGGGAAAAAGGGTAAAAAAATGACCGAAATCGTGTTTATGTAGTACTTGAAAGACATTTATGAGTAACAATTTTCGATCAATCGAAAATTCAAGATGGCTGACTGTTTACTTTAGAATTTATAAAAAATCCAAATTTCGTAATTCCAATTTTTTTCGTAATTCGTTTGCCATCGTTACATCGTTTGTCAGGTTCGCTGTATATGTTTTTAAGATTTTCTTTACCCATGCTTGACTTATGATTCAAAATATCATTTTCCGGATATAAAAATTGTCCTGCATATTAGCAAAACGTCGTACTTAAAAAAATCAAAATGGCCGCAATGGGACCCTTCAAATGGGCGATTTCGACAGTGACGTTTCATCCCATAATGCATTGCAAATCGAGTCGTCTGACTGGGTACGTTCTAATAATGCTTCTCATAAGCTAAGTATAGACATGGAAGTTAAAAATTCATTTTGCTCGGTTCTAGGAAAAAATTTTGTAGGTTTGACTTCGAAATTATTTTTATAGAAATAGCCGGCATTAATTATAAGAATTTTCAAATTTAAATGCCTTGAAGTAGCTAAAATTACTGTACGCATATTCTTAACTTAGGAATCACACAGACTCATCGTCTGTCCCATTTAGTCCCAGAATGCTCTGCGCGAATTCCACAACCGAAATCGTCTATTCAGATGTACGTTATCATTTTTGGAGGAGGAAATTTTCCAAATTATGACGCTGATTTTCAATGTCCGTAAATTCCTAAATTTTGATGACACAAGGGGGAGGAGTAAGAAATTTCCAAATTAGAAAAATAAAACTTAAAAGAGAAAATTCTTTTAGTTTAGAGAATAGCAACTTAAGCTTACGTTTAAGCTTGAGCTTTGAGATAAAAAAAATTGTGAAAATCTCTTGTTGCATTTTTTATACTCTTCAATTTCATAAGAAGAGTATATTAAATTTGGTTTTGAGTGAAGGGTACCTCCGTTAATATCGAACGGAGAGCAAAACGAACGGCACTTGCCGGGGGTAACTTTTCAATCCAAAGCTATTTACACATGTCCGTCCGTCCGTCCGTCTGTCCGTCCGTCCGTCCGTCCTAATCTTTCATTCTTTGATTCGAGACACAATTTGAGACCGATCGATCCCAAATTTGGTAGGGTGAATCTAATTTGCCTAATAACGGGCTCGTTGCGGGCCCGTTGCGAGCCCGTTAAAAAAGTCTATTTTGCCTAATAAAAAAAAAAAAAAAAAAAAAATACAATTGTCCGCCCGTTCCAAGCCATCTAAAACCATCAATATTTCAAACCAGCACGACCCCAAAATGAAAGCTCTAGTCCTCAACGACCCTTTAAAAAGAAAAAATTCCTAAAAAATTATCCCCCGGGGGATGAAAATAATTTTTTTTTGATTTTCCAATACCCGAGTCAGATATGGCCTACGAGCCCATGTTGGGGCTTAAAAATTTTAACGAGTCCGACCGGAAATTGAAAGCTCTCGTCCCAAACGACCCTTCAGAAAGAAAAAATTCCGAAAAAATCATCCCCCGGGGGATGAAAATAATTTCTTTTTAATTTTCCAATACCCTAATCAGAAATGGCCTACGAGCCCATGTTGGGGCTTAAAAATTTTAACGAGTCCGACCGGAAATTGAAAGCTCTCGTCCTAAACGACACTTAAGAAAGAAAAAATTCCTAAAAAATCATCCCCCGGGGGATAAAAATAATTTTTTTTTAATTTTCCAATACACGAGTCAGATATGGCCTACGAGCCCATGTTGGGGCTTAAAAATTTTAACGAGTCCGACCGGAAATTGAAAGCTCTCGTCCTAAACGACCCTTAAGAAAGAAAAAATTCCGAAAAAATCAGCCCCCGGGGGATGAAAATAATTTTTCTTTAATTTTCCAATACCCGAGTAAGAAATGGCAACGGCAATTTGGATTGGCAACAAATGGCCTACGAGCCCATGTTGGGGCTTAAAAATTTTAACGAGTCCCACCGGAAATTGAAAGCTCTCGTCCTAAACGACCCTTAAGAAAGAAAAAATTCCTAAAAAATCATCCCCCGGCAGATGAAAATAATTTTTTTTTAATTTTCCAATACCCGAGTCAGATATGGCCTACGAGCCCATGTTGGGGCTTAAAAATTTTAACGAGTCCGACCGGAAATTGAAAGCTCTCGTCCTAAACGACCCTTAAGAAAGAAAAAATTCCGAAAAAATTATCCCCCGGGGGATGAAAATAATTTTTTTTTAATTTTCCAATACCCGAGTCAGAAATGG
The DNA here is from genome assembly GCA_037577465.1 of Liposcelis bostrychophila. Lineage (NCBI taxonomy): Eukaryota > Metazoa > Arthropoda > Insecta > Psocodea > Liposcelididae > Liposcelis > Liposcelis bostrychophila. The sequence continues at coordinate 9,191,956 of CM075209.1, forward strand.
CCTACGAGCCCATGTTGGGGCTTAAAAACTTTAACGAGTCCCACCGGAAATTGAAAGCTCTCATCCTAAACGACCCTTAAGAAAGAAAAAATTCCGAAAAAATCATCCCCCGGCAGATGAAAATAATTTTTTTTTAATTTTCCAATACCCGAGTCAGATATGGCCTACGAGCCCATGTTGGGGCTTAAAAATTTTAACGAGTCCGACCGGAAATTGAAAGCTCTCGTCCTAAACGACCCTTAAGAAAGAAAAAATTCCTGAAAAATCATCCCACGGGGGATAAAAATTTTTTTTTTTTAATTTTCCAATACACGAGTCACATATGGCCTACGAGCCCATGTTGGGGCTTAAAAATTTTAACGAGTCCGACCGGAAATTGAAAGCTCTCGTCCTAAACGACCCTTAAGAAAGAAAAAATTCCGAAAAAATCATCCCCCGGGGGATGAAAATAATTTTTTTTTAATTTTCCAATACCCGAGTCAGATATGGCCTACGAGCCCATGTTGGGGCTTAAAAATTTTAACGAGTCCGACCGGAAATTGAAAGCTCTCGTCCTAAACGACCCTTAAGAAAGAAAAAATTCCGAAAAAATCATCCCCCGGGGGATGAAAATAATTTTTTTTTAATTTTCCAATACCCGAGTCAGAAATGGCCTACGAGCCCATGTTGGGGCTTAAAAACTTTAACGAGTCCCACCGGAAATTGAAAGCTCTCGTCCTAAACGACCCTTAAGAAAGAAAAAATTCCTAAAAAATCATCCCCCGGCAGATGAAAATAATTTTTTTTTAATTTTCCAATACCCGAGTCAGAAATGGCCTACAAGCCCATGTTGGGGCTTAAAAATTTTAACGAGTCCGACCGGAAATTGAAAGCTCTCGTCCTAAACGACCCTTCAGAAAGAAAAAATTACTAAAAAATCATCCCCCGGGGGATGAAAATAATTTTTTAAGCGCCAACATGGGCTCGTAGGCCATTTCTGACTCGGGTATTGGAAAATTAAAAAAAAATTATTTTCATCCCCCGGGGGATGATTTTTTAGGAATTTTTTCTTTCTTAAGGGTCGTTTAGGACGAGAGCTTTCAATTTCCGGTCGGACTCGTTAAAATTTTTAAGCGCCAACATGGGCTCGTAGGCCATATCTGACTCGGGTATTGGAAAATTAAAAAAAAATTATTTTCATCCCCCGGGAGATGATTTTTTAGGAATTTTTTCTTTCTGAAGGGTCGTTTAGGACGAGAGCTTTCAATTTCCGGTCGGACTCGTTTAAATTTTTAAGCCCCAACATGGGCTCGTAGGCCATTTCTGACTCGGGTATTGGAAAATTGAAAAAAAATCATTTTCATCCCCCGGGGGATGATTTTTTCCGAATTTTTTCTTTTTTAAGGGTCGTTTAGGACGAGAGCTTTCAATTTCCGGTCGGACTCGTTAAAATTTTTAAGCCATAACATGGGCTCGTAGGCCATTTCTGACTCGGGTATTGGAAAATTAAAAAGAAATTATTTTCATCCCCCGGGGGATGATTTTTTAGGATTTTTTTCTTTCTGAAGGGTCGTTTAGGACGAGAGCTTTCAATTTCCGGTGGGACTCGTTAAAATTTTTAAGCCCCAACATGGGCTCGTAGGTCATTCTGACTCGGGTATTGGAAAATTAAAAAGAAATTATTTTCATCCCCCGGGGGATGATTTTTTCGGAATTTTTTCTTTCTGAAGGGTCGTTTGGGACGAGAGCTTTCAATTTCCGGTCGGACTCGTTAAAATTTTTAAGCCCCAACATGGGCTCGTAGGCCATATCTGACTCGGGTATTGGAAAATCAAAAAAAAATTATTTTCATCCCCCGGGGGATAATTTTTTAGGAATTTTTTCTTTCTTAAGGGTCGTTTAGGACGAGAGCTTTCAATTTCCGGTGGGACTCGTTAAAATTTTTAAGCCCCAACATGGGCTCGTAGGCCATATCTGACTCGGGTATTGGAAAATTAAAAAAAATTATTTTCATCCCCCGGGAGATGATTTTTTAGGAATTTTTCTTCTTAAGGGTCGTTTAGGACGAGAGCTTTCAATTTCCGGTGGGACTCGTTAAAATTTTAAGCCCCAACATGGGCTCGTAGGCATATGTGACTCGGGTATTGGAAAATTAAAAAAAAATTATTTTCATCCCCCGGGAGATGATTTTTTAGGAATTTTTTCTTTCTTAAGGGCGTTTAGGACGAGAGCTTTCAATTTCCGGTGGGACTCGTTAAAGTTTTTAAGCCCCAACATGGGCTCGTAGGCCATTTCTGACTCGGGTATTGGAAAATTAAAAAAAATTATTTTCATCCCCCGGGGGATGATTTTTTCGGAATTTTTTTTTCTTAAGGGTCGTTTAGGACGAGAGCTTTCAATTTCCGGTCGGACTCGTTAAAATTTTTAAGCCCCAACATGGCTCGTAGGCCATTCTGACTCGGGTATTGGAAATTAAAGAAAAATTATTTTCATCCCCCGGGGGCTGATTTTTTCGGAATTTTTTCTTTCTTAAGGGTCGTTTAGGACGAGAGCTTTCAATTTCCGGTCGGACTCGTTAAAATTTTTAAGCCCCAACATGGGCTCGTAGGCCATTTCTGACTCGGGTATTGGAAAATTAAAAAGAAATTATTTTCATCCCCCGGGGGATGATTTTTTCGGAATTTTTTCTTTCTTAAGGGTCGTTTAGGACGAGAGCTTTCATTTCCGGTCAGACTCGTTAATATTTTTAAGCCCCAACATGGGCTCGTAGGCCATTTCTGACTCGGTATTGGAAAATTAAAAAAAATTATTTTCATCCCCCGGGGGATGATTTTTTCGGAATTTTTTCTTTCTTAAGGGTCGTTTAGGACGAGAGCTTTCAATTTCCGGTCGGACTCGTTAAAATTTTTAAGCCCCAACATGGGCTCGTAGGCCATATCTGACTCGGGTATTGGAAAATTAAAAAAAAATTATTTTCATCTGCCGGGGGATGATTTTTTCGGAATTTTTTCTTTCTTAAGGGTCGTTTAGGACGAGAGCTTTCAATTTCCGGTGGGACTCGTTAAAATTTTTAAGCCCCAACATGGGCTCGTAGGCCATATCTGACTCGGGTATTGGAAAATTAAAAAAAAATTATTTTCATCCCCCGGGAGATGATTTTTTAGGAATTTTTTCTTTCTTAAGGGTCGTTTAGGACGAGAGCTTTCAATTTCCGGTGGGACTCGTTAAAATTTTTAAGCCCCAACATGGGCTCGTAGGCCATATCTGACTCGGGTATTGGAAAATTAAAAATAAATTATTTTCATCCCCCGGGGGATGATTTTTTAGGAATTTTTTCTTTTTAAAGGGTCGTTGAGGACGAGAGCTTTCATTTTGGGGTCGTGCTGGTTTGAAATATTGATGGTTTTAGATGGCTTGGAACGGGCGGACAATTGTATTTTCTTTTTTTTTTTTTTATTAGGCAAAATAGACTTTTTTAACGGGCTCGCAACGGGCCCGCAACGAGCCCGTTATTAGGCAAATTAGATTCACCCAATTTGGGGTATGAGGAGGGGGCACTAAGGACAAGGACCGTATAAATTATGGTCTAAATACGTTCGCATATAGCAGAACGGCAGCCGTTCGAAAGGTATAATAATAAATTTAACAAAGCGGGAACCTTTTTTTTTTTTTTAAACTTTTTTTTTTCTTATCTTTGTTTTTCGTATACAAGTAACGCTCTTGCTATGTCAGCGAAAATGGTTATCTCACATTCCGGAATGTTTGATAAGTCTTTTTGGGGCAGACAAAAGAAAAAAGTATTTACATTTCGTGGCTCTTTTTTTTTTTCTCACTTTTGTTATCATTATGTCAAATTATGCATTTCATATTCGATTAAACGTTTCGATATTGTGAACTTTGTCGATGCATCGAACGGTTTTTGTATTTTATCTCATTTATTAGGACCTAGCCTATTTTTTTTTCAATTTCGCACATCTCCAATTTTCTAGAACATTCTAGAACATTTTTACTATATTCTGGAACCTTCTAGAATACTGTAATATGTCTGTGTATTGTGTTTAAGAACCACTACACTCAAAACCCAACATAATATTTATTGATATTTTTACTCGTGGGAGTAAGATTTAAATGAAATTGAAGAGTATCGGACAGTGGTAACCTCCACTGTAGCTTGTTTTTTTTTTGAAATTCGCTTTTATTACACCAATTTAAAACGTCCTTGGAAAGCTCAAAGTTCATTCTCATTTGTCCTACGGGCCCCAAGGTTTTGACGTCAGGTGCAAATTAAGCAAGGTATATTAATTTAAACTTTTTTTAAGAAAAAATTTGTGGATTAAAGGCATTTTTTTTTTCGTCGACACAACAAGTTTTTTTTTAGAACATACACCAGCAGCTAAAAATCGTAGGAACAAAAGGAAGGCTTATCAATGAAATATAACTCCTAAATGAAAACGTGCGTCAGTAATCTGCATTGACTCGCATAATTAGTCAGCATTAATTCATACATAAATTCAATTTCGGCAAAAAAAAAAAAAAAAAAAAAAAAAAAAAAAAAATTGCAACTGGATGAATTTTTTTTTTTAATGCCTTATCTGCGATTTAATGTTTACACATTCTAATTTTAGAATGGCACATAAGGAAAAGGTAAATGGAAAAAGGAATCCCCTTCCCCCTCTTTTTTTCGAAAAAATAAATAAATAACTAAAAAAATTTTAAATTTAGGTCTTTCCTTATCTGAATGAGTCAGTATAAAAAATGATTGCAGACGAGTCAGATTAATTCGTCTGCCATTATTTCAATGTTAAGGACTCGAAATTGTATCGTACGACACAAAATAAACGAATGAAAAATCTTGATTATAATTGGAACATTATCGCTTGTTATCAGTTAAAGCGCACACCGTTTTTAACGTTTTATTGCGAAAATTGATAGGGAGCACTGTACAATTGATTGACCCATTACTTAATCTCGTATCCTGCCTTTTTTTTTTTGTCTTGAAATCTTGAAAGAGATAAAAACGATGATCGATAATGTCGTTATATCCACTTTTTTTTTTTTTTTTTAAAGAAAATTATAATTGCCCGTTGAAATTTTTCGTTAACTGAACAGGAAAACCTGCGATGCTGATATTAAATTTCACCTTGCCGGTTTTGAAGGACGTTAGTTTTATATTCATTGAAAATTCGTTTTTTTTTTTTTTCTCGTGCGACATTCGTTATTGAACTTGACAATCTTTCAGGTTCACAGACTACGGTGTCATCAGTTTCCTTTCGCTCTAATTTTCGGAACGGTTCTAATTGAACGTTTTTTTATGCTAATTTGATTAGTAGATGTATGGCTTCTTGTTTGATTTATAAGCGTAAGAATATTTTGATTGGAGAGGATGGGATTCGAGTGAAAGATGAATGATTCCGTGGCTAGACGCTTTGTAATTTGTGAATGATTTTTTTTTTTTTCTTTTTTTACTCTCCTCGCCTTCTGATCTTTTGACATTGATATTATGGGAGGACGCGAACTGTTGACATTTTGATAACATTCTATTAAATTGCGTTCGTCATTTTTTTTTAGGGTTAGGGATAATTGCCCCGTCTAAGAGGTCCTCATTTTTTTTTAAAGTACTCTTATTGAATGGCTAAAATTTGATATATGGAAAATTCTGAAGTGGCCGAATTATTAATCTTACCTTGTTCAGATAAAAGAGATTATTATTTTTTTTTCGCGGTATGTCGAAAAAGCTGCACATTTTTTTTTTTATCTGCAAAAAAAGAGATAATCATCATATGCCTGGGATTCCTCCCTTTTTTTTTTTTTTAATTTTGCAAAGTAAATATTGATTGAGGATGTAATTTAATCCTGGCGCTTGAGAGAATTCATGAGGTTATTTTAATTTCTGACGAATGGTTGTAGATAAAAATTCTTACTAGTAATGCTTTAAAAACTCTTTAACACAAAATTTATTTGATAAATAATTGTAGAAAAATATTTAAAACCGGCTTTAACTGGATTCACTTCCAGGAAAAATGCGTTTTTATTAGGATGCACTGTTCTGACTTGTCCGGTCCTGTCCTGTCCTGTCCTGTAATTCCTTTAATCCATTGCCGTCGGAAGTCCATTTCTCTGATGAGAGTCACAGGGGCGGCAAAAATGTTCAACTGTTTTTAATAATATTTTGATGCACCAACGTCACTGAGATCATTGCCATTGTTAAAAAAAAAAGTTTTCAATGGTCTATGTTTAGCTTATGGGAATTTTTGCAATATTATAAATATTTTTAAGAAATAATGAAATAAACTGCAATAAGCTTACAAGTTCCAGAACCATTAAGTGATTTCCTTGCTTAGCTTATGGGCTATTTTACTGCCGTTAAGCTTTTGAATGGTTTTAAAAATAGAATTTATCATATCCCCATAAGCTAAGCATGGGAGAAAAAAATCTTCACCAGATAAACATGGCGGCTTGTTACTTTTAATTTAAACCATATTACATTGTGTTTCAAGTTATTATTTACAGTAATATTGCGAATACAATTTTAATTCCTGTTCATAAAAATAATATAAATAATAATAATTCATAAAAAGAAACTTTAAAAATGTGCTCCATAAGCTAAACATAGGAATTTTTTTTTTTTACCAAAAATTCAATGTTGAATTTTTTCCAGGGCTGCAAACCGAACCGAACCCTGAACCGAAATTCGGGTTTTTCGGACCTTTTTCCCGAAACCTGAACCGGAACTTGAACCGGAAAAAAATTTTAACCGAATCGGAACCTTAAACCACGAACCGAGAAAAAGTTTTACCCGAACCAAACCTTGAACCCGAAACCGGAAAAAAATTTTAACCGAACCGGAACCTTGAACCACGAACCGGGAAAAAAGTTTACCCGAACCAAACCTTGAACCCTGAACCGGAAAAAAAATTTGATCCAAATTGGACTTTCTGTTAAAATATAAATTTAAATTTAATATCAGGAGATTTGCAATAGGCAACACTGTCTTTACTATTGTGTGAATAGATAGTGCAAATAGTTGAGTAAAATATCAATTGAGTACATAAAAAAGGCTTAGAATGGAGACCTTATTCGGGATTCTGAACTAGACCCCTTCCGCCTATCAGGGTTCTCGAGGAGCTCCACATCAGGGCAGGAAGCCCTGAAAAGAAAATTATAAATTTGCAAGCCGAACCGAACCTTGAACCAAAGTCCGGGTTTTTCCGACCTTTTTCCCGGAACCTGAACCGGAACTTGAACCGTATTTTTCACTAGGAATGGAGCTGAACCCAGTCGAACCGAAAATTATAAGGTGGCTACTGAAACCCGAACCGGAATTTGAACCAAAATTTTCATAACGAATGGAGCTGAACCCAGCCGAACCGAAAATTATAAATTTGCAACTGAAACCCGAACCGGAACTTGAACCGCATTTTGTATTAATATCGGAACCGAACCCGAACCAAACCCAAAAATTCCTCGCGGTTTGCAGCCCTGATTTTTTCCAACACATACAATCCCATCTGAGTGGATACTAACTTGCTAAAGCATTGGATTTTCCATCAGAAGCATAGCTTTCCTGACCATTTTTCCTAATCCGTTTTTCCGGAAAAAAAGAAATAAATTCCTAATATATTTTTCCTAAAAATTTTGGTTCCTTAAATTTTTTTCCTAACCATTTTTTCCCCTAATTTTTCATTTGCCTCGAATATTTTGATTCCTAAAATGGATATTTTCCTGATTTTTTAAATTCCTGAAGGGACTTTAGGATATTTTATTTTAGTGATTTTAAGAAATTTTATTGTAGGATTCAAAAGATTTTAGGAAAATTATAAATTAGGAAAAAAATTTAGGAACCAAAATTTTTAGTAAAAATGGATTAGGAATTTATTTTACTTAGGAAAAATGGACTACGAAAAATGTTAAGGAATCGGATATTTTATCGGTGCAGATTCCATAAATAATTTTGCCAAAATGAAGATGGCTGATCCAATATGGCGGTCGGTCAGCCTAAAAAATATTATTTATTTTTTCCTGGACTTAAGTAATAGTAAGAAATTGAGATCCCGGGGAGGTTTTTGAGGGTACTGATATCGTTTTTGCCAAATTCAAGATGGCGGATAATCAGTGAAGTGTGATACGTTAGCAGCCCGAAATTAAGGTCCCTAGGAAAGTATAGCCTAGGAAATAAAAAAAAAAAAAAAAAAAAAGTTCTGTTCGGATGGGGCGCGAAAAAATAAGGTCTTTCACCCGATTCATTCAGCTTTAACGAGTTTTATGGTACTTATCTATTAAAATCATAGCCTCGTTAGCTCTGGATTAAATTCACGAAGATAAGTCAATATTGACTTTGCAAAATTTTAACAAGGGAATTCCCTGACGACCTTTTTTTTTTTATTTCTGCAAAAAAGCTATTGATTGATCTCTTTTATCTAAACAAGGTGAGATTAAATTCTTGACCACTTGAAAATTTTCCGTGTATTTAATATCAAAAAAAAAATTCAACAATTCAATAAGGAGTTCTTAAAACAATGACCCGTGATAGGCCAAAGATGCAGTTAGTTAATTATTTGTGGGACCCTGGGAGGAAAAGGGGAAGAGGGATGGGATGGGCCTAACAATTTTTATGGCAAAAAAAATTGAAGGTCCAAATTTTTTTATAAGTGATACAAAAATAATACATTTTTTATATAAAGTTTTTGCTTTTATTTTGCAAAACTTTTTACACACTTTTTGCATCACTATTTCTTACGAAGGCAAAAATTTTGAAATAAGGAAAATTTTTGAATGAAACTCCTAGCAATCACTCATTTTTCGAATTAAAGTTGATTAACCGGTTATAAATTAATCTTTCAACCGTCTGCTTTATTATGATTAAAAGGTTAAAGTGCTGAGATTTCCATGACAGCCCATCAAAAAACCAGCAGAAATATGCGGAATCTTCCTATTTTCCCAGTCTACATCAAAAACGTCAAAATCTGATGATAATTTCCTTAAAATGTGAAAATCGAGTCATATGATTTTGTTCGATTTCATATGATTGGCCGTGACCGGAGCTTTTTGTATGTTTTCTTGTTTTTCGCATCCCGATTTTTTTTTTCTGGAATTGATTAATTAAATTCGGGCAAGGGTCAGAGACTTTGACATCAGGCTTATTTTTTTTTTTTTTTTAGTGAAAAAAAAAATTCCTTTTTTTTCCCGGATGACGTATAGAACTTGCACTTTGTACTTCATTAATTAAAATGAGTTCATCGCTGATCTTTTTTTTTTTTTCTTTTTTTTTTTAGGTGAAGAACAAATGCCAGGAGTTGGTATTGACCAACGAGCAGTTATTTAGGATTAAGGATCAGCTGTTAAATGATATTAAAAAAGGACTGAGCAAGGAAACGCATCCGGAATCGATTGTAAAATGCTTTCCGACTTATGTGCAGGATCTTCCCAATGGAAAAGGTACGTATTTCTTTTTTAAATGATAAAAAATAATATTTGGCACATTCTGACCTTGACTATGTAAAAACATTTCCATTAAGGAACTGAGGGTTGTTTTTTTATCTGTCGTCATTTGCTGGTTATCCAATAATAAATGAAGTTTAACCAGATAAAAATGAAGGATGAGCTAGTTTTTTATTGCACGCTCGATTTGAGTAAAAATATTTGCAGATTATTAAAAAAAAAAATAATAAACATAAAAATGTTTTGTTTATTTAAACAATAAGCAAGATTTCGTTTGATAATTCAATTTTTTTTTTTTTTTTTTTTTTTTTTTTGCAGAAAAAGGAAAATTTTTGGCTTTGGATTTAGGCGGAACGAATTTCAGGGTTTTGATCATTCATCTTGGGGAAAAACATTTCGATATGCAGTCGAAAATTTACGCCATTCCAGAATCCATCATGCTGGGATCAGGCACAGATGTAAGTAAAATGCTTGATGCTTTTTGGAAAATTTCGAAATTTCCAAAATGTCCCAAAAATAGCACATACTCATTGCTCAAGATAATTTATTAACTCCTTTGCCACTAAAACTCCTTTGCAATTTTCAAAAAATCGCCCAAAACCCAATTTTTTTGGGGGTGAAATTTTTTGGACTATTGTTGCCCCTTAAAAAACGTAGTTATACTTATATTTGTCCCTTATTTTGAAATGAATTTTTTGAGTGTGGGCCCAAAAGGCCGAAATTGTCGTCTTTAACCTTAAAAAGATTATTTTTTATTGGTTCCAAAAATTCCCTCTTTTAAATAACACTTTTTGCTGAAAAAATGCTACTTGTTATTATCATCGTAATCTATTTAATTGTTATTTTTTTCTTTTCCAGCTCTTTGATCACATTGCTGAATGCCTCGCAAATTTCATGAAGGAGCAAGACGTAGCAAGCGAGAGACTTCCATTAGGTTTTACATTCAGCTTTCCTTTGAGGCAAGAAGCACTTACCACAGGTCTGTTGGAACGTTGGACCAAAGGTTTCAACTGCAGCGGAGTCGTTGGGGAAGATGTCGTTAGATTACTTAAAGAGGCTCTTAAACGGAGAAATGTAAGTTTAAAAAAAGAAATCAAACTTAGGTACTGATATTCAGCCTTTTTTTTAAAACTTTATCCAGGGTGTATAGTTGCCCTACTAAATTTCTATATTTAAGGAGTATTTTTAAGGTGTCCTATAGCCGTTAATTTTTACGAATTCTTCGAGAAATACGAAAATGTAGTGAGAAAACCGTAGAGTAAACATATCATCGCCCATAATTTCCCGGACAATTTCTTTTGAAGTTTTAATTCGACTGCGTTCATTGCCACCTATGAATTAAATATAAAACTGGACATTAATGACGCATTATTATTGCGTTAAAATTATATTTAAATGCTCGCGATCTGGTTAAACCGAAATACTTTCCAAAGATAGTACCGTCGAGGGGTTAATTTGCCGCAAGAGTAAAACCCTTACAAAAATAAAACAAAAGGCTAGCCAGCCTTCAACCCTGAATAGATAAATTTATTAAAAAAATATAAGCTCCGAGCGGTTTTTTTCGTATAAATATACACTTAAATATACCTGTTTACCTTATAGAAGCGTATATATTTGCATATCACGCTATTAGTACGCGGAAATATTGGTGGCACTGCTGTCAAAGTCGCTCGGAGTTTTTAATTTAAAAAAACAAGAATTTATTAACGAAAACATTTGTTACCACAAATAAGTCATATTATTCGTTTTGGGAAATACAAAGGAAATTTCAAACGTGTTACGCTTTGCTCGATTATTTTAAGAAGACGCCATCTTTGTTTTGATCGTCCAGTTAGATAAAATCATTTCCCATTCCGTGTTTTTATATTAGATTTTCGATTGTTACGTTGCAAATATGCAACCGAACAAAGCAAAACTTAACAGATCTTTTCTCGAGAATATATACACGTGGGTTATGAAGCTAGAAAACAGCTGGAAGGTTTATATTTATCGGAGGACGCCGAAACATTTGGCAACTCGGGAATCCATGTCATGTCTCATCGTGCTTAAAAAACAAAAACTCACACGCCAAATATATTCAATCGGGCGAATGAGTTATAAAATTTGAAGTACGTTTTAATTAATTTAATTAAACCTTAATGTTGGCGTATTTGCGAAAAATAATAGAATTTTTTAATGAATTACCCGTTTTGGGAAAAACAAACGAATTTTCAAACGTGTTACGCTTTGCTCGGTTTTTCTAAGGAGACGCCATCTTTGTTTTGATCGTCCAGTTAGATAAAGTCATTTCCTATTCCGTGTTTTTATATTTGATTTTCGATTATTCCGTTGCAAATATGCAACCGAATAATCGAAAAATAAACAGATCTTGAGAATATACACCTTGGTTATTAAACTAAAGAACAGCTGGAAGGTTTATATTCATCGGAGGGTACGCCTAAACATTTGGCTACTAGAAATCCATGTCATGTCTCATCGTGCTTGAAAAACAGAAACTCACAAACCAAATACATTTAATCGGGCAAACGAGTAATGTCATTTGAAGTACGTTATGATTAATTTGATATTAAACCTTACTGTTAAAATATTTGCGAAAAATAATACGTTTTTTTAAATGAATTAATGAAATCGGCAAAGCCTCCCCTCCGTGTATGGTATGAAAAATGGATTTCTTAAGAATGGCAGGTTTCCACCTGATACACTACTTTAATAGCATCTTTTATCGGAAATATATTTTGGTTCGGTTATATTACATACCTTATTAGCTCCGTAAGCTAAACATACAAAATTTTTAAAGAACTTAACCATGTAATTATATTGTTCAATTTTTTTTTCTTTCTAATTTATTATTTATCCCTCTAATTTTCTCACAAAATTCGGGTCGTTCGGGTCATAATATTATATACTCTGATCTAAAACTTTCTTTCTCAATTTTAATTGATTAGTTCATAAAAAATAATTTTAAAAAGGAAATATATTTTATAGGACGTAACTCTCGATGTAATGGCTATTATGAATGACACAACAGGTACACTTATGTCCTCTGCTTTCCATGAACACAATACAAGGATAGGTTTGATTATTGGTAAGTGCAGCCAGTGGGACTTATTTCGGGTCGCATGTACCTTATGCCGTGATTCTTTTTTTTTGGAATAAGATCACAGTTTAAGGTATTTGATCACTGTGCTGTACGAACTGATTATGGGGATCAGTTCAAAACAAACAAAATTAAAAAAAATATTATTAACAAGTAGCTAACTATTAATGAGGAAGATTGGGATTTCCGATGTAAAATTATCCCACCAGGGGCACTGCATTGACTTAACGAGTTTTAATTTTATTGGACACCTGCAATTAAAAATCGGGAAAGAAAAAAAATCGTCCAATCAAAGTAACAAGAACCGGTAAGGACATGCAGCGCCCCTGGCGGGATATTTTTGTGTATTTACATCCTAATCGCTCATGGCCCCCCGGGCGCTGCTTGAATTGAGGAAATTATGTGCAGCAAACCTGGCGAGCTATGTTCCTCACTATGAAAATGTTAAAAAAAAACAGGGAGGACATTTTGGGAAAACATTTTTAAACATAACATATTGACACTTTAATTTTATTAATAAAATTAACGACATTTTTTTTCGATTAGACTAATTTTTACTAATTCGAATAAATAATTTTTTTGTGGATTATCAGTTGACGTCAGTTCAATGTTTTAAAACAATTATATTTATTAATTTTTTTTAAAAAATAAATACCACGAAGGGGGATTGGCGATTAGAATTTTTCACGATAATTTTTTTTTTGTCTCCTGAGCGAGATAATAAGCAGTCTTAGCAACAAACCCATGAATGATCCCTTTTTTTGAAAGAAAAAAAATTTTTTATGGATTTCAAAGTTCACAATCTCATCTTTGACATTAGTTTATCTGGTTCGCGGAAGACAATTAATGAAAAGAATTATTATAATTTGTGTATTTTTTTACCTCATCTGGTGTGAACTTGATTTTATTGACTTATTAATTTCTAGAAATTCTTGCGAAATTTTTCGATTTGGGCCAGGGTTATACATAGATTTTTTTTTTCGACTTTTTTTTTCCAACTTAAAATTTGAAATAGCATTTTTTATACCATGGACAGCAAAGAGCACTTTCCTGAACTCGTGTTGCCAACTGGAGCCGAAAGTGAATGTTGGCAACGCTGTCTCGAGTTCAGGAAAGGGACCCTTGTTGCCCTTGGTATGTAAAAACCGTTTTTTTACTTCTGCAATTCCATTTTTTCTATTATAAATTTTTTTCTTAAACTAACAAAAAATTTTAAGGGGCTTGTTTGTGTTTTTTAAGGATGTTCAAATTGATGTTTGTGCAATACTGAACGACACGACTGGAACTCTCATGTCTTGCGCTTGGAAAAATCACAACTGCCGGATTGGACTTATCGTGGGTATGTAAAAAAAGGAAACTAATGAGAATGCGGTGTTTTGGGCCAGGCATAGATTCAACCTAACCGCTAACAATCTTTTAATTATTCTTTTTTGTGTGATTCACCGAATTTTCGGTAATTTTAATTTTTTTTTCTTTTTTAATTTCAGGTACCGGAAGTAACGCATGCTACGTTGAAAGGACGGAAAACGTAGACACGTTTAACGGGACGAAATCTAAACCGTATGTGATCATCAACACGGAATGGGGCGCATTCGGTGACGACGGATCGTTGGAATTTATCCGGACTTCGTACGACAGAGACATCGATGAAAATTCGATTAATCCAGGGAAACAATTGTAAGTTTCCAGAAGGAAAAAACAAAATTAAAATGATATTTCGATTTGGAAATATCTAATCGATTTTTTTTTTGTTAATTAGGTTCGAAAAAATGATTTCTGGAATGTACATGGGAGAAATTGTGAGGTTGGTCCTCGTAGGTTTAACCAAAAACGGACTTTTGTTCAACGGTACAGGGTCCGAAGACTTATTTACTAAATGGAAGTTCCTTACAAAATACGTCTCTGAAATCGAAAGGTAGGTCAAATTTTAAAAAAATAAAAATAAAAATAATAATTCGGAAAAGTCCTTTGACCGAAAGACTATCACCCTCGTGGGCCCGTAGCCAGAACAAAGCCAAAGGGAGCATTTGGGCTTGTTAAAGGGAGCAATAGGCCTTCGCTCCCTATACCTGTCATATTTAGCCAATTTGCTCCAAGGCCTGGCCCCCCTTTGGCTACGGCCCGCGCCCTCGTGTTAATCATTTTTTTATTTTCTAATTTTTTTTTTTACTTTTAGTGACAAAAGGGGAGAGTACGACAACTGCCGCCAAGTTCTAAACATATTAGGACTTGGCCATGCAACAGACGAAGATTGTGCCAACATTCGATACGTTTGTCAGTGCGTATCAAGCAGAGCCGCTCATATCGTATCGGCCGGAATCGCAACTCTTATCGACAGAATGGGACAAAATAACATAACGGTCGGAGTCGACGGATCCGTCTACCGGTATCACCCCCATTTCCATGATCTGATGAAGGCCAAAACCGCCGAATTGGTTTCAAATCAAGCCCAGGTACGCCATTTCGGCTGTTCGATGAGGATTTTCGTCGCCGCCAGGAGCGCTGCTTGTCTTTGGAAATTTCTAAATTTTTTTTTTTATCGTTTAATCCGTTTACAAGCATGCAGCGCTTCTGTCGGAATATTTTTGCATTTAAAGTCCTAACTTATTTTTGTTCTTTTCTATTTGCAGTTTGATCTTATGTTATCAGAAGACGGAAGCGGTCGAGGTGCCGCCTTGGTCGCAGCTGTTGCGTGCCGGGTAAGCGAATATTTCGCTAAATTAAAAATGAGATAGTTTCGACTAATGCTTCTGCTGTCATCTGCCTGCTTAAAATTTTTTTTTTTTTTTTTTTTTTTTTTTTTAGCTAAAAGAATCTCGTTAATTTTTTTTTTTTTTTTTAATCGATCGCACTTCATATTTTGCATTTGTTATTTTTTTTTTAGTATCGTAAGCTTAGCTTTTTTTAAATCGCTTAATTTTTAAAAAATAATATTGTCTTTTCTTCCATGTCTGAACAGTGGGTGAAGGAACAGGAAGGAATTAAAAACAAATGATAACTATCAAACCCGTATTTTGCCCCCAGGCTCAATATAAAATCCCCTTGTGCCAATTCGCTTCACTATCGCCGTTTCTATCTTATAATTTTCATATTCTTTATCATTGTGGTCGTAGCAATATTCCTGTATAATCCAATCTCCCTGGCTTTCCGAACCCTAAAATCGTAGTTTTTTTTTTTTTTTTTTTTTAATCCTCACCCAAGCGGTAAGGGATTTCGTTTTAGAACAGTTTTTAGTAATAAAAAAAATCTAGTAATTTGAAAAAAAAAAAGGCTTTTAAATATATGTATTTTTAGTCATTTTTATGTACGAGTAAAAAAAAAAGTCGTAGTCGAAATTTAAAAAAAATTGGCCGTAATTTTTTTTTTTTTTTTTTTCGCGGCAATTTTTAAAAAAATTTTTAGAAAAGAATTGATTTAGAATTGCGTTTATATGTTTACAGATGGATTGATAGAATTTAAAAAATATTTTGGCGTTAAGGTTTTATCCTTGATCTCAAATGTAAGTCCTGGTTTATGTTTTTTTTTTTTTTTTTTTTTTTTTTTTTTTTTTTTGAGAAAACGTCCGAGGACACGAAAATTTTTAAGATTGTACCTTTATGTATAGAAATTGATCGTTATCGTTGTGTTGCTATTACGTAGGAAAATATTATAAAAGCATAATGTAATTTGTGACATAGCTTCCAGTGTTACCAACTTAGCTTGCCTAATGGTGATGGTTTTTTTTTTTTTAATTTTAAATAATTTATTTATTTATTTATTTATTTATTTGTTTAAGTTTTAATGCTTAATTTTTCTTTACTGAAATTAAAACAGCATGGTTATGGTAGTATAGATGATAACTGGTTCCTGTAATCTGCACGGGTCGTTTCTAAAGACTGGAAGAATATTTAGTTTTTTTAATTACATTTAATTAATTCATCAATCAATCAGGTTTTTAAGGGGAAACATTTAATGAATACTTTTTTGAGAAAAAGTGGGAAAAGCATGAAAATATTTTAGGGAGTGAATGGCTGTAAAAAAGGTTTAAAAATTTTTGACCATTTTGTAACCACAAAATAGGTTTGAATATCTCAAATGTCTGGAGAAGATCAAAATTCAGAAAAAAATTGAGAAGAAAACTGTGATATTTCTGTAATATTACCGTGACATTACAGTAATATTACTGTGATATTGCAGTCATATTACTGTGATACTGCAGTAATATTACTATTATACTGCAGTAATATTACTGTGATACTTCAGTAATATTACTGTAATATTACTGTGATAGTTCAGTAATATTACTGTGATATTGCAGTAATATTACTGTGATACTTCAGTAATATTACTGTAATATTACTGTGATATTGCAGTAATATTACTGTGATATTGCAGTAATATTACTGTGATACTGCAGTAATATTACTTGATATTACTGTAATATTACTGAAAACATTGTATCGGTTTTAGATTTTTTCGCCCTGCTATTGAAATTGAACGGATTTTACGAGTGAAATTTCATATAAGAGGCCGTAAAATGTTAAGTATGTGGTCACAAAACGCTTGAAAATACATTAAAGGTGCACAACGAGGAAGATTATAATTGTCAAAATGTCGCAGAAATCTGCTACGAGCGAAATCTTTCCAGCTCATTTCAGGATTTTTTAAATTTTTAGTGCAAGTTTCAACGTGTCCGAAATGTATGTGCGGTAGAAAGTTTTTCGACTGAAAATTTTTCTGACATTTTTTTTTGTGACGTTATTGGACTGGCTAGGTTACCATGTCCATTTCTGACATTAATTTTCCGACCGCACATGCATTGCAGACAAGTTGAAACTTGTACTAAAATTCTCAGGATATACCAAAGGCGAAAGAAGTCAGATTTTTGCCAAGTATCTTCCTTGCTGCGTACCGGACGTAAACCTTTTAATTTATTACATGATCGGGGCACACAATACTAAAATTTATTTTTAAATTTAATTTGTTTTTTACCAAAAATTTTCAGAAAAAAAAACATTTATTCAACTAACGTAAAACCGTTTTCGTTTTTTTAGATCAAAGGAAGCAGTCTATTCAAAATCATATTCTCGCATTATTAGGAACACAATTTTTAAAATAAAATAATTAAATTAGGAAAAAAAGACCGATCCCGGAAGGTTTCAGGAACCAGAAAAACCAAAAACATAATTTTAAAAAAACACAGTTCATTGCAACAGGAAACATAAATCTCTTTTTTCAGATGGAAAAGCTAAAGGCATCAGTAAACGGTTCACCGTAAGGAAAGTATTAAAAAAAAAAGAAAAAAAACAGTGCCTTTAATGAAGGAAGCCTGGCAGTTATGTTGTTTTTATTTTTATTTTGTACATAATTTAATTAGTCGGTAGTTTGTAGGAAAAATTAAATTAAATGCGATTAATTAAAAATCTAACAATAGTTTTTTGCGGTTAGATTTTTAATTCGTATATAAGAATTTAGCACCCCCCCCCCCCCCCCCTTTCGTCATCGTAGGTGCATCAAATGCACTTAGATTGCATGAATATTTCGCGCCGAGGGAGGATGAGGATTTACATTCGCGCGTTGATGCTACTCTAAAAAAAAAAAAAATTGTTTTTTAAAAAGTCTGATTTTCCCTGTAGACAATTTTATAATTATGTCCTTTTTTTTCGATCATGACACCGAGTGCATCAGAAAAAGAAATATTCTAAGTCAAGTATGAATGTTAATTTTTTTTTGTCTGTTTGAATAGTATAAAATAAGAGAAATTAAAAAGATCTTAAAAAATAAAAATTAATAACGTTCCCAAATTAATTTATAATTTTTTTAAAAATTCGGTAATAGATACTTAATTTTTTAGGTGACCCTTTTAATTTCAATTTTTGTTTCTGTGATATAAAATGTTTAATTAAAAAACGGAACATCGCTTTATTTATGAACTGATGTATATTCGTTCAGTATATCGAAGATGGACAATATTTTTTGTCATTCCGAATCGAATTTATGTACAACCAAGGGCACCTAACTTAATTTTTTTTCCCATTACTTTTGTGCGCCGAGGTTGACTGACGTATCTCCATTATGAATAACATTGGAGATAGCAGGTTTTGATTTTTTTTAAATATCATAACGTCATAAATTGTCATAGACCTGTGGTTACATGAATCGGAACTTGACTTATCTCCAATAATTTTTATAATGGAGATACGTCAGTTGGCCTCCGGCGCACTTGTTTATTTTGAAAATCGGGTTTTGCGTTTGAAAATTGTGATTTTTAGTTAAAACGGTTACTTCAAAAATGAAAATATTTAAAAATGCACTTGTTTTATCTTTTTTTCTTTTTTAGCACCGTTTATAAACTTATTTCGTTGTTGTTGATTTTTTAATTTATTATTTAAATCATCAAGGGAGCTTTCTGCTATTTATTTTATTTTAAGCAAGCCTGAAAAATGTTACTTAAAATTTTTTTAAGTTAAGTTACCGATGACGATTTATTATTTATTTCGAAAATGTAGGATACTTAGTATCGATTGAGTTTATAATATTTTTTAAGGAATCAAATTCGTGAATTTTTTTTTTTTTTATTATTTTTATTTTGTAAATATAGTTGCGATTTTGTTATAATGAGAAAATTATAGATTTATATTTTATGAGAACGAATTTTACACGTTTGTACAAGTGAAAAAAGCCAACAGTATATGATATGAAATAAATAATATAATATGTAAAATATATTACAAAACAATAGAATGGCATTTTGGATCTTTTTTTTCTACCTTTACCTGTAATTATTATTTCAGCACTATTTGCCACCTAGAGTTCTTTATGGGACCGAAATTCAGGATCAGGTAATTGAGGTAAAAAGTTTACTCCAAATATTTAAAAAAAAAAAAAAAAAACACCATTAATAACGATATTCTATTTATTTACAAGATCAATCAGTCTGCTAAAACGTAACAAACACAAAATTCCAAAAACAATATTCATATATTATAATCCTCAAACAATATTCAAGATTTTATACTACCAAAAAAATAATATGGAAAATGCATTTTAAAAGTTTACAAATATATCTGTCTTGTCCATTATTAAATGCCATGATTAAAAACGTAACATAATTCAACAGTTCAGATAAAACAGAAAGCACATCATTTTATTTAATTTATTGGACTACTTTTAAAATTGGGTCAAATTTTCTAGGTATCATTCTATCTGTTTTTCAAAATACTCTTTTTCGATCCTCTTACATAAATCTATTAAATTTGAAAATTTTTTAACTACTGATGCAAGTTGATTCCCTGGTAAAGGTGTAGTTAAAATGCTAAATAAATGTCCAAATACTAAAGCATCTAACTCTGTAGGCTTGTCACCGAAAAAATAAGGACCCTTGTCTAATCTTTCAGACAAACTGTGGCAACAATTTTCCACATCTCTTAAAACATCATCTAGAGTTTTTTTATTCCATCCTAGAACAGCTAATCTACTTTCGACACTTTTTTTCTTTTGCCATGTTATAACGTAATTTATCGGAAATGGAAAAACTGAGGAATACCTTTTCCAAGTCACTGAATTATAAGTATTCCTATCACACCAACAAATATATAGCTCTGCATTTAAGAGCAAATTATTGATAAGAGACATAAATGCTCGCATATCTGCCCATTCTGATTTGTCTAACCTTTCGCTTATGTTAATTCCTTTATTGTTGATGAACTGCACAATAGGTTCCAATTCTGATACTATGAAAGCTCCACATTTGATGAACGGTACTTTACCAGAAGGTGACATAAATTCTGCGTTTTGTTTTCTAACGACCTCGTACTTCAATCCGTTCATTCTCAAGTAGGCTTGAACGGCCAGGCAATTTGCGTTATCTGGTAACAAAATTTGTTCTACTTCGTAAGGAGTGTATAATTTTACATCTTCTGGCCACTGTTCTTGTCCTGAAACCAATAAAAAAAGGTATGATCTCATCGACCTTCAAGAGAATCGAAAAAATGATGAAATCGAGGTGAATTATTAACTTACCCTCTAATTCCACAGCAAGGGATTCCGTCAATAGCACCGACGGCATTTTCCAAATTGTATTATGTTTCTCGTGACCAAAATGTTCTGCAAAATAAGAAATATCGCCAACGAAAGCGATATTACTATCATCCATCTGGTTCGGATATAGGTTGTAAACAAAAACAGAAGGAGAAGGGCCCCGAAAAGTATGGAGA
This sequence comes from Liposcelis bostrychophila, assembly GCA_037577465.1. NCBI lineage: Eukaryota > Metazoa > Arthropoda > Insecta > Psocodea > Liposcelididae > Liposcelis > Liposcelis bostrychophila. The sequence goes on from CM075209.1 coordinate 9,212,665, forward strand.
TTTTTAAATTTAAATTTGGCGCCCTTATATTTTCCTTACAGATATTTAATATAATTGCGTTGGTGTTAATGTAATTCATTAATTCTTTGTTGCAATTAGAATAGAGGACTGCTTTAAAAATCTTCATTAAAAAAACGAGATTGTTTTATCGGTTTGAAATGAGGAAAAAGGCAAAAGAAAGTTTGAAAAAAGTTTACATGTTATATTTGGTTGACGCAGGGCGACAACATAATGCAGGGAAATTCTGGGGAAATTGACGAGTAAGCGACAAGTGAATATAATCACAAAATCAGTATGCACTACTCGGTCGCCGGTTAACGTTTGTTGTGTCATATTACAATAGTAAATTTATCATAATTATTATAGTTTTAATAATATTAATTAGTGAAAATGATATAGATTAAAATATCCTAAAAGGAACAAGGTAAAGATTGTAAAAAATCGTCGTAAATATCGTAATTTAATTCATTAAATGAGTAGTTTTTGAATGGCGTTCTTATCTAGTTTGCCTCACCCCACTGTACCAAAGCAATGTGGTTTTCTCTTAACCTCAATTTTTAATGAATAAATGCTGAATTCCGAAGTCACATTATGATGATCAATGTTTTCTATTATATCTTTTCTTAATTTAATGATCTCAGTCAGCGATTTTAAAAAAAATGCTGATGTGTTGATTTCAATTTTTTTTCAAGGCTTTTTTTTTTTCTATTTGTGTTCTAGAAACCTTGAAGGGTTACAATGACAAGCAATGGGGCTGTTAAGGTGGTCATCGATATTGAAAACAGCCCAAATGGGCTGTCGCCAATGGCTAATTTGGCCATCAATCTCAGAGAAACATCTTTATCTGTTACACCGAGGCTGAGGATTAATGGGAGGCGTTTGTCTATGTCAAGTCTTACGCCTGATACCCCAGTCGGAGGTTCGGTGGCTCTTGATTTTCCTGATGGTAAGTAAATTTGTCGAAAAAGATATTAAAGATTGCTGCTCTGTTGACAATTTTTTTTTTTTCTGCAAGTTCGCTGTTGGTAAAAAAAAGGTGTTTGGGATGTATTGTAGGTAAAGCAATGTAGCGATGGTTGGAAGGTATTAAAAGGAACTATTAGGATGTAAAAGCTGATATGGCGCCCAAAAAAGAATGCTAAAAATTAATTAGAACAAATTAGCCCACCTTGTTTCATTTAAAAAAAGAAAAAAAATGTTTACACAAGTGCCTGTTTTAGTAGGTTGACATGTCTTAATTAAATATTTCAGTACTTACAAGTTATTATTTTTGGGAAATACCATGGCAACATTTGCCAAAAATAAGTTTTAGGCATAAAAGCAGTGGTTAGTCCAGTCAGCAAACTTAAAAAAAATAAGAAACGATTGAAAATTTTCAATCGCTTGAAATTTTAATGATTGAAAAAAAGATGATTAAAAAAGCCTGAAATTTTTTTTTTTTTTTTTTTTTGCCTTGTTTACATAATCCAGACATAAAAATTAATGAATTACAAAGTTATCAATTGAACATAATTAGAATATAAAAAGAGAAAACCCATTTATATCTGATGCGCACGCCAAGCCATAAGTCATTTATCCCTATTTTGCGGGCAAATGGGGAAAGCATTTTATATACGGACAGAAAAAGGACAGCTGTGTTGATAACCCCTGGCATTGTGAAAAACTTGTTCATATCTCACACTCTTTTTTTTTTTTTTTTTTTTTTGAAACTCCCTGGAAGAGGGCAGATGGTGAAATTTTCCATAAGGAAAATATTGAAATGCACAATCAGACAGATCCGTATACTTTTGCTGTTGGGAGTTCTTTTTAATTTTTCGAAATGTAAAGCTTTTGAAAAAAGATGCGGGAGCTATGAATTGTTATTTATTTATTTATTTATATATTTTTAAATTATCTCCTATCCATTCATTTCAAGAAACAGATTTTGCAGACCTCCCTCAAGGTTCAAAAAAAAAAAATTTAACATATGGTTGATGTCTGCTTTCATTATGGGTTTCAAATGAATGCAAATCGTTAATTTTTTTTTTTTTTTTTTTTTCTTTCAGATCGTATGGGGACTCCTAGGTGAGTAATTTTTTTTTTTTTTTTCCATTGGTGAGCTGAGTAAGTAATGAAGGCTGTGCGAATGTGTCAAATCCTGCTAATTGTTGACGGAAAGAAAAAAAGGGGGAAAAAACATGTATCCGTCACTGAATCAATCACGTCCTTTTTAAAACCACATGAAACCTAGAAAAAAAAAAAAAAGAAAACCTGCACCTTGCAGCTGCCAGGCATCAAATCGTTTAAAGCTTCACATGATGCCGCCGAATCTCTTGAGACAGTGGAATTGTTCCCTTTTGATGTGCAAGGTTATTTTTCATTTCCAGATTTGTCTATTTCAATGTCCCTTTGTTCATTAGAATTTTTTGGGCTATTTACGAAATATTTTGATTTGGAAAGAATTTTTATTGCTGCTCTTATTTTTATTTTTATTATTATTATTTTTTTTTTTTGGGTTTATGTTCTTTGTTACCTAGGAAGTGACACTTAAGTTGAAGGTCATAAAATTCTAACCTTACATTTGCACTATATTTTTTATTCGCAGGCCTTTTCTATAAACCATAATTTGGGAGTTATGAATGCACATAAAGAAGTAGATGTCACATTAGAGTGAAAAGCTGTTGTAAAACGTTGAAAAAATGTATGCAAATACATCAATATAACAATAATAATAATAATTAATGCACCAAGTTCTGCCTTAAAAATGTTTAGTTTCTGTTGAATTAATATTCAATATACCTGATGTATCGGTTAGGGTGTCCCTTATTTTGGAAATTTTCGACTTTCAAATCGCGCACCCCCAAAAATGGCTCTCCTTCTTGTTGAACTGACGTGGCGTCTTGAGCTTAAAGTTTCAAAAATTTTCGTAGAAGAAAAAAAATCGACATTTTTTTTTTTTTTTTTTTTTTTTTTGCGTAAAAAAAAATTTAGTTTTTTATGGGAAATTTTCCGTAGATCACAAATCTGAAGTCCGTTTTTTTTAATATCTGCTCCAGTTTTTTAGCTAGAGACCAAAATTCGAGTGAAATTGAGGACCTTGTACGTTTTGTCACTTAGCCACGTTTTTTTTTTTTTTTTTTTTTGCCATTTCGCCATATTTTGGCTTTCTTGGATGTTATCAGGTTTTGCTTAATTAATTAATTGTTATTGATTAATTAGTCATTCTACCGTGCAAATAGAAACCACCCTATTTATGTCTTTTGGTCCACCACCTCCACCTATTTCCATAATATAGAGCCAAGCAGCTGGTAATTTTTAAAAAATGAAGATAGGGGGACGGGGACAGTGCTGGGAAATTTATCTCATAAAAATACGGTTCGGTTCGGTGCCAGCACCAGCGCTGGCACCGGTCTTGTAATTGTGACCCGATGGCAATGCTGAATGTAAGCACCGATGCCGGAATCGGTTCCGGCACCAGAGACAAAAATGTTGCTACTCTGGTAGTCAGCGCTTTGGATATTTCAGTATTACTTCATCCCTTGCGAAGTTTTCTAAAACTTTGACCCTTTTGCGCCCACCAAGACTCCGTTAAAAAAAAATGTTCGAAAAAGGAAAAACATTTTACAAATGATAAGTAACAACGATTGCGCCGTCAGGAATTTTGAAATTGCAAAATTTTTGATTTTCGATCCACCCTAATGAGGGCATATCCCTACGTAGGACTACGCCTTGGGTCGTAAAATTTTGGTAAAATTTTTAAGGTATTGTTTTTGCTCGTTTTTGGTCAAAAAATTCGAATTTTTTGATAAAAATATAATTTTTTTCCCTGGCACGAAAAAAACTTAAATTTTTGATAAAATAAGATCAAAAGTTGAAAAAAATTAGTCAAAATTTTAATATTAAAACATTGCTTTAGTACATATTCTTGGATAAAAGAAAAAGATCTAATTATAATCTTAAAAAAAAAAAAAAAACTGGATTTCTTTTTTTTTTAAACCTTTTTTTTTTTTTTAATAAATCTGTCACAGGCTATCGCGGCCATTGTCTTAATCATAAATTTTATTTTTTGGAGGGAAAACGCATTGACAATCAGAAGAAATAAAAAAAAAAAATTTAACTTTTCTTCTTTTGAAAGGCGAATGGAATGTCGACCGTTACAAGAATTGCATTTTATAAACGCTAAAAAGGTAGTTATGGAAGGTGCATTGGAAATCAGCTGTTAAAAAAAAAAATTACATTGTACCTGATCGGGTATTTGAATGAACTCGGGAGGGAAACAACCTTGAGCTCTCAGGTGTTTTTCAGGTCTTGAAGCGCCCACAATCATTTGGTTTTGACCCATTCTCTTTGGAATCCTATTTATTCTACTTGATTTCATTATTTGAGATGGTCTTATGTCCATTAGCAAAAGGAAAAAAAACAACTTTCATTATCTAAAAATCTCAATTATCAAAAGTAGCAGATCTATTTATTCCGTTTTCTTTTCTTCTTCTTTTTCTTTTTCTTTTCCCTTTGAAAAACAGGTAAAACGGTATTTTTATGTCCTGTTTTGGGTGTCTTTTTATTTGATTTTGAGAAAAAATTATGCTTTATGGGAATTTCGCTTGTGGTCGTGGAAAAAAAAATCGGAAAAAACTCAATATTTTGGATAAACTTAAAAAAAAAATTCTTTTGACGAATAACTTCCAGGGAAGAGCCGTCATTTACCAAGAAAATTTTTAAAAATTGAACCCCCTAAAATTAAGAAAATAACCAGGGTCCAAATCCGGTGCCGGTGCCGGCCGCGGCGGGCTGAAATCTCGGGTCGATGCCTAATCCGAATCGGATGCCGATGCCGACGCCATCAAGCATCGTTTACCTGATTCTGATTTTAGAAATCAGGAGTCCGATTCCGATGCTGATGTCGATTTCGGATATTTAAAGAAGCCAATGCCGGTGCCGGTGCCGATTTCAGATATTTAAAAAAGCCGATGCCGATTTCGGATATTTGAAAAAACCGAGGCCGGTGCCGATGCCGATATTAGCACTAACAATTTCGCGATGCTGATGCCTATACCGATTTCGGATATTTAAAAAAACCGAGGCCGAGGCCGGTGCCGGTGCCGATGCCGATACAAGTACCAACAATTTCGCAGTGCCGATGCCTATGCAGATTTCGGATATTAAAAGAAATCGATGCCAGTGCCGATTTCGGATATTTAAAAAAACCCAGGCCGGTGCCGATGCCGATACCAGCACTAACAATTTCGCGATGCTGATGCCTATACCGATTTCGGATATATAAAAAAACTGATGGCGGTGCCGATTTCGGATATTTAAAAAAACCGATGCCGATGCCGATTTTGGATATTTAAAAAAACCGAGGCCGGTGCCGATTTCGGATGTTACAAAAACCTATGCCGATGCCTATGCTGATTTTGGATATTAAGAAAAAACCGATGCCGGTGCCGATTTCGGATATTTAAAAAAACCGATGCCGATGCCGATTTCGGATATTTAAAAAAACCGAGGCCGGTGCCGATTTCGGATGTTACAAAAACCGATGCCGATGCCGATGCCGATTTCGGATATTTAAAAAAACCGAGGCCGGTGCCGATTTCGGATGTTACAAAAACCTATGCCGATGCCTAATGCTGATTTTGGATATTAAAAAAAAACCGATGCCGGGGCCGATTTCGGATGTTACAAAAACCGATGCCGATGCCGATGCCGATTTCGGATATTTAAAAAAACCTATGCCGGTGCCGATTTCGGATGTTACAAAAACCGATGCCGATGCCTAATGCTGATTTTGGATATTAAAAAAAAACCGTTGCCAGTGCCGGCATCGGCATGATTCAAATCATTCTCGCATCGACCTGATTTTGGAGTGAAAAAGAAAATTTTTTTTTTCTGTAATAGGTAAACCACAGCGATTGCGCTATCGGGCATTTTGAAAATCCAAAATTTTTTGATTTTCGACCCACCCTAGCCCCCATATCCCAGTCTGATTTTTTCTTCTGCTTGTCAATGTATTTTCCCTCCAAAAAATAAAATATGATTAAGACAATGCTGCGATAGCCTGTGACAGATTTATTGAAAAAAATAAAAGGTTAACAAAAGAGGACCGTCTATCACCCCCGAAAAAAAGGGAATCAAACTTTTTTTTTTTTTTTTTAATAAAAATTGGTCATAAAGAAGATGATTTCCGATATGGGAAACTGAAGTTAAAAAGGACCGGGAGGGTAGCGTGTGAACTGGGGTATGTGTCGGTGTCCCGTCAGGATTTTTGGGGTTCAGCCGCTCATTTACATTGTCTCACTCTCACGGAGGTGGAGGTAAAATCCATTTTTTTTTTTCTTCTTCGTCTTAGGCTTGATCCAGTTACCGGGGATAATGTTGTGTGATCCGAAATCATTTCGGGCAGTGCCCTGGTAAAATGATCTTTTTTTTTTTTTTTATATCTTTGTTAAAAATTAATGACGTTTTTCTAATAATATCTCTCCCGTCTTTTATTTTATCCGAAACGGGGTTTATACAACTTCTTTACCTGGCAAATTATGAGTAATTTTTAATTTTTAATTGTTGGTGGGTTTATTTTGTTTTGGCTTTTGAGAAATGAACTTATTTATCGTGTTGTCTTAAAAGGTCAAATCGAAGAGATTAAAAATATGTTCTGCATGGTCGTTATTTAGGTCATTTTTTTCGATTGTTTGAAATCCAGTTTGACGAAGATACGAATGCGTAAAAATAAAATGGTTTATTGAACTTATTCGACGAAGTTGGTTATTTACCGTTTTCTGGTGGGAATGGGGATTTTGGGTGGAAGAGTTTTGGGAAAGCCTAAACTTCATTTTTTTTATGACGTCATAGGGCGACATTGCTATTTAATTTTATTTTTTAACCCTTTTTCCGGCCAGATTTTGAAATTTGGAAATACCCTATGGGGCATCCTTGGTTCATTGTTAATTATCCCCCTAAATCCTCCAAGCCCAAATATTAGTCCACTTGACCCCCTTTTTCACAAAAATTTTATTAACCTTTTGCTGTCGGAAGCCTATTTTTTCCTTTGAAGCGTTAGGGGCGTAGATTCTGTTTGGTCTTTTTCGGCAATATTTTGATATAGTATGATCCATAGAGGCAGTTAGTAAAGCTAAAAAAATATTTGGCCGCCTATGTTTAGCTTATGGAAAAAAAATATTTTTAATTAAATCTTACAAAAATCGTTGTATATTATCGTTTTATACTAATTTATACTACGTTTTATAAAAATCGTTTTATACTAATAGCTGAAGTATAAAATGCAGTAAAATCAAGATAACAAGTCTCAGAATCTATATTGATATCAAAATTTATAGCTTATGAAATTTTTTTGTCGTATTTCGCTTCTGAAAGTTTAATTTTATCTTAGCTCCATAAGCTAAGTATGGGAGGAATAAATTCGTCATATGGTAAACTTGTCAGCTCACAATTTTTAATTTTGGCCATATTGCAGTAGTTTGTAACATACTTATTTGCATTATTATCAAAAACTTAATTTTAATGCCATTAATTAATATTCTAATTAAGTAATAATACTCCCATAAGCTAAACATTAACTTAATGAACTTAATTTTTACTAAAATTTCAAGATTTGATCATTTTGACCTCATACCAACAGAAATAAGTCTATACAGCATCGTTGAATGAATTATTTTACATTAAATCGCTACTGTATCGAATACAGTATGATACACCCGCCCGCAAGAGGTTAAAAATCATCAAAACCTTCGTTTCAAAAAATGTTGACGGCCTTTTGTTCACAAAACAATATCAAAATTTTTAATAGAATTAAAATTTTTAAATAAAATTTAAAAAACGTCTCTAAAAAAAATGTTTTTTTAATAAAATTTTTAATAAATTTTTTTAATTAACAAAAACCATCGAAATGTTCGTTTCAAAAAATGTTAATGATCCCCCTAAATATACTTCAAGCCCTGATGTTCGTCCACGTGGCCCCTTTTTTCAATAAAATTTTATCAAAAATCATCGAAATCAAAAATATTTTCAAATTCTCTCACTCTCAAAGTGTCTCACTCTAGAGTGCTTCCTACCTAGGTACCACACACTCTAGCGTGTTTCCTGCCTAGGCACCACACACTCTTGAGTGTGTTCTGCCTAGGCACCACATAAATACGTACATGCCAATACCTTGTCGCGACATTTTTTTTTGAATTTTTCTTATGGCCGATGACCTTGAGAAATTTTTTTTTTGCCCTTGTGGTGACACTCGAGGTGTCGCCATAGTGTCATACTGTCGCGATAGTGTAATGAAAAATCGGGTATGAAGTCGCGATAAGGCCGACCATGTCAGCACACACTCTAGAGTGATTCCTGCCTAGGTACCACACACTCTAGAGTGTGTCCTGCCTAGGTACCACACACTCTAGGGTGCTTCCTATCTAGGCACCACACACTCTAGAGTGATTCCTGCCTAGGTACCACACACTCTAGAGTGTGTCCTGCCTAGGCACCACACACTCTAGAGTGATTCCTGCCTAGGTACCACACACTCTAGAGTGTGTCCTGCCTAGGCACCACACACTCTAGAGTGTGTCCTGCCTAGGTACCACATACTCTAGAGTGCTTCCTGCCTAGGTACCACACACTCTAGAGTGTGTCCTGCCTAGGCACCACACACTCTACCTCCCTAGGCACCACTCACTCTAGAGTGATTCCTGCCTAGGTACCACACACTCTAGAGTGTGTCCTGCCTAGGTACCACTACCACACACTCTAGAGTGTGTCCTGCCTAGGCACCACACACTCTAGAGTGTGTCCTGCCTAGGTACCACATACTCTAGAGTGCTTCCTGCCTAGGTACCACACACTCTAGAGTGTGTCCTGCCTAGGCACCACACACTCTACCTCCCTAGGCACCACTCACTCTTGAGTGATTCCTGCCTAGGTACCACACAGTCTAGAGTGTGTCCTGCCTAGGTACCACACACTCTAGAGTGTTTCCTGCCTAGGCACCACATACTCTAGAGTGCTTCCTGCCTAGGTACCACACACTCTAGAGTGTTTCCTGCCTAGGCACCACATACTCTAGAGTGCTTCCTGCCTAGGTACCACACACTCTAGAGTGTTTCCTGCCTAGGCACCACACACTCTAGAGTGATTCCTGCCTAGGCACCACACACTCTAGGGTGCTTCCTGCCTAGGTACCACACACTCTAGAGTGTTTCCTGCCTAGGCACCACATACTCTAGAGTGCTTCCTGCCTAGGTACCACACACTCTAGAGTGTTTCCTGCCTAGGCACCACACACTCTAGAGTGATTCCTGCCTAGGCACCACACACTCTAGGGTGCTTCCTGCCTAGGTACCACACACTCTAGAGTGATTCCTGCCTAGGCACCACACACTCTAGATTCATTCCTGCCTAGGTACCACACACTCTACAGTGAGTCCTGCCTAGGCACCACACACTCTAGAGTGTGTCCTGCCTAGGCACCACACACTCTAGAGTGTGTCCTGCCTAGGTACCACACACTCTAGAGTGTGTCCTGCCTAGGTACCACACACTCTAGGATGCTTCCTACCTAGGCACCACACACTCTAGAGTGATTCCTGCCTAGGTACCACACACTCTAGAGTGTTTCCTGCCTAGAGTAATTCCTGCCTAGGTACCACACACTCTAGAGTGTTTCCTGCCTAGGCACCACATACTCTAGAGTGCTTCCTGCCTAGGTACCACACACTCTAGAGTGTGTCCTGCCTAGGTACCACACACTCTAGAGTGTGTCCTGCCTAGGTACCACACACTCTAGGATGCTTCCTACCTAGGCACCACACACTCTAGAGTGATTCCTGCCTAGGTACCACACACTCTAGAGTGTGTCCTGCCTAGGTACCACACACTCTAGAGTGTTTCCTGCCTAGAGTATTCCTGCCTAGGTACCACACACTCTAGAGTGTGTCCTGCCTAGGTACCACACACTCTAGAGTGTTTCCTGCCTAGAGTAATTCCTGCCTAGGTACCACACACTCTAGAGTGATTCCTGCCTAGGTACCACACACTCTAGAGTGTGTCCTGCCTAGGCACCACACACTCTACCTCCCTAGGCAGGAATCACTCTAGAGTGATTCCTGCCTAGGTACCACACACTCTAGAGTGTTTCCTGCCTAGAGTAATTCCTGCCTAGGTACCACACACTCTAGAGTGTTTCCTGCCTAGAGTAATTCCTGCCTAGGTACCACACACTCTAGAGTGTGTCCTGCCTAGGTACCACACACTCTAGAGTGTTTCCTGCCTAGAGTAATTCCTGCCTAGGTACCACACACTCTAGAGTGATTCCTGCCTAGGTACCACACACTCTAGAGTGTGTCCTGCCTAGGCACCACACACTCTACCTCCCTAGGCAGGAATCACTCTAGAGTGATTCCTGCCTAGGTACCACACACTCTAGAGTGTTTCCTGCCTAGAGTAATTCCTGCCTAGGTACCACACACTCTAGAGTGATTCCTGCCTAGGTACCACACACTCTAGAGTGTGTCCTGCCTAGGTACCACACACTGTAGAGTGCTTCCTGCCTAGGCACCACATACTCTAGAGTGATTGTCTAGGCACCACACACAAATACTTCATTTTTGGCCCTTATATGGGTCTTTGAAAATTTTTTGTCCCCTGGGCACCGCTTAATGCTGACCTATCGATTTTAAATTTTTTGTGGGGTAATCTTACAGGCATTGGAACAAAATCAGGCGGGTTCGTCAGGAAAATACAAAAAAAAAAATTTCCCCTTTAAAAAAAATCACCCTAGACCCCCCGCCCTCCCCCCCCATAAATCCGCCAGTGGCCCCCGGTTCCCTCTAAAATGTTGCATCACAGTTTGCCTATCTCGCCAACTAACTCCGATGTTCCCTCTTATCTGTCTTCCGGCGACACGGGTTGTATCTTGTTTAATCAATCAAATCTTTTTTTTTTTTTTTTTTTTATGTCTTGCGTTGCGAATCATGTTCTTATCTACACCCAAGACTTAAAGAGATTTAACCGTTCGCCTTGACAGTTTGATAAATTATGCGAATAAGAGTAGAACAAGAGTGGCAGATGAACGTGGAGTGTATATAAGTAAGTAGCAAAAAGGGAAGGAGAAAGGGCACGTGGCCATGTGTCCCGTTGCACCTGGGCCCCTTTCCCTTCGCTTATTTTGAATTACAATTGCAGCACGCTGCCGGAGTTTACACCTCGACCCTTTCGCCGAACCATGTAAAACTCCGTCTTCTTACGGTGTTTACGTTCCGCAACGGTTATCCTTACAAGATCGGAAGGAGATCGGGTTTTTTAATAAACCCCGGGGTTTTTTCTCGTTGTTTAATCAAGATAGAGAGAGAGAGAGAGAAATAATTTTTATCGGAAAAAAAAAAGCCTTTACCATTACCCACTGTGCGGAACAAGTGATAGCCGTTGAACACCCCTAGTTTCATTTTCAATAGCACATGGCACTTGCTTTGCTGATAAGTTAAGCATGCGGCTTGGAAAATGATTAAAAATGCGTTTTCAGTTTTTCTTTTGTCCGAGGTTTAATAAAAAAAAAAACTGTTATCGAACTCTATTTTTTTGCGTTTCGTTTCCAGTTCAGAAGTACTAGGCGAGCGAAAAAAAAATTAAAAATTGAACAGAGAATGGACCTAAAGATGGTCATTGGTGATAACGAAAATGTCGTGATCGGGAAAATAGGCAGATGGTCCCGGAAGCCCGCATAAATGATCATGATGAATTTCTGTCGTTAATTAACATTTTTAACGAGGGAAAAAAAAAGAAAGAAATTGGAAAGAATGAACCGAAATGTGATATTTGGCGCTTGGGTCCTGTTTCAAAAATTTGATCCTCCAAAGCGTTCCCGGCCATTTTTCCTAATCCGTTTTTTCTAAAAAAATTAATTTCTAATCCATTTTTTTCGAAATAATTTTGGTTCCTAAAATTTTTTTCCGAACCATTTTCTATCCTAATTTTTAATTTTCCTCAAGTTTTTTGTTTCATTAAATAAAATATCCTAAAATAAGTATTTTTCCTAATCCGTTTTTCCTAAAGAAATAAACTTATAATTTATTCCTAAAACCCTAAATTTATTCCTAAATTTTTAATCCTAATTTTCAATTTTCCTAAAATTTTTTGATTCATAAAATAAAATTTCCTGAAATAAATATTTTTCCTAATCCGTTTTTCCTAAAAAAATAAACTCCTAATCCATTTTTCCTAAAAAACTTTTGGTTCCTCATATTTTTTTCCGAACTATTTTTTTTTCCTGATGTTCAATTTTCCTAAAATTTTTTGATTCATAAAATAAAATTTCCTAAAATGTATATTTTTCCTAATCCGCTTTTCCTAAAAAAATAAATTCCTAATCCGTTTCTTTCCTAAAATTTTGGTTCCTAACATTTTTTTGCGAACCATTTTTTTTTTCTGATTTTCAATTTTCCTAAAATTTTTTGATTCCTAAAATAAAATTTCCTAAAATGAATATTTTTCCTAATCCGTTTTTCCTAAAAAATTGAGTTCCTAATCCATTTTTCCTAAAACTTTTGGTTCCTAAATTTTTTATCCTAATTTTCGATTTTCCTAAAATTTTTTGATTCATAAAATAAAATTCCCTAAAATCAATACTTTTCCTACTTTTTCAAATCCTTAAAGGGATTTTAGGAAATTTTATTTTAGGAATTAAATAAAAATTAAAAATTAGGAAAAGAAATTGTAGGAAAACAATTTTAGGAACCAAAATTTTTTTAAAAAATGGATTAGAATTTATTTTTTTAGGAAAAATGGATTTGAAAAAATGGTAAAGAATCTTCCAAAGAGCGAATCCGGAAATGCTTTTTTTGGAGAGGCAGAAGAAAAAGTGCTGGAGCTGGCGCCATAGCCGGCACCGGAATAGCAAACGTTTTGCCGTTGGTGCTGGTGCCGGAACCGATTCCAGCATCGGTCGCTTTTTTCGGAAAGTTTCCATTTTTAACGTGAGTCCATAATTTGAAAGAAGTTTGTAAAAGTCAGTTCCCGACCATTTTTTCTAGTCCGTTTTTCCTAAAAATTTTGGCTCCTAAAATTTTTTTTCCTAACCGTTTTTTCCCTAATTTTTAATTTTCCTAAAATTCTTCGATTTCCTGTAATAAAATTTCCTAAAATATTTTTTTTTTCTATATTTCCTAGAATTTTGAGAATGACATAATACAAAACAACTTCGTTACTAGCGAATTTAAAAATCAAAAATAGATAGAAATACCGAAATTCGCAACTTTTAGCAAATTATTAAAAAAATTTTAGGGATTCAAAAGATTAGGAAAAATATTAATTTGAATAAATGTTATCTTAGGAATCAAAAAATTCTAGGAAAATTAAAAATTAGGAGAAGAAAATTAATTAGCTAATTAATCTCATAATTCTTAAAAGTCCTCCGATCAAAGGTTTTCTATGAAATTTCGGCCTTTTTCATTTGAATCAAAATGGATCAAAAAATGGGCTTAAGGGTTGGGCAAATTAAGCCTGGACCTAATTTAACAAACCAAATCTTCGCCTTGGCTCTTACAGAAGCAAAAAAACCAGAATTAGTAAAAAAATCAAACCAGTCGAATGGTCCATATCGAGTCGAACTAGTTAACCCTTTTTTTTTATTATTATTTATTTGGAATATGTGAATAACGAACCTTTTTCAAGACTTGTTTTCCACTAATTATATAAATTCTTAATATGTAACAACAATAAAAGGGAGCCTTCGCCTATTTTTTTCACACGAGATCTTTCAAAAGGTTATTTGCAAGTCAGCCTTAGGAAAACTATTTTGACCGCGATAACAGCTTAACTTAAAAAACAAGTTTCTTCAAGTAAATGAATAAATAAATAAGACGTTCGTCCACTGTAATTTTTACACCGTTTTCAAAGCTTTTGCGATGAGATTTCTTAACCCTTTGTGGATGGGAGCCTATTTTCAAAAAAAACCAATACTTCAGAACTGATTTAATTTTTTTTTTTTATTACGTATATTTGTATTGTTTAAGACACCCTTAACTCCGCCACATTAATCTAAACCGGAAACGGTACAATTTTTCCTAACAAAAATTTTTTTTGAAAAAACTTTTCCTACTTTTAATTTTCCTGAAAAAAAAAAAAAAAAATTTCCTACAAATAATTTTCCTAAAATTTAAATTCCTAATTTTTGGAATTACTAAAATCTTTCCTAAATTTTTTTCCCCCTCAAAATCCTGGCATAGTTTTTATTTTTACTGTACTGCGGTTTTCAAGGACCTCATTTCGTTTTTTTACATTTCTTTTTATGGAAGTAAACGAATTTTATGAGGTATTTTGCATTTCATGAATGTGCTGCGGGTTGCCTATACTAATATTCGTAGGCGATTTTCGGGCCCGGAGTAGGGGATTTTTAGGGGTAGGAGTTGTTAATTAGCTTTTCCCTCGAAATAATAGGGAATCAAATTTTAAATGAAGATTTTTCTGAATATCTCGGAAAATTTTCCTATTTTCGGATTTTGATATCCGGATCTTTAATTCCGGATTCTGCTTTTCGAATTTTCGATACCAGATTCTGGCACCAGATTCTGATTCCAGAATTTTTTATTCCGGTTTCTGATTTTTTGATTTTCTTATTTTTAAATCCAGATTCTGATTCGTGTATTTTTAATTTGGGATTCTAATTTCTCGAATTTTTTGATTCTTGATTCTGATTCCCGGATTTTTGATTCTGGATTTTGATTTCCGGATTTTTGATTTGGGTTCTAATTTCCCTGACTTTTTCATTCCGATTCTGATGTATGAATTTTTTGATTCCGGATTCTAATTCCCAGATTTTTGATTCTGGATTCTGATTCCTGGATTTTTGAGTCCCGATTGTGATTCCTGGATTTTTGTTTCGGGATTCCAATTTCCCGATTTTCGATACCGGATTTTTGAGTCTGGATTCTGATTCCCGGATTTTTAATTCGGTATTCTAATTTACCTATTTTCAGTACCGGATTTTTATTATCAGATGTTTTTATTCCAAATTCTAATTCCCGGACTTTTAATTCGGAATTCGTATTTCCCGATTTTCGATACTGGATTTTTCATTCTGGATTCTGATTTCGGGATTTTTGAGTCCCGATTCTGATTCCTGGATTTTTGATTCGGGTTCTAATTTCCCTGATTTTTTTATTCCGGATTCTGATTTTCGAATTTTTTTATTCCGGATTCTGATTCCCGGACTTTTAATTCGGGATTCTAATTTCCCGATTTTCGATACCGGATTTTTGATTCGGGATTCTAATTTCCCTATTTTCAATACCGGATTTTTTATTCCGGATACTTATTATCAGATGTTTTTTTTTTTCAAATTCTGATTCCCGGACTTTTAATTCAAAATTTTAATTTCCCGATTTTCGATACTGGATTTTTCATTCTGGATTCTGATTTCCGGATTTTTGATTCCGGATTCTGATTCCCCGATTTTTTATTCGGGATTCTTATTTTCGGATTTTTTTATTCCAAATTCTGATTCCCGGACTTTTAATTCGGGATTCTAATTTCCCGATTTTCGATACCGGATTTTTGATTCTGGATTCTGATTCCCGGATTTTTGATTCTGGATTCTGATTCCCGGATTTTTGATTCGGGATTCTAATATCCCGATTTTCGATACCGGATTTTTCATTCTGGATTCTGATTTTCGGATTTTTGATTCCCGATTCTGATTCCCGGGGTTTTTTTATTCCGGATTCCGATTTTCGAATTTTTTGATTCCAAATTTAGATTCCCGGATCCTAATATGCCGGTTTTCGATACCGGATTTTTGATTCCGGATTCTAATTTCCCAATTTTCGTTGCCGGATTTTAATTTCTCGGGATTAGCTTGAATTTCCCTGAATTACGGATTTGCTTAAGTAATGATGATGTGACAAATTTCCGATCAATCTTTTTTTTTTTTTTTTTTTTTTTTTTAATTATTGCAAAATACAAGAAGAAAAAAAAACCACAAAGTCTTTATTTTTCAAATTTTTTTGTGATGAGTCCACTATATTTCAAGTCGTATAATACATTTTTCGTATAGTTCAAGGCTCTAATGACACGATGTTCTGAGGTTCAATGCTCCCGAAAGGTTTAAAATTCCGACCGTTTGCTGTTAGGATTCTAGGTTCAATATTCTAAGGTTCAAGGCTATGTCAAGGTACTGCCTACTGATGGTTCAGAACTAAGCTAACGTTGAGCAATTTTCTAATGAAAACGTGAAATACTTTTTACATCAAAATACATTTTAAAATAAAAGGAGGAAGATGAACAAAAATTTTGTAACCTGATGCTACCGATATAAGATTCGCAAAACATGGACACCCTCATCTGCATTCTTGGAAAACGACCGGAAATCCTTTCCGACACCTTCATTTATCACTCGTTATTTCTCTCTTTTTTTCGAAATAATTAATTTTTTTCTATCTGATTTCGTCCGTCGGAGGTCAACTGATGTATCAACAACGCTACTTTTTTCAAAAAAATCTAAAAGTCGAATTTTCATCCCTTAGAAGATTTTCCAATATTTTGACCCTCGTGCTCACCCTCGAAACGACGCTTAAAAAAAATTTCGAAAAGGAAAAATTTTTTTACAAATGATAAGTTAAAGCAGGCATTTTGAAAATCCAAAATTTTTGATTTTCGACAAACTGTGGTCACATGATTTTAGTAAACAGTCAAAACCGTCTATCTCCAATTTTATTTACGAAGGAGTTTAACGTCAGTCGATGAAAGGAATTAAGAACAAAGTTTCTGCACAGTAGGTCTACCTTGTTAAAAAAAATAAAAAAAATTGCGCCAATTGTCTCCCTCGTAGAAGAACAAAGAAAAATTAAAAAACATACGAGTTGTTACAGGTCAATGAACCGGACAGTCGAACCCTTTTTTTTTCCTTTTTTTTTCTTATGCAACATGACTTAATGAATGAGGTTTCCATGCCTGTTTAGCTTTTTAGGTTAAGTCAACCGAACACTTAGCCATATACATGTGTGCCAATAAATACAGGCACGTACATGCACGCACTCATTAAAAGTTTTAATTAACCTTTACCACGATAAAAAAAAAAAAAAAAAAAAAAAAATTCGAACACATCGAATTTTTTTTTTTTTTTTTTTTTTTTTCATTAAACTTTTTTATCTTTTTTTTTTTCTTTTTTTTTAAACCCGAAAAACGTCATCGAATCCCTGATTTGTGAATGTAACGGATTTAAAAAAAAAACCGTAAAAATTCGTTGAGCCTAAATATAAAACGCTTATTTTTTTTTTCGAACCCCTTGAAATTAATTCAGAATGATTTTGATAAAGGTTTTTATGTATATCTAGTTTTCTTATACGTGCGCTCAAGATGTTTAGAAGAAACTGTTCTTTGATTTGTAAAAGGTTGTTCCTTTATTTTTTAAAAAAAGAAAATGTACACCCGGTTCCGAAAAGCGTTCCCCATTTTTTTTAAAGGGATGAAAAATAGTAATTTTTATTTAAAAATATTTTCGTTAATTTTTCCTGTCAAGTAATTTTTTTTTTTTTTAAGGCTCTTCCTGTGGGGTTGAACCTGCATGCGATATCTCTATCCTCCTCCCTGTGATATGCGTTCCCCCTTTTTTGACCAGAATTTTCAGGACGGGTTTCCTTGAATTGTTTTTTCGATTCCTAAAAATTTCCTGAGGAAAAACATTTTTTGGTTGATTTTTATTTATTTATTTATTTATTTATTTATAACTATTTTTTTTTCTAAACGTTAAGTCGTTGGGAATTACTTTTGGGGGTTGGTTTATGTTATATTCATAACCCCAGTATGATCGAAACAAGTTTTCAACAATTATTAATTCAAAGTTGGCATGTGCTCGAACGGTATCAAGTTTTTTTTTTTTTTTTAAATGATATAAGAAAATCGTCCGTTGTGAAAACATTTCTCCTTGTAGTAGTAAAAAAGACGGAGGAACGAAGGAACGAACGGATGCCTCGTTTTGATTTATTATTTTGGAGTAGGGCAGTTTTTCCAGTTTTCTATACGTCCGATTCGAAGAATTAGTTATTTAATTGTCGGGAGATTTTTATAATGGAAAAGAAAATTGAAAGTAGTCATGACGTGTGTATAGGCCCTATCCCTTACACTTAGAGGGATAGGATAGGAGCTTATCTTGATTCTTAAAAAAAAAAAAAAAAAGTACCCCTTCCCTAATTTTACAAAAATTTTGTTTTACTCCAAAAACTTGGTGACAACAATTTTCCGACGTTTTTCTGATTTTCTGGAAAATTTTCCAAAAGATTTTTTTTTATTTACAATTTTTTTAGGATAGGAAATTTTATCTGTCGGATTACATCCAAAATGTCAGCCGATGCCGGTGCCAGTGCCGATGCCAGCCGCGGCCGGCTAAAAACTCAGGTCGGTGCCGAAGATGGTGCCAGTTAGAGATTCCAAATTCCCGACTTTTTTTCATTTCCAGCAATCGGGAATTCCCGGTTTTGAAAAAAATATCAATCCCGGGAACGAGAATTCTCGTTTTGGTTAGCTTTTTTTTTTTTTTCTCGGGAATCGGGAGATTGACACACGCCGATAATTTATTTAGAAGAAAGACAAAAAAAGACAGTGACAGAAAATGACAATAAATGACGGTGACAAAAAATGACGATTAATGACAGTGACTTAAAATGACAATAAATGACAGTGACAAAAAATGACAATAAATGACAGTGACAGAAAATGACAAAATGACAATAAATGACTATGACAAAAAATGACAATAAATGACTATGACAAAAATTTACGATTAATGACAGTGACAAAAAAATGACAATAAATGACAGTGACAAAAAATGACTATTAATGACAGTGACTTAATATGACAAAAAATGACAATAAATGACAGTGACAGAAAATGACAATAAATGACGATGACAAAATGACAATAAATGACGATGACAAAAAATGACGATTGACAGTGACAAAAAATGACAATAAATGACTATGACAAAAATTTACGATTAATGACAGTGACAAAAAATGACAATAAATGACGGTGACAAGAAATGACAATAAATGACGGTGACAAAAAATGACGATTAATGACAGTGACAAAAAATGACAATAAATGATTGTGACAATAAATGACAGTGACAGAAAATGACAGTGTGACAAAAAATGACAAAATTTACTTCGGAAATTGACAAAGCCGAGATTTTGTTTAGAAGGCGAAAAGAAAAGAAAATAACCATGATTTCCTTTATTTTGGGAAATAAGTTCGAAAATAAGCGGAGCCATGTCAAAGAAAATATTTGTGTGTTGTATATAAATGAAGACTCCACGCAAAGAACGATCAAGGTCTAATGTTTTTGTTGACATTCCTTTGTCAAAGGTTAAACATAGAAACAAAGTTTCAACAAAAATATTAGACCTTGGTCGTTCTTTGCGTGGAGTCTTCAAATATTGGGCACCTTTTAGGCAAATTATGAAAACAATTTTTCTGATTTTTATAATTTTTTTCTAAAATATTGAAAATTTTATGTGAAAAATGGTCAAAACGTTGATTTAATTAATATTATTCCCGTTCCCGGGGAAAAACTTGCCGATCCCGGGAATCGGGAATTCTCGAAGATGAGAAAATATTCCATTTCCGGGAAGCGGGATTCCCGACTAGTTATGAAAAAATGTTAACTGGAAATTTTTCGGGGAAAAAAAACTCGGGATCCCGGGAATTCCCAGGAGGAATCTTTAATGCCAGTGATAGATAATTTACTGATGGTGCAAGCACCGGCGCTGGCAACAAGAGGCGGCTGCTGTAACAATTTTTTTTTTTCAAATTTAAAAAAAAAAAAAAATTGGCAAAATTGATGGTGGTGCTGGCACCGATGCTGGAATCGGCGCCGGCACCAGCACCAGCACCATCAACAAAAATTTTGCTATTTTTCCGCTGGCACAAGCTCCAGCACTTTGAATGTTCCGGCGCCGATTCCGGCTTCGGCTCCAACCAATTATTATCGGCTTCAGACTCCTGTAAAATGTTTAGAGAATTTTATTTTTGTAAATAAAGAAAGAAAAAAAAAATTCCCCGAATTTCCTGTAATAGTATATTGTTATACTAGGGAGGGAAATGAATTTTCCAGTTGAGGAATGGCTCAACAAGAAAATTAATTTGCCTTCCTTGTATTGCAAGTTACTTTTCATTACGAATAAAAATTACTTTTTTGTGTCCAGTTTTTAAGCTAAGTGGGGAAAAAGCCTAAAGAATTTCAGCCTTTAAAGGAAGGCCTAAACCGTAAATTTAAAATGATTTTGGTCTTCATATTCGTAATGTACGCAGAATTTCCACTTGAAAGCAATATTTTTTTTTAGCAAAAAAAAAAAAAAAAAAAAAAAAAAGGTAGGCTTTTTAAAATCTTTAAGGTCATTGCGGCACCTCAAGATATCGTTTAAAAAAATCTGGAAAAAAATTGGGCTAATAGGGTAAATTAGGGTTTGTATATATCGCCCTGATACGTAAGGTATTTCTAAGTCATTTATTATTTGTCTGATTCAGCAAAAAATCAAATTTTTTGGCGTTCCCGCCCTGAAGGGGTTAAAAAGTTAATTAGGCCCCGTTTCTTTCCCATTGTTTCCAGCTAATAAAGCAAAATTCATAAAAATATCAGGAAATAAACCGTCGGTTCCGTTATTGATCTTTTGAAAACTCGTAATTTTTTGCGGCAGTATAAATTATGGAAATGAAATGCATTGTGCAAATACGTTTGTGAAGTAAGAAATATAAAATAACAATAGTGTAACAATGCATTTTTAAGGAATTAGATCGGGGGGGTTTCCCCGTTCTTATTAAGTTTCCCTTCTTCCAGACGTATTTACCTGGATATCAAACGGAAAAAAAAAAATTAAATAAACGTCTTTAACTGACTCAAAGACGGTAAAAGACCTTTTTCTTCTTCATCTTCTTCTCTTCTGAAAGAAAAGAAAACTCGGAGGAAGGGAGAAAAACAATAAGGAGAGAAATTTGACAAAAACATCGCGGTGCACGTGCTTGTTTTTAAAGATTTTTTTTTTTTTTTTTTTTTTTTTTTGCGCGCTGCCGGTTACATTTGATGAAACAGTGGCATGTATGAAATGTAACTGACAAGACGTCGTTTTTTTTTTCATTCCTGTCAAAAAATGAGCCCATTAGTATCATAAGAATAGTTAGGCTGATTTGACTGATCGGTTAAGGTTGACAAATAGATCCAGTTTGAGCAAAAATTTGCTCAGTAAAATTCTTTTTTTTTATATTTAGGGGTCCGAAGAATTGGTTGGAGCCGACGCCGGCATCAAAGAGCTCAAGCACTTTAGATATTTTTAGGTCTTGAGTGCTGGGGCACTTTAGATATTTTTTGGATATTAAGTGTTCGGCCACTTTGTATATTTTTAGATATTAAGTGCTGGGGCGCTTTGGATATTTTTAGATATTGAGTGCTCGGGCACTTAGGAAATTTTTTGGATATCATGTGTTGGAGCACTTTATATATTTTTTGGATTGGATATTTAGTGCTGGAGCACTTTGGATATTTTTAGATATTAAGTGCTGGGGCACTTTGGATATTTTTAGGTATTCAGTGCTGGGGCACTTTAGATTTTTTTTGGATATTAAGTGTTCAGCAACTTTGAATATTAAGTTCTGGGGCACTTTGGATATTTTTTAGATGTCATGTGTTGGAGCACTTTATATATTTTTTGAATATTAAGTTCTGGGGCACTTTGGATATTTCTTGGATATTAGGTGCTGAAGCACTTTGTATATTTTGAGATATTAAGTGCTGGGGCGCTTTGGATATTTTTAGATATTGAGTGCTGGGCACTTTGGAAATTTTTTGGATATCATGTGTTGGAGCACTTTATATATTTTTTGGATTGGATATTTAGTGCTGGAGCACTTTGGATATTTTTAGATATTAAGTGCTGGGGCACTTTAGATATTTTTTGAATATTAAATGCTGGAGCATTTTGGATATTTTTTGGATATGAAGTGCTGGAGCACTTCATATATTTTTTGGATATTTAGTGCTGGAGCATTCGGATATTTTTTGGATATTAAGTTCTGGGGAACTTTAGATATTTTTTGGATATTAAGTGTTGGGCCACTTTGGATATTAAGTTCTGGGGCGTTTTGGATATTTCTTGGATATTATGTGCTGAAGCACTTTGGATATTTTTAGATATGAAGTGCTGGGGCACTTTAGATATTTTTTGAATTATAAGTGCTGGAGCATTTTGGATATTTTTTGGATATGAATATTTTTTGGATATTTAGTGCTGGAGCTTTCGGATATTTTTTGGATATTAAGTGTTGGGCCACTTTGGATATTAAATTCTGGGGCGTTTTGGATATTTCTTGGATATTAGGTGCTGGAGCACTTTGGATACTTTTTAAATATTAAGTGCTGATGCACTTTATATTCTTTGAATATTAAGTGCTGGCACACTTTAAATATTTTTTTGGATATTTTTTTGGATATTTTTTTGGATATTTTTGGATATTTGGTGCCGGCCTGGCACCGATGCTAGAACACTTTTGCTATACCGGTTCAAGCGCCGGCGCCAACTGCAACTCCAGCACTTTGGGTATTTAAAATTTTTACCAACCAATTTTTACCGGCTTCGGACCCCTGTTCCCGATTCCCGAAAATGAGAAAGATCCGGGACTTTATGGAATCTCTATTTCTGGTGAATGGTACACTCTCCTATTTCCGAAATATTCGGTAAAAATTTAAAGATAAATTTTTCATATTTTCCCGGGCTAATAAAAATAATCCTCTGCACTCGGGGAAATCTTATTTTTGCCATTGCTTGGAAGTCCAGACTTGTCTACCGATTAGAAAAAGGAAAAAAAAATCGAAATCTTTCAACCCCGTAATTAATATCCAAGGGAAGGGGGAAAAAAATTAACCTCCTGTAAGGAACAATTTTTTTTTTTTTTTTTTCTCTTGAAAGATTGAAGGGGGCATTCCCCGGGAACTACCTGGAGATCTACCACATGCCCTGGAATTGTTTTCATGAAAAGAAATAACAATAAAAATAAATGGTGTGTATGTTCGTATGTATGCGACGGTATTAAAAATTCTTTAAAATCCTCGAAGGAACATTATATACTTAACTTAAAGGAATTGGGGATTAACGTCTGGAAGGAGAAATTCAAATTGTTTTCGGTTTCTCTTTTGTGTCAAGTTTTACTTTTTGACAGCATTTTTCAGCTGCTGTTTCGCAAACCCCGTGCAAAGAGGATCCAAAAAAAAAAAAAAAAAAAAAAAAAAAAATCTTGCTAATTTTATATCTGATTCAAGAGCCGAAAAAATAAAATTGAAGTAAAAATAAAAATTGTGTAGGATTTCTGAGGTGGTTACGGTCAAGGTCTTCGACCATCGAGGGTAAAGACTTTCCAAGGCACTAGGTACGGGTAGTCAGGTCCGTTAGCTAAATAAAGGTGGGACCTTACGAATACGAACCAAAAACGTAATTCCGTATGTCTTCTTTTATTGTAATCGTTGGAATTTATCTGGGGTGGAAACAATAACGAATTTACATGGAATTATACGGTTAATTAAGGGAAGGTTTACAATTTTTTTTTTTTTTTTTTCTAAAGTGAGATCGTGTTCAAAATTCCAGTAATTTTTTTTTTTAACACTCAGTACTTCGTGGATATTTATTATTATTATTATTTTTTTTTTTAACACTTTTTGGAAAGCGATTTTCATGACTGCAATTAGAGATTCCTCCCGGAAATTCCCGGAATCCCGTTTTTTTTTTCAGAAAAACTTCCCGTTATTATTAATAGTCGGGAATCCCGCTTTTTTTCATTTTTTTTCAAATTCCCGATTCCCGGGATCAACCAGTTTTTTTTCCGGGAAAAATTGGGAAAGATCCCGGGAAAGATTTTGATCTTATATCCATATTTGCCTAGTCACTACGTACAACGTAACTCTTTCTCAGCGCAATTAGCTCTCCATCTTAAATTTCAATTTCATCGACTTCGTCTATTTTGCGACCGTAATAAAAAAAATTTAAAACCCTTTTCAAGGATCAAATTTCGGGTTTGCAACTGTGAGACCCAGTTTATGTCTCAATTTTTTTATTTATGATGTTTCCATTAAATTTTGAAAACTCAAGATCCCCTAACTCTTAAAATTAGGAATTTCACTTATTTTTTTAAGCTACTTTTCAGTTAATCGATTTTAAAATCTGTTTTTACAGCCAAAAATAAATCCAAAGGTTGTCCCGTATTTTGGGGAATTTTCGAATTTCAAATCACTTACCCCCAAAAATGGTTTTCCTTGGTGTTCTGATAAACTCGTTTTTTTACTCGACGGTAAAGCGAGGAGACTTGAGCTTAAAGTTCCGAAAATTGCCGTAAGAGAAAAAAAATCGACAATTTTTTTTTTCGCGAAAAAATGTGGTTTTTTATCGGAAATTTTCCGTAGACCACGAATCTAAAGTCAGTTTTTTTATATCTGGTCCGTTTTTGAGCTGGAGACCAAAATACGAGTGAAAGTAAAGACTTGGTATGTTTTGCCACTTTACCCCGTTTATTTGCCGCATTTTCGCTTTTAGCTCAAAATCGAACCAAATATGAAAAAAACGGACTTCACATTCGTGGACTACAGAAAATTTCAATAAAAACCTTCATTTTTTCGCAAAAAAAAAAAAAAAAAAAAAAAAAAAAAAAAATTGGGAATTTTTTTTTTCTTATGGCCATTTTCGGAGCTCAAGTCGCCTCATTTTCCCGTTGAGTAAAAATTTAAAAAAATTTCGAGTACACCAAGGAGAATCATTTTTGAGGGTATGCGATTTCAAATTTGAAAAATGCCAAACTAAGGGACACCCTAACATATATTTTTAAGTTTGTTTGCTGAGTTTGATTTTTTCGCATTTCACAATTGGGCTTTCCTGCACTGACTCTGGGCCTATAATTCTGACCATTTTCTCCCGTTCTCTACCTACCGCTTCGACCCGAAATATTTACAACAACAACATGTTACGGAATGGATTTATCTTTTTTGAGTCAGAAATAGACTAGTTTATAGCTCGCCATTTACATTTCAAGAGTCAATAGACTAGAATTCATGTGAAAAACCTCACAGGTAGCGATTTCTTTGTAAACTTTTTGGACACTTAAAGGTCAGAGTCCCGGTTTTGAAATCTTCTGACAACGGTAAAAGGAAAAAAAAAATGATACATATATCAATTTACTGTTTTGAAGGATTTTTACACGAAGTGGCCATTTTTTTTTAAAAAAAAAAGGAAAAGAATAACTTCATGCGACATAGGTACTAAGGAAATGATTTTTCCTTCGGTTCCCTGGTTCCCACAAGCAAAAATATTTGGAGCAGGCTTATACTTGCCAGATTCGGCGTAAAGGACTAAACTAAACACTAAATTCTGGCGCTTTCAGAATTATTTTTCCAGGGAGGAGGGGAGGCTAGGAAAAAAAAATTTCTATTCTTCATTCTTTTCCTGATTGTCGATTTTCTTAAAAATTTTTGGATTCCTAAAATAAAATTTCCTAAACATAAAAATTTTTCCAATTTTTTTATTTCTAAGGCGATTTTAGGAAATCTTATTTTAGGAATCAAAATTTTGGGAAAACTAAAAATTAGAAAAATAAATAATTGGTTAAGAAAACAATTTTAGGAACCAAAATTTTCCTAAAACAAAAAATAGGAAATAAATTCATAATCCCTTTTTCCTAAAAAAAAAAAAATGAATTCCTCATCCATTTTTGTTAAAAGAAATAAATTCCTAATTCATTTTTCCTAATAAAAATAAATTCCTAATTCATTTTTATTTTTCGGAAAAATCTATTCCCTCAAATACCTTTAACGCCGGTTGCGAAATTTGAAAATTAAATTCAGATATAAGAAAGAAAAAAATTCCCAGTCTGAGCCAGTGTAGCCGCGAGGAAAATCCTAATTCATTTTTACTAAAAAAAAAAAAATTCCTAATCCATTTTTCCTAAAACAATAAGAAATGAATTCCTTATCCATTTTTCCTAAAAAAAATAAATTCCTAATTCATTTTTCATAAAAAAAATAAATTCCCCATCCATTTTTCCTAAAAAAAAATTAATTCCTAAACCATTTTTCCTAAAAAAAATAAATTCCTAATCCATTTTTCCTAAAGGGCAGTCTCCACTTGATGACGTTCACGGCATTCGCGTTGTCCGTCATCACGGTTAACGTAATCGCACCGGAAGTACTTTGCAGGTTTTGCTCCCGTAAACGTTTGTGGCATAAAAAGAGTACCGTATATTTCATTAAGTATACAAAATTGGCTTACCCAGAATTTGTTTTGGAACAGATTTATTGTCTTCCCCATGCCCGAATTAAAATTTTTCTTTTTAAATCCGTAAAAACATCTTTCAAAACCGCCATTTTTAATGTTTGTAAATAGAAAAAAGCAGAAGATGATCAAAAAAATCGTGGTAAAAGATCCACAAAACTTCCGGCGCGATTACGTTCATCGAGAAGGCGGATAACGCGAATGCGGTGAACGTTATCAAGTGGAGACTGCCCTTAAAAGAAATAAATTCCTAATTCATTTTTCCTAAAAAAAATTAAGTCCTAAACCATTTTTCCTAAAAAAAATGAATTAATAATCCATTTTTCCTAAAAGAAATCAATTCCTAATCCATTTTTCCTAAAAGAAATCAATTCCTAATCCATTTTTCCTAAAAGAAATCAATTCCTAATCCATTTTTCCTAAAAGAAATAAATTCCTAATTCATTTTTCATAAAAAAAATAAATTCCCAATCCATTTTTCCTAAAAAAAAATGAATTCCTAATCCATTTTTCCTAAAAGAAATCAATTCCTAATCCATTTTTCATAAAAAAAATAAATTCCTAATCCATTTTTCCTAAAAGAAATCAATTCCTAATCCATTTTTCCTAAAAAAAAAAATAAATTCCTAATCCATTTTTCCTAAAAAAAAATACATTCCTAATCCATTGTTCCTAAAAGAAAATTAAATTCGTATTCCATTTTTTTTAAAATGGCTCCTTAAATTGTTTTCCTAGCAATTTTTTTTTTTAATTTTCTTAAAATTTTTTGATTTGTAAAATAAAATTTCTTAAAATTCCTAAAATTAAATTTCCTAAAATCCCTTTAGAGATTTTAAAAGTTAAGAAAAATATTCATTTTAGGAAATTTTATTTTAAAAATCAAAAGTTTTTAGAAATATTGAAAACTAGGGAAAAAATTTTAGGAACCGAAATTTTTAAGGAAAATGGATTAGGAATTTATTTTTTTAGGAAAAACGGATTAGGAAAAAATGGTCGGGATCGATTTTAATCTGTTCTGTTAACTTCTTTCAAATAACTCCTTCATAATTTCAAGGAATGAAAAAACTGAAGACAAAAAAAAAAAAAAAAATTTAGATTTTGCATGTACATATTTTGTCTAGTCATTACGAGAATGAATAAAATTAATTTTTGCCGCCAAGACACGAACACCCAACCCATCTCTTAGGTCTGTAAAATCGAAAAGGAAGGATGTGTAGTCGAGTAAACAGGATCAGGAAAAGGGCATTATCCTGTCTGCGTGAGTCGTTACCACTTGTGCCCGCATTCAAGGTCAGGCATATGCACAACAACCCGTAAAAACAAATGAATTAATTTTTTTTCTCCTTCTTCATCTTCTGGATTCGTAATTTTTTTTCCCTCCCTTATCTCCCTTTCGGAAAAAAAAAAAAAATGCCCTCGATTTAATTTTGGAAAAATTTAAACCGCGAAAATCCGCTTTGAAATCGAAAACAAAAAATTGGAGGTAAAAATTAGGCGGGAACAGCTGATTGATTCATTGACCCCGACTTTTTCCCATGTACACAATCGTCTGGAATTATATCTTTGATGCATTCTTCGAATTATGATTTTGGTATCGGACAAAAAAAAAAAAAAAAAAAATCGATAATGTATGATTATCAGCAGATGTCGCCCCACCCCTTCAAAAATTCCGTTTCGAATATTTTTTTTTTTTTTTTTTTTTCGGTCAACTTTCTACCCTTCGTACGGATACAAAAGAGTAAAAATTGTAAAAATAATGGATGAAAGTTTCCATATGTAACTTATGGGATAAGTGAATGTTTGTTGTGAATGCAGGAGAGAGGGGATTCCATACGCACTCGGATAAGGAGAGAGAGAGAGGAGAGTTCGGTGTTGGTCGTAGACTTCGGGTCAGATTGGCGGGAGTGCTCGGGCAGATATCATCAACCTTTTTTTTCGCTCCGTTTTTTTGGTCTTAAAAATTCTTTCCTTTATGTGTTCAGTGGTGTTTTAGGTTATTTATTTTGGTTTTTAATTATTCTTCCTATGGGATATGAACGAGATGGTTGAGAAAACGTGCCAATTGTGTCAGTTTTGCTCAAGGTATTTTTTTTTTTTTTTATTTTTTATTTTTATTTATTTTTTTTTATGGTACCTTCCAGATTTGAACTTATTTTTTGCTTCTTCTTTCTTTTTAAGGGTTGAACCTTAAATCTGTACCAACTTGCCTCCAGTGTTTCCAGTTAATCCTGGGTCAATTTTGCTCGAGATTTTTTTTTTATTTTGTCCTGGACTTTACCGATTTCAATTGCTTTTTGATTCTTTTTTTTCTTCCTTTTGAAGGGTTAAACCTTAAGCATGTCCCAACTTGTTTCCAGTGTTTCCAGTTAATCGTGTCAATTTAGTTCCAGGTGTTTTTCTTTTTATCGTACATTCCAGATTTTAAATTTATTTTTTTCTGATTCTTCTTCTTGTTCTTCCTTTTCAAGGATTAAACCTTAAGCATGCCCCAACTTGTTTCCAGTGTTTCCAGTTAATCCTGTGTCAATTTTGCTTGAGGTATTTTTTATTTACTTTGTCCTGGACATTAACGATTTCAATTGCTTTTTGCTTCTCCTTTTTCTTCCTTTTCAAAAATTGAACCTTAAGCCTGTACATACTTGTCTCCAGTGTTTCCAGTTAATCGTTCAATTTTGCTCAAGGTGTTTTTCTTTTTATCGTCCATTCCAGATTTGAATTTCTTTTTTGCTAATTCTTCTTCTTCTGCTTCTTCCTTTTCAAGAATTGAACCTTAAGCCTCCAGTGTTTTCTATTAACCCTGTGTCAATTATGCTCCAGGAATTTTTTTTTTACTTTGTTGTGGACAATTTCAGTTTTAATTGCATTTTGCTTCTTTTTTTTTTTTTTCTCTTTTTAAGGATTAGGCCTTAGGCCAGACCTAACTTACCTCCAGTGTCTCCTGTTAATTTTTAACCAAAAAAAGATTATTTATTTATTTTTTTCTTTTTTTTTTCTTTCTAGGTTAACCAGAAATGTTTTAAGAGGACCTGGAAGCAAGCTTTTGATGAGGAGGATGAACTCCGCTCCTCTTACATCCATTTCGACGGCGGAAAATGTTAGTCCGGGACAAGATGGCAATAAAGAAAATAGCAGAGGGATGTTGTTGAGCCCGATTAAAAGGGATGGGATTTCTACTATGGTGCTTGGGAGTCCTCTTCGGACTAGGACTTTGTTTGATAACCATGATAGCAATTCTCAGGATAGCGGATATGCTGCTTCAGATGAGCCTCAGACTGGATTCAGGTTAGTTTCAATTCTTTTTTTAAAAAAATTATTTAATTCTTCGATAATAGAATATTTGGGGGTTGTGTTGATCAAGTAGGAAATGAAGTTCATGTCTCAGTGCAGAGTGTTTTCATGTTCGATTGTGAAACAGTTTTTGTCTTCTGATTGTAAGATTTGTCACAAAATATTTTAAATTTTATAATTTGTCGAGGGGGTTGGTGTTACCTGGAAGAATGATTTTAAGGTTTTGTTTGCTTGTAAATTCGGAATGTAAGAGATACTATCGAATAAGAACAATTTCTTTCAATTTTTCAATGAGTTTAACGATAAGAAATTTAAATTTTGGGTGAGGATCTCATCCCACTTTTTTTATGGTTATGTTTTCCAAGGCATGGTTTTTTTTCTGTCCCTAGTGTGCTGCACGATTTTTTTTTTTTGCTATTTGAAAATTGTCTGATATAAGAAAAACGTTTTTTTTTTGTTTAGTCAACATCATTCTAACGAGGACCTTGAAACAAGGTAAATATTCAGTCATGGAGCCAAATTTTAAAATTTTAAAATTTGTATTAGACGAGTGAATAATATGAAAAATAAGGAATTTAATTTCGATTGTTTCTTACTTATATAGACAAAATTATTTTTATCCTTTTTTTTGAACGGTTTCATTTTATAAAGTCTGAAATAGCAGCATTCATAATTATCCCTGGAAAACAATCCGGTAACCATAAGTGGGACACAAAATGGCCTTTAACGTTAAATATAAGGGAATATGAACAAAATATATTACAGGGGGCTCCAGCCTGTCCTCGAAAGGTTTTGGACAACACCTGACTTCCCTTGCTCAAAAGTGTGCTTAAAAATCTATGTGAATAATAATCGAGTGATATATTCTGCTGAGACTATGACTTGAATTTAAATACTAAATGGGGTGAAATATGTCAGAGAAAAATTTTTAATGAAGCCAGAAGCTTAAATTGATTTGAAATTATTCATCCCCTCAATTTTCGTTAAAATCTAAGATTGTTATTTATTATTATTTATTTTCTTTTTAATTTTAGGTTTGCCGAACCGAGTGGTTTTGCTCCCAAGAAAAACAGGATAGAACCTTCCCCGATCAAAAGGATCCCGGAGTTGCTCATGTCTCCCCAATCAAAATTATCTACCAGCTCAGGGCCGAAGAGCCTCAGCGAAGGGAAAGTCAAGCAAATTTCTTTTTATTCGTCTGAGTCCTTCGACGACGGATTCTTAGAGCTGAACGATTTAGACAAATCATTTACGGATGAGAATTCGGAATTGCCCGCCGGTTTAGGGAATCTCCTAACCGGACCTTTAATTAATAATAGTTTGGATGAAACCCTTCCGCTCGCCGACAACGATACACCGATAATAACGAGGCCTCCTTTACGTAGGACAGCTTCCATGATCGAAAATTATACATCGCCGGCGAGTAGCAAGGTAGGCCTGATGGATTTAAATCATGAAAATTTGTAGTTCCGAATTCGGCCGCTCTGATGAGGAGGGCGCCACCTGTCATAAAAATATAAAATATTCATGTCCCGTAAACAAAATCTATTGCTATTATTGTTAGTAAAGCCATATTTTTGTGATTTTAATACTTTTTTTTCTTTTTAATTATATCTGAAACTGAAAGTAAAATTTTTTAAAAACATAACGTTTAAAAACTGCAACGATGTTTCAGTGAAATTTTCGCTTAAGAATGTTAACACTGGAAATTTTTTCGAGCGCTGGTGTCGTGCGGCCGAATTCGTCCCTAACATTTATAATTTTTCCAGAAATGTAATTTATTTATTTATTTATTTTTTTTTTTTTTCAGGTGAAAGTCGGGTTATTCCGAGAGGAAATCTTTTCCCCGAGCGAACCTTCTCCTTGTGAAAAAATTCCGTTTAAACGACCGAGGGAAGTTGAAAATAGTTCTGCGAAGCGAAGAAAATACAATTCCCTTCATACCCTTTCCGAAAATTCGCCCAGGTATAAATTGCAAAGGAGCATATCAGAGACTGCAGCTACGTCATTAGCCTCGGTTCTTCATAAAAGTAAATATCAAAGAAAATTTTTCTGCTGCGATATTGTATTGGGATTTGAGATTGTAACAATTTTTAAACTTTTTAGACGATTTGATTGCTGACTTCAGTCGACCCTACGCTTTACCTATGGTATCAGGACGTCATGAAGATCTCAAAAGCATAACGTCTGATACTTTAGCTAATTTACTCAATGGAAATTACGATAGCACCATTAGCTCATTTAAGATTATAGATTGTAGGTGAGTTGTGGGGTTGGATGGAAGAAGGAAAAAAGGTTTCGGGGAGTTTTTTGTCCCTGAAAAATGAGGACTTAATTTTTATTAGTTGTCGTTTTAGCCTCCAGATGGAATGTCTGCAAGTCTGATTTTTTTTTTTTTTTTTTTTTTCAATTCCTGCCACCTGGCGGTGAAAGTGATAACTAAAAAAAATAATGAAACCAGATTTTTGAGTTTTTGGGAACGTTATGGAAATATTTTGATTAATTGAATTTTTTATTTTTTTAGGTATCCTTACGAATACGACGGAGGACACATAAGAGGTTCTATTAATTTATATACGAGAGAGCAAGTGCAAGCCGAATTGTTTGGCGAAACGAGCAACGGTGAAAATTCGAACAGCGACCGCAATATTCTTATTTTTCACTGCGAATTTTCATTGGAGCGAGGACCCACCTTGTAAGTCCATGTTTTTATTTGGAATCGGATCAGCCAAGCGTTCCTGAACATTTTTTTTTTTTACCTGAAAAAAGCAGAAATTTATTTTTCTAGTTGTCTCTTTAGACACCAGATGGCATGTCCGTCAGTCGAAATTTTTTCTAAAAGGTGTTCGTCCTGCCATCTGGTGATAAAAAGGAATTACAGACTTTATAACATTCCCCCTTTTTCTTTTTCGCACCTCAAAAGCCTATTCCTTACTGATTTATGTTTTTTTTTGTTTCAGATACCGTTTCCTCAGACGGTGCGACCGCAGCATTAGCAGTTACCCATCGTTAAAATACCCTGAAGTCTATTTATTGCACGGAGGCTATGAATCCTTTTTCTCGAGTCATAAATCGCTCTGCGAACCATGTTCCTATCAACCGATGGTTGATCCCAAACACGAAAATGATCTCAAAAAGTTCAGAGTTAAATCAAATTCATGGAGCGGAGATATGAAGCGCCCGCCTGCGCGGACGAGTTTCAAACGACTCGGTTTATAGTTTAATTTTTCGCAGGCCTAATTGCGAAGAAAAAGGCGACACCCTTTTTTGTATTTTTTTTCACGGAACGAGATGCTCTTCGACCGGTAATAGTTCTTCTTTTTTTCGTAATTAAGCCTAGTATTTAATTTTTTTTTTTAAAGAGGATATATTTGACAAGTAGAAAAATATATTTTGCCAGTAAAAAAAAAAAAGAAAAAAAAAAATGTAACACGGGGCAAAAAAAATATTTTAAAAGTCCACAAAAATTCGTTCCAAAACATTGACTCCGTAATCTGTATTTATTTATTTTCTTTTTTTTCCCCGAATTTTAAACCGTAGTAACCGAAATCTGTTTTATCCGTTTCCGTATATTTATTTATTTTTTTATAGTACATAACTTTAATAAATAAGTAACGAAATGAAGAATCCATTTTTAATTTCAATTATCAAAATAACGAAATATTGTTACTTGCTACCGCCCCGAAAAAAAATTGTGTAAGAAAAAAAAAAGTATCACTGCCATAAGCAATAGAAATACGGATTCAAAACTAATTGTTTATATATTATTAATTTTTTTAGTACATAATTTATATTGATATTTGGCTCGAAATCGGAGAGAGATAAAAATTTGTTATTTTTCTTTATTTTAAATTAGCAATTAGTTCCGAATCCCGATTCTTAATCGCAATATGATAAACACGAAGGCGAAGAGAAGTGATTTTTTTTTTTTTTAGTTTCGTAATATTAATTCTGAACAATGAAACGCTTATTGATTTAAAAAAATATATATATGATTTAGAAAAAAAATTTATTGTAACAGTTGCAAAGAAAGAAAAAAAAGTAGAAAGACAAAAAATTATTTGAGGTATATTTTGTAAGATTATTAATGTTATTTAGATTTAATTTCTTTTTCATTTAAATAAACATAAGTGGAAACATAAAAAATATAAAGGAGTAAATTTTTTTTGAAAAAGAATTATTGATTTTAAAAAATAATAAAAATGTCCTTTAATTTCTCTTCGAATTCAAAGTTCTTCGTGGGTCGATAAGGCCGATTTTTGGGCTGTTAAGAAAAAAAATTTTTTTTATGTTAAAAGGTAGTTTCATATGAGGTTAATAAGGGGTCATAAGTGGCACTGAGTTGCGCGCATGCTATGGCCATTTTTTTAAATTTATTCACTTTTCGCTGTTGTGAACATGATAGTCGGAAATCTTCCAGTGGCAGACAAATAGTAGCCATGAAGGCCAATTTACTGCACCATATTAAGGTTGCGACCGGCGTGTTCACACATGCTTAATTCGCATGGTATTTAGGCCTCATGAAGAAGCCGTTGAATGGCCCTAATTTCCTTTTCACACGAGCTTTCTAATGTTGAAAGCTTACTTAATTCACCATTTCCAACTTAAGCACATATGTGCGCCATTGTAAAATGAAGGAAATTGAATTTCAGATGGCTGATTTATAATGTTTATACTCTGTTTTAACCGTATTTTTCATTAATATTACATGCCTAACGTTTAAATGGATCAGATGCATTATTGTGCGAATATATATTTTGATCTCATTAATCAGTAAAACATGAATAAAAGGTCCGCGATTTATTTATCAACTACTTGTTTTCGAGAACATTTTTAAAAAGTGTTCTTCCGAAAAGGCGCGAAACAAGTTTTTTTTAAAAAAATGTTCTCGAAAACAAGTAGTTGATAAATAAGTCACGGACCTTTTATTCATGTTTTACTGATTAATGAAATCAAAATATATATTCGCACAATAATGCATCTGATCCATTTAAACGTTAGGCATGTAATATTAATGAAAAATACGGTTAAAACAGAGTATAAACATTATAAATCAGCCATCTGAAATTCAATTTCCTTCATTTTACAATGGCGCACATATGTGCTTAAGTTGGAAATGGTGAATTAAGTAAGCTTTCAACATTAGAAAGCTCGTGTGAAAAGGAAATTAGGGCCATTCAACGGCTTCTTCATGAGGCCTAAATACCATGCGAATTAAGCATGTGTGAACACGCCGGTCGCAACCTTAATATGGTGCAGTAAATTGGCCTTCATGGCTACTATTTGTCTGCCACTGGAAGATTTCCGACTATCATGTTCACAACAGCGAAAAGTGAATAAATTTAAAAAAATGGCCATAGCATGCGCGCAACTCAGTGCCACTTATGACCCCTTATTAACCTCATATGAAACTATCTTTTAACATAAAAAAAATTTTTTTTCTTAACAGCCCAAAAATCGGCCTTATCGACCCACGTTCTTTCCAAACTTCCTATTGTTCACTAAAACCTCCTCATAGTCTAGTAATTTTTTTTTTCTTTTTTTTTTTTACTTGACTTGGTCAGTGCCTGGACACTTCGAGTTTTGGACAAATACCCTGAATAACTCCAATCAATTTGAATTCAGCAAAACAATCCCTTTTATACAGGATGAAACTTGTCCTCCCCACACAATGCACAGTGCCTGTTTTATTTTTATTCTTTGAAGTTACTAAGATTTTTACTTTTATTAATTGGTCATCCCTAGGCAAAGTCTCATTAATTATCATTTGAATTACCAATAAAAAAGCACTGATCTTACCACCAAAGTACTGACAATCAATAATTCGCTAATTTATGTTTACTGGTAATTCGGACTGGTTATTCGGTAATAAAGGACTTTGACTGAGGATAACTCTTTATTTATTAAATTTTGACATTTTGCAAAAATATTCGAAAGGTATTTTGATTCTAGACGATGCATTTTATTTTCCATAATTCCTCGAGTAAAAATAATTTTTACTCGAGTTGATATATTTAATATCAACAAAGTACGGCCCTTGTGCATACCGGTGTCTATGAGGTACCGACCCGAAATATCACTTGATTTGTGCTCTCCTAAATTATTACACCCAGAGTTCAGAAAGAACTAACCGTTGAAACAAGAATAGACTATATCCTGTTGGTTTTGTAGGTTTCAGATCAATAAAAACCTGATAAGAAAAAAAAACTTGAATGGTTTTACGTTTGAAATCGTGAAAGATCGTTATGAAACCGGAAAAGCGATTACAGCGCCACACCGGAAATCAAACAAACTACGCGTGTTATTTTTTTTCGCTTCGAAAGGTGGCGTAGATGTCAGTGATTTTTTTTTTCTGTTGTCCGGCTTTGTGGTTTTTGAATCGTTTTAAATAAATTATTAATTTTTATACGTTCATAAGGTAAGGTATCATTTTCCTGACGTTTCGATTAAGATATTCGATTATGGAATCCTCCATTAAGTACATTCCAAACGAATTTTTTAATTCTGGATCTATTTGAAAAAAAGGTTTAAGCAAATACTTTACGTGTACTTTAAACTTAGGGTTAGTGGCCGAAATCTAAAAAAACTGATAAAATTTTATAAGTTAATAAGTGGACTGTTGACCAAATATGAAAAATTCATTAGCATGATTATGAAGCATTTTTGAACGATTTCAAGGTGAAGAAGTTTCCCATTATATGCTAATTTTGTTTTTCCATTTCTCTTTCAGATGGGTTTGGCAAAATTCTTATTTTTTTCAGTAGCTTTCTTCCTAGCTATTCTGTTGATTCCAAATTTACCTCCTGGGAATCATGTTAAATTCACGGAGTTTTATGTTGCTCCGTCAAAACCACTCGAAGGGATCTTAGCACCAAATACGATATTAAACAATGGAGAGAGATTATTTGAAGGAGAAATTAAAGGTCCAGAAGCATTTGATGTTTTGGATGGGGAGTTGTACACCACATTACACGGAGGATATATAGCAAAAGTTTATGAAGATCAAATAATACCTGTTGTTAAGTTTGGTCAACCTTGCGGTGAGTTTTTTTTTTTTCCTTAAGCCTATTTAAGTTTTAAAAACTAGAAAACTGGAAATGTTTAATTTTTTATGTATGAATGTATAATTGCAGAACATTGGTGGGAAGAAAAACAATGTGGAAGACCTCTTGGTATAAGAGC
Source organism: Liposcelis bostrychophila (assembly GCA_037577465.1). Taxonomy (NCBI): domain Eukaryota; kingdom Metazoa; phylum Arthropoda; class Insecta; order Psocodea; family Liposcelididae; genus Liposcelis; species Liposcelis bostrychophila. The sequence continues at coordinate 9,249,409 of CM075209.1, forward strand.
CACAAATGATGGTCATTTAATTGTAGCTGATGCTTATTATGGAATATTTAAATACAATGTGAAAAATGGGAAAATCACAACTCTCGTTCACAAGGATGAAGTCATTGAAGGGAAGAAAGTAGGAATTTTTAATTCTGTAGAAATCGGAAAAGACGGATCAATTTATTGGACTGCATCTTCAACAGATTTCGATCTACAGAATGGAATTTACACAATTCTTGCAGATGGAACTGGAAGGTAATGTTAATGGAATTTTTTTTTAAAGACATGAATGATAATTATCTCTTTTATTTTCAAGGTTATTTAAATACGATCCGAAAACAAAACGAAATACAGTTTTGCTCGACAACTTATACTTTGCTAATGGAATCGCCTTGTCGCCTGAAGAGGACTTCCTCGTCGTCGCCGAAACAGGCCACAGCCGACTTCAAAGATACTATTTATCTGGACCGAAAAAATTCACAAGCGATATTTTTATCGACGGCCTACCAGGTTTGCCGGATAATTTGAGACCAAACGGAAAAGGAGGATTTTACGTACCGCTCGTCCTCGCGAGAGACCCTAACACTCCAGCCATTTCTCAAACTTTAGCTCCTTTCCCTAGCATAAGAAAGATTGTAGTCCGTCTGCTGGCTTTGACTGAATCATTTTTCGAGCAGATCGATAATATTTATCCTAATTATTACACTAAGCGAATAGTCCACTTCCTCGGTCATTTCGAAATGATGAGCCCGTTAAATCCCCTACGGTTCACCTTGTTGGAAGTCGACAAAAATGGAAATATTGTAGAATGTTATCACGCTTTAGACGGAATCATAACCGGAATTAGCGATGTAGTCGTTCACGACGGAAATTTATATTTAGGATCCCCTTACAATAATTATTTAGGAAGAATTAAATTGTCCAAATTGCCTCCGAAATTTGTGGAGGCTAAAAAAGCTTCACCTGCGACTGCTAAACCCACTACTACTCCAAAACCAACTACCACAACTACTACACCTAAGCCGACAACCACGACTCCTAAACCTAAAGCAACGACGACTACAACGACCACAACCACTCCGAAACCCACCACAACGACTCCTAAACCAGCAAAACGAGAAGAAAAACGAAAGGAATCGGCAAAGCCAAAAAACGAACTGTAATAATTTAAAAAAAAAAAAAAATTACGTACTGACATGACACATTCCAGACTTAAAAAAGATATTTGAAAAAAGTAATTCTCAAAGCAATTTCAGTATACATACTCATTTTTGTAAAAAAATTAGGCGATTTTAGAATCTTTTTTAGAGATTTTTCATGTTTTCCAGATACAAAATCAAAGACTGCGTGTTTTTCTTTTATATATATATTATTTCCGGGCTTATGCAAAGTTGATAAATTTATTTTATTTTTTTTATACAACTGTGATAGCTAGGCTGCTGTAATTCCAAAATTCACTTCTTTTTAAAGAGCTCAAAAAAATTAAAAAGCTGCTTTTAAAACATTCCCTAAGTAGGCATAAAAGTTTTCAACTTTGCTCTTAAAAGTTACTGTGATTATGTTGTTAAATAAGCCATTGGTCATTTTTGTTATTATACTTTCTTTTTTTTTGTTATTAAAAGAAAAAAGATCTTTTTTTTGTTTAGAAATAAAGGCGATTTACTGAATAAAAAAAATTGTTTTATTGTGCCAGAAAGGTATCACATTACGTGATCTTCCGGGATGGGAAATATACAGTATATTTACTCCTGGTATATATATATACCCATAAGCTAAACATTGGAAATCTTATATATATACTGTCGTCCTATCCCTGAATAACCTTCGTTCCTGACGGTGCCACATACTTCTTATGTAATTTTAAATAGGTAATCATGGTTTTCTATATTAACTTTGGATGGTTTTCGACCAATATGTTTCAAATCCAAGAATTCTTCTCCGAAATTATTAGTTTTATAATTCTTTGAAACGTGAATCGTATAGTCAAATGGATTTATCTGGCGAATAGTAATTCGCGTAATTTTAGTCGCCAAAGGGCTGGAAATGCGCGATAAAATACTGTAATAGCATAAATATTATAAAACCGTTTAAAAAGTAGAGTAAAATTCATCATGATTAGAACTTTGCATCGGTATCCATTCGTATTAAATTCGAAATTTGCACGGAGGACAACGAACCGATTTAATTTTCTGGGCCTTACAACTCTTTTGAAACCGGTTTCGGAGCCCACTCTGACATCCAACTTCAACTTGTCATTGTTATTTTTCTGTAATTTTCATTCTCCTGGCGAATTTTATTACAGGAAAACCTCAATGACCACAATCAATTCAATTACCTCTGAATCGTAAGTAGTCAGCTATTATCATCATTAAAACATCGAAATATTTAACGTGGTTAGGTTAGGTCAAACGTAACACGTCAAATTATTAAAACCACTTGATTTATTTGTTTCTAATTATTAATGACAGGTCGCTTTTGTCGGAATAATTTTTTTATAATTAAAGACTAATTCGTTTATTCGCATATAAAAAAACCGGCATTTTTATCATAAGTTTCATATCAGAGTAAGTTAATACCGAGGGGAATTAGAGTGCGTGATGTAATAAAGATAAGAACTTTTTTTTTTTTTTTTTTATGTAAGAGTTGATGACAAATTGTTTTATTTCAGCTTGAACATGTCTACGGATCAGAAGAAGAAAGTAGATCCACAATTTATTTTACAAAATGATACACCTGTTGTGGAGTTAAATGCTGCTGATGCTTTTGAGAAATTGACGGATCAGGAAAAGTTGTATGCTCATTATATTAGTAAAGGATCATGGTATGGGAGTTTGACTTGTCTGGTTCAGGTAAGAATTGACAATTTATTTATTTTTTTAATGACATATTGATTTTATTTTTTTTCATTTTAGGGTTCCCCTGAATCGCCTCTGTTGTACTCGCTAATAATCAAAGTATTTGGAGGTCAACAGGTTGAAGATCTTCAAAACGTAGCTTTGGAAAATGGAGTTACCCCTGATGATTTTCAAGCATTGCTGGTTTACAGTGCTGGGGTGTTGACCAATTTAGCAAATTATAAGAGTTTTGGTGATACAAAATTCATTCCAGCAGCTCCTGTTGAAGTTTTTGAAAAAGTAGTAAAGCTTAGTGATGCCTATAAAAAGGAACCAGCTGTGATTAATTCATTGTGGGATAGGTTGAAATTGAAAATTTATTCATTAACAGACAAGGAAAAAACAATTGGATTTCCAGACAAGGTAAAATGGGATTTCAATAATACCTGAAATTATAAAAAAAAATCAGAAACAGTCCAAAATTTACTTAATAGTTTTTTTTTTTTTTTTCAGGGTATAACGACTTATTTATCCTCGAATATGACAAAAGTAGATACTGATTTAATAAATAGATATCTTCGAAATGTTAAAATGGAAGCTTACAACACGAGAGCATTTAAAACGCAATTGCAGAATGGGAAAACTCATTATGAGATCCGTCTAGCATCTAAGGACAAAGGCCCTTATCCTGGTTTAACGATAGATAACCAAGAGTTTGAAGGTGCTTTGTTCAGCGTTACTCGAGGGGATTATTCCGAATTAATGGGGATCGTTTCTGAATATTTAAAACAAGCTAAAGAGTATGCCGCTAACGAAACGGAAAAACTAATGCTTGAAAAATACGTAGAGAGTTTCACTACCGGATCATTAGACGCACACAAAGACGGCTCACGCTATTGGATTAAAGATAAGGGTCCGGTCATAGAAACTTACATCGGATTCATCGAAACTTATCGAGATCCTGCTGGGGAGAGGGCCGATTTCACTGGTTGGGTTGCAATGGTTAACAAAGACAGGTCGGCCAATTTTGCGAAATTGGTAAGTTCGGCTGAAACGATTCTTCCTGAACTTCCCTGGGGGAAAGATTTTGAGAAGGACAAGTTTTTCGAACCGGATTTCACGTCTTTGGATGTTTTAACTTTTGCAAATAGCGGAGTCCCCGCTGGGATAAATATACCGAATTGTAAGTTTGTTTTAAAATTAATGTCAGCCGGTTAAAAAGCAATTTTGAAATTTTAATGTTTTTTTTTTTAGATGATTGTATAAGGCAAAACGAAGGCTATAAAAACGTTTCCTTAGGCAACGTGATATCCTCATCGTTGAAAGACACCAAAATGGCTTTTCTCACTCCGGAAGACGAGCAACTGTTGAAAGACTACCGAACGAAATCCTTTGAGGTTCAGGTCGGGTTGCACGAATTATTAGGACACGGGAGCGGGAAATTATTCAAAGTCAACGAAAACGGTGAATTTAACTTCGATAGAGACAGAGTGATAAATCCTCTTACCCATGGGAAAATCGATAAGTGGTACGGACCTACAGAAAGCTACGATTCAAAATTCACGACCATCTCCTCTTCATACGAAGAGTGCAGAGCCGAAGCCGTAGGATTGTATTTAAGTTTGCACCCTCAAGTGTTAAAGATTTTCGGGTACGAAGGAGAGGAAGCCGAAAAATTGGTTTACGCCAATTGGTTGTCCATGATGTGGAATACCGTGGCTAACGGCCCGGAATCGTATAGCGCTGAAAAAAAGCATTGGTTGCAGGTTGGTACTTGTGGAATTGGTTTTCGTGATTTTTTTTAAATGTAGGCTTAACATTTATTTTTTTGAAAATTTTTTTTAGGCTCATGCCCAAGCAAGATACGTTTTAATGAGAGTATTGTTGGAAGCCGGAGAAGGCCTAATTAACATAGTGGAAACCGAACCGGGACAGAATCTTATGCTCACGTTGGATAGAACTAAGATTCATACAGTCGGAAAGAAAGCAGTGAAGGATTTCCTCTTGAAATTACAGGTGGGCTTACGCAATATCCACTTTTTTTAAAATGAAGCCATAAGATTTTCCTGAAAAAAGAATTTTCTTTTCTGACTGTAACTGCTTCCTTGAATTTAAAATAGTGATGGCGGTAAATTATCGATATATCGAAAGAAGAATTATCGATAAATCGATATATCGAAAAAGAAATCATCGGTAAATCGATATATTGAAAGAATAATTATTGATAAATCGATATATCGAAAGAAAAATGATCGATATAACGATGTATCGATAACTTTTAATTTCGATAATAAGAGAATTCTTTTAAGTTTTCAAATCGTTAATGTCCCCTTTTCTTCTGGACTTTGGCGTTGCCACTTTGGTCAGTCACCCTGTAATTAACAATTTTATAACTCTGCCAATTTTTGATCGTTTTAACTGACTTAAGACTCAAGATATAAGTATTTGAGAATTACTCTCCGCCATCTTGAATTTCGACTTTAAGGAAATTTTGACCTCTTTTTATTTTTAATTTCAGTTTTTAATTGCAATAGGAGTGTATTCACTTAAATTGCCTTCCCTTTTTCCATTATGGAAATTATAAAGTATCGATTTAAATTATCGATAAACATATCGATATATCGTTATCGAAATTTCAAATATCGATATAGCCTATCGTCTTATTGATATATTTCAAACTTATCGCCATTTCTAAATTTTAAAGTCATGTAAAACTGTTGAAAAATTTACAAAGACTTTTAACTAGATTAAGAGTATGTATCATTCGTAGCAGCAGATAAGTCGTGTTTCTCTTTTCACGGAAAAACGAAGACAAATCTTAAAATCTAATAAAAAATTAAGAAATCTTCAGAAAAAAATTTCAAAGATTTTTTTCAAGATTTGTCTTTTTTTTCTTTTTCCCGTAAGAAGAAAAATATGATTTATCTGCTGCCACGACCGATGCAAACTCTTAAGAGAGCGATGGTAGAGATTCTCAAAAAGGTTTAAGAGTTACCAGAAATAATAGACCATTTCGACAGTGACGTTATTTCATCCCATAATGCATTGCCAATCTGACTGGGTACATTCTAATAATGCTTCCCATAAGCTAAGTATAGACATGAAAGTTAAAAATTCATTTTCCTCGGTTCTATGAAAAAATTATGTAGGTTTGACTTCGGAATTTTTTTTATAGAAATAGCTGGCATCAATTATAAGAATTTTCAAAATTAAATGGCCTTGAAATAGCTAAAATCACTGCACCACCTGTTCTTAACTTACGAATCACACAGACGCGTCGTCTGCTTGTTTGTCCCATTTAGTCCCACAATCCCTTGCGAAACTGGATCGTCGAAATCGTCTATTCAAATGATTATCTGCAATTTTTGCACATGGGATAAATTGGAGTTCTGATATTTCTGTCATATTGTCAGAATTTTGATTAGGTACAATCCAACATGGCGGAGCTACTTTCGGGGCCATATTGGTTTTCCTGTCTCGAATTTTGTCATTCTGACACGTTCTGACATCGAAATCTACTGGGTCGAAAACAAACAAAACACTTTTTTTCCTATTATTTTACGAAAGTAAACGAATTGTAAAGCGATATTTTCCGTTGCATGCAATGCGGGTTGCATATTCTAAAATTTGTAGGTCATATTTACAAGTTTTAACGCTTAGCACGGTCTCTAAAGGAGTTTTAAGTTAAACTTAAAAATAGGAAATTAAATTTTTTAAAAAAACATGTCCGAATTGCCTGGAAAATTTTACGGAATCTCTGAGTTGAAAGTTTTAATTTTTAATTTTTAAATCCAAATTCAGGTTTACAAAGCAACCGGTGACGTAGAAGCCGCTGAAGCAATGTACAAGCATTATTCTGAAGTACCTGAAAGCGGATCTCCGTGGTCAAACTGGAGGAAAATTGCCTTTCTTCACATGAAACCGAGGCGTATGTTTCTTCAATCCAACACGGAAGTCATAAGTAAGTTTTTATTTGCTTATTCATTTTTTTTCAATAAAATAGGGAGCTCGGTAGGGAATGATAAAAACCCAGACGGAAATGCGTACCGAGATTTTGCGGAGCCATTTTAAGAGGAATCATTATCGTGGCAGCAGACTAATCGTATTCTACTTTTTACGGGGAAACGAAGACAAATCTCTTCAAAATTTGTTTTTGTTCCTCCGTAAAAAGTAAAATACGATTAGTCTGCTGCCACGACTGATGATTCCTCTTAATCTTAAGATACGCATCAGTCATTTGTCTACTGCCACGATTTAATATTTCCGCTTGTGAATCGATGATCCCTTAAAGAGTATGCTGCAGTCGTGGCAGCAGACAAATCGTAATTTTTGATTTGAGGGAAAACGAAGACGAATATCGAGATCATTCAAAATTGCCCATATTCAAAATTTAATTCTAAATAGGGTATGGTAAATTTTTTCGATTCTCGATACTTGTCTTCGTTTTCTCTGTCGTTCGTTTTCGTTGTCGTTCGTTTAGTCTGCTGCCACGCTGCAGCATACTGTTAAATTTCATTGACACCATAGTCTTTTAAACAGGTCAGGAAACTTACCCCCCCGAAAGTGTCCGGCTTAAGTACACGAATTTTAGTTCGGTGAATCAGGCAACAGATGGCGCAGCGATCTTTCGGGACGTACATTCAAACCTATTATAGTTGCCTCTGTAATTAATGTTTTCAAATGACGCGTATTATTTTTTGATGTATTATACTTTTAATGGCTTTTTAAATATACTTAAAATAGCCTTTAAAGCGTTTTTCTATGCGTATGCACTATAGTTAACTTTTAATACTGAAAAAAAAAATCACCTCAGAGATTATAAACAATCCTCCATAATTGTTTTGAAATTGCAACGACCAATGAAATGCGTCCTGAATACAACTAGCGCTACGGGTGGTAATTGGGCGGAACTAAAATCTGTGCAGTTAAGCCGGACACCATCTCCCATACATTTAAGATAGGAGTTTCCTGACCTGTTTAAAAGACTATGATTGACACGTACTCTTAAGGCGAATCATCAGTCGTGGGAGCAGACTAATCGTATTTTAGTTTTTCAGAAGAACTAAGACAAATCTCGAAACAAAAAATATTAAGGAATATTCGTAAATTTTTCCTGAAAATTTCTTAATATTTTTTTTGAAGATTTGTCTTCGTTTTTACGTAAAATGTAAAATACGATTAGTCTGCTGCCACGACTGATGATTCCTCTTAATGATTTTATTTTCAGCAATATTTTCTGCCTGAAATTTTGTCATCAAGTTTAAATTTAAAAAAACACTTTTCCCCCGATTTTTTGTGCGCAAAACAACTAAAAGCTGGATTGTGTATTTTTTATGTGATGTGGATTGCCTATACCAGAAATATGTAGGCGTATTTTTATTTAGAGGTTTACAGCGCCATTTCATAACGGGTTGGTTTTCTGGATTTTTTTTGGGCCCTAAGGGGCCATTCAAGTATTACTTAAGGCTTAATGGGGGTATTGGTGGGGCTTAGAATTAAATAATGACTCCCACGACTAATTTTCCAATATTACTTTTAGACGGCAGCGTGGTTTTAAAACGCTATGATTCCACTTGCGGGGGAGTTATTCAGTCTTGGGTGGAACGTTTCCCGCCTACTCCGGACGTTCATAAAATTTTAGAGGATTTATGGAAATACGATCAGCCTCATTTTGTTTGAATAAAAAATAGGAAGCAAATTTGAAAAAAAAGTATTAATAAAAAATATGTAAATGAAATTTTAAAATTTCTTTTTATTATCTTAAGAAAAATTATGTAAATCGGTAACGTTCTTCTTTTTTTCTTTTTTTTTGATAAAATAATTTACACTTAACATTTAATATCCAGTCGAACTTTTTACATTTTTTTCGCTCCCAGTTTCATTGGTCCGCTACTCCTGTTTGCCCTTCTTGCTTCCAGCTCTTTTTGCCTTTGCAGTTTTTTCTCCTCTCTCCTTTTTCGAGCTTCCTCTAATTTGGTGCTTGAACCCGGGGTTTCGTCGAACGGTTCCCATTCCGTTTCCTCCACCCCGAAGGACTGCGGTGCATGTGATTGGTGTTCCTTACGGATAAATGCGACAGCTCGCCCGGCCCTCCCGTATCCCCCCAATAGTAAATGTTCGTGTTTTTCCCTGATTCCCCGATCGGACTGAATTCCTCCGCCGGATTCCAGTCCGTGGGACTGGACGTGTGAGGAGGTTTCAAGTCGTTTTGATTCCCCGGGGACTCTTCCACGTCTTCCAACGCTCCCCATTCTTCGTTATCCCAACCGTCTTTGGATTTGGATTCGTTTTGGGATTTTTGCTCCGGGTGGGACGATGTAGAGCTCCCTTGAGTTTCCATGTCGCCCCAATTTTCCGTGTCCCAGTTTTCGTCGTAATCCGAAACGGAATCCGCCCCTTTGCTTTCTTCTTGTTCTAATGACGTCATGGATGTCACGCTTGAAGTTGTCGTTGATATGCTGCTGCTAGACGGTTGCTCCAAGGAGCCTGGTTTGCTAAGCGTTTTATTGACTAATGGAGTGTGCGATTTTACTGTGTCTGACTGACTTCTGTAAAATTTGGCGGTTACGGCCGTTACTGCCCAGCCTGCCCACGTGGCAGCAGCGTTGGATAAACTTGGAGTTGCAGTATGTACATCAGCCTCTGTTAAAAAATAATAAATAAAAAATGATAAACATGCATTCTCCTGGTTCATGTTAAATTAATGAAAAATAATTCCGCTAGGGGCGCTAAATGCAGATTCCAAAATCGAACAAACAGACGGGATTCGCAGTTAGCAGACACTCTCGCCTATGCTTAGCCTATGGGTATATTTATATACCAAAATCGGCGTATATTTTCCCGTTCCCGACCATTTTTGCTAAAAAAATACATTCCTAATTAATTTCCAAAAATTTTGGTTCCTAAAATTTTTTTCCTACGTTTTAATTTTTCTAAAATTTTTTGATTCCTAAAATAAAATTTCCGAAAATGAATATTTTTCCTAATTTTTTAAATCATTAAAGGGATTTTAGGAAATTTAATTTAAGGAATTCGAAAATATTTTATTTTAGGAATCAAAAAAATTTAGGAACATTAAAAATTAGAAAAAAAAATAGTTAGGAAGTAAATTTTAGGAACTCAAATTTTTAGACAAAATGGACGAGGAATTAATTTTTTTTAGGAAAAATGAATTAGGAAAAATGGTAGGGAATCATATTTCCTATCCCTATCTGTAAAAATTTTACTTTTTATTAAAAGGGGAAGCTTTTTAAGCGTTTTATTTTTTTTCCTCAGAAAACTTCGAATTAGAAAAAACTCACCCATTGATTCTCTTAGACTAGGATCCTCCGAAACCTTTTCCAATTTGCCAAGAAATCCTTTGATTGTCCTGAACACGCTATCTCGGACGTTTTTTTCTGGATCAGTCGTTAATTGACATAAAGCCGGTAGTATACGTGATGCAACTTCTGATAATAAAAAATACTGCTGCGTTGCGGCTAACGCTAAAACACCTGAAACAACCCGCAAAAATTTTAGCTTATTCCTCCCCAAAAAATTTCTAAATTATTTTTTTAAAAAAACAAACCTGCTGTTCTTGCCGGTGAAAAAGGATCCCTCATCGCTCTGATAAAAGCCGATATCAATACCTTTTGCCTAATTTGCGGATGTAAATGTTGAGCTATTTTTCCAAGGCACACAGTTGTATTGGTTCGTATACCGGGCCCTTCGTCTTTGGCTTGTAACCTAGCGAAATGCCTCAATACCTCCACGTTTAAATTGTTGTAATTTAGTTTCGGCGCTAAATGGATTATCGATTTGACGGTTTGCTCCCTTATGGTCGGATTGGTGTCCATAAAACCGTGTGCTATCTGCGGGAAAATTTGATCGTTCACGGTGTTCGCGTGTAAATGCCCTATGAAATGCTCCAATTGTTGCAGGAGACGGATTCTGGTCGCTCGGTCGTTTGATCCGAACAATTTGACTACGCATGGCACGATTTTTTTCTGATACTCCGCTTCATTTAATAATCTGCCCAACTAAAATTGAAAAAAAAAAAAAGTTAAATTATAATTAAATTTTTTAAAAAAATTAAACAATATTTGACCTTCATACCTTGAACATGGGGGCAAGTACTGCAGAACCAGCCTCTCCATATTCGAAAGCGGTTATTAATTGAGGTAAAATTTTATGCCTACAAACGTGCTCCGGAAAATTATCCAACGGCCCAACTAAACTAGTAAAAAAACGATTCTTTTCGTTTTTTTCTTTGATTTGAATTTCTTCGAGGAACAATAACGTATCGACTAGCTCGTTTTTAAAATATCCGCCGTTTTTTCTACACCTTGTGATTACGTCTGCTGGATTAGGCCTCGTTGATGGATTAGCTCCGACCAATTCGCAGTAGACAGCTCCTAATGATTTTGGTATCTTAAGAAAAAAAAAATTTTTAATTAATAAACTAATTCATTACTCGACAAAAATAAACTTACATTTTCTAAACTTTTTAATGAGGCTTGCCTAGGTAATGGTCCATTGAAGACTTCCCATATTAAACACCCAAGGCCCCACATGTCTGTTGAACTGCAAAAAGTAATTTTAAATTTAAAAAAATGAAATTATTTTTAATTTCCTGCCTCAGTGGTCACTAAGTCATCCATGTCATCAATAAAATTAATATTTGTCATTATTATGGTTCTTTCCAAAACAATATATATCTCAAGTATTCTGATAGCTTTACATGTTACTGATGACCACAAATTTATTTCTATTTCCCCTTACCATTTTGTAATTAATCTCTGTTTACTAGCATCTGACTTCTCTGGAGGATCGTACTTATCTAAAGCTGGAAGTATTTTTATTGGCAAACCAGAGCCTTCACTAGCTCCCACCATATATTCAACGCCACCCAATTTCCACTCTCCGGCTGTGTTGACAAAAACTGATGTGAGGCAAACATTATTGTGTCGAAGGTTTCCATCATTGATCAAAAAACTCAAAGCTCTCTGTCAGAAAAAAAAAAATCGCCAAATGTTTTAGATCCAATCTAAGACAGCCTACCAATAATTGTAAAGCTTACCGTGATTTGAAAAATCCCCCAAGATAAGTAGAGTTCTCTTTGATGTCCTTCTTTTGGAAGTGTCGTAATATGATTCGCTAAAGGTTCAACATATTCCGTTGCTAGATATAAAACTTTATCAGACTGAAATCAGGAAAACGACAGACGAAATTAATTTTAACCGCCATTTATCGATATTAATAGACGCCATGTTTTAAATCGATATATCGAACATGTGAGTTTCGATATATCGAACAGCGGTTGAAAAAATGGACGGTGAGGTTTGTTTTCGGTTCAAAGCGGGTTTTCGGTATTAAAATATAGTTACTCTGAATGGTGTTGTGAAATAGTTTGTGCTCTAAAAGTGAAACAAAGATGTATGGATATTTTATGAAGGAAGAAGAATCGGTAAGCGCCTTTTTTGTTATGATTTTTTACAACAAGCTTGTTCACCCCACGCTAACCTTACTGCTGCTTCGAGACGCTTTTAAATTAAAAGATTGCTTAATTTTGCTTCATTTATTTGAATAAGTTTAATGAAGATGTTCAGACTTTCAGTTACAGCTATGAATGCTCATTATTATGCAAGGATGGTGTTACAATTCTGAACCCCTAAGATTACTCTTGCACTGATACTTATGTATTTTAATACATAGGCCCTATGCTCGTTGTAGGTGACACAAATATAGTAATGACATCCAACTTGTTCATGGATTATGCTGGCAGAACATTTGATTGGCTTAAGGTGTCGTCATAACTATGTTAACATAACAAAAATGATCAAAAAGTAATTTAAGTTTTTCAGACTGAGCTCCATTTCAAAAAATAATTTTTTTAGACTTAAAGCAATCTCTCATTTATTTTAGCCATTCAGAAAATTTTTTCAATGATTTTTTCTAGAAATTAAAATTAAGCAAGTTTTTTATTCACTTAACCCATGCCAAATTTTAAAAAATCACATAATACTTTTAAACGCAGTAAAATCTCATTAGCAAGCATACAGCAAAGGCAATAAAGATGGTTTTTTTTTTTTTTTTTTTTTGTACTTTGGTAATCACATGATTGGTGAACATTTAAATTTCTAAAGTAAATTTAAGGCTTTTTTCCTCTTTGTCAAGTAAAATATGAATGATAAACTTGTAAGTCACTTTTGGTTACTGCGTATCAGTTTCTTGGCTTACGCGTATTTATTATTTTCAGATGTTGCTAATACCCTGCTTGAGGGTGAGTTGTTCTTGTCAAGAAATATTTGAAGTTGAAAAAAGAAGTAAATTATTCAAAATACTCAAGTTCTAGAATGCTTTCGATTTCAATATTGCCAACTTAAGATTTTTTTTCTTTTTTTTTATCATTGGGTTTATTATGAAGGCAACAAAAAAATTTGAAGTTAGTTTATTTGAAAGAATAGTCCATCCAATAGAGGTGTCAGTTCTGAGATTTCACTGTAATGTATTCACTTCTTTAATGTTAAATTGTTAAATTTTTTAGACACTGGCATATAGAGAAAAAGCAAGAAAAAAAAATCATAAGTATTTTTTTTTAATTTTTTAAACAGAACACACCAATTAAACTCTATTTGAATAAGACTAAAAGGGTGAGAAGTTTAAGAAAAAAAAACCTCCTAGTTGATTAAGTTGATTAACAAGACATTCAATTTTTTTTCATTTGTAAACAAGAGGCTAATGGCTACTTTTCCCCTGATAGCTTTATATAAAAACTTTGAAAAAAATTTGGTTGAGTTCATAGATTAAAAAAAGAAAAATTCTTCTGATTCAGACACCAAATATCACCTCATCATAATTTATAAATGAAAGGAATTTTTTTTTAAAACTATATTTCAAACATTATTTGCTAACCATCATATTTATCGACTGAAGCTTATTTTAAAATAGTGGAAACCCAACCTAATTGCATTACCTCTAAACTTTCTAAATATGTCAAAATGCTAGGATGCCTTAACATTTTAAGTCTTTTAACCGCCGCTTTACAAACTTCAAATTGTGTTTCACTTCCATGTCTGACATCAAAGACAAAAACTGAAACTTCTTCGCCGCTTCCCTGAAACAAGAAAAAAAAAAAGATACATGTTGCAATTCCCTTCATGTCCTATTTATAAAATTACGATATCTTCAAACTCATATCCTGCATGAAGTTTTTACGCAATATACGGTAAATAGATTACAAATGACACAAAAACAAACCTTTTTCTTTGCTTTGTGAAGGGTCCATAAACTTTTGTCTTCCAACCCGGAAACAGGTTCCCCGATTTCGAAAGCGAAGTCTTTCGAGGGGTCTCTTGAAAAAAAAGACCACATCGTGTTAAATTCTAATAAAATAATTAAAACTACTAATGTAATTAATATTAAAAAGCATGTGTTTGACGTATGCCAACAAATCTAAACATCCGCCATATTTGATTTCGATTTGTTAGCAAGAAGACGTTTGTCGTCTGGTGCGTTTGCGTTGCCGTTTTAACTATTTAATTAAAAGAGTGCGTCATTGTCCGCCATTAACGATCCGGTTTTATGTTAATCTTATGGATCCTGCCCTGGTGACGAAATGGTGTCGTACTTTTGTTCAAGTGGGAGTCTAATGGCGTCTCCTAGAAATTTATTGGATAAATATACGTATATTATTCGGTTACGTTACTTTAGCTAGTATATTTATACGCGTAGTTTTTTCGTGATAAATGTATTGGTTTTAGTGGAAATTTTCGATTACTCCATTTAATCTTCTGCTGTTTAAGTAAAAATAAACAAATTCTTTTTTTATAAATTTCTTTTTTATCCATATTTTTTCTACTATTTCTTAATCAAGATCACGGACGAATTTCATTGTTTATTATCGATGGATTTTAAATGACCTTATTTCTTACAAGGTTATCAATCATTTGCTACGGTCATTAGTTTTACTCGAATAAAAATCAAATAGGTAAGTCACTTTAGATACTTCCTTGTTGAAAGTTTAAGTGGTTTGACAATTATCTCGCAGCGATGATGGATGTCGGTAAGGATTGTAGATATTGAGGAAAAAAAATTGAATAATTGTAGAAAGTGAATTTAAAATCTTCTTTTATTTTCAGAAAATATGGCTCAAAGTTCTCCATTATTATTGAGACTGATTGCTTCTTCCATATCAGCGGCAAATAGAGCTGGTAAAATAATAAGAGATGTGATGACACGCGGGGATTTGGCAATAGTAGAGAAAGTGAGTTTTGCCAAAATGAATTGGGATTAAAGTTCATTGCATGTCAATCTTTTTCGTTTCAATTTTTTATTTTATTTTTTTTTATGCGATTCATTAGGGAAAAAATGATTTACAAACTGAGGCAGATAGATCAGCTCAAAGATGTATTGTCGCTTCCTTATCAAGACAATTCCCAACTGTAAATATTATTGGAGAGGAAGAAACGTCAAATTGTGAAGTTCCATCTGACTGGCTGGTAACTGAATCGGACCAAAAAATTTTACAATTGGAATGCCCGGAGGAACTCGCCAATATAACAGATAAAGATGTGAGCTTTGTGTAAGATTTTAATAGATGTTAATTGGGAATTTCCTTAATTTATTGTTTCATTGCTTTTGTTTTTTAAATATTAGGTGGTCGTCTGGGTAGATCCATTAGATGGTACGTCTGAATATACACAAGGTCTTCTAGACCATGTTACTGTTTTGATTGGTGTCGCCATCGGCGACAGAGCAGTCGGGGGAGTCATCCATCAACCGTACTTTAATTACCAAACTCAAAAGGAAGATTTAGGCAGAACGATTTGGGGCATAAAAGGAATCGGAATTGGTGGTTTTACCCCGAAATCGCCCCCGGAAAATCAAAGAATCGTAGCCACGACTCGTTCTCACTCCGACGGTCTTGTTAATCAAGCGGTGGAAGCCATGGAACCGACAAGCGTTTTAAGAGTCGGAGGAGCAGGGCATAAAGTCATGCTATTAATGGAGGGACAAGCTCACGCTTACGTTTTTGCGAGCGGAGGTAGCAAGAGATGGGATACATGCGCTCCGGAAGCCATTTTACTTGCCATGGGAGGGGAACTGACAGATATGCACGGAGATCATTATTCTTATTCCCCAGATACCAAACGCGCTAATTCCAGAGGCGTTTTGGGAACCGCCAAAGGCGTCGATCATAAATGGTACTTAAACAGGGTCCCTCAAGCCGTTCGAGATGCACTGCAATGAGGTAAACAAAATGCCGATTGGTTGTACGAAAATTTTTTTTCTTCAAAAATAACCAAAAAAAAGTAGATATTATCTGTTAAAAAAAAAAAGTATATCTGTTACAAAGTTGTCAAGGTCGGGAAAAAACGTATACGTATCAAGGCCTTCGTTCCCCCTTTTTTTTTTTTTGAAATGTTTGTAAAATTTATGTAATGTTTCATTCCAATCAGCATTTTAAGCAGCAATACGGCTTTAAAAAGGATTTATTATTTTTCAGTAAATATGAAATCTAAGTTTAAATAAAAAAAATACGAAGATACTCAAATGTAAAGGTTAGGAAGTTAAAGGTAATAAGCGAATTTATATATTTTATGGCCTAAAAAGGGAAAACTATTTTTTAGAAGCCTCTAGCTTCCAACCCGGTGAAATGAAGATATTCGTAACGCACAAATTTTATGTTATTTTGTTATAAATGTATTGTTGTTGTAAAGTAGTAACGACATAAATAAGGGAAATTATTCATTAAATAAAATAATACTGTAAAAATAATTTAGTAAAATTTTTTTGGAATTCAACTCCTTTTAGCGAATTTGATTTATCGAAATTATTCATCGAAATTGCATTGTCAAGTTCATTTTTGCATTGTCAAGTTCATTTTTGCATTGTCAAGTTCATACTTGCATTGTGAAGTTCAAACTTGCATTGTCATGTTCAAATTTGCATTGTCAAGTTCAAACTTGCATTGTCATGTTCAAATTTGCATTGCCAAGTTCAAACTTGCATTGTCAAATCCAAACTTGAATTGTCTACTTTAAATTTGCATTGGATGTTCAAACTAGCATTTTCAAGTTCAAACTTGCATTGTCAAGTTCAAACTTGCATTGTCAAGTTCAAACTTGACAATCGACAAATTAGCCATAAACAATGACCCTTCAAGGCTTCCGCACTTTCTCTTTCGCAAATTGTGAAATTTTAAGAAAAAATTTCATTACTTTTTTTTTTTTTTAAATTCTATTTAACGGAAATAGTGACATTAGCCTTTCTGTGAGCTTCACCCTTCCCCTCATCATCATTCTTAAGCTAATAAAGAAAATATCCTATGAAGGAGGTAGTGACAGATAAATCGTCTTAGGCCTATTTTTTTTGTTGGTACCACATTGATGTCTCCAAGAGTCGTAAGGAAAAAAAAATGATCGTTTTCATGGTTTCAAGGTCTGGAAAAACCTGTTCTTTTTTTATCTTCTTCTACTCCTTCTCATAGTTTTAATTAACAAATTGTTTGGCTTGTGAACTATTTTTATACTGTTTATTTTTACGGACGGCTCCGGTTACTCCGGAGTATTCTTCTCTTACATTTAGCGCGGAATAAATAAAATATTTAGGTATATTAAGGTGTTTTTATATGTTTAGGTATATATATACCTATTTTATATAAGTTGGTTGTTATAGTGTAAGTGATTTAAGAAGAGGTTTCAGTGAATATACCGGAAGGAACGGCAGCTTTGTCTAATTCTTGTTTTACGGTGAAAACATCCAGAATTCTTTGAATTTTTAGTGCAAGTTTCAACTTGTCTAAAATGTATTTGCGGTCGGAAGAGGGTCGTTATAATTTGCAGCGGCCCGCGCGAGTAATTACAGGCCACCCATTTCCTATCGGAAATCAATACAGGCCAGACCGGATTCGGAACCAGCCAACCTTCCTGACCAATCCTTGCTCATGAGCTTTCGCATATGAGCTTTCATTGACGAGCTTTTCGCAGACACCCTTACAGGCCGACGAGAAGAGAGAAAATTTTCGGGCGAGTGACGACGGAATTCGATTCCTCATAAAAAAAGACCCCAAATGAGTAATTTTCAACCGAGCTTTCCCACCGGAAAGCTAGAGCTTTTGGGAAAAAATTATTTCAACCACCCAGGCCGAGTATTCCACTTGCGTTTTCTGTACAGGCCAACCCGGATTCGGATTCCTCGTAAAAAAAAATGCCGTTTTCATGTATAAAAATACCGAATTAATTTTTTTTTTTTTTTCTTCATATTTTTCTACTGTTACAATTTCTTCATCACCCAGCTACCCGGCGGGTGATTTAAACGAACTAATACCTTTAGATACCTAAAATTTTGAAATTCTTTTCCCGTAAATACAGCATTAGACGAATGTTGTAAACTTTCGGAAAATATTCAGGTTCAGACCTGAAAATTTTTGAAAATTTGTTCGGGGAAAGCTGCACTCTTACGTACAGCGATCTTCGCTTGTAAATAAGTAAAAGATTAGATTAATCAAATCAATTTCGTTGC
Source organism: Liposcelis bostrychophila (assembly GCA_037577465.1). NCBI lineage: Eukaryota > Metazoa > Arthropoda > Insecta > Psocodea > Liposcelididae > Liposcelis > Liposcelis bostrychophila. The sequence continues at coordinate 9,267,729 of CM075209.1, forward strand.
CGTTGCGAAAAGCGCGATTTTGAAGCAAAGTCCAGGTGATTATCGTTATCAATGAGTGACAATTAAAATTTATCACATCACAATATTAATACATAATTTTTTAGTTCGTTTACCGTTGTTAATACTGATTTCTCTTTGGTGCCCGATACAGATCATCTAAAAAAATTTAAAAACGGTAAGAAAAAAAATTGGGTGGAAAAAATCCTGACATTTTTTTCGTTTCATTTTTTAAGAAGAAGCTTCAGTGAATACCGGAAGGAATGGCGGTTTTGTTTAATGTTCGATTTACGCGGTGCAAAAATCTTTAAGTTTTAGGTGTTCATCAAAACCCCTTTGGTGCATCCTGGAATTTTTAGTGCAAGTTTCAACTTGTCTAGAATCTGCTTATGTGCGGCTGGAAAGTAAATAAAAAATTGATGTCAAAAAACCTTTATGTCGTTTCTCGGGTTCTTATTTACTTATTGACACAAGTTGAAACTTGTACCGACATACAAGAATAATTCGAAGGAGATTGTTGGGTACCCCCGATTGTTTGACGAAACAGTCATTTCTATCAGTATTCACTAAAAATTTCTCATAATTCAGTTAACCGTGTACTAAATTTCCAATATTGGTAAATATAATTTTTCTCGTGTTAGATTCGCCGCCATGCCGATTCTTCCAACAATTACTCAGGATTACATCCTTAAAGGAGCTCACAGAACATTTCAAAAAGACGTAAACGTCGGAGAATTTGTCCTGAAAAACATCAGAGACCATGGAAACGACGTTGCATTGGTAATTACTTTGACTCCTTCAAAATTTTTACATCCCTAATTTTTTTCTCATAACATTTTCCGTAGATAGACTCCGGTAACGGAAACGGAATCACTTACAGTCAAATCTACAAAGAAGCGATCACAATCGCCGAAGTTCTCAGATCCAAAGGAGTAAAAGCCGGTGACGTAGTCGGATTTTGCAGTGAAAATCGGCTGGAATTTCCGGCGCCGGTTTTAGCTACTTTAGCCATCGGCGCGACTTGCGCCCCTTTGAACCCTATATACACGACGGACGAGTTAAAACATGCGATGTCGATATCGGAGCCGAGCATCGTGTTCTGCTCTCCTTTTACCGCTATGAAAGTGGACGAGGTTAGACCTTCGATAAAAAGTGTTAAGGAGTTAATCGTTTTCGGTGACATCGAATCGGATGACAAATTTACGTCACACAGAGAACTTCTCGAAAGGAAAGTGGACATAGACCGTTTTAGATTTGCACACGTTTCCGATGAAAGAGGAGATGTGGCCGTTGTGTTGTGTTCCAGCGGGACGACTGGTCTACCCAAAGGGGTGGAATTAACGCATAAAAATATATTGGCCTTCATAGAGTATTTAAAGTGAGTAAAAAAAAAAAAATGTAAAAGGTGTGTGTAGCTGTTCTGGCTGCAAGATATCGGGGTGGAGACTTGTGCATTAGGGTGGGTCGAAAATCAAAAACTTTGGATTTTCAAAATGCCTGATAGCGCAATCGCTGTGGTTTATCATTTGTAAAATTTTTTTCCTTTTCGAATTTTTTTTTAAGGCGTCTTGAGGGTGCGCAAGAGGCTCAAAGTCTTGGAAAACTTCATAAAGGGGTCGTACATAAATTACGTAAGCACATTTAGGGGGGGAGGGGGTCCAAATTTGACATCTTACTCATAAGCTAAGCATAGGCGAAATGGGATAAAGCGTGCAAAAAGGGCCTAACCCATGCTTACGTAATTTATGCATGACCCCAAAAAATGAAAATTCGACTTTCAAATTTTTGTGAAACAAGTATTGCTTCCTATCGGATTTTTAACGTAGATTTCGAAAATTAAGTCGGTTTACGTCTAGCTATTTCTGTTCCTGAGTTACTGTAAAAAAATATAAAAAGTCGAATTTTCATCCCTTAAGGGATTTTCCAAAACTTAGGCCCACCAAGATGCCGTTTAAAAAAAAAATTCGAAAAGGAAAAAATTTTTACAAATGATAAGCCACAGCGTTTGCGCTATCAGGCATTTCGAAATTCCGAAATTTTTGATTTTCGACCCACCCTATATGTGCATGTAGTGGTCTGGCTATCAATGAAGTTAAGCAGCGTTGATGCGGACCAGCTACTGGATGGGTGACCGCCACGGTCGTAATGCCGTTCATGCATAGTCTTTTAAACAGGTCAGGAAACTCCTACTGCACAGATTTTAATTCCACCCAATTACCACCCGTAGCGCCACTTGTATTCAGGACGCTTTTCATTGGTCGTTGCAATTTCAAAACAATTATGGAGGACTGAGATTATTTTGTTTGTAATCTTTGAGGTGATTTTTTTTTCTCAGTATTAAAAGTTAAATATAGTGCATACGCATAGAAAAACGCTTCTTGATTACTTTACTGGAGAAAATTCGTGGATATTATTGATGGCCGAAATATTACAGAAATATTACATTAGTTACAGAGGCAACTATAACCGGCTTGAATGTAGCGTCCCGGAAGATCGCTGCGCCATCTGCTGCCTGCTTTACCGAACTAAAATTCGTGTATTTAAGCCGGACACTTTCGGGGGGGTAAGTTTCCTGACCTGTTTAAAAGACTATGGGTTCATGTCCCGCTTAACTACGCGCATTTTAGTTCTAAAAGGGGTTATCAATGGAGCTGCGATCTTAAGAGACGCAACGTGTCTAATCGTTTTAGTTGGGACTCTCGTGGCATTGTTCCATTCGGTATTTTTTTTTATTACTTTTTTACGAAAAAAACAAATCAGAAAAATGACAACAAAAGAAAGTCGCCGCCATCGTTGTTTACAAATCTCGACGACCAATCAAAACGCGTCTCGCATACAAGTGGCGCTTACGGTGGTAGAAAGGAAGAAGTAATTTTCGCTTAGTTAAACGGGACAAGATCTCCCATGTATAAGGAATGAAAGTTTCTGGACCTGCCTATACGGCCGTGGTGACCACTAGAGAGCCTGATAGGAGAGAGGCGACATTCAAATGATAGCCCAAGAAAAAGTGTGTTATGAAATTGAGCTATAAAAAAATTAAACTTCGTTATAAAATTGTATAACCCGCCAAAAGGACATCTATTTATAATTCGTTATAAAATTTTATAACAAAAATTATTTCCAGTTTTTTTCTAAGTTTTTTTATTTTCTTCTAACGCTTCCCGAATTTTTCTATTTCTGTTTTTCTTTATTTTCGAGTCTTTGCCAAATTAAAAATACAAGAAATAAACCGAAAATTCGGAAAAATCTGGAAACTATAAGTCAAAATAATTGGCAACTTAAGAATTATATTGCCGCTTTTAAAAATCAGTTGAAAAGTGGTGTAGTGGATAAAGGCGGCTGGTAAGTCGACCACAAGGCTCGGGTTCTATTCCAAAAAATTGTAATTTCTTTTTCCTTTTTTTTCTCATGAAAAATGTTTAAAAAAGAGCCTATAAAGTCCCCATATGCTAAAAATAGTGCAATGCAAGCATAAAATTAATATATTGCTCAGTTAATGATTTTAATTATTAAAATTTATAAATAGTTAAAACATTTTATAACGCCCTTTTTCTTGCGAGCTCTCTCATTTGTCGAGTCCTCACGTGGTACATGGCGCTGGTTTTATATGGGGTGAAATGCTCTTCTTTTTTACAAGTCTCAACAGGATTTGTAACGTTCTAGCGTTTCACCCCATAAGAAAACCTACCTCCAGGTACCACTATAGATGCGAACTATAGCTCTGATATTCCTGATGTTGGTTGATTCGGGCACTATTAACTGTAATAAAAAAAAAAAAAATAAATAGCGCTTGGAGAGCGCAAGACGCCACTGAAGACTTGTCAACTGTGACACAGCATGGAATTTGAACTGACCTCCTCATTTTTTTAAGTCGTTGAGATAACAAAGAAATAATACAAAAAAATGTTTAGAACTTGAATACCGTCGTTTTGGGTTATATCGGACTGTTTAGGGTCCAGGCCTGGAGCCGTTCAGTCCAGGCCTGGAGCCAGTACGAAGAACGGATGCGTAAAATATGGAAAAATTTTGCAGATTTAATTGCAAAGTTTATGACGCTATCAATCAGCGATCGGCATTCTGCTGTTCTAAAATTGTTTTTTGAACTTTTTTTTTTTTTTTTTTTTTTTTTTTTTTTTTTAAGAGATCCGGAAGTAACTGGACCAAACGATTCTGACGTTTTACTAGGCCTTATCCCGTTTTTCCATGGATACGGATATGGAATCCTTTTGGTCGCTTTGACGGCAAAAGCTCAAATGGTGGTCATGTCTATGTTTGACGAGCAGCTGTTTTTAGAAACTATACAAAAATACAAAGTACGTTTCAGAGTTGCAACCTTCGGTTTTAAGGGAATTGGAAGTTCTTTTTAGCAGAGGTTCGAAGCCGATGTCGGTGCCAGCGCAGGTGCCAGCCGCGGCCGGCTAAAAAACTCAGGTCGGTGCCGAAGCTGGTGCCAGTCCTAGATAAGGGGTCGTACATCAATTACGTAAGCACATTTGGGGGGGGGAGGGGGTCCAAATTTGACATCTTACTCATAAGCTAAGCATAGGCGAGATGGGATAAAGCGTGCAAAAAGGGTCTAACCCATGCTTACGTAATTTATGCACGAGCCCTAATTTATTTTAAACTTGGTGCCACCGTCGGCGCTGGCGCCGGCTCCGCGGCTCCAACCAATTTTTACCGGCTTCGGACCACTGCTTTTTATTCGGTACCTTGAACCCCACAGAAGGCCCACTCCGTACCTGTTCATTGCATTACGTTCCTCATATTCGCTTCTTTTTAAAGGTCACCGTTTTATTCGTCGTTCCTCCTCTTGTCGTCTTCTTAGGGAAACATCCAATGGTATCCCAGTACGACTTATCCAGCATTCGAAATATCGGTTGCGGAGCTGCCGCTTTAAGCAAAGACGTTCAGATGGCAGCCCAAGACAGGCTGAAATGTCCTCCGATAAAACAGGGTTACGGCATGACTGAATTATCCATCGCTTGTTCTTTGGTTCCTCCTAACATGAACAAAATCGGTTCGTCCGGAGTCGTCGCACCCGGATTGGACTGCAAAGTCATCGATATTAACACCGGAAAACCTCTCCCTCCTCATAAAGAAGGGGAATTATGCTTCAAAGGTCCGTTCGTTATGAAAGGTTACCGGAAAAATCCGAAGGCGACTGCTGAAACCATCGATGCCGACGGTTGGCTTCACACCGGTGATATCGGTTATTACGACGATGACGGTTTCTTGTTTATCGTCGATCGACTGAAAGAGCTTATTAAATATAAAGGTTTTCAAGTTCCTCCGGCAGAGCTGGAAGCTTTGCTCCTGACTCATCCGGGTGTGAAAGACGCTGCAGTTATAGGGATCCCGGATGAAGAAGCTGGAGAGTTACCCTTGGCGTTTGTAGTTAGGCAACCTGACTCGAATGTTACAGCGGAGGAAATAAAAGCGTTTGTAGCGGGTACGTTCACTGAATTCCCCCCCTTTTTTAACCTTTTGATTTATTGGATTTTTATTTAACAGGTAAAGTTTCAGCACAAAAAAGGTTGCACGGAGGTGTGCGATTTATCAACGAAATACCGAAAAATATTAGCGGTAAAATTTTAAGGCGGGAACTCCGAGCTTTATTGCAGAAATCGAAATTGTAAAATAATTTTTTCAGGGTGTCTACTGGTCCTATATTCCTATAAAGTCCTATAAAAGTCCTATATTTTTCTTTTTGGTCCTATATACCTATAAAATCCTATAAAGTCCTATAATTTAACCGAAAAAAGTAATTTTGAGCAGGGGCACAACTGGTCCTATATTCCTAATTCAAAGTGAGCTAATTTTTCATATTTTCACTCAATTTTTCCAACAAATTTTCTCGCTCGGCCTTCGGCCTCGCTCGATTTATGCAGGTTGCCATAATTTAGATTTTTAAAGATTCCGAAAAGCGAGGAAAACCAATCATTTTGGGCTACGAACGATTCATAGTTTATGCTTTGATAATTGAAAAAGCACTTTGGGGAAATTTTCAAAGAAAGTTCAATGTTTCAGGAAATTTTTTCTTTAAATCTTGACGGCGGGGTTCCATTAGGCAATTAATTTTAAACTAATTCCAGTTCAAATAATTTTTAAGGTTTATAAAATTTAAAAATTATATTTTCGATTTTATGGAATCATTTTGTGGAATATTTTCGGGCTTATAGAGGATTCAAAAATTTTTACGTGTAGTCTAAAAATTTTTTACGTTTATAAAATTTTAAATTTTTTAGCTCTTAGCTTGGGGCGGATTTTCTGAACTACTCATATAACCTTGGGGACTTCTGAAAAACACTTGCAGAGGCTTGAACTTTTTTTTTGATCGGGATTTTTTGATCCCAAGATTTTTTATAAAAATGTTTTTGTAGAATTTTGTTTTACCTTTTTTAGTAATTACCCGTTTTACAAGTTTTACCTTTTTTCTTCTTCCTTCTTTATTTCTAAATTTTGGAGGACAGAATTTACCTCTAGAATTTTGTGTGCCTAAATTTTTTTCTCTTAAAAATGGCTTGTTTTGGGTCCTATATTTTTTGAAAAAATGGACCTATAAAGTCCTATAAAAGTCCTATATTTTAACTTTTATGAATCAGTAGACACCCTGTTTTTTTTTTCACTAAAAAAACTGTAATTACTTCGATAAAATTAAAAGTTGCACTCAAAAAAGTGTTTACTGGCTGGTGACTGGACGCAAAGTTTTACTGTTAACAAGTCCAGCGAATAATATAAAATTGACCGGTTAATTTTTAACGGTAGTCCATTGTTTAATATTTACCGGTAACAGTTACCGCTTAATTTTTAACGGCAATCAATTGTATAAAAATTACCAGTTAATTTTTAGCGGTAATTGATTGTTTAATATATACCGGTAAAAATTACCGGTTAATTTTTAGCGATAATTGTTTAATTTTTACCGGTAAATTTTAAACGGTAATCAATTGTGTAAAAATCACCAGTTAATTTTAAACGGTAATTAATTGTTTAATATATAACGGTAAAAATTACCGGATAATTTTTAGCGATAATTAATTGTTTAATTTTTACCGGTAAATTTTTAACGGTAATCAATTGTGTAAAAATCACCAGTAAATTTTTAACGGTAATTAACTGTAAAATTTTTACCGGTAAAAATTACCGGTTCATTTTTCATGGTAATCAATTGTTTAATACCTACCGGTAAAAATAAGCAGTTAATTTTTACCGGTAAAAATTTCCAGTTAATTTTTTACGGTAAGCAAAATTGTTTATTTTTTTCCGGTAATTTACGAATAATTCGAAAATTAACCGGTCAACCGGTTAAAAGGTTGAACTAATCGCTTGTCGGATATTTGAACAATTAACCGGTTAACCGTCCAACCGGATCTGGACGGAACGATTGTTCTTTCTGGTACTCCATTTACAGTGATAAAATGAACTTTCTTGACTTGTATTGTATTTTTAGTACCAGTTTCAACTCGTTTGAAGCAAATGCAAACCCGGAAAACAAAATCAGAGCTTTTCAACCGCAAATTTTTGAAAATCATTCTCCGGCTCCATACACAATCAATTGTGTATGGAGCCGGATTCAATTTGTCTGAATTCAGACAAATTGAAGCTTGTACTAAAAATTGCAGAATATGCACCAAAAAAGTTCGTTAGTTACCTGATTTAGATTTTTTGCTCATATTCACCAAATAAACAAAGAAATAGGCCTATTAATATTTATAAAATATTTTTTGAAACAGAAAACGGTAAAAATATTTTAAAGATATGGACAAAGATTTTAAAAAATATTCCTATTGTTTTTTGTTTCAAAAAGTATTTGCATAATATTTTTTTGCTTATTATTGGGAGTGTTTGGCAAAAGCAAAACAGTCATTCCTTCCTGTATTTACTGAAGTCTCTTAATTAAGCACACATTTTAGCTCACGTTGTACTGGCACCTAGTAAAATGCTTTTTTGAGTGAAGTGAGTAAATAAATAAATAACCAAGCAAGTAAACAGATAAATAAATGAATAAATAAATAAATAAATAAATCGATAAATTAAAGAGTTGATTGCTATTTTTATCCTCCCCGTAAATAATGATTACCTTTATTAACATCCTAAAAACAATACCTTCACAAAGCCGCTCTGGCTATCTAGCTCAGGAAAAAGTTAAAAGTAAAGTCCTATTTTCGATTAAAAAATTTTTTTAAAATTTTAATTATAAAATTATAATACAAAAATACATGTTCCCAATTATCACATTAAAAAAAAATGAATTGGATTTCAAAAAACGTAATTGCAATTACAATTTAGATTTTTTCATTAAAGCTCTAAGCTCCCTCCTTAAGATTTTACCACTGGGATTTTTCGGGATTTCGTTCACAAATTTGACTCCGCCGTGCAACCTTTTCTGTGGTGAAACTTTACCTGTTAAAAATTTAAAAAAATCATTAAATTAAATTAACGTCAATTTTGGATGAAAAAAAGAAAAAAATTCACGTTAACTTACCGGCCACAAAGGATTTTATTTCGTCAGCCGTAACTTTTGAATCGGGTTGCCTAACTACAAATGCAAATGGTAATTCTCCGGCTTCTTCATCTGGGATTCCGATAACGGCTGCATCTTTTACACCCGGATGAGTCAATAACAAAGCTTCCAATTCTGCCGGAGGGACTTGAAATCCTTTATATTTAATAAGCTCTTTCAATCGATCGACGATGTATAAGAAACCTTCATCGTCGTAATATCCGATGTCTCCGGTGTGAAGCCAACCATTAGGCTCGATCATTTCTTCCGTGGCTTTAGGATTATTCCTGTAACCCTTCATGACGAAAGGGCCTTTGAAGCAGAGTTCCCCTTCTTTATAAGGAGGGAGAGCTTTTCCCGTGTTCAAATCCACGACTTTGCACTCCATTCCGGATGCAACGATACCGGACGAACCGATTTTGTTGATTTCTAACCATGGAGGAGTCAGGACGCAGGCAATGGATAATTCAGTCATTCCGTAGCCTTGGACTATATTGTGACATTTTAATCTTTCAGCAGCTGCTAGTTGAGCCTCTTTACTGAGAGGTGCTGCGCCGCAGCCGATGTGTCGAAGGCTGGACAAATCGTATTGAGATACCAATGGGTGTTTCCCTAAGAAAACGATGAGAGGAGGAACGGCGAATAAAACTGTAACCTGTAAATTAAATTTTAAATTAAGAGTAGGCTTCAGTAAATACAGAATGGAATGGCTGTTCTGTCTAATACTCGATTTACGGGAAAAAAAATCGAAATTTTAAATATCTGACGAACTTTTTTGGTGCATCCTGAAATTTTTTTAATACAAGTTTCAACTTGTTTCAAGTAAATACGAACTTGGAAAATAAAATCAAAGCTTTTTCGGCTACAAACATTTTTGAAATGATTTTTCGGGTTCATTTACAATTCAGACAAGTTGAAACTTGCCGTAAATAGGGTTGCCAACTTTGAAATTCTGAATTAGAGTTGCCGAAATGCATTTTATAAATGCATTTCGACTACAAATATTTTTGAAATTATTTTCCGGTTGCATTTACAATTCAGACAAGTTGAAACTTGCCCTTAATATTCCATTGTACACCAAAGCGAAAACAATAAAAATATGTAGTCAAGTTACAACCTGTCCGTTGTTATGAAGCATTTTTGTTTTGCTATAATTAGAGAATGTCATGTAAATATATAAGTATATAAATATTGTATATAAATAGTATTTATATACAAAAATATACCGGAAAAAATATACAATGTATTTTTTCTATACCTCGGTATATTTTTAAAAAAACCTCATTTATTAGTCTAAATAATGCTGTGGAATAATCTTTTGCACGTTAAATCAAAGATTAATTAATATTGAGTGATATAAGAATATAAAATATTAATGGAAACTGGTAAAAAATTAAATAAGATGGATTAATTAAATCAATACAACCTCCATTTTGAGCGCCATTTTCAAAAAGCCCCATTAACAAATATGGCTGGTATCAAGTAGAATTTACATCATGTTGGCGCATTATTTTATTTTGCTGTTTTTTTTTAAAATTTAGGATGAATACCAACCCGGAAAAAAAAAGAAAACACCCCGTTTGAGCTTGATTCTTAAAATTTATTCAATAAAATATGATTAAAGTGTGATTAAATTATAAGAAAGAAATAAAAATAAAAAAAACACCATAAATACCAGTCTGGTATTTATTTCCGTATTTATATACGTATTTATATACGTATTTATATACGGTATATATACAAAGCCTTCGTATACCGTATATTTATGTTCTCTAGCTATAATTAGAGAGCCTAGAAGGAGAGAGTCGCAAACTCCAAGTATCGCACCAACAAAGACTTCTGCTCTAAATAGGAAAACGACCAATCAGATACCAGCTTTGAACAATGCAATCCAATGAAATTGGCGGAAAGCGGAAAACAACCAATCAGAGAGCTCTGATATAAAATGCGGCTCTCTCCTTCTAGGCTCTAGCTATAATACATTCCGATTTTGTTGCAAGACAAAACTTGTTCAAGACATTTCCTTTTTCTCCGTAAAGATTAAAAATATTTTTGCCTCTTTTTCCGTAATGAAGGAAGATGACCCCCCTCCCAATTAATTTTGAGTTCTCCGAAGCTTAGTTTTCTTTAAGAGTGTTTGTACCTTATAATTTTGTAGAGCTTCTAAAAACTGTCGCTCTTCGAATTTGGACATAACGACGATTGGAGTTTTTGCTGCTAGAGAAACTAGAAGTACTCCCCAGCCATATCCATGAAAAAACGGAATAAGACCTAAGAGAACGTCATTTTCATTGGCTATTGCTGACAGATTGGGATCTCTGAAAAAAAAAAAAAAAAAAAAAATTATAAGATCTGCCCCTTGGCATCTTTTTAACTATTCTGTCCGTTCTTCAAAAAAAAACTTCTTAAGAGAGAGAGACTTTGGCCTCAAAATAAAAAAAAACAGAAATGGCAAACCGCTCCGAAAATCAAAACGGTTCGGTTCGGCTTCTTTTTAAATTAAAAAGTTAAAATCGGTTTGGTTTCGGTTAAAATGTTGTCCACCAGGAAAAGTTCAGTTCAGTTTGGGTGTCGATTCAAAATTTTTTGAATACGGTTCGGTCCGGTTCGGTTTTTGAAATTAAGTGAATTTGGGTTCAATTTTTGGCTCGGTTTTTTTTTTATGAATCCGGTTCGATCTTTTTCTTGAACCTGATTCGGTTCTGTTTTCGGTAAAAATCGGATTACAATCGAAACAAACACCCGGTTTCGGCTCTGTTTTTGGTTTTTAAAAAATCCGGTTTTCGTTCGGTTTTTAGTAGCAAACAGAATTTTTTTAAAAAGCAAGAAAACGGTTTTAATTCAAATCTGATCTTCGGTTCGGTTCCTTTCCTTTAAGGTTTTTTTTTTTTTTTTTTTGTTTTTTGTTTGTAAAAATAATCTTGTTTCTGTACGGTTCGATGTTTTTTCCTAAACGGTTCGGTTTCGGTCCGGTGTTTTTTTAATAAACGATTCGGATTCAATATCGGCGGAGGTTTTTTCTTTTCCTGATTTGAGTTCGGTTTGGTTTGGTTTGGTTTTTCTGAGACAAAAAACCCGGTTTGGTTCGGCCTCTTTTAAAATTGAAAAGTTGGAATCGGTTTGGTTTCGGTGAAAATGTTGTCCACCAGGAAAAGTTCGGTTTGAGTGTCGATTCAAAATTTTTTGAATACGGTTCGATTCTGTTTTTGAAATTAAGTAAATTTGGGTTCAATTTTGTTTTTTTTTAATTTTTTAATTTTTTTTTTTAATAAACCCGGTTTGGTTTTTTTTGAATCCGGTGCAGTTCTATTTTTTTAAAACGAAAAAATCTGTGTTTTCGTTAACGAACACCCGGCTTTAATTCTGATTTTGGTAAAAAGAAGGAAAAAAAAAACGGTTTTGGTTCGGTTTTTAGTAGAAAACCCCGGTTGTCGTTTTGGTTTTAGTATAAAACCGGATTTTTTTAAGTATGAAAAAAACGGTTTTAGTTCAATTCTGTTCTTCGGCGCGGGTTTTTTCTTTTCCTGATTTGGGTTCGGTTCGGTTTAGTTTTTCTGAGACAAAAGACCCGGGTTGGGGTTGGTTCGGTTCGGTTCAGTTTGCCATCCCTGAAAAAAACTTTAATGGACATTACACGGAAGCTAAAAAAACTGGCACTGGGAGTGCCAGTTGAGCAACTATAACAGTTAGCAATAGCTAACAAGTGTGCGGAAGTCGCGAAGGGTCGTTATCTATTGCTAATTTGTCGAACGTCAATTTGAACCTGACATTGTCAAGTTTAAATTTGTCAATATCCCAGGTTGGAACTTGACGAGGTAATTCCAATGTTGGAATTCGAAAATTCCTACCAAAAATGCGACTAAAAAATAACTTTAAGAAAACCAGTCGAATATGACCCTTTTTCGATCAAGAATGATCAAAAATAATGAAGAAAAACCAAAATTGATCAAAAATGAATAATCGAAACCCCTCGCGACTAAAAATGACTAAGACTGAAGTCAAATTTGATCAGTTTTAGTCATATTTTTGGTAGGGATGTCAGACTAGAACTGGACAAAGTCGGGTTTAAAATCGATAATGCTAAGTGTGAACCTATCAATTGTCAGGTTCAAACTTGACAGTCGACAAATTAGCTATAAACAATGACCCTTCAGGGCCTCCGTCCGTCCAAGCAAGAGGATAATCGCTTCCATAGCATCATTGCTGACACCTTTTTTTTTTGACCCGCACCTACGTTTGCTCTCTTTTAAATTGCTTCAGTAATTAACACAACCTTTTCTTTTTTTTTACTTACACGAAATATTCTACAAATGCCAAAACATTTTTATGAGTTAATTCCACGCATTTCGGCAAACCGGTCGTCCCGCTCGAACACAAATTAACGGCCACGTCTCCTCTTGCATCAGACACCGGAGCATATTTAAAATTATTGACGTTAACAGGCCTCTTGAGGAGCTCTCTATACGACGTGAATTTTTCATCTGATTCAACTTCTCCGAAAACAATTAGCTCCTTGACACATTTCAACGAAGGACGAACTTCATTTAATTTGACGGCGGTGAAAGGAGAACAGAACACGATGCACGGTTGCGATATTGACATTGTGTGAATAAGCTCTCCGGTCGTGTAGATCGGATTTAAAGGAGCGCAAGTAGCTCCAATCGCTAACGTGGCCAAAACCGGAGCCGGAAATTCGAATCGGTTTTCGCTGCATATCGCTACCGTATCCCCGGGTTTGATTCCTTTCGATCTGAGAACTTCGGCGATGGTAATCGCTTCTTTGTAGATTTGTAGGAAAGTGACTTTGTCTCCGCTGGTAGAATCTATCTGGAAATGTTCGAATTAAATAAATTAGGATGCAAGATTTTGTTTTAATTTTTTTTTTTTAAATTAATTACCAAAGCGGGGGCGTTGCCGTAGCCTTTCACGCGGCTCAAGACGAATTCTGCGGCGTTTACATCCTTAAGAAAGGTTCTGGGAGGTCCTTTGAGGATGTAGTCTTTAGTGATGACTGGAAGAGACATGGCGGCAATCTAAAAAAAGTTTCGGAATTTTAAAAATTATTGATTTGGGCGTCGATAGCCATAATGTAGTGAAAACAATGTAGATGCGATGGTAATGCAAAGTGATGCAGAGAGGTTTCACTTCATAAAGTTTTAATATGCAAAAGTAATGCAAAAGTAATGCATATAATGTAAAAGTAATGCAAAAGCGCTTATAATGTAAAAGTAATGCCAAAATTTATATAATGTAAAAGCAATGCAAAAATGCATATAATGTAAAAGTAATGCCAAAATGCATAAAATGTAAAAGTAATGCAAAAATGCCTATAATGTAAATGTAATGCAAAAGCGCGTATAATGTAAAAGTAATGCAAAACTGCATATAATGTAAAAGTAATGCAAAAATGCATATAATGTAAATGTAATGCAAAAGCGCGTATAATGTAAAAGTAATTGCGAAAATGCATATAATGTAAAAGTAATGCAAAAGCACTTATAATGTAAAAGTAGTTCAAAAGCACTTATGATGTAGAAGTAATGTAAAAGTAATGCAAAAATTTAAAATTAATGCAAAACTGGATATAATGTAAAAGTAATGCAAAAATGCATATAATCTAAAAGTAATGCAGTGTAATGCAAATTCAAGTGTACACCGAAAAGCATGAATGAGTAACCCCTCCGTAAAAATGTTTTAAAAACGAATCAAATTGGAAAGAACAAAACAAAAATAAACACTCAAATCAGTAAACGAAATCCTGTGCGTACCGGTATCGTGTTTCTATGAATTATTTAAATCGTCCGTCAAAAACATTCCGATAAAAAACATTTTTCTAATCAATCGATGAATCAAGGTAATAATAAGCAAACACTTAACGTTAAAATAAAAACCTGAGCTGGCTTTGAATGAAAATATTTCTTCGTTTTACAATCTCTGCTCAAAATATTAAATTAAAAAAAAATTAAAAAAAAGTATCCTACCGAATCTAACCGAAATAAAATCCCATCACTTTCACAACACTCCACTCCACATACTAAACACACAACTTTAGCTGAGGATTTCAAGGCTGTTTAAAGTGTCAAGGGCGTATCAACGCTCATCATGACCAAACATCACAGCCAATTAACAGTTGCATAAAAAATATATGAATTCACGGAATACGATATGATTATTAATTTTTTTTTGAACTTACGTGTTAAAAAAAATTATTTCTTTTCGCTGCAGGAAGAAATGCCGGTGAATGAGCACAATCTCGAAAAAACATATGCGATTCAATTATAGTAAATGTTGTTCTGCGATAAAATTAAATTGTAAATTGTCATTGCCTGATAACGGAGCACATGGACTTTGTTTGAAATCATTCGTTAGCAACAAACGGAATTGACTTTATTTATCTCGCCCTTTGCCACACTATAAAAATAATAATTATGATGCATAAAAAAAAATAATAATATTATTATAAAAAAATAAATAAATAAATAAAATAAAAAGAGATGTGCGAGTCAGACTCGCATCGTGAGAAAGTGAAACTTCGTGGGACGCGTTACGCGGACAATGTTTTATAATTATACGCGTAACAAATAAATTTAAAAAATTTAAACCATTAAAAAATTTTTAGCCTTTAAAAATTTATTAAATTTTTAAATTTAAAAATTACGAGTTACGCGTTACGAGTGACGCGTTACGCGGCCGAACAATGTTTAAAAATTATCTGCGTAACAAATAAATTTAAAAAAATTAAAACCTTTTAAAACGTTTTTATTAGCCATTTTTTAGCTGCTCTGTTTAAAAACTTTTTTAGCCTTCTAACGCATAACTCGTAACGCGGCTACGCGTTCAAACAATGTTTTAAAATTATCAACAAATAAATTTTAAAAAATTTAAACCTTTAAAAAATTTTTCGCCTTTAAAATTTTTTTTAAAATTTAAAAAATAATTTAAGCCGCGTTACGAGTGACGCGTTACGCGGCAGAATAGTGCTTAAAAATTATTTTGCGTAACAAGTAATTTTTAAAAAATTTAAGCCTTTAAAAATTTTTTGGATTTTAAAGCCATAAAAAATAATTTAAGCCGCGTAATTAGTAACGCGTTACGCGGCCGAACACAGTTTAAAAATTATCTGCGTAACAAATAAATTTTTGAAAATTTAAAAATTTTTTTAATTTAAAAAAAACAATTAAAGCCGCGTTATGAGTGACGCATTACGCAGACAAAAAATGTTTAAAAATTATACGAGTGTTTAAAAATTTTAAAAACGTATAAAAATTTATCTCCGCAACAAATAAATTTTAAAAAATTTAAACCTCTTAGCCGCGTGACGCGTGGTCATTTCACTCCCCTTTGCGATGAGAAGTTTCACTTCAATAAAATAAATAAATAAGTTTTCTTGAAACCCAGCGAAACAAGTGACGTGCTTTAAACGTAAAAAAGACGTCATAGGGCATGGTCGCATTCTGGACGTCAAAATGACGTCTTTAAGTAAGACCGATAATAAAATTTCAGTGGATGACGTCAACAAGACGTCTTATTGACGTATAATAGAAATGGCATTAGCATTCCGAAATCGAGGCGACGTCAATAGGACGACAATAAGACGTCACCCATGAGCATAAGACGTCATCTTGACGTCGAAAATCTCGTAAAAAAAGTTCCGAAAAATGACCATGTCGGATGACCAAAATGTGATGCTTCACCATGACGTCACCTTTTTCGTTGGGAAATAAGGATTTTTAAAGCTGTCGGTTCGCCTGCCAAAAGAGACATGTTAAGACGCGCGCAACGATTTTTTCTCAAATCGAGCGCGTCTTTTGGCAAGAAAGCAGACACCTTAATTTAATTTAATTTTTTTCAAAAATATTATTAAACGTCTAAGTATTAAATTTATTTTTAATAACGATATACAAATTTTTTTTGGCAAAAAAATATATAAGCGGAATTGAAATTTTAAGCTCCCTAGAAGACGAAAAATTTGCTTGGTAATTCATTTTAAATACGCAGGCAAAAGGTCTTACTTCAACTTTTAAGTACGGTAAAATATTTATAACAATATTTAAATTTTTTCTTAAATATTTTTTTGAATTATTTATTGAAGACCAGCTTCAATCACTAACATTTTAATTTCTTTGAACAACTCGGAGGGAAAATTTCCATAAATATATGTGAAAAAATAAAATTTAATCGATTTACTAATTAATTAATTAATCAATTGAACATAAATTCTCATCCAAATCTATAATTAGCGTTAACCTCGGATTTTAAGATACAAAATCCCTATGTTTAGCTTATGGATATCTTTTTCAATTAATTAATTCATCCAGAATTAACGTCAATCACGATTGGTCCAAAACATTGGGCCCTTAACATATTAATTTAATAAAATTCTTCAGAAATTAAATTAATTATAATTTTTTTTTTCTTTTAAGCGTATAATGGCCGGAATCAAACGACGAAGGGACCAGCCTTGGGAAACGGATTTTCGTCTTATTATGTTTCGCCTCATCATACGGTACTTTCGCGAATGTTTTCTAAGTCGCTTTCCGAGAGGACGATGTCATCGTGATTCCGAAACGTTTCCGAATAAGACGGAGGCAATTGTAAGGATTGGTTGTCTCCGAATAACGATTCGTACGTCGGAGGAGGAAGAGAGGATACAGGCGACGGTAAGTTGAAATCTTTGCTGTTGGTTTCCGAATCCATGTCGATTAAACTCGGGGTGCTGAAACAAAAGACAAAAAAATTAACAGTAGTAAGGATGACTGGTTGACGTCATGAAGACGTCGACCATATACGTACTGGAGACGGCATCAGGCATCGTCGCTTTTTTACGAGACTTAGACATCAAAATGACGACATTAACTCATAATATTTTCTAAGACGATTTATGACGTCATATTTACGTCACAAAGACGTAACTATATACATTTTAGAGAAGGCGTCAGGCATCGTCGCTTTTTTATGAGATTTAGACTTCAAAATGACGACATTAGCCCCTTAATATTTTTGATGACGATTAATGACGTCAATAGGACGTCATATTGTGATATTACTGACGTCATAAAGATCATGACAAAGACATTTCGAAAGCGAGATGACGTTATTGGGCATGATCACTTTCCGGGACCATTTTACGATGTCATTACGCATGACCGATAACACCCGTCATTGAATGACGTCTTATTGACGTCATAACCGTAATGACGTTTGTATTTCGAAAGCGAGTTGACGTCAATACGACGTCAGGTCGTATTGACGGAAGATTTCATAGAAACACAGTAATATCGTCGATCGTATCTCGACGTCATTTTGACGTCAAAAATCTCGCGTAAAATACCTGATGCCGAAAATCTGACGTCGCTGCCATGACGTCATTTTTTTTTTTTTGTTCTGGGATTATTTCGGTTTTTCATTCAGAAAATTTTGACAATATTTCGTCGTGTTATTTACCTTACGAAACTATTTGGGGTCAGCATTTGTTCATGTTGAGCTCGCACTACGCTTTCTCCTAATTCCAGTAAATCTAATCCGGTAGTGTCGGCTTGAAATTGAGCAAAAACAGTCCCGTCAACAACCAGCATTCGACCGTAGGGCAATAAAATAATTGTTGGTGTTGATGCACATTGATTTAGATTATAATCAGTTCCTGTTTGTCGAGATTCTATGTTATTAGCTGTAAAAAAAAAAATAAAAAAATAAATAAAATAAAATAAAATAAAATAAAAAATAATAAAAAAAATACTGTAAATAATTTTTATAAATCAAAATTAGATGGATTTAAACGGATTAATGGAACTAAGTACCGTGGATTGGGGTGAAGTTGAAAAGGTGGGGTGAAGTTGAAAGGAATTCAAAACAAAATTCTAGGTTTATTTTAGGCACTAAAAATAAAATTTATTTATTTCATTAAGTAGATATTGTTTTTGGAATACTTAAGTAAAAAATTTTATTTTTTGTGCCTAAAATACACCTAGAATTTTGTTTTGAATTTCCTTTCAACTTCACCCCAATCTACGGTACTGCTTTAATATTAAAATTTTAACTTTAAAGACTTTAATTAAAATTTTGACCTTTTTTATCAAAAATTTTAAGTTTTTTTTTTTGTGCCAGGAAAAAAAAACGATATTTTTATCAAAAAATTCGAATTTTTTCGACCGAAAAACGAGCGAAAAATTGCCTTAAAATTTTTAAATCGTTTCATTGTTTAAATTCAACAATTTTAGGGCAGTACCCAAAGGCGTAGTCCTAAGTAGGGATATGCCCCCATATCCCAGTATGATTTTTTTTTAATAGGCTCAATAAGCTATTAATTAATTTGAAAATATTCAACAAACCTGAATGGCAACAACAATTCCTATGACAAAGAGATCGACAACATGGAGCACCCCAACAACAATATGCTAATATAAAAATTAAAACAGTAACCATAATGAGTATTGCTACCAGTCCTTGCCCTTGTTGATTTGGACTCGGTGGATTTAATCCTGTTGGATTTGACCCCACCTTTCCTGAAAAGAAAAAAAAAATATTGAGCATAAAAATCAATCTTTCAACTATGTGCGCCGGAGGTCAGCTGACGTATCTCCATCATAGACGAAATTGGAGATAAACGGTTTTGAATTTTTTCAAAGTCACGTGACAAAAGACTACTTGCATATGTAGACGTAGACTTGTGATCACGTGATTTTAAAGAACTGCAGTCAGAACAGACTATCTCCAATTGTACTTATGATGGAGATACGTCAGTTGACATTCGTCGCACGGAATTAAACTGCCAATCTCGAGAAATCTATTAATCCATCAAATTAATTTAATTTTTTTTTTTTTTAAATAAGACAAATAAAACACCTTTGAGATTTAATTGTTTTATTAAGGTTGATCAATTTTTTTTTTTTTTAAACTTACCATTTAAATTAGAATGCCTTAAGGCCTCCATTTCTTCTCCGATTCTGAAAATCTTTGGACTTATTTGCTGCCCTGGCTCATTTAAAAATTCCATGATTTTAAAATTTCAAATCCTCTTTTTATCATGAACATGAAAATTTAAAAATTTCCGGATCCGATCTTCGACTCCTTTCAGGTATCCTCATCGTCAACTGATATCTCATACTGAAAAGAAAAACGGAAAAAACGAATCTGATAAATAAATACCCGTAGAAAAATTTTTCATTAATATTCACTTGTTATTCAAGACAATGAAAGCCTGAACGATTTTAATTTGAACAATAGGTTTTAATAAACGTTGAGTAATCCAGTTCTTACGAGTATATACCAATTTGGCAGTCGGTTCCGATCACGAGCTTAATGGGGAAAAAACAAAAATTTAATTCACCTGGTGACAAAAATTCAAATTTTGGCCCTTGACTTGTTTGTTACATGTTACGGTGCGTTATTGAGTAACAGAGATCAACAAAAGACCATCAATGATAAAAAATTCCAAATTTAATTCTTTTTTTTTTTTTTTTTTTTTTAAACAAAAAAAAGCTAATTTTATCGGATTCATTCAAACCATCAAACATGAAATCTGTGGTTTTTCGACAGGGATTGTTTGCGGCTGTTTTTATTTTCAGTTGTCACGACATTCGGGGAAAAAAAATAGTTTAAAAGTTAAAGCACGTATACTATGCAAGCATGATCGTTGCAAGATATATATAAAAGGCAATAAAGATTTGGAAAAAAAAATGCATATGATGCAGCTTTCTTCACGTACTGGATTGCGAAAAAAATTTTATGACGCATCATAGTTTTCCATCTTCCCGCAGAAAAAAATATAAATATATATATATATTTTTTTTTTCTAAAATTTTAGCACTAATACGAAAAAAGGAGACGTAATAATGACAAATATCGTATTGTATTCAAAAACAATTGACAGTCACAATGTTCTGAAATGATAAATAGCTTCCTTATTTTTTTGACGTTATTTACGAGGTAAGATCAATATGAGATACACGTTTTTATTTTAAAAATGGAAGGAAATTATAATCCGATCAGCTGTCATCATTTTTTTTTTCTATTTCCATAATTTTTGAACGTCGATATCGACCTATTTCTATTTATTAACACAATTATGCAAGTACTTTATCATCGTATTCATAAAAAAAAAGAAAAAACGACTTAAGGGATTCCTTAAGAAGCGAAACTCCAATTAATTTAGTTTTAGTTTTCATACCCAGTTTCAACTTGTTTTAAACAGGCGAAGACCTGCGCGGCATTTAAGCAAAGCCCCGGGGGGGAAGGGGTGGAAGCAGAGGAATCATTCAGATATTTTCGGATTTACAAATTTTGATCCCCTCCCTCTCTTGTCATTATCACATATACTACCTTTCAAAAATTACGTTAGATTCAGAATAGCTCTCCCCCTCCCCCTTTCGAGCAAACAGTTTTATAATAGGCTTTCCGATTCTCAAATTTCTAGGCTTTCCAATTTTCTTAACAATTACACGGCCGTATAGACAGATCCGGAAACTCTTATCCCTTATACATGGGAGACCTTGTCCAGCTTAACTACGCAAAAATGAGTTCTTCCTTTCTACCATCGTAAGCGCTACTCACGGCCGTATAAACAGGTCTGGAAACTCCTATCCCTTATACATGGGAGATCATGTCCCGCTTAACTACGCCAAAATTAGTTCATCTTTTCCACCACCGGAAGCGCTACTTGTTAGAGAGCCGCTTTTTGATTGGTCGTTGAGATTTGATGCCGGCCATGGGAGCACACAGTTTATATGGCCATGGTCCCAACTTATATGATTAGACATGTTCCGGCTCTCTAGATCGCAGCGCCGCCAGTGGCCAATTTTAGAACTAATTTTGGCGTAGTTAAGCGGGACATGATCGGCATAGGAAGTTTCCGGACCTGTTTATACGGCCGTGGCGCTACTTGTACGAGAGACGCTTTTTGATTGGTCGTTGAGATTTGTAAACAACGATGGCGGCGCACGGACGTATATGCGTCTAGACGGTCGTGGTCCCAACTTAAAACGATTAGAAATGTTACATGTTGCGTCTCTGACGATCGCAGCGCCATCAATGGTCCATTTTAGAACTAAAATGTGCGTAGTTAAGCGGGACATGAACGGCGTGGGAAGTTTCCGGACCTGTCTATACGGCCGTGAACGATTTCTTTCGTGGTGAAACTTGTTCATCTGAAGAGTTCGCATCAGTCATCTGTCTACTGCCACCACGATTCAATATTTCCGCTTATGCTTGACTTATAAATCGATGATCGCTTAAATTTCACTCTTAATAATAATAACAACTACCGGTAAAACACAAAAACCTCATCATTTTTCGGTCCTGAAAATACCTAAAAATAATGGGCTAAAATTTTTATTATAATCTTGAAAGCTTATAAAAACAAAATGCTAACATTGACTTCATGCAAACCATCTCTCCTCCAGTCAGCATTTCTAGTACGGGGCCATTCAAATATGACGTCATCATTTTTTGAGGATTTTTGGACCCCCCCCCTCCCCCCAAAAATGATGACGTCATATTTGAACGACCCCTACCCCAGAGGTGTAAGAAGATAAGGGGCCAATCTAGCTTTACAATCGCATCATTTTGGAAATGTTTTACCCCCTTCCATCCTCGTCAGCAAAAAACAGGTCTTCGCCTATCGAGATTTGACTTTGCGTCTGCATTTTAAAGACCATCTTCCCCTTCTAAAGAGCTCACATAATACTTTAGTGTCAAGGTCTCCAATCAAATCGTATACAATTTATTAAATTTTTAAAAATGGGAAATATTTTCGAACAGGGAAGCAACAATATTACTCAAATTAACTGGTACTGAATTGAAACTATTTACAATTAAAAGCTCCTGAAGCAACCAATTCGTAAAAATTGAAAGCTTTACAAATGTTTTGAAGACATTTGCATTCCGTTATTTAGAAAGGATCAGGGGATTTTGCTTAAAAGAAATCTAAGGTTGAGCATTGCTTAAATTAATGGCCTTTAGCAAACTAAGACAAGCTTACGATTTTAAACTTAAAATTACTGTGATTCTTTTTTTTTTCGTAACTGAGATTGACATCAGAATTATCCTTTTTCAAGTCAAATCAAATCTGGAAAATATAAATAACCGATTCAATTTCATTTAATTTACAAATCATAAAATATGTGTACACAAAATGACTTGTTTACTTAAGACATGAAAAAAAGATTTATAATGATTTGAAGAAAAATAACGCCAAATTATTTATATCTTTAGTGCCAAATTGTTACTTTTTCACCCCCATAAAATTGTCTTATTTCAGTGCCAAACGAGTCCATCCCATTTCTTGAAAAAAAAAAGTAAATAAATAAAAAATAAACAATTCTTTAGGAAAAATTTCCCTATGAAAAATATTCAGATTGCAATTATATTTTAATACAATCTGGTTTAAATTTCCACACAACATTAAAAACTCACCCATGAAGAATATCACTTTGATATAAGAAAATGATTTATTTTTATCATTAAACTAAACTCCCTTATGTGTATCATGCAGAAGCCTAGTGCAGTATCTTTCATTCTCCCCTTATCAATAAAAAACACACACTTACCTATTTTTTTTATGTCCGTATATTTTTTAAAATTAAAGGAGATTTCAAAGTATCCGAAAATAAAAAAAATGAAAAAAATATATGTATAAAATCAATTTTTTCCAACGGGCGGAGAATCACAACAAAAACTCAAATCACTAGTCAAAAAAACCATCATGTGGAAACATCGATTTCAGCAGAACGAACTTCGTCGTTGAACTGAAATGGCTCACTGAATACTGATAGAATGCGAGACTTTTATCGCTGGGAAATTTTTAAATGAAAGCCATGTTGGATATACCGTTTATGCGCTTGACAATCTTTTTAAAATTTCTAAAATCGTTTTTGTATGCGTTATTCAGCAAGGCTAGAAGGGTTTTGCAATAATGTGTTAAACTTTTTTTAATGAGGGGATTTCATTTAAAAAAAAAAAAAAAAATTAATTCCTTTTAACATTCAAAAATATTTTATTTATCAAAAATAAGAGTAACTATAAAAAAAAAAAAAAATAAATATGTTAATTTTTTTCTATGAGACTCGCGTGTCATTGGAGAGACCGAAAGGCGCCGGCGTCACGTCCTCAAATAACTTTTCATAATTAATTTTTCCTAACTTTCTGGGATTCGATCTTTTATCCATGAATGTAATTTAATTAAACATTCTCGTTTTATTTCGTGCAATGCATTTTTCCCTGTGTGAAATTCACCTTTAACTCCTAATTTCTCTAAGGACTCAAAAGACTCTTTACCCCATTCGAAAGGGACTAAATCATCACGAGCTCCATGCCATTGAAATAAAGGGGGCAAGATTTCGTTGTGCTTTTTCAAATCTTCAAATAATACAGATCCGTCATTTATAAATGATGACAGTGCAAAAACACCTGCTACTTGAGGTAAACTCCTGAAACCTAAATGGAAAGACATTGCACCGCCCATTGAAAAACCACCTAAAACTATTCTGTTTAATGAGATTCCGCTACTAACTTCAGTTTGGACTAAATTATTTAATTCTTTAGCCATTTCATCTATCGATGTCAGGTCTTCTTTTACAAATTTTGATATATCGGCTCTGTCGAACCATACATTGCTAGGCTAGAATTTAACAAATGATTTACTATTTCGTAAAAGAAAAAAAAAATGACCGAATATATACTTACTTCACCTCCTAAAGGTGTATAAGGTCGATATGGTGCTGTTGGAAAAATAATTTTTATGTGAGGAAAATTAAATTCTTTCATTTGATGATGCACCCATTCTTGTACTCCTGGTCCTGTGTCACCTGAAAATAATTTTTTTAGTTAACAAGATAAGGTTAGAATCTAAAATATTCATTTTTTTCTGCATTATCACCTGAGCCGTGAAGAAAAATGACTGTTCCTGTATGATTTTTACCGGTTTGAGCGATTATTTTAATGGGATTGAATAACTTTGCAGCCATTTTCTGCAGAAAGTTTTTTATCTTAATTAACTTTGTTGTTTACTAATTCGAAAATATCTCATGAGGTTATGTACCGTAAGAATGGGCAAACTTGCTAAACTCCATCGCTTTTAGATCTTTAAAAAACTAGTTTTTTTTTTTAATTTTGGTCGAATCTGATTCTTATAATTGTTTTATCCCAAAACTTTTCATTTTACAGTTCCAATTATTTCAGTCTGGATAATTTTTTTATTTAAAAAAAATTGGGTCGAGATGATCCCGCTTTACCCTACCTTTCTTGATTTGGCAACACCGATCGTGGCGGATCGTGGAATCAGAAAAATATTCCCGCTTTCTCGTGTAACTAACCTGTACCGGGCACAAAAAAAAGTAAATATCGTTGAAAACGACTGAAAAAATTTTTTTATTTTAACATTTTAACAGTTTAATAATAATTTTATCTATCGCGTTTTATTCAGTTTAATGCTGCTTAACCGTTTTATAAAATGGCCTAGTGTTTTTATCGTTTTTAGCTTGAAATTAAATCATGGCTGATACAAGTGAGAAGGAAGAAAAGGGTACTGACGTTTCCAGCCAAAGTCAGGAGCCTGGAATGCAACAAATTGAGAAGTCAAACGCTCCTGTTCCTGAAACTTCAGATGAGGAACTGGTCGAAAGTATTTTGTCCCCTAACCCAATTACTAGTAACACAATCAATGCATCAAAAGCAACTGAAGAAAAAACTGAAAAAGCGAGTCAGGAATGTCAATCAGAATCAGAAGCAAAAGATTCAGATGATGAAGTAGTTGTGCGGAAAAAAAAGTCCAGTTTTTTCAACAATCTTAATGACTCTGACGATGAAATGGATGAATCACCAAAAACTGAAGGAAAATCTCAAGAAAACACTCAGGAATCTCATTCAGAATCAGAAGGACAGAAAAATGATGAAGTGGACGTTCCAAAAAAGAAGTTTAGTTTTTTTAAAAATCTTAATGATTCAGATTTCAGTGACAGTGAAGAAGAATCAGTTAATGTTCAAAATAAAGAACCCTGTAAAAATCGGAACTTAACTGAATCAGGAAATGAAATGGATTCACAAGATAAAAATGCAGATTCCGAGTCTGAGACTAAAAATTCTGACGACGAAGAAAAAATTAGGAGGAAAAAGCTTGAAATGCTTGAACAGTTTCATGGGTCCGATTCGAGTGGTGAGGAAGCATTGATTCAAGAAGAAAAAACTAGTCATAAGAAAAAGGAAAGAAAAAAGAAAAAAAAATCAAAACCGGAGGAAGATGAAAAATTAAAAATTTACAGTGAGACTCAGCGACTGATGAGAGAAAAAGAAATTTCTCTGCCTTATCATAAACCAAAACAAAGGACGTTAAAAGAGTTTTTAAATAGAAAAAAAAGAACTATAGTGAATGTACCTTTGACATCTGCAAAAAAAATGCAGGATGTTTGGAAGGAAATTGAAGAGAGTACACAAAGTGTTAGTCAATTTTTTAAATCTGATTCAGAAGGGGAAACTGAAGAGAGTAAAAATTTTGAATTTAAGTTGAATGGCGAGGATTCAAAATTGACAGGAAATAACGAGGGTTTGAAAACTGCAGAAAGTAGTGAAGATTTAAAAATCACAGAAAATATTGAAGGTTCGAAAACTAAGGAAAACGATGAAGACATCAAAACTGTAGAAAATATTGAAGGTTCCAAAATTGAAGAAAAGAATGATGATTCTGAAATGGCTGAAATTAGAAACGAAGAATTAAATAAGGAAGAATCTTTTGTGGATAGAATTAAAAGAAATTTAAACTTTGAAGAAAATATTGGTGATATAAATAAAACGATGGAGGTTGAAAATTCTGAAACTAAATTGTCTGTATTAATTGAAGAATCGACAGCCTCTGATATTCCCATGGTTCCCATCGAAGAGTCAAAGGATAATGCAAACAGTAATTTCTCAGTTACAAATGATTCCAACAGTTGGATGAAAAATATTTTGGAATTTGAGAAGAATGAAAAGTCCAACTCGAAAAAGGATTTATTGAAAAGGATTAACCCAAAGTTATTAACCATCACCCCGAAATTAAGTCAAGACGACGATTTGTTTATCGATTTGTCTACCGAAAAAGAGGATAATTTGCATGATGGAGCTAAAAAATTATTGGATCGATTTGTAAAAAATTGTGTCATACCGAAAAGGCAATTCATTAAAAAAGAATTCGATTTGTCGGTTTCTAAAGAGGAGAGGAACGACAAAGGAAATATTTGCAACGTGGTGACCGAAAAATTTTCGTATAAAATGACGGAAGAAATCGTTGAGGAGATTGTGGAAACCGAAAAACCTGGTGCGAAAATGCAAAAATTAAAAATTGAGCTGGAGAAGAAAATGGCTGCGAAATGGGAGGAAGAATATAAAAAGAAAGTAGAGATGGAAAAAGAATATACGACGGCGAAGAAGAAAGAAGAAGAATTAGAAGAAGAATGGGAGGAAGAGGAAATGGAAGAAGAGGATGAAAGTGACGAAGGGGAAAGTGAACCGGAGGAAAATGATATCGAGCTTGTTGATAAGAAAAAAAAGAAAAGTAAATATATAGATGCGGAGGCAGAGGAGTCTGGAGAGGAAGCCGGAGATGAATTAGAGGAAGATGAGGATGATGATGTGGACGATGACAATGAAGAAGGACATGACGTTGATGACGATGTTACGGAGGATAAAAAAGGTGTTGCTTGTGTTCGTAAAAAAAAAAAAAAAAAAAAAAAAAATTAGAAATGCTAAAATTTATTTTTTTTTTTTTTCAGATGACGAAAAAGAAGATGAAGAAGACGAAGAAATAGAATCGCTGATACCGGCTTATCAGCCTGGAGGAGGCTTTTTGAATGGAGGGTCCACTTTAACCCAACCTGAGGGGAAAAAGAATGATGCTTTATTATCGCCATCTTATGCTTTGAGTGGAATGACAACTTTAAAAGTATGATTTTTTTTTTCGTTTTGGTTGTCAAAAATTGGGTTTTTGATTGATTATTTTTGGCTACAGATTCTGTTTTCCCGGGGATTCTAAAGTCTCGGGAACCGGGAATTTAGTTTTTTAAAATTTTAATAATTCTGGGATTTCGTGAACAGATTTTCAAACATCCCAAAATTTCCAGGAAATCGCAATTTTTAAAAAATGGAAATATGATTTGTGCAAGTCCCAGGATTAACGATCTTAATTCCCGGGCTTCCCGACTTATTTTCCAGGCAAACGAAATCCCGAATTTTCGAATTATTTTAATTCCTGGAAAACGAGAATCCCGAAAATACCACCCCGGGAATTTTTTCGGGAAATTTGCTCAGAGTCCTGAGAATCCCGTTTTTACAATTTTAATAATTCCAGCATTTTGGGAACGGATTTTCAAAATCTCGAAATTCCAGGGAAATCGAAATCTAAATAAAAATGGAAATTTGATTTATGCAAATAGTAGGATAAACGATCCTAATTCCCGGGTTTCTCGACCTATTTTCCCGGGAAAAGAAATCCCGAATTTTCAATTATAATAATTCCCGGAAAACGAGAATCCCGAAAATACCATCCAGAAGATTTTTTTGCTCATGATCCCGGGAATCCCGTTTTTTAAAATTTTAATATCCGGCATTTTGGGAACGGGTTTTCAAAATCCCGAAATTCCCGGGAATCGCAATTTTTAAAAATCGACAATACGATTTATGCAAGTCCCAAGAGTAACAATCTTAATTCCCGGGCTTCCCGACCTATTTTCCCGGGAAAATAAATTCCTAATTTTCCATTATTTTAATTCCCGGAAAACGAGAATTCAAAAATACCTTCCCGGAATTTTTTGTTTTTTAAATTTTCCCAGGATCCCGAGAATCCCGTTTTTTTAATTTTAATAATTCCGGCATTTTGGGAACGGATTTTCAAAATCCCGAATTTCCGGGGAAGTCTAAATTTAAATTAAAATTCAAATATGATTTATCGAAATCCCAGGATAAACTACCTTAATTTCCGGGCTTCCCTATCCATTTTCCGGGGAATAGAAATCCCGAATTTTTAAATTATTTTAATTTACAGAAATTCCGAAAATATCACCCCGGGAATTTTTTTGGGAAATTTGCTCAGGATTCCGGGAATCTTCGGGCAGAATCTATTTGTGGCTCGAAAGTTGTCGGGAAATTTCTCGAAATTTATTTTGAGCTTCCTGAGAATTCTCTGGCAATTCCATGGTGAAATATGCAGAAATGTTAATATAGAGAATTTTGAAAACTCGAGTCTCGACGGCTTGTGAATTTGAAATTCTCTAGTAAAAATTGTTTCGTTTGTCATAAAAAAATTTAAACTAACGCTTTTTTTTTTCTTTTTTCCAAACAGGATTTTTCACCTTCAACTCAGACGTGCGACATGAGTTTAACACGATCAGAAGCACCTGATTTAGACTCGAGTAGAAGAAAGTTGTTTGACGATAATATAGGGAATGATAAATTCGATTTGAACGATGCTTTCGAATTTTGTTCCGGGAGGTTTCCAGGTATTTATTTTATAAAATAATTTTTTTTTTCCTCCGCGTTTGAAAGGTTTTAATTTTTAATTATTTTTTTTCTAGGAACTAGCCAAAACCTTGAATCATCCCAAGTCGGTGATAAAATTGAAGGTCTAAGTCAACTTGTAATGGGTGAATCCCAGGAGCTTAATGTCGACGATTTGATATCCGGAAAGTTCGACGCTACCCAAAAAAAATACTTCAGTGGCATAGATGATGAATTAGGCGATGGATGGGCGGATACAGCTAGGACGGAAAAATCCCTGAAAAAGGTAATAAGTAAAAAAAATTGCACATGAATCACCCTGCAAGGGTATAATAACTCAGAGAGAAAACGTAGAAAAGAGTTTCGTAGCAAATTTAAATTTAAAAAAAAATTTAATTAAAAAATTTTTTTTAAATTTAATTTAAAATTTTTTTTTTTTTTTTTTAAATTTTAATTTTTTAATTTTTTTTTATAGAGAATAACGGTATTGGAGGACGATGAAGACAGCACGAAAGATCAAGAAACCGGAGAAACGGAATCCAACGTAGAGCCGGAAATATCCACCGCGAAGATCTTAGTTTCCGACGACGAAAATGACAACGCCATGGACGGACTATTAATTTTCAATAAAAAATCGAAAAAAAATCTGCGATTCTCAGACGACGAAGACGACGGTGAAGATAATTCAGGAGATGGAGTCAATGACGAAAACGAAGAAGAGAACGAAGGCGACGAAGAAAAAAATGAAGGAAGCGAATTGGAACAAGATGAACCCGATGGCGAAGTGGATTACGATTCCGAGGAAAACGAAATCATTCGCCCGGCGGATTTCATCGAAAAGGAAGCGGAACTGAGCGAATCGGAATGGAGCGGAGACGAAGACGAAAAAAATTTGGATGTGTTCGAAGAGGAAGCCGGTGATCAGGAAGAATTGGACGACGATCAAGTTAGGTCGCAGCTCGGAAAAATTCACATGAAAAGGGTTTTGGATGACGACAAAAGGGAGGTTAGGCTGTTGCAGGAGTTGTTTTTCGAAGACGGGGATTTGCATTCGGATGGGAAAGGTCGAGACAGGAAATTCCGTTGGAATAATTTAGGAGGCTTTAATAAGGATGATGAGGTGAAGGCTGAATCCGGCGGGGAAAGTCAAGATGAGGATGTGGACGGGGAACACGAAGAAAAGATGAGGAAAATGCGGCATGAAAGGGAGCAGTTTTTGTTGGAAATGAAAAAGGTAAAAAGTATTCAACTTTAGCCTCCGGATGGCGCGGACGTCCCAGGGATGCCATTTGTTCAAAATATCAAAATTTAGCCATTTTTCGTCAGAATTGGGTGTAATTTTTCATGCTAGGGTATAATGGATTCCAGATATGAAGTCAGAATTCTGATAAGATCAAAATCCAACATGACGGAACCATTTTAAATACTGATTTAATTTTCGCCGCCATATTGGATTTCCTGGCAGAGATTTTGCCATTCTGACATCAAATTTAAAATCTGAGGATCGAAAACCCGGTAACAAATTTTTTCCCGATTATTGTACGGAAGTAAAAAAATGTTATGCATTATTTGCATGTAATGCGGGTTGCATATACTAAAATTCGGTAGGCGTTTTTTTTTTTTTTTTTTTTTTTAATTTACTTATTTATTTACTTATTTATTTTTTTAAGGCTTATTAGGCTTAAATGCGTAGCATTAGCCCATAAGGGGCTGTAAGGTTAACTTCACGCCTGAAGTACCTGAAGCAATAGAAAATAAAATTTTGTGAAAAAATTTTTCGAATTTTCCAGAAAATTTTCACCAATAGGTTATTACTGTAGCAGGGTTTTAGCAGATCTCAAGGTGATTTAAAGAAGTAACAGTGACCAGTGACCAGAATCTAAGAAAATTTTGTAAATGGTTAAATTATGACCTAATATTTTGCAATTTCGCTTTTAAAATCTCTGCTAAAAACACTGAATTTTTAGGTTGTAAAAAGTTAAATAATTTTAATGATATTAATTAAGAACTTTTTTTTTTTTTTGTTTTCAGAAAGGAGAGATACTGTCAGACGACGAAACCAACGACAGCGAAAATTCGTTATTAAAATTAGGAAGGAATGTTTTGGAAAAATGCACGAAAACTATTGTGGCTGTGACTAATAAAGTAATTGACGAGGATAGTCTGTCGAAAAAACCTTTTTCATTAATGGTAATTTTTATTTTAAGCTAGTGATAGGGCGGCTATTGGGTTATTGTGAGGTCTGTGGCTCAGCGTTCAATATTTTAACATGCATATTTTGGCACCTTTTTTTTTTCAAACTAACAAATGTAGTGGTTAGGATATTTCGGGAATTCGGGAATGTCGATATGGAACCTTTAAATCTCGAGTCGGGAAATATGGGAAAAAAATTTTCTCGAGAATTTCTCGATTTTGATCCCGAAAATCTTGAGTGTCGAAAAGTGCCGAAAAATCCCGATAAGAAAATTCTCGAGAGTAACCTCTAGACTGATGATATTTAGACAGGAAAATGAGAAAATTTTTTTATTTATTTTTCTCTTTCAAAAACAATTTTGATCCAAGTCGAGGCTTCAGTCTTATTTTTTTTTTTTTTTTCAACAACCTTTAGAGCCAATGTGAAAAAAATATTAATATTTACAAAATATTTTTGAAATATTTTCCAATATTTTAATTTTGCAAATATTTTTTGAAACAAGAAACAGTAAGAATATTTTAAAAATTTTGACAAAGATTTTTAAAATATTTTTATTGCTTTTTGTTTCAATTTTAAAAGAATTTTTCATTTAAAAGTATTTGCAAAGTATATTTTTAAAATATTGAAAAATATTTCAAAAATGTTTTATAAATATTAATATTTTTTTTCTTATTGGGGACCTTCGAAAATCGTTTGTTAATTTCTTTTAGGAGCAAAACATCAATGTTTTACTTACGAAGCCCCCTTTCTTCTATAATCTAATAAGAATCTTCTTGGAAAATATCGGATTTCTACATCAGCTCCTTTGTTTAAAAAAAAAAATTGGGTCTACGATAAATTCCCGAGAATTTTGGAAATTTATCGTAGGCTGAATTTTTAGAAAAACTAATTGATGCAGAAATTTTAAATTTTCACTGAAGATTCTTATTAGATTATAGAAGAAAGGGGGCTTCGTAAGTAGAATTTTGATATTTTGCTCCAAAAATAAGATACCGACAATTTTGCATGTATAGAATGTTGCAAAAAAAAAAAAAATGCTGGAGCCTAGCCATAAGGATCATTGTGAATCTTATTTGGTTTCATGAGGACCTATCGGAGCTTCAGACCCAGGGGTCCGAGTCCGATGCCGGTGCCGGCCGCGGCCGGCTGAATTCTCGGGTCGGTGCCGGTGCCGATGCCAACGCCTGCGCCACCAAGCATCGATTATACCCGCCTCTGATTCCGATTTTAGTGGGGGAAAAAAAATCATAAAGCCATTCTACACGATTTTTAAAATCAGAGGTCCGGTTCCGATGCCGGTGCCGGTTTCGGATATTTAAAAAAATCCGATGCCAATGCTAGAAACGGCATCGACCAAAATATTCAAGCTTCGGACCCCTGTTCAGACCTAACTCCAATCCGATAGAAGTCTTTGAATTTTCAAAATCTAAATTTAATTTTTTATTTTTATTACATTCAATTTTTTTTTTTTTTTTTTGTATTTTTCAGAATAAAAGAGGTTCCTTTTTATCCAGAAACGAACAATTTTTATCTACGTTAGCCAAATTTACGTCCGGGAGCGACAACATCAACGGACCGAAAAATTCTAAAAATTTCGTGTTCACCGCGAAAAGCCCAGAGAAGACTGATCCCAAAAGGAAACTTCAAGACTGCAACGAAGTAGCGAGAAAACCCAAAAGGAAAAAATTAGATCCATCCAGTTTCCGTCCTTCTCTTCTCGATCAATTAGCATAAGGTTTGTAAATTTTGTTTCTTTTTTCTTTTTTAAGACAAATTTTATATTCCATTAATTAAAAATATATTTACATAAAAAAATTAACTAAAGGTTCACGAATTTCACAGCCAACTTAAAATAATAATTAAAAAAAAAAGTAATAAATAAATAAAAGATTTGAGATAATCCCACGAAATTTATAAATTAAAAAAGGTAACTAATTTTTTTTTTTTTTAACTTTAAAAAATGTAATTCTACACACTTAATAATTTTTCTTCTTTTTTTTTTTTTACCGAAATAGTCTTTTAATCTCATTGGCATTGAGTATTTCTCTTTTGTTTTTTTCAAAAATCGGTTATGGACATTCTTTGTATGTGAACCGGTTGAAATAATCGTTCAGGATCTTCAATAACTGCTTCGGCTAAATAGTCTATTATACTATGAGGCAAATGCAAATCTTTTAAAAAACTGATTTTTCGGATTCTTTTTCCTATAACGTCTCTACATCGATCTTGAAGGTTAACGAAATCTCTTCTTTGAACTGTTAGAGTCATTTCCGTTTTCGCTGCTGTCGAACATACGAAAGGGTAGAGCAATTCTTTACATCTGTGCAATTCTCTAAATGCGATTCCTAAATTTTTCCCGTCTTTGTAGTAAGATAACGTTCCCGCTACACCATCGTAAAGTATCCCTGGAAATTAAAAGAATTCATGCAAGTGATTCATGGTGCGTTGGTGAGGACTTAGCTTTGATATCAGAGTGATTAGGGGTAACTTCTGTGGCCGTTTCTACTGAAAAGTTTCTAATTCTTTGGGGTATTTTTTTTTTTCCCGTGCGTTGGAGGTGAACTAACGTATCTCCATCGTAAATATGATTGGAGATAGTCTGTTTCGACATTTTGTGAAAGGGTCACGTGACCACAAGTTACACCAACATGAGCGTTTAAACTTGCAGTCACATAATTTTCACAAACGGTTGAAACAAAAAATCTCCAATTATATTTTTGATGGAGATACGTTAGTTCACCTCCTACGCACTGTTTTGAAGATACTTATTTAATACTATGCTTACAGCCCGAATTAATTTGTTTTTGCTAAATTTCGTTATTTATTCCTTTCGTAATTTAGGTATAATGAAAAATCGTATTAGGTCTGTAATAGGGTTTCGTTTTGGTTATTTAAGTTTTTGACTCAAGCCCTACGAACTGAGTATCTAGAATAATGCATGAGCATTATTCAGCGAAAATACTGCATTAAGTATTTTGCCTCTGATAAATGACAAAAACGTTTGTGATCAAAACTTTGATTTAGGTGTACGAATCAGTCACCTGTCTACTGCCACGATTCAATTTTTCCGCTTATGCTTAACTTATGAATCGATGATCGCTTAAATTTCACTGATGCGTACTCTTAGTATTCTAGATTTTTTTTCTTGGAACAAGTTGAAACTTGTATCAGAAGTTCAATTTTGTACCTCTGAGCCAAGTCCATCCAATCAACGTATCTTCTTATTTAAAACCCAACTTTACAAAACGGAGTCGCATTGTTCCATTGTAGAGTACATTGTTTTCAAGGGTTGGCAACACTGCCGCTGTAAGCAAAATGACCGTAACTACATTTTTGTCACGGTCGTATAGACAGGTCCGGGAACTTCCTATGCCGAGTATGTCCCGCTTAACTACGCCAAAATTAGTTCTAAAATTGGCCACTGGCGGCGCTGCGATCTAGAGAGCAGCAACATGTCTAATGTTTACGTTGCGACTCCCACTGGGATTCTCGTTTCGAACCATTGATCTCTATTATTTACACTAGATTCCCAACTGACGGGAAAAATGGCGAACCAAATTTGACTCCAATGCACTACCTTCTTTATCAATTTTTTGTAAACAATCGAATAACGATAATATTTGCTTTCCGTATTTTTGAGGAAAGATTGCAATTGCAATATTCTGTGTTGTCGTGGTATCTAATTGCAAATTTCTTATCATTTATTTTTTCATCTTGTACACAAAAATGTTTAAAATCATTTTGCTAATTAATGAAAACTGGATCTCGGAGGCAGTGCACTGGAGTCAAACTGGGTTCGCGATAGCTTTTTTTTATTTCATAAGTTAAATATAGGTGAAGAAAATCAGTTGTACATCTAGCGTAAATAATAGAGATCAATGTTTCGAACAAGAGAAAATAGCTTCCATCGTTGTTTACATTATCAACGACCAATCAAAAAGCGTCTCTCTAACAAGTAGCGCTCACGGTGGTAGAAAGGAGGAACTAATTTGTGTACATCCATATGAAAACCTGCCTTGTGGGGAATGGGACTTAGAAGGCTGTGGAAGTTTAACTTATTAAAAATCACATTGTTTACAAACAAAACGTTTTCTCCGCCATTCCCCACAAGGCAGGTTTTCATGTGGACGTCCACATTTATGCGTAGTTAAGCGGGACATGGTCTCCAATGTATAAGGGATAGAAGTTTCCGGACCTGTCTATACGACCGTGATGTACGTTGGTCCTCCAGTGACGTCACGCTAAATAGTTCGTTACGGAATCGGACCAACCACTTCCCCTTGAAATGACGTCACATGCATACGGTCTATTGAACGTTTCCAAAAACTTACCGATTGTGGTAGGTTCATTTTCTGAAAAAGGTTTCGTGAATTGAGACCATTTCCCAGCGTGCCAAAGCAGTCCTTTATGCGATAAACCCCAACCTTGATCATCTTCCCCTAGCAAATTTGTAAAAGTATCCGCGTGAAGCCTTGCTCGACGTGTGGCCACGCCAAACATCATGCTCGTACCGAAAATCCTTTTCCCTATGCATATTTCCCAGTAATAACGACCCGATGACAAAGCTCTAGTGCCACGAACTCCGGCCGTTCCCGAGCTCCAATTCGGATGAAACCTGGCCACCCTCAAATTCGGGCCGTAAAGTCTCACCTCGTGGCTTCTATCACGACGATTCCAAGACCAGTTATCTTCGCATCCGTGATAAAGCGGTCGAGGTTCAACTTCGCTCATTTTTACAAGTCGGTTTCATTTTTTTTCCCCCCGGATTTGTTTCCTGGAAAAAAAAAATTATTAAAAATAAAAAATATTTATAAATTCGGATTAAAAATTCAACCCTTCGATTTTTAAATCAATCGATACACGTGTCTTTATTGTTCGAAACCCTCAACCCCTAACATTTTATTCCACTTCCTTGTTGTATTGAAAATGTTTTTGGGTGACCCTATGGAGATTTGTTTTTGTAAATAATATACAGGTTTACACAGGAATTATTTTCGTGGAAAGGATGCTTTCCGTTATGTTTTTTTATTTATTTTCGCATAGCAACTTTATCTAATTTTCAAGAATAATTAATATAAATTAAAACTTACGGTTTATCTAATGCTGGATGGATTTCCCGTCATGGTGAATCACTGGTTGTGTATCCGATTAGAAAGTCGATTTCCAATGTGACGTCATTTCTCGTCTTGCGTGTGAACGAGCGAACATGCGCCTGGGGTTTTTATCTTTACCATCGTGGCGGGAAGATGAAAAAAAGGGGGAAAATTTCGTTTTGAAATGCGATTACGGTTAGACTGGAGGAAAATTTTAATCGATTTTTTTTCTGTACGTAAATATGTAATGTCCGTGTGTCATGTGGATTTTACATGTAATTTTCATGGGCGAAACTAGGGGGTGGCTACGGGGGACTAGCCCTCCCAGAAAATAGAATAGCCCCCCTAGAACTTAAAATAATTTTTATTTAATGTAAAAAGTAGTCATGTTACGCCATGGTCCGTTTACGTAAAGGGGCCCTAGCACCCCCTGTCCCCCCCGTCCCCCAGATTTACAGGCTAGTTCTGCCCATGATAAATTTATTATTTGAATGCTCGAATTTAAAACTAAATTTATCGCAAAATTATTTTAGTTTAAACAGTTTTATCGAAAACTATTTAAGTCTATTACAAATGAATGAGCTATTGGATCTTAAACAAACAATCTATATACCTCATACAATCGGCGTCAAAGTGTGCTATAAGTTTACTGGTTAGTTAAATACTTTGTTAATATCAACATAAATAAAAATAAAGAACAAAAGGGATGAAAGTGGGGATTATATTCTGGAATGATTAATCAGCAAGGTGCCAAGTGAGCATAAAAATAAATCGAAAAATATTATTTTTCTTAATTAAATCGTTAATTTGAATCAAATGAAGTTGGCTCATTTTTTGGCTTATAGCCATAGCTCATGACGGAACTGATTTTGAGGGTGCACTCATTCAGAGTCGAAAAATAAGGAACATCTTATTAATATTTACTTTTCCTTAAGTCTACAAACAATTATTTTAATAAAATTTTTATTTTTCAGTTGGGAGGGTTGGCTCTCAGAGCCCTTATTTTACAACAACAATTTTTTTTTCTTTTTTGAAAAAATGCCAGGGGGAGCATTTTTGGATGCTAAGGGGAGCACTGCCCGTGCACCCCCGACCCCCCCACCCCCTTTGGCTATAGTGCTGGGTTGCAAGATTTTTAAACAATTCGAATTTCTTGAGCTCTTAAAACCAATCCCACTAAGAAAAATTAAGGAGATAATAGTCCAAAGATTAATGAAGGATTATTAGCGGATTAAACTGTTAAGACCTTTCAATTTTATTCAAAATAAAAAAAACAATGAGTTTTTTTTTTTTTTTTTTTAATTTTAACTTTTAACTTACAAATTTTCATGTCAAATATTTTCGAAAAGATGCCACTCTTGATTTTAAAGTTGATAAATGAAGTCAAATTGTAAATTGACAACCTAACAGATTTTTGGTTTTAATTTAATAATATTTAGGACTTTTTGGTTTTATTTTCAAAACATTTAAAGCTTAATAATGACTTCTTAATTGAAATTTTTTCCCCATTTTTTATAACCACCTTTCTTTTTCGGTATGATTTTTATATCTGAACAGGTCCTGAAAGTTTCTTGTGGTCCACAGCCCGTTTTTTCAGTTCCATCTGGACAAGTTCCCCAATTGTTGCCTAAAAATCATAGAAGGAAATTCCAGATTATCTCAAAAATATTTTGATTTATAAGTGTGCAAAAAAAGAAAAAAAAACTCACCAGCAGTGTATTGCCAACGTAAGACACAGTGCTTACAGGTCACATCAGAAGGAAGAGTCAAACGCACTAGATACTTCCTGCTTACGTTTTTTATGTATGCAGTAATACCGATCGCGGCCGTCACTTGTTTTCAGCGGATACCTTTTAAAGCATTCCTCAGTTTCTCTATCTTCATCCAAATTGCAAAGATCGAAAGTGAAGTATCCATAATGAGCTGCTGTAATTTTCACAGTTACTTCAATCTTACTTCCCTGAGAGTAAGTCTCTACTATGATTCCTTTTCCATATTTCCCTCCAAGTTCGTAGAGGTGGAGTTTGACTGTAATCATCCCCACAAATTCCGCATTTCCCCCTGTTTTTGCCAAATTGTCTTCCAAATCCTCCACAAGAATTTCCATTGTCATCGACATTGATCGGCGTGCTAAAGTTTAATCTCCAAAGAGAGCTTCTGTTTCCAGGGTCCCATAGCATTCCATGTCCATTAACCTTCAAGAAAAAGAAAAATTACTTTATAATTTTAGAAAAAAGTTTCACAATTTTTTTTTTTCAAATCAGCACTTACGTTAACATAAACCAGAGATAAAATTAGAAAAAATTGCTTGAAAGCCATCAGAAAAAAGTTTTAAAAAGCACGATTGTCACAAAATTAATAAATTGTATTTGCCAAATAATTTCATTTAAATCGGTGACGGATGATCGTTTGAGTCAGATCTCGGGGGGGAAGGTTAAACTAAACTTGGAGGGGGCAACTGCCCCCCCGCAAGGAGACCAAATTGTTAGGATTGAGAATAAAACTATCCACGAATTTAGACCTCTTAGTCAGTATGAAGTATTAGTCAAGGGTTCCCCCTTAAGGAAGTTCATAGCCTCGACCCCCTCCTCTAGCTGATATAATAAAGATTGCTAAATATTTTGTCGTCCCAAAGGGGGACATCGGAGATTCATGGGAGGACATTGTGAACCCCTTGGCCCCCTGATTTGCCCCCTATTATAGGGGGCAAATATAATATAATATCTTGATATAATATCTTGTACAAATTTTATCAAAAGTTAAACGCAACTGTTTTTTTCTGAATTTTGTTTTAGATCGCGTTCTTGGTAATAAATCGCACTAAATAGTAATAAATTATTAGGCAAAGAAATTTTATTTTCAGATTTTTGTTAGATTTCAAAATGCAGAATTTGAGGCTGCAACATTTTAAAACAATTCGAATTTCTTGGGCCCTTAAAACTAATACCACTTACGAAAAATTAAGGAGGCAATCCTTGAAAGATCAAGGATTAATGAAGGATTAATCTCTTATATACAATAATCTACGATAATCTGGTATGTACGATAGTCTACAGTAAACTGTAATATTAGCCGAAAAATCTGTTAAAGACTTCAGTTACTTTCAATGAAGCTTTTTTTTTAGCATCCTTTCAGTTCAAATTTCTAATGAAATAAGACCATCTTTTACAGGGACGGGGAGGGAGGGAATTGCCCGATCGCCTTGTTCTTTATTTCTTTACTCCGTTCTTGAAAAATTCATAACAGGAAAAAAACCAAAACATTTTTTTTTTTTAATTTTAAAAATTTATCTACACCATTTTTTTGTCAAATTTTTTTGAAAAAATGTCACTCTTCAATTTAAAGCTAAAATTAAGTCAAATTACATAGTCACATTTTTATGTACAGATTTTTTAATATTTTTTTATTAATATTTAAAATTTTTTGTTTTTATTTTCAAAAAATATTTAAAGCTTAAAAATTAATTCTTAAATTGATTTTTTCTTATGCTTGATATCGACCACCTTTCACGTTTGGTATGATTTTTATATCTGAACAGGTCCTGAACGTTTCTTGTGGTCCACAGCCCTGTTTTCCAGTTCCATCTGGACAAACTCCCCAATTGTTGCCTGAAAATTATAAAAGAAAATTGCAGATTATCTCAAAAATATTTCCATTTACATATGTGCCTTTTAAAAAAAAAACTCACCAGAAGTGTATTGCCAACGTAAAACACAGTGCTCACAAACAACATCAGGAGGAAGAGTTAAATACACTGGAAAATCCTTCACTTCATTGTCTATGTAATACCGATCGTGACCGTCAATCGTTTTTAGCGGATACTTTTCAAAGCATTCCTCAGTTTCTCTATCTCCATCCAAATTGCAAAGATCAAAAGTGAAGTATCCTAAATGATTTGCTGTAATTCTGACAATTGTTGGGATATTAGTTCCTTGCAAGTAAGTCCTGGGTATGATTCCTGTTCCATATTTTCCTCCAAGTTCGTTATCGCGAGCTAAAGGTTCCCTATAATCATCCCCACAAATTCCACATTTCCCTCCGTTTACTTCAAATTGTGTTTGAAATCCTCCACAAAAATTTTGATTGTCATTGTAATTGATAGGTGTGTCATAGCCGAATTTCCAAAGAGAGCTTCTGTTTGGAGGTTCCCATAGCATTCCATGTCCATTAACCTTCAAGAAAAATTATTTTTTATTTTTAAAAAAGTTTCACAATTTTTTTCCAAATCAGCACTTACATTAACATACACCACAGATAAAATTAGAAAAATTTGCTTGAAAGCCATCAGCAAAAAGTTTTAAAAAGCACGATTGTCACAAAATTAATAAATGGCAGCTGTTAAATAATTTTATTTAAATAGGTGACGGATGTTGATTGTCTTACGTTTTTTATTGATAAATATCTTATCTTTACGATAGTTGGGCATTTTTTTTTCTCTTGTATTTATTTGCAAATATTTAAATTCTCAGCAACTTAGGATTGATAATAAAATTATCGGTTATGAATATATTTCACGTTACGTTTAAAGGTCTTATAGCAAGCCATGTTCAAATCAAATGATACAAACAGGAATATGAATTTATAAAATCCCAATTTTTTGACCTTACCTTTGGAGAAAAATTATTCTTTCAGACTCTTTTGTTATTTTGACTCAAAAATTCTGAAAAGAAGGGTTTATTTAATTCAGCTGCTGACGAGGATTTCCAATGTATATAAAATTCAATTAATAATAATTTGAAATCATAAAAATTTTCATGTAAATAAAACATTTTAATTCAAATTCGCCATGTTGGATTCCATTCTCCTACCCCCACCACGGAATGACGGGAAATTTGGAAAGTTTGGTTGGCAACACTGTTTTTCGTTTGGAAGAAAAAATGTCGGGTGTTGTGGATTTTGTTATGCGACGTGACTTTTTCTGTGTTTTTGTGAATAACTGGAAAGGATTTCATCGATTTTAATGTTCATTGGTGGACCAAGACATTGAGGGGAATATGATGGGGCGTTTATTTGGCATCACAAGGTAAGATTTTCATATTTTTTATTGATGCAGACGCGGTAGCGTCTATCAATTTTGACTTGAATCACTCTGTTTTGGAAAAGTACTCGTCGTATGTCACAGAAAGAACCGATTTCAAGATCAAATTTCAAGATAAAAATTTTCTTGCAACTAAAAATGTTCGAATTTAGTTTTGATTCTACGAGTAAATGGTTATTTTCGGAAATTTGAACATCTAAAAAAATGATGCAATTAGGTCATTTCTAGTAATTGATCTGGTTGATCTAGTATATCTTGTAGCATAAGTCAGTCTATAATGAAAACATTAACAGAATGTTATAGTGGATCCCCTCCTAAAGACCATTCGTTTAAAGAGGACTCCTTTGAAGATTAAATTTGCAATATGTCAATTACAAAGCTCTTCTGTTTAAAGCCGCCTAAAAGCCAACTAAAGCAAAAGCC
This sequence comes from Liposcelis bostrychophila, assembly GCA_037577465.1. Taxonomy (NCBI): domain Eukaryota; kingdom Metazoa; phylum Arthropoda; class Insecta; order Psocodea; family Liposcelididae; genus Liposcelis; species Liposcelis bostrychophila. Next base: position 9,309,434 of record CM075209.1, read on the forward strand.
CAAATTAAGTCATATCAAAAATACCAGTTCTTGCGAAAAGTTAACATGAGCTATTTCTTGTTCATTTAAAATATTTTTATGTCATAAAATCAGAATTGTAAGTCATAGAAAAGCCCAACAGACCAGTTTTTGCTGTCCTAGTGCTGTTGCTTTTTTGCCGTCTTTTTTGAGGGGTTCTCAATTTATTAATTGTTTAAGTATAAATCGATGATTCAGCACCTCTGTATTAGGTTCATTGCAGTCAAATTGTTTTTGCACATTTATGTCGTTTTCTAACTTGGATTATGATAATTGTATTGATTGTGGTAATATTTAACTTATGAGAAAAACAATTTGGAACTTTGTTGAAATTAATTTTGGTAGCTGAAAATTTGTTTTTCAAAAGTAGTGCTCCCTACATTGAAATCTCTAAAATTTCTTTGATAAGTAGACAGGACTAATATGGTGCTAATTTCTACATAAATTAAAATGTGACTTTTTTCCTTTGTAATTTGTATCATAATCGTAATATTCAATCAAAATACCCAAAAATTAAATCGTAAACAAACTTGCTAATAAATGTAATTGGTAAATTAATTGCAAAATGAAGAACGACATTTCTCATCAGATTTTTTTTATAAATTCAGCCCTTTTGTTGATTTTTTATGCTAATCGGCAGGATTTTATTATTTTTTCCCCCCCAAGAAATCTGAAATCAATGAAATATTAGTGGAAGCTTTTTGACGGCCTTTTTCTTTTTTTTTAATAATTTGAACATTGACCTTGAAATTTCGGTTTGGATCCAATCTTATTATTTGATTGCTTTAATCTTTTTTTTTCTGATCCTTATCACCGATCAATCATGAATCATCATTCATTTTCATCTCTTTTTTGTTTGCCGTCAAAAATTATTTGGCCCTTCTCTATGCAACATTTCGCAAACATCCTGCATCATATGTAAAATCATGTAACCATAAGTTCCATTTTAATTATTTAAAGTAGATACATATAATTAATATTTGCATGTATTTTGCGATTTATGTTCCACCACGCACGAGTTATTGCGATATGATCTTATTCGATAAGGAAATCCAATTGAATTAATTTGCGATTTATTTCGAAATCTCAGCTTTCGACGATTTAAGTCCGTTTATTGTTGGGAGGATTAAAATGAATTAAACACTTAGTATCAGGTTTTTTAAAATAGATAATGAAAGGAAGCAACAGGATTAGCGTAATAATAATTAACGGGAATGAAGATTTTAAAAGGGCGTCATGCGTCAGAATGAAGATCGTTTTCTAAGAAAATGCTACAGCGGAAAGAGAGAGAAAAAAAAAAAAAAAAAAAATGAACGGATAAGAATCGAAAACAAGGTCCATTGTTTATTTAATTATTTATTTATCGTTGATTTCTTTATGTTGGTGGATCTTATCAATTTAATTTCCTAGATGTTCGTTTTAATTTAAATCTCAGCGTGTCGCTCGTAAGGTTTTATGTCTTTATTGTGGGTCTACGTTAACGGTATCGGTAATCTTTAAAATACGTATTAGATTAATGAAATAAATCATGTAGGGACATGTGAAAAAATAAATAAATAAATAAAACTAATTTTACTGATGTGCAAAACCGAAAAAAGAAAAAAAAAAGTCCGCTGATATGCAAAACCAATAAGAACGCTGCTGCGCCGCCTGTCGGGGGAAAGAAGAAACATCACGCGATGTAGTTCGAGTAGGTGCCGCTAGATGTCAGTTATTATTGAAAGTAGGGTCTGGCTATATGAATAACATTATTTTGTTGGCGTCGAGAATGTTTTGCGTTTGAATGACGTTAGAGAATTTTATAACGTTCGGTATCGCTTCTCGGCCTTATGGCTAAGATCAAAGTGTAGTATCTGTTCTTATCAGCTTAATATCTGATACGATCGGCATAGCCGGTCCAGAATATTAAACTGATTTTTGGAAACAGATGGGGTTTTAGGGGCTTGCTCCACCCCCGTCACGGGTTGGCTTGGCATTGCAGTACAGCCAAGATCGGCCCACAGAAAGTCTTAATAATTGAAACAAAATTTCCCTTCCATTGTAGAAAATTTCCTGCTTAGAAGTTAAGACTTGGAATTAATACTTAAAACGCAGGTATAAATCGTTAGCTTTCAGGGCCTCATTTATTTGTTTCTCTTGAAGATTTTGGAGTTTGCCCGCTCACTTCCAGTGAATTTGAAAGTTAATTTTCATTTGCTTAATGAAATAAATTGAGCCATTGAATAACGTTGAGGATCCTTTGAATTTTGCCGCGAATTTTTCTTGAAGTACCGGTGTGTATAATTTCGTACTGACAACTTCAAACCGGCGAATGTGAGTTACATTTCCCTTGTAGTAGAGTTCATTCCTGTTTCCAACACTAATTTTTTTTTTCTTTGATGAAAATGATACTAAAAAATTGGGAAGAAAATTTTTTTTTGCCATTTTGTGGTAACTAAATTTTTTTAAAAAAAATGTTAACTGTTCGAAATAGTCGGCCGGTTATTAATTGATTGTTTTTTTAACATCGTTAATTTTTTGGGAAGAATCCGCTGATCAAAAAATGTACATTTAGTGGATTTGGAACGAAAAAATTTGGTTTGTTTAGTTTCCATTTTTTTAATAAATGCAGGGCTGCAATTCCGATTCCGATTCCGCAGAATCTTGACTATTTATGAGTTCGATTCCGATTCCGATTCCGATTCCAGCTGACAAATATTTTAGCGATGCCGATTTCAATTCTGATTCCAATTTCAATCAAAATTGATAACTGTAATAACGGAATTTTCGTGCTTTTAAAGTCAATCTGTGTCGAAAATAAGATAAAGGCACCAATTATCGGCACTCCTAATTTTGGCTCCTAAATGCCGATAAGCATGTTTAGCTTATACGCTGCCGATATTAGGTGGTATGCCGATAATAGGTGTCATTACCTTATTTTTTTGGATACCGGTACCGGTACCGATTCCGATTCCTATTTCTTCAAAAAAAGCACGGATTCCGATTCCGATTCCAATTACTTTTGAAATGGCAGATCCCGATTTCGATCTCCTGCATTAAAAAATTTTTATTCAACAATCGAAGTTGCTCAAGGAAAGGTTTTTTTTTCTAAAAGCCATCTTTAAAAATAATTTTATGTGAAGATTCCCTACCATTTTTCCTAATCCATTTTTTGTAAAAAAATAAATTCGTAATCCATTTTTTCTAAAAATTTTAGTTCCTAAAATTGTTTTCCTAACTATTCCTTTTTCTAATTTTTAAGATTTCGTAAAATTTGTTGATTCCTGAAATAAAATTTTCTAAAATCCTTTTAGGGATTTAAAAAATTCGGAAAAACATTCATTTTAGGAATCAAAAAAATTTTATGAAAATTAAAAATCAGGATAAAAATTGTTAGGCTAAAAATTTTAGGAAAAAAATTTTTTAGGAAAAATGGATAAAAATAAGGAGTGTAATTACTCACGTCTAATACGTTAAAGAAATTTTGGATATAATTTATTTATAAAGTCACTAAATTCCTTCTGTCAGGTCACTGAAAATCACTATTTCAACCATTTTTGGTCCCTAAAGTCACTAATTTTGATGGGCGAAATGAGTTCGATGCCTGTCAAAATTATTTTCTTATTTTTTTAAGTTCTCCTTAAAAATTTTTCAGCAATAAAAGTATTTTGGTTTGGGAAAAAAGAACATGAATAAAGTATTCGGAAGTAACTTAGGAATTACGTTGTCCGAAAAAAATTTCCTGGAGAAAAATTACATACCTCGTAATTTTGAAGAAAGAAAAAAAAAAAAAAAAAAAAAAAAAAAAAAAAAAAAAAAAATCTGGCCACGGCTTTGCCCTTTTTTTTTTTTTTTTTTTTGAAATTTATAAATGCCATCCATTGTACAGTACTATACAGTTAGTTATAACTGTAAAAACTCAAAATATGTATTTTTTTTTTAGAGGCAACAGTCCGGTAGACACCAAAGCCATCCCCCATGAGACTCTAATAAAAATGATCTGCTCTATCGAAATTAAACAGGGGCTTGATATCCATACAATTTTGCGAGAGGGGGGGGGGGGGGAATTGGTGCGGCGGCTCTCCAAAAAAAGGTCTAGCGATGCCACTAGAGACAAGCTTTGTTAATTTAAATTATTTTCAAGTGGAGCATTAAGATCCACGTAGCAGACGGTATTGACTCAAGATGGCGGAAAAGCTTTTTTTATTTTCGCTGGTGGCTTTGAATGGAAAAATTGATGAACTATTATTGATTAATTTTTTTCTTATCTTAATTTTTTTTTTTTGTCCGACATTGGGTGGGGGCTGAGGCCTTTACATAAGCATACCCTAAAATTGTTACTATTTCTTAATGAAAATTTCGAACAGTCTGGAGGGGTGGGAATAGGGGGGGGGGCGAAATAGTCCCCCCCGGTTCCACCCATGAGTTTCATTATAATCTTGAAGCTTTGGCATATTATGATTGGTCTTCGTTTAGTCATTTCATTTCTGCGAACTTAGCTCCCCATAACCATAATGATTCTCCACCGCAGTAAAACCCATAATTAGTCCTGGATAACCCGTCTTTGACAGATCTTGTTGCAACTTGCATTAAACCACCCTATGTATTTTTATATAGTTGTATACTTTCTCAGTGAAATCAATTTAATTTTTTTTTTTTTTTTGAAGGCTGTGAAAGTGCAACAATGAATAGCACGAAATATAAACATAATTTTAACTAACTATATCATCATAACCCGGCCATCTGTCTGCGAAAACCGTCTGTGTATATCGGGCGCGACCTTCACTTTCTCCTACAAAATTTATATTTTTACTGATAAAAACAATATAAAAATTTATATTATTAAACGTTCACAAAATTGACATAATCATCGCAACCGTCAATTACATTTAAAAGATCAAAAGGGGTAAAAAAATCAACGCCGTCCCATTTTGACGACTCCGTCGGGGGAAAAAAAAAATATCGTATAAACCTTTCACCACCCAATCATCTGGTTGTCATCAATAAATCGCCCACGACGGTGGAGAGCGTACCTTGCCAAAAAAAAAAAAAAAGTGTTATTGTTCGAATCACCCCGTGCCACAAGACACAAAAAGACGGGGAATCATATTAAGAAGAAAGAGGTTTCAGTTGAGAATTTCGATGGAAGTTAAGTTTTCTTAAGAATTTTTTTTTAGGAAGCCGAAGCCGAAAGCAGTATGCATACCTGCCATAGTTCGGATACCTGCCTACAGGTGTGCTAGTAAAAATCCGATGGTATGGAAGCAGTCTTCAGTTGGTGTTCCTGGAGAGTGAAGCGGTTCGAATAATTTTTATAGTGAATGGAAGGTGGATTTGTACAGTGATTTCCAATGATTTTTATAGCTTTTATATCGGTTTTTAGGTGATCTTTGAATTTTTTTTTCGAAACGCGATGCGTTGGCTGTTTGTATTGGTGTTTTCTTCGGTTTCGTGTTTTGTTTTGTGTTTAGATGAACAGAATAATGGGATTACAAATACCGCCGATACAATTAGTACAACACTTTCGACTGGTGAGTTGAGCTGGGAGCAGAAGAAAAAAAAGAAAAAAAAAAAATTAATTTTTAAAATTTTTATAATTTTTTTTATTTTGAAAATTTGGTCTGATCGTTGATTTAAAAAAAAAATTAATTTTAATTCTTAATTCCCATTGGTCGGTTCGAATGATAAATTTGCAACGGGATCCCTCCCCAATCTCCATTTTATTTTTAAGCAAAAAGGGATCCTCCAGCAAAAAAAAAAAAAAAAAAAAAAAAAAAAAAAAAAGAAAGAGGTAAAAGAAGAAAAAAAAGAAAAGAACAAGAACAGTGTGGCATTACACCAGTCCACCTGTGACCTTGTGTAAGATGAAATGCTATTCACTACTATCCAACTTGCGTATCTAGTTCCAGTTACCTCTTTTACTTCTCTCACCGGGGCCCTACGTTTTCCAGTTCCATAGTACAAAGCTGGAACTAAGGTACCCAGAGAGCATGGACCTATTTTACGGATACATGCAACAACAAGAAAAAGAAAAAAGAAACCAATTCCGTGGACCGCTCCAGGTTCTAACAATCGAGAAAGAATAAAAAAAAAATTAAAGATGGCCGATTCGCTTGGAAAAAAAAAATCCCGGCCCATTTTTCCGCTTGCTTAAACTTTTATTTACTGTAACGAAATGGTTTTGGAAGAAAAATCCCTTATTCTCACCCCCCCCCTTTACTTACGTCACGAATCCCTTTCTCCATGTCGCCATGAACTCGGCGACCTACCCGTTCCGTGATAGTCGATTTTTTTTTTTTTTTTTTTTTTTCACTTAAGTCATGACATATCAGGTTCCGGAAGATTTCTCATCTTTTTTTTTCCAGAATTGCGTTTATGGGTTGATTACGTTTTTAAATTGCAATGCATCATCTCACTGGCATTTTTTTTTTTTTTTTTCGAAAGGGTGAAAGTCGTGGCTACTGTGTCCGAGCATGCCGTAGGGCGTCTGAGGCTGTGGACAGTCACGCTAATTTAATTTTTTTTTTTTTTAGTCCAGTCATTTGAAAATTTAGTTTTAAAGGGAGAACCTGCGTGAGCTCTTATTGGTAAAAATGATTAAATTTTTTATTATTTTCACTTTTCTTCCATTTTTAAGGATTTGGGGCTGTGTGACGCAATTTTTTCGAATTGTTGGTACTTAGGTGCTCGATTAATATAAAGTCCAACTTTTGAAAATTCCAGACAAATATTTGGCCTCCCCTTATTATTGCATCATCCTTTGCTAGGAAAGGACTAAGAAGTACAGTTCTGGATTTCCTACAATTTTTCCTAAAAAATAATTTCCAAATTTCCTAATCCTAAAAAATAAGTTCCTAATGAATTTTTCCTAAAAAATAAATGCATTTTCCTTAAAATTTCCTAATGCAATTTCCTAATGAATTTTTCCTAAAAAATAAATTCCTAATGCATTTTTCCTAAAATTTTCTTCCTGCAATTTCCCAAAATTTCGTTCCTAAAATTTTTTTCCTATTTTTTTTTTTTTTCCTAATTTTTAATTTTCCTAAAATTTTTTAATTCCTAAAATGAATATTTTTTTCTTATTTTTCGAATCCCTAAACCCTGCTACTAAATATTTTTATAGTTGTTTATTATTAAAAAAACAAGAATAAAAAGAAACACATTCGCAGCTTTACCCTTAAAATTTATTACAAAAATTTTAGAGATTCAAAAATTTATGAAAAATATTCATTTTAGATTTTATTTTAAGAATCAAAAAGATTCAGGAAAATTAAAAATTAGGGTGAAAAAAATGGTTAGGAAAAAAATTTTATGACCCACAATTTTTAGGACAAATGGATTAGAAATTTATTTTTTTAGGATTAGGAAAAATGGTCGGGAACGACAGTTCTATGGGCTCAACAGTAATTCCGAGAAGAACGTCTGGAATTTTTTTAAAAAAAAATTTAGCTATCCAAATTTAAAGTTCAAAAACACAATCTATTCCTTAAATCGAGTCGGATTCACTCGCCGGTTAATTGATCCATTTACCGATTAATCGGCTCTTTGGTTATTTAATCCAATTATCGATTAATTTTCTGGCTCATCAATTTTTTGCGTGAGCATTATTTTTTTTCCGATCGATGAGCTATTTGATCATAAGACAGAACAAGGTTTTTTTTTCCGGGGAGGGGCAAATGCCTAAAAATGTGCTATATATGCTCGATTTATGTAATGTAAAATTTGTTCCTCGTTTTCCCAGAGGATCTCCTGCCCCATCCAAATTTGTATCTAAGAAACTCCTTTGATTTATTCTTTATATTTTCGGTACAAGTTTCAACTTGCTTCCATTTAAATAAAACACACCGGAAAACGAAATCAAAATTTTTCGACCCCAAATTTGTTATGAAATTAATTTTCGATCGCAAATACAGCTTTTCATACAAGTTGAAACTCGCATTAAAAATTCCAGGATACTCAAGGACCGCGTTGGAACTTGCGCTTTTTAAAAACAACCGCAGAACCTTCTTTTGTCTTTTTTTGGGGGCAAAACCATTTTTCAATCTTCTTCTCGATTTTGCATTCCATTCGGTTATTTTAATTCATTTGATTGTTAACGAACGTTTTCTAGGTCATTATTTGAACTTCCGAAGACCTTAATGAATCGAGTTCCAGCTGCACAAATAACCGGCCTAAGTCACCATTGAAAAAAGAAAATAAGAAAAAGGCGGCGTTACAAATGGAAATAATCAAAGTGATTAATAATGAATTAAAAGGATTTTCACGTCTTGATTTTTTTTTTTTTTTTTTTTTAACAAACGCGGATATTTGATATTTTCTTCTTATGGGAATTTTCTGACGCAAGGTGTGTCCGTAAAAATCGGAAAAATTCAGGGTGTTTAGGGGCACAAAAAAAAAAAAAAAATTCCGGGGGTGATTAAATTTGAATTCGAAAATTCGCTTTTTTCGGGACACTTTGTTACGGTCGGTCCAAAATCAAAAATTTTGGAATTTTAAAATGCCTGATAGCGCAATCGCTGTGGCTTATCATTTGTAAAAAAATTTTCCTTTTCGAAATTTTTTTAAAAGGCGTCTTGGAGGGTCAGAGGGCCAATGTTTTAAAAAATCCCATAAGGAATAAAAATTCGACTTTTGGATTTTTGCGAAAAAAAAGTACCGTTTCCTATCTGATTTTCAACGTAGATTTCGAAAATGAAATCTGTTTGCGTCTAGCTTTTATGTTTTTGAGATACAGGCCAAGTTCGCCATAAAAATGTCAAAACTCAAAAATTGTAATATTTTTATGATATTTTTTACAATAACTCAGTACAGAAATAGCTAAACGCAAACCAACTTAATTTTCGAAATCTACGTTAAAAATCCGATAGGAAACGGTACTTTTTTCGCAAAATGAAAAGTCGAATTTTCATCCCTCATGAAGTTTTCCGAAACTTTGACCCTCTTGCGCACCCTCAAGATTACTTTTAAAAAAAATTTCGAAAAGGAAAAAAATTTTGGAAATGATAAACCACAGCGACTGCGCTATCAGGCATTTTGAAAATCCAAAATTTTTGATTTTTGACCCACCCTATTGTATATATATACACGAATAAATATACAGAAAAATAAATATACTGTATATTACCCATCAACCAGCCATTGTTTCCGGTATTTTTTGAAGTTTTTCCTTAATAAGAACTAAAATTTCTCGTATATTTTAAATGGGACATACCTATTGGACATTTTATTTTCTTGTTGAGAGAAAAGAAAATGTAATTTTAATTATTTCGTAAACCAAAAAAAAAAAAAAAAAAAAAAACGATTAAACAGTTATCTTGCATTTAATTAATAATTGATTTACTCCAAGAATTTTTTTTTATATTTGCTACACCTCTTTTTTGTTTCTTTCCCTTTATTAAAAAAAAAAAAAAAAAAAAAAAAAAGCGAACGCAAACTGTACACTACATCATTTCAAAGTTTAAAAACGCCCAAAAGCACTTAAAATTCAATTTCCTTTCTGAAACGACTTCATATTTTACAATTTTACAACGTCTGTAACCAATAAATCCTTTTTTTTTTTTTTTTAAATCCTTAATGATATCGTTTTACACCGCTTAATTAAAAAAAATTGTATAATAAAAAATCGCATAATCAGATCATTTTTAAAATGGAACGAAGGTCGTTTCATTGACCGTATTCCATGTAAACAATTTTTCTATTACTCATGGTATAAAAAGTCCCTTTTTGAGAATTATTTGGGGACTTAAAAGTAAAACTTTTTGGGACTCTACTTTCTAGTACGGAGTACTAAAAAGTTGACTTTTTAATACTCTTGCTATCGTGTCGTCTGCATCGAAAAAAAAAAGAAACCATGAAGGCCCCGAAAAATGGTTGGCAGCATTGTATCAAGAGTCACGTTATATACGTGAAGAGTCACGTTATATACATTGTTTGGACAAACGAATGTTTTCAATTCACATTTTCATTTTTTTTTTTTCTTTTTTCACATCACACCCATTTGTCACAGCAATATTAACCCCTTGAAATCAATCTTTACGAAAAAAAATCTCTGTTTCATTCGAAATAGAAAATATTTTTAACCCCAAAGACAACACGGGGCCCTTTCCTGAACTTCGAGACAGTGTTGTCAAGCCTCGCTTCGCTCGGCTTGACAACGCACTGTCTCGAGTTCAGGAAAGTCCCCCGTGTTGTCCTTGGCCTTAAAAATACTATTTTTCCCCCTGTCTTTTCCAGTTTCTAAAACGCCGTGCTCTCATGCTTAATTAAATCATAAAAAAAAAATTGTACATGAAAGTGAATCCATATAATTTTTTTTTTTTTTTAAATCAAGTAAATCGAGAATAAGAAGTTAAAAAAAAAAAAAATAATAATAAATCGAATAACCTTTTAACGGTCAAGTAGAATTTGAGAACAAGTAGAAAGTATTATGCAAGACGCGTATATAAAGAATCGTTTCTCTAATCTCATGCATTCATGTGTACCTGATCGAGGCCAGCATCCACGATTTATTGCATTCGATTGCACTTTTGTACGAAAAAGAAGAAGAATAAAAAAAAAGGATTTATTGTGAACTAATAAACCGTTACGTATCTTCCATTTCAGATGTTGTAATTAGTAACGGAGCGAGGAAAACTGTTATTTTCTTATGTGCATATATAATTATACGATTGGAAAAACGCTAAATGACTCATTACACGATTAATTGAGCAGTCAGGGATAGGACTTTTTTTTTTTTAAACGCCACAGTAGGCAAAAAATAAAATTGAATTTCACTGGGTGTGTTTTGTAGGTGCTAAACTATGTAGGTAATCACGGCGAGGCCGAATCTCTGCTTGCGATTGTCTCTACTTTCTACGGTGTTTGCTTGACAATATTTGCGCTTGTCTTTTTTTTTTTTTTTTTTTTTTTTTTTTTTTTTGTAGATAAAAAGCTTCCGCGGGATGCGGTACCTCCGACTTTCACCTGTTATCAAAAAAATTAGCTGTTTTGGTATCTCTTGGGCGTTATCTACCGTCGAATTGGGTGAACAAGTCCTAGACTGTAATTTACGGTGGATCGAAAAACACGAATTTTTGAATTTGCAAAAAATCAGAAAATTTGCATTTTAGCCTCCATATTAACCTCAATTTTTTTTTCTGACTTTTTCGTGGCCGATTTCTGTTACCTCAAAGTCTCATAAGGGCCGAAAAAATTAGAGCCGTATTTTGGTGCGAAATAGTTCGTTTCCTATCGGAAATTTTTCGGAAATTTCAAAAATAAAGTCCAGGTGCACGGAGGGCACCCTGCCAAGTTATATAAAAATTTTAAAAAATAAACTTGGCCACCTATTTTACACGAAGTTTTTTTTTTTTGTGGGGGGGATCAGTTTTACAGTAATTGGAGCCATTTTTTATATACGAGTCGAAAGAGGTACAGGGTGTTTAATAATAGCCGTCATAAATAAAAAATGGCTTCAATTTCTGTAAGACCGTCTTCATTTTTCAAATTTCCGGGAGTTCATTTTCCATCGGGAATTTTCCGGAAATTTCAAAAACAAAGTCAAGGTGCACGGAGTGCACCCAGCCAAGTTATATAAAAATTTTAAAAAATAAACTTGGCCACCTTTTTTACACGAAGTTTTTTTTTTTTTTTTTTTTTTTTTCTTTTTTGAGGGGGGAGATCAGTTCAGTTTTATAGTAATTGGAGCCATTTTTTATATACGAGCCGAAAGAGGCACAGGGTGTTTAATAACAGCCGTTTTTTGCCCATAAATAAAAAAACTACTTGAATTTTTTTTAAACCGTCTTCATTTTTCAAATTTCCGGGAAATTTCAGGAAAAAACGGGTGTTATTGAACTCCGTATACCTCGTTCGCCTCATATGTAAAAAATGACTCCAATTACTGTAAAACAGATCCCAACGAAAACACTTCGTGTAAAAAAGGTGGCCAAGTTTGTTCTTTAAAATTTTCATATAACTTGGCTGGGTGCACTCCGTGCACCTTGACTTTATTTTTGAAATTCCCGGAAGATTTCCGATAGGAAATTAGCCTCTAATTTTTTCGGCCCTTATGAGACTTTGAAAAACTTAAGGCGTCTGGGGGCAGTAGAAATCGGCCTCCAAAGAATCAGAAAAAAATTAGGGTTAATACGGAGGCTAAAATGCAAATTTTCCCCGCTGTGGCATTTTCAAATTTAAAAATTCTTGTTTTTCGATCTTTCCTACTGTAATTAGAGGCAGACTGATGATATAAATTTTAATTATCCTAATTGTTTATGCCAAAGCCCATTAGCTAACTATAGAGGCGTTCGCTTTGTGGTTCAGAATTTTTTTTCAATGGGGTAAGCCTATGCCTAACCGGACGATTCGTCTGAACCATTTTGCCACGTGGATTTTTTGTCACAATTACATTTTTGTCACATATAAAATTCGTCTCAATGTAAATTTTGTCACAATAAATTTGGTACCAAATGTTTACTATACTGATCACAACAAAAACGCATCGTGCAAAAACGGTAGCCAAGTTTATTCTTTAAAATTTTTATATAACTTGGCTGAGTGCACTCCGTGCACCTTGACTTTTTTTTTGAAATTTCCGAAAAATTTTAAAAAAAATTACCATTAAAATTGTGGCTAAAATTCAAAATTGCCGATTTTGCACAATTTTTGCCGGCATGTTTTAACAATTAGGTTTTCAAAATTAACTAAATTATCTGTTAATTTTTTTGACGGTATTTTTTACGTATCATTCACTTTTTTGTATCAATTTCCGGTTGAATCTTTGTCCAACAAGACTTGATATGAAACCGTTATAAACTTGACATGATCCTCGACTTTTGAAAAAACCTGCAAAATATTGAAATAGAAAATTAGTTCTATACAATGTTTCTTTATATAAAAAAAAAAAAAAAAAAAAAAAAAAATTATCATACAATTTCTCGGAGCAATATCGTTTCGTAAAAATTGAAGACACATCGTGACTAAATAGTCACGAAAATTTTTTTTCAAGTTCAAAGACTTATAAAAGACAAGTATTGGCTCCCCGAAGAAAAAAAAATATGTGTATTGAATATAAGAAAACGTTTTTTAATGGAAAAAAATTACACTTACTACCGTCGATAATTGAATGCGTTACGCCACTCATGTGGAATTGAATGAATATTGATTTTTCAGCCATGTAAAATTGACTTTTATCGGAAAAAAAAAATAAAGAATTTGCTCGGGTTAGTTTCACCGGGAAAAAAAATTATACACTTCTGTGTAATTTACTGTATATATTTTTTTTTAAGGTCAACATATTAAAGGAATAAGTGTGATCTTTATGGTACAATTTTTTTTTCTTGTGTTGCACAAGTAGGAAATATCATGGACTATGAGGTGGAAACCACTTCACGGCAAAATACGAATTTTTTTTTTTTCTGCGTTTTGTTGTTGGTTGTTATTTATTTTTTTAAAGGAAAAGAAAGCAAACAAAATTTGAAGGAGTTTCACCCGCAATGTACTTATGATATAAGTACATTCGTTGAGTTCGATACCGAATTTTATTTTATTCAATTTATAAAACGGGGTCAGTTTATTCAGGAGTAGTAAAAATAAAATGTGTATGATGTTTTTTTTTTTAATTTAAAACAAAAGTCAAGAGATTGTTGTTGTTAATGGTACGATTTTTACATTACACCCCCCACCCCAAGAAGTTGCTGGACGTTTAAAATTCATCTCGGCCCAAGATTTTCTTATGCCAATCTACTTTACTTATAATTTACTTGCGTGGGACACTATGACTAATAATATTTTTTTTTCTGCATCATTAACTACGCAAAACGTTTCAGTTTTCCTCATGTTTTATTTTTATTTTTATTTTTATTTATTGGTCACTTTATGAATTGTGTAAGTGTGTATGTTTTTATACTTTATCCTCCAAAAGGATGCTCAAGGATACAGATCAATCTTGTCAGATGCACAATAGGGTGGATCGAAACACGAATTTTCGAAATTTGAAAATGCCACAGCGCGGAAAAGCTGCATTTTAGCCTCCGTGTTAACCCTAATTTTTTTTTTAGATTTTTTGGGGCCCGATTTCGGCTGCCCCCAGACACCTAAAGTTTTTCAAGGCCGATAAAAATTAGTGCCGTATTTTGTTGCGAAATAGTTCATTTCCTATCGGAAATTTTTCGAAAATTTCAAAAATAAAGTCAAGGTGCACGGAGGGCACCCAGTCAAGCTATATAAAAATTTTAAAAAATAAACTTGGCCACCTTTTTTACAAAATGTGTTTTTGTTGGGATGCGTTTTACAGTAATTGGAGCAACTGGTTTTTATATACGAGCCGAAAGAGGTGTAGGGAGTGTAATAACAGTCGTTTTTTGCTGAAAGTTTTCAGAAATTTAAAGAATGAAGACGGTTTTACAGAAATTGAAGCCATTTTTTTTTATGAGCAAAAAATGGCTGTTATTAAACACCCTGTACCTCTCTTGGCTCATATATAAAATAGCTCCAATTACTGGAAAACGGATCCCAAAAAAAAAAAAAAAAAAAACTTCGTGTAAAAAAATGGCCAAGTTTATTTTTAAAATTTTTATATAACTTGGCTGAGTGCACTCCGTGCACCTTAACTTTATTTTTAAAATTTCCGGAAATGTTTTATAAAAAACGAACTCTTCCGCACCAAAATACGGCTCTTAATTTTTTCGGCCCTTATGAGACTTCAAAAAACTTTAGGCCTCTGGAGGAGCAGAAATCGACCTCCAAAAAATCTTTAAAAAATTAGGGTTAAAATTTAAAAATTCGTGTTGTACACAAAAAATTTTGTAAAGGACAAAATGATCGCCATTATATTTTCATTCTGTAAATCCTATTATTTCGGCCTCTACATTTTAAAATTTTAAGTCGATCGATCCGAATTTACCGTATCCATCAACGTGATAATACATTTTGAAAACTCGCCTAGAAAATTTTTTAACGCTTCGGTTTTTTAAAAAAAAAAAAAAAAAAAAACCTTAGCACAATGAGAAATGGGCGTTCAATGTCCATGATCTTAATGATCAATAAATAAATCCAATATGTCATTTTAATAAGCATTTTCTTTCATATTATCAGCACGCCTCCTTGTACTACTTTAAAAATTCCTTTTTTAATTTTTTTAAGTTCAATATCGGGGCAAAAAAAAAAGTCTGTTATTGCCTCGTTTAATTTTTTTTTTTTTCGTATCTTTTAAGCCTCACACGCCTGCGACATAAATGTGTTATTCTGCATAAAATTTTGGCGAAACTGCGATCCACGCAAATTTTAAATTAGAGAACAATAACCTCCAATAATTACCATGTGACGCATCTCCGTTTTTTAAATTTCAAAAAATAAAAAAAAAAAAAAAAAATTCGATCATTCAAAAATAACTGTGAATTTTTGCTTTTTTAAATAATACTTATTTATAAGTGTCAACTATATAATTATTATCAACCTGTAATGATCTAATTCCGGTGATTATGACAAGATACAATTTTTTTTTTTTTTTTTACGCGGTTCCATGACTAAGATCGAAGTACCGTTTATAAAATTTTTCGAATGATTTTTTTCTTCTCTTAATTTTTTCTCCGAAACGCCTTACATAAAAGACGGATTCGGTTGGTTGATTTCTTCTTTTTATGAATCATAATCAAAAATTTTTGTCATTCGTCATTTCCCCCCCGGAGCCCTGGCATTTCCCATACGCTGCATTTCCTAAATGATGTATTAATCAAAAAAAGATTACAAAATAATTGAGACTTTGTGAGACCATAATTGGAAGTTAAAAAAAAAAAAAATGGAACCTGATGAAAAATTGTTTTTTAAAAAAATTCACGGGGTTCTTTTAAGTTTAAAAATTTTCCCACACAGGATAGTAACTTTTTAGTCTGGCAATTTAAAATACTAATCGAATTTAAAGGGGCCAATGGAAATGCCTCAACTCAGAATTAACAAAATTTATTCATTTTTCATAAGGATGAACTGAAATTTTGCATGTAGAATAAAGTGGACAGCTGGGAGGAAATGATTTTTTCCTAATTTCCTTTTTTCTAATCCATTTTTCCTGAAAAAATAAATTCCTAATCCATTTTTTCTAAAACTTTTTGGTTCTTAAAATTGTTTTCCTAACTATTTTTTTTCTAATTTTTAGTTTTCCTAAAATTTTTTGATTCCTAAAACTTCTTAAAATCCCTTTAGCGATTTAAAAATTTAGGAAAAATATTCGTTACAGGAAATTTCATTTTACGAATCAACAAATTTTAGGAAAATTGAAAATTAGAAAAAAGATGGTTAGGGATAAAATTTTAGGAACCAAAATTTATGAAAAATGGATTAGGAATCGTTTTTTAGAAAAAATGGATTTAAAATTTATTGTTTTAGGAAAAATGGGTTAGGAATTTATTGTTTTAGAAAAAATGGATTTAAAGGAGAAGGTTTTTATCTTAGGAATTTATTTTTTAGGAAAAATGGATTAGAATTTTTTTTTTTTTCGGAAAAATGGATTATGAATTTATTGTTTTAGGAAAAATTAGGTTTTTTCCTAATCAGGAATTTTTTTTTTTTTTTTTTTTTTTTTTTTTTTTTTTTTTTTTTTAGAAAAAATGGATTAGGAATTTTTATTTTGGAAAAATGGATTAGTAATTTTTTTTTTAGGAAAAATGGATTATAAATTTATTGTTTTAGGAAAAATGTAGTAGGAATTAATTTTTTTAGGAAAAATGGATTAGGAATTTATTGTTTTAGGAAAAATGGATTAGGAATATATTTTTTTAGGAAAAAAGGATTAGGAATTGATATTGTTTTAGGAAAAGTGGATTAGGAATTTATTTTTTTTAGGAAAAATGGATTAGGAATTTATTTTGTTTTAGGAAAAGTGGATTAGTAATTTATTTTGTTTTAGGAAAAGTGGATTAGGATTTTTTTGTTTAGGAAAATTGGATTAGGAATTTATTTTTTTTGGAAAAATGGATTAGGAATTTATTTTTTTCGGAAAAAAGGATTAGGAATTGATATTGTTTTAGGAAAAGTGGATTAGGAATTTTTTTTTTTTTCGGAAAAATGGATTATGAATTTATTGTTTTAGGAAAAGTGGATTAGGAATTTATTTTTTTTGGAAAAATGGATTAGGAATTTATTTTTTTCGGAAAAAAGGATTAGGAATTGATATTGTTTTAGGAAAAGTGGATTAGGAATTTATTTTGTTTTAGGAAAAATGGAGTAGGAATTAATTTTTTTAGGAAAAATGGGTTAGGAATTTATTGTTTTAGGAAAAATGGATTAGGAATTTTTTTTTTTTTTGGAAAAGTGGATTAGGAATTTTTTGTTTAGGAAAATTGGATTAGGAATTTATTTTTTTTGGAAAAATGGATTAGGAATTTATTTTTTTTGGAAAAATGGATTAGGAATTTATTTTTTTTGGAAAAAAGGATTAGGAATTGATATTGTTTTAGGAAAAGTGGATTAGGAATTTATTTTTTTAGAAAAAATGGATTAGGAAAAGCGGTCGGGAACGCCAAACGTATTTACTATTGACATACGTTAGTTGGCTTCCGACGCATGAAATTACCTAAAATAGTTATTTGTTGTGAAGGAACAATCAAGTGAATGAATGAATGAATGAATGAATGAATGTTGAAATGCTTGTCTCCATTGGACAATTAATTGGAGGGTACAATTAATTGTACCACCGGAAATGCTGTCTATTTTTGGGACTTTTTTCTTCCACTACCACTTTCTTTTTCCTCTTCATTGTTTTTAGTTTTCGAAAAAATAATCAAAACAATAAAAAAAAAAGTAGTAGCAGAAGAATAAAGTACCAAAAGTATACAGTATTTCCGGTGGTACAATTAACTGTATCCTTCGATTAATTAGGGCCAATGGAGACAGGACAAAAATTTTCATTCAAAAGTCTTTTGAAATAGCAAATTCCGATCCCGATGAAATTCGAATCGGAATTGCAGCCCTGGTAGATAATAATCCGTTCTTACACCCTAAGGGTACTAACTGAAAGTAGCGAATCAGGGTAATTAATTAGTGAATAAAAAACTGAAAAAAAAAAAAAAAATGAAAATGAAAACAGCAATTCTGGTCAGTGTGCACTCAAGGCAGAACTACTCCGGCTCTTAAAAATCTGCTTTACAAGTTTCCACTTGCACGTTTTACTCATAAAAGCTTCCCTTTTATGGAAACGTAATATTTCCGGTTCCGCCAGCGTAACCTTTTTTTTTTTTCGCTCTTTGATGCAAACATTTTAATTACGAAAAAAATAAAAGAAACATGGCGTCGTAGCGTACTTGAAGCAATCAGGGCTCTATTATTTATTGTTTAAAAAGATTTTTTTTTTTTATATATATTCAAATGAATTAATGAAAGTTTATGGGATACTGGTTTTTGTTTATTAATAGAGTAGCGTGATTAAGCTAATATTATACATATAGAAATTTATTTTTAAGCTCAGATATGAGTGTAATGATCTCTTTCACGGACGGTGACGTTGGTTTGTGTGAAAGATTTCAAAGACGAGGACAGTAATTATTCACCATAGGAAAAGGAGTATATTTTGATAGGATCAAAATCCTGACACACGGATATATATAAAAAAAAAAATTATGTTTCTTCTCAGAAGATTCGATTAAAAAATTTAACCGTGAAGGTTAAAAATAATTTCGTACATAAAAATTTTTTCAAGCAAATAAATTTTTTTTTTTTTTTTTTTTTTTTTACAAGATTTTTAGAGAATGTGAATACCAACCCACTACAACCAATGGGCAGGTCGTTTACCGGCATATGGCAAAGTTCACCTTTAGAAACAAAAAAAAAACCTGCATAACGGCCGAACAAAGAAATTTTTTCGCGGTAAAAAAATAAACGCGGCAAAATGGAAAACTGAATGACAAGTAGGGACACAAAAGCGGGGAAAATTGTGGTCAGCCAAACGGGCCTCCTTATACCACTGTATAATGTCAAGGTGAACAACTGCTTTTATTTATGCCCGCATTGTCAATTCACGAGAGTACTTCAATTAAAATAAAAATAAAAAGAAATACGGACACTTCCATCTCGTTGTGTTTAGCATAAAGGCTACGAAAAAATCGCTTTTTTTTTTTAATTGATCAAAAAAACGAGGTACAGGTTTCAGTTTGATTCATTTTCGATTCGGTCTGTTTGTTTCTTGATAATGGAAAATTGTCATTTTTTTTTTCTGTAAATTAACAAACATGTATGAGCCTGAAAGCTCTCTTTGGACAGTATGGTCATGCACAGTATCCTGCTATGTCTTTTGTTATACAGGATCCATTGTTCGAAATTAATTACGACTGTGAAGGTTCGTCGACCCCCTTTTTGTTGTCTTTTTTTTTGCGCGATTTTTTTTTTCTGTTAAGTTTTTAATAAGCCCTTTTACTTTTTTTTTTCTTTAATTAATAAATAAAAGGAGGATTACATCATTTCTGAAAATAAGGAAAAAAGAAGTCTTCAGGATATATTAATCAAACGCCGTGCGGATGATGATGATGGCAAGACGAAATCTTCCAAGGTTTCGAGAAAAAAAAAAAAAAAAAAAAATGAGAACCGAATAATTAAAATTAGTTGCGTGAGATATTATTGCAATGCATATAATATTTTTTTTTTTTATAATAAAAATAAAATTTTTTAACTTTCTACTTCGTCAACACTAATGCGTCTGAGAATTTTTTTTACGTTTTAAAAAAATTAAATAAATTTTGATTAATTACATCGATGAACATGTAGTAAAAAAGAATTATGATAAGTCGTCGATATAAAGTTTCTTGGGTTACTTAATAATTTACCAGAGCGAAACCGGACAACACGCATTTGCTCCACTTGCTTTAATGAAGAAACCGAATATTTATGCATAAAGTAGGTGACGGGTTTTTTCGTCTTTAATTTATATAATAAGCATCCAGGAGTTGAGTCTTGAGAGGAATAGGGTCGAGATTGAATTATCTTCGTAAAGAATGGAGTTAGATGGTTTTTTTAGGGAGAAGCTCCTGGAGTTTCAAATCAGAGCTGAGCGGCAAATTTTTTCCGTTTAACATCAGGCATTCTGTGTACTGATTTTTGAAAATGAAAATATAGGACTTTTATAAGATTAAATTCTTCTAGAAGAAAAACAGGTCTCATAGGACTTTTTTTTACAAAAATATAAGTCCTAGAATTGGCTACTTGACTCATTCTTTGACGAATCTGAGTATAGACAATATAGGGTGTCCCTTATTTTGGCAATTTTCGAATTTTCCAAGAAAAAGTGAGTTATAAGTCCGGGCAATACGTTATGAAAACTTATAATAAAATTATAAGTTAAGTCGTTATAAAAGCTTATAACAAGATTATAAGTCTTTACAAAAACTTATAGTAAGATTATAAGACGTTATAACAACTTATTATAAGTTTTGGCCTGACTTATAACTCACTTTTTCTAGGCTTCTAATCGCTTCAATTTTTCTCGAAAATTTCTTTCCATCTTTTCACCCTATTCCGAATTTTACCGCCAAAAAATTTAAAAATTCCCCTAGCCGGGATAATGGCAGTTACGAAAAGAAAATTTAAAAAATTTCGTTCAAATCGCTTACCCCCCCCAAAAATGGTCCTCCTTGGTGTACTGATAAACCCGAATTTGTTTTTAATTTTTTACTCGACGGGAAAGCGTGGCTACTTGAGCTTAAAGTTCCGAAAATTGCCATAAGAGAAATAAAATCGACAATTTTTTTTTCGCCTAAAAAAATGTGGTTTGTTATCGAAAACTTTCCGTAGATCGCGAATCCAAGTCCGTTTTTTTATATCTGATCCAGTTTTTGAGCTAGAGACCGAAATATGAGTAAAACTGAAACTGAGGACCTGGTATGTTTTGCCACTTTACCACGCTTGTTTGCCATATTTTGGCTTTTAACTGAAAAACCGAACCAGATATAAAAAAAACGAACTTCAGATTCGTAATCTACGCGAAATTTCCGACAGAAATAGTCTATTTTTAGACAAAGAAAAAAATGTTGGACTTTTTTCTTTTTATTGCGATTTTCCGACCTTTAAGCCCACGGCGGCACGCTTTCCCGTCATATGAAAAAATTCAGGGTGTTTAGGTGCACTTAACAAATTCCGGAAATGACCAAATTTGAATTCAAAAATTCGATTTTTTCGGGACACCCTTAACATACAATATTTATATACGGTATATTAATTTTTCCTATGTTCTTCCGTATAAAATTTGTGCGAATTGTATATTTATACGTACATATATACACACACACTATATATTTACCATATGATATTAGTAATTTCGGTACAAGTTTAAACTTGTTCCAAGTAAACGAAATCAAAGTTTTTCGACCGCAAATTTTTTAAAAATAATTTCCCTGTCGCACATGCATTTGAGACAAGTTCAAACTTGCACTCAAAATTCCTTGAATTCAAAAACTTTAACTTTTTAAAATATTTTGTGAGAAGAGCTATGAGTATCCTTGTTATTGGTAGGAATAGTGTTTATTCCTAAAACCAATAACAGACAACATCACCTTCAAAAGTCTCCTTGCCGGTTTCATAAAGTATAAACACAAAGCACTATAAAAAGTCAGTGCGTCTCTCTTAGAGACGACTTTCGTTTCCGGGCTTAGCTCGGAAACGGAGTTCCCTTAAATGTAAAGACATTTACAAATATACTCCATTTATAGAAGATCCGAAACCGTCATGGAAGCCTCCCTATATTCCTATATCCCGAAGAATCCGCACAAACATAGTCGGATTACACGCATAACATATGGTGATAGCGGAAAAACTGATGGTTTTGGATCTTTTTCTTTTTTGTTGACCAGAAAATAAAAATAAATGGAGATTTTGTAAATGTCTATTGCTAAATACTATTATACAAACATTTATTTCAGACCAAGAGAACCATAAAGGTACAAAGATAACATGTATCATCCAAATTTACGGATATATACAGTATTAAAAAAAAAAAAAAAGTTTACGAATGTTGAACTCTATAGTGAAAAATAACGTAAGTAATCTTTTTTTTACGCTTAGTCAGCAATACCTCGAGTCAATGAGATATTGTTTTCATTATTTAACCTTGATGCAATTTTTGCATTGAACATGAAAAAACTAATAATATTCCTAAAAAAAAAAAAAAAAAAAAATTACATCCTGAAACAGAAGTCTCTTACGAGACACCGGTGTTTTTGTAAGATAAAACAAAACATGTCAAGCATTGGCGTTTTGACAATTAGTTTTAATTACGTTAAGAAATATTTTTTTTAGTATTTAAGGATTCCAAGAATATGGAAAGTAAAAGCATTCCGATAAATGGAAAGCCTTTCCTAGATTTAATGTATATTGGTAGCACAACTCTGGAACCACGCATTTCCTATGAAAGAGTTAGCTACAACAATAAATGGTATTTGCAGCGTTGCTACATGCAAAACAGCTTTTCCAAATATAGTCACATACTGGAAGCATTCTGCGGATATAGTAAAAAACATATCCGTCTATGAATCCGACCAGAAAAATCTGACTGGAAAAGTTTAGTCAAGAACAGTCCGTCTAGCAGGTTACATGATAACCCAGCGGAAACTGTTGACTATACTAAATACCCTCGTATTGACTACAAAATACTCTCGAATTGACTACAAAATACCCTCGAATTGACTACATATTTTAACGTCTTGCTCAAAAGAGCAAATTATTTGAAAATACTCTAGTCATGCCTAAACTGTAAATATTAATTTAAAACGGCAAGCTACCTTTTATATGTAACTGTATGTACTGTTTTAAATGTAAGTTAATCTCAATTAGTTTTGTAAAAAAAAAAAAATGTATATATATATTACGGTTCTCTTGTATTAAAAGCTAACAAAACACCCGAATAGGATTCAAATTTGTAAAAGTAATATTCTTTACTTTTTCTCTTTTATGTCAATTTTCAAAGAATGTGGTCTGATATCAGATATTCGAACACAGCTGTCACATCGCTCGAAGCTTCTACCATCTTCTGGACCATGTTTAGAGGAGTTTTTGGGCTGGCTCCGACGACGAACATCGTGTCCATCCGGACGATAGAAGGCTTCAACAGGAATTCTCTGTCATGCTCAATAAAATGGGACACTGATTCAGAGGAGTTTGGGGAGCTCCGACTGGGTGTTACATTTAACTGCAACAGGAGTTTTGGGCTTGGCTCCGCAGACACAAGTCTACTGCAGACTCAGCAGAGAATACCGCACGTCATACTGACATCACACAAACTTTGACAGCTCCTTTCACAAATTTTAAATAATCAAATGATATCAGACCCACAATTCTTGTAATAATAAGGTAATAATAATTTGATTGTACATAAAGATGATTTTGTAAAGACCACTGACTTTTTGGTAACATACAAATCTGCAAGGGGATTTATAAGAGGGTTTTTTCGGAGTTCTCGCTGTTCACCCCGTAAAAACCTCTGCCGCTGGGTGATGTTATTGGTAGGAATAGTGTTTATTCCTAAAACCAATAACAGACAACATCACCTTCAAAAGTCTCCTTGCCGGTTTCATAAAGTATAAACACAAAGCACTATAAAAAGTCAGTGCGTCTCTCTTAGAGACGACTTTCGTTTCCGGGCTTAGCTCGGAAACGGAGTTCCCTTAAATGTAAAGACATTTACAAATATACTCCATTTATAGAAGATCCGAAACCGTCATGGAAGCCTCCCTATATTCCTATATCCCGAAGAATCCGCACAAACATAGTCGGATTACACGCATAACATCCTTATATCAAAAAAAATTCTTGTTGTCTTTATAAACAGGTTGTAGCATGTTTTTTTTTTTTGGTCCTTTGAAACTCCATTATGCTGTCCATTGGGTCCGGATGTGCACATCAAAAATATACTCACGGAAGCGGTACAACATAAAAGATGCATGACATCATCGTCGAAAGGCGTCTCCCTTAAAACAGTTACGACTTTTGGCCGAATAGAACCTGATTCGATGGTTACTCTTTTAAAGAAACGATTATATCCCATTTTCAGACGTTTCCATTGAGATAATTTTAATCTAAACAATTGCATCGTAAAATAAGATGGGATAGAGTATAAGGACTGATGCTTGCCAAAGCCTGTCGAATCCTGTAGTCGTTTTCCCTTACATTAGAAGTACTCATCAAGAGGAAGGTTTAGTGAATACCGGATGGTACTTGTCTAATTTACTGTGAAATATTTTCGGTGTCAAACGAATTCCTGTGGTGTAACCTAGTGCTGGTTTTAACTTGTCTGGAATGAAAGTGCTGCCGGAAAATGATTTCAAAGATATTTGGGGTCGATAGAGAAGACCAACATATATATATACCACTTTTGAAAGTATACGGTAGATTTACACATATAACATGTCGTTTTTGATTTTTAATTCTTAATAAATTTTTATAATTTATTAAACTTTTTATTTCTTTACTGATTATTTTTACTATTTCCAATATGGGTAAACAAAAAAAGTGCGTAATGTAACTTCCAACTCCAAAATAGTAAATAAAAATCGGAGAAAGATTAAAAAACAAAAATATACCAAATCGGTATATATATACCAAAGTATACATAAAAATAAATATACGGTATATTTCCACTCTCTAGTGGTCGAAAAGTGGCCAAAAAGCTTTGATTTCGGTTTCTGCGTTCAGATTTACTCCGGAACAAGTTGAAACTTGTACGAAAATACAAGGATAGGTCGAAGGAGTTCGTTAAAGACAAAAACAGCCACTTCTTCCGGTTAAAAATTTTCTATATTTTCAATAGTTAAAATTGCTAGTAGTGGAATCAAGGTCATTCCGTCTGCCGATTCACATTTGCTACGTGCCAACTTTTTTCCAACGAAAACGATCCGTGAGAAGTCCCTTCACTCTTGACATGCCGCTACCAAGATGCGCCTGTCAAGACTTGAAACAATTTTTGCCTACTTCCACACTAGACAAAATGTAAACAATACCCCCCATTTTTTTTTTCTTCTTCACGTAACCGAAGAAAGTTCGAAGATCGCACTTCCACCTCCGTTTTCCTCTTAAGCAATTAAAATGGCGAATTTAGAATATTTTTTGACCCACTTTCTATCCGTTTTGAGTAGGTAGCTGCGCGGTAACATTACAATCTTTGTCACTTCGGTAATAGCAATCAATTTCAATACTCTATTAATTGGACGGACTCAACGATGCTTCATAGTCTTGCCTGATTAGTCAAGTGCTTCTAAAAAAAAAAAAAAAAATGTAACATGCAATCTTCATCGCATAATAGACCTCCACGATGTCATTCAATGCGAACAAAATAAAAAATAAAAAAATGGCGTCCACACCCTCGTCTACATCAATCATCGTGTCTAGTTCGGTTTGTATGTGATTCATTTTTTCGATAAGGAAAGCCCCACGTTTCAAACCGCCAGAAGGCACCTAGTGGATTACTTTCTTTCAAACCTGCATAAACCTGCACAATAGGATAGGAATAAAAAAAATATCTTGCTTTCGGCCGTGCACGAGGTCTACCAGCCCAAATATAAGCGAGAGCTGCACCGTGACTAAACACTGTAAAAAACCGCATTTGTTTATTTTTTTTTAATTAATCCGTCCCTTTCTTTCACGATCTGTAAAATTGAAGTTAAACTAATATAAAATTTATAACTTATTTTTCGTGAGCGTTTGTCGTTTTTTTGTTTCAGATTTTCTTTTCTTTTTACCAGTATAAGAGGAAAAAAAAATTGGCGTCGCTAATACCATTTCAAGGTTTTGCATGAAATAACGAAACAAAGAAATCATTTTTTTTTTTCGAAGGTAGGAGTAAAAAAAATATGATACCATGAACGAAAGGAAACGTGAAAATTACAAAACACGGAATTAACAATGGGCCATTGTTTTGATTCATTTTTTTTTTTTCTACTTCTTATAAGAGAGATGAGAGCGATATAAATAAATAATTTGATTTTATAAGCTTTAGGTAAAAATAATGATATAGCCATCTTGCGTTTTTTGTTTCCTGATTGAGATCTTAATGATTTTTATTACTTTATAAAAAGAAATTCAGGTCCGTAGCAAGGCAAGAATGAAACTTCCCTTGTGTATTTTTATTTGGGTCATAGGTCTGCAAGACACCACTTGCAAAGAAACTTTTGTAAACAAACGCCATTTTTTTAATTTTTTTAAATTCTTTTAGCTGTTTATCGTAGGTCTTTTGTCTTTTCGTCAATTAACTGCGTAACTCAAGTCTGTATTTCTGTTTTTTTTTTTTTTTTTTTTTTTCCTGGCATGCGACAACTAACCCGTACAGTGAGGTTAAGATGACTGCATTTGTAAGTTCCGGGAAGACGGGAAGAGTGTTGGCGCGGTCACCCATCCAGAAACTACCCCGCATCAATGCTGCTTAACTTCATTGATAGCCAAACCGCTACATGGACAAGTCACCACCCCGACCTACCCATTTATAATTTTCTTCTGCTTCTGACAAATTTGAGAGCTGCAAAAGCGCATCTTACCGCGCGTGATCACTGGCCTTCAAATTTTCGCGGTCATATTTTCTGTCGGGTCACTTACAGTTTTTTTAATTTAATTTACTTTTTTTTTTATTATTTTCTATTAACTGCTTGCTCAGGTCTGGGACTTTTTCTTTTCTGGCATGCGACAACCAACTCGTACAGTGAGGTTAAGATGACTGCGTTTGTAAGTCCCGCCACCCCCGCCAAAGGGGAAGAGTGTCGGTACGGTCACCCATCCAGAAGCTGGCCCGCATCAATGCTGCTTAACTTCATTGATAACCAAACCGCTACATGGACACTTCACCACTCCGACCCCTTAGTTAGAGTCTCTAATTCTGATTAGATTCTGACTAGATTTTTGATATTTTGATTCAGTGGCATCCCGCCAACTGGAGACTAATGGTTTGAGATCAAACCTTCGGAAACTAATTTTTTTAATAAAATTTTAACAAAACAAAAAGAAAAGAAAAGAAAAAAAAAAAAAGAAACTTGGGGAAATATTTCTGCAAAGATCAATTTTTTTTCTACAAAGCAACTTTTTTTCGAGGGCAAAAGTTTTTCAATAAAATATTTAAAAAATCGAAAACGTTATAAATTAAATAAAGTCCACAATTATTTTTTTCACTCTTCGGATTTCGGGATTTTATAAAAAATCGTCAGCGTCAATTCCGGGATCCTGGGATTAATGTGAAAGTTCTATGACTGGCTACTGCAATGACAGAAAATCGTGCCTAGTCGGTTTATAAAATTTTTTTTTTTTCTTCTTAACATAAGTTTTACTATTATTTTCCTGCATTTGAGCAAGTTATAGCTTGTCGTTTTATTAAAATTAACAAAATTTTGGTTATATGAGGAAAAAAAGTCAATAGGACAAAAAATGGCCATTTTTGGGATTGAAAACCCTGGAATAATGCTTTTGAAATCCCGGGGATTGATCCCGTCCCAGATCCCGGAATTTCTAATTTCAGAATTCAGGATCACGGAGTTGCAGTGTCTCTAAACTTAAATTTTTGCGGTTGGCAACCCTGCAAAGGGATCGTAAACATAGAATTGTAACAGAGCATATATAAATTGTAATTTTAATACGGAATATCAAGTTAAAATTCAATTCGCATATGTTTAATTAACTTCGTATTAATTTTTGTAAGGAAAATGGAGAGATTTCACTTTACAAGGCGAAGTGATGAGCAATCACAACATAACCTAACCACGCTGGCACATGAGGTTGCGGCATTAGATCCTCAAAGTTTATGAGACAATCCGTCTGTGCCATCTTCGAGAATATGATCGAAATCTGATAGATATTTTAACAAAAGATGCGAAAAAAACGAGACGAATTTATAATTTTACCAGTAATTTCTTAAAAATCAGAAGCTTTTGTCTTGATGTGTAACTATACAGTGCTTTTTTCGCTATTTTTGAAATGTAATTAGAAGAATAATTTAAATGAAAAATTACAAAGTGCAATTATTATTCTTAATGTTGTAAATGCTTTGTCAAGCCTTTATGAACCCTTGGGGTCAATATAAAGTTATTTCTTTCATTCATTCAAGCCTCCTATTTCCCCGGAAAATTTCATCCCCTAATATATCCGCCTGGCTACGGGGCTGGACAAATGTGATAGAAACAAATTCCCTTAAAATTGAAGGCTTATTTTTTTTTTTAAACGAAAAAAAGTCTTAAATTTAGAAAGGCTTCGAAATCAGTCAAGGATGAACATTACCAAAGGCTAATACCCGGATAATGTTTAAATTATTAAAGTAATCCATAATCATACTAAACGTATTTCGATGACCCAAAGATCATAGGTTGGCTCGTCTACTGACCAGTGAATAATACCAATCACCTCATAGCTCAAGGGGATACTAAAATTCCGACCAACGTTTAATTTTTTTTTTTCACCTTTTCGTTCCGTTTAATATATATTTTTTTTTTTTTTAAAAAATTCGTTTTCGTATGACGGAAGAATGTAAATTAGCATTTCCAGTGCGAACTCATAAATATCGGAATACCATATGAAGTAAAGTAGCCTACAAACAACTCATTCAACCATATACGTCAAACTTTGAATGGAAGAGAAAAAAAAAAAAAAAAAAAAAAAAAAAAAAGCCAATCAATTTTTTTTCTAGTGTCAATATTAGAAGAGAAAAAATATTCGAGTACGGTTATGGCTAACAGTATTCGTTTCGTCAGGAGGACATGATGTCATTTATAATGCGAACTTTCACATGGTCTTATATTTATCAGGTGCATTGTTAAAATGGTCCTGGTAAATATATGTGTGTGTGTGTGTGTGTATACATACGCAACTCCCAAAAAGTCGTATATATATACAAAAATAAATAAATTTTTGGCCTCGAAAACTCTGAAGAGAATTTTTTTGGTCTCTAAAACTTGAAAGAGAATTTTGATCAGTTTGGCATCTTAATAAAAAAATTAAAAATTTAAAAATATATTTAATTTGTGCTAAAAAAGTTGTATATATATACAAAATGAAATTTCGGCCTTTAAAATTTTATAAAAAAATTTTTAGCCTTTTAAAATTTTAAAGAAAATTTTAACCATTTTGGCGTCTTAATGAAAAAGATTAAAAATTTAAATATACCTAACTTTCATATAAATACGTAAATATATTTACAATAAATATACGGTATATTTACCCATGTCAACGTGCATGATGTATGTATGTAGTACATACTATCCCCGGTTAGACTTCCATCGTCACCCACACTCCTCCATTATAATCATTAAAAGTTTTCAAACCATCAATTTTCAATCTTGATGATTTATAAAGTATGTGTATATTCACATAACGGAAAAACATTAACGCGATGACCTTGAATAAAAAAAAAGATGAACAACACGTTTATACGGCAACCATGGCATTTTAAAGACAAGTTCGAATGGAACCAGATAATGGTGAAAGCGTTGTGATGAAACCAGGTTTTTTTTTCTCGTAAGTCTTTTGACGAAATCCTGGAAAATTTTCAATCCCGGATTTTAGATTATACGAAAGAAAGAATTAACGTCACCCGCGGTGCGGGTCACCTACTTCTCAAGAAGGCGGTGGTCAGTCCATCCACGGTTGGATAGTCAACTCAGTCTCGGAGAAAAATAAAAATCTCAATCGTATACGTCATATGGACAATGGTATAGTTTCCCAGACCTTCCTTCCCACATCGCACCAAGAAAGTACAACGTTTTATTACAAGTTGTCGCAGGCTTCCTATCGTTTCACGACTTTGGGTCAAGTGCAATTTATTTTCAACTTGCCCTTTTTGACGCAGACAAATAATTTTTTTAAACAAGCCATTTTTTTTCAATCTAAAGGAACTGGGATAATGTTTCAGAGGTTGAAAGTCGGCTTATGTTGTCCCTGACTGGTGAACGACCTGGTAAGATAAGCCGGGAAATTTGCCCTCGATGAAGCAATAAGGCGACTTTAAAACAGGCCCGTAGCCAGCCTGAGAAACAAAGGGGGGCACGAGACATTCAAAGGGGGGCTCCAAATGGTCCCTTATAACATGGAAGATAGGGAAAATACATGGACCAAGTCAAATTTACAGGGGGGCTCAAGCTTTTCCATAGGGGGGCTGAGCCACCCTATGCCCCCCCCCCTGGCTACGAGGCTGCTTTAAAACGTGTGAATTCCTACGCTAAAAATACGGTATAGCTCATTTTTTCCCTCAAAATTATGGACGAACGAATGGGTAAATGAACCACCAATGCTAGAAAGAATTTCGAAATCTAGATTTCACAACTAAATTGCAAATCAGATGAACTCTTAGGAGCCTACTTAAGATACTTTAGAGGCGTAATAACGTTGAGGTAGATCAGCGTCTCCAGGATGAACTTGGGCGAAAACGCTGATATCACCTCCAAGGATTTATTGCTTATCTTTGAAATGACCTCAGACTTTAAGTTTTCCTCAAATAATTTCGACGCGCTGGTTATTCAACATCTATCAAAAGTAACTTCTGGAGATTCTTCCCGGGGATTCCCAAAAAAATTTGGGAATCCCGTTTTCCGGAACGAGGATTTTTTCACTGGAATCCGGAATCATATGAAATCTGTTAGCTTTATGGCGAATTTTCTCATAAAATTTGAAATATGTTTGTAAAAAGTTATAAAAAGCGCGTGGCTTTCTTCTTTTAGTTTTCTTTTTTGGGTGAAATATGCCTATTTATGGGAAACTGAGAAAATTATGTTTGTTTTTTCGGCATGGTTCTGCTTATTACCGAACTTGTTAAAACTTGTAAAAACTTGTTGAAACTTTTTTGAACTTGTTAAAACTTGTTGAAACTGGCTAAAACTAGTTGAAACTTGTTTAAACTTGTTAAACCTTGTAAAAACTTGTTAAGACTTGTTAAGATTTGTTAAAACTTGCTAAAACTTGTTTGAACTTTTATGGACAAACAAACAACATTGAGAGAAAAAATTTCGTCGGGTACTTGAGCCGAATGGGAATCGAACCCACATCTACCGTTTGCCGGACGGGTGCTCTACCATTAAGCTACCGACCCGCACTCGACGAACTCTCTCTCAATGAGGGACTTAAATTGCAACACGAATCACAAAGCGCGGGAAAATCCAACTAGGCTCAGCCACTAAATGTTGGCGCGAATTGAGAATGGAAGCGGCAAGTCAAATTACGATAAAGGGAGTAACCCGAAATTTTAAGAGGAAAACTATCGCCTTTTATAATATTATAAAAGCCGAAATCTTGTTTGAACTTGTTAAAACTTGTTAAGACTTGTTAAGACTTGTTAAAACTTGTTGATACTTGCTAAAACTTGTTGGAACTTGTTTAAACTTTATTACTGCTTAAATCAAAATTTTTAGTGATAGACAGGCATTCCCGATTCCTGGGAATGAAAAAGATCAACAAAATGGGCCAAATTCCCAGAATTGAAAAAAAGTCAGGAATTAGGAATCTTTAGTGCTAATATTTCCAGTTCTGAAAGAAAACTACTGGTGAGTCCCCACCCATGTGCTTTTGGCCGTACTGGAAAAGCTGGATACGTTTAATGTCAAAATGGCGTCCAAATAAGATCGCAGCTCTAATTCAAATACTGGATTGCATATGTTTTCACTGAAAAATCGAATTATTCGTTTAAAACGCCTAATATTTTCATTTTTTTTTGAACCCCGAGCAAAAATCCTCTCCTAAAAATGGTTTCGTCCATAATTTATCGCCCGGCATTAATCCTGCGACCAACCTTCAGCCAAGCCCCTTTTTTTTCAAATCCTGAAAACTCTTCGGATGATTAATTCCTCCTCAACGTTTTAAGGTCTAATCCTAGCAGGCTGAAATTAAAAACGAAGAGATGAAGAAGAAGTGGAGAGAGAGAAAAAAAAATGATGATGCCTCATCAAATATTATATTAAATGGAGGTCATGTTGTGCAGGTATTACCATGCAAAAATTTTAACTTGATTATAGTCCTTCATTGTTCGAAATAAAACCGGTCGAGTCTTTTTAAAATGGCGGCATTTTTGCCGCGTCCTATACCACGGTATCCGGTTTGTTCGTTCGCTTATTTGACTGTCAAAGAGCTCCCCACGAACAAAGAATCCCAACACTTTGTTTTTTTTTTTTGTATAAATATATGACCGTCCGACCGGAAATGGCTGCGTATTCCTTGGAATTCAATGAACAATGGTTGTTTTTTTCTGATCACGATTTTTTTGTATTCCGAATGTTTTTTTTTTCCTTTCCTCCCTAAAAAGGGATCGTGCAGAGATTATATTCGGGTGTAAAGGTTATTTCTTTTCTTCGAATGCAAACTGATAACACCAACAAACGGATTGATATCGTGATCGATGCATTTTGAGAAAGAAAAAAAAAAGATCACGAACTGATATTTCGATGGACTTGGAAGAAGCAAATATCATACGAAAATGACGAGCTCAATAAGCATGACCAAAATAAAAAACAAGGCACTTACTAAAATCACGAACTGCAACAATGAATGTTAAATTTTTTTTTTTTTTTCGTACAGATAATCATACAGTCAGGATGACGTCAAATCTGCAATTTTTTTTTTCTTCTTCTTCTTCACGTTCTTCCCCCATTGAAATTCACTAATGAAAACATCATTATCGGATAGGGAATACGTTGGACAATTGGTGGAGTCACCTTGATCATGTTTCGGATTTTGTCATTGTCTAAACATGGCGTAGGATGACTTTTTCGTAACGAAAAATTTTTTTCGATGAATAAGAGTGTTCGGAATGCCTTCTGTATTGTCCCCTTTTCGTCTGGGTCCTTGACGCAATCGAAAAAAAAAAAGACAATAGAAGATCGTCTTCGAGAGATGCATATGAATGAGAGATGCTGTAACTGGAAATGAAAGGAAATCGAGTTTGAAAATTTTTTTCGATTATAAATTAGAATGTATGGCGAAACATTTTTTTAAGAATTTGCCGGCTCGGAGGCACGGTAGAGGGATCTGAAGGAGCTGTCTGGCGGTAGTATTAAGTGGCTGGGCGTTGTCTGACATTAAAGGAAAGAGTAGCCCTCCAGGCCGTCTGGCAATTTCGATGAGAGCCTTCATTCTTCCTGACAGAAGCGCAAGCAATTTATACGGGTTTCATAACAAAAGGGAGAGTTTCAATAATGGAATCGATGCCCTGGAGTCGGTTTCAGGTGCTGAAAAAGGTGACAACGCGCCAAGGATATGAAATTTGATTTCAGAGGATAGAGGAAGCTTCGGTGTAAAATGGCTGTTTTGCCACTCGAATTTACGATGAAAAAATCAAAAAAGGTAACTAACGGCACTGGTAATGTCGACATTTACCGGCTAAAATTGGTAAAAGACGACATTTTTACCGGTTATTGTCGACAATCATTAAAACCTAACATTTACTGTAGCTGTTACAATTCAGACAAGTTGAAACTTGCACTAGAAATTCCATGGTACACCGCAAGGAGTTCGTTAGAAATGTAAAATTTGGACTTGTTTCACTGTAAATCGAGCACTCTGACACTAGACAAACTGAACACTTTCAAGTATACACTGATGCTTCCACTTAATGGATAGGTGGTGCTGAAACAAAGCTGAGCAACCACCAATTTTTGGTGAAGAAAAAAAAAAAAAACATAAGTGTCATTGCCATTCATAACCTTAAAATATGAGAGCACGGTGAAATGCCAAAAGAGCATGAAAAAAATGTAGGAAAAGAAAAAAAAAACGTCATTATGAGTTACTGTCTCATTTCATCATGCATATTTAACGTACCAACGACTCCCATTTTTAAGCCAAAGCAAAAGATAATTATCTGCTATACTTTATTCGCTGCTTTGGCATTACAAAATTTTCACGATTTGACACTTTAAATTAAATAGAGGAGACATAAATTAGGAAGTACATAAAACTTGATTAACTGCAACACACATAACCCTAATGACAACCATACACTTACATATTTATAAAGTCATCATGCTTCAGGTTTGAATTTTTTTTTAACCGTGTCCCATCTCTAAGTGGGTTGAACTAATGAAATTCTCTTGATTTTTACATGCAAATATTTACTTTTTATTATGATTCTTTTTTTTTTTTTTTTTTTTTTTGTGCATTTCAATACCTAGGATCAGTCCCCTCAAATTTTTTTCCAAACAGTTTTTAAAATTGCAGAAATATAAAATGGAAACCGCTCGTGCGTGTTAGAACATCATTTCGATCCCATCAGAAAGCGGTTGTCAAGATCCTAAATATTAATTTAAATATTAACGGTTTTTCTTTTGGCACACCCGTTTTGACCTCAAGATGAGTTATTTAGATCACAATATATAATTATTTTTCCGTGGATTTGTCTGATAACTTTTTTTTTTTTTTTCTCAAGAAATTCTTTATTAGCAGTAAATAATAAAATGCATCCGAAGAAATGAGAAAGAAAAAAAAAATGCACCGGAGAATAATGCAGGTCATAGTCGTAAATTAACAATGGTTGGTAAGAATCGCAAACAAGGATTTCTCATTTGATGATTATAATATATTTGCGATAAATTTAATAGCATAAAAGAAAAAAGGGTAAACTACGGTCAGACTATAGTACAAGGTAAAATGTTTTAGCACTTTATTTTTAAAGTTCATGGTTATTTTAGTGAGATAAAAAGGGTTTAAAACGCGTTTGACCTATACCGATTTGCTGGGTATGAAATACTTCCTTTTAAGAGTTTTGAAATTGATGATGAATGTGGAAATGAGTGCAATGTCAAATTCAGATTTATTTGTTTAGAAAATGAAAGGAAGATGAGGACTATACATTCGTTTGAATGAGTTTTAGCGTATTTTTGACGTCTTATCGACGTCATATTGACGTCAAGTGCATTGAGCGTAGTTTATTTTCTTACTTATTCCCTCCGTATCCTGTGAATGCTGCCTTTATTTTTAGCGTATTTTGTGAACTACGTTTAGACTAAAAAAATTCGCTATATAAATAAGGACAGCCTTCTGACTTCATGTTGACGTTATGTTATAAAAAATAAAGAATAATGGCGTCATTTTGACTGAAAGTAAAGACGTCATATTGACGTCAACTACGTTTAGCGTAATTTCTTTCTTTTTTTACTTCTTCCCTCCGTATCCTGTGAATGCTATCTTTATTTTTAGCGTATTTTTTACGCTCAACGTAGTTGACTTCATATTGACGTCAGCTACGTTGAGCGTGAAAAATACGCTATAATAAGGACAGCATTCTGACGTCGTATACCAAAAATAAAGTTGACGTCATATTGACGTCCATATGACGTCAATTACGTTGAGCGTAAAAAATACGCTATAAATAAAGACAGCATTCTGACGTCATGTTATGAATAAAAACAAAGAATAAAGACGTCATATTGACTATTTAAAACAGTTTTAGTTTCGACTAAAATTGCTTCCAAGCGGTCAGGTTCCAGTGGTTGAAGTGGTTCGTCTCTTTTTTTATTTTCCCCCTGACCACCTTTAACGTTGCATTTCAGGAACTCTTCTTCTGTGAACAGCAAACGTTATATTGATAAAAAATAAAGAAGGTCAAAAGCTGTGAATGATTTTTCCCTCTCTTCACAGTTTGAGTATTTGTTTAACGGTACCTCATGGTCGCCTAACTTTTTAATTTGACGTCATTAATTTGACTAGTTTTTATTACGACCGTTAGTAAGTCGTCATTCAGGAAAAAATTTGTCCGTCATACCCCATGACGTCATTTTGACGTCGCAAATCTCGTAAAAAAACTCTGGAAAGTGACGGTGTCTGATAACGTCTTTAGTACGTGTATGGTTGACGTCATCATGACGTTTAAAGTACGTCACCGATTTAGCTGGGCTCGGTAAAAAAGGTGACGGTTTTGTGACGTGTTACATTTTGGTCATCAAACACTATTTTCTAGGATTTTTTTACGAGATTTTCTACGTCAAAATGACGTGGGTAACGTCTTATTGTCGTCACATTGCCGTCACCTCGATTTTGAAATGATAATGTCATTTCTTTCGGACGTCAATAAGACGTCTTTTTTATGTCATTTACTGGCAAATTGAGTTTCGTTTATCCTTAAAGACGTCATTTTGACGTGGCAAATTCTCGTAAAATTGTCGCGGAATGTGACCATGCTTGATGACGTCTTTATGACGTCAAATGTGACATCATGACGTCTTTATGACGTTAACGTGAAATGTTGATGACGTCTTTATGACGTCATCGAACGTTTCGCGCTGGATGAATTTTAAACAAGACACTCAAAACTCTCTATATTTTCAAAGTCACCAACGCTGTGATTAACAATCTTTCCTCTTTTTGTTACAGAACCCGGGGTGAACACAACGCAATCACCCGTCGAAATCAAGGACGGAGAAGTCACCACTCAGCCATATAATGAAAGCACCACAGTCACTAAAGGGAGAGCCCTCAATCTCACTTCTCCGGATACCGGAAACACCGTCTCAGGTCAAAACAAGTCCAGACCGTTAGACGACTTATCTCTGGACGATGTCCCGATGCTGGTCATGCACACCCATGATACGTCCACTCTCCCTACGACGGCGCAAATTAACGCGACCGCGACGACGCCAAAAGAGACGTTCTGTCAGGATAAGGAGGGTAGAAAATACGTAATCGGTGATAAGTTTAATAGAGGTTGTGATGAATCGTGTGAATGCAGTGCCGAAGGGAGGATAACGTGCAAACCGCGTTGTGAATTACCGTTTTATAGAAAGGGGATGGCGAAAAAAGATGCTTTTTGTCAGGAAATGCAGGTGGAGGATGAATGTTGCGTTTTGTTGAAATGCTCCCAGGATACCCAGGATACAGGTCAGTATTAACGACGTTCCGTTAAAGGTGTCATGGGACCACAAGTTTCAGGCCCGTAGCCAAACCGGCATATACAGTGGGGCTGGAGGTTTTTAAAGGGGGGCTGGAATTTTTTTTTTATGTCTTACACAGTGTAGGAAATTGGATGATAATTAATTTTTTTCCTGTTAAAATTAGAATTTCATTTGGAATTGGGATATAAATTTCAAATCCACAGGGGGGCTCAAGCATTTTCACAGGGGGGCTGAGCCGCCCTATGCCCCCCCCTGGCTACGAGGCTGACAAGTTTACGCCAGCGTTTAAACTTGTAGTCACGTGATTTCTATAAACAGTCGCAGCACGCTCTCCGTAAAAAAAAGAAATGCATAAATTATGTAAATAAAAATCATGTATAAATACAATAAATTGGACATACATAAAAGATGCATAAATTATGTATAAACCACTTAACTTTTTTCACCAGGAAATAATTTTTTCATCCTCCAATATAATTATGCATAAACAAGGATGCATAAACAAGGATGCATAAAATGAAAGAAAAAAAAGTGGAATAACTTAACATTTGCAAATTAAATTTCCCTGCTTTATAATTTTAAAAAGGTATATGCATAAATTTTGCAAAAATTATGCATAAAGTTTGAAAAAATTATGCATATTTAGATTTTCATGCTTAAAAAAATTATGCATAAAGTTTGTAAAAATTATGCATACTAAGATATTCATGCTTTAAAAAAATTATGCATAAAGTTTGTAAAAATTATGCATACTAAGATTTTCATGCTTTAAAAAATTATGCATAAAGTTTGTAAAAATTATGCATACTCAGATTTTCATTCTTTAATAAATTATGCATAAAGTTTGTAAAAATTATGCATATTTAGATTTTCATGCTTAAAAAAATTATGCATAAAGTTTGTAAAAATTATGCATAAAGTTTTGTTTATGCATATTATTTAAGTTTAAAAAAATTATGAATAAAGGTTTGTAAAAATTATGCACACTTTTTATGCATATTTTTTAAGTTTATAGAAATTGTGCATAAAGTTTTGTGAAAGTTATGCATATTGAGATTTTCATGCTTGGAAAAATTATGCTTAACGTTTTGTAAAAATTATGCATATTATTTTATGCATATTTTTTAAGCCTAAAAAAATGATGCATATTCAGATTTTCATGCTTTAAAAAATTATGCATAAAGTTCGTAGGCCTAAAAATGATGCATATTCAAATTTTTGTACAAACGATACAAAAATGACGCATTTTTTTATATAAATTTTTCGTATTTATTTTGTAAAATTTTTATACTTTTTTTTGCTCCACTTTTTCGTACGGGTGTCTCCAATTATATTTACGGTGGGGGTTACTTTAGTTGACCTCGCGAGGCTCGAAATTACCTCTATTATTTGCAGAATTTATTTAATATTTGAAAAAAATGCGAGACGTCGATCGGGAAAAGGGCTAAGCCTTTCTCCGTAAATCACACTCATTGATACACGAGATTATATCACGTTCATGCCTCTTATTTACCCTTTTATATTCACAATAGAGTGTATACTACAAACTGAGCTCATCGTGACTTAACCAAAGAAGTATAATTGATTGAAATCATTAAGAGGTCATCCTCTTTCTAAAACACGGTGACATTAAACATTATTCGTTTATCTCTACTTTTTACCTGTTCTAACTGTTTCACTTAAAAGCAAAAAAAAATCTTTTAAAAACAAAAGAGAGTTGTTAAGCTTTTCTTTTTCAAATCTTCGATAACTTGTACAACTGTAACAACAGATGGCTTGCGAATGAGAAATACATCCTTCGATGTCAAACGATTCTGTTTCAAAAAAATAATATATTTCCAATTCGATCCTTTGTAAAAATGCAATAATTACTCTCCTCTCTCTCTCTCTCTCTATGTATATCTCCTAATGAACTTTGAATACATAAAAAAATTGACCCCTAACTTCTGTTAGGGCGAGGCGGTATTTTTTGTTTCATCCCATAACGGGGCCGCAATTATTCACATTCATTTCACAATTTCATGTAAATATCGAGTGGTATTTCTCCAAGCTTTATTTTTTAGTTAAAAAAAAAAAAATAGTTTTCCTTAATCATTTTCGGGTCATCTAATTTACAAGCAAATTGTTTAACACGAGGTGACCTCGCCATTAAAGCCCTCCATTCAAGGTATCGACATAACGGTCAACGACTTCTTATCTCTGAAAAAAAAAAGTTTGCTTTCTGGTATTGGACTTGCGTTTTCATTGGAGGAATGAACTTTTTTTTTTTTTCTTTTAATTTTTAACGAAGCAATCTGCTTTTTAAAATGAATTACTATGCATCTTTTTCTCGATCGATTTATTCGATGTCACGTTCGCTTGGACTAATTATTCTTATATTTATCGTGATTTTCAATAAATTTTATCAGACAATTCATGAATAATAAAAAGAGGATTTTTAATTATACGATTTATGAGGGCAGGACCGTCTTTAAAGACGTTCAAGGTTTTTTTTTTTTTTTTTTACGAATGGCTCGTTCAAAGGACATACATAAAGTATTCCTATAGGAGGGTTGTCCTGTTGGAGTGCTCTTTCATGCCTACATTAAGCGATTTCTGGACCTAAATTCTTAAAAAATGGAACCTTGAAAACCTAAAAACGATTTAAATTTCAAATTTGATTCCCTACCATTTTTCCTAAAAAAAAAATTCCTAATCCATTTTTTCTAAAAAAAAAAAAAAAAAAAAATAAATAAATAAATAAATAAATAAAATAAAATAAAAATGAAAAATAAATATGCGATAATTTTATACCCTTTTTTGCATCACTTTTTCGCACGGACAGTCGTACGTTCGGTAGCTTAAACTCTTCATTTCTTGAACAGGAATCTAAAAAGTTGAATTATGTTACATAAAGATTATTTTTAGTTGTAAAAAAAAGATACGTGACAAGTATTTTTTTTAAATCAGAAAGGAGCCACATCTTTTGAATTGAGACATAACTCCGCGAGATTGTAACATCTAATGAACCTTCATCATGTAAAACAAAATTACATAATTAAAAAGGGAACACGGCATGAGAAATTCACACTTGTTAGGTTAATTTCAGATCGAATTGTTTTGATGTGAGAACGAAAGTCCCGACTATAATTACACATATACGCGGATATGTGCATAAAATTTTAGAAAAAAAGTACTTGAAACATAGATTCACTTTTCTTTGCTCCAATTTTTTAATTTAACTTTTTAATTTTTTTTTCTTTTCAGAAATGGAACCGTTAGAGGGTTGCGTTCATAAAAACCAAACCTTTCATCGGGGGGAGATGTTCAACGACGGTTGCGAAGCCGTTTGCTCATGCGGGGACAGCGGGAAAGTTCAGTGCAAATCCAGATGTCCTCAAGTGGCTAATAATTCCTCGGAAAAATGCGTCCCGGTCCCTGATCCCGCGGATCCTTGTTGCACCGTAGTTTTTTGCGATGTGACGCTAGGAGATCACGATGTCAATAAAATTAGTGAGTTGAAAAAAAAAAAAAAAAAAAATTCCCATGCTTTTTAAAGTTAAGTAACGAAAACTTACGAAAGCATATCAAAACACCCACACATCACTCGACCTGGTTACTTATTACCTTTGTTTAATTTTTTTTTTATTATTATTTTGTTTTTTCAGGTGGTACTGAGGAAACCATGGCCGATTCTCAAATCCGGCTTAAATCAGCTGACGCTTTAAACAGCACTTCGGCCATCATTCATTTCCTCGGGGAACCAGAATTAGAAAGTAATATAACTGCCGAAATTAGCGATGATCAAGCAAAATGGAACAGAACAAAACTCAACGGGGTTATGGTTCATAATCTCGAACCCGGGAACACATATTATATTAGAGTCGTTTCCGGGGGTATGGTCAGTAACGCGGTTGTTATAACACTGCCAAAGGAAACTCCAGAAATCGTTATAGCGACCACAACTCAAGTTCCTTCAAATAGTAGTACGGTTATAAGTACTTCGACTAGTCCGAAAGATGTTTCAACTGAATCTAGTGCTCAGGATGAAGAAATGTGCTCCTTCAAAGGAAAAAATTATACACTTGGTAAGGGTGGGGGAAAAAAAAAAATGAAGAAATCCCTAAATTTTAATGTAAACTTATTGTGAGAGATCGTAGAGACTGCAATCCCAAGCAGGGCTCCGAAACCGGTAAAAATTGGTTGGAGCCGACACCGGCATCGGCGCTGAAATATCCAAAGTGCTGGAGCTGACGCCATCGCCGGCACCGGAATAGCAAAATGTTATGCCGCTGGTGCTGGTGCCGGAGCCGATTCCAGCATCGGTGCCAGCACCACTATCAATTTTGTAAATTTTTTTTTTTACTTGAAAAAAAAATTGTTACAGTACCGGCCGCTTATTGTAGTGCCGCTTATTATACGATCAAAACCGTGGCCTTTCTCAATTATATTGAGCATTGCCATCAGGTCATAATTACAAACCCAGGGGTCTTTGGACCCCTGATCTCGGGATTCCGGGATTTTGGGATCTCTGACGATTTTATAGAGATTTTTCCTGGGAATCGATTTTTTGCCAAAAAAATGTCTCAGGAACTATTTTAATTTTCGACAATCCTGCTTTCCGACAATGGAATTTTTATCATTTTCCGGAATTTCCGATACCCGGGATCGACAAATTTGAAATAAATTATCTAGCACTGCCACCAGCTTCGGCACTGACCTGAGTTTTTAGCCGACATCGGCGACAACACAGACATCGGAAAAAATGCGGAAATCAGGATAATTTTTTTTTTCCTTGTAAGTAAAGTCCCGGCTTTCCCAGGATTCCCGGGAATCCAAATATCAATTTCTCGATTCGCGAGAAATGAAAAAGCTTACAAAAGGGAATTCTCTTTCCCG
This sequence comes from Liposcelis bostrychophila, assembly GCA_037577465.1. NCBI lineage: Eukaryota > Metazoa > Arthropoda > Insecta > Psocodea > Liposcelididae > Liposcelis > Liposcelis bostrychophila. The sequence continues at coordinate 9,351,094 of CM075209.1, forward strand.
GGATTGATATTTTTTTCAAAAACTGGAATTCCCGATTCTCGGAATGGAAATAAGTCGGGAATTTGCAATCTCTAACCATTGCTGAAATGCAGGTAAAATTAAAATTAAGAGGAAAAAAATTTTTGTACACCGACCAGGCAGTATTTCCTGGCATTACAGTAGCCAGTCATTGGGCTTTCACCTTATTCCCGGAATCCCGGGATTGAGGATTTTTTAATCGCGAAATTCCGGGATTGAAAAAGTGATCCGGGATCGCAGTCACTAGAGATATGTGTTATGGGTTAAAAGACTATGCGTTTGATTGGAGTTCGGGGCCAAAACGAAAACCTGAGGAATAAGCGAGCCCTTTACATAATTCGACCTCGAAAATTAGGTACGATTGCTGGAAAATGCCGATATGTCCAAAAATGAAAAGTGTAAAATTGTCTTTGCTCAGCATTTTTCGTTTTTTTTTTAAAGATACCCGCTTTTATTCCCCCAATCGTTCCTAATTTTCAAGGTCATTTTCGAATTCTACGGGTCGAATTACATAATGAGGCCGTTAATTTCGAAATTATTTAACGAGAACCCTCAGTTGTTTCCCAACCGGCCCCACTGTTGAGGAAACCGCAAAAACCCCTTTTTGTTTTTATTTTTCAAAAAAAATACAAACATTTTTCAAATTTTTTTAATTTAATTTTTTTTCTGTAGGAGAGGAATTTAACGACGCATGCATTTCTTATTGCATTTGCACGGAAACCGGAGTGGAATGTTCTCCGATTGAGTGTCCGTCGGAATTCGGTTTGGACGTCCTCGATTCAAATTGCGTCCGATGGGAAACCAGGCCGAAAGACTTCGTTCCGACGCCACCTCATTGTTGCCCCGATCACGTTAAATGTTTAGATAACGGATCCTGCAAGTATAAGGGGGAGACTTATCAAAATTGGTCGGAAATTCCAACATCCGTGACAGGTACTTGCGTGTTTACAAAATTAAGAAACGGTTTTGAAATTTACTGCAGTGCTTTTTTTTTTTTTTAATACATATTGCAGAGCGATTCTCAGTAGGTAATGTTCCGCTTTCTTTATTTTACGATGTTGAGAATCCTGATTAGATTTAATTTTTTTTAAAAAAGAGAAGGTATTTTAATCGAATCGGTTTCTGCACACACTCAAGCGCAGTATGTCAAGACTTAGTTTCTTATTCTTTTTTTTTTAACTGTTTAAAAATTTTTGCCTGCTGTTTGAGAAAAGCTTTAGTGAATACCGGAAGAAATAGCAATTTTTTCAAATAGGGAGCGTTTAAGTATTACGTAAGACCGAAAGGAGGGGGAGGGGATACTTGAAATTCTAATAATATTATATATTATATATATCGTAATTTTCCTATAAAACCGAATTAAATTTTTCATTTTAAAGAAAATATTAATTCTTTTTTTTTTTTTAAATGCAGGTTGTGACAAGAAATGCTACTGTGAAAGCGGTAACGTAACCTGTCACGAAGTGTGTCCGCCTGTCTCCGAAACGCCGCCAGCTGATCTTCCGTGTCAGCATCAAGCTTTCCTTCATCATTTGCCCGGGGATGATTGCTGTCTCTTTTGGGTTTGCCCTCAAATCCAACACCCCGGTAAGTAATTTTTATTATCCGCTCGCAACTGATATTGACTCACTCATTCGACAAAATCCTTGACCCTACGACGTTTGTTCCAGAAACTAACGGTACCACCAACGAAACGATGAAACATACCAAAAAGACTTCGAAACCAGACAAGAACAAAACGTCATACCTTGGACCGTACAGTCCCGACCACGCTAACGACAAACCGCCCCATCAGAACGTCCTCGCGCCCTTCGGCCTAGACGAGCAAGGACATCCGACGGATGCCCCGTTGCCGGGTCCGGTCGTCCTCTCCCACGACAAAGACACGTCGGCCATACCCGGGCCGCCTTATTTAGGCCCGAACCAACATCATAAGTTCGGGTTTAAACCGACGAAGGACGAGGGGATCCACGGCCCTCCGCCCTTTGTGGTCAAACCGACAAAAGAAGATTTAGATAAGAAGCGGATACAAAAACCGAAAATCAACAAAACCGGATTCAAACCCACTCTCCCCCCACCCGAAGAAGACAACGAAGACTACGACGATGCCAACGACGAAGATCAATTTCACGACATCCCACATTTCCACGCCCATCCGAATCCTCACCCGGGACGCCCTCAAGTCATTTACGTTAATCATCCGGGGGATTTACCTCATTTGGGGCCCTCGCGTAAACCTCTCCCGAACGAAGTCGTCCAAGGGCATTTCCCTCCGAACGTTTTGGATTTGGCTCATTCCGGGCCCGGTGGACCAGTTCACGTTTACAACCTACCTCCGAACCCGCAAAAACAAGACAAAAGACCTCATCCCACTCAGGCCGAAATCGAAGGGGACGAGGAAGCGGCGTTACACTATCACACTCACGACCTACCAGACGATCCGAGAATCATAGCCAAAGAAATTTTAGCGCATTTGCATAACGCCGAAAACGGGGTCCACGATCAAGTTTTCGGGGGACATCATGAAACTAATAATTCGGAAGTTAATTTTTCGATTCACCACGCTCCTTTGAATCAAACAGGTTGGTTTGATCAAAAATCAAAAGTGTATTTTGAGGCTCAAAAAAACTGACAATGTTTTGTCGTGAATTTTATATTTTTTTTTATATTTTTGTTTTTTATTTCCCTTACGCCGGTGATCAACTGACGTATTTCCATTTGAAGTATATGATCGGAGATACTCTGTTTTGATTGTTTTTCAAAATCAAGTGACCACAAGTTTGGTGCCATTGAAATATTACGTCAGCTAGGGGTTTGCAAAAATCTGACGTCAGCATTTTATCGCAAGTTTTGTTTAAGGCTTACCCAAGACACGTTCAGCTTGTTCAAACTTTGCGCAATATAAGTTATATACTTGTTCAAACTAGTGCAAGACTAGTTTCAACTTGTTAAAACTTTCTCCATACCAGTTTAAACTTGTTCATACGTGCGCAAGACAAGTTTAAACTTGCTCAAACTTTCAAAATACAAGTTTAAACTTATTTAAACTTGCGCAATACAAGTTTAAACTTGTTCAAACTTGCATAAGAGGGGCTATTCAAGTATTACGTAAGACCTATTTTGGTGATTTTGAACCCCTTCCCCTCCCTCCTTGTTGTAAGATATTTCGCCATATTTAGCTTACGACAAAGATGGCTATTGAGGACCCCCTTCCCCCCTTAAAAATCTTACGTAATACTTGAACGTTCCCAAAATAGTTTAAACTTGTTCAAACTTTCACAATGCAAGTTTAAACTTGTTCATATGTGCGCAAGGCAAGTTTAAACTTGCTCAAACTTTCAAAATACAAGTTTAAACTTCTTTAAACTTTCAAAATACAAGTTTAAACTTCTTCAAACTTTCAAAATACAAGTTTAAACTTGTTCAAACTGGCTCAAGACAAGTTTAAACTTGTTCAAACTTGCACAATACAAGCTGAAACTCGCACAATACAAGTTTAAACTTGTTCTAACTTACACAATACAAATCCTAGCTCCATTTTGTAGGCTTTTCCAAGTCCAAAAGTATGATGAAGTTTTTCTGCTTACCGTTGGTTAAATTTTATTAAGATGAACAACTTTTTGCATGAAAGAATCAGTAAGAAAAACTTGACAGGTTAAAGTGATCGAGAAGTGGAAAATCTATTATTTATTAGAAACATTTTTTTTGAAGTAAACCTTTTCTTATATAATTTAATGTGCCGGGGGGGGGGAGTATTAATTTGAAGGGGGGTACATATGTCATGCTGACATTTGCTGACAAGGGAGGTAGGGGATAAAAAATTGTCGGTGTCGGGTTGATATAATATTTGAATAGTTTCTTTACGGCAACGTGAGCCGGTGAACATGCAGTGACATGATATTTAAAAACAATCGAAACAGACTATCTCCAGTCATATTTCTGACGGAGATATGTCAGTCGCACGGACTCAAAGTTTGTTCTTTTCCAAAGTCTTTTTTTTTTTTTTTTGAGATTTTATTCCTTCATTCATCGTCTTTTGTTTTTCAATAATCTCTTTTTTAAATATTATTTTCTTTAAATGTGCTTAATTTTCTTGAAATCTTAATTTTCTTTTTTTTTTTTGCAGGTTTCAACAACGTGCCTCTACCTCCTGGTTTCCCGGGTCATTCAAATCCAATGAATCATAATGGAGTACTTGTTCAAGTTTTAGAAGCCCTGGATGAGCATACTGTGAGACTAGCCTTTTCCGTCCCTGCCGTTTTGGTGGGATTACATGGACGAGTAGAAGTTCGATATACAGCAACAAAGCAGTACGTGTTTGAAGCAAATTTTAAGGCAGTCAATCAATGTTTTGACAGCTTTTATATACCGTTGCAAATGTGAAAAAAATTGAAAATCTAATTTTAAAAATTGGCAGGCGAACTTTTAAGAATTTTAAAACTTAAATTATAGCTTATGCACGAGCTAATTTGACTAGTCGGAAATGACCTTAAAAATTAGATCTGATTGCTGGAAAATTCCGATTTTTTCAAAAATTCAAAATGTAAAATCGTCTTTTTAACAGTATTCTTCGCCCTTTTTTTTTTTTTTTTTTTTTTTTTTGAGTTATCAGCATGTCACTGCAATTGTGCCTCATTTTCAAAGTCATTTCCGGGTCGAATTACTTATAGGGTTCATGAATTTTAAATTCCTGAATTGGAACCCTCAGTTGTGACCCAACGATGGTGAATAGCCTGTTTCGTGCATAAACCTGTTTGTAATAAGTTGACATACATTATTCAGATTTCAAATACAGTATTTTATATTTAAGACGCTTTCTAGCCAGTTCAATAAATTTGGGGGCTTAAGTATTAGCACGTGGGGCTTTAAATTTTGGTACAGAATACAAAGTGCAAAATTTTTTCTTTCTGGTAGTGACCAAAATCCAGCCAGATGTGCCTGAATCCCTTTAGCCTTCAAAACTTTAAGCCACTAATTAATTACTCTGCATTATCTGATTACACTGCTAAATTAATTTCGTTTTGCTCATTTTGCAGCGATCAAAATCCTTCAACGTGGGAGCAACAAGTCCTTGCACCGCCAAACGACTTAATCGCAACTCCTCAACTTCATTTCGATTTGGGAAATTTATTACCAGACACGACTTACAGCATCATGATTAAGATTCAACTAAGAGACTTGGAGAACGCTCCTCAAAGTGAAATTTTAACCGTAAGAACTCGCCCGCTTCCTAGTCTTCATACGACTCTTCCGCCGCAAATCCCCGTGGATCCGGATTTGGCGGTGGCCGAAGTCAATTCGACGTGGGCTCGATTGACGTGGAGGAAATTTACGGATTACGAACTGAATTTCATTGACGGAGTTCAGTTGAGATATAGGGAAAAAGGAGGAAAGGTAAATTTTTTTTTTTTTTTTTGGCCAAATTAATTAATTATTTTATTTGCGTATGAAGACATGAGTGGATGATGAACGTCGTTGGGCGTTTCAAAAAAAAATTTAGACATGTTTTGGGCGCCATTTTGGTTCCAACAGTAAAACAAAACAAATTGTAAAAAATCATTACAATAGGGATTTATCAGTATCTAAAATCATAGTTTTAAAAACGAAACACTGATGAAAATAGGACCAGGGGTCCGAAGCCGATGTTGATGCCGGCGCCGATTCCAGTCGCGATTGGCTAAAAACTTAAGTCGGTGCCAATGCTGGTGTCAAAAAAGAAAAAAAATTTGACAAAATTGATAGTGGTGCTTGCTGGCACTAAAAAATTTTTTCACCTGTACCGGTGCCGGCGCTGGCGATGGCGCCAGAGTCAACACTTTAGGTATTTCGGCGCCGACTCCAATAAATCTTTACCAACTTTGGACCCCTGAAGGACAATCATTTTGATTTTTTAGTTTAAAATAAAAAAATTCTAAAATATTAAAAAAAAATTATAAAAATAAAAACGAAACTCATTTTGATTTTCTGATTTTCATTTGTTGACTGAAGGTTCTCGTTGGAACCTGAACGACCTCATTCATCCACTCATGTCTTCGTATTTATTTTTATATTATTTTTTGTCTTATTTTATTTTATTTATTTATTTTATTTTTTTGAAGGTTTTTTCTGCAACTCCGTTGATCCATAGATTGGTGACGAGTTACACGATTGAAGACTTAAAGCCAAATACCTCATATGAAATGGATTTGACTTTTATACCGTTCCCTGAGCAAATGACGGAGCTTCAGTCTGAAAGAAATATTCATGTCACGACTGCGTTAGAAAATGGTAAGTTAGGACAAATGGCGGATTTCCATTGTTAAAATTGCAAAGGATATCTGTAATCACGCCTGGCAGAGCTGTTCCTTCTCCATCAAAAAGGCACATTTTGTTAATTTAATTATCGCTCCGAAGAGGCAACAATAGATAACTGATGAAAAACTATTTTTTGATTTAAAAAACGAGAAAAAGGCCAGTTTCATTTAAGTGTCAGTTAAAATTTTCATGGGAAAATAAATCTGACATCATTTTGATCTCCTTCGGACATCAATCTGAGGGTTCCCTACCATTTTTTCTAATCCATTTTTCCTAAAAAAAAAAAATAAATTCCTCATCCATTTTTCCTACAAAAAATTAATTCCTAATTAATTTTTCCTATGAATTTTGGTTCCTAAAATTTTTTTTCCAACCGTTTTTTTCCTAATTTTCCTGAAATTTTTTGATTCCCAAAATAAAATTTTTTCTGCATTTAGGTCTATTTTTGTTTTTGTTAAATTTGGATTCAAAATTCATAAAACATTTGTAGGTACTTTAATATTTTCCAGTTTTTTTAAACTTATTTTTTTACTTCTGAGAGTTATAACTCATAAATAAATAATTGGAACTGCTGGTAAATAACACAAGAAGACATTTTTGGCCAATTTCGCCGCCAAATAAAATAAAGTTGAAATTTTAAAATATAAGAAATTGGTATTTGTATTCTGTATATTTATGTTAAATTTACGGTATATTTTCCCATCTCTAATGGGTACCAGTTGCATTTCAGTGCCAGTTTGATTTTGGCTTCAGTTTCCTTCGTACTTTTCGTTTTTTCATACTGAAACAATCTTACAATGTCTTTTTTTCTTTTTTTTCAGATCCGTATAAATTTGACATAAACTTAGAAATTTTAAACACGAAAGCTACGTCAGTCGAAATCACGTGGAGCGGTGTCCCTTATCCAGAGGACAAATATGTCAATATCTACAGAGTCATTTATCAAAGTGAGACTGGTAAAGAGGATTTTAATAGTTTCAAAGTTGCCAAAAGAGATTCTACTCCAAAGATTACAATTATGGATTTGAAACCTACGACGAGGTAGGATTCGTTCAAAAAAAAAAATTCCAATTATTTTGAAAAATTTAATTAAAATTTACTTTTTTTTAAAATTTCAGGTATAGATTATGGTTAGAAGCTTATTTAACGAACGGTAGGACGAAGAAAAGTAACGTACAAGATTTTGTTAGCAAACCTGGAAAAATCGTGGCAGCGGGAGCTTCCCTGCAAGGTACACAATTTTTTTTTTTTTTTTTTTTTTCACATCATTTTCGAATTGATTGAATTTATCCAAATTTTCTTTTGTTTTCACAGGAAAATTATCCGGAACCCCGCCTACGATGGAACCAGGAGATTATTACGGTCCTCTAGTTGCGGTGGCAATATTAGCTGCTTTAGCGATTATGGCTGCGTTAATTTTATTACTTGTTTTAATGAGGAAGCACGGGCAAAATAAAGCAGCGATAACATCCACAAGAAAAACGCAATCTGCGTACGATAATCCTTCATATAAGGTAGAAATTCAGCAAGAAACTATGGGTACGGTTCTGTCCATGACAAAAGAAAATTTTTTTGCACCGTTTCCATGACTTTTTTTTTTTTTTATATAGAAAAAAATATATGTTCTTCGGCACATTAATTTTTTTTTTTCAAAATTTTTTTACCGACACTTGTCTAATTTTTTTGTTTGTCAATTTCTGATTTCAGACTTGTGAAAACGATCAGGGTGCGATGAACGGAAATGGCGTATCTAGAGATCGATCTACAGCAGAGGACAACGTATGAAAAGCCAAAAAAGGAAGCTTCCAAGATCGGTTTAAAAAGTGCGAATGAGATCGAACGAAAAATTAAATTTTGTAGTGAAATCTAGGTTTTTATAAGCATTTTTTTTGATCATATTGATCTCAAGATTAGGAGAAAAAGAAAGAAAATTTTTTTTTTTATTTAGTGAAAAAAGCTGCAAATTTTTATTAGGAGGATTTGTGCAATTTTTTTTTATACGATTGTATTGCCATTTTCTAACTACCGTCTGCTTATATTTAGGATTGTAAATAATTCATATATTTAAAAAAAAAAAAAACCGAATTGGGTACTAAAATCAACATATTATTTAGAAACGTACTGTACATTTTTTTTTTTTTTTTGCCAGTTGGATGAGTAATTTCATCCGTTAATTAATTATCAAGGCTCAAAACTATTAATTTAAAAAAAGTTTTTAAAAAAAGTTATAAAAAAAAGAAAGCAGGACGAAATAATACTCCGGCATTTATTTTTTTATTTTTTTTTTTAAATGCAGTAAATACTGTGAATAATTAGATTTGTACAAAGTCATAGATTCAATTTTTTTTCGAAAATTATTCTGTTTTTAGGGAAATTTTAAAAACGTAATAAAAAGTAATTTTTGAAACCGATTTTATGTTTTTTTTAAAAAAGTTTTTTTTTTTTTTAAAGTTGTATAAAAATGTGTGCGAACTAGTCTTAATTTCAGAATTTCTCTGACAAGAAAATGCTAAAAATTGACCAATTGATTAATGTTTTGTTTTTTTGTAACAATACAGCATATTCAAATTCATTGTTGCATTGAATTTTTAAAATTTTCCTAAAAATGTACAATATTTTTATTTTGTTTTTCTGGAGACCAGCACTAGTTACCTTTAACACCAATAAAATCGGAGTTTTTTTTTTTAGTAAAGAAAATTGCGTATGTAGAATTTGTGAAGAAAAAAAAAGAAGTATTTCATTTTGCAGTTAGATTCATACATCTTTAAAATTTATTTATTATTATTTTTCCCCCACTGTTCTTTTTAATATATTTTTTTTAAAATTTAAGTTATAAGAACTCCGACTGATTAATCAAAACTCTGTGAAAACTATCGTATTTCTGTTGTAAATATAAAAATTAAAAATTTTTTTTAAAAGTTGAGGTATGAAATTATTTATGATACCACTTCACCTTTTTCCTCTTTATTTCAGTTTGGAAAGCATAAAAATTTTTATAAATAAAAGTGCTTTTTTTCCTCCCATTTTTTAAAAAATTCTAACGCCATGCTAGCAGACATCAGCGGAATCAAAATTGCCAGGGAAATGTGGTGATGTTATATATACGGTATATTTAAAGCTGGTATATATATATCCATAAGCTAAACATGGGCAATGTATATATATACAAGTTGACCACGTGATTAACATCACTACGGAAATGATAGTCAACGGCGGCGGTGAGTTACAACATGGCGTTAATGTTGAAGAAATGGTGTATTATGCATGGATATTGTAATCGGAAAACATCGTTTTCCATGGTTAAGAGATGCATATAAAATCGACAGGGATCAATTTAAACGATCGTCGCGATTTAATTGCATAAAATTTGAAGAGGTTAGTGCATTATTCTTAAGGACTTTTATACTCCATCATCTTCCTCCGCATTTCCCTTTGAATAAATGTCGATTCATCTTAGAGCTTATTTTCGGTTCTCTATTTTTTTATCAAACGACGAATGCCTAGGTATGTTAAAATAATAAAAGAATACTCGTATCTGTCTGTATCATAGACGTATATTTCTCAGTTTGTTTACAGTTAGTACCAACTTAACATAAACTATTTTTTCTTTTTTTTTAGAATCATAAAGAAAATAAAAATGTAATAAAATACAAAAAATGTAAAGACAAAGAATAAAAAATCGCTCATACTGACAATAGGCCTATCATTCATATCATTCACACTTTCTCTTGTTTTTTTTTTTTTTTTTTTTTTTTATTTATTTACTAGAAGTTTAAAGCAAAAAAAATATAAAATATTTAAAAAAAAATACCCTAAAGAAACCTTTAGAAGTTAAGTAACAATATTACCTCTATGCTTTTCAAATAATATTCTACCCAACGGTTTTGTAAAAATATCTGCTAACTGCATAGTTGAAGGAATATGATAAACTTGAAATAACCCTTCAAGATACTTTTCGTGCAAAAAGTGATACCTCACATCAATATGTTTTGTACGCTGATGCTTTTTACCGGTTTGGTTAAATTATCGCGGAAGTATTGTCTATATAAGATCAAAAGTAATTTCAATATTAGTAACTCAGAAATTAAATATTTTAGATAAAGCATCTCTTGACAACATTCTGCTGCACTTATATATTCGGCTTCAGCTGAAGAAATCGAAGTAAGGGTTGTTTCCTCGATACCCAAGTAATGGGCTTCCATTCAATAAAATTATAAATCCTGTTGTGCTTTTCCGATCCTCCTCACAGCCTGCATAATCTGAATCAGTAACGCTTCAAATTTAATATCTTCGGATCTGAAAATGAAATTTCCGTATTTCGAGTTCCATTTAAATACCTTAGAGTTGTTTTCACTTGTTGAACGTTTTTATCCTTAAAGTTGTCAAGATACCGACTCTCATACCCTACAGCAAACGCTAAGTCTGGTCTCGTTTTTGTGCTTAATGAAGCAGACTTCCCACTGCCTCCCTGAATGGAAAATTTTTAGCCTTATTCTCTTTGGCATGTTCCAGTTTTTTTCTTTGACTAGCGGAGAACTTTTGTCCTTACTCTTCTTGGCATGTTCCGAATCTCTTCTTTGACTAGCGGAGTTTTCGTCGGATTTGATTCGCTCATGTTGAATCTTCCTAAAACTTTAACTGAGTATTCAGTTTGGTGAATTCTAAGTCCGTTATCAATCTGCTGAAACTGGATCCCTACAAAGTTGTTGGATTTAAATTTTCTGTCATTTCAAATTCCTTTTAAGATCAGTCATTAAATAGTCCATTTGGTTTTCGTTAGAACCAGCCATTTTCCCATCATCAACATACATTCAATGAATAAGTTGTAATCATTATTACGAAAAATACATGGATCTGAAGTCAGTTGTTTAAACCCCTTCGTTTTAAAGCTTCCCTTACTGTTTGATTCCAGCATAAAGGTGCTTGTTTGAGTCCATAAAGAGCCTTGTTTAATTTGCAAATTTTTCCTTCCACATTTGTAAACCCTTGCGGAATGTACATGTAAAACTCTCCTTTAGTTGTCCGTACAAAAATGCAGTTTTAACATCAAAGGTTCGAATTTTAAATCCTTTCGTAGCAGCTATTGCGAAAAGTAATCTTAACGATGTATTATTTACTACTGGACTATATGTGAGCAATCTTCTGAGTCTGTTTGTTCGCATCCTCTGACTACAAGTCTTGCTTTGTGTTTTCCATCATCTTGATTTAAATAACCATCTACTTGTAAGAATTTTCTGACCTCTGGCTTCATGCCTGTCAACCATGTCCAAGTGTTGTTTTTTTCTAAGGATCTTTTTTCTTCCTCGATTGCTTCTTGCCATTGCATACTATCCGGTGCCTCTAGAACTTGTTTATAGGTGAGAAAAGCATGACGCTCGAAGTCATCTACTGAAGTATTGGCAGATGATGTGACATCTTGGTAATCCTTCAATCGTTCACTGAAAAATTCTTGTACTTCACAAAATCCTTTAATCTTTCAGGTACTTGTATGTTCTGTCTGTTTCGTAGTTGATACCGTGTGTGAATCTGCACGCTGTATATCCTGTTGAGGTGAACCTGAATATCTGGTGGTCGATTGATTTCTATTTCATCATCGGAGAATTCGTGTCCTTGAACATCTGACATTTCTAAGCTTGACTCATGTTGAACATCTGACATTTCTAAGCTTGACTCATGAACCGAAGAATTTTCTTCCTCAATGTTTTGAAGATCCCTTACTGTAGTCCTTGAAGTCTCTTGATTTTGAACCCCGTTTGCAAGAGTAATTTTTGAAGTTTTGACGTATTCATTGTCATAGTTGGTTGTTTCGTGATGCTCGTTGGACCACTTAAAAATTGACATCCCTTACACGCTTAAATACCTTTTTATCCGGATCATACACTCGATACGAATTATTGCTATACCCAATAAAAATATATTCTTTACTTCGCGAGTCCGTTTTCTTTAATATGTCAATTCCTTGGCCATGACACGACTGCCAAAAATTTGCATTCTACCAAATCTACTTCCTTTTGTTGCCAACGTTCAGCTGGTAATTCATTGTCAATCGAAGAACTCGGACATCTGTTTAAAATGTACGCTGAAGTAACTAATGCTTCTCCCCAAAAACAGAAGGCAATTTTGAATCGAAAGTAGAGCCCTCATTTTGTCCATTAAAGATCTGTTAAGTCTCTCTGCAGCTCCATTTAACTGCGGTGTATATGGTACCGTATAATCGAGAAAAGTTCCATTCTCTTGCAGAATCCTTTTAATCATTTGAGATATACTCTCCTCCATTGTCGCTCTAAGAACCGATAATTTTGAATTCCATTTTGCCTGGGCTTCTAAAATATAAGATTTCAAATAATTATTCATATCATCTTTATTTACCAAAAGATAAACCAGCAAAATGAGTATAGTCATCTAAACTGTCAAATAATAATGTTCCCCATCAAACGTATATAAACCCTTATCAATTCTCCAAGGTCCTATGAACTATTTCTAACGGTCTTGTCGCTCTAGTCCGTTGAGTCAAAAAAGGTAACCTAGTCGGTCTTAGCTTTGCAACAAATGTCACAGTTTAAGTCTGTATTTTTATCAATGTTTATATCAAGCTGAGTCTTAAATTTATTTAAAGTAGAAACAGAAGCATGACCTAATTTCCTATGCCAAATTCTAATCTTATCATCATTTTCATTTTTATTAACTAAAAAGGTTTCTTTTGAGTTTACATTATTAAGATTGATGTATACAATCCACTAGGATTTTTATTCCCTTTAAAATTATTTCACCGTTTTCTATTACAACATCCCCTGATGCTACATAAACATTTTCTTTAGTAAAAATCACATTATGATTTTTTTCTGTAACCTGACCTACCGATAAAGATTTGTTTTTAATTCAGGAACATAATCACATTTCTTAAAATACAATTGTTTGCAATGATATCACCTGTTCCCTCTGAAATCATATCAACACCTTCTTTAGCAACACCAATACTGGCTATTTCTTTTTAAAATTTGTTAATAAATTTAAATTTTTAGTAATATGAGTGGTTGTGCCACTATCTGGTACGAATTCACTTTTCTTGTACATGAAGGCAAAACTTTACTATTACATGAAAAAGCTTTATTAGCTAAATAAGAATATTTTCTTTCTCGGTTTGAATTTTCAGGATCTTTGTTTACTTCAGATTTTTCTGATTGCTTGTTATTTTTAAAACTAGCTTTGACTTCATGCTGAAAGAATTTACAATCTTTTTCGGAATGATTTCTTTTCTTGCAAATTCTACATAAAGGAAATTTTTATTTTTTAATCATTAGCATATCAGGTTCTTAAAACATTTAAAAGAAGGATGGTTTGTCTTATTACAATACTCACAGGGTGAAAATTCTTAAACTTATCTGATTTGTTCCCATTATTATTGATCCTCGGACAATCCTTTGAAAAATGTCCTGTGGCATTACATGTGAAGCATTTCTGATGATTGTTTGTGGTGTCTGGCTGTCCTAAATGCTACTCTGTCTTTTACATGCTCCATTGATTTTTCCATCCGTTCTTCCTCATTAATTAAACGATTTTGAAGGTTGTCTAATGTTTTCTCTGCTGTTGGAGTGGAATACCAAGCCGGAACAAAATGATTAAATCTTTCAGGCAATACTGCTAGTATCCGAGCCATAATCAAGTCATCACTGATGTTTTCCCCTAAGGATTGTATTCGATGAATCAACACCTGAAGATTGCTTATGTTAATAGCCATGGTTTTTGTTGAGTCATATTTGAATGAGTGAAAATCTTGTAAAAGGGAACATTTTTGATTGGTCTTATCCTTATCGAAGATTGCACATATTTTCTTATACATCTCAGCGGCATTTTTGCAATTCAATACATGGGGTAAAAGCGAACGATCTAAAGTCTCTAACATGTGTTTCCTGGCCTTGGCGTCTTGGAGTAAAAATGCGGCCTTTCCTTTAGGGTCTGCGAAATCGGATTCTCTAGTTATCCCGTCCACTATTTTCACTTGCTCGAAAGCTTCGAAATGCGTTCTCATTAAGTATTTCCAAAGAAGATAATCCTCAGCTGTTTTAAGCTTAATAATTTTTGAGGTTGAGTCCTCTAACACCACTGATGACGACGCCATTTTTATTTTTTTTCACACGCCCGCTATGCACGTTGCTTTTTTTTTTTTTTTTTTTTTTCCGTGTTATTCACTTATTTACCGTTTAAATCCATTTAAATTATATCGGTTTACGTTTCCGTGTTTAATTTCTTCATATTTATTCATGTTTAAGCCGTGTAATTTGACTTATATAGCCCATAACCTGTTAAAATAATAAAAGAATACTCGTATCTGTCTGTATCATAGACGTATATTTCTCAGTTTGTTTACAGTTAGTACCAACTTAACAAGGTATGTTAGCGATTTATAAATTTATTATCGGCTGGTTATACTTTATTTTTTAACCATGAAATTTCATAATTTTGCGTTGGGGAATGTACTTCATGGTATTTAAGTTACCGTTGTTTGTGTTTTATTTGAACAGTTACGTTTTTCGAATGCCAATGTTTTTTTTATTGAGCCAGAACCCAATAATAGATAAAGCAATTAAAACATATTAAGTGGTCTCTTGAAATTTTTATCAGCTTCTGTATTAAAAATTTTCTTATTCATTACCAGACTTCGCAGGAATTTAATGTGTTAAGACAACTTTAAAAAGTTGATATTCTTTAAAGTGCTCTCAGTAAATTTCTTTTTTGTTTCTTGTAAAGGATGAGGAAGGTACAATTTAAGATAAGAAGATGCAGCTAACATAAGGGGTGCAAGCTGAGATAATGGAACTACAACTTTTTACAAAAACCACATCAAGTTTGAATGTTGAAGTCCTGGTAAAGCCGATATCACCAGGCTGAATCTTGTGGTAAGTGGTATTTTCAGTATTGTTTTTAATCCTAAAAAAATAATGAACCTTATTCCTGACTCTTTGAACAATTGAAAAATCAAAATTATTTTATTCGAAATGAAATTTTAAAGTCCCTTATTTAATCTCTACATTGAGTCAGAACATTATTTTGTTTCTTCTTGCTGCAATTAATTTATATGTGTGAACTATAAATGTGTATGTGAAATGAATTTTTCGTTTTAATTTTTTGTTTTCGTGAACATTTTCTGCATAAGATAGCTTTTAATTCTGAATGTAAATTGAGTGGTTTACAAGGTGCCAGTTTTTGATACATATTATTGCATAAAATTAAAAAAGGAGAGAAATTATAATAAATGGTCAGCTTTTACAGGAGTAATGAGAGAAAAAATTTTCATAGGGGTTTATTTCTAAAGTCGGACGACGGCGGCAATCAAAATGGCGGAAGAACCGGAAACAGCAGTTGTCAACAGTGGCGGTGACATTTCGCAAAATGGCGTCGGTTGAATTGGAATGGATTTTAGTGTTGGATTTTAATCGTAGAACATCGAGTTTAGTGAGGATTAAAAATAATTAAAAACATCAAACTTTAATTCAAAAAGCTTTCAAGATTTCATTGGATATAAATTAAAACATTTGATATGAAAAAATGCAGCTGATATAAGGGCAAAGGGGATGGGAGCTGAGATTAAAACTATAACTCTGCAGAAACTAGAGAAATATGATTGAATCGATGAAGTTCCGGTACACATCTAACATCACCAGTATGAGTGTGGTAAGTTAGTTTGTTTTATTAAATATTATTTTTTATTAAACCTGAGAGTTATTTATATTAGATACTAGGGTACTTACCTATTCTGACCACCTGCATTCTCATTGTGCCTTTTCAGTTGAACACTTTTGACAGTTGTATGTAATCCCTGTTGTGAATTTATATTTTCAACAAGCATGCTGTAATGCTTCATTTGAAAAAAAGTCTAAAGCCTCTCATTAATTCTCGAAATTGTATAAGAACATTTTGCCTCTTCTTGCTTTTTTTTTTTTTTTATAATTTTTTTCTTAAACTTTTATTTATGCTTCAAAAACTGTGTTGACGTTAAGTGATTTATAAAAATCTAAAAGCAAAATTAATTAATTTTGGTTTGTTTGCAGGTTAAAAAAGCCGTTCACAAGCCTCGTTTACTTCAGCTATTCTATAGAGTTAGCAGGCACCTTCCTAAATCAGTTATCCATGACTTGAGATTTTGACTCAGCTGCTGAGGGTCCTTCCTTCGTCTAAACCTGATTTTGCATTCGTTTTTTTTTCAACTTTAAAAACATGTGGACTTTGTAACTAAAGCTGCTTGGAAATTCTTTCTAGTTATAAATGTAAGTAAGTAATAATTTTAGGCCTTTAATTTTGAGTTTCACTGTTATTTCGTAAGAGTCAGTGGCACAGAAGAAAGAAAGGTACAGTACGTAAGTAAGGAGGTTAGTTATTCTATGTAAGGGGGAAATGTTTAAATTTTAAATGTTGAAATTTGGTTTTTCGTTGTCTTGTGTTATATTTTATTCGTAGAGTCATAATTTGCCATTTTTGTTGCTAATTTAATGATTACCACAATTCAAAACAGGTTGTAAAACAGTACCTAACATAACCTGATCACTACCTAACATAACATGATTCTGTGTTTTAGTAATCACAAAAACATGTCTTTCGTCAAACATGATAGCAATTTTTTTGATGTTATTAAATTTTAGAAAAAGTTTTAAAGTGTTACCCTTTAGACGGTGACTGCATGAAATGTTCTCAAATAGTTTACTTGAAGTTGTTAAGAAGTTTTTTTCCCAGAAAAGATTTGAAAAAGTTTTACAAAATTCAATTAGAACTTTAAAAAATTAAGAGTAGAATTTTGTGCTGTGTAGGTCGTTTTGAAAATTTTATTTCCTATTCCATTTTTTGGAATTAGTGGAAGGTCTCGTTTTCTTTTTGTCAGCTTTTGTAAGCAAGCTTAAAAGCTTTTATACCCTCATATGTTCTGATTATGTTAATTCAATTTAATTTTTTTTTTTTTTTTTTTTTTTTTTTTTTTTTTTACAGGCTCCAGCTGACTAATTGTTGTCAATGTGGGGAATTCGTGCCGACCTTGTGTAACTTCCGTGCTGGCAGAAACCGATGTCGTTCCAGCTTCCAAAATCGAGATGACTCCCCATCAAAAAACTTTTATATGCCAAAAATTTTTTTTTATTTTTATTTTTATGTAAAAAAAGGCAGGGTAGGGACACCTATTATCGGACAGGCTAGAGAGTTCCATTGTATGTTTTAAAGATATACTTTTGGAAGAGGAGTAGGTAAATGCTGAATTTTTTTTGTTTTCTCCATTCACTGAAATGCTGGTCTTTTGTTTTCCAAATTTTATTGTAAGCTGTTATTAATTCTTTTCAAGTAACGAATCCTGGGAGTTTTATGCCCTAAAAAAATGGATAGTCAGATCATTTGACAGTTTCTTTGTAATATGTAAGTGTGCATATGCTGAGCACTTCTCGAAATGTCCCTATCCGTTTTTCCATTAAATGGTTATCAATTTTTAAATGAATTTATATTTTCCATCGGGTTGGAACTGAGTACGAATTTCTAATCCCGGGAAAAACAATTAAGAACAAGATAAAGAAATTCCTTTAATTTTTGACTGGATTTCATATTTTTAAATGATAAATTTAATAGAAATTTTGATTTGCTAAAAGGGAAACATTAATTATTAGGATAACTGAATATGTTCTAAAATGTTAATTAATACATGTTTTCTTTGTTTTTGTTAAGGGTTTGAAGGTACAATTTAAAATGGGTAAGGAATTCAAGCAGAGATACAACTACGATTTTTTGCTAGAGCCACAGCTAGACAAGTAATCGTCAAAGTGCTATTACAATTGTACAGCTAAGATCATCAGGATGATACTGCATTATTGTAAGTTGCTTTGTTCTATAAACGATTAAATTACTATATAAAACTTAATACTCCATTCAAAACGTGTTTCATTATAAAATCATTAATTTTGCTTTATTTTCAAACAGAAAGGTGTTGAAGTGTTCATAAATTTTTATGCTTACCAAAAAGTCATGCTTTCACACTCAACGCCTTAAAACAATTTTTTTTTTTTTTTTTTTTTTTCAAATCTTTATATTATTTTTAATTTTAAATCTTGACTGAAATCGTTTCAGCTTTTTCAAATTGAAAGATTTTTAATGCTTTCTTTTTCCTTATGACAGGTGTGAACAAACACAAGGGAAACACAAGGTATAGATCATGTGAATGGCATGATTTGGAAACGGGCTGTGAGGATTGAGCATCGATGGGATTTTTACTGGAATGTTTTCCTTGGGGTTTCTGGTGAGTTAAAAATGATAATAATCTCCATTTGTAACTAGCTCCATAAATAATTATATCTTAATTCGCTTTGAATTCGTATCACGAATTGTTTGAAGTACATAATCCCTAAAATTATAAGAATAAGAAGCAAACCCTCGTTCGAATTTCCGCGCCTGACATTTGTTTGACGTCTTTGCGACAATTATTCCTCGGAACGATTGTCAGAGGTGGCGGTGCCGGTGACGTGGCTGTAATTTCTCAAAATGGCGTCCACGACGAAAAAATGTCAGTCGGTTGTGTGAAATTTTATCGGAAAACATCGAGTTCTGTATGCATTATAAACACATTAAATCTACATAAATAACTCAAAAAACTTCTCAAGATTTGATTTATTATAAATTCAAAGGTTAGTAAATTAATTTTTTGGGTTTTTATGTACAACGTGTTGGCCTGAATTTTTTTCTCTTCCATTTACTGAAATGTTGGCCTTTCGTTTTCCAAATTTTATTGTAAGCTGCTATTAATTCATTTCAAATAGCGAATCCTGGTAGTTTTATGTCATGGGAAATCGATTGTCAGATCATTAGGTCGTGTTTTTGTGATACGTAAGTGTGCATAATGTTGAGCACTTCTCGAATGCCGCTATCCGTGTTTCGTTTAATGGTTATCAACTTTTAAACGAATTGATATTTTCTATCGGGTTGGAATTCAGTACGAATTTTTAATACCGGGAGAAACAATTGAGAAGAGGATGAATAAATTTCTTTAATTTTTGACTGGTTTTCATATTTTTAAATGAAAAATTCAATAGAAAATTTAAATTTTATTAAGAGGGAAACGTTATTTATTATGATAACTGAACATGTTCTAAATGTTAATTAATACATGTTTTCTTTTCTTTTGTTAAGGATTTGAAGATAACAATTTAAAATGTATGAGCAGAGGTATACAGCTCCGATTTTCTGCAAGAGCCACAACTACACAAGTAATCGTCAAAAGTGCTTTTACAGCTACTACAGCTGAGATCATCAGGATGACTGTGTTATTGTAAGTTGCTTTTTTTTATAAATGATTAGTCAAGAAATTTTTTCAAGTATTTCAATGTACCAATTTAAAGCTAAAAATACAGTTGCTAGGATTTTAATGAAAATTATTTAAATTCAGTTTTTCTGTTTGAAATCTTAATATATTTTTTTGTTGGGAAGTGATATTTCCAGTGTTTGAATAAACACAAAAACATGCTTTTGTTCGTTTTTGTTCATGGTAAACTTTTTAAATTTTGGCAAATAATTTTTTAAAATGGTAACGTCTTACCCTTCATATCATTTTGAAGCTAATGTTTGTTCTGAAATAATTTAGTTGTAGTAAATTAAGTTGTTCTTAACATTTTTTTCTTTGAATGAAATGAAGTAGTTTATTATAATCCAATGAGAATTTAAAAAAGGTTTTTAATTCTCAGGCAGTTGTTGCATGAAGTCATAGCAGTCTTGATCGCAATGAAAATAATTTGGCAGTAATAAAATGATTTTTGAAAAATATTTTAAGTAAAAATATTAAAAGTGTATTTTTTTGTATGTTTGACAGGTTCCAAGCTCAAGAAGATACTTGCCCGATGAAAGATTTCCTTACTCTTAAATCCTGGTCTTCTTCAAAGCCACCTGGAGTATGGTCTTGAAGAATGTTTGGAGGAGGATTATCCAAGATGGAATCACTTTTTATCTGAGGAATTTGTTAACCCACTTCAGTTTTGCATTAGAGTACCTTTCGACTTCAGGTATTCATTGGGAATGTCTGGGCTTTGGACTTAAGTGTATTGAGCCTGACAAATGATTTTTATTATTCATAGTTCAATGTAAGTAGAGATTATTTTGATGTTATTTAATGCTCCGATGAATTCAAACTGTTTTAGAATGATTTAGAACTGTTTTAATGAATATCATCATTTAAAATTAGTAACTTGTAAAACTAAAAATAGGGATGGGTTGAATTATTCTTAGACAGACTATAGCCAATCGGATTGATTTATGGGCTCAGTTGCTGCAGTCGACAAAAATTTTGATTAAAATAGAACATGTTAAAAAGTTTGAGATTTTTTAAAAATCAAAATGTAAGAATTAGAGAGCCTACAAGAGCCGAGCTATTCCAGTTATATTAAAATTTTTTAAACATAAGGAGTTTTCCTTGGGTTCGGAACCCAAAAATTCAAATATGAGAATTAAAATGACAAGATTTTTATTTATTCAAAAATTAAAAAAAAAATTTTCTAAGAATGCAGTAATTTTAATATTCTTTCTTTTCTGTTACAGGTGGAAAGAGTTACCAGAGTGTTTCTTATGAAGCATCCTTGGACTACTATTGTATATGCACCTAAGACTTGTTTCCGTTTGATAGTCTTTGCCTGGCTGGACTGTTGTTCGGTTGAGATTTAAAATGGACATATATGGAACCATTTCATCCAACCACCTTAACCGACTTGTGGCTTGGTTCAGCAAATCATGTGCAGATGTCGCTTGTAGTTGTTGACAGCTGTCAAGATTTATCAGGTAATTATTTTTCTTAGTTAAATGAGGAAGAAAAAAAAAAAAAATTATTATTTAATTTTTACTGGTATTTTGTGCAGTTATAAAATCATTTTTTCGCTCTGCTTTTATTCGAAAGCTGTTTTTGAATAATGATATTTAAACTGTGTTTTGTTTTTTTTAATAAGTAGGTCGTTCTAAATATTTTGTTTTCTGGGCCATATTGTTCGAAATAAAAATTAAGGTACTATTTTCTTTTTGTCAGCGTTTGTAAGCAAGCTAAAAAGTGGCCCCCACTTAAATGATTGGCCCCACTGTAGTTCAAGAAGGAAATTTTTTTTTAAGGTATAATGTTAATTTTAATTTTTTTTTCTTTTTTTTACAGACTCAAGCTGAATGACTGGCCGATTTTCACCGTTTCAAAGGGGCACTTCAAATTGGAAACGACTGGGAATCTTCCAGGATTGATGTAAGAAAAAAAAAAAAAAAAAAAAAAAAAAAAAGAAAAAAAAAAAAAATGGGAGTTACGAGATGGGGGTTCTCTTAAAATTTGCGCAAGGATTAGTTAAGGTTATTTTGACTGAAAATCGTTGATGAAGTGTAATATTTGAATGGGGCCCTACGGGATTGATAGTAAATTACGTTTAAAGGAGAAGTCTAAATAAATTCTTATAAGGGAAAGCCTTTTTTGTTGCTAAGTGCGGGGAAAGTGAAGAATTAAATGGAGCTAAAAAATGCTTAATGATGTTAAATTAGATGCTGTAAATGGTAAATTCTGTAGTTAAAAATACCTCTTCGATTGTACTGCACTGAAGAGACCATTGGTGGTACCGATGCTGGAGTCTTAGAAGTGATGCAATTTAAAACTTTTAATTGATTAATTCTTTATTTGCTTTTGATTTAAGTTCTTTAAATTTTTAAGTAATGTTAATTTCTTTCATTTTTTCTTTTTTCAAAGCTTCAAGAGTTCGGCGCTTCAACAGATCTTCGAGGGATATTTTAGGGATGGGTCACATACAACGACAGGCGTTCCGCGTCGGTTTCTTTTTTTGGTCGTTTTAGACCATTTTTTACGTAAGACGGCCTGTCGTCGCTGGTGAGGCTGTCACTTTTAGGTTTTTTTTTTTTTTTTTTTTTTTCATGGGGTTAGTGAGGTCGCGATGGGAGGGGGTAGGGAGCGAGGGTCTGCTTGTCGCTGGTGAGGGGACCCGAGCGTCTCGCGTTCGACGTCGTGGTTAAGCCGTCGGGGCGGCCAATATCATCCCTGACGCGAGGGGAGGGATGGAGCTTTAGAGCCAGCTTTTACAGAGCTCCTAGCCCACGTACAGGTGACCTCTGGTATGGAGACTCGATGTGGTGGTCAGTCGTGCGGGGCGTGAATGTGCTGCTGACCGTAGGAGAGGGGAACATTCCTTAACCGGAATGTAGCGAACCGATTCGTGTCATGGGGCCTTTGTCCTATGACGCGGTTGAGACGTGCTTCACGCACTCATACAGACATGTGGCCGGGTAGGCGTAACTAGGGCTTCCCATATCCTGTTAGGTTTTCTTATTACCGGCGCTGTATGAGGTCCGGACGGGGACTTGTTGATCCGCAAGTGGGATTGGGGAGCTATAATGCTGAGAACCGATCCCGTGGAACGACTCCCGCACATGATGACCACCACCGTGGGGACGACCTAGCGATAGGGACTTTTGAGGTCGTTTTAAATGTTAGGCGAATGGGGCCGAAGGGGTAAAAGAACGCTCTGTTGTATGTGACTCTTGACCGAGAGGGCATGCCGAAAAAATTAAAAGTAATTTATTAGTTTTGGGACACAAAAAAAAATTTTGTCGTCACAAAACTAGAAACTCCTTACCTAGGGAAGATTGCACGTTGAGCCCAGTGGTTTGGGTAGAGACTGGCCGAGATGAAATTGGTGACTTTCTCTATTCATACCCTGGGTTCAACTGTGTAGTTTTTCTCGACTTTTCCTTTCTTTCTCCTTTATATAAATAAAATTACTTGTTTTTTCTTTCGGTATGCTCTCTAAGTCTTTAGGCCATTCATCATCAGGAGCTCGCATCCAGCGGGACTTTTCGTCTTTTTGATGGCATCGAAGTTGACCCAGCCGACGTCATCATCACGTGCAGGAAAAAATTTTTTTTTTTTGTTTTTATAAAAAAATAGCACTCTGTAACGAACGAGCAGGAAATAGTTAAATTATTAGTTATGGGCCGTTTAAAGACTTTCTTTTTAAATTTTGCTTTAAGAACTTGAACTTTGCTGTATTTTAAAAACTGTTAGCTGTGGCTCTAGGACTTGTAATGCACTCAGAATTTTTGGTATGAATCCCATGAATCCGATTTTGTATGCAGCTAAAGTAAAGCCGAGGAAAGATTGCACGTTGAGCCCAGTGGCTTGGGTAGAGACTGGCCGAGATGAAATTGGTGACTTTCTCTATTCATACCCTGGGTTCAACTGTGTAGTTTTTTCCTGGACTATTCCATTCATTGTCCTTTATTTAACTAAAATTACTTGTCTTTTATTTGGATTTTTCAAAAACTTAAACCTTGACTATATTATTAGAATATTTCAGCAGTTTTGAAAGGGAAAAAAAAATTCCAATTGTTTAAGGAACTAGTAAAGAATCTTATTTAAACAACATTCCTGCTCGTTCAAAAAAAAAAAAAAAAAAAAATTATGTAATTTAGAAAATTAATGGGAAGACGACTGTCGCAAACCATTCCGCTGGACAAAATAGTTTACTGAGAATTTTAGTAACCGAGCCGAAAATTGAATTTCCTCTGCTACAAATTTTCTGAGGGGTTAGGGTTAAGACTTCCAGCGGAATCTTTTGCGGCTGCTTTCCCTAGATTAACTATAATGCTGAACTCTAGAATCTTTTAAGAAGCAGACAAAAAACTGATCATCTTTTTTTCATTTCAAATTATTATCATTATTATTAATCTCGTAATTTTGTCAATGAGTCGATGAATCATATTTGGAAAAGGAGGAAGCTGACTTTGCTAACTTAGCTTTTTACGATATTATTTAGTTAGAGAATTTTGTTTTTTCTTTTGTGAAAACTGGAAAAAAATGTCTTTTAGTTTTTTTTTTTTTTTCAACGGCAATTAAGAAAAATCCGTTTATAGATTTTGATTTAGGGCAAACTTTCTAATCGTTCGTAAGATTTTTCAAAATTTTCTTACTCTGAAATTATTTACTTTACAAATAGTCTGGCCCTTCCAAAAGTTAAACTTTAAAAGATTATATGAATTAACATGTCCCAAGTAAAATGTAACACGTAAAGGTTTTTATCTGCTTCTAAACACTGCCACTTTAAATCGCCGAGCAACAGTCATTATTAGAAGTATTTTTTTTTTTTTTAACGATTTTTAAGTTTGAAAATGTAAATCTAAATTGAAATTTCCGAGGTGGGTTGTCTTGAGTTTTTAAATTTGAAAATTTTACATGCTATCAAATCCATAATTTGAGATGTCGGGGTATATAGCTATTATCTTCTATGTAATATTTTAATTATTTTTGGAAATCGTGCAAAAATTCTTTGACATCTTTTAAGCAAATTAAATGTTAAAATAAATCGAGTCAAGTGCAAACTTTTCCGGTTCCCGTCAGGTTTTGACACGTGTCTTAATTTAGTATTTTCTTTTTTAATCATGAAGTAAAATCCTTTTAGAATTTGGCATAAAGTTGCTCGGAAGATTTAAGGTGGCTCTTTTTAAGAAATGCTAGTAACATCAATTGCCTTATTAGGGTTGATTAGAGCACTTGGAATAAGTGAATTTAGAAAAAATGTCAGGAGTATCAAAAAATCACTCTTAAAGTTACGGTATTTTTAAATTTTTATGAAACTGTAAATACTGATGTTTTCATAATCTTTTGAAATTGTTACTGCCATCAGCAACTTTTAGTAATTAGTTTGAAACTTATTAATTTTTTGAAGTTTTTGATCTCGAAATTTGATGAAAATTTTTCCCGAAAAAATCGTTAAGTCATTTTGGCTGACTTTTTAATTTATTTTTAATTATTTACATGTCCCAGTAGATACGTCCATGCGGGAAATTTTCCAACTTTTTTTTTTGGCGGGTCTATAGAGTCAGGGTTAATTCGAATAAATTCGGCGATTTGACTGTCGTGTTTAGCATTTTTTTTTTAAGAGATCAAAACATCTAAATATTTTGTTGTACTTAATCTAATTTTCACAGATATTTTATTTTTTAGTATTGATCATAATTTGTTAAGGGCAGCTTATATATTCATTCTTTTAGATTAGTAATATCAAAAACGTTTAAAAATTGCCAGATATTGCTGATGTCTAGTATCATAATTTTTTTTTAATGACAGTATATTGTTACTAGCATTTCGGTGATTTGATTTTGAGTTCAGTGTTGTGGTATATCTGAATACTGAAAAAAAATGGGGTGATAGCATTTTTTTACGATTTTTTAATGGTTTTAAAAGGCCATTCAAAATGAAGGTTAATTCGATGCGTTATGAGTTTGCAAAAATCTTGTATTGCCAAAATCATATTTTTAACAGGAAAATTTTCCGAAGAGTGTTCCTGTCCGTTCGAATTATTCTAACTCTTGCGTTTCGTGGAGTTAAAATAACAAGAACGAGCTGGTAACACTCATAAAAATGGCTTGAAAGTTTCCTGTTAAAAATAAGACTTGCAAAAAAAGATTTGCAAAAAAACATACGCATCGAATTAACAGCATTTTTGAATTGCCATTTAAAACCATTAAAAAGTCGTAAAAAATCCCAAATCATTTACTTCACAAAAAAAAAAAAAATTTGTAATTGTATAATAAAATATATTTAAAATAAAAATACATAAAACGAAATATACAGTATACTTATTTACAAGAAACCTATATGACGTCACAGGTCACGTGACCAAAATGATGAAAAAGAGAGCGTGCGGTTCAGTTTAGAAGGTCTTCTTAGAATTCTTTATTTTTTTTTAACGGGGGTCCAGTGCTGCCATCTCCCCTTCCTACCTCGCACGACCCTTGCTAAGCGCTCCAATCGAGATAACCAATTACTACTCGGATACCAATGCAAGTCGTAAACGTTGCCATGTTCTAATAACTTCTTGAAAAGGCAACCAAGTTAAATGTAAAGGGTCACCCCGATTGAAACTCTTAGCTCAAGTCGTGCGAAGTAGAAAGGGGAGACGTTAGTATGCCTTATAAGGCATCAAACAAGCATAGCTTGTTTAATGCCTTATGTTATAGCATACCCAAAGGTGGTTGTCAGCGCACATGTGCTACTCCAACTCGTCAGGTGAGAAATGAAAGGTCAGGACGTGTTCGCCACATTACCTCATACTACCCTACTGGGACAGTGGACCGGTTCGCTCCAGACAGAACTCTAGGATGTGTAATCAAAATGCGAAGAGTGCAAAAAGCTACCTGCGATCAGAGAGTGTAAAAAGTATAAGACCGACTTGACAAAATAACTACTAAGAGTTACCCTGCCAAACGGGGAAAAATAGAGCCCTAGGGTGAGTAAGGGGGGGAGATGGCAGCACTGGACGAGAAATTTGACCCACCCGCAAGCTCTATTGAAAACTATCTCTCGAATAACGAATAACCTAATGCTAAGATAATTCCTAAAAATTACCTACACATTGGTTGGAAAATTTAAGAGGAAATAACCAAAATGCCAAGGTAATTATTCAAAATTACCCTAACATTTGGTATGAATTGGGAATAAGAAAGCCATGCAACTAAAAATAATAATCAAGATAATAATAAAAAAAAGAGAAGAAAAGAAAATAAAATAAATAGGCCGATATAAAAAAAAAAAAAAAAAAAGAAAAAAAAAAAGATAATAATAATAATAATAAAATAAATATAAAAAAAAAAAAAAAAGAAAAAAAAAAAGATAATAATAATAATAATAAAATAAATATAAAAAAAAAAAGAAAAAATGAAGATGATAATAAGAATAGTAATAGAGTTAAAAATAAAAGCATATAGAAAAAGTAATTAGGTAAAAGTTTCCTAACATTTCCCTAACATTTCGAGATAGGAAAGGAAAAGATCAGCGAAAAAAGAAGTTCTGATCGCAGGTCTCTGCTTGGAAAAGTCAAACAGCAAAAAATTGAGTCAGTGCATTTTGCATTAAAATGCACTGTTGAACTTTTCGGTTTGCTTTTCCATAGCAGGTAAAAAAAAAAGAAAGTCGTCAGACATAAAACCTAACAGTTGACATCCAATGAGTAGTGCCTATTGGCCACGAACCTAAGGGTTTTAAGCTAGACACAGGTTCTTAAAATGTAAGAAGTCCCTAACCGCGATGCCCTAGGAAGGGGAAAAAATATTTTTTCCCAAAATATTCAGAGGCCTTTAAACCTCTTCCTAACTTGCAAAAAAGAAACTACCGATAATAAAATGTAAAATCGGTAACTTCTCCTTCGCCACCTTGACATGAACGAAAAAAAAAAAAAAAAAGCCTAACACCTGTGACTTGACTCAAAACCAAAAAAGCTCAGGTATGTACTACCTCATGTGACTACTTATCCCTCACGATACAGATCGCCTGACTCGTTTCGGAGAGTAGCCCGCTTCGACCACCTGTGAGAGGAGCTTTCACGTTAACATTTATAAAAAAAAAAAGTAATACAATTTTCTTAGAAAATGTTCTTAGAAAATTGAAAAAAAAAAAAAAAAAAAAAAAAAAAATGTTAACGCAACAGCACCCCTCGATGGGGACATTTCATCATTTTAAGTTCTGAAACGTCCCCTCCCAAGTGAAAACGTCCATAAGTATGAACATTTACGACTTGGGGCAGGAAATCGCCCACCCTCCTCGATTTCCTGCGCCCGTCCCACATTAAAAAAATATTTTCTATAAATTTAAAATAAAATAAGCGGCAGTTGTGGGTGGTCATATCAGAAGGCTTTACATTAATTATAATCAATTATATTTTTATTCGTTTTTTTTCTTGTTC
Source organism: Liposcelis bostrychophila (assembly GCA_037577465.1). Taxonomy (NCBI): domain Eukaryota; kingdom Metazoa; phylum Arthropoda; class Insecta; order Psocodea; family Liposcelididae; genus Liposcelis; species Liposcelis bostrychophila. The sequence continues at coordinate 9,379,131 of CM075209.1, forward strand.
GAGTTAGCAACCGAAAAACAAAAAAAGCTAGTCAAGTCGGAAAATTTTTAACGGAAAATATCTTTTTTAAAAAATGATGAATCCTTTCATAGAGTTTGATAGCACAGTAGTTTTTCTCCATGTTCTTCATGTCCGCCATCGTTTTGCTGCTCCTGTCAAGGATCCTTTTCTTGCTCAGCTGTTCCAACTCCTTGAAGCAAAGCTGCAGGCCGTTCATAGTCATCGAAGAATTCTATTTTTCGGCTTGGCTCCTAAATAAAATTAAAACAAAAAATTAGTATCATAATATCGACGAGGGTCTTAAGATTACGAGGCAAAGGAGAGAGTGTCCAATAAAAGAAATTCGAAAATCAATTTTCAGAAAATCGAATCATTTTCCCATCGGAATTTTCAAAATCCGTTACAAATTCGCTTAAAGATTACAATTTCTTCCTCAGCGGCGAAAAACTGATTCAACTTGCTGAGCAGTAAATAAAAAAAAAAAATCAATTTTGAGGGACTCAGAAAATGGCTTCCCATGGCTCGGAAAATGCTCGAATCGAAAAACGGACTTCATATTCGGATTCAGCGACCTCGAAAACCCCTTAAGAGCCAAAAAAATCGACACCTAAAATTTTCGCCAAAATCGACAAAAATGCAAAGACTGAGAAAGAGAGTCTTTCCTTTTTTTTTCGACGAAAAAAAAAATTTGGACTTTTCCATGGTTTCTCAGTGGTTCCGGGGGTTTTCGATCCTCCTGAATCCAGGTGTGAAGTCGGTTTTTTGATCCGTCGAGCTCCTGAGCTGTTATTCAAGAAAAATAAATTTTTATGAAAATCAAAAATGGCTCCCCTGGCTCGGAAACTGCTCGGATTGAAAAATGGACTTGATATTCGAATTCAGCACCTTCGAAAACCCCTTATGAGCCAAAAAAATCGACATCTAAAATTTTTGCCAAAATCGAAAAAAAAGCCGCATTTTTTTTTATTTTTTTTGAAAAAATCGATTTCTTTAAATTTAAACTTTTCCAGGACTTGCGGGGATTTTTGACCCTCCTGAATCCGATGGTAAAGTCAGTTTCTCAATATACGTTTTAAAATTTAAAAAAAATTAAATTTCTTTAGGAATTTACCAAAAATTCTCTGTCCGAAAATTCCCCAAATATTTCTAAAATTTTGGTCAAGATTCCTAAAAACCCCAAAAAAATCCATTAAATTCTCAGAAATTCCCTTAAAAAATCCCGAATTTCTTTCGATAAAATTTTTTTAGGACTCACCTGCTTCTAATTTTCTCCAAACAACAAAAACTTCCCTTAGCTGAATAATGACTTTTAAAATTGTTTAAAAAAAGGATTGGCTCGAAATCAAGAGCTGCACCGTTGGAAGCTGAATATCGAAACCTCCTTTCACTTTACTTGGAGCTGTTACCACTACGCTTTCCTTCCTGAATCTATCTCAAAAATTCGAACGAGGTATTTTATTTTCAAGGCCCGATTGACGAGGAGATAGAGCTAATGTGGTAGACCGACTTTCGTTTCATTTTTCCATCATAGAAATTAGTGTCTGGAAAGAAAAAAGAAAAAATCTTTTCTTAATTCTAGATTCAGTCGTTACTAAATAAACCAAGAAAAATCCATTTATTTATGATTTTAAAAAAATAAAAAAATAATTAATTACAATTTTTTTTTTGCTTACCCTAATTACAAAATCTCCAGTGGGCGGATGACAACAAAGATTTCTAATAACTCCGTGCAAACGGCTAATGTTTAATTGAAAATCTTGACAAAACAGCAAAATGAGCAAAAGTTCTCACTGCTTCTTGGTCCGATAATTGTCTTCCGGCAGTCCTGAAAATTTAAAAATCAAAAATTAAATCGGTTTAATTAAGCAATAAACAGTCAAGTAAGAAAAACAGTGAAATTAACTTTCAAATTTGCAAAACCCAGACAATTAAAATTAGAAGCGATCAAAAATCTTTAATATTTTATTTCATAATTTTTGGAACATTGGACAGGAATTCTTGCTCTCGCTTTTAACCAGCAATTTTTATTTCAATTACCTCAAGTTCATTAAATCTACAAACACATAAAATTCCAAGATCACAGACAGGCATTAAAAAAAAGTTACAAAGTATTTCAGGATTACCTGCTAGTCCTTGATGATCTTGGTGGTACTGGAATTTTGACGATTCAATCATGTAGCTTGCTCTGGTTTTTCAGTGGGTCTTCTGCTTACATCGAAAATAAATGTTAGCTCCATCATCTAATTTTAAATTCCATCTTCAAATGCGGTTCATCCTGTCCGGATCCTTAACAAAAACAAAAAAAAAATCTGTTTAGAATTTTAGAGTAATCTCATCATTATGCACAATATGATAAATTTTTTCGAAGAAACTATATTTGAAAACGGCTTCATTCCATTTAAATGTTTTAAATTCATCAAATGATCAGCAAATATTAATTTAATTACATCAGTAATTAGCAAATATTAGAAATTACGACTTCATCTTTAAAATAATCCACTGAAATACCAGGAATCAAAAAAACAAAAAAATTTCAAGGTTGAGATCGAATCTTCAGCCAGCTCTAAGAGAACATAAAACACACCTTAAAGAATAGCTGTACCTTGGAATTCAATTAATCAAACATACCATTGCTAACGATTATCCTTTTAAACGAAATTGAGAACAAAAAAGCTTTTAAAATTAATTAGAAAAAATCCAAAACATTTTCACATTTCCGACACGAAAGAACCTGCTTGGCTTGGGTTGGCATCGCTGCCGATCGCAGCGCCATCCTTCGACCGTTTAGGTGAACTAATTTAACGGTTCTTTTTAAATTCAAAATTCAAATAAAAATTTTCACCTAAACACACCTTCTAACAACACCTGCTAGAATAATGAATAACACAATTCGAAGAACCAGAATTCCTTTCTTACGTTAAATAATAATAAAAAAAAAATTACCGCCGTTATTATATATTTATTAATTAATTAATTAGTCGCATATCATTTTTTTCGTCACGAAGAAATTTTAGTTTTTGCATGCTTCGGATATGCCCGGAAACATTTGAAGTTGCAATTATGTCTGGCTCCCATAATTAACTTATGGACGTTCACTTACACTTTATAAGATTTTTTTCTGGTTCTTTTGCTAATGATTCAAGCTAAAAATAAAGCCTGTAAGACCATTTGAATTCATAAAATCCAATCTTGGAAACTTACAATCCTTTTTTTCTTTCTCATTTAAAAAATTAAATGCCAACAGAAAAGTTTTCGAATGCAAGATTGTATGAATGACAGTTAGCAAGCAGTCATTTCACACAGAAAGCACACCTTGGATCGTGAAAAATTGCAAAAAGCCTATCAGAGGGTATCAGCATCAGCATCATTCTGCTGCCTGTCCCGGGGTTCTGAGTAAAACAGACAGTTCGAGAATAAGGAAGAAATTCACTTTGAGAATTAAAAAATTTTTTTCTTTCAGTCATTAATATAGCCATGATCTTTTTTCTTAAACTATTGGACTTTTAGAACATGCACAAATCATGCAGTTCAATTATTCGATGAGCTCCTTCCCTTCCTTTTAGAGTCAAAATTTCAAACAAGGTTCATTCTGGAATAATAATAAACTTTTGTACCACAAAAAAAGCAAGCTAAATCCTGTCTAAAAAAATTTTCTTAACTTTTGGCTCTCAAGAATTCTAAGCCGAAAAATCTAAAGCTGAAACCAATTGTTTCTGATCAATTTCAAACAGTTTAAAACACTCTTTGATCTTCTGCCGACAAGAGATTTTAATCAACTATGCCACCATATTTATAAAGCAAAAGATACAAAAGAATTACAATTGTCATGCAACATGAAGCTGAATAAATTTGAATGTTATTCAACCCTTTTTAAAGTCATACCTTGAAATTACTCATCTTTCAATGCTCTTACAACTTCCTTTTTTTTTGACGAAAAAAAAATTTTGACTTTTCTAGGGTTTCACAGTGGTTATAGGGGTTTTCGACCCTTATAAATCCAGTCGTGAAGTCGGTTTTTCGATTGGATGAATTCCTGACCGGGAAATCGTGAAAAACATTTTTTCAGTAAATCAAAAAATGGCTTCCATGGCTCGGAAAATGCTCGGATCGAAAAACTGACTTCATATTCGGATTCAGCGACCTCGATAACTCCATAGAAGCCAAAAAAATCGACACCTAAAATTTTTGCTAAAATCCGATATGGAAAGGCTTTTTACTACAGCGTCTTAATAATCTTACTTACATGCAAACTTGGAAAACTAAAAATAATTTCCAGAGTCTATCGATTCCAGTTCAAAGTCCCCATATGTTCAAAAATTTGTCATTAAACGAAGAAACTAATCACTTGATTAAGTCTGATGTGTGTGATGATGCAGCTGATGAAGACCTCAAAATTACTTTATTTTGGAAAACTCTAATGCCTGACTAAGAATACCAAATATTTCTTCGTGACATCTTAAAAGCTATGGTGTAAGGACAATTCCTGGTCAAAACTTCTGCTTCTTGAAACTGAAAAGAACAATAAAAATTCAACATGAGTAAACTCCACCATGATCACTTTATAATCGGAAAGCACCATTTTATTTTGATATTACAAAATTCCTTCTTAAGCATCTAAAAATATAACAAACAATCTTGTTGCAAGACATTTAAAAGTTTAAAAACTTTACCTCAAGAGATGGTATTTTTATTTCCTTTTTGAAAATATTTAGTGAAAAAAGCCAAGCTCTCAAATGCTGCACCCATTATTCCTAATTTCCCAGTTAGACAGAGGTAAAGTTGCACCTTCCAATGATTTGGTCTTAGCATTGTACTAACATCGAAGCAGACTGACAAACCTGTAAAGAATTAAAACAAATACACTAAACACACATAATTTTGGTATAAATGGTACATATTTGGATCCTGTAAAAGTCAATAATCAACTAAAAATACAATATTTCAAAAAACAAACTAAATGATGAAACTCCTGAAACGAGCAAAAGGAAGTAACTAACAATCGAACATGAAGTCGCAAATTGTTCAATTTCGTCTTTTTTTTTAATGTTTTCAAATGCTCAGGAAGCAAAAGATTATATTTGCCTGCCATTATAATTTTATCTTTGTCTTCCTAGACAAAAAGTAGAGAAAAATGTGAAACATGCCTCATTTTTGCTCCTTTAAAGATTACTATACCGAACACAAATGTCAATAAACCGCTTTATTTCGAAGAATTTTGATTTATTTACCTGTGTTCCCTGTGGATGAATCCCGTCCTTCGTGAACAATATACTTCATCATTTGCTGGCAATGAATCCGCATTTTTACATCTATCAATTCGCAAATAATAGGCTATGTGCATATGTCCTGAATAATCGACTGTGGCGCCCCAAGCGATGGAAGCTGTAAGTTTTCGCGTTAGCAAACAATCTTTAAATTTAAAAGAATGACGGCGCCAATAATTACAGAAAAAATAATTAAATTCGGATTTCCGCATTCCAACCAATAACTTCAATCCCAATTTGAAAAAAAAAAGGTTTTTCTTGGAAAAAAATATTTTTAAACATTTATTACCCATTGATATTGTTGAAAAAAAAAAGTTAATAAACTAGTTACCGTAGCTATATTTTCGTTATGAATAGCCTATAAGAACCAAAATTATTTTATATTATGGGTAAAACTTTTTTAAATCCTGTTTTTGAACTTCTTAATATTTTTGATTTTATTAATTTTTCTACTTTGGGTTTAAAGTAATACATGCATGTACAAAGGAAAAAAAAGAAGACTTTGTTTCTAAAAAATTTGAGATTTATTATTTTAAATCTTGGCAATGAGACAGCTTATTATTTGGTTTTAAAATTAATGCTAAAAACAATTTAAGAGCATGGAAGGTAACTCCACAGATTTAAGTAACTGAGATCCTTTTCCTATAGAACTGTACGCACTAAACATCATATGGTATTGACTCGAATTTCAGTTGAAGGATACAATTTAAAAGAATGAAAATTGGTCTGTAATGGTATGCAAGCTTGTGCTGATAAAGAACCATCATCAGTAAAGCTGGATTTAAATATAAATCATCTGATAATGATGAAGATTCCTCCAAGCAGAGAAAATTTATACCTAAAAAAAAGGAAACAAAAATGGGTCAGAGTAAACGATATATGTACATACTAATATAGAGATTTCAAAGACTGATCATCTTTACCTGACAGCTTAAGTCCACCTTAATTTGTGATGTCTTTTTCAATGGTTGCAAACCAAATGTGTCATTTACGTTATTAGCATTTTTGCTATACTTTATTCTTCCAAATCTAAGCTTTCATTAATGTTTTTCTTTTTTTAGCTCGCCTTCTGAATCTTTCTTCATTCATTTTTTTATTTGATTGCTTCCTCTTTGATAACTTTCTGGGAAAATGATTGGATTGTATGCTGGATGATTTGGGGCCGAACCATGGTTCGTAAAGGGACAGATAACTGCAGTTATCTGTCAGACTTCTGCAATAGTTTTATTTTATTTTATTTTATTTTATTTTATTTTTAAAAAAATATGTTCTAATATGCTGCAGTACTTTTGAAATAATTGTAACATTGGCTATTCTTATAACTGGCTATCTAGCTGTCAGAATAGCCCACTTTTTAATGAAATATAAATAAATATAAATAAATAAATCAACAACAAAACTAACACAATAAACACAATAATCTCTTAATTATATTTGCATTGTATATTAATTTTTCGTTTACTGTAAATGAACTCTCTGGACAGCCTAGAGATCCACTTCTCTTTCCTAGCCTTTTCATGCTCTTTTAAGTGAAATGAGTAAAAAATTAATCCGGGGGAATTACCATACGTTTTGTAGCGCCCCATGATTGAGCGAATTTTCCTTTCTTATTTTTACATCCATACCGCCTATTTATTCGTTTACTTTACTTTACATAAACTTACATTTACGTTTACTTTACATAAACCTCATTGAATATTATTGAAACAAACCGAGATTAATAACAGGGGTCGGAGTGGTGACTCGTTTCATCTAACGGCATCGTGATCAATGAAGTTAAGCAGCATTGAGAACGGCCAGTTACTGGATGGGTGACCACCGACACTCCCTCCCTCTAGCAGGCATTATAGGAATTACTAATACAGTCATCTTAATCTCACTGTAAAAAAGCAGTTCCTATCAAAAAATTGTGTACCTGACCGGAACGTCAATTAAACTATGGAAGAAATGACCGGAAAGTCAATTAAACTATGAAAGAATAAAGGACCGAAAAAAAATAAAAACGCGTAAACTTTTAAAAGTCACCGCTAGAGGCTCTAGTAGCGACACTTGCACATAGCCTATATTTGGCTTCTGATGTAAATATTAAGTCGTTTGTTGTGCGGTAAAATCTTTTTATTTTAATTTCAGTAATCTTTGTAAGAAAATAAAAGCGTTAAATTTTTTTCGCAAGTCGCAAAGTTGTAAAATTTGTTTGCATTATTCTACAATGAAGACTGAAGGGTACAAAGAATTTTTTTTTATTGAGATTCCCTAACTCAGGATATGTAGAAGACTATTTCCTTTCAATATTAAATTCTACATTAAAATCAAAAAATTTAATTCATAATTCCTTCTCTTAAAAACAACTTATTCATTTCTAAGGATCTAAAACTACTAATATTACCTAGAATTATAAAATGAGGTGAGGAAAGGTTAATGATTTTTCCAAAGCATTTTGTATGGGAAAAATGAAACTGGCACATTAAATCGAGCTGGAACTTAATTCTCAAAGTCTTTGAGTACAACCTTAGTTAAGAAAAATGGATTCTGGATATTGACAAAATCAGAAAGGGAAAAATTCCTTTTGGCATAAATTGTCACGAATCCTTAACTTTAAATATTTTTTTAAATCCTGGTAATAAAATCTCTTTTAAATAAATAAAAACTCTGTTACAAAAAAAAAAAAAAATTACTATATTTCATATAAATTAAGTACAAAATAATAAATTAAATGATCATTGTCCTTTAAGGCACAATATTTTTGATAAAGGCATTCTAAGAAAATCCACTCGTCAAAAATGTAAAATTGTAAAAAATACATGTAAAAAAAAAAAAAATTACAAAAGACTAGATACAAAACTCTCATTATAAACCTACAAGGCATATACGTGGAATATCCATCTCATTAATATCACATTTTTTTAAATTCTTTTTTTAATAATTATAAGTATTCATAGCCATCATTTCTTCCCCCCAGTCACTGGGTTCGTTATCGTCCGGCCTGCAGCAAGGACAAATACAATTTTGATAGCAACAAGTTTTTTTAAGTAAATATATGACCCTCTTCTGGCTCAAGACGCATATTATGAGTATTAACAACGCTTGTAAAGCATTAGCTGCAATGTGGCAGTAAATAAGTACATCGTTTTGAAGCCACGACAGGAGCAAAAAAAGCCAAGCCGTTGCCATGACCAGGAATAATTTAATGAACATTTCAAAACTGAATTTCATTTTGTTGTGGATCCTCCCGTATGTGGACATTCGACTTATGGTTTGGCCCGTGGACAAGTAAAAAAATATATCCACAATGATTGTAAATGCTATCGGAGTGAAAAACATGGCCATTCCAAGCCAACCAATGGTGACTTCGCCGTGGGGTGATATGGCCACTCCTTTGTCGTGGTCTAATAAGTAATGAGCTGCCATCGCGATTGCCGTTGTTCCGATTGTTGCTGTGGCCACGTAGGTTGAGTAGTAACAAAATTTCCGGCCGTCTGTCACTCGGAGAAACACGTTTCTTGATCTAAAGGTTTTCCATATGTAGTATCCAAATGTGTTTAGCCAAAAGAAAGCGGCCACAAGGCTTAAGTGCCTAATTATGTCTGAAAAAAGAAAAAAAAATTAAAAATTCATAACGAATAATTTCCATGGCTCTGTAACCTTAATGCCTTTCTTATTTTAAAATTATTTCACTAACCTGCAACTATAAAACTAACATGATTAGTAAATTCTGTGAAAATAGTGATTAACTCAGCAGCCTCTGATACTATAAGACAAATCATAATCGATGTTAAAATATTCCCAACCAAATCCCTCAGGGGTGGTAAAACATAATAGACCACCGCCACTGCCAGGAGACAAAGAATGGCAAGAACATGAAGGATTGGATCCAAAATTTTTCGAACTATGTACTCGGTGTTGGCCCATGGTGAAGCAATTTCAGGTACACAAACTATCGCTCCTTGAGCTTCCACAATTGAATGTTTTTTATTTATCAAAGCTTTATCCATGCAGTATCTCCCTTGAGGATAGTCATAATAATACTGCTCTCCTTTTGAGCCAACAGGGGAATGTGTAATTCCTTCTGCAATATCCTCCGGATCTTGCTCTACATAATGAGTGTAATGCCGTAAGTAACCAGAGGGGAGGAGTATTAAACGATCTGATGAGTTCGGAAAATGATAAACAGGCCACTGTTGAGTTGTTGTGCATATCGGGAATCCAACAACAACACTGAAGTCTGAAAAATAATTAATTCATTTAAAAAAAGAAACATTTTAATTTATTCACTTAATTTACTTACCAACTTGTAAATTATGTTTCCCATTCCCATCGCTAAAAATAGGTGACCATGGCTGAGAATCAGTTGCATTTACATGCAAACAGTGATGTTCTTCGTTCATCAACTCATCATGTGCACAACATTTATGAACCACAACCGCATTTGTACTAGTCGGAATTTTCACTGATAAATCATTTGCTGTGGATGATGATGAAAGTTTTGATAAAAAAATTAGGAACAAAAATACAATCATTTTAACATCATTCCTGAAAGGAAAAAAAAGTATTAAAATACAGGAGAGCAAATCAAATTTTAACCAGAAACTTATTGCTACAATATTTACCAATTAATGCAAACAGAATAATATTTGGATTCATCTAATAACTAATGATTCATTGTAAAATGATAATTTTCCGCCTCCTTTCCCGAATATACAAAAAATTTGCATTTAACCTTGGGGTCTTTCAGGTATGTTATGATGACGCATACGTTATGATATACCTCACTGATGACGAACAATGCGGCTCCGTTTTAAACTGGAAAGTAAAAAAAAAAAGTTATTAGCAAAACATTTTGGTGACGTTACTAAAGAAATTTTATAACCTTCCGGCTGGAAAAACCATTAAATTCCAAAAAAAAAAGGAGTGAAAAACTAAATGATTATTTGATTCAAACTTAAAATCCCCTTACCGAACGACATCGCAATGATTGTGTTACATACAAAACTGCATAATGCATTCTTCTTCAATAAAAAAAAAATATATTCCACATGTCCCTCACACCCTAGTTTTATATTTCTGAATGGGAAAAGAATTGACGCTGATGCAGTACACAAAGGAGGGATGCATTCTTTTATTGTAAAGAAAACATAAAAAAGAAGAGGAAATAACAAATGGATGATTAAGTTCTTTCTAAGTTGAATTAAAGCCATGAGTTAATTTAAAAGTCTCCCAACTCATTTTAAATTTACCGATGGATTGTTTATTAGGAGGAGGCGCCATCTTGATTCAAAATACTGAACTACAGATCAATGACTTTTACCTGTAATTTTAAGCTGTTGGAGCAGTTTTTTTACAGCAAAAAAGTCATTAAAACTGTAAAAAAAAACCTTACCGAAACTTATTAATAAATGATATTTGATTGCTTAATAATAAAAAGACAGAAAATTAACCTCTAAAAATCCGATTTTGAAAACGGCAAAAAGGCGCGAAGTCGTGTCACTGACCGTCGTGTAAGCAGACTTAAGATTTTCAAAATGGCAACATCGAAATACCAAAAAAAAAAAAATTCAACTGCGTAACAGCTGATCGTATATTTACAAATGTTTTTTTAAATTTTCATCGAAGTCGTTTTTTTTAAATTTAAACGAAAATGACTGATTTAAAAACTAGTATTAATTTCGTATGCCAAAGATGTCTTCAACCGTTAAAACTCGATCCGAGTTTCAATCACTTAGGAGAACACACTTACGCTGAATTAGCTTGTAAGTCAGTAATTATAGGTTAGAAATTTTTTCCTTCACTTATTTTTTTTTTTCACTTTGTTTGTTTTCAGTGCCCGTTTTCACAAATCCAGAAGTAGATTTAGAATCGCAATCAGCTAGCCTTGACCATTACGTTCCGGCGTTTCGCCTTACGGATTCGAAAACGGGATCAAATGGATTCATGCTCGTTGATGAAAAAGGGGAATCTGAAAATCTCAGTCATCAGTTGACGGTTACGGCTGGGCTTTTTGATATAATGTCATCAAATTCGGATATAGATCATCCATTGTGCGAAGAATGTACAGACGCTTTATTAGATCTCATGGATCAGCAGCTTAGGTTAACGGAAGATGAATTAAACGACTATAGCACTTTCCTTAAAAAAATAGAAAATGAAGATGATTACGAAAATATAGAGGATTTAGAAAAAGAATTGGAAAACGTAAGTGATCTCTAATTAACATTTTGATACATTTTAATTAACTAATCGATTAATAATTTTTTTTTAGTTAAAATCAGAAGAAGAAAAATTAATTACAGAATTAAGAGAATTAGAAGAGGAAGAAAAGAAAGCCAAAGAATTATTACAGCAAGAAGAACAAGAGAAAGAAAGATTAGATAGGGAAGAAGATCGTTATTGGAGAGAATATTCTCATCACAGGCGAGATTTAATGTTGGCAGAAGATGAAGCCAAGAGTTTAGAATGCCAGTATTTCTATACTCAATCCCAATTAGATAAATTAAAGAAAACAAATGTTTTTAACTCAACCTTCCATATATGGCATAGCGGGGGTCATTTTGGAACAATAAACAGTTTTCGCCTCGGTCGTTTACCAAGCGCTCCAGTTGACTGGAGTGAAATAAATGCTGCATGGGGTCAGACCGCACTCTTATTACACGCTTTAGCTAGGAAAATAAATTTAACTTTTAAAAGATACCGCCTTGTGCCATACGGGAATCATTCTTATATCGAAGTCTTGGAAGATCACAAAGAACTCCCTTTGTTTGGCTCAGGAGGGATCAGGTATTTGTGGGACAACAAATTCGACGCTGCGATGGTTGCATTTTTAGACTGCCTGCAACAATTCAAAGAGGAAATGGAAAGGGGGAACTCGGAATTTTGCTTGCCTTATCGAATGGAAAAAGGAAAAATTGAAGATTCAGCAACTGGAACTTCACTTTCAATAAAGTAAGTTATTAACAGATGGAAAATAATGTGATTGGTTTTTTTTTTGTAAATATTTGCTTTTTTTGTTTTTCCAGAATTCAATTTAATTCCGAAGAGCAATGGACCAAAGCTTTAAAATTCCTTTTGACTAATTTAAAATGGGCGCTTGCATGGGTATCATCACAGTTTACAAAAACAGAAGCAGATTCTATGAATTAGCTTATATTTTCTTTTGCTGAGGGCAAACGGGAGGATTAGATAATGATGGGAAAAAGTACAGCTGAAGGAAGACAGGTCGTTCACTGAACCCCTTTCATTATTTTTGAATGAAATCCTAAATAGTGGAATAACATGATTCTTTCTAGCAATACTCTCTTTTTTTAATTTAGAAAAATAGTGAGATATCGAATAAAAAAAAAAAAAAAATGTTCAGTTCACCGTTAAACAATGTGAAGTGGTGATATAAAAGCAAACCATTACAGTTTATTATTATTTAAAAGCCAAGGGGATTATTTCTCATTTGCTATTCTCCTTTCCAAGAATTGAATACCGTAAGCGATTATATCTTCCTACTTTCTTTTCCATTGTTCACAAATGGAAATTAAGTTCAAAGTTCGCCCAGGACTGAGATTATGCTACCATTTCGTTCCCATTGTAAAAGATTGGAAATCAAAATATCAAAGGGTGAGCCTAAACAGGGAAGTGGGTGTTAATTAATATATTGTTACGCGTTTTAACGACTTGCTTTGGGAAGAGTCTCCGTGTTAACTGCTGGTTGGTTTCATAGTCTTCCCTTGTTAAGTGATAAGAAGAATCATCAGTCATGGCAGCAGAATAGTCGCATTTCACTTTATACGGGAAAACAAAGACAAATGTCGAAACAAAAAATGTTAAAAAATTTTCGGGATTATTTCCTTAAAAGCCCTTAATATTTTTGGTTTTGAAATTTGTTTTTGTTTCCCCGTAAAAAGTAAAATACGATTATTCTGCTTCCACGATGATGATCCCTTTTATTTGATACATAGTCATATAAATTTTTTATATATATTTATATATCTGTAACTCAGTGCAGAACAACACCAAGTCCATTCAAGGATTACAAGTTCTTATTTCAAACCTGACTATACAAAGCATACAAGCGTTGCCAACTCAAATCAATGTCTTCTGCGAGTTAACATTTCTGCTTTGTTAATGAAATAAACTTGGTAGCAGAAGGAATAGAATCAGTTCTGCCAACCGTTGGGGGTCGTACAAAAATTACGTAAGCACATTTAGGGGGGGGAGGGGGTCCAGATTTGACAACTTACCCATAAGCTAAGCATAGGCGAAATGGGATAAAGCGTGCAAAAAGGGCCTAACCCATCTTTACGTAATTTATGTACGACCCCTTGAGCCTGTATACCTTTTGTAAAGTCAGGTTTGAAATAAGAAGTTGCAATCCTTGAATGGACTTGGTGTTGTTCTGCACTGAGGTACAGATATAGACCTTACCCACCTTGGAGAGGGGATAAGGGGGTAGGGGAAGGTCCCATAAGCTAAGTAGCCCGACATCTTTCTTACCATGTGGTAAGAAAAATGTCTGCTATACATAGGGCTTACGGGTTTAGTGACGTCACTCTTAGGCCACTGCATAACATGTATATATTTTTATGTTATTGTTTATATGACTATGATTTGATAAGAGGAATCATCTGTCGTGGCAGCAGACTAATCGCATTTTACTTTTCACGGGGAAACGAAGACAAATGAAAATCAAAGACTAATAAAAAAAAAAAAAAAAAAAAAAAATACGATTAGTCTGCTGCCACGATGATGATTCATCTTAACGTTACATCAAAGCTTTAGATTAAATTTTTTCGCCGCGTCATCTGCGAAAATTCGATTTTTATTCATTTTTTCCGCATAACTCTTCATAAATGAAAATGGAAAGCTTAGGGCAGTATGTTTTTTTGCATAACACTACCTCTCCCATCGATTAGCGCAAAAAGGTTTCAATTTCGAGACGTAAGAACCATAACCGTTCAAATCGGGTCGATTACCGAAAATGAGGAGATTTTTCCAGAAAAATATTTCTTTTCTTATGCTCTTTCATCTCCCGTTTTCGAAATTTTAAAATTCTGACTCATTTTCGAGATTTTGAAAGCCAAAAGGGTTCAAATGCCTACAAAAGTTTGAAAAGTCGGAATCACAAGCGGTTATCCATAATTTACAATGGGCAAACACCAGCTAAAACACGTTTTTGATTCGGAGAAACGCATACACACTTATGGTTCTGAAAAGCTCGCAATGTTTAACTTATCGTTCCTTTAAACGTTTATGGTTCTTATTTTAAAAAACGTCCTACATTTAGATCTTTTTTTTGAAATTTTAGATATATCTCACTTAACTTTCAATTTTTTCCGGTGATTTTTTTTTAATAGTTAGTCCATGAAGTTAATATGTTTAGAGCAACGAAAACGGAAAAATCCATTTCAATCATTCTGTAAATATAAGTCAAACTTTAAAATTGCTCTCCTGTAAAGTTTGACTTTGGTCGATTTGAACGGTTATGGTTCTCATGTCTCGATTTTCTAAAATTAAAATCAGGAATCATTGGAATTCGGTTTTAATTGATAAAACTATGTCCGTTTTTCCCCTACGTTGCAGGAGGAAAATTCCAAACACTTGAACATTTCAAAGGGAATCAAATTTCGAAAATATTTGAAAAATTAAAAGCACTTGAAATTAATGCAAAATTCCAAGTAATAAGGACCTGCTTAAAATTGCTTATAATTAAGATTTTTCAGAATTTATATGAAAATGTTTTCCGTATTTCTTCAATCAGTTGCAAAAAAAAAACTATGGAGAAACTGTCTTAATTTCCGAGAATTTGACGAACTGGAATTGTAAATTAAACCTTTTGAAATAAAATCCGTTTATTTCAAACTAATAAAAAATCCTTTTGAGTTCGTCCGAATTTTGTCGGAAAAAACGTATTGCAGAAATTGCGAGAAAAAAAATGGAAAAATTACAAAATGTCGGAGGAAAAAAATGAGAATGGGCCATCCGAAGACGAACTATCCACTTATATAAAGTCACTAAAATTGTTTGAATGACCATGGATGCAAATATCAAGTGGAACCCGGTTATAACGATCAGATTTTCCCAGTCCCTTGAAATTCGTTGCAGGAAAACTCAAAACAAAATTTTTTTAATTTTTTCCAACCGCCTATATTCCTGTTGGGTTATATTGGCCTGGGGATTAAAGAGGGAACCAGGAGATGTTCAGTGTTTCAGATGTTCAAACTGTTTACAAAAATAATCTTCGAAAATTGTAAACATGCTAATGTTTTGGTTATAAACATCAGACTTTTTTGAGAAAATCTCACAAAAAAACACTATACCTAAACGTTAAAGGGATCAAGATCTTAAATAACAAATATTTTGGAGAATGCTAAAAGGAATATTCTATAAGTATTTATTGGATTCCAGTTAGGGGTCGTCCATAAACCACGTTAGCATTATTTTGGCCATTTTTGACCTCTCCGCCTCTTGTCAGCAAAGGTTATCATTCGGGACCCCCCCTTAATTTTTTTTTTGAAATTAATATTTAACATTTAAAAAAATTTGAAATTCTTCTAAACTTAAATTTTATAAAATTTTTTTTTTTTTTTTTTTTTTTTTTAAATACTGTATTAATATCGTATACCTATATATATATAACTTAGAGCAAATACGGTGGTAAAATTAAAATCGTTTTTTTTTTTTTTCAAAGTGAGTTAGGCCTAGATTACATAATTTAAAAATTTAAATTTTTTCCATTTTTACAAGTTTACTAAATGAGACAAATGCTAACGTTAGATTTGTAAACCGCCCCCCCTTGTTAGCAAAAGTTAGCATTTTGAATACCCCCTCCCCCCCCTTACGTGTTAACGTGGGTTATGACCCTTTAAACTTTTGTAGTCAGAAAAACTTTTCTTCAAAATATAAACAGAGTTTCGCCCATGTTTAAGTTGCAGGAGAACAATCAGCTAAGAATCTCAAATTCACAGGTGGCATCTTCTTAAGTTACATAAAGAAAATAAACTAGACCACATAACCGATACAGTATAATGTTTATGTACTTTTACCGTTCTCTTACCGTAAACTCATCAAAGAAAAAATCAAACAAAAAGCATAATAATAAAAAAACTAAACAAGCTGGAATTTTATCCAAATAAAATTACATAAAAATGCCCATAATTCATTAAATAATTACCATTAACTTACTGCTTCACAACATGAACTTAAATAATGACATTATTTTACGTTTTCAGCGTACAAGAAAAAAATAACTTATTTTGTAAACAAGTCGACATGCTTATTTTAGCCAACATGATGAAAACCACCAAAAATTTTAAATTTTCCCTAATATTTTTAAATTTAAAAGATTGCGCGCGAAAATGTCTATTTCATTCGATGTCTAAAGCTCCTCTGGCCACTAGGATTTGACCTTATTAAACTTACAACATAAAATTTCTGCTGGCGGATTACGGAAACGTCAGATTCAAATGCAACCATAATATTTTTGTTTAATTTTATACGTGGAGCCTCTTTTAGGGCGTCAAGGCTTGACCCGATAACTGTAACAATATTAAATTCGAAATCAGCGACCCCGAAAATACCGAAACCGAGTCCCAACTTCAAATTTTTGTTCAATTTTATACTTGGAGCCCCCCCTAGGGCCCCAAGGTTTGGCCCCACAAAAATTATAATATTAAATTTGAAATCCACGACCCCGAAAACGTCGGTTTTGACTCCTATCACGGCATTTCGGTTTAATTTCATATTTGGAGCCCCTTTTGGGACCCCAAGGTTAGCCCCAGAAAAATTTGGACGTCATATTCGAAAAGAGCATCCTAAAAAATGGTAAGCATCATCATTTTACCCTTCTAAAATATTAAATAGAGCAGGAGGAATTTTTTTTCGAAATTTTTGCAAGTTTTTAGCCCAGGGCCACGACAGGGGGGGTCCGATTTTTGGGGTCTACATCAAAAATTAATCTCTCATATAGTACCAACAATTATCACTATGATTTGTTTTGGTATCACATTTTGCACAATTCTGTTGGATTTTGGTGATAACCCACCACACTATTTAAGCTTACCGTTTGAAAGGCACAAGGTAAAATTTGCATAGCAAGATTCTTTTCCGAGAATGGAATGCCTTCTGGAATTTTACCTTTTAACTTAATAATTCATAAGGTTTTATCAGAAGCAATTGAATGTAAAATAAACTTCACTGATAAACAACAAGATGATAAACATGATGATAAACAAGATATTTATTTTCGCATCTTTAAAGGCAAGCGAGGCATTAAAAACATTCTATTTGACTTAATGCGACTTTACAAGAAACAGTAAATTGTTAACCTAGGGAGGAAAATTCATTGAGGGTCTAAATTGATCAAAAATATGATTACGTAATACTATCTGATTGTAGTTGTAAAGGGTACATACCATAATAGGTGCATAATGGTTTATATTTAGGGGGTCTACCTTGGTACGGCTGTTCAGGCAACGACTCGCGATCAATAATGTGGTTCTTATTTTGCGAAGTAAAATTTTCGCAGGTGCCACCCCCTAAGTTTTTTTTATTTGTATGAGATAAGAGTTTCCTTGAATTTTTTCAAATTTTTTATTCGACTGGAAAGCCTGCCTCATCGAGATTTTAGTTCCGGATAATACCACAAGAACCAAAAATTGATATTTTTTTTTTTTTTGTAAAAAAAAACTACTTCCTATCGGAAATTTTTAGTAGGTTTCAAATCTGAAAACAAATTTTTGTATCTGGTCCGGTTTACGAGTAAGAGTCCAAAATAAGACAAAAGCATCGAGAAAAGTGACAAAACGCATTAAGTCCACAGTTTTCATTGCTTTTTGGTTTCTATCTCATAAACCGGATTAGATACAAAAAAAATGTTTTCAGACTCGAAATCTACGCAAAATTTCCGATAGAAAACAAGGATTTATTTGCAAAAAAAAAAAAATTATCAATTTTTCGGTTATGGGATTTTTCCGAAATAAAGCTCGATGAGGCACGTTTTCCCGTCGAGTAAAAAATTTGAAAAAAATCAGGGAAACTTATCTCATGCAAATAAAAAAAGTTAGAGGATGGCACCTCCAAAAATCCAAACTTCGCAAAAATAAGAACAACCCCAGCGATCAATGAAAATAAGCTTCAACGATCGCGGGCACTGGATGGGTAACCATTGAAGCTCCTCTCCATCTAGCGGAGAATCGGGCCCGTAGCAAAGGGGGGGCCAGGGGGTTGACTGGGTGCCCCCCCTGGAGTAAATCGGCTAAACATGACAGGTACAGGGAATGAAGGCCTATTGCCCCCCTTAACAAGCTCAAATGCCCCCCCTGGCTCTTCGTTCTGGCTACGGGCCCGCGGAGAATGTTGAAACCTATATGTATTTTCGTATTATGGGGCTGGGTTTAATTTAATAAGGACATAACTGTGTTTCACATAAGCCAGAAAGCTACGAATGAATCTAATAAAAAAACGAATAATGAAAATGGTAAAAATATGTTTAAAATTGACTGTTACGATGAATTTCAAGAAAAGGTATCTAAAAAAAACCATTTTCATCACACAGAGCAGAAAAGTTCCAATTTTCCGCCCTAGGAAAGATGTGAAAGTATTTACTGGCTATTTTACGCCGTACTTTGTGATGAAAAATATCTTTCAATTCAAACGACTTGCCCGTCTCGACTTATTTAAAGGCATCGGTTCCGATTCGGGCTTAAAACTCAATCCCGACGGGCAATTTTGTCGTTTGCATTCCTTGTATAGAAATATACTATTACTATATTAATCGTTTAGACTTTGAAAAATTCATTGAATCCGTTAATTTCTAACAAAGTAACAGTAACAAGGCTATTTCTCAGAAAAAAATAATTGGATTATCGTGGAATTTGATCCTTCTAATTTTTCCTCTCTGCACAACGCGCTATTTATGGTACGAAAAAAAGGAGAGCTTAATATGGATGGAGATATAAACCGTGGCAAGTTCACGCAGAAAAATAATAATTGGTTTTTAAGAGCATTAAAAAAAATTAAAAGCTCTAGTAACAAAAACAACAACAATAATAATCATTTATTTCCCTTTTACCGGACTAATCAGCTTACTTTTTTTTTCATATTTATTTTTTTTAATTCAGCCTATGTACTTTACCAAACTTAATAAAAAGTTAAAAAAAAAAAAACGTGATTAAAAAAAGTAAATGTTCTGGTTTCGAAATTTTCCCGGCTCTATTCCATCGTATCAAAAGCACAGAACAAACCTGTCAGTTGAGTTTCATTTTAAACGTAGATAGTCGGTGAAGGGAACAAAATAAGTATCCCGAGGGCATAGAAAAGATGGGAACTTTAAATGGGATCCAAAAGCGTTTTACCCCCTAATTGAACTGACCCATAAAATATTTATCCCTCATTAAATAAGTTCAAAAATGATTCTAAAATATATGTCTTAAAGGCATTCTGCGAAAGTTTGCATATTACTTAAAAAAAAAAAAAAGAACACTTTTGGTGGGCGTTGATTTATTAAAATCGATTTTCCTCTCCTCTGGAATCACATTTAAAATGTAAATATAAACTTTACCTCATTTTATTATTTATTTGTTTTACGTGTTATGCTTTTCTGCTTCCGTGTGCTTATGCTTCTAAGTAAATATTTCACGTATTAAAATAAAATAATGCTCAAGTTTTAATTTTTGTATACTATATAAATATGGATTATAATTTCTTTTTCCTTTTTTTTGCTTTAGGAGAAATCTTTAGTAAATATGCCTACCAGAAGCAATGTCTGTTTTGTCTAGTACTCGATTTACGGGGAATAAAATTAGGCTTGCCATTTTTTGAAATATTCCTATGAAACATTCTGTTTTGTTGCAAGACAAAACTTGTTCAAGGCATTCCCTTTTACTGAGTGTGTTTGAATGAAATGGATAACGTATTTAATCTGCGATACGCAGGCAAGTTTAAATAAATAATAACTCTAAGGGGATTTTAAGATTTTTGCATCTATTTTAAGTAGAGATTGCAATCCCGGACCATTTTTTTAAATCACAGGACGCCGGGATTTGTGTACAATTTCGTTAAGGTAGTTGCCTAAATGACATAGAAATTCCCGGGGGTTCTGTGCCGTTCAGATTTTAAACGGAATCAAAATTATCCACTTTTTTGTCCGAATCGGAGTCGAAATCGGAACCTGACTCAAAAATAGGTTGGCCAAAATTTTTCATTTATGTGAAAAAAAAAAAAAATTCTCGGGATTAGGGATTCCGGGATTGCAATCTCCAAATTTTACTCCACAACGTTTTTTGTTTACTTTTTTTAAGAAAAGAGCTGTAATTCTTACCGTAGAATCATTCTTAACAGGCTGAGTCCCATAGGATAAGCAAAAAATGTGTGTTGGTTCGTCCTCCTGATTTTTGGAAATAACGAGCAGCAGAGAAAATCTGGAACTGACCGATCTTTTCATGGGGGATCCTTCCATACTGGCTTTTAAGAAACTTCCATGAGCTAAACGAGCCTGTAAGATAAATAAAAAAATTATTAGGGATTCCTGCCAACTAAATGAAAATTTTAGGTTAACAAAATGATGTAATAGCTTCCTTTTCTTGTGCTCTTTGCAGACGTTAGGGGTCGTCCATAAATTATGTTAGTACGTTATGGGGGGGGGGGGGGGGAGGGTATTTAAAAAATTTACTTTTGCTAACAAGGGGACCCTTTTTCCATTAGCATTAGTCTCATGTAATGAACGTGCAAAAGTGAAAACAATTTAAACTTTTAAAAATTATGTAACCTAACTCACTTTAAAAAAAAAAAAAAGGAAAAACGATTTTAATTCAAGCACCCGGATGCGTTTCAAACCTTTTCTTTGCAAAATTTAAGTTCCGAAGAATTTTAGATTTTTTTAATGTTTACCATTCATTAAAAAAAAAAAAAAAAAAAGTTAAGGGAGGGGGTTCAAAATGGCCAAAAGAATGCTAACGTAATTTATGGACGATACAGTCGTTACAGAAAAAACAACATGGCGTCAAAAGTAAAAATGTATAAGAATAAATTTGCTCCACCATTTTGAATTTTAATTTTTTAAACTCAAAGTCAGCGGTTAAAAATACATAAGTAGGTCAAGTGTCAACTTAACCTGTAAATAATAATAACACAAAATTACAAAAATTTTCATACAATCCTTACAGGGTAAAACATCAGTTTTCACCATGTTTTTGGAAATATGATCACTTCCCGCAACAATATCTCATTTTCAAGGCCATTCTCGAATTTCACAAATTAAATTCCGTGCGTCGGAGGTCAACTAACGTATATCTCCATCGTAAATATGATTGGAGATAGTCTGTTTTGACATTTCGTGGAAGTGTCATGTGACCATAAGTTTACGCAAACAAGAGCGTGTAACTTGTAGTCACATGATCACATATGATCACGTGATTTTTATAAACAGTCGAAACAGGCTATCTCCAATTATTTTTACGATGAAGAGATGTTCTTTTCTCTCCAGTTTTTCTTTTATTATTATATTTTTTCCTTAAGATTAAAGGATTAAAGAGGAGTTGAAATCGTTTAAATATTTCATTAGAAAATCACATTTCAACATACACAGCGGTCAACGCTGGTTAACGGAGGTCAACTGACCTCCGACGCTTAGAATTACATATAAGAAGTCCGTTAATTTCGACATTTCTTAATCTGAACCCTCAGTTGTGTCCCACACCGGTATCCAAATCCAGGCACATGCATAAAAACCTTTTTGACATATTTTTTGCATATTTTTTTGGTCCATTTTCTCAAGAGAACACAAGTTTTTCCCTCTGTAGCAACATGTTCATGCTTACATTTCTTTTACAAAACGAATT
Source organism: Liposcelis bostrychophila (assembly GCA_037577465.1). Classification (NCBI taxonomy): domain Eukaryota; kingdom Metazoa; phylum Arthropoda; class Insecta; order Psocodea; family Liposcelididae; genus Liposcelis; species Liposcelis bostrychophila. The sequence continues at coordinate 9,401,212 of CM075209.1, forward strand.
TTCCACGAATACCAGACATAATCCCTCTGGTGACATGACCTCAGATTATCTACACAAAAAAAATCTTTTTCCGGGCATCCTAATTAAGTAATAAGTAACCCGCGCAGAGACTGTGCCAACCTCGAGCACTTTCTCATGTGCTCCCTTTCCTCTCCTCCTCTCCTCTTCTCACTCTCCCCTTCCCCCTTTTTCAAAACCGAATTTTCTCCCTTTTATTACGCTCTTAAACGCTATTTATTTTTTTCTCATCGTTTAAATAATACCCTTGCGACTTGTTTACGCGTCAGGAAAGCCCCAAGTTTAAATTAAAATTTATCATTTAAAATGTTCTGAACTTGATTAATTATGCAGTTGTATGCCCTTTGCGGTCGAATCGGTTTATTCGCAGTTACCTAGTCTAATAATAACTTTGTTTGTAAAACTTCCGAAAAAATTAACATTTTTATTTTCTTTTTTGAAGCTTGCATATAAAACATCTCTTATTGCGATATAGTATGCTAAAGGCGAATAAAATTGGAAATAAGATTTTAACAAAAGGGGAATATTATTACTATTCAAGTGTTTTAAACATGCAGCATGATGAGCTCTCCAAAATATACATCATTAGAGAGGAAATGAAATGTCAATAAGCATCACGTACATGTTTTGTTAATTTCATTTTAGCGGCAAAGTTCTCTTACGCGGTCTGGAGTAAGTATGGAAATCAGTCGGCTTATATACATTTGTTTTCTAAAACCAGGTAAAGCTGGAGTATACATTCATATGCATTGTGGAGTTTGATTGGATTAACTCAAACATATGTGATATATGTTTCGTAATGAATTTCTTAGGTAGTGTGTTTGCTCTTAAAACGATAAGAAACTGGTTTTAACTTGTTAAAAAACGTTATATTTACGCAGATCTGTGGAATATCCAAAAGATGCCAAGATTTGGCTATGAATTACGTAGAGACCTTACATGTAAAAAGAGAACGGCGAGTTTTGATTTGTCGGGATTCTAGACGCCATATTGTACAACTCATATTAGAAATTCAACGTAAAATTGAACTTTAAGCAGTTCTACCGACTATTCAAAATTGAACTTCAGTGGGAAAAAATGAAAAGTTGGCACTAACTCAGGCTTTAATGATTGTTTTTTTATTACTTTATTTGGCTGTCGGAGCGAATCCATTTGGCCATTTAAATAGTGTTGCCATGTATGTGGTGTTTGAGGAACTACTTTTACAACGAAATTAAGATGACTGTATTAGTAGTTCCTACAATCCCTGCCTAGAGGGAGTGAGTGTTGGTAGTCACCCATTCATTAACTGGCCGTTCTCAATGCTGCCGCTGCGTAAATTTACTGATCAAGAAGCCGTTAGATGAAACGAGTCATCCATCACTCCGATCCCCTTAATCATTGTTTATAAATAATGAATTGAAAAATTCAAATTTTAATTCTGTACCTCAGTGCAAAACTACACTAAGTCCATTCAAGGATTGCAACTTCTTATTTCAAACCCGACTTTACAAGGGGTATATGGGCTCAACGGTTGGCAATGCTGATTTTATGCCTTCTGATAGCCTGATCCTTGGACTTGATCTAGTTCTGCACCACGGTCGTATAGACAGGTCCGGAAACTTCCTATGCCGATCATGTTTCGCTTAACTACGCCAAAATTAGTTCTAAAATTGGCCACTGACGGTGCTGCGATCTAGAGAGCAGCAACATGTCTAATGTTTACGTTGGGACTCCCACTGGGACTCTCGTTTCGAACAACAAGAGAAAGTAGCCGCCATCGTTGTTTACATTACCAACGACCAATCAAAAAGCGTCTCTCTAACAAGTAGCGCTCACGGTGGTAGAAAGGAGGAACTAATTTGGCGGGACGTGGTCTCCAATGTGTAAGGGATAGGAGTTTCCGGACCTGTCTATACGACCGTGTTCTGCACTAAGGTACAAATTTGTTTTCTAAAACCACGAAAGCCGTTCTTTCGTCTGCTTTTAGCAGAAATCATTTCTGCAAATACGGGTACTTAAAAATAAAACGTCAATTTTCAGTTCGCCAGTCTCTTTTTTATACGGTTTCTGGACACTCACAGGCGAGGTTTCGATAGCAAAATATGCGTTGGAGGTCGGTGGATAAGTACAGTATTTAGAGGAAGCTTCAATGAATACGGGATGGAAAAATCTATTTTGTCTAATACTTCATTTACGGAGAAAAATTCAAATTTGATGTATCTAACAAATTCCTTTGACTTATTCTTGCATTTTTTGTACAAGTTTCAACTTGTTCCAAGTGAATCCGTGCGTCGGAGGTCAACTATAACGTACCTACATCGTAAATATGATTAGAGATAGTCTGTTTCGACTGCGCAAATCATGAGAGCATGTGACTACAAGTTTGAACGCTCATGTTGGCGTAAATCTGTGGTCACATGACCACATACTTCAAAGTTCTTCTTGTTTTTCTTTTTTTATAAAAGAAAAGTTTTAGTTTTTTCTGCGTCTTCTTGACATTCTTTTCAACTTTCCATATTCCCTCATCGGCTTTGTTCTTTCCACAGAACGGAACTGCTCCTTATTCAAAAGCATTTTTTCCCTTACAAATGTCGCCCGCTGTGGTGGTCCCATTATTCTCTTCCAATGAGAAATTCGTTTACTTTCACCTGATTGCATTACAATAATGTGATTGCTATAGATGACTTATTGAATAGATACTCCCTATTTCATTACTCTGCATGACCATTGCTTTTGCATTGTTTCCATCATTTGCATATTCGCTGCATTTTTGCACTATATTTTTAAAAGTGAGCACTCCTCATTCCAAGCAAAAAATAAGAAAAGTCCTCAAATATTTCCCTATCTTGATGCCGATGCCGATTCCGACAAAAACCCATCGGCTTTGCATTCCTGCCTATCGCTCATAACAGCACTCACATACTTTAGGGAATTCTTTTAAAAAAAAGAGAGATTTTTCTCGCTGGGAAAATTTAAAACCCAAAGTTTGAAGCTAATCAACATGACCGATTTTACGGTATCCTGTTTATTTTGATATTTTTTCTCTCCACTTTTTCTTATCTTATTTCAAATATCTTTCTTTTGATCTTGCGATCTTCAATCCACTGCCGCATTTCTTTCTCCTATTGTGCAAGTTTTTTCCTCTTCTCGTCTCTAATTTATTTTTTTCCCTTCGTTTTTTCCGCTCCCTCTTTGACCATCTTCTTCGACTGCTCCTTCACCAGTAACTTCCTTCTTGGTTTTCTTTTTGTAATTTTCTTCTTTTTTTTCGAAATCAAGCTGGCTTTCTTCTATTTTCTTCATTACCAAAAATTATAGCGTAAAAACTAGAGACTTAAAACACAAACCAATTTTTTTATCCCTGGCTTTTGGGATCTGAAAATTCTCAATCCCGGGATCTGGAAATTAATGTGAAAATGATATGATTTAACATAACGCCAAAAAATTGTGCCTGCTCGGTTTATAAAAAATTTTCTTCGTTTTAGTTACTATTATTTTCGAAAATTTCAGCGGCAATTAAGCAGGTTATAGCTTGTCCTTTTATCAAAATTAACAAAAGTTTGGATATATTCCGAGAAAAGAGTTCAAGTTAAAACAAGAAATGGCCATTTTCGACATTGAAAATCCAGGGATTATGATTTTAATATCGGAGAATTATGGTTTTTAAATCCGAGGATCATGCTTTTAAAATCCAAAGATTATGCTTTTAAAATCCGAGGATTATGGTTTTAAAATCCGAGGATCATGCTTTTGAAATCTGGAAAAAAAATCAAATAAATGGTCTAAAAAATGAATGAAATGCCGAATTTTAATGCGAGCGAAGAGAAAGAGAAAAAAACAAAATTAAACACGAAAGGGAGGGGGAGGCAAGGGAGGAAAGACAAACTACCGGTAAATTATTCAAAATGTCGCACAAACGCAACAGTGGATGATTCTTAGAAAATTGCCGACCATACATTGTCTGCCTTCGATTTATCAGCGCGTTAGTTCCGTCCGCGTGAAACCGGGAGCAGGACGAGTTTTTTAAGCGTGCGTATAAACCGCCGAAATCCACGAAGTTTTTCTCGTAAAACGCGTATTCCTTTACAAAAAAAAGTTTTACTCTTGCTTTTATTTTATTTTTTTTTTACAGAGTATGTTTTTTTTGTGCATTTGTAAGATGAGTGAAATAAGTTAAGGTGAAAATCGAAAATTTAATTTCCTCGGATGTGTGAAAATAAAATGAAATGAAATAAAATAAAATAAAATAAAATAAGATAAAATAAAATGAAATAAAATAAATCTCGTATTTTCCTGTTTGCAAGTGGGGTTTTTGTGACAGTGTCAGAAAATAAAATAGGGAAAAGGAAATCGGAGCCATCGGGTTTATTTCGCGATAATTTATTGGTGGATTTTTCTTTCCACGGGAAAATAAAACCTTGGTGAGTATATATTTAACTGAAATCGGGAACTTTTTTTTTCCTCCTCCTCTGGAAAAAATTATAGCCTTGTCCCCCATATCATCATGCGGCTGCTCTTAAGTTTATTTATTCGCAAAAAAAAAAAAAAAAAATAAATAAAAAAATAAAAAATAAAAATAAAATAATTTTCATTTTGAAAATTCGTGCCTTCCTCTCAAAAGAAAAACAACAGTAGGGAAATTTTTCGATTTTTCATTTACAGACAAAACATTCTGGGCGGAAAAAGGAGATAAAAGCTAATGATAAAAACGGAAATTAAAACAAGTTTAACGGTTAATTTATTTAAAAATCCGTTCTGGAGGGGTACAGTTAAAAGTATTACATAATAACCAGCTTTTTCGCTTATTATTTTCGAACGTTTCCGAGGATACTTCTTCCTTTTTTTCCTATCCGAATCGTTCTATCACGAGAGAAAAAGGCTTTTATGATTATTTAAAATTTCCCAGAATACTTTTATATAAACGGTAAAAATGCCCAAAACGGTTCTAAATCCCTCAAAATAAAGTATGGGGGGGCTCTTTTGATGTGATTTCCACATTTTTCTTTGATTTTATAAATTTGCTTTCCTGGAAGCAGTCGAATATCGTACAAAACAACAATGAGACGAGAAAAAAAAATTGAAAGCCTCCTACTCGAACTTTTCAAAAGAAATTTTTTTTTGAGATAATAAGTATTAAATTAAGTAAAATATTTATCGAAAATTTCAAGCTTTCCTTTTTGTTTCCTAGAAGTCCAGAAGCAGGAAAATTTGTGCTGAATAAACAGTTCTGATATACAACCCGATTCTTCTTATTTTTCACCATATTCCTGCAATGGTAAGACATATAACATAATGTCTAGGGTTTTCAACATTCGAATGAATTTTCAAATAATTTCGGATCGAAAACAGGCTTTCCAGCCCATTTGAAGACTCCTCGGGAATAAACAAAGATGTCCACGGCGTTTGCGTTGGACATCTTTGTTTATTCCCGAGGAGTCTTCATTTATTTATCAGCAGTATTTTTTTTTTAAATAATAATTGGCAAAACTGATTTAAAAAAAACGAAAACAACTGGTTTTGGCCAGGTTGTTTTTCAAATAACCGGTCAACAGGTTAAATGGTTGAACTACTCGATTATCGAATATTTGAACAATTAACCGGCTTAGAAACCCTTTGTTTTTATAAACCTAAAGTAGCAAATTAGAATCAATCCCGGAAGTGAGTTACGACAACTTGCCTTAGCACGTCAAAACCACATAAGCTCAATACATTTACCTTTTAACTTCGATTTAAATTTTTAAGCTTGTCCTAAATCTTGTACTCCACTGATGAGTGAAAACATTTATCAAAACCAGTGTTTGAAAGTTAAATACGTTGGCTTTTAACGTGCAAAGCTCCGAGAAGAGCATGTCTGGAGCTCAAGATAAACATTTTTAATCCCGAAGTCCGGGAATTTTAGTCCGTAGGATTCGGTTTCATTTAATTCCATCCCAACATCATAGCGCACGGCAGTGCACTCGGCCAAGTTAAGCCAAAAAGCCACATTTCACGTCCGGCAAAACAAGCGCTGGTGGAATAGCAAGTCAAAACATTTTGTTTCGATTTATTTTTCTTTATTTCTGTGAGTCGGATGTCAACCAACGCACTTTCACAATAAACGTAATTCCGTGCGCCGGAGGTAGACTAACATCAACAACGTATCTCCATCGTAAATATGATGGGAGGTAGTCTGTTTCCACTGTTTACGAAAATCATGTGATCACAAGTTTTCACGTGTGTGTGTCCCGTATTGCCTTTGTTTACACCGTTTCCAGTTGCATTTCCATTTCTATACTTTACTCCATTTTTTTACCTGACGATTTCAGTGCGGTTTTCCACGAGAAAAAGGATTCATAAAAACGAATCCTTTTTTTTTAAAAAAAAAAGCTTGTAATGATCTTTATAATTTTCTGTCTGGATAGTTTTTCCTGAATGACGGATTTAGCTGCTAAAGAAATTTCCACTTTGTGTATACAATAAAGGCAGAAAAAGAATAACACCTGGATAATCCTCTGTCTTGAAAGCTTACACAAAAGCCAATGAAAAAAAAAAATATTCCTCAAACTGGTTTAAGGGGAAAACTTTCTCTTCCCTTTCACTTCAATAAAAAGTTCCTGAAAAAGACTTCATTTCATCTGATTCTGGATGAAAAAAAAAAAAAAAAAAAGTAGAGACATTGATCATTTCCAAGAATCCATCAAAGCCAGCTAATTAATTATCGATTATAAGTTATGCGATTCGACAAAGCTGATATTATCGCTTTTCCTTAATATGGAAATTGTTATTATTATTGTTCCGAGAAATTTGAGATAATTAAAAGCGAAACTTACAAAATGGATGTTTATTTCTGATCATTCAAATGCGCTTTCCACCGGGAACCCCAGATTATAAATCATTTGCATAAAGCAGGCCGAACCCGTATCTTCTAGATGTACGTAAGACATATGACACATGTGCTGAAAGTCTGTAAATCTTCATGCAAATTCCTTGCTTTAAAAAATTTTATTTTCTCTTTCCTCCCGCAAAATACTTTTTATCGCTTTTCACAAATTTTTACGCAGCGTATCCTATCCGGATTTTTTTTTCTTTCTTCCATGCCATTGATTTTCATCCTGCATCTTTCATTCATAAATGCCAAAGGGGAGAGGTTTAGAATTCAAATTAATCATTCTGCAAGACGATGATGACACAACATCAACACAACAACCCTATCAAGAGTTATTTTATTCAATCCGTACGCCCGGATGTCAACTGACGTTTTTTCCGTCAAAAATATGATTGGGGATAATCTGTTTTGACTGTTTTTCAAGATCGGTTAAACGTGTAGTCACATGCACAGTATTATAAATAGAGTGTGAGCCAAGTAACGTATCTCCATCAAAAACATGACCGGAGATAGTCGCTTCGACGTTTTGCGGCAGTGTCACGTGACCACTTGTTCACGCCACAAGAGCATGTAAACTTGTAGTCACGTGATTTCCATTTAAAATCGAAACAGACTATCTCCAATCATATTTACGATGGAGATACGTCAGTTGACCTTCGATCATCGGGGCTCCTCCATATTGCAGAATTTGTGGCATAATATATATTTTTTTTAATTTACAAAGGAACGGTCCTTTATAAATCCTACAAAACAAACTTTTTTTGCAGCATCTGCATTATTTTACACACACACACACACACACACCTGGCTTTTACAGGACTTGGAGCCCTATCGCCGCGCTATAAACCTTCTTCCAATCGGGCCTCTTCTGGCAGGCAACTCGCCAGTCGGGCGCTCCCAACCTTCTCGCATCTGCCGCCACGTTATCTTCCCACCTGATCCGTGGTCTTCCTTGAGGTCTGGGACTCGTCGGTCTGCCCTCCAGGACCTGTCGGATATATCTTGACGGAGGCGCGCGAGCGACATGTCCCGCCCACTTGAGCCTTCGGGACTTAATCACACTGGTGATTAAAGGTTGCCCAGTGAGCCTTCGGATCTCGTCATTTGACCGCATGCGCACCCTGCCAGTAGTTGGATCCTTTCTAGGGCCTAGAATTCGGCGTAAGACCTTATTTTCGAATACCAGCAACCTCTCTTGAGCGCGGACGGTAAGGCTCCAAGTGTCACAGCCGTACGTGACTACAGGGCGGATTATGGCATTATAAATGCGGAGTTTTGCTCGTCTAGATAAAACTCTACTACGAAGGAGATGGCCTAGCGCAAAAAGACAACGATTGCCACTCTGAATCCTCGCCGCGACCTCAAAATTAATGTCATTGTCGCTGGTGACATAGGACCCTAGGTACCGAAATTCGGTAACGTTCTTAAACCTAAGGTTTCCCACCTCCAGAGGTTCATCGTGCCGTCTCTGCCTGTCTTTCTCATTGACCATAACAAGGTACTCAGTTTTCTCCTCATTCGCTTCGAGCCCAACCCTACGAGCAGTGATTAGCAACTCTCCACATAGCCTTCGAACATCGTCACGGGTTTCCCCTAATAGATCGATGTCGTCAGCATAATCCAGATCTTTAATGAGTCCGCCTACATTTACTCCCCCAGGAACGTTCTCCAGGCACCGTACGACTTTCTCTAGGCCTAGGTTGAAAAGGACAGGCGAAAGCCCATCGCCTTGCCTAAGTCCGGTGTTAACATCGAAAGTATCACTCAAAACCCCTTTCGAAACGACCCTAGACCTCACCCCGCTCAGACACACCGCCGTCATCCGTATTATCTTCCTCGAAAACCCAAATTCGGCCATGATGTTAAAAAGGCCTTCTCTGTGTATACTATCGTAGGCTTTCTTGAAGTCGACAAACAAATTATGGACCTCGCTGTCATGCTCGCGCTTCTTTTCCAAAATTTGCCGTAACGTGAAAATCTGGTCGATTGTGCTGCGGTTCGGCCTAAAGCCACACTGATGTTCCCCAATGACTTCTTCTGCCAGTGGTAAAATGCGCTGCAGAAGAATACTCGATAACACCTTGTATGCTGTACAGAGCAACGAGATGCCTCGGTAGTTCGCACACTCCTTTCGATCCCCTTTTTTATGAAGAGGGATGATTAGAGCCTCCTTCCATTGGTCGGGCAGTTCTTCAGCCTCCCATATTTTCAAAAGGAGTTTGTGTAGCACTTCGCAGGTCGCCTCCCCTCCATGCTTCCACAGTTCACCGGGGATTTCATCCGCTCCACTTGCCTTCTTCTGCTTAAGCTTCCCTACAGCGTCCTTCACTTCCTGAAGGGAAATGGGAGGATCCTCGGCTGGGCCGTCTATTGGCTGTACAGGGGGCAGAGGGTTAGCGGGTAGAGGGACGTTCAACAGTTCTTCGAAATACTCCTTCCAACGATCAAGTATTCGATGCGGGTCGGTAAGAAGTTTTCCGTTCGGGGACCTTATGATCCCCGTGCTGGGTTGGAACCCTCTCCTAAAGTTTTTCACTCGCTGAAAAAACTTTCGGCTGTTTTTTGCCGTACTTTCGGCCTCAAGTTCCTCCACCAGGCCCCTTTCATACTGCTTTTTCTTCGCCTTCAGCAGATTTCGGGTAACTCGTTGTTGAATCTCATACCCTAGCTGCTGAATCCAACATTCGGCGTACTGGAGGGCTAGTAGCCTCGCTTTAGCGCGTTTCTCTACTGCCCTTTCGCAGTCCTCGTCGAACCATGGTTTAGCTCGACGCAGTTTCTGGTGTCCGAGTACTTCTGCTGCTGTATCTTTCGTGACATCCCTTACTTTCTCCCAGCACGTGTTGGTATCTCCCGTATCTAAGTCCAGGGCGTCGAAACGATTCCTTAGTTCGAGTTGGAATCTGGTGACAACTTCCTTTTTTTCTAGCTTCTGGGTATCAAAACGCCGTACTGCTTGACGCCGTCTTTCCACTTTACTTGAGATACGCATTGCCATATTGCATGATACCAACATATGATCTGAGTCCGTATCAGCACCCCTCCATGATCGCACATCCTGCACCATACTTCCATGTCGACGGTCTATCAATATGTGATCAATCTGATTGATAGTTTTACCGTCCGGCGATCTCCAGGTCCCTTTGTGAATATCACGGTGGGGGAACATGGTAGATTTTACCGACATGTTTCTCGAAGCGGCAAAATTTGCTATTCGTAGGCCGTTGTCGTTGGATTCCTGATGCAAGCTGTGACGACCTATGAAAGGGAGCAGTCCCTCCTCTCGACCTATCTTGGCATTGCAATCCCCAAGAACGATTTTTACATCATCGGGCGGGCAGCGATCATAGATCGTGTCTAGTGACTCATAAAACTCGTCCTTCACAGCGTCACTTTTCTCCTCAGTTGGTGCATGGATGTTAATAAAGGACAGGTTGAACCATCGCCCCCTAACGCGTAACACGCACATCCGTTCATTAACGGCTTGAAAGGCATTATTTTAACGTAACCTAAAAAAAACCATCCGTAATTTTCAACGTAAATTAGTAATTTTCCAGCTTCCCAAGATCTTAATTACAGTAAAAATATTTTTTTAACGGGTGAAACAAAAAAAAAAAGCGAAAATAACGTATTTCCCATCCTCATCCTTTTTTTTTTTTTTTTAATCTTCGCTCATTTATTTTTTTTCTTATTTTTTTTCCTGTACATAAAATTCGAGGAATACATTGGTTGGATGCAAAAAAACATGTTTCAGTAAAAGTTAATCGGCTTTAACTTTTTGCTAATTCCAAGCGGCTCCTGGGAAAGAGATTAACGCAAAAAAAAAAAAAATTCAAAAGAAAATTTTAATAACTAACAAGGTTTCCAGATATATTCATTCATAATTTATAATCATCAGTAGCTTGTCAACCTGCCGAAAGCTTTAAGGATAAAAAAATTTTCCGGATGAATAATTTCATTTTCTTTTTTTTTATAAAAACAACTGAACTAAGATAGAACTAAGATATCGAAAGGGAATAAGGAAAACACAGAAGTTAAATGGAGCGCTCCCTGAGAGAAATTTTTCCCTTTTGCTAACTTTTTTTTCTTTTTCGGATGTCAGTATTATAGGGATTTCCCGTGAGACGGGTCGAAATGGGAAACTTTTTTTCCCCTCCCCCCAGTTTTCCTTCGAATTAATTGAAAAATAAGAAAAATATGCAAATTTCAACACTTGTTCAAGTTGTTTTGCTAATTAACTGCAAACTGTAAATAACTTTCGACAATTTGAATATCGATCAAAATCTAAAAATTATTCAAAGTGAGGTTGATCCAATTAGGGTCCTCAACCGATCCAAACATCTGCAATACGCTGCCGGCAATAATAAATTTTGTAACTCAACTTCTCCTTTTGCCGTCAAGCTTTATTAATCGCGAACTCTCTAACGTTAAGCATGCTCAGCTCTGTGATTTTCCCATTGTTAAACTTTAATTTCGGAAGTGTCAATGTCAATTTTTTTTTCCATCACTAGCTAAGTGACATCCGGAAAAGCCATTTTTTTAAAACTTAAGTTAATAAGTAATTAGACTTAGAAGCATGGACGAAACTAGCCTATCCCAATAAGCTATAAATATTAATATCTATAAAATATTTTTAAAATATTATGCAAATTTTTTTTGAAACAAAAAATAAAAATATTTTTAAAATTTTTGTCAACATTTTAAAATATTTTACCGTTTCTTGATTTAAAAAATATTTGCATAATATTTATAAAATATTGAAAAGTACTGAAAAATTTAACAAATATTTAAAAAATTAAAAAATACAGTGAAACCTCGGTAAAACGATTCGTCAGGGGAGCAGAAAAATGAATCGTATTATCGGGAAATCGTAAAATCCGGTAATACGATTTTAATCGTCTTAACCGATGCAACGATTTAAAACCTTTTAACCGACAACTGAAAAACATTCATACAGATTTCTTATCATTCACTTACCAAAATTAATGTTTTTTGAAGAAGTCTGTTACGACGGATTGATGCATTCTGCTAGATGTTTGCAGTAAAACCAATTTTTCAAGGGAAGTAGCCATATCCAGAGCATCTTCAGGAACAGACGAGCGATTTAAAAATATTTTAATGTTTTTTAAAGCTTCCAAGACTTCATGTTTCGTCATGAACGTTTCCTCGGGTTCCTAACCTGAATCACTTTCTGAATCTGAACTAACATTAAAATTTTCTACATTTTCATTTTCCTGTTTTACTTTGTTTCAAAAATCAAGATTTAACAAGTAAAAATATTGATTTTTCCTCTAAAGTGTTTGTAAACTTTATTCAGGGTCGTATTAACGACATATTTTACCTCCAGTGGTCCAATAAAACGCATCGTTTTAGCGGGAGAATCGTTATACCGAAAATCGTTTTAAGCGGGGAAATTTACATGGGGCTCTTATGGGAGTGTCTGGGGACCAAAAAAAAAAACGTATTAAGCGGAAAATCGTTTTAACCAGGGGTCGTTTTACCGAGGTTTCACTGTATTTAAAACATTAAAAAATATTAAAAACATTAAAAAATATTAAAAAATATTAAAAAAGTATTGCAAAACATTTAAAAAAGTTTGCAAAACATTTAAAAAAGATTGCAAAACATTTAAAAAATATTTAAAAAGTGTTTTATAAATATTAATATTTCTTTGCTTGGGGAGGGAGGGGGTAGAGTCGTTTTATATAAACATGCCGCCCGCCCCCCGATAATGTTAATACTACTGTATTTTTAAAATTAAATAAATAATGCTTCCAAAATTTTGGGGCAGGGGTTAGCTACTCCTTCCCTCAGTTCCAGCAATGACTTGAGTGAGTAAACATGTAGTCACATGACATTTAAAAGCAACCAAAGAGATGATCTCAATGACATTCATGACGGAGATACGTCAACTGTCTTTCGGAAGATTCCAGTTAAAACTTATGTTTAACTTATGGAGGTTCGACTGCGTTAAAAAAATTGACATTCACTATTTTTTCCTCGTTTATTTCAATCCTCGAAATTTTTGGAGGTACGTCAGCTGTCCTTCGGAATTTTCCAGCTAAAACCTATATTTAACTTATGGAGGTTCAACTGAGTTAAAAAAATTGATAAATTACTATTTTTTTCCTCGCTTATTTTAATTTGAATATTTTTGGAGGTCATCAGCTGTCCTTCGGAAGATTCCAGTTAAAACCTATGTTTAACTTATGGAGGTTCGACTGCGTTAAAAAATCGACATTCACTATATTTTACTCGTTTATTTCAATCCTCGAAATTTTTGGAGGTACGTCAGCTGTCCTTCCGAATTTTCCAGCTAAAACCTATATTTAACTTACGGAGGTTCGACTGAGTTTAAAAAAAATTGATATTTACTATTTTTTTCCTCGTTTATTTTAATCCTCGAATATTTTCCTAACATTTTCAATATTTGTGGAAATAGAATCCGTGTGACTGCGTTAAAAAAAAGAAACCCAACTTAATTGTCCGGGACTTGGAAAAAAAGGGGAAAAAAATTGAAGGGTAGAGCAAATATAGAGCTAAATGACCACGGAATCCGTTTAAAAAAATATTGAAGGTTAATATTAATTCCGTGCGCCAGAAGTCAAGTGACTTATCTTCATCAAAAATATGAATGGAGATAAGTCTGCTTGGAATATTTTTGAGAATGATGTGATTAGAACATAAGTGGGTAAACATGTCAGTGGCGTAACAGCTTTTGCGAGGCCGGAGGCGAAACCTTTTTGCGAGGCCTATTTTTTGCGGCATTAATTTGCGGATACATTTTTTTCGATCGTAAGAAGGATCGAAGAATTTTTCATTAGAAATTTATTCAAGGAAAAAAAGAAAAAAGGAAAAAAAAAAAAAAAAAAAAAGAAAGAAAGATAAAAATAACTCAAATTTTTGACTTGCTCCTATTGTCATTTTTTCCCCCTAAAAATTTTATGGCACTGTTTTTAAGAAATGTACAGGCTCGGCTCAATTATATCCAGATCGTTCACTTTGAAATGCAAGCTGAAAAAAAAAAAGATTTCAAAAACCAAAGTCGAGCGCGAGGCCGCTTTTAATTTTGACTTGAGCGAGGCCGGAGGCGGCCGCCTCATTCGCCTAATTACTGTTACGCCGCTGAAACATGTGGTCACAAGATGTTTAAAAAACATCGAAACGGACTAACTCCAATCGTGTTTCGTGATGGAGATAAGTCACATGACATCCGGCACCCGGAATAATATTTCCACGCTCAAAAATTTAAAAAAATCAAATTACCCATTGCACCAAAAAATCTAATTCGAATTCCAATCCTATAGCAAAACCTCGATCCGAAAATCATAGAAACACAAAAACAATAGACGAAGCTACTGCGAAAAACAGAGAGAAAAAGCCCTTAAGCTTAATTGTGGAAAAAGAAACCGTGTGATTGGATTTAAGAGAAAAAAAAATCTAAGTTAATTGTCTGGACAGGAACAAAGGCATGATCTAATAAACCGAAACGTTTAATCCAGCCAAACATTCCCTGAAGCTTCGGAACATTTTCCAAATTTTTGTAAAAGAGTTCTGGACGATCTCCAATTTTTATTTAAAAGATATAACGAGTCCCTTAGTTCCCGAAGCCCCGAAAGAAAATAATAAACGCATTATATACGAAATTGTAAAATAATTCAAAAGCGCTTTTGCATCATCTTGACCCGCGGAACCACGGCTGAGTAAATAAATAATAAATTTACGAAGAAAATGAAAAGGGGACTGGAACTGAAACGGAGTCAGCTACTGTACATAACGACTTACGACCAGCTGTCGGTAATGGAAAAAAAATTTAATAAAAAGACGAAAAAAAAAAAAAAATTATGGCTAAATAAAAAAATACAGAAATGCGGCTGTTTATTTATTATGGAGAGGCACGAGATAAAAAAAAAAAAAAAAAAAAAAAAAAAAAAAAAAAAAAAAAAGAAAGTTGTAAAATATATTGAATTGTGATATGATTTCGGAAATGAAATAAAATAAAATATTATATGGAACCTTTCGAAGAAAAATAATACAAAACAGAAGGACCTTGACCGATATATATAAGGTAGCAAAATAATGAAAACAACAATAAACGAGCAGCACAATATGCCTTGACCTCTGTTTGACAATAATATCATTGTTATTTTGAATTCCGAATAGTTTTCCTTTTCGTTCGTCCGATTTATAATTATTACTTTATAGACCGACAAAGCTATTTTATTGTCATTCTTTTTTTTCTTTTACAATTTTTTTCTAAAAGGAAATAGGAGCCAAAAAAACAGCGATTTGTTTTGGCGAGAAAAACATACTTGTCTTGTCGGGAATTTTTCGCCTTGTTGGTATCACTGCCGTAGACGGGGGTTAGCTTTTACTCGGCGGGTAACTTTGTACATTTTTTTTTTTTGGAAATGGAGCAAAAAAAGAATGAAAATAAAAGTTGACTGTTATAAATTGAAATTTAGTTAGCTGCTGCAGCAGCCTTTTCGCACTATAAATACCGACAAACCGATTTTTAAAAAAAAATTAAAATAAAACATTTAGGTATCTTAAATAAAAGCAGTACGACCGTGAACCAAGGTTCAACCCCGGTATGCGGCACAAGTAATTAAACGACGATTATAAATAGACGATTTCTCTTCATTGAGAATCAATTTCGGGAAAAGATTAAAATAGCCTAAGGGATTAAACCCGAGAATAATTATTCGTGATTTGCATTCGTAAAGCTTTTGGCTTTTCCCTTTTATGCTTTTCACATGCGTTTTCATCATCTCGAGTATTATTTTTGGAATAAGAGAAATTCGGTAATCCTATTGGAGGATTAATACCATGTTGAAGCAAACAATGGTGCCTCCTACTTTGTAAGTTAATTTGTGAATCAAAAGTGCTTCAAATTACCAGTTATAAATTTAAATCCTTCATTGAGAACTCTCTCCCAAGTTTGATATTTCGTGGGCGTCGGACAGTCCCGAATTGGCGTAAATAGCCGCGGGAACTATCAAACGTAAAACTTAGTAGGAAGTAAATTTAAAGGATTACTAAAGAGGGGAAAAATTTCACGGGTTAAATAAATATTTAAGGTTTTCGTAAACATTTCCGGGGATTTTCCCTTTTCAAAACATGTCGTTTGTGTGGTTTGAAGAGTTATACAGGCTGCGGGCACACAAACAGCAGCAAGGGAAGGAAATAAGTTGTCTGGTTCTGACGATAAACCACGAAATAATTTTCCTCCTGGATATTGATTTGAGGGGGAAAATCCCGGTTAAAATTCCATTTCAAGGAAAAATTTTTGCAAAGATTGAAGGATTCAAAATTTTTATTACATTTTCCGCTGGAGCAAAAGGTTCGAAAAAAAAAAGGGAAGGAAAAATTCTCTTGTTCGTATTGAATGGACGACGAAATCCCTTAAGTCGTATTTTTTTTTATCAAACGACAAAGTCATCCCAAAGTTCCTTTTTTTTTTTTTTTCTCTTTTTTGCAAGGAAAAAGAATGATCTATTGGCTTTATCGGGACGGTATGTCAATACGCAAGTGTATAAAAATTAATGCCGAACCGTAATTATACCGTAGTTGGCGATGTCATCATCTCCTTGACATCTGAGATTAAGTATCAAAGTGTATATAAGGCTTAATGATTCTGATTTAGTACCGTATATAAGCGACTTCATTGTAAAATTCAATATACCCGTTCCATTATGTTTATGATAATCATTATTACAATAATAATAAAATGTTTACATTCAGGTTAATGGCTATTCAGGGGTAAGAAGTGCGAATTGGCAGTGCCGTAAAAAACGAGAATTCCAAAGGAGTGGACGAATGGCATCAAATTGGCTCATAGAAAAAAAATTTTTAACTCCGTTGATCTTTACTTTTAAAGCTTGTTAAACAAGCTTTAAACTTGATACAGCAAGACATGACTCCTATGGGGCGACTGTATCACATATGATAGGGGCCATTGAAATATTACGTCAGCAGGTTTAGGGGGAAGGAAGTATTAGATATGCTTACTGTGTTGACAAAAAGGGGGGAGGGGAAGGGGTTTGAGCAAATCTGCCATCAGCATTTTATCGCAAATTTCGTGTAAAGCATGTCCAAGACAAGTTTAAACTTGTCCTGGGCAAGTTCAAACTCGTTCAGACTTGCACAACACAAGTTCTAGTCAATTTTTTGAACAAATTCAGCATTATAAAGCTATTTGAAGACAAGTTCAACCTTGCCCAAGGCAACTTCAAATTTGCACAAGTCAGTGATGTCGATACCGATCTGATATTTCGATATATCGAAGAAAAAAATATCGAAGTATCGTCGATATATATGAATTCTATATACCGAAAATATCGATACTTTTTGCCAATATCGGGCTTAAGAGTATCGAGGTGAAAAGTCAAACGATTCGGTTCCGGTTTTGTAAGTTTCCTGTGTCTATGGCGATAAAATGGCGATATTGGTCGCCGTAAACTTTTTATAAGTTAAATTAAGGTTAGGTTAAGAAGATGAATGACTTTTTTTTTTTTTTTCTCCTTTCTTCAATGATAATGAAACTCGATATTTTCGATATCGATATTTTTCACCACGATATATCGATACTAGAATTTGCAATAACGATATTAATCGATATCGAGGATTTCAAAAATATCGACATCACTAGCACAAATCAAATTCAAACTTGTTCAGACTTGAAGGATAAATTGACATCGCTCCTAACGTCTTTAATTAATTCTATTATACTGCCGTCTTTAGCGAAACTGGCGTAACTGACATTTTGTAAACAATGCTCTTTTCCGATTTTTAGCTTATGTAAACAAAGATTCTATTCCGCTTGTTTACAAAAAGCAGATACGCCAGTTCCGCTAAAGACGGCAGTATATTGTAGACAGCTGTTTCGGTTATGAAACCATCATTAGTACTACCTCTACAAATAAAAACATAAAACAAAAATGGATGACCATAATTCAATTAAAAAATAAATTAGCATACCACAGTTCAATTCATACAAAATATACCTTTTAGAAAAAACAATCAAAAGTTAAAGCATTAAAATTCATAAATGAGTCAATATTATGATTGTTCAGACTTGCACAACACAAGTTCTAGTAGATTTTTTTAGCACATATGACATCATAAAGCTTGTTGAAGACAAGATCCAACTTGCCCGAGGCAACTTCAAACTAGCGCAAATCAAGTTCAAACTTGTTCAAACTTGCACGACATAAGTTTAATAAAAATTGCAGTTAATTTTTTTTAAGCTTTTCTGTAAATGTAATGGGATTGTTTGGCTTACGGGTAATTTAAGGTGAACAAGTTTCAACACGAAAGGAAATAAGTAAAAAATCAACAGGTTTAAGTAATCGAGAAGTGGGAAATCCATTTACGTTATTCATTTATTTAATTATTTATTTGTTTTTTATTATAAAAACATTTTTCATTATGAACCCTTTCTTATTTAATTTAATGCGCCGAGGGGGGGGGGGGGGGGGGGGGGTATCGTAAAATCTGAAGTAATGTTTGAAGGGGGTACATGTGATGCTGATTTTGCTGCGATATTTTTGTCGCCTATCATACATGTTACATCACGCAACAACCGGTGTCAAGATTTCCCTTGAGAGATCTTTGTCAAAAAACGAAATTACGCCACTCTGATTTTTTATCTGCTCACCCTTCTAGTGTAGACACTTGCTTACGCCACTGAAAATGGACAATAAAAAAAGAAAAGTTTCCGAAATCAACTTCAATCCATCATTCATCATATTAGTTTTATCTCCATAACATCGATTACCAGGTTTAGCAAACAAACCAATTCATCATGATTTGATCAACTATTATGTTTATCTTGTTTGCGGGAAATATTTCATTCCTTCCTCAAACATCTTCCCGACAACCGACATTTACTTTCCCCCCGGATTTCCCTCTTTTTATGACTCAAATAGCTTTCGACGAGGTTTTTCTTTTTTTTTTTTCCAACCATAATACGCAAATTTATGACTTTTAACAACTTCAAGAACGAATCCCGGAGCATATAAGGCGGCTTCGAAAAACCGACTTTTAAACAAAGAATTATTACGGTCTCGGATATATCTTTCTTTTTATCTCTTTTATATCAGAAAAATAAAAAGTATGAATTCACGTTTAAATTTGACGAGTTTCTTATTCAAATGTCTTAAAGGATTGTCTGTCGTAAATTGTACACGATACATGAGGATGCCGGATGCGTTCTAAGCTTCATTATTCTCAAAGCAAACAATCGCGAGGAAGAGACGTTGATGCTTCTAAGAAGGAATGAGGATTTAACCATCCCAATGATGAGTTTCAAAATTGAAATGTTCAGTATGAAATTTAAATAAATTTGCCGAAAAGGAAAAGCAAAACGAAAAGGTTCGGTATCGAAACCAATAAAGTTAAAGAGGGGTCACTGAAGTAAGTCTACTTATGGGTGAAGCTGTTTAATTTTCAAGAGCAGGTATTAAAATAAAACTGTTTCAGAAAGGCGATTGGTCCAATTTGATAGTTTCGACTCGGCCCGGTCGGTGGTGTAACATCAGAAACAATGAATTCCTAGGAAGCGCTGCGGCTACTTAATTAACTTTATGAGTCCGACACGTATGTTATCACACGTGGAGAATGCACCTAATACGTTCCCTATGGTATTACTGCATTTGCGTCACGGTAAATGTTTATTACTTCTCTTTGATAAATGACGATGATTACCAGACAAGCTGGGACATATCTTGTTAAGGGTTAACAGTGATTACAAAAACTAATTGATCGAGATAAATGTGATAATATATCGATTTTGGATGAGAATATTGTTCAAAAAAAGAACTTAGTCGTGAAATGACGTGCTAACCCCTACCCGGATGTAGAATACAAGGGATTCAAAGAAAGCCTAGGGAAGCGGAAAGGAATTCTACTCATACGAGAATCTCTTTTGCAACTGTCATACATGAGAATAATCCAAATAGCATCTATCAAAAAATTTATGCTCTCATTCTTCTGTCTTTTTTTTTTTTCAAAAGAAATAATGTAAGCAAAAACCATAAAGAATAAAAGCAAACAAAACATAAAGAAATTATGTAAACAAAAACAAAAGAATATCGCTTTTATTTATGATAAGCGGAAGGGGTCTGACGAGTTCCAAACGATATAGTTGGAACTCGTCGGACCACTTCCCCCGTCGTACAAGCAACATTGATACTCTATCTCTTTTCAGAGTTTCCGTGTACTCTAATTCGAAAATAAAGTCTTAGGCCGAATTCTATCCAAACTATGTAGTTCGGATATATAGACTAACTAAATAGGTCAAACTATATGGGCCGAATTCTAGTTCGAAGCTATATAGTTTTGAACTCGTCGGACCACTTCCCCTGTCAAACAAGCAACATTGATACCCTGTAGATTAGAATTCCAATGTACTGTAATTCGAAAGTAAGGTTTTACGCCGAATTCTAGGCCCTAGAAGAGAATTACCGGCACGGTGAGCATGCGTTCAAATGACGAGATCCGTAGGCTTACTGGGCCCACGGATTAATGGTTATTAATCACTAGTGTAATTAAGTACCGAAGGCTCAAGTGGGCGGGACATGTCGCACGCGCGCCGCTGTCAAGATACATCCGGCAGGTCCTGGAGGGCAGACCGACGAGTCCCAGACCTCAGAAATAACGTCGTGGCTGATGCGAGAAGGTTGGGAGTGCCTGATTGGCAAGATGCCGGCCAAGAGAGATCCGAATGGAAAACAATTTAACGATATATAAAAGTGACCAAAATAGCTCTGATGAATGCCTTAGATTTTCCCGTCTTTTCCAATGCGTCTGAGACCTGGGCGATTCACGCCAGTGATAGGAAACGAATAGATGCTTTCCGAAATGTGGGTTTGGAGAAGGCTACTCCGGATACCCTGGACAGCTAGGAGAAGCAACGCGTCTTTCTTAAATAAGATCAAACCGACTTAGCGACTCTCGTCCATGAAGTATACCCGGATCCTCAAGTTACTCGGCCACATCTTTCGTCATGATATGATGGAGAGACTTGTAAACCGGAAGGCAAAAGAGAAAGGGGGACTTTCGCGAACTGGGTGAACAGAACTAATCTCTAAATTGACAGTCAACCCAAGAGAAGGCGTGCAGACAGGCCAATGACCGGGACAAATGGAGGGATATTGTTAAGCGAGCGATTCGCAATATCCCAGACACTTGAAATCGACCACCACACATCAGCCAAGACGTTGGATTGAGAGACAGAAGTGACAAGATTTTTTTTTATTTTCATTTTTTCATTAATATGTGGACCTAAGAAAAAGCAAATCTCGTAGAACAAGCCGATCGGAAAAAACACTGGACCTTATTGAGGCACCTTTTCCCGCTGAAGTAAAAATCTTAAACAATTCAGGGATTAATTTTCGATAGAATGGAACAATTTAAGGGGGCGGCAGCCAAAAAACTCGAAACTTCGTAAGGACCACATTAGGAAATAGTTTGTTTCGACGATTTGACATGTGACCACCAGTGTACACCAAGATAAGCGTGTAAACTTGCAGCCACATGATTTTCTTAAACAGTCGAAACACACTATCTCCAATTATATTTACGATGGAGATACGCTAGTTGACCTCTAGGTTAGCTAATGGGGGTAACGTTCATTTTGCCCCGCCACCTGTATCCATGGTTCTTTTTTATGGAGAAAAAAAAACCTTCCTCATTATATATTTATTTTTTGCTTCTATTTTCGTTATTTCATCCCCCCCCCCTTCTGTCATTTCGTTCTGATTTCCTTAGGCCATATCATTATCATTATTATTAACAAAGGTTCAATAACATCCCTTTCCCATATTGGAATTTCATTAGTTTTTCCGATTCTCGGAATCTTGTTCATTAGAAGCAAACAACAGAAACGACGAGAAACTCCAACTTTGATTACAGCAAGGCACAGAAAGCGTCGTTCGGCGTCTTGTTGATTAATAACCGAAACGTGTTTCGAAATAATAACAAAGGAACCTAATTCTCTAACGGCTTCCCAAAGTTTCTTTCTCCTATATTGTAAATCAAGCTAGACAGGTTTAATTTTTTGGAAAATACACCAGAGGGGTGAAATGTGAAATGTGCGACGACACAAAACATTTCCAATTTCAAAATTGAGAAAGTTCTCCCCTTATTGTTTGTCATTAAAATCTTAAGGCTCTTTACTCGTTGAAACACCGAAATTATTTGTTAACTGCTTTTGCGTTTGATCATTTTAATGGATGCGACCGGATGACTTTTCACTTGAAAGATTAAAGTAATGGATTACCCTTTTGCAAATTTTAAGTTGAAAAAGATTTTTCCAGAGATCATATTCTCGGGAATCACTTTTGCAATTGTACAGATTCGCGTTTTCTTAATGAAAACCTTTTGTGATTTCCCCTCGAAATATCGATTTCTGAATATTTCAGTTTCAAGGGAATCCTCATTGGATGATTTGCTTCGATACCGCCGATTTATTAATTTCTCAAAAGACACCAACCCAGGCGCGCTCGAATCCCCAAGATCGATTCCCCAAGATTAATTCGCTGGAAATGATTATTCGAAAATGGAATAACACCCCCTTCTCTTCGAATTTGCCATTTTATCTTTTGATCTCCCTGGCATGATGATCCATTTTAAAAAGAACGTCCGATCATTTATCCACTCTTTTCGCCAAATTGAAAAAAAAAAAAAAAAAAAAAGTGAGAAATGATAAGAATCAACATCCTTTTTCCCACGTCGCATCCTCTTTTTTCCTGCTTAAGAAAAAAAGACTTGATAATCCGGAAACGGATTTTTTTTTACTTTTTTCTTCTTCTTTCCCAATTTTTAAGCTTAAGAGAAATTGCTTTTTTTTTCGAGTCTTCCGGTCTCAATGAGAAGGGGAAAAAAATTGAGGAATTCAGTGCGTTTCCTTGGCACTTTAAAACAATTATTCAGAACGAACCCGTCTCATGTAAAAAGGAATCAATCCTCCAAAGCGAACATTATTAATTCAGCTTTAAAATCTTTTGTGCAAAAACCGCGTAAGAACAAAAGTTTCCCGAATAGGCGTGTTAGTTTCAATACAGTTTCCGTCGCATTGTTCCCCCTCCTTTGCAACAAAGGATGTTAATTCCCCAAGTTACAAATCGTTTTTAGACTCCAAAATAGGATTTATTTAGCTTTTTTCAGCCATAAGTCTTATCGACTTTTAACCAGGGAAGTGAACATTTTAAAATAACAAATTTAAACTTGTGCGTGCTTTGGGTAGTAAGAATTAAAAATAACTTTTCGGTAAAGGAATTTTTAAATCAAATTTTCATCCTTATTGAAATCAATGAATTTAAACAATAAAAAGTTTCCGGAGTTTTTTGCTTCATCGCCTCCTCATCTAAAATATAAATAAAAACACAAACACAAACTGCGAATATTAATATTTATTGGAATTTCGAGAATTTAGGGCGGGCAGAAAATAGTATATTTCACTGATGAAATCTAAAGCGAAACTTTATGAGTCTGAGACGGATTTTGCCGCGCCGAGCGAAGTAGAGTCCCTTAATTAAAAGAGACTAGCCAGAAAAAATGGGCGCGAAAAAGCGGAGTCAACTGGACCTGCGCTGAGTTTTATTTCATAAAGCAACCGTCAACTGCAAACCGGAGCAAATAAAAATGGCGATCGTTTATATTTTAAAAATCAAAGTGATCAATAAATAAACGATTTTTGAATGTTTCAAAGGGTGCAAATTCACTATGGAATGTTGGACCAATATGTTGTACCAACTTGTGGACCAACATTCCACACTAACATCGGCGTAGATGTAAATTCTGCAGTAGTCGATTCGTTCGTTTGTCAAACATGTTGGTACAACATATTCCATTTATTTGCACCTTTTGGGTGGAAATAAAATAAGTGGAGATAATTAATTAAGAATAAAACTTGAAAAATGTTGACATTGAAAGATTTAATTGATGTATTTTTTTTTTTCTTAAAATAAACAGTCGCCATTTTTTTTTTTTTTTTTGCTCGGGTTTGCTTCAAGAAGCAAACGCGTTTGAAAGCTCGGGTTTGCTTTTTTGCGGTGGCTACTTCAAGAAATTTAACTCAAAGCGCATGGTACAATTGACTCCGCTTTTTCGCGCCCATTTTTTCTGGCCAGTCTCTTTTAATTAAGGGTCTCTAGAGGGAAGCATGGCAAAGTCGGATCGTAGCTGTGAAACAGAGGGGATCGAAGTGGTGATTCATTTAGAATAGCGGCTCGTGATCAGTGAAGTTATAAGCAGCATTTATGACGGCCAGCTACTAAATAAGTGACCGCCAACACTCCCTCCCTCTAGCAGGAATTTTAGGATTTACGGTTACAGCCATCTTAACCTCGCTGTAATATGTAGTTCCCACATCAAACACACTAGTTGGATATACACATAAATTGGATTTCATTTATAGCGACATTGGATGCTCATAAAACGGAACACGATTAAGGATTAAAAACAAAGAGTCTATGGCCAAGGGTTACCCGACCAATAGCCAAATAAATCAATAAAAAAAAATAAATAAAAATAAAAAGCTGTGAAACATAAGTTTCAATATAATGGGGTTTTTTCGCCCCACTCTATAATGACCTTTGCCGTGTTTTTGATTTCGCATAAAAGTAATGCGGATGGCAAAAAATAAAAAAACTAATTTTCTTTTACCTGAAAACGAGAAGAAAATTATTTTCTCGATGACCTCCACCTGTCCACCTCATCGATGATCGTCCTCTCGTCGCATTTCAGCAGATTTGCAGTAGTAACGACCAGATTTGTACCATGGTAGTGCCTGAGGGATGTTTTTGGTATCAAAATCCCAGTCTGAACCATAGCGCGCAGTAGGTCAAAAAGGCTTTGAAAATTTGCTGTCTGTTGTTTTGTTCAAAAATATTTGCATACTTTGAAATAAAATAATGCTGTCCTGGTTACGGTCCTGAAAAATAAAGAATTAAAAGGTTTTGAAATGTTGATGAATCAACCAGTTAAGGATTAAGTGTACTTATAAAATCAATTAAGATGATATTAAAGTTTCTCTTTACTCGAGAATTTTGACTTTGGAAAATTCGAAATCGTGGAATTTTCAACAACTCGAGTCTCGAGATTTCAAAATCTTCGGCTCTAGCCATTAATTTTTTTTTTTCTCGAGGATCATAAAAAACAGCCACTTTGCCGAGAAATTTCGAGAATCTTCGAGAAAGAAGGTAATTCGATTTAACACTGGCCCTGTTTTTTGCGCCAAAAATAATCAAGACTGCAAATTTTAAAAAAATTAACCGAAAAAAAAAAATCTTGAGATTCTATTTTGAGAAATTTTTTGAAAAATCTCGAGAATTCTGGATAAAAGCGTGACGTCATGGTGACGCGTCACACTTTGGTCATCAGACATGGTCATTTTCCGGGACCTTTTTAAAAGATTTTCGACGTCTAAATGACGTCAACAGAATGCAACCGATAATATTTGTCATTGTATGATGTCTTATTGTCGTCATATTGACGTCACCTCGACTCTGAAACGCTAATCTCATCTCTTTTAGACGTCAATAAGACGTCTTCTTGACGTCACCCCCTGATAAATTGTATTATAGGTCATTCTTAAAAACATAATTTTAACGTCAAAAATGTCGTAAAATCGTCCGGGGATGTCGCCATGCCTAATGACGCATTTTCCGCTGGGTAATAGCAGTCCAAATCATCTTAAAATCCTTTTTATCATAAGCTAAGCAATGGTTTCTCAAAGATATTCGTCCCCTAAACTGACACATGCGTTCATCAAGGGAAACACTCGCGTCCCAGAGATTCCATTCTCTTCGAGTCTGATTCCACTTATCCCTAACTTTTGACTCCATCAAACTATCTTAACGGCAGCCACACGAAAACCTTGAAACAGTTCGTTATAAGCTCCAACCAAAACTACTACAAACTATGGTAAAACTAATATTTTTGCTTTTCCAATAGAAAAAAAAAAAAGAAAAGTTAACCAATAAGCAATCTTCGACCACTCTCAACGAAAACTAAAACAAAATTTGATTTCGTCATTATGATTTTTTTCCCCCAGTTTTCTGGAAATTCCCATACAACCAAAAAAAAAAAAAAAAAAAGATTGTTTTAAAATTCTGGATAAATTTCCCGAGCCGAAAAATAAATAACATCTGAATTATCTTTCAAACCGGGATGGAGTAGTTTGTTTGTCCAGATCAAAATTCATGACATATTCATTACATCCTTTTCATGTTCTCTACAAGTAAATAATCAACTTTTGCAAAATAGATTTCGGAAACGGAAACTAGGCCATGGTGTCGTAAAATAAAACAATAAAAAAAAAAAAAAAAAAAAAAGATACAGTAGTTTTTTAAGAACAAAGTTTGCGATTTTTTTTCCTCTTTTAATCCCTCTTTTTTTTTTTTTTTTAAATGGTACGATCGCTCGGTTTTCTTTCGAATCCTTTTTTCCCTTTAATTTTAATGACAGTAGAAATGGGAAAACTCGTCCAATTTTTATTGCTTCATCCAATCTCGTTAAAAATATTTCACGATACAATGAACTAGCTCCCTCTGGCATCATCAATACTACAGCGTAACTTTTTTGCTTTATCGACCGCAGGGAGAATAAAGCATTGTTTTTAGCACAAATTTCAGATTTTTAGTTTTTGATATTTTTACACGTTTTGAAGTCCCCTGATGCCGAAAAAAGCAAAATTTGGATGGTGGCCGTGTGCGCGTACATTTTCGTCACTTTGGCGACCGATTGTGCAAATTCCCTTATCACTTTCGCGACCTGTGCACTCTGGCGACCAATACCCTGGTCGCCAGAGTGATCACGCGCTGATCACGACCCGAGCACGTGCAAAGGGCGTGACCTTGGCCGGTAAAATTTTGGACTTATACGGTTCTGGAACTCCGGTCGCCACAGTGTATGGCAATGCGTATTTATGTGTGTAGTGTGTATGTGTGTATGTGTGTATGAATATATGAATATATGTGGAAAAAAAAGTGTCTGTCGGAGGAAAAACAGAAAAACGAAAGAACGGATTTCGATGATTTTTGGGGTAGCAACTTCTAATGAAATGTAGGTGCTGATTAGTTTTTGAGTTAAATCGATCCAGGGATTCGGAAGCAGTGAGTGAAATGTTAAATTTTCAACAATTTCAAGATCTTTTTTGACTATAAATCGCGAACGCAGCTACCAATTGAGTCCTATTTTCGTAGAGATATATTTTACTGCAGTAGATATTCATCCAGATACGCTACCATTGAAATTTGGTTAAATTCTGTTGAGTGGTTCAGAACGGTGAGCAGGGCTAAAAGTATGGGTATAGGCCTAAAAACCGATATGTCGACTTTTGAAACGTCACGATATGACGTCATCGATTACGTCAACAAAGCGATTTGGATGCTGATTGGCGGGTTTTTCGTGGAGCTAACAAAAAACTAACCGTATTTTTGAAAATATTTTCGGGGTAGAGGATTCCGAATCTGAAATAATTTTTCCAAAATTCGAATCCCTTATGCCAGTATTGCGGCTTTGGTGGACCTCTGATCAAAAATCTAACCGCATTTTTGAGAATATTTTCGGGGTAGAGGATTCCGAATCTGAAATAATTTTTCCGAAATTCGAATCCCTTATGCCAGTATTGCGGCTTTGGTGAACCTCTGATCAAAAATCTAACCGAATTTTTGAGAATATTTTCGGGGTAGAGGATTCCGAATCTGAAATAATTTTTCCGAAATTTGAATCCCTTATGCCCGTACTGCGGCTTTGGTGGACCTCTGATCAAAAATCTAACCGTATTTTTGAGAATATTTTCGGGGTAGAGGATTCCGAATCTGAAATAATTTTTCCGAAATTCGAATCCCTTATGCCCGTAATGCGGCTTTGGTGGATCTCTGATCAAAAATCTAACCGTATTTTTGAGAATATTTTCGGGGTAGAGGATTCCGAATTTAAAATTATATTTCCAAAATTCAGATTCCGTATGCCCGTACAGTGGCTTTGGTGGACCTCTGATCAAAAATCTAACCGTTATGTATATTATTTATAATATACATTTCATAATTCGTCGATAAAGCACTTTGATCGGTTCACCGATCTCATTTTTTTTTTTTTCTTTCTCTTTCTCTGATTTTTAGCTCGTAGTCGAATCGGTTTATCTTTTTTTTTTCTTTTTCCCCCGTGCGAAACAAAGTTTAATTCTACTGGAATGTAAAGCAATTTTGAATGGAAAATTTAAAACCAATCGAGGTTTAAAAGTCCATTGAAACGTGAAAACTCAAATAGGCCATTTTTTTTTTTTTTTTTTTGTTACTGTAACGAACGGTTATCCGGCTGGTGGAGACATTTCAACGATAAAAAATATGTAAAAAAAATTTTTTTAATTCGCTATTTTATACATGAAAACGGGGTCCAACCGCACCGAAACCTTTCCAAATCAAAACGTTTTGTTATGTTCAGAAATACAGATCCGGTAGACATCCCTATGCTGCCGTCTTTAGAGAAACTGGCGTATCTGCTTTTTGTAAACAAGCGGAATAGAACCTTTGTTTACATAAGCTAAAAATCGGAAAAGAGCATTGTTTACAAAATGTCAGTTACGCCAGTTTCGCTAAAGACGGCAGTATGTTGGTCATCCAATTGTATACAAAATGTATACAAAATGGCCGTCGTGAATAAAAGCAAAACAGTTCTGCCATCTTTTGAAAAACAAAATACCTAGAATAAGTTATTTTATCTAAAATTTTAAAAATACAGCTTGTCCTTTCTTTATTCAATAATAACAATGAAAATGAAGCTTTCAAAAAAATTACTAAGATCATAAAATACCAAAAAAAGGACTAATTAAAGTTTAGTGCTTTTTTTTTTTCAAAGGTTGGTAACACCTGTTGATACGATTTGCGCGACTTGCAGTTTTTTTTATCCTGAATTCATTTCACGAAACGTGGATTTACTTGTTTTTTATTCTCTAAAGCTTTCAAAGTATTGAAAAAAATCAAAATTTTGGAAATAGATCCTTAAAGAGCAATAAAAAGTAAAGCGATTTATAAAAAAAAATTACTTTTGAAAAAAAATCGAAATACAAGCCTTTTATCCCGAGGTCGCGTTATAATCCCATTATATTACCCATAATGCGTTAGTCAATGAAAAATTCTTTTCTCTATAAGTGGCACCCCTGCAGAGGAATTTTCGACAATACTACCAACATTGCTTTTTAGGTTGGCACACTTGCTTTTCATCAAAAAGAAAATATTTTCGTAATGACGTAGAATAACGAAAAAAACGACTCGAATTTTCCGGCCGTTATGGGACTTGGCCAAACACCCACAAGCCCTTTGAGATGGAGAAAATCGGTCCCCAAAAAATGTGACAAGAACCAGGGTTGATAATGGACACCGAAATGTAACTCTCCCTCGCTATAGCATAATCCAATTCAAAAGTTCTTTCGAATCGGAAAAATAAATTTCACTAACCGAACACCCTTGTTTACTTTACTTAATCCTAAAAATTATTTCCGAGTGTAAAAGGGCTTCGGAACCACAAAGGTCCGAGCGAATTAAAGCTAATCTGCTGAATATATTCATATTACATTTTCTTTTCCTTCTAAAATAAAAAAAAATAATTTTTCCTTACAAATTTTAATTAGGACTTTCAAGAGGAACGAAAAGAAAATTAAATAAGCACTTAAAAAAAAAGGCGTTGATTCTTTTTGAGAAATCAACCCTCAAAATGTAAAAAACATTTTATCCTTTAACCTTTATAAAATTGTTTCCTTAATAAGTAGCGAACCCTTTTCCTCGCATAAAAGACACCTAGTTGAAATTGTATTTAAAAAGGAAAAAAAAATTGCAAATTACTTTTCAAAGGATACGGAAACTTCGGGAGCTTTGAAGAATTTTTTTTATTTTCAAAATTTTGTTGAAAAGGTAAATTAAGGAAATCAATATTCTTTTCTTGTTTCGACTTTGATGGCAATAAAGGCATTTCCACCGTTTAAAAAGAGGAAAGGAATCTGTTTCGTGAATTTATAACGAAGAGAAAATTAAAAAAAAGAAGAAACAAAGAAAAAGTATTCTCCGTAATGTCTCTCAATCAGCAAAACGGCTGAAATCGTCCGAGTGCAAACGCGAACTGTTTTTTTTTTTTTCAAAATTTTAATTATGCAAGACGTGCTCTATCCTGACACAACCCAACCCAGCAAACTTCATTTTTCCTTCGAGATTTTTCTTTTGAAAGCGACCTTGGCCATGACCTTGAAGGAGATTCTCAGAGCTTATTCAACTTTACTCTCTGACTGATTTTCAAATTCAAAATTTTCTTTAATCGGTTCCACACGAAAAATTGCTCAATCACGTGCGCCGGAGGTCCACTGACGTATCTCCATCGTACATGGGATTGCAGATCACTGTTTCGAATTTTTTTTAAAAGTCACGTGACAACTAGGCTACACGCTTATGTTCGTGAAAATTTGTGGTCACATGATTTTTAACAACTCTCCAATTACATCTATGATTGAGACACGTCAATCGACCTCCGACGCCCGGAATAACCGTCCTATGAGACTGGAATACTCACACACTTTAAACAAATAACAAAGTAGAATTTAGGTTTGAAACCAGGGATGGGAAATCGAACCAAACCGGATCCGGGTTTTTAGCCTCAGAAAAATCGAACCAAACCGAACCTTAAGAAAATTTTAATAAAAAAAAACGGTAGAGGTCCCTATGTTGGTCATCAAATTGTATACAAAATGTATACAAATTGTATACAAAATGTATACCAATTGTATACATTTTGTATACAAATTGTATACAAAATGCATACAAAATGTATACAAAATGTATACAATTTGTATACAACTTTTATTTGTATATTTTTTGCATAAAATTGGTATACATTTTGTATGCATTTTGTATGCATTTTGTATACATTTTGTATTCATTTTGTATACATTTTGTATACATTTTGTATACATCCGGATAGGGAAATTTCAGACCTCTGTTTGAGACCATAAAATTGTATACAATTTGTATACAAAATGCATACAATTTGTATACAAAATGTATACAACTTTTTCTGCATCACGCCCGTAGCCGAGGGGGGCCACTGGGTGGGCTGACTGGTTGCCCCCCTGGAGTAAATTGGCTAAACATGACAGGTATAGGGAATGAAGACCTATTGCCCCCTTAACAAGCCCAACTGCTCCCCCTGGCTCTTCGTTCTGGCTACGGGCCCGTTCTGGATCGGGAAACTTTAGACCTGTGTGTGTGTTTGAGAGCTGAAAATTGTACACATCTTATATTTGAAAATGGTGACCCGTAGCCGAATTCATAGCGCTCTCGACTCTCAGTTATAGATGCGACACGTCGTGCTTCTATTCTAGTTCATAGCTAGAATTTTTTCTCAGGTCAAAACTAGTGCGCTGGTAAGAAAATCAACGGTCACCACCCCTCGGCAGGCAATGGCAAACCACCGAGGGGTAATTGCCTCCTAAATCTCTCAAAAACACCCGTCCGGAACCTTCGTTAAACTCTGGGTCCCGTATGCATGTGAGCGCACGCTCGTAATCGAGTACAAATGGAAAATATTATTACCTGAATTTACGGGCCAAACCACGCGGACTGTAACGTCCGCACTATACTTAGCTTATAGGCGTGGTGTGTAACGGAATTTACTTCATATATGTATTCACTTTAATCGCTTCCGTACTACATTTATACAACATTTTGAATTGTGCTCAAGAAAACCGCGGGAATAGTTTGTAGTTTATAGGAAAAAAAGGCTACTATCATGGGAAGCTTCCGGATATCGGTTGTGTATGAGCTAAGTGAAAAATTAATGGAAAAATGCTTGAGGAATGATTTACGCAGTGATACTACATTAACTTTTTCTCTTTTTCTCGTTTCAGGAACCCCTGGGCAAAGAGAAGCAACGTAAGAACCAAAATAGATTAATAAAGCCAGGAATTTAGGGGGAAAAAAATTAATAAAATCAATTTCAAATGTAATAGTATATGTTTTGTTAACGCAAAAATGTGTTATGGATTTGGATTGGTGTTATGGATGTGTCTGGATTTGTTTCTTTTTTGGGGGGCCAACAGTGCCCCCAAAAAAACATTCATTCATTATTTTAAATTGAAATAACTTGACCAGAGTCTTTTAGTGAAATTAAGTTATAGCAATGGAATTAAGAAGACCCATCCCAAGCTTCATATGGAACTGATACATCTTGCTAAAAACCAAAATTTTAAATCTACGATACATATACATTCATCTCCTATCATATAAAAAAACCAAACTTAGGCGTAGATCAAAATATGGGAATTAGGGATCTAAGATACGCATATCATTTTGCTACATTTTTCCTATTTTATTCATGTTCATATTCTATTTATATAATTTAAATTCGTTCAAGCTATAATTTTTGAGATAAATGAGAGTAGCAATATACTGTAGTAGGAATTTTATTCGAATAATAGTAAAGATATTCAAATCTCTATTTTTCACATATTTTTGTTAAACTTTCGTATTTCGTGACGAGAATCCAAATTTTAATGAACAGAGAGGTCGCTGATTCCGAATCTCAAATTAGCTTTTGCATAGGGGGCACTGTTGGCCCCCCAAAAAAGAAACAAATCGATAGGGAACCACATTTTTGCGTTAACAAAACAATATACTATTACATTTGATATTTGATTTTATTAATTTTTTTCCCCCTAAATTCCTGGCTTTATTAATCTATTTTGGTTCTTACGTCGCTTCTCTTTGCCCAGGGGTTCCTGAAACGAGAAAAAGAGAAAAACTTAATGTAGTATCACTGCGTAAGTCATTCCTCAAGCATTTTTCCATTAATTTTTCACTTAGCTCATACACAACCGATATCCGGAAGCTTCCCATGATAGTAGCCTTTTTTTCCTATAAACTACAAACTATTCCCGCGGTTTTCTTGAGCACAATTCAAAATGTTGTATAAATGTAGTACGGAAGCGATTAAAGTGAATACATATATGAAGTAAATTCCGTTACACACCACGCCTATAAGCTAAGTATAGTGCGGACGTTACAGTCCGCGTGGTTTGGCCCGTAAATTCAGGTAATAATATTTTCCATTTGTACTCGATTACGAGCGTGCGCTCACATGCATACGGGACCCAGAGTTAACGAAGGTTCCGGACGGGTGTTTTTGAGAGATTTAGGAGGCAATTACCCCTCGGTGGTTTGCCATTGCCTGCCGAGGGGTGGTGACCGTTGATTTTCTTACCAGCGCACTAGTTTTGACCTGAGAAAAAATTCTAGCTATGAACTAGAATAGAAGCACGACGTGTCGCATCTATAACTGAGAGTCGAGAGCGCTATGAATTCGGCTACGGGTCACCATTTTCAAATATAAGATGTGTACATTTTGTATACATTTTAGACACTAATTGTGTACAATTTTCAGCTCTCAAACACACACACAGGTCTAAAGTTTCCCGATCCAGAACGGGCCCGTAGCCAGAACGAAGAGCCAGGGGGAGCAGTTGGGCTTGTTAAGGGGGCAATAGGTCTTCATCCCCTATACCTGTCATGTTTAGCCAATTTACTCCAGGGGGGGGAACCAGTCAGCCCACCCAGTGGCCCCCCTTGGCTACGGGCGTGATGCAGAAAAAGTTGTATACATTTTGTATACAAATTGTATACAATTTTATGGTCTCAAACAGAGGTCTGAAATTTCCGTATCCGGATGTATACAAAATGTATACAAAATGTATACAAAATGAATACAAAATGTATACAAAATGCATACAAAATGTATACAAAATGTATACCAATTTTATGCAAAAATATACAAATAAAGTTGTATACAAATTGTATACATTTTGTATACATTTTGTATGCATTTTGTATACATTTTGTATTCATTTTGTATACATTTTGTATACATTTTGTATACATCCGGATAGGGAAATTTCAGACCTCTGTTTGAGACCATAAAATTGTATACAATTTGTATACAAAATGCATACAATTTGTATACAAAATGTATACAACTTTTTCTGCATCACGCCCGTAGCCGAGGGGGGCCACTGGGTGGGCTGACTGGTTGCCCCCCTGGAGTAAATTGGCTAAACATGACAGGTATAGGGAATGAAGACCTATTGCCCCCTTAACAAGCCCAACTGCTCCCCCTGGCTCTTCGTTCTGGCTACGGGCCCGTTCTGGATCGGGAAACTTTAGACCTGTGTGTGTGTTTGAGAGCTGAAAATTGTACACATCTTATATTTGAAAATGGTGACCCGTAGCCGAATTCATAGCGCTCTCGACTCTCAGTTATAGATGCGACACGTCGTGCTTCTATTCTAGTTCATAGCTAGAATTTTTTCTCAGGTCAAAACTAGTGCGCTGGTAAGAAAATCAACGGTCACCACCCCTCGGCAGGCAATGGCAAACCACCGAGGGGTAATTGCCTCCTAAATCTCTCAAAAACACCCGTCCGGAACCTTCGTTAAACTCTGGGTCCCGTATGCATGTGAGCGCACGCTCGTAATCGAGTACAAATGGAAAATATTATTACCTGAATTTACGGGCCAACCACGCGGACTGTAACGTCCGCACTATACTTAGCTTATAGGCGTGGTGTGTAACGGAATTTACTTCATATATGTATTCACTTTAATCGCTTCCGTACTACATTTATACAACATTTTGAATTGTGCTCAAGAAAACCGCGGGAATAGTTTGTAGTTTATAGGAAAAAAAGGCTACTATCATGGGAAGCTTCCGGATATCGGTTGTGTATGAGCTAAGTGAAAAATTAATGGAAAAATGCTTGAGGAATGATTTACGCAGTGATACTACATTAACTTTTTCTCTTTTTCTCGTTTCAGGAACCCCTGGGCAAAGAGAAGCAACGTAAGAACCAAAATAGATTAATAAAGCCAGGAATTTAGGGGGAAAAAAATTAATAAAATCAAATTTCAAATGTAATAGTATATGTTTTGTTAACGCAAAAATGTGTTATGGATTTGGATTGGTGTTATGGATGTGTCTGGATTTGTTTCTTTTTTGGGGGGCCAACAGTGCCCCCAAAAAAACATTCATTCATTATTTTAAATTGAAATAACTTGACCAGAGTCTTTTAGTGAAATTAAGTTATAGCAATGGAATTAAGAAGACCCATCCCAAGCTTCATATGGAACTGATACAATCTTGCTAAAAACCAAAATTTTAAATCTACGATACATATAACATTCATCTCCTATCATATAAAAAAAACCAAACTTAGGCGTAGATCAAAAATATGGGAATTAGGGATCTAAGATACGCATATCATTTTGCTACATTTTTCCTATTTTATTCATGTTCATATTCTATTTATATAATTTAAATTCGTTCAAGCTATAATTTTTGAGATAAATGAGAGTAGCAATATACTGTAGTAGGAATTTTATTCGAATAATAGTAAAGATATTCAAATCTCTATTTTTCACATATTTTTGTTAAACTTTCGTATTTCGTGACGAGAATCCAAATTTTAATGAACAGAGAGGTCGCTGATTCCGAATCTCAAATTAGCTTTTGCATAGGGGGCACTGTTGGCCCCCCAAAAAAAACAAATCGATAGGGAACCACATTTTTGCGTTAACAAAACAATATACTATTACATTTGATATTTGATTTTATTAATTTTTTTCCCCCTAAATTCCTGGCTTTATTAATCTATTTTGGTTCTTACGTCGCTTCTCTTTGCCCAGGGGTTCCTGAAACGAGAAAAAAGAAAAACTTAATGTAGTATCACTGCGTAAGTCATTCCTCAAGCATTTTTCCATTAATTTTTCACTTAGCTCATACACACCGATATCCGGAAGCTTCCCATGATAGTAGCCTTTTTTTCCTATAAACTACAAACTATTCCCGCGGTTTTCTTGAGCACAATTCAAATGTTGTATAAATGTAGTACGGAAGCGATTAAAGTGAATACATATATGAAGTAATTCCGTTACACACCACGCCTATAAGCTAAGTATAGTGCGGACGTTACAGTCCGCGTGGTTTGGCCCGTAAATTCAGGTAATAATATTTTCCATTTGTACTCGATTACGAGCGTGCGCTCACATGCATACGGGACCCAGAGTTTAACGAAGGTTCCGGACGGGTGTTTTTGAGAGATTTAGGAGGCAATTACCCCTCGGTGGTTTGCCATTGCCTGCCGAGGGGTGGTGACCGTTGATTTTCTTACCAGCGCACTAGTTTTGACCTGAGAAAAAATTCTAGCTATGAACTAGAATAGAAGCACGACGTGTCGCATCTATAACTGAGAGTCGAGAGCGCTATGAATTCGGCTACGGGTCACCATTTTCAAATATAAGATGTGTACATTTTGTATACATTTTAGACACTAATTGTGTACAATTTTCAGCTCTCAAACACACACACAGGTCTAAAGTTTCCCGATCCAGAACGGGCCCGTAGCCAGAACGAAGAGCCGGGGGAGCAGTTGGCTTGTTAAGGGGGCAATAGGTCTTCATCCCCTATACCTGTCATGTTTAGCCAATTTACTCCAGGGGGGGAACCAGTCAGCCCACCCAGTGGCCCCCCTTGGCTACGGGCGTGATGCAGAAAAAGTTGTATACATTTTGTATACAATTGTATACAATTTTATGGTCTCAAACAGAGGTCTGAAATTTCCGTATCCGGATGTATACAAATGTATACAAATGTATACAAAATGAATACAAAATGTATACAAAATGCATACAAAATGTATACAAAATGTATACCAATTTTATGCAAAAATATACAAATAAAGTTGTATACAATTGTATACATTTTGTATACATTTTGTATGCATTTTGTATACAATTTGTATACAAAATGTATACAATTGGTATACATTTTGTATACAATTTGTATACATTTTGTATACATTTTGTATACAATTTGATGACCAACATAGGGACCTCTACCAAAAAAACAAACCCAAACCCGAACTTAATTAAAATCTAAAAAGGGGTTAAAACCGATCCAAAACCGAGTCCGAATCAGGGAAAGAAAAAGCCCGAACCGACATTGAATCCAAACCGTTTATTTTCAAAAAAACCGAATTAAAATCGAAACCGAACCGTTTAGAAGAAAAACAGGACCGGGTTATTTTTACAAAAAAACCGAACTGAACTGAATCGAAGAACCAAAAAACTGAAACCGTTTTCTTTCTATAAAAAAAAATCTGGTTTTCTACTCAACACCGGAACCGAAGCCCTGCAGGTTTAGCAAAAAACCAAACCGAACCAAACTGAACCAAAACCAGTTTTTTCGTTTAAAAGAACCAAACGGAAACCGAACCGAACCGGATTTATCAAAAAAACCATACTGAACCCGAACCTGGAACTGCACTAAAACGAAAAAGAAACCGAACCGTACGGAACATAAAAAACTCTGGATCGGTACCCAAACCGAACCGAACCCTTCCTGGTATACAAAATCTTAACCAAAACCAAACCCAATTTAACTCTTCAACTCAAAAAGAGATCGAACCGAACCGAACCCGGGTTTTTTACCTCAGAAAAATTAAACCAAACCAAACCGAACCTTAAGAAAATTGTAATTAAAAAAACCGAACCCAAACCAGACCTTATTTAAAACTTAAAACTGAACCAAAACCGAGCCCGAATCAGAGAAAGAAGAAACCGGAACCGACATTGAGCTCAAACCAATTATTAAAAAAAAAAAAATTAAAACCGAAACCGAACCGTTGAAAAGAAAAACGGGACCAAACCGAAACCGGGTTATTTTGCAAAAATACCGAACTGAACGGAATTGAAGAACCGAAAAACTGAAACCGTTTTCTTTCTATTTAAAAAAAAAATCTGGTTTCCTACTAAACGCCGGAACCGAAGCCAGGGAGGTTTTAGCAAAAAAACCGAAGCGAACCAAACTCAACCAAAACCGGTTTTTTCGTTTAATAGAACCGAACGGAAACCGAACCGAACCGGATATATAAAAAAAAAGCAAACTGAACTTGAACCCGAATCCAGTAAATTTCAGAAACCTGAAACCGGTTTTGCACTAAAACAAAAAGGAACCCGAACAAAACCGAACCAAACCGTTTCGGTTAAAAAATTCTGGATCGGCACTCTAACCTTCTACTTAAAAAGAGACCGAACCGAACCGAACCGAACCGAACCGAACCGAACCCGGTTTTTTTGCTTCAGAAAAATGGAACCAAACCAAACCTTAAGAAAATATTAATTAAAAAAACCGAACCCCAACCACAACTTATTTAAAACTTACAAAGTGGTTAAAACCGAGCCCGAATCAGGGAAAGAAAAAACCGGAACCGATATTGAGCCCAAACCGTTAATTAAAAAAAAAAAAAACCTAATTAAAACCGAAACAAAACCGTTTAAAAAAAACCGGACCAAACGGAAATTGGGTTATTTTTACAAAAGGGCAGTCTCCACTTGATAACGTTCACGGCACTCGCGTTGTCCGTCTTCGCGATTAACGTATTCGCACCGGAAGTACTTTGTAGGTTTTACTCCCGTAAACGTTTGTGGCATAAAAAGAGTACCGTATATTTCATTAAGCATACAAAATTGGCTTACCCAGAATTTGTTTTGGAACAGATTTATTGTCTTCCCCATGCCCGAATTAAGATTTTCCTTTTTAAATTCGTAAAAACATCTTTCAAACCGCCATTTTTATTGTTTGTAAACAAAAAAAAGCAGAAGATGATCAAAAAAATCATGGTAAAAGATCCACAGAACTTCCGGTGCGAATACGTTCATCGAGAAGGCGGATAACGAGAATGCGGTGAACGTTATCAAGTGGAGACTGCCCTAAAAAAACCGAACTGAACGGAATTGAAGAACAGAAAAACTGAACCGAACATGAAACAGGTTTTTCACTAAAACGAAAAAGAAACCGGAACTGAGCCGAACCGAACCGGATTCAAAAAATTCTGGATCGGTACCCGAACCGAACCAAACCTTTCCTGGCGGTGAACATTTAACTGATCTGAACCGAACCGAACCGAACCGAACCGTATTCAAAATATTCTGGATCGGTACGCAAAACCGAACCGAACCCTTCCTGGTGGAAAACATTTAAACTGAAACCAAACAGAATTCAACTCTTCTCCTTAAAAAGAAACCGAACCGAACCGTCTTGATTTATGGAGCGATTTGCCATCCCTGTTTAAAACGTAACATCTGAGTCTTCTTAAGGCGGTATTAAGCATATATATTTTTTTTTTTCAAACGAGGACGGAAACCGAAGAAATGCGAGATGCGAATATTTTTCTTCGAACCTTTCAAAATTCCGACGAAAATATTTTAATAACGCCAAATATCATGCAGAGCGCATTATTTAAAGCAAACTTCCGTGGTTTTGTGGATGCACACAGTATTTATGTTTGAACTTTGATTAAAAGCTTCCTTGTTCGACAGCGGGGAAAGTTAAATAAATATTTAGTTCCTCGAGATTTCCGCTCAGCGGAATGCCTTTTTTTTCCTGCTTTTAACTTTTAGAAAAGTTAGAAAGAATAAATTTCTTAAAAGCAAAAGCTTCTTTTTTTTTTTTGTTAAGAACTCCCAAATGCGTGCTAGTAGATTTACAAAAAATTTATCCCTCGGGAGGATTTTATAGATTTAAAAAAAAAAAAAAAAAAAAGGTTATAATTTTGTCCGTTCGTCTTGAGAAATAAAAAAAAAAAAAAGTTGACCTATTGATTTTTCAAAAGTAAAATAGTCAAAATTAACTTCTTGCTAATGCGTAATCCATTTCCGTTTGGCAAACGATAAAAGAGATTATGTCATTTTTTTTACTTAGCTTTCTAATTTAAAGTCCGCGTAATGATATCTTTAGTAAAAATACAGTTTTATTTAAGATTTTTTTTTTAAAAATCAAAGTGAAAAAAAAAAAAAAGACGAGAAGAATAAACAATGAGTTTTTCGCTACACGAACATTTTTTTTTCTTTTCCCAAAATTTTCATTTTTTTTTTTCTTTT
This sequence comes from Liposcelis bostrychophila, assembly GCA_037577465.1. Taxonomy (NCBI): domain Eukaryota; kingdom Metazoa; phylum Arthropoda; class Insecta; order Psocodea; family Liposcelididae; genus Liposcelis; species Liposcelis bostrychophila. The sequence goes on from CM075209.1 coordinate 9,441,057, forward strand.
TTAATTTTCTGAGCGATTTGCTCTATACAGGGTAAAGATTTCCAGTTTCATTAGTTTAAGATCTTCTGCGTTATCCGCTTTTTCCGTTATTTTTTTCAAAAAAAAAAAAAAAAAAAAAAAAAAAAAAAAAAAAAAAAAAGTACATCTTTTCCACTGACTTAATCGGATTTCTCCCGTAACAGTGTACACAAAAAAAAATGGTTTTCTCTTGATTTTTTTTTCTTTTTTTCGTCAATTAAAAAAATTTCCTTTACAGAGAAACTATTTCCAATTTTTTTTTCGATATCCATTTTCTACTATACAACTGTCACGATTTTATCCCTTTCTAAAATGGAATGAACTTAATCTTGTTCCTTCTGAACACGATTTTTTTTCTTCACCTCTTGTGAAAGAAGTTATTATAAGATTACGTTTTGTCGTTTTTTTTTCTTCTTTTGTTTCCGGATCGATGGTGACATTCATCGATTGAAAAGCTCTGTTTTTTTTTTTTTTTTAAAGGTTGTTCCAACTTTCCGCAAACAGTAAGTTCCGCCCCATGAATTTGATTACTCCATTTTGAAGTTTCAAATAAAAAAAAAAAAGAAAAATTGTAGCACCCGGATTATCCGTGAAAGGTCCTTATTTCCGTGATGCTTCACGGAGATTTTGTTTGAAAAATTGATTGCGAGCTTACATGGGAGAGTTGGGTAAGTCTGAGTTGGCTTATGAATGAATCAAGCCAACTTCAATCTTGCCATCAAATAGTATGCGGCTTTCGTATCGGTATTTAATCTTGGAGGGAAAAAAAGGAAGACTGTGGGATGAGACGAATCCGTGAAAAATATTTTTTTCCCTTTATTTTTCCATTATTTTACCACTAACGGTCATTAGGGTGGTTGGAAAATTAAATTTTTTGGAATTTCAAAACTTTTATACCGTACCAGGGGGCTACTTTTTACGCTTTTCAGGTTTTTCCAAAAAACGATTTAAAATGAAGGATAAAATTCATATCTGTTTATACCAACATCAAGAGCCGTTCTTCAGCTTTAAATTGATACCCTGTTATAATATCTATACTTGTTCTAACGCGAATAAAAACTCGATTTTCCAAAAGCCGTCTTTCTAACAAAAATGGGGTACTTTCCACAGTCATGTTTATATCTGAATATATTTATTAATCGAAGGGAATATGACAAATTATCGGTTTCTGTAAACGGAAAATGTTTGAATAAAATGATTACGGAGAGGTTACTTTTTAAACTTTTTCACGTTTATTCCAAAAACAGATGTAAAAAGTAGAAGAAAATTCAGAGCTGTTTATACCAACATAAAGAGGCGCTCCTCAGCTTTAATTTGATACCCTGTTATTATATCTGTACTCGTTCTAACACGAACAAAAACTCGATTCGCTATAACAAAAGTGGGGCTACTTTGTACAATCATGTTTATACCTGAATTATTTAATAATTGAAGAGGGTACGACAAATTATTGACTTCAGTAAACAGAAAATGTCCTAAAAAAACGATTGGTACCTTTTTAGATGCTCTATTAATGACTATCGCTATGTATTTAAAAAAATTAGTGAACGTAGTAAAAACGAAATCAAAACCTTGGAAACGTTGTCAATTCGTAGTGGATTTAGCACCCATGCGACATCGCCATTGAATATCTGTGCCAAGTAGCCCCATTGCATTGATGCCAATTTTTTCTTTTTTGGCTTGTACTAGTTTAATTTTGAGTGAAATTGGCATGAATGTTTAAGCAACTATTAAGAGCAAGTGCAAAAAACACTTTAATTTCAGTTTTACGGTGGATGCAGCAGAATGTATCGTGGTATTTTAAGCTGCGTGATTTCTTCATTTTTTTTTTTTTTCGTATTAACAACTTAATATTTTCATTATAAAACAAGTTTAGACAACTAGGCTTGAACATAACACTCGAAAATAATCAACGATTTAGAATAAGTTTAATTTTTGAAAAAATTCTTAGCCGTTTCCAAGTATTTTTAAAAAAATAAAAGTGTCAAAAGTAGCCCTTTGGAGTAAAAAGTAGCCCCCTGTTACAATATCGGGAAAAGTTTCTTTATAGGTAGAGTATCAACCCTGAATTTTTTAAGATTTTTTGAACGGCATCTTATGGTGTCAAATTGGCCTTGAGATCTCCAAAAAACCGATATCAGTGTCTAAAGTAGCCCCCTTGAGTAAAAAGTAGCCCTGTGTTACAATATCGGGCAACGTTTCTTTATAGGTAGAGTATCAACCCTGAATTTTTTCAGACTTTTTGAATGGCATCTTGAGGTGTCAAATTAGCCTTGGAATCTCCAAAAAGCCGATATAAGAGCCGAAAATGAATATTTTATTTTTTTGGCGTAAAAGACCATGGAGTCCTATCGGAAATTTCGCGTAGGTTACGAATTTGAAGTTTAAAATTAATTTTTGTGCGTGGTTTTGAGGTGCAGGCCGGATTTAAAAGCTCTGAAATCCTTGTTATGGCTTTTTGCCTGTGCCTCAAAAACCATGCACCAAAACTAAATTTTAATAAAATTAATTTTATACTAACCATGCACCAAAACTAAATTTTAATAAAATTTTAATTTTAAATAATCTACCCATTTCCGATAGGAATCGATTGTAATTTATGCAAATAAAAATGTTCATTTTTGACCCTCTTATGGACTTTTTAGAAATTTTTGGGCCCCTGGGGCACCTCTTAATTGCGACCGATCGACCTCAAATTGATATTTTGTGGAACTATCTTATAGGCATTGGAAAAAAATCAGGAGGGTTCGTCACAAAAATTTCAGCCAGTTTCAAAAGAACCCCCCTAGTGTCCCATTTCTCCGTGGTCATTTCAAAGTTTTTAAAAATTTTCAGTACGTATTATTAAAAAAAAAAAAGCTTATAAAATTATACGACCTTCACTCATAAAAATGTAAATGTTATCGTGATTATCATTCATAAACCAAAACGTCAAAATGTAGAAGAAGTAAAAAAAAAAAATATAAAAAAAAAAAAAAAATAAAGAAATAAAATATCTTACTAAGTCTCACCACGTACTTAATAATCTGTTTTTGAAGTTAAATTAATTACTCTCTGGTATTTTCGAAACCCTGAACCGCCGCCTCAAACTTCACTTCCATTTCCTTTCTTTTACCTTTTAAAAAGAAAAAGTAATTAACAAAAGGAAACAGAAACGGATTATTTTCGGATCAGGGAAAATTAATTGACGGTTGTCACGTCTCCATCTTTTTCATTTTCAGAATCATTTCAATAACTGACGTAGCGATTCAATAACTGACAAAACTTTCGTCGTTAAAGGATTTTATTTCTCTTTCTGTTTCAGGTTGAGGATAAAACCAAAAAAAAAAAAAAAAAGTGGAGAAAAAATGAATCGGATAGATTTCTTCAACATTTCATAGGTACGTTGATCGAAAAACTAACAAATTTAGATGAACGGCGGCTCAGATGTAACGACGCACGTTGGTGCGCCGTAGGTCTACTGACGTATCTCCATCAGAAATACTATTGGGAGATAACCTTGACCAATACGTCCAATTTGAAACAGTAAATAATTCAGAATAGTTTTGGGCGCCTCGGCGCCCTTTTGGTTGCAATAGTAAACCAAAACAAATCGTAAGAAATCATAAAAATAGGATTTATATGTAATAAAATAGAGTTTTAAAAACGGAAAACCAGTGAAAAAAAAACTCATCATTTTCATTTTAAGTTTGAACTCATCAAGTTCATTTTCAGTTTAAAATTGAAAAATTTTTAAATACGGAAAAAAATTATAAAAATTAAAGCGGAACCCTTTTTGATTTTTATTTGTTGACTTAAGTTTTTCGTTGGAGCCCGAACGAATTCATGTTTTCAAATATCATATCTCGTCCCATTCCCAGCCTTGAATAGACCAAAGAAAAGCATGGATTTATGAATGACAGAGGATAATCCGGAGACGAACAACAAAATTAAAAAATATCCCTTTATAAAGAAAAACTGAAAAGTCTTCTAAATTTTTGTTTGTTGTTTTCTCTTTTCTCCTAATTTAGCATATTAGATTTTGCTTGAAAAATGAGAAAAAAAATGGAGAGACTACATAGCAAAAAAAAAATAAAAATTAAATAACTGTTAAAAATGAAAAGAGTCATTCTGAGAAAAAAAAAAGCAACTTTGTAAAACATTTTTACATCTTCCGCCACGCTCTTCAATTTATTTCCACTAAAAATTTTTCTTTACGCACACGAGTTTGTTACATAAATCTGGTTTAATTGCCACTGGTTTGATCCGTTTTTTTTCTTCATTTAAGTTGCATAGCTGCAGTCGGAGGATATATCCACATGAATTTTCAAGTCACAACACGTGTTCATTGGATTGAAATTTAAAAAAAAAATCAGTTTGAAGAAAATTTTTGTACGAAGGTGCCTGTTTTTTTTTTTTTTTTTTTTTTTTTTCAGAATGTCTCAAAAATTGAAAAATGATTATTTTTTCAAGTACTATATTCTGTAACTGACATTTCATAAAATATAGCAATAATTATGCTTCTTCCCTTCATATACGTGAAATATAGCTCTTTATACGAATTTTTAATGCGAAATCGATTTATACGCGTTCGCTTTCGTTGCGTTAGTTTAATTTACAGCAACCCTTTTTTTTAAGCAATATCAATGGGTTAGGTCACGATTAAATGTCTTTACATTTTTTTTTGTTGGTAAACAATCCCAGAGTTTCCCTTAATAGGATTAAGATGTATTATAGTAAGGTCGCATAAGCATCGATTCCGTATCAGGCGTTTTTGACCCACCCTAGTGTTTATGTATAAAGTACAGTAACAGCGGGCTTCTTTTTACTCCAGGGGCTACTTTTGACACTTTTATTTTTTTTTAAATTCTTAAAAACGACTAAGAATTTTTTCAAAAATTTAACTTATATTATTCTAAATCGTTGATTATTTTCGAGTGTTATGTTCAAGCCTAGTTGTCTAAACTTGTTTTTTAATGAAAATATTAAGTTGTTAACACGAAAAAAAAAATTAAGAAATCACGCAGCTTAAAATACCACGATGCATTCTGCTGCATCCACCGGTAAAATTGAAGTTTAATTGCTTTTCGCACTTGCCCTATATAGTCCCTTAAACAATCATCAAAATTTTTCTCAAAATTAAACTATTAGAAACCAAAAAAAAAATAGAAAGAAAAGAAATTACGATCAATGGGGCTACTTTGTACAGATGTCCCATTAGTGCTAAATCCACCACGAATCGACAAAGGTTCCAAATTTTGATTACGTTTTCACTACGTTCACTAATTTTTTAAATAAATAGCGATATAGTCATTAATAAAAGATCTACGAAGGTACCAATCATTTTATTAGGACAATTTCCGTTTACAGAAGCCGATAGTTTGTCATATTTTCTTCAATTATTAAAGATATTCAGGTTTAAACATTTTCCCGCGCTTTGTGATTCGTGTTGCATTTAAGTCCCTCATTGAGAGAGAGTTCGCCGAGTGCGGGTCGGTAGCTTAATGGTAGAGCACCCGTCCGGCAAACGGTAGATGTGGGTTCGATTCCCATTCGGCTCAAGTACCCGACGAAATTTTTTCTCTCAATGTTGTTTGTTTGTCCATAAAAGTTAAGGACTTTAGAGATTTCGGCTTTTATAATATTATAAAAGGCGATAGTTTTTCCTCTTAAAATAAGCCCAGACAAAAAATTCACGTGGAATACACGTGGATTCCACTAGTGGAATCCACGTGGATTTTAAGACTATTTCCACCAATTTTCCACGAGATTTCCACCAGATTTCCACCAGCTAGTGGATAATTGGTGGAAAACTGGTGGAAATCTCGTGGAAAATTGGTGGAAAAAGTCTTAAAATCCACGAGTATTCCACCAGTTTTCATCCACGAGTTTTTTTGATTGGGCTAGGTTTAAACATAATTGTACAAAGTAGCCCCACTTTTGTTAAAACGACAGCATTTGAAAAGTCGAGATTTTATTCGTGTTAGAACAAGTACAGATATTATAACAGGGTATCAAATTAAAGCTGAAGAACGGCTCTTGATGTTGGTATAAGCAGATATTAATTTCCTTCTACATTTGACATCTGTTTTTGGAAAAAAACGTGAAAAAGTGTAAAAAGTAGCCCCCTTGTAGTTCTATTCCGCCATTTTTAAAAATGCAGTTACTGCCATGTCGTTTACAAGGGCAATGCATTGAGTGACAATAAAAATGAATGTCCACTTTATAAAAAAAGGTCAATTTCTGACTATTCTGAGTTCTTCAATAAGTCTAAAATTATGTAACCCCTTATAAGTATCTTATAAGGGCATATAAGTATCTATAAGGACCACTATACCAATATAGTGGAGACAATAGATACTTATATCAAGTATCTATAAGTATCACCGAAACCACGATTTTTGAAATTTTGAGATTCTAAAATTCAATAAAACAGTGATAAGTTAGGATCCAATAGCACAGCGCAGCAAATTGTAATCCAAGTTTTGATCACTTTAAAACGGTAAAAACAAAAAAAATAATTAAAAAAAAAATTTTTCAAAAAAACTTTCTTTATTATACAATATAATACGTAAAAAAAAAAAAAATCGTACTAAAAAGCAATAAATAAGTCCAAATTGCAATGAATCGATTCACCGATTGGTCCGAAAACGATTTTCATATTTTCCAAGAGCTATGTTTTGAATCTGTTTATGGCTTTCTACTCGAATTCTTTTTAAAAAATTTTAATTTCGTAAAATATAAAGAAAGTTGCCAGATTTGCGACAGATTCTTATCTGTTCTGGCAACTTTCTTTATATTTTACGAAATTAAAATTTTTTAAAAATAATTCGAGTAGAAAGCCATAAACAGATTCAAAACATAGCTCTTGGAAAATATGAAAATCGTTTTCGGACCAATCGGTGAATCGATTCATTGCAATTTGGACTTATTTTTTGCTTTTTAGTACGATTTTTTTTTTTTTACGTATTATATTGTATAACAAAGAAAGTTTTTTTGAAATTTTTTTTTTAAATATTATATTTATTTTTTGCTTTTTAGTCAGATTTCTTAACATAATAATAAAGAAAGTTTTTTAAAAAAATATTTTTTTTTATGTATATTTTTTTTTATGACTAAAAAAGCACAATCCTGCCGAATTTTTTTTCTGGGGTTTAGTTTCAATTAACAGAAACACTTGTTTTCGTGAAAAAGCATGGTTTCTGCATATGATAATTCATTGTTAAATTCACAATATAATTATACTGTAACACTTGGTGCCGACGTCATGTGAAAATAGACGTTTGATTCCTTGCGTGTACGAAGACGAACTATACGCATCTTTCGAGTCTTTAAAAATTGCCGATTCCGATAGCTCACAGTGAAACGTATAATAAAGAAAGTAAAAAAAAGTAAAAAAGTTTCAGCATAACAGACATAGAAAACTAAACATAGACATAGACTGACAGTCCCAACGGTCCTGGCAAGGCCGTCTTGTAAAATCCTTTAGCTTCTACGTATCGACCTGAATTTTCATCTTTAAAATCGGAAACCTTTTTTTCAAGGTCTCGTGTTTTACATGAAACGTGTCGTTATTGCCGTCATCACGGAATAATATCGAGAATATAGGATTATTGGTTAACCGATATTCCTCTGTCAAAAGAAATTTAACCGCGCACCTTACAGAAAATGAGGATTTCCAAGAAACAGTAATTGGATTTATTATATTACATGAAGATGCGATTTCCAATTTTTTCCTCGACTATAAAGGAAAGTAATTTTTTTTTTCATTCCTCGGACTGAAAAGCAGACCGTAGAATGTCTCGTCCTCGGGGGTGGCTCAGATATGGAGGTCCCAGACAACAAGAACGGTGTTTACACCAAATTCACACGGTGTAAATGTGGTGTATTTCCACCGGATAATACCAGGGTATTTTAAGACTTTTTACACCGTATTTATCCCGGAAAAAAAGTAAAACAGTAAAAAGAAAAAAAAGGTAAAAGCGATTTTATTAGTAGTAGTCGAGGCACCTGAGCCGAGGAGGGCGGATAACACGAGTTTTTGGGCCCAGTGTGTAATTATATTACCCAATCCTTGTGATTCTATCACAGGGTGTCTACTGAAAATCATTTTTGAAACTGAAGATTTTTTTAAGGTTTTCAAGGCTAATTTTTAGAAAAAAAAAATAAAAAAAAAATAAATAAATAAATACGTCTACAAATAAGTAAATGATGATAATAATAATAATAATAATGCGAGTCGATATTTAATTTTCTTTTCCACGAGACATTCCATTTGTAATACCATCATTTCCGTTCCTCCCTTCCTTTCAAGATGAACGGCAAAAAATTTCCAATTTTCTCGCGATGTCATATTATATTCTTGTCAGGGTGTCTACTGATTCATAAAAGTTAAAATATAGGACTTTTATAGGACTTTATAGGTCCATTTTTTCAAAAAATATAGGACCCAAAACAAGCCATTTTTAAGAGAAAAAAATTTAGGCACACAAAATTCTAGAGGTAAATTCTATCCTCCAAAATTTAGAAATAAAGAAGGAAGAAGAAAGGTAAAACTTGTAAAACGGGTAATTACTAAAAAAGGTAAAACAAAATTCTACAAAAACATTTTTATAAAAAATCTTGGGATCAAAAAATTCCGATCAAAAAAAAAAGTTCTAGCCTCTGCAAGTGTTTTTCAGAAGTCCCCAGGGTTATATGAGTAGTTCAGAAAATCCGCCCCAAACTAAGAGCTAAAAAATTTAAAATTTTCTAAACGTAAAAAATTTTTAGACTACACGTAAAAATTTTTGAATCCTCTATAAAATTCTTAAAAATTATTTGAACTGGAATTAGTTTAAAATTAATTGCCTAATGGAACCCCGCCGTTAAGATTTAAAGAAAAAATTTCCTGAAACATTGATCTTTCTTTGAAAATTTCCCCAAAGTGCTTTTTCAATTATCAAAGCATAAACTATGAATCGTTCGTAGCCCAAAATGATTGGTTTTCCTCGCTTTTCGGAATCTTTAAAAATCTAAATTATGGTAACCTGCATAAATCGAGCGAGGCCGAAGGCCGAGCGAGAAAATTTGTTGGAAAAATTGAGTGAAAATATGAAAAATTAGCTCACTTTGAACTAGGAATATAGGACCAGTAGTGCCCCAGCTCAAAATCACTTTTTTCGGTTAAATTATAGGACTTTATAGGATTTTATAGGTATATAGGACCAAAAAGAAATATATAGGACTTTTATAGGACTTTATAGGAATATAGGATCAGTAGACACCCTGACAACTTGTGCACTTCAAAAAATAAAAAATAAAAATAAATCCGATTTGACTGGAATTTTCGTCAACAGCTTGGGCTTATTTTATATCTAGTTTACCAAAATCAGCTTTTATTTTACTTTTTTTTTTTTTTTGCTTTATCGACCGCAGGGAGAATAAAGCATTGCATTTAGCACAAATTTCAGATTTTCAGTTTTCGATATATTTACACGTTTTGAGGTCCCCTGATGCCGAAAAAAGCAAAATTTGAATGGTGGCCGTGTGTGTGTATGACCGTATGACCGTATGACCGTATGACCGGATGTGACAAAAAAGAGGGATGTCCGTCGAAAAGCAGAAAAACGAAAGAGCGGATATCGATGATTTTTGGTGGGTAGCAACTTCTAATGAAATGTAGGTGCTGATTAGTTTTTGAGTTAAATCGATCCAGGGATTCGGAAGCAGTGAGTGAAAATGTTAAATTTTCAACAATTTCAAGATCTTTTTTGACTATAAATCGCGAACGCAGCTACCAATTGAGTCCTATTTTCGTACTGCAGTAGATATTCATCCAGATACGCTACCATTGAAATTTGGTTAAATTCTGTTGAGTGGTTCAGAAACGGTGAGCAGGGCTAAAAGTATGGGTATAGGCCTAAAAACCGATATGTCGACTTTTGAAACGTCACGATATGACGTCATCGATTACGTCAACAAAGCGATTTGGATGCTGATTGGCGGGTTTTTCGTGGGAGCTAACAAAAAACTAACCGTATTTTTGAAAATATTTTCGGGGTAGAGGATTCCGAATCTGAAATAATTTTTCCGAAATTCGAATCCCTTATGCCAGTATTGCGGCTTTGGTGGACCTCTGATCAAAAATCTAACCGAATTTTTGAGAATATTTTCGGGGTAGAGGATTCCGAATCTGAAATAATTTTTCCGAAATTCGAATCCCTTATGCCAGTATTGCGGCTTTGGTGGACCTCTGATCAAAAATCTAACCGTATTTTTGAGAATATTTTCGGGGTAGAGGATTCCGAATTTAAAATTATATTTCCAAAATTCAGATTCCGTATACGTTGAGATTTGGCCTTGAGACCGGGATTCTTTGAAATAAATTAAATCTACTCCTTAACGGTCATCAAAATGGTTTATTTAATCAATCTATATGCGCATTTCGAGAGCGATCGCTCCCATCATCAGTAGCTGAACACAACGGTCAAATTAAATAAAATATCGTCATCAATAAAACAAGGGGAATTTAAAAAAACGATTATTTTTTTTTTTTTTTTTTAAATTCCCCTTGTTTTATTGATGACGATATTTTATTTAATTTGACCGTTGTGTTCAGCTACTGATGATGGGAGCGATCGCTCTCGAAATGCGCATATAGATTGATTAAATAAACCATTTTGATGACCGTTAAGGAGTAGATTTAATTTATTTCACAGATTCCGTATGCCCGTACAGTGGCTTTGGTGGACCTCTGATCAAAAATCTAACCGTTATGTATATTATTTATAATATACATTTCATAATTCGTCGATAAAGCACTTTGATCGGTTCACCGATCTCATTTTTTTTTTTTTTGCCAAGTACTGCTTCCGCAGGTTAATAATCTTTTATGAGAGTTTCGAAATCTTTTTTTTTTCTTTCTTTTCCAATATTCGGATAAAAAGTTAAAAATTAAGGATGAAAGAGAAAAAATTTTTTCTACGACATACGGTATTGAACTTTTTTTAAAAATATCTACAAAATCGCTATTCAGTTCTTTTTTTTATCACAATAGGAAGTTTTGACAGTAGAAAGGTTTTTTTTCTCCCTTTTTTTTTCGAAAGTGAAATTCGATAATGAACCTCTTTTGTTAAAGAATTTTTCTTTTTTAGCACGCAGAAAATGAATCAAGTTATTTCTTTATTTTTTATTTTTTCATAGAATGAGAGAAAAGATTTTTAATAGGATCCTTTAAAAAAAAATACAAAAGGGGGGAAAGCAGCTGAAAATAAATACGACTTTCCCGGCTGAATACTAATACATCAAACTGCGATGTCCACGATTTCGACAAAATTCAGTTTTCTTCCAGAAGTAAAGAATGGGCCCTTTTATCTGACCCTCATCAACATTTTAGTTCTTTGACAAGATCTTATGTTTTCTTTATGTAAACAACGGATTTTTTAATATATTGAAGTATTGAAGTATTGAAGTATTGAAGTATCTTCGGTAACATGCCCCTGAACGCCCTTCCCGGAAAATCTCTTGTCTCATACGTTTTCCCGTTCACTTTTGTCATAAAAATTCGATAGCAATCAGTAGGAAAATTTTGCGGCCCCTTTTGAATTTCGCTACAGATAATACCTTGCTTACAATTTTCTGTCTTTCGCTTTACGTTTCATTGCTTACCCCAATGTTGCATTCCACAAGTTCCGATTCCACTAAATAAGGAGATTGTTTCGTATAACGACAGAAAATCGTTGTCAAACAGGAATTCCGGAGGTTTTCACTCGACGTTTTCACTGCCACCGATTTGAAGGTCTCGTTTAATCAAGCGTGTAATGCGAAAGTTTGGCTCAAAACGCCTCGTTTCAATATTTCGAATCATTCCCTTTCCTCTCTTCTTTTTTAGCAGCAAAAAAAAAAAAAAAAAAAAAAAAAAAAAAAAAAAAAAAAAAAAAGTCATGGAAAATGAAAAAGTCCGATGTTCCCCGAAGGAAAAAACTTTGAATCCTCATTCATAAAAATCAGACAACTGCCAAACGAAAAGTGGGATAAAAAAATGATATCCAATCCATGTTCTTAAGGGAAATGAAAAGTATTTGTTCACTGCGAAAACATAAGAATGCGTTCCTGGAAAAGAATTTATTCTTTAAAGCTCAAAATTTTTTCGCCTGGAGGAACGAAAATATTTTTCAAACCGGGATTAAAATGAGTTTAAATGCAAAATTCATATTATCATTTCTTTTTTCTTTTCTCGGAAGGGCACAAAACCAAAATTTCCATCGGGCAATTTTTTTTGTAACTTTCCGAGCTTAAACAAAACATATTGCGATACCCTTATAAGACTTATAAAATATTCCACATTTCGGACAATTCTATTTTTTTTCTTTGTTAAACAAACTTTCCCTATAATAAAAAAAAAAAAATTCCTAATCCATTCTTCCTAAAAAAAAGAAATAAAGTGCAAGTCCTAATAATCCATTTAAAAAAAAATCCTAATCCATTCTTCTTAAAAATAATAAATAAATAAATAAATGCCTAAAGGTTCTAGTTCCTTTACATAACCGGCCGGTCAGCCGGGCGGTGAAAATTTTTTAACGATAAAAAAAGTTTAATATTTTTTTTTTTTTAATTCGGTTTTTCACACATGAAAATGACATCGGATCGCACTGAAACCGTGGCAAAACGTTTTTTTATGCTTAAAAGGTAAAGATTCGCTATTGAAATTGCATGAAAAAGGCTTTACGGTTCCTAAATTTGATAATTTTTTTAAATGAGTTTTCCAAAAAAAAATAAGACCGCCATTTTTCTTTTTGTTGTTGAAACAGTTCGCGGATTCACCGCTAGAGCGCTGCACTAGTCTCTCGGAAACAAACATTAATTTTTTGCTGCGAAAACATTTAAAAATTATGAAATATAAGAACAATTAACTCTTGTTCATGAATTTAATATCGCGGATCCTCATCTCTGAAGATAACTAAACGTTTTGGTATGGTTTCGGTGAAGTTAGACCCCGTTTTCATGTATAAAATATTGGATTAAAAAAAATTTTTTTTAATATTTTTTTATCGTTAAAATGTATACACCGCCCGGTTAACCGGCCGGTTATGTAAACGAACTAGAACCTTAATCCATTTTTCCGGAAAAAAAAAAAAAAAAAGTTTCCAATTTATTTTTTCTAAAACTTTTGGTTCCCGACCATTCTGCCGCTGTAAGCGAAATCACCGTAACTTCATTTTTGTAAACAATGGCGATTTTGGTACCGATCGAATCCTTATAATCTCACGAATTACATTTTTATACCTAAAGTGTGAGATATGAAGCAGGAAAAAGCTTATTTTTATAAAATAAAAAGTAAATAAAGAAGAAAAAAAGACGATCTCCATTAAAAATACAAAGAAACAAAATATTTGTTTACTTTTTACGATTGTTTTTATTGTCATTATCTCAAAATTTTAAAAAATGCAGTTACGGTGATTTTGCTTACAGGGGCAGCATTTTTCCTAAAAATGGTCGGGAACGGCGTTAATGACTTCTGACGCATTTTATAATTTCATTTTATAATTTCTGACGAAATTTATAAAAATACTTCGTAAATAAGCTAAACATAGATGTCCAAAATAATTTTGCTTTCATTTTTAAAGTCCAATAACACTCTGCTTTGGTTCCATTTCCATTCTTTCAAAAATGGAGCATTACGGAATGGTTATAAAAAAGTAGAATTTAAAAAATGGAAGAGAATTTTGAGGGGGAAAAAAAAGGAAAATTTCACTCCCTGGTCTATAAGAAACTTTCGATTACCCCCCCACCCCCTTCCCCTTCCTCTTCCTTCCATTCCGTATATTGTTTCGTGGCTACGAAACTGCCAAAATCCTTCCAAAAAAGTTGTCATGTGAACTCACCGGAAAAAACATATAAAACCTCTCCCTTTAAACTTTTACATGCTCAAATCCAAAAACAACAAAATTATGCATTTTCAGGGCCCATCACATTCGCAAATGGAGTCACATAAAATCGAAATAAAGTGAATGAAAATCCATTGAAAAAGTAAAAAATACCGTGCAAAATCAACGACTTTCCCTCATTAAAACATTTTGTCGACTTTATTTTCAATGTTTGTTTTCGCCAGTGAAAAGCCGTTTTACATTCATGAAATGTATGTTTCATTCCATTTGATTGAAAATAGATTAAAATATTTACGGAGTTGACTTAGTACCAAAATAATCTTTTTTTTTTTCATTACTCAGTGACGGAAAAGTCCAGGGGTGTAACCACAATTTTTCCAGAGGGGGGGGGAGGAGAGGGGGGCAAAGCTTGAGCAGGGGGGGCAATGCACCCCTGTGGTTACACCCCTGGAAAAGTCCATGTCCCAAAAGCGGAAAGGTAAAAGCAATGGAAAGGATCTGGGCGTCAAAAAGCTATTTTGGCATTCCTTCCGAGACAAAATGAAAACAATCAAATAATTAAATAACAATAAAAAATGACTGTAAAAATTAAATGAATCAATTAAATTGCTGACATTAGACTGAAGGAAACACTTTAAGGGCGTTGTTTAATAAAAACAAAGATATCCTTCCAATTTAACGATCCCGCCTCATTAACTAATATATCAAATTTCCTTATTACGAACAAAATATAATTAAATTCCGATACCTTTTAATCTTAACTTCGATTAATTTTCTTTTTCCCAAGAAGAAAACGTTTTCCTGGTATCTCATAAAAAAATTTCCATTGATCACTCTTCTTCAATTTCCTCGTCAAAAGCTCCCTCCCCATCTTTCCCGGCTGATTACTAATATTATTTATTGTTATTTTTTTCTTACGTTGAATGAAGGGCCTTTAATGAAGAAAGATTTATAATATCGAAAAAGAAAAGGCCCTTTTATTTTCTAATTATTTCATTCGTTTTACGTGCGCTTGGGAAAATTAAAATGTTCCGCGGATCTGAAAAATTCGTAGGAAATAATTATGAAAAATAAAACATATTCCAGGAAAATAAACAAAGAACAAAATTAAGAACTTCATATACGTTCATCGTTAAATAAGAGATTTGAAATCCTTTTTGCTTCTTCTTCTTACGGTGCCATACCTGTGTCCAGGCGTAGGCGACCATGCATGAGACTTATGAGACCATGAGACATTTATATTCGTCTCTATCGGGGGCAATCCTGAAGAGCTCCTCGACACTTAAGCCGGTCCAAGCTCTTAAATTTTTGCTTCGATGAAGGAAAAAAAAAAAAAAAAAAAAAAAAAGAAAGCTCAGAAAGGGAGAATGAATGAATGAATGAATCCCTTAGGAAGTTCCGCGAGCTTACAAAAATTCATTCTCCCACTCTCAAATAAAGCGAAAAAATTTTTAATTATATGATATTATAATTAAGTTACAAAAACCGCAGCGAAGCATTTTCGAGGACAGAGAGGTTATAGAAACTAACGGATAAGGGGAAAGAAAATAAAGCAAAGAGAATCGTTTTCGTAAAAAATAAAAAAAAGACGCCAACAAAATCCTCCTTTAGGGATAAGTAACGAGCTACTTGAAGCACTTACGTACTATAACGGTCGTTGTTTCTTAGATTCCGGAAATCCTAGGTCAGCAGTATTTTCTTCTTTTTCTTGGGCAGCAGTGATAAAACCCATTGAAAATGCTTTTTCATCTTTATATCGAAAATTTTTAAAATTTCCAAATGGTTTTCCTTTTTCTTTTGGTTATTTTCATTCCGATTTCCTTTTTTTTTTTTTTTTTTTTTTTTTTACAAATTTTCATCCCGCTGAACAAATTTCAAAGTATATGTTTTACTTCCTTTGATGTATTGATGAAAAAGGGTTTCGGATGTATAATTTGACGTGTATAATTAAAAAGTTTTTAATACGAATACTGTCTACATTTTTCTATTCATTCAAAACAGGAATTCATTTTTAAAGTCGTATTAGCTTTCTTTTTTTTTTCTTTTTTTTTTTTTTTTTTTTTAATTCGAATTTTGTCATAACAACCGAAACTTTTTAATATAATGAACGGGACAAAAGCAAAAATTCATCCCATCGCGTGGGTTGGTAAATACCGTCCGCTACAGGGGCCCCATTCTACTGTTCCAATCAGACTGGAAACAAACAAAGCTCTTATTCGTACAACAGACGGAATGCAACATCAACCCTAGCGGATGAGATTGGCTTCTGCTTCCCATTCCGATGACCTATGGGATGTAACGCTCGTAATGGGATTCCTTTTACTCCTCCCCCCCCCCCCAATCGATTCGATTTTTCAAAACCATTGTCTGGGAGATTTAAGGTCAATAACTTTCAAATATGACAATGTTATAAGCAAAGTACACATCACTATTAGGTGGTTCTTATTTTGCGAAGTTTGGATTTTTGGAGGCCCCCCTCAAACTTTTTTTATTTGTATGAGATAAGTTTCCCTGAATTTTTGCAAAATTTTTTACTCGACGGAAAAGCGTGCCACATCGAGCTTTCCCGTACAAAAAAGAGATGCATAAAATATGTAAATTTTTTGCAAAATAAATACAAAAAATATATATTAATTTTGTATAATTTATACAAAAATTTGGACCTACATAATTTATATATAATTTATGTATAATTTATGTATAATTATATATATAATTTATGTATAATTTATGTATAATTTATGTATAATTATATATAATTATATATATAATTTTTCGTTGAAAAAGTTTATGTTTCTTAGTTTCTTATACATAGTTTATGCATAATCATCCCCGAGGATAAAAAAAAAAATTTTTTAAAAAAGTTAAAGTTTTTTATACATAATTTATGTATAATCATATTGTAGGATAAAAAAATATAAGTTCTTTATACATAATTTATGCATTTTTTATGCATGTCCAATTTTTTGTATATTTTATGTATAATTTTTGTATAAATAATACAAGTTTTATGCATCCCTTTTTCGTACGGGTTTAGTTCGAAAAAATCCCATAAGAACTAAAAAATCGATAATTTTTTTTGTAAAAAAAACCCTCCTTTTCTATCGGAAAATTTGAGTGGATTTCGAATCTAGAAACAGTTTTTTTGTATCTGGTCCAGTTTTTAAGCAAAAAGGTCAAAATAAGATGAAAAAAATGGAGAAAAGTGACAAAACGCACTAAGTCCACAGTTTTCATGGTTTTTTTTGCCTTTTACCTCATAAGCCGGACCAGATACAAAAAAACTGTTTTCAGATTCGAAATCAACGCGAAATTTTCGGTAGGAAAAGAAGGCTTTATAGAAAAAAAAATTATCAATTTTTTGGTTCTTATGAGATTTTTTTGAACGAATAAGCTCGATGAGGCACGCTTTCCCGTTAAAGATTACAAAGTACCGTGAAATCTCGGAACCGGTTCCAAGAGAAAAGAAGCTTCCCAAGTAACATTGGTTGGTTGAATAACCATCCCAGCAACGTTGAATTGCGACGAACAACGTCAGAGCCCAAAAATCAACCTTAGATTAAACGAACGTTTTTTCAACTAGGTTGAATAATACTACAAAACAACGTTAACTACTAACCAATACCCGGGCAGTCGGTTTAAATAACGTCTAATTCCGTTATGTATATTTTAATGTTTAGCTTATGGGAAAAGTTTTCCCGGATTTTGGAAAAGTCAAAATATAAAATCGCAAAATCTCAACTTGAGGACCTTTAACAGGTCTATAAAAATGAAAAAATACTAATAGTACACAAAAATACCTGAAATCTGATTTTTAAGACAAAAAATTAGGTATTTGGCGTACAGTTTGCTTTGCTCTTTTGCACTATATATAGAAGTTCCAAATTTATAATAGACGAGTAAAATGTAGTGTTCCGTAATACTTAGGGATAAATTCGCGTATCGCGTTATGATAATACTTATTTAGAGAAAAAGATACAATACTCTTCATGTTGGTGCTATAATAGTCATATCAAAATGCATTCTTTTTTTTTTTTCTTTTCTTTTCATAGTTGGTTTATAGTCAAGGGCGTAGTTGAATAAACGTTTTATCAACCGTTGCCAGGACCGTTATTTAGGCCGGAGATTTCAACGTAATAATGTCCGTTAACACCGACCGTCTTTAGACGTCGGGGAACAACGTTGCTGGGATGGTTATTCAACCAACCAATGTCACTTGGGTTTTTTAAAACTGGTATTACCGGTTCATTTTTTTTAAAAATGATTTTTAATTTTAATTTTAATTTTAATTTTAATTTAATTTACTATATTGACTGACATCAATTTAACAATTATTTACCAAAATACAATGATTAAAACAAACTAAAATAAAACAAAGAACTAAATAAAAAAAAAATATCTTAATTTATCAAGCAAACTTTTTCTTAGATGGCAGATGGAGACAGTTTCTTAAATTGAATTTTAATTCGAAAATGTTTCTTTTTACGCTCCATAAAATATAAAACAAATAACCTCGAGAAAACAAGAATCGACATCCAAATTTCTGAGAATTAGTTAGGTCGGCATTGTACAAAAAGAAATCAAGCGATAGCGCACTTGCGGCGGCACTGTCACTCACCAAGACCGAACTATGCAATAAAAAACTTGTCTTTATTTCTCTGCTTGTAGTTTTGGCGTTTAATTGAACCTTTTTTGTTATTTTGTCTAATCAATAAGAATATTGATATTACCGAAACCGGTTCCGAGGTTTTCCGAATTTCGGCTCGGTGCCGGTTCTCCCGGTACTGCAATAGGGGTGACACCTCCGAAAATCCAAACTTCACCAAATTAAAACCACATACACTCAAAAGTTGATGGTGACGTTTACATCGCTTTGACGAACTTCGTACGAAGGAAAATAAGATATTACGCGACGGAAATATTAGTGTGCAAAGCATATATCAGTGACAAAAACTTAGAATTTCATTAACGAAAAGTCTCCATCACTTCCCCATAGGTATTACATTATTAAAATTTTCATATTTAATCCTCTCCCCCACCCCCTACAAAACTCTTTCAATTAAACGTGTAAAACTTTGCTCATTTTCTCTCATTTTTTTTTTTCATGGACGAATAACGCCCTTGAGCAAAGCAAATAACATCAACAGGGTAGATTTAACCGACGACAGAAAATCTTTCATTTTTAGTTCGAAACTGCGAAACTGATGTGGCAAACATTTTTCAAAATAAAGTGGATGACCGATGAGTGATTAAGCGACTAAATGTCATTTCTTTAGATAATTAATGACCTCTTCTATTTTTTTCTCTCCCGTTAACAATTTAACTTTTTTTTTTTTTTTTTTTTTTTTTTTTTTTTTTTTGGCAAAAAATAATATAAATGAAACTTTGAAAATAATTAATTATAAACTTATACTTAAGTTCGAATTCCCTCACGAATGATCAAATAAAATTTAACGTCCCTTAAAGCTGGAAACTGTAGAGACTCGTAAATTCTTTCGTTAAAAATAAATTTTCATTTTCTTCTCGCGGTCGAAGGAAAAATCTCGGTTTCCATTCTTCTGTTTCTTCCGTAACAGTTCGCAGCAAACCGCGAACCGCAATTTTTTTTTTTTCGAAAGTTTTTGTTTATGGCCACTAGTGGTCAAATCCAGCCGAAAAATATATTAATTGTTTTTTTCGCATATAAAAGAGCATGATTGGGTTTGGCCTTAACCCCCAAAAGGTGTTACTGAAATGGCAAAATATCCGCCCCTATACCTCCTAAAATGATAGCACAATATTTAAACGCCGTCTTAATTTTTTGTAAGAACAGCCTGATTTTAAGAAGAAATATAGTAAAAAAAATTTGAGTCGGCACTTTTCACACCCGCTGTAAAAAGCGGGGCAGACTTGGTCGGGAAATACTCGGGTCCCATTTTCACTTGGTCTATATTTTTCCGATATTCCATAACGTACTCCTCATTTTTCCGATCGCTCAAGGGTCAGTTCGGTTGACAAAAGATTCTGCTTTGAGTGGAAAAAAAAGGTAGAAAAATCTTTAGCAAAAGAAAAGGAAGAAATCTGGAAAATTGAAGCTTTGAAAAAAAAAAAAAATTGAATGAAAGTTTTAAACTATAGAAAATTATTTCCTAGAAATTATTTTCTTTCCAGAACGGAGTTCTTTCGAAAAACACTTCTATGGCCTTTGCTGCTGATGATTTTAATCATCATCATTATCATCACGGGGCGTGGTATGTGACTACCACAGTTGAAGCCGTATGTCCTTTCAGAGGGCTACTTTTTGACGATTTTTTCAAAAACAGATGTAAAATGTAAAAGAAAATTCATATCTGTTTATACCAACTTTAAGAGGCGTTCTTCAGCTTTAATTTTATACCCTGTTAAAATATATATACTAGGGTGGCCGTTAAGTATATGGCTAAAAATTTTTTTAATATTTATTACCGTGCCACCCCCCCATTTTGATCGAATATGTAATAGGTTTTTCCTGTAAAAATTTCAGGTCCATCGGTCAACGTTTAGGGGTCGCGCAAGAGCCCCAAAGTTTTCGAATTTTCCAAAATTTGCCAATAAACGCACCTTTTCAGCCAAACTATTCATGATACGAAAATTTCGTAATAACTTTTTTTGTTCCTTATTAAATTCTCTAAAAATTTGTAATTTGAAGCTTTTTGATATTATCAACCGCTAAAAAGTTATAATGAAAAAATGATAATTTTTAAGTATGCAACCTGCAGTACATCGCAACTTAAACTATCCAGCAAGAGCTGCTTATCATGCACAATAGTTATTCTAATGATAAACGAGATTTAAAATTACATATTATTTTGGAAATATTGACAGCCAAATTTGAAACATGACCAAATTTTGCCGTAATTTGGCCAAGTTATAATAAATACGACACTTTTTTGACATTATTAACTTTTTCGATTTCGACCAGCCCGCGCTACACATTATAATCTGAATATTTGAAATTGTAATTCAGCTGAAGTTACAAGGGGAAAAAAAAGATTTTTAAAGAAAGCTTTTTTCTAAAATATTTTTCGATACCTTCGGGAATTATTCACGATAATCTTTCACTATTTTTAAAATTAATTGTTTTTGATACTCATTTTTTGTCAATATTGTGCTGTACTGGGAAATGAGTTTGACTCCTCGCTCGGCAAAGTCGTTCACTACACTTAAATTTCAAAAAACCTTTTTGCGGCTAAAAAAATTTGGATCATTTTCCCAAATTTCGGAATTCTGATTTAAAAATGCAAGTTTTAAATTAATTTTTTTGAAAAGATTTAAAGACTCCGGAAAAACGAAATCATCTAACTCCTTATTAGGTCGACGCTTAAAAAGTTAACTTTTGATTTTCAATCGTGCCATCCTCTAATTTGTTCCAATATTTAACAGATTGAACGAACTAAAATTTCAGCTCCACTGGTCATGTTTATGGATCGCTCAACTACCCCCCATTTCCGCCATATAATTTGCATTGGGTCAAGCTCCGTTAAACAAGATCACGCTTTTCCCGTTTTCAAAATAAACCAGCACATTATATTTTAAATATTTTGACCCACAGAATTCAGATCTGCAATCAAAATTTTTATAGCCTGTACTGTTTTCGACTTATTTAATGGCTAATATGTAGCTAAGCCGCACTTTTAGCCCAAATTGGCTATTGAATAGGTCGAAAACGGCAAAAGCTAGAAACCTTTCGGTTGCAGATTTGAACTTCTGCAGGGTTCCGAAGCCGGCAAAAATTAAAAGGCGCCGGCGCCAGCGCCAGCGTCACGATTGTAAAAAAATAAAAAATAAAGAGACTATTTTGAAAAGATGAAAGTATTGTTTGGTGATATAAAAAACCCATCGGCATTCTGGAAAGCGATTAAACAAGGACGGAAGAGCAAATCCAACCCGAACCCGATTTTAATGGAGGACTGGATGACTTTTTTCCGTCATTTCTACCCGGTTATTCCTACAGAGAAAATCGAGTATAGTGTACAAGAGGACCAGATTCTTGATTGCCCGATCACCATGGAGGAATTACGTGAGACAATAGAAAAATGCAAACCGAATCGCAGCCCGGGGCCGGATCAAATTTCAGCGGACTTCTACAAAGCACTGAATGAATTCTGGCTTGAAAGAGTTTTAGATCTGTTCAATAAAATATTACAAGAGGAAATGCTACCTGCTGACTGGTCGGAAGCCAAACTTTGCCTGATCTTCAAAAAGGGAAACCCCACAGATCCTGAAAATTACAGAGGGATCGCTCTAATGAACAATATCGCAAAAATTTTTACCACTATCATTTCTAAGAGAATTCAAACCTGGTGTGATAAAAAGAACATTTTTATTGAAGAACAATTTGGATTCAGGAAGGGAAGAGGGTGCAGAGATGCTGTATTCACACTTACTTCTGCAATACATATCAATTTAAGACTCCCTAAAAGAAAGGTTTTTGTAATATTCGTAGACCTCTACAAGGCTTTCGATTCAATTTCTCATAGTCTGCTCTGGAAAAAATTGGACCGCCTAGGAATTAGCAAAAAGATCTTGACAATTTTACAGCAATTATATGAAAATGCAAATTTTAAATTTATGATTAACGGTATTGAGAGCCAGCGAATAAACATATCAAAAGGTGTTCTACAGGGCGAATCGCTTTCACCGTTACTATTCAGTCTCTTTATCAACGATTTAATAGAATTTCTTAAAGCCGAACAAATTCAAGGAATAAATATCCAGGGAATCCGAGATCTTCTAGCGATTTTATATGCGGACGATACAGCTCTCTTGGCATCCACGAAAGTTCAGGCCCAAAAAGTCCTGAATGCCTTTCAGAAATATTGTGATATTAACGAGCTAAGAATCAATGTAAATAAAACTAAAATAATGGTTATTAGAAAAAGTGGTAGACTTGGTCTAAATATGTCCTTCTTTCTGTCAGGTCATCCCGTAGAAATAGTCGCTGAGTTCATTTACCTTGGAGTGCTCCTTTCCTCGTCTGGTCTATTTCGCAAAGCAGCAAAAAATGCTATTAGGAAGGCTAACTTAGCCATTTCGCAAGCGAGAAAAATCTTAGTTGAGGCAAAACTACAATCTTGGGATGCTCGTATTACCATATTCAAAAGTATTGTTGCTGCAACTCTACTGTATGGAGCTGAAATCTGGGCACCTTGGTACCTGAAGGAGTTAGAGGCGGTACAAACTAACTTTGTGAAGGCCGTCTTCTGTTTAAGCCCATCCACACCTCATTATGTAATTAGACAGGAAACAGGCCTGACTTCTGTGGCGGCGGAGAGCCTGAAAAGGGTCTTAAACTGGTGGTCGACAATTTTGAAACAACCTGAATCGGCTCTGACTAGGATTTGCCTGAGTAGGTTACTAACGTCAGATAGCATTAAAAGCTCGGACAGCCAATTTAACTGGGCTACCAAGGTGAAATCCATCATCCGTACTGTATCTTCAGCTGCCCCGAGTGAAAATAGACCATATATTATTATATAAAATCATATATTTCCATATGCGAATCACCCATGTATGTTCATATGTGAAATTTGAAAAATTTAAAAATATATTGAAACATATTGTGATATATGTTTATATATTGCCAAATGTTCTGCGCAGAACATTTGACATTTATATAAACATATGAACATATGTAAACATATATAAACATGATCAATATGTACATATGAAATCCGCCATGTATGATCATATATATGGTCATACATAATTATAAAATGATTTTTTTTTTTTTTTTTTTTTAATTATACCAAGATTTTGAATACTGTAATGAGAACTCAAGTATCCCAATAGATTCTTGACAAATCTCAAGTATTAAGTCGAGGAAAGACTTATAAAAAAATACGATTATAACAATTTCCGAGTTTGGATGTCATTCAAATCAAAAAACATTCTGAACGCCAATAACAAAAAATACACCACGTCCTGCCAATATCTTCCTTTTGAAATCAAAATTCCGAAATGTCTTAACTTGATGATCCTATATAGGTAAATACTATGTAAAAATACAAAAATCAGAATTTTCGGGGTGAATACTGATTTTTAGGACGAGATTTTCAGTATAACAAAGTGTAACATGTCAAAATAACGTATGGTCACATATGTTATATAAAATAACATGTTTGATCATATGAATAACATTCCCCACCCAAAAGAAAACGATTCACAGGTCATCACATGTTCTGTCACATGTGGCCATTGAAAACTATTTAGGTAATTGAATATATAGAAAAATTACGAAAAATTTCCTTCCTGGATATGAGTCTGACAAAGTGGTTATACATGACTTGATATGAAATCATATTTTCACATATGAACACATATGGCCAGAAGCAATGTGCATGTGTTTGAGTAGGTGCCAATGTATGCCATAACATGAAATTACATGTCCATATATTGGCATAAACAATCGGATATAAGTCTGACAATGTGGTTATACATGACTGGATATGAAATCATGTTTTCACATATGTCCACATATGGCCAGAAGCAATGTGCATGTGTTGGAGTAGGTGCCAATGTATGCCATTACATGAAATCACATGTCCATATATTGACATAAACAATCGGATATAAGTCTGACAATGTGGTTATACATGACTTGATATGAAATCATGTTTTCACATATGTCCACATATGGCCAGAAGCAATGTGCATGTGTTGGAGTACGTGCCAATGTATGCCATTACATGAAATTACATGTCCATATATTGTCATAAACAATCGGATATAAGTCTGACAATGTGGTTATACATGACTTGATATGAAATCATATTTTCACATATGTCCACATATGGCCAGAAGCAATGTGCATGTGTTTGATTATGTGCCAATGTATGCCATAACATGAAATTACATGTCCATATATTGGCATAAACAATTGGATATAAGTCTAACAATGTGGTTATACATGACTTGATATGAAATCATATGCTCACATATGTCCACATATGGCTACAAGCAATGAGCTATGAGTTTGAGCATTTGGGCAAGTATTATATAATATGAATTAATATTGCCATACATTGCCATATATAGCTAAATACAGATTTTTCTCCATTTTTTTATATTTTCTTATATGAACATATGAAATTTAACAATCCCAATATTTGAACATATGTTATCCATATATGATCTGTTTTCACTCGGGTGACAATTTAAACGAAATAATGTCAAAACCGGATTCAGTAAATCAGTTAATTCCTCAAGTAGTAGAAGGATATATTGAAAAAATAATAACTGAAGATAAAAGCAAGGTTATCTCCTCTTCGTACTGCCCCATATTCCAATATCTTCTTGAAGAAAACGGCACTCAGCCATACCTTAAAACTAATTTGAGACATGATACAATGAAACTCATAATGCAACTAAGAACCGGGAACACCAGATGGATCAAATTAACAACGGGGAGAGTAACTTATGGGTGGAATTCGGATAACAAGTGTGATTGCTGTAACACCGGAGAAAAAGAAACCATCGGTCATCTAATGTTCGAATGCCCGGCTTATAATGGACTGAGAGGACTATTGCCAAAAACTAAGGAGTGTTTTTCAACAGAATTGAAAGTTATAGATTTATTATGTAATTTAGACTATACAAAAATAGCAAAAATCTCCAAATTCACCGCAAGTGTACTAAAAACAAGAAGTTTTATTTTATGGACTTAATACCGAATTTGATTTGTCTAAATTTATTGTTACTGCAGCTAACCATCTCTCTTTTTTTTTTATTGTAAAATGATAAGTCGTAAGACAGAAATATATTAAATTTCATTCATTCATTCATTCATTCGATTGTAAAAAAATTGGCGCCAGCGCCGGCCTCGGCGTCGGCGCTGGCGTCAAAGCCGGCGCCGGGGAAAATTTTAAATTTATTTTATTTTGCAAAAAAAAGCAAGAAAGCGTTAACATCAGTTTAAAAAAATTACGTTTTGCACTTTAAAAAATTTATTTATTTCTTAAGAGCAAAAGCTGAAAGGAAAGACTTTAAAATTTAATTATTGAGATAAACATTTTAAAAATCAAAAATTATGAATCAGTGAATACCGAGTATTGAACTAATTCCCTATCCCTAACAAAATTTTTTACTGCGTAATTAACCTTAAGTAAAAAAAAAAATATAAGTTTTCCATTTTAAATGTCAATAAAATCTTCCAAAATTGCCTAATTTTTACCGGCTTTGGACCCCTGAGAAAGAAAATTGAACGGAAAGAGGTTATGTTTAAAAAATTAATCAAATTCTAAAAATCTAAAAAATATTTTTTAAAAAAGTTTTGAAACGCCGACGCCGGCGTCACACCGTACGTAAAATACCGGTGCTGGCGCCAGCGCCAGCGCCAGCAGTGATTTTTACCGGCCGCGGCCGGCGTCGGCGCCAGCGCCAGCGCCGGCTTCGGAACCCTGTTCAGAAGGTCAAAATGCGTGAAACACAATGTTCTGGTTTTTTTTTTCAAGAACGGGAAGAGCATGAACATGATTAGTGGTGCTTGGCCCAATGTAAATTATATGGCGAAAATATGGGGTCCTTGAGCGACCCCTTAAACATAACCAATCGAGCTGAAATTTTAATTAATTAACTCTGTCATATACTGGAACAAAATTAGATGGTGGCACGACCAGAAATCAAAAGCTAATTTTCTAAGCGCCACCCTAGTCCTTATCCGAAAAATTAAAGTCAGTTGTAAGAACTCTTTGTAATATTGCCTGGCAAATTTGTTTTTAAGACTTCTTTTCAAAAATATCACTAAATCGTCCTTAGAGTTTTCAATTGCCTTTTCTACTTCTGCATCGCAATCCCAGTTTTAATGTTTTTTTACTTAATTTTATCCCATGCTTCTTTGAAACTTTTAAATATATGAGTATCTGGTCCTGATGTTGGCCCCCCAACAACTTTTCAAATATAACCTTCAAAACTAATTCGTAAACATGATACCTACAAGTTTAAACTGGAGCAAATAAGAGCAAAACTCCCCTTGTAAGCTGAATGGCATCTAAAAAAATCTTAGTTCACGCACTTTCAGTGGGAAATATTGACAATAACTTGGCCAAATAATGGCAAAATTTGGCCATGTTTCAAATTTGGCTGTCAATATTTCCAAAATAATATGTAATTTTAAACCTCGTTTATCATTAGAATAACTTATGTGCATTATAAGCAGCTCTTGCTGGATAGTTTAAGTTGCGATGTACTGCAGGTTGCATACTTAAATATTATCATTTTTTCATTATAACTTTTTAGCGGTTGATAATATCAAAAAGCTTCAAATTACAAATTTTTAGAAAATTTAATAAGGAACAAAAAAAGTTATTACGAAATTTTCGTATCATGAATAGTTTGGTTGAAAAGGTGCGTTTATTGGCAAATTTTGGAAAATTCGAAAACTTTGGGGCTCTTGCGCGACCCCTAAACGTTGACCGATGGACCTGAAATTTTTACAGGAAAAACCTATTACATATTCGAACAAAATAGGGGGGTGGCACCATCAAAAATATAAAGTTCAAAATTAACGGCCACCCTAATATATACTTGTTCTAACACGAATAAAAACTCGATTATCCAAATCTAACACGAAATAAAACACTGAAAAAGGAGAATAGCGATAACGGTAAAGGCACAGAAAAAAAGAGAACCATAAAAATTTTTCTTTCCGTTTCTGTTAATCAGAGAGTGAAATTAACGTACTTTTTTTTTTTTTAATTTTCTGATACATGAATTCTGATTTGGAACGTCAACATCTAAGCAATTAAAATGTTTCAATAAAAAACGCATCAAAGAACGTTGTAACTGCTATAAAATCAAATCCTCCCGAGACAATGCATTTGTAAATTATAAAAGAGCTAGGCTCTGATGTGGTGTTTACAATTTTACACTTTGCGCACAGTAATTCAGTGCTAAAAGTCCTACATTAACTAATTAATTAATTGAAGAACAAAAAGCATTTCTTCCAACAAGTGGAAGAAATCTTTGTAACAAACTCTAAAATCCCTTGCTTTATCGCTTTCAATAACTCTGATCTTATAGTCGTGAGAATTTAGCTGTTCACCCCCCCTGGCAGTAACAAGGAGTTTGTTCATCTTCAGGTACGAGTCAACACTCAAAGAAGAAAAAGTAATCTTCCAGCATTTGAAGAAACAAGTTTGCCTTACAGGAGCATCACGTCTGGGAAAACATGTTTACCTATAAACTGGCACCCTAAGAATAAGAAAATGCGAGATTTGAAAAAGACACACGTGGATTAAAAATTACTGGTTCAACATGTTTGCTTGTTTTGCGCTATTATATTCTATTTTCATTTTGTTTATTTTGTCCCATGTCTTTCCAAGAAATCCCCGGATTTGATAGGATAATGGATTAAATGAAAATATCCGCGGACGAAGGCTTCTCTCCATCCCAAAAGTGTACTCTTACGGTATCTGTCACAAATTTACGCTTTTGTTCTTTTTTTTTTTTTTTTTTTTTAATAAAAAAAAATTTTAAATACGTAAACAAAAACGATGATTGGCAATGGGAAAAGGAAGGGGTCCGACGAGTTCTAAACTATATAGTTCGGAGCTCGTCGGACCACTTCCCCTGTCGTACAAGGAAAATCGATAGGCTATCGCTTTTCAATTCCTTTTATATCAATTAAAAGATCCTAAAAGGGATTAGCCATTCAACCTTATTCCAGTTTTTCTATAAATCCGAAAGATAAATAAATCCTTAACTGAAATATTAAATTTTTGAAGTTTACAAAATACTTTCTATTTGCTTATATTTATGTTTTCAATTTTGGGATTTTTATGGCCGAATAATTTTTTAGGAGAAGATGAACCCGAATTACACGTATAGCTAATCTCTTTTAGGATGTCTAATATCAATAACCCAATTACTACCGCTGTAACAGATTCGGAAAAAAAAAGAAAATATCTGTTCTGTGTTTACGTTTGCTTATGTATCCCAAATCATGCGAGCGAGGAATCAACTAAAATCTTCGTTCGAAAGTCGGTGTTTCGGATCAAAATTTATCTTCCGACATTTTATAAACTTAATTAGTTACGTTTGTTTATTTTTTCGTCAAAAAAAAAAAAAATAAAAAAATTGGAAAGTTCCCGTCAAACGTTAAAAAGCAATAAACTCTTAACAATGTATATGAAAACTCGTGAAAACCCCCCCCCCCCCTTTCTTTTTTTCTGACAGTTACAGCCTCATTTATTTTAGGATATTCATAACAATGTTAAACGTGCGTGAAGTGTTTAAACGATTCAACGGCTTCTATATAAACGTAATTGGCTATTAAACGAGAAGCTTTACTCCCGACCCAAACCAGAGTAAGGAAACCTTTATTCTCATTCGATATTTACTCTGGAGAAAGAGGAAAGTTAAACGGTGAAGGAACCCGAAGGCGAAAATTTCGTTTTATTCCGAATAATCGATTACGAATTTTTTTTTTTTTTTTTTCTTTTTTTTTCTGAAGGAGCGATAAGTGGTGCGGTTCAATAAGCTCTCTTTAATACAGTCGATCCATCCCTTTTGAATATTTTTTTTCTTTCTCTATTAAACGCTAAAATTAGCATAATGTTGTGGTTTCCTTTCCTCACCTTCGGTGAAAATTTGCGAACACTTACAAATTACAAAATCTTAAATTTCATCAAGAAAATCGTGTTATATTTCCCCCTTCTTTCTACCAAGGGTGTGAAAGTGTTTAAGAATTTATGGTTAGGAGAAGAGAAAAAGGCAAAAAACTTACGCCAATATTGCATCATCTTCATGAATAGAGAATTTTCATTTGGTAATATCATGAGTCTGGTACGGGGGTGTGAAACTTGCTTCCTAACGAATAAGTAGCTTGTGGCTTCTAGGCAAATAACGAAGTAGATTTCTTTAGCGGTTTTGAACTCAATCCTTTTCGCGGATTCTTTTCAAAAACACCCGAAGGCTTTCGAATTATATTATAAAGTTTTTAATATAATTAGTTAATTTCTGGGTTTTTCAAGTTCGCTGATTCCAACTTCGAATTTCGTTGTCACCAGTTTGCTCTTTGAAATTCCGTCCGTAGGACAATTTAAATTAAAATGTTTGATATTTAATAAATTATGTTTTATATTTGAGATTTCCCCTCTAAAGTTTTTCGGGACCACGGGTTTTTCTTTGGATTTATAATTTCTTACAATGTGGCTCAAAATATTCTTAAAAAAAGAGCTGAAAATTTTAGTCTTTTTTCCTTCTTTATTTTTACATCCAAGTTTTCAGATGTAGTTCTCTCGTAGATTCTCCCGAATTCTTTATCATGCTTTCCTCCAAACCTTAGGGTGATTCAAATTTCCGCGAAGTATCTCGGATTTCAATGCACACTTAAGGGTAGTTGCATCTAGCATATTTAAGGGTCCTGTAAAAATTTTAGCCCCGAAATCGACCTCCTGACGTTCCGCGGGGCTTTAATAACCTTAAACAAAGTGGCTGATCGGCTAATCCTGTTTTAAAAGCGCTAATTTTTGCGTTTCGTTGTATCGGGGCATGATCGCACTTTTAAATCTTTTCTTATATGTAAGTACAACAGGAAAGTATGACGCCATCAAAAATTTTTCCCTTGCTTGCTTGCTAGTGGACTTAGTGAGCAAGAGGTTCGGGGCCGATAAACTTCTAAAAATTGTCTCGCACAGACACCGAAAAAAAAATTAAAACCAAACACATCAAGTAGGGTTTTAAGGACCCCTGATTTTGAATCCGACATCAGTTTTCCAAATTCAAAATGGCGGCTTCAAGATGGCGACCTAAAAGTTGAAAAATTAATTCACGGTGCTCAAAACCGGTATCGGGGGGTTATCGACATCGCTGATCACGAATCTGAAGCCAATTTTTCAAAATACAAGATGGTGGCTTCAAGATGGCGACATAAAAATTAAAAAATTAAATAACAGTGCTCAAAATCGGTACCGGGGGATTATGGCCATCGTTGATTACGAATTCGATGCCCGGAACATAAAATTCAAATCGGCGGCTTCAGGATGGATATTTATAAATTGAAAAATTAACTCAAAGTTAATATTAACTTTGGAGTACAAAGTTAATATTAACTTTGGAGTATTGAAAATTCAACTGGCATCTGATAATTTTTTTCCATTAGACTGCCAAAAAAAATGTTGCTCCTTCTTCAGTGCAAAAATTTACTGTTTACTGGTTTGAAATGGTGGTTTTTAAAAAATTTAAATGTTGTACCGATTTTGAGCACTGTTAGTTAATTTTTTAATTTTTATGTCGCCATCTTGAAGCCACCATCTTGTATTTTGAAAAATTGGCTTCAGATTCGTGATCAGCGATGTCGATAACCCCCCGACACCGGTTTTGAGCACCGTGAATTAATTTTTCAACTTTTAGGTCGCCATCTTGAAGCCGCCATTTTGAATTTGGAAAACTGATGTCGGATTCAAAATCAGGGGTCCTTAAAACCCTACTTGATGTGTTTGGTTTTAATTTTTTTTTCGGTGTCTGTGCGAGACAATTTTTAGAAGTTTATCGGCCCCGAACCTCTTGCTCACTAAGTCCACTAGCAAGCAAGCAAGGGAAAAATTTTTGATGGCGTCATACTTTCCTGTTGTACTTACATATAAGAAAAGATTTAAAAGTGCGATCATGCCCCGATACAACGAAACGCAAAAATTAGCGCTTTTAAAACAGGATTAGCCGATCAGCCACTTTGTTTAAGGTTATTAAAGCCCCGCGGAACGTCAGGAGGTCGATTTCGGGGCTAAAATTTTTACAGGACCCTTAAATATGCTAGATGCAACTACCCTTAAGTGTGCATTGAAATCCGAGATACTTCGCGGAAATTTGAATCACCCTATCCAAACCTTCATTTGCCTTTAAATATTCGTTCTTTCATCTCCGTAATTCACCTTCTCATTTTATTATCGTTTCACACGTTTTTGCTCTCGCGCAACATACCCCGTTTATACCTTCCCATCTTTCTCTGAGTTCCTTTACAACGTCAATGTTTAGAAACACTGACGTTTTGGTTTTCCTTAAAATCCGGTGACATGTTCAATCCGACGTAGCCTTCCTTCCCGCTGTCTAAAAAAACATTTTTATAAGTTTATCTGTCTTAGGCTTTATGTCTGTCACCTTCTAAAACCCTTTTTCTCTTTGATTAGTTGTATCTTTTCTTTTTAAGAAAAGGTAATTTGACAAAATGGTATACGTTTTGTCGAATTCAGTATTGATTTTATCTTCCTAAGTACTTGTTTTTCATTTAAAGACGGTCCACTTAACTCTTTGAAAATACAAGGTGAAAGGTATGGTTACTGGATATATCAAGACAATTTCATTCTACAGCAAATCTCTTGGATCGAATGAAGAGATCTACCATTCAGAAAAGAATGAGGAAAACTAGTTGAAAATGAAACGCCGCTATATTATTGCTTCTCCTAGGAACTTAATATAAATACTAAGTTTCCGGTTAATAAGAAACTACGGAAGCCCTGAAGGGTCAACTGCTGAATGTCAAGTTCGAACTTGACATTTCCTATACCGTGTCATACCCCTTCGAAAGCAATTTATATGCTTACAAAATCTTATGTTTAAGAAGATTAGAAATGCCTTCCATGAGTAAAGAGGGTAAGTTTTATTTATTCACGTATATTGAAAAGAAGCTAACAGCAAGTAAAAAGTGTGCCTTTTAATAGCAATCTTTGCCCAAAAAAATCGAGAGAAAAAAAAAAAAAAGGATAACAAAAAATAAAAAATGAATAAATACTTTCAACAATACAGATAATACTACTCTTTTAGCAAAATGGCGTCGTTCAGGGATTTTTGCTTTATCGACCGCAGGGAGAATAAAGCATTGTTTTTGGCACAAATTTCAGATTTTTAGTTTTTGATATTTTTACACGTTTTGAAGTCCCCTGATGCCGAAAAAAGCAAAATTTGGATGGTGGCCGTGTGTGTGTATGTGTGTATGAATGTATGAATGTATGAATGTATGAATGTATGAATATATGTGCAAAAAAATCTGTCCGTCGAAAAGCAGAAAAACGGAAGAACGGATGTCGATGATTTTTGGTGGGTAGGAACTTCTAATGAAATGTAGGTGCTGATTAGTTTTTCAGCCAAATCGGTTCAGCGATTCGGAAGCAGTGAGTAAAAATGTTGAATTTTCAACTACAATCAAGATATTTTTTGACTTTAAATCGTAAACGCAGCTACCGATTGAGTCCGATTTTCGTACTGTAGTAGATATTCATCAAGATACGCTACCATTGAAATTTGGTTAAATTCTGTTGAGTGGTTCAGAAACGGTGAGCAGGGCTAAAAGTATGGGTATAGGCCTAAAAACCGATATTTCCAACTTTTGAAACGTCACGACATGACGTCATCGATTACGTCAACAAAGCGATTTGGATGCTGATTGGCGGGTTCCTCGTGGGAGCTAACGAAAAACTAACCGTATTTTTGAAAATATTTTCGAGGTAGAGGATTCCGAATCTGAGATAATTTTTCCAAAATTCGAATTCCTTATGCCCGTATTGCGGCTTTAGTGGACCTCTGATCAAAAATCTAACCGTATTTTTGAGAATATTTTCGGGGTAGAGGAATACGAATCTGAAATAATTTTTCCAAAATTCGAATTCCTTACGCCTATACAGCGACTTTGGTGTCTCTGATCAAAAATCTAACCGTATTTTTGAGAATATTTTCGGGGTTAAGGATTCAAAATCTGAAATAATTTTTCAGAAATTCGCATTCGTTGTGCCCGTACTGCGGCTTTGGTGGAACTCTGATCGAAAAACTAACCATATTTTTGAGAATTATTTAAATAGTCGATAAAGCACTTTGATCGGTTCACCGATCTCATTTTTTAAGCATACTGAGGGGTGACAATGTCTAACAACAGGTGGTGTGCATTGAGACTATTGATCATGCTAGACAGATTACAAGCGGAGGAACAAAGGAGAGAGGAAAGGAAAAGGCGAGGGCACTTTCGCAGAGTGCAAGAGATCCCTGAAACCAACTCTGCTTAGAAGGTTACTCTCCGAGATGGAAGAGTTTAATATGCCATTGAGAAAAAAAAGATCATGTTTGAGACGTGGAAGAGATAGAGGGTCAAGGTCAATATGCAAGAGCAGGAGCTTGTATGAGTTTTGGGTTTTATAAGTTGGGATGGGATGGGATTTATAAGTTTTGAGTGATGTTGTCAGTCAACATCCATTTAAAACCCGCTTAAAAGCTCATAGATGGCTTTCGTTATCTTTATAGGAAACCTTTGAAACGTAAGGTTGTGACTCACCTCGTTGACAGACCACCACATACAGCGCTCCTAGCGGGTAATGTTCCTCATTGATTTTGTAGGGTCGTGATAAGAAATGTCAAGTTTGAACTTGATACATCCCAGAAAGCAAAGTCTATCCCCGAGGACGTCTTCAGCACGTCTTTAGGATATCGGATGTCCTTTGGCGACCGATAGTGCATATTCTCTTATCACTTTCGCTACCTTTGCACTCTGGCGACTATTACACTGGTCGCCAGACTGATCATGCGCTGATCGAGTGATCACGACCCGAGCACATGATCAGGGCGTGACCTTGGACGGCTAAAATTTTCGAGTTGTACGGTTCTGGAACTGCGGTCGTCGCAGTGTATGGCCGCGTACCCACGATCGTATGTATGTGTGTCCGCACTAATCCAAAAAGAGTCCTCTGAACGTCCTATAGATATCCCATGGATTTGGATATCTAATGGACAATCCACAGGGTCTCCAATGCATTGATCATGCTATCTGGCGGCAGGTCCGAACCAGCCGTGACTTGACACCTATTATGGCAGGTTCGAACTTGACACTGAACTGGCGACACTCAGCAGTTGACCCTTCCATAGGAAACATTTTTTCAACCAGTTTAATAAATCAGAAGTAAAAAACGTCTTATACTTTTATTTTCGGACCTGGACTATAGTCCATATAGATCATGTTTTATGTAAAATGCCTAACCAGGTCATCATGATAAATTCGAATGTTGTCAAATTTTTATTTACTGTTGATGAGAAAAGAGAGCGCCCCCTTAGTATTCATAGAACATAAAAAAAAATCCTTTTCCCTCGTAGTCATCGATAAGGGAAGGACGTGTAGAATATTGCTCGCTTGAGTAGAACAATCTATTCCTTTTCGATGTCATAAATATGCAACTCGATTCAAGTAAACTTATTCACACTTTTCAGATTCCAAGAGCGCATTTGTCTTATTCCTAAAGCTCGTTTAAAGTAAATGTATCAGTCGTGAGAGACAGGCCAATCACAGCTCTCAAAATGAGAAACTCTCTAAATAAAGTAAATCGTTAACTCTAGAAAATCAGAAAAAGGATCTGGATCTTATAATATCCTTTTCTTTCAACGTGAATGATGTTTGTCTTTCCGTTCAGGAGGATCACAAGGGAAATCGGAATCCGCACAGAAATATGAAAGAGAAGAAAAGAAAAAACAAATAAATTCTACAAACCGAATTAGCTTTCCATTTCAGTTTATTTCAATAGCTTAAATAATTGCATTGCTTTCAGAAAAAGCTCCAATTTTCGATCAAAAAGTACATAAAGTATATAAAGTCTCTCTCTATCTTTTTCATTCCCTTTCTCTCTTTTTCATTCCCTTTCTCTCTTTTTCTCTTTCCCTCTCTTTTGAGAGAGATCTCAACGTATTTATTATTTTTTTTTTTGTCTCCAAGACCGCAACAAACTGAGTAGGGATGCGGTTTATTTGAACCAAAATGATTTTCCTACCCCAGGAATCCCCCGTTTACATTTCTAAGTAATGAAAGATCTTAAAATGTTGACAAGACTCAACAGGAAAATGACAGTTTATGTTTTATAAAAGCTTTAGTATGGCAAGGGAAAGGACTTTGATACCGTTGAAATCGGACTTATTAGCATCTCCCAGCAACGTAAGCCACTTACACAAACCGCAATAATAAATAACGCGACAGCAACGAAGGAAATTTACGGAAAAATTAAAGCAGCCGAGTTGCGAGTTATAACTCGCAACTAAAGAACCTACCGCATCTAGGAAAAATACCATCTTTGGGGGGATACTTGCTTTGAGGGATTACTTTACTCATTCCCGTGAGAAATATGACTTTCTTTTTTCGTTGTCGGTCGGTGAAGTTTGATTCCCACTCTGGGCACAGCTACGGAACTTTTTTTTGTCTCTTTTTTCTTTGCCCTTAATTAAATGTACTGCATGATATGGGACTACTTTGAACATTATTTTGAATTCTTAACAGAGAAAGTTGAGAAATCGTAAGCAGAAAAAAAATATAATCTCAGTATTATTTAAACGGATTATTCAGCATTCATTTGATATGCACTTTCAACTCTTTTTTTCACCAAAAAAAAAGTTATTAAGAGCAGCCGTCATGAAAACGGAAGGTCGGAGGTTCAAGTCCACTCTTCAAGTGCCTCTGGTGTATTCTTTTACTGAACATCTTCCCGGTTCCCTCTTTATGATCCACATACCGATAACCCCAACTGAGAGAATTACACCCCCCTGCCTTAAAGCAGTTTTAGGTTTGTTGGGAAAATTAAAAAAAAGTTATGTTTTGTTTTCCACTGAGGGGCTAATTTGGACACTTTTTTTTATAATTGAATACTGCGTCCCCATTAAAAATATGAAGCAAAACAATATTGTTTTGTCTCAGCAATGTTTGGTCTCCTTAAAGAGGGTAAAAGCTCATTTTGGTCGTCAAGAAAGTGATCGTTGGTCAGGAATAGGGGTGGTGTTACAATAGAGGGTGCTTATACATTAGAGTAGTCGAAAATCAAAAATTTTGGATTTTCAAAATGCCTGATAGCGCAATCGTTGTGGTTTATCATTTGAAATTTTTTTTCCTTTTCGAAATCTTTTTCAAACGGCGTCCAGAGGGTCAAAGTTTTGGAAAACTTCATAAGGGATGAAAATTCGACTTTTAGACTTTTTTGAAAAAAGTAAGGTTTCCTAACGGATTTTTAGCGTAGACTTCGAAAATAAAGTCGGTTTGCGTATAGCTATTTCTGTTCCCGAGCTATTGTAAAAAATACGATAAAAATATTGAAATTTTCAGAGTTTTGACATTTTTATGGCGAACTTGGCCCGTATTTCAAGAACAGAAAAAGCTAAACGCAAACAGATTTCGTTTTCAAAATCTAGGTTGAAAATCCGATAGAAAACTGTACTTTTTTTCATAAAAATCCAAAAGTCAAATTTTCATCCCTTATGGGATTTTCCAAAACACTTGCCCTCTTGCGCCCCACCGAGACGCAGTTTAAAAAAAATTTCGAAAAGGAAAACATTTTTACAAATGATAAGCCACAGCGATTGCGCTATCAGGCAATTTGAAATTCCAAAATTTTTGATTATCGACCCCCCCCCTACTGTACATGATTCTTATGGGGAAAAAAATCCGTTTCTTAAAAAATCGGTCTTTTCAAGAGGTGGTGTTGGAATAGAGGTGGTCTCTTACAGAGGTACATCAGTGTTTAATATTTTGGGAAGCCAGGGGTTTTACGGATGGGGGTCAGGGGTTTCATGACAGTGATTTTATTTGCCGGTTAACTTCATATGGGGGATTTTGTGATGCATTTATGATGTAATAATGTTTATATTTTGTGATGCATCATTATTTGGGATATCGAAAAACGTTGCTCAAAACCCCAATGAATGATTTGGTTTTTGTCCGGAATTATACTTTACTATATTTTTATTTTCCGTTAATGAAGCAGCATACACATTTTCAGACATAACAATATAATTAACTCAGGAGCAACGATGTAATATCTTCTTTTAGCGGAAAAATTATTTTTCTCAAAAATTTTATAGAGAACGTCCTTTTATGAGGTGTCGAATAAATGGAAAAAGCAAAACTTGGTTGTAATTTTATAGAAAGTTCATAAAAAATTTCCATTCAGCAATATTTGTTGGTTTTGAGTAGGCTTTTCCAAGAATTATAATTTAATTTTTTTTTCTTTTTTTCCACAGCTCGAATTTGAAAGAGATCGATTTCAGGGTAAAAAAAACAAAACATAACAAAGTTAAAAGAAACTAATTTTTCATAATTTTTCATCTAACTACAGATACGAAAAGGGGGATTTTAATTAAAAATTTAATTTTTAACTCCCTTGTTTTCCGATATTTTCTTAATTAAACATTACAATTCAGTTATCCTTTGACTTTGTTTAAGGATGGTCTAAAAACAAATCGTGCCTCGCTTAATTTTCTCTGCCCTCAGGAGCATTGTTTCATTGAAATCTTGGAAGAAGCAAAGGCATAAGTTCAAACACTGATTATCAACGTTTAAGTTAGGGAACCTTATAAAAGTTTTAAATAATTCATTTTCTTTTAAACCGATTCAAAGACCAGTTCTATATGAATGGATTATCGTAAGGAGGTTGATAGTCGTATCTTTGACGTGAGAGGAAAGCTCATTTATGTCTTCAAATCCAATTAACCCCCTTGTTTACGAACATAAAGTTGAGACCCTAATATTTTTAGACAAGGACTGAGGGATTGCTCAAATAACTACGAAATGTAAACTTAAAGATGATTGACAGTGGGGAAAATCCCAGCTCTAAATTAGGCTTGTGACAGCATCTCAGCTTAAACACGAGTGATATTTTCTTCTTTCAGTAAAAATTTAACACATTCGAATCTTTTTATCTGGAACCTCCTGAAGGCTGAAAACTGGTTAGGGTAAACACAGGAAAAAGGGTGTTATCAAATTGAGTTATTAAAAACTTAAACTTCGTTATAAAATTTTATAACAAAAATTATTTTCAGTTTTTTTTAAAATTTTTTTTTTCTTCTAACGCTTCTCAAATTTTCCGATTTCTGTTTTTCTTTATTTTTGAGCCTTGCCAAATTAAAAATCCAAGAAATAAACCGAAAACTCGAAAAATCTGGAAAATATAAGTCAAAATAGTTGGTAACTAAAGAACCATATTGCCGCTTATAAAAATCAGTTGAAAAGTGGTGTAGTGGATAAAGGCGACTGGTAAGATGACCACAAGGCTCGCGTTCTATTCCAAGAAATTGTAATTTTTTTTCGATACATTTTTAGGCCCGATTTGACCTCCAATAAAAATTAACAAAAATGTTCGGAGAAAAAAAAAAAAAAAAAAAAACCTGCTTGCTGCGAACTGGTACTCTAATATGTACTTTTTTCGTTATTTTCATGCTCATGGCGAATTTCCACGTAGTAAAAACATTTTCGCGGAAATGTTTTTCGTTTCAAGCGCGGAGCTGATTTACCTATCTCTTAAAAAAAGGTTTAAATAAAAAAAAAAAAAAAAAAAAAATGATAATAATAATAAAAATTGAAATCGTGTTTTTGTATTTAATATTTTTTCATTTTATTTTATCCTAACGAACTTTTAACAGATTTTCATTCAACTTCTTTTTAACTCTATATTTTCCTTCAGATTTCCTAGAATCTCTTTTGAAAAAAAAAAAAAAAATCTACTTCCATTAACGGAAAACTTCATGAAAAGATGAAACGATTGTTTTCGTTCGGAATGAAAAGCACAAATGCGATTTCGGAAAAAAAACGTGACCGTAATTAATTACTTTAGATCTTCAAAAAAAAAAAAAAGTTTCGATTTTTTCCCGATTTTAAAAAAGCAGCCTAGCGCTCGCTATTCTCAAATGAAATCAACGAAACATCTTAACGAGCTACCTTTTATTTCTGAACTTTTCCACCCGAACTAAAGAGTTTAAATATTTTAATCTAGTTGGGAAATATATTCTCTCTTCCTGAGGATCGTTAACTAAAAGTTTTACCAAACGCAAGCATTTCTTGATAACCAGGGATGCAGACAGGATATATTAAAAACGGCTTGATTATCACTTTCGCCGGGAAGAAAAGTCCTTACAAAATTCAAGCTATTTACGGAATGTTTCATTTTGTTCAAATGGGAGGGATGAGAAAAAAAAAAAAAACTCATTTATAAATAGATTTTTTTTCTGTTAGCTCTGCTAAAATAAAAAAGGGGTTATTTTTTCTTTCAGCCGCACCGAAAAAAGATGAGACAAAGCTTCGCGACATTTGGGGCAGCAAGTTGAAAAATTCATTTCATATTTTCCTTTTTCTTTTCAAGTTTTGATACTGCATGGAATAATAAAAAATGTTTACCGAAAGTTGAAAAAAGATATTAAATCAGCGTTTGAGAACATGGATGGAGTTTTATAGATTTTTACGGTTCAAAAATCGTTATTTTGGATATTACCATTTACCGGTATTTCTTGTGATCCCATAGTGATTGTTGTATCAAGTTTCCAATATCGAGGAATGCTCCTTAGCTACGCAACAAAAAACGATGGAAAACATGATACTACGATTTTCTTTTCAGCCGAGATCAAATGTTGTTCATTTATTATCTTATCCTATTTGTGGATTGTATATAAAAACCTTCATAGTAGTAGGGGCAAGAAGGCCGGGACAGAAAAAAAAGGCGATGCTGAAAAATCGATATATGAAGTCGAAATTTCACGCTAAAATATGCTGCAACTGTCTCTTTTTTTTGGGCACCTTTTTGCATTGAAGATGCTGCTCAACATGCTGTGTAATAACACTCACCAACGTCCAAGCAGTGCATGATCAAAGAAATCGTAGCAAAAGGGATGCAAAATTTTTTATTGAAAGCACTGACTGGGAGCAACAAAGAAAGGAAATCTGGTTTTAGTGTTGGTGATGGTGTTAGTAAATATAATGGTTTGCCAAGTAGAATTAAATCTTGTATTTTCGCCAAATTTAAAGAAAATTTTACGCGTCTTTGTCTTTTTAATGCGAAAAAAACTTTTTTGATTCATTGTTAAAAGAGTAATAGCTTGCTAAATAAACGTTAAAAAAAAACACATTGCTAACATGTTATTGAACACGCTGCAGCATAGTACCATGTTGCCGAACATTTGCAGCATACAAACATGTTGCCTAACATGTTGCAGCATACAAACATGTTGCCGAACATGTTACAGCATAGTAACATGTTGACGAACATGTTGCAGAATAAAAACATGTTGCCGAACATGTTGCAGCATAGAAATATATTGACGAACATGTTAAAGCATAAACACATGTTGCCGAACATGTTCCAGTATAGAAGCATGTTACTAAACATGTTGCCGAACATGTTGCAGCAAGGAAACATGTCACTGAACATGTTACAGCATATAAACATGTCACTGAACATGTTACAGCATATAAACATGTCGCTGAACATTTGCAGCATAAATACATGTTGCTGAACATGTTGCGCAACATTTACAAATTTTTATTTCTCATTTTTCAGTGTTGCGCATAATGTTTTTACGCTTCAACACGTTGAGCAACATGCTGGTAGCATCTTTCTAACGCTGAAACAAGTTGGCAACATGTTTTAGCGTGAAATTTCGACCTCAGAGACAACAAAATGGCTGCCTGTTTTTTTTTTCTTCTTTTGAGCACCTTTTTTATTGCGCCCCTCAGGACCTGTGCCCTGGTTCATTTGCACCGCCTGCACCACCAATTGTTACGCCACTGTGAAATACCAGCGCTATTCGAGACCAGATCTTTCGGTCTCATATCGCAAGAGTCTCAGTCTTGTTACTCTTTTCCGGTTTCGTCTCGAAAAGGGCTGGTCTCGAATAGCCGTAAACACCATAATTTGGTTAAGACGAGGTGAGAACAACAGAGACAACAACCGTCGCCACGATAACCGCATAGCGTAGCATCAATCTCCGATGCATAATTGTATCGGTGATATCTATTTCAAACTCGAACCCCCAAGAATTTTCCTCAGAATAACTAGTTTTCTTTTATTTCTTGGAATCGTTCTCTTTGAATGAATCGCTAAGATCATTAGATCCGTAACGTCGGCTTTCAGCCACAAGCATTCCTTTCTCTTCAATAATCGAATTTCTTCGAATTCCTCAATGCTACAAATTTTATACAAAATGCTTTTTGAACTATTAACTGAAAGGAGCTTACAACTTTTCTTCTCGGAACAAAGACTTGCAAATACCACGTTTACAATTAATTTCACATTTACTCAACTTCCGGTACACGTATGAATGCGGAAAAAAGGAAAAGGATCGATTTGAAAACACGAAAATTTCTCCAAAAATTTTAAAGTGGCATAATTCTAAGAACCCGTTAAAAGAATCCCTGCGGAGTTCACACTTGAATTGACATATTTTCCTGCTTTTGTGCCTCTTATTGTCATATATTTCAAATTTCTTTCACGCGAGAGACATCTTCGCTCAACGTATATATGTTACAACAATATGACGAAGGGTAGCGTGTTTTTGACACTTTCCTCCGTATTCACCAAACATTGAAAAGTAGGAGTCACAAAAGTTTACCTCCTATTAAATTCTCCACGAGTTCAAGTTTATAACTTGAAAGACAATCGTTCAAAAGTTACTCTCGAATGCTTTAAAACAAAAGCCCTTTCCCTGCTAAATCATTAACCAGATTGCTTGATAATAGTTACCTAGTTTCCCTTAATGGTCCAAGAATAGACCTGAAATTTTAATAACTTCGTTTAGTTAAAGTCAGCTGTCACCGTCTGTCGTCACCATTAATAGCTTCATGTTCTGTGAAAAACATCTTACCTCGAGCAAAGTCAAGGTGTATAGAAGCGAGCAAATTCAAGAGCGGAACTGCAGAAAACACGGAGACGCTCTCGGTTAACTTTGACACCTCCGAATAATCCTCGAGGGTGGGTCTTGTTTTGACACGTTTTCGGCAACAAATTTTTTTTAGTTAAGACGTTTGAGGGTGATTTGGAAAGAGAGTAACTTTTCGCCCTTCCTATGCTCATTTGGGGAGGACACGATTGGGAGGACGAATTGTTTACCAAATGTTACGAGGGTAAGGGGAGGTTCAAATCAATCCTACGTAAGAAT
Organism: Liposcelis bostrychophila; assembly: GCA_037577465.1. Taxonomy (NCBI): domain Eukaryota; kingdom Metazoa; phylum Arthropoda; class Insecta; order Psocodea; family Liposcelididae; genus Liposcelis; species Liposcelis bostrychophila. The sequence goes on from CM075209.1 coordinate 9,483,809, forward strand.
TTACATTTTGGTTTTTTACTTAAAAATCAGCTTACTCAATTTTAAGCCAAAAAACTCTCGAATCCATTGTTTCCGAAAATTTTTAAATAGGATTCCATAGAAATTATCTTACCTTGAGAGACAGCAAACGGTCTACAGCATCCTACTAACTCCTACAGTTGCATCTAATCTCCTTGTAATTTTTGGGGTTCGACTTCTCAATTCCGGAATGATCCTACATTATATGCGCTCTCGGATTCATCATTTGGAACAAAACCCCATGAGCTCGACCCCAATCGCCGATTGCAAGGTCCTGAAACATAAACCACGTGAAGTTGTTATTATAATTACTTTTTGTGTACCACGTGAGCTTAGAGTTCGATATATCGCAAATCTCGAACGTTTGTCGCACCCAGCAGGGTTGCCAGATCAAAAATTACGAAAGTAGTACGCCTCAACTTCCGAAAGAGGTACGCCAATAAGCTAAACATAAAGGCCTTTTTTTCAATAGTGGTACAAGTACAGGGTGTCCAAAAAGTAATTGGCTACCATTTGAAAAAACTTAGAAAAAATTGAGTTCGGAAAAACGTGATAAAAATTTTCCCGTGCAAAAATCGGGAAAGCGGAAAATTTTGGGCCTAATTTTTTTTCTTTTCAGTTTTAAATTCTTCAAGTACAACGGTACTTTCTTCCCTTCTCAATTTTCCTAATCGTATAAATGATACGTTATTTACATTTGCATCACTTTTTCCTACGAGGAAAACCAATTTAGCTAATTTACATGCGACTTTCCTTTTCAAATATAAATGATTTCAATCTCCTAGAAATTCGCAATTGGAGCTAAATTAAAAGGTTACTCACTCAAAGCCATTTTTCGGAAAATCTCAAATCCGATCGCAAGTTTTCCACGAATACAGTTCAATTTGTATTATTAAATTAGCCTGTTTAAAATGTTTTGAATCACCTAATGAAGATTAGTAGGGGGTTCTATTCTTCCTTCGCGCCAGATTAGTTTCGCTCAAACGTCCACCCGTGTTGCAAGGCTTCTCCATCTCTCTCTCTCACGATTTTCTCTCGCTGACATTTTTAATTCCCTCTCGCAAAATGAAAACGTTTCGTTTATCATTTTCCGCTATTTCCGGGAAAACTTCAAAATGTCAAATTTTATAATCTTATATAATGTGCAACTCGATCCGCATTCAAAGATTTTATAATTACAAAGTAAAAACGTAACAAAAGTTGAAAATCCCCGACCCCATAGAAAACAACTGACGTTTTCAAACGATTAGAAAAGAAAGGAGGCTCTCAAAAGATTTTATTTTAATTTTGCTCTGGCGAAACTTTTTACCGTTCACAACTTTCCCCCGTGTTTATTTCCAGTTTGTCACCGCTTCCGCTTTTGCAAATTTTCCCTTCCTCCCCCTCTCTCGTTTTTAAACACGAGAAAACATTAGGTTTGATTATCATTTTTGACAAAGTGAGGAAGAACGTTTGAATTAATCACTTTTTAAAAACAAGGCCTGACAGATTTTATAAAGCCTATATAAAAAACGATTTATCACTATGAAATTTCCGCGTGCGGAGACGCGGAAAAAGTTAAAAATCATATTTTCATCTTGTTAAAAACTTTTTTTTTTTATGATAAGCTTTTTAAGAAATTTTCTGGATCGCGGAACTAGAAGGAGCTTACGTAATATTTTTATAAACGGTTTCCGTTACATCGACGTGGGATTAATGAAAAAAGGAATTTTTTGCTTTATCGACCGCAGGGAGAATAAAGCATTGTTTTTAGCACAAATTTCAGATTTTCAGTTTTTGATATTTTTACACGTTTTGAAGTCCCCTGATGCCGAAAAAAGCAAAATTTGGATGGTGGCCGTGTGTGTGTATGTGTGTATGTGTGTATGTGTGTATGTGTGTATGTGTGTATGTGTGTATGAATGTATGAATATATGTGGAAAAAAAAGTGTCTGTCGGAGGAAAAGCAGAAAAACGAAAGAACGGATCTCGATGATTTTTGGTGGTTAGCAACTTCTAATGAAATGTAGGTGCTGATTAGTTTTTGAGCCAAATCGGTCCAGCGATTCGGAAGCAGTGAGTGAAAATGTTCAATTTTCAACGATTTCAAGATCTTTTTTGACTATACATCGCGAACGCAGCCACCGATTGAGTCAGATTTTCGTACCGCAGTAGATATTCATCCAAATACGCTACCATTGAAATTTGGTTAAATTCTGTTGAGTGGTTCAGAAACGGTGAGCAGGGCTAAAAGTATGGGTATAGGCCTAAAAACCGATATCTCCAACTTTTGAAACGTCACGATATGACGTCATCGATTACGTCAACAAAGCGATTTGGATGCTGATTGGCGGGTTCCTCGTGGGAGCTAACGAAAAAATAACCGTATTTTTGAAAATATTTTCGGGGTAGAGGATTCCGAATCTGAAATAATTTTTCCTAAATTCGAACTCTTTATGCCCGTACTGCGGCTTTGGTGGACCTCTGATCAAAAATCTAACTGTATTTTTGAGAATATTTTCGGGGTAGAGGATTCCGAATATGAAATAATATTTCCAAAATTCGAATCCCTTATGCCCGTACTGCGGCTTTGGTGGACCTCTGATCAAAAATCTAACCGAATTTTTGAGAATATTTTCGGGGTAGAGGATTCCGAATATGAAATAATATTTCCAAAATTCGAATCCCTTATGCCCGTACTGCGGCTTTGGTGGACCTCTGATCAAAAATTTAACCGAATTTTTGAGAATATTTTCGGGGTAGAGGATTCCGAATCGGAAATAATTTTTCCGAAATTCGAATCCCTTATGCCCGTACTGCGGCTTTGGTGGAACTCTGATCGAAAAACTAACCATATTTTTGAGAATTATTTAAATAGTCGATAAAGCACTTTGATCGGTTCACCGATCTCATTTTTTTAATTCGGGATTTGCGAGTTCCTCGAAATTCAAAACGATACCGCAGAGAGAAAGAAATGGATTTTTTTTTTTTTTTCCTGGTTTTCAAAAATTTTTATCGCGCCAACTTCGATTGCATTCTCCGCACGAAGCTCACACTCATTCATCCCCCTATCATATGGTTACGAACTTTCAATATTCGATGTTTACTTTTCCTTCGTGCCAAAGACCGACCACTTGCGCATGATAGATTCCGAATATCAATTTTTTTTCGAAAAATAATAAAAACGTGAGCGGAATTTTGACGAAGTCGAAAGGGAATTTTCTTCAAAGACGATAATAATGCCTCTTTATATTCATTATTATAAAAGCAAACACGGAAGATTGCAGCTAAAGTGAGGATAGACACCATCCAGCTCTTTTTTTTGAACTTAGCTTTCCCAGTTCTAGTACTTGTCGCGGGAACAGCCAGTTAAAATCAGAGCGTTATTGTTTTAATAAAGGAGATTATTTGTCGTTGTATCGCGTTCTTTCTAGTACGGATTTTTCTGATGTTTCTCGATGCCTAAATGTTGATAATAGCGTCGATCTTTTTTATCGGCACATGTATAGGGCTTTAGATGGAACTATTCCTAAGAGTAATGTTATAAAAGATCCTAAATATCCGCCTTGGTACAGCTCAAAACTTATAAAACTTATTAGATTGAAAGATAATTACCGACGTCGATGCAAGAAAAATCCCCTCTCTGTTTACTTGCAGGATAAATTCAAGTCCTATCGCAGCACTGTAAAAAAAGAAATTAAGCTATCCCGTCAGGCCAATGCTCGCATCGCTGAATTATCTCTTAAAAATGACCCCAAAAAATTCTGGTCATTTTCAAAAATCAACAACAATGCTAGTCCAAACTCCTACATTTTTAATGATGTCTCATACGACCGTCCTATCGATATCGCAAATCAATTTGCCTCCTTTTTTGAAAGCGTGTTTCTTGGAAACGCTAATAACGCACAGCCTGCAGATGACTTCATTCCCCATACACTTCTTTCTTTTAATACCGTTTCAGACGATGAACTCTTAGAGGCTGCTAACCATCTTAAAGGATCCCTGGTTTGCGGAATCGATAATTTACCTTCTTTTATTCTGAAAGGATGCATCGAAACACTGCTTGCTCCGTTAAAACATATTTTCAATCTTTGTTTTTCGACTATGCAATATCCGTCACGATGGAAGATTTCCCGCGTCATTCCTGTGTTTAAAAAAGGCGATAAGAGTCTTGGCACAAATTATAGACCAATAGCAATTTTATGTGCTATTTCCAAGCTCTTTGAGATTATCATTTACAACCGTATCTACAATCTCGTTGGAAATTCCATTGTTTCGCAACAGCATGGTTTTGTTCGGAAAAGATCTACAGTATCAAATTTAGTCTGCTTTTCCGACTTTGTCAGTCACGAACTCTCCGAAAAGAAAGAGGTTCACGCGATTTATTTCGATTTCCAAAAAGCATTTGATACTGTAAATCACGAGCTCCTTATTCGCAAGTTGTCTACTAATTTTGAGCTTCCGACTTATCTTTTACGACTCTTACAGTCATATTTACAACACAGAAGTCAGTTTGTCTCGTATAAGAGCGCCAAATCATCTGCATTTTTTACTCCCAGCGGCGTTCCGCAAGGATCACATTTAGGTCCACTTTTATTTATTCTATTTATAAATGACTTACCAAGTAGAATTACTAATTCCCGCTCTTTACTCTACGCTGACGACTTAAAAATCTTTAAAACGGTCACTTCTGAGGCGGATTCAATGCAGCTGCAGGAAGATATCAATAATGTCCTGTCGTGGTCATGGGAAAATATCTTAGGTATCCATAAGGGAAAATGTCGGCTTGTAATTTTTTCCCGTAAAAGAGATCCCTCCCACGTTCAGTATTTTGTTGATGATATTGAGCTTCAGCCGCAGGAGGAAGTCTCAGACCTAGGAGTTTTTTTTGCATCCAATTTCTCGTTTCACACCCATATACTTAAAATTACTCAGTCAGCGTTGCGAATTCTCGGTTTTGTGATTAGAACTTGTTATTATTTTCGGGATATTTCTACTCTTTTCGTCTTATATAATGCGTTAGTTCGCTCAAAACTGGAATACGCTAGTATTGTTTGGCATAGATCTCAAGCCACACAATCCGGTGACTTTGAAAACATCGAAAAAGTTCAAAGGCGTTTCTTGCGTTATGCTTACTTTCGTAAACATGGTGTCTATCCGCACTGCAGTCGACATCCTGTAAGGTCAGCAGACATACTGAGAGAGTTTGGCCTTATACCGTTAGAATATCGCCGTGATGTGGCTGATTTTGTTTTTCTTTATCGTGTATTTAACAACTTAGTTGATTGCCCTTCAGTCGTTTCTTTGTTCAATTTTCGAATCCCTGTCAAAATAACAAGAAACAAACAGCTCTTTGAATCTACAACACCTTTTTCATCAACATCAGCCAAACTTTCTCAGCTATATAATAAATTCTCTGAGCCAATGAACCTGGATTTATTCATTATGTCGCTGGCTACTTTTAAATCGACTGCTATTTCTTTTTTTAAAACCTTTTATGTTTAAATTCTTTTTTTTTTTTTTTTTTTTTTTTTTTTTTTTTATATCATATTATGTTTAAATTTACTTTTCTCTCTCTTTTGTTCTTCAGCTAATACTATAATTGGTAAGCTTATTACTGTTGTATTAGCTTAAATAAATAAATAAATAAATAAAATAATAAATAAAGAGGAGAATAATGTTCCGTTTAGACTTAAGGGTTACGACTCATTAGACTCAAAGCTTACCAGAGCAATTATTTATTTACTTAACTCATTTAATCAGCGCTACAGGGTTTAGTTCAATCGTTTTAAAGCCTAAATCCGATCCCACGTAATTCAAAACAAAGCTGTGGATCTCTGTTAAATTCCAAATACAATCGAAATGATACTCAATACGATACCAGAATGTGTATTAACTCAAAAATTAATAAGTAACTAAATACGTAATTATGTGATACCTATACGTCATAACTTTCGGGTTGCAATGTTGATGCCGGCTTGAGATTGTCAAGATCAAACTTACCATTGACAAGTTTAAACCAGACCATTTATTGTTTTTTCAATTGCCAAGTTTGAACCTGACACTATCAAGTTCAAACTCAGCATTGGCAAGGTAGCAACTTAGCAATGTCAGATTCGAACCTGTCATTGGCAAGTTTAAACTTGACAATTACAGGTTCGAACCTGACAATGCCGAGCTGAAGCTTGTTAGTCTATCTCGATGCTGGCCCGCCGCGGCCGGGTAAATAAGCTTAAGCATTTTGAAAATTGCGAAGCCGATTAGGCTTCCACATGAATTTTCAAAATGGGCTTATTGTCAATAAGAAAAAATGATATACAGATTCCGATTATAGGAATAGGGAAGCCCTAAAGGTTTATCGTTCATTGTATATTGTCGCATCGTCTGTCAAGTTTCAGCTCCGCATCGTCAAGTTGGAACCTGACCGTGGCGAGATGAAACTAGGTAACCAGCCGAGTTAATATTGTCGTGTCGACTGTCAAGTTTCAACTCGGCATTGCCAGGTTCGAACCTGTCATTGTCAACTTTAAACTTGTCAATGCTAAGTTTGAATTGGCAATGTTAGGTTCAAACTTGACGGTTGACAAAACAATAAATCGTCTGGTTCAAACTTGATAATGATAAGTTTGATCTTGAGAATGACAGGTTCGAACCTAACAATGGCGAGCTAAAACTAGACAACTAGGGAAGCAATAATCGTTCATTGCGTGTCGACTGTCAGGTTTCAACTCGGCATTGTCAGGTTCAAACTTGATGGTTGACAAAACTACAAATAGTCTGGTTAAAACAAGTCAAGTATAAGTTTGATCTTGACAATCTCAGGTTCAAACTTGACAATTGATGAAGAAATAAGCAAATAACCCTTCAGATTTTCCTTTAAGGAATGACGATTCCTTTAAAAAAAAAAAATCTTATTCTAAAACTGCTTGTGTATGCACTTAATTAGTTTATAAAATTGATTGGCTACAAGTAAAAAAATAAAAAAGAAACATGTTTAAATCCCGATGTCGACTTTGTTGTCGTTGCGTTGTCGAATTTCCAATTTTAACAAAAATTTAGTTTCCATGTCGATGCCGGTACCGATCGCAACGAAAATACATACAAGCCCGATGCCGAATTGATAAAATACAGTCCCGATTCTGGCTCCGACGCCGGTTCAAAATACTTTCGACTCTGATGCAGGGAAGCCGAATCAGATTCAGACAAAAATGTCAACAGCTTTGCGACCCTAGTCATCACTCATCACATTTCCAATACCTAATCCATTTTTTTTTGGTCGATAAAAGGTTAACTTTTTGATGATCCTTACATTTGAAATGTTTATTCAGGTGAAAACCAGGAGATTCAATACATGCACGACTCCGGATTCCATATAAAATAAAAATAAAAAAAAATATAAAAGATAGGGGGCGTGGGAGAATGAACATCGCTAACAAATGCATAAAAATAACTTCTTTTTTATTTTCGCAAAATTTCGGTCAGGTGCTTCTTTAATTTTTTTTTAAGGATATAAAAAAAGGGCTAGAAAAAAATGACACAGCAGAACGCAAGGTAGCAATCGAACCGCACCGATGGACACCGGTTTGATTTCGGTCGCTGTCTAACCAACTGAGCAACTGGGATGTGCAACCTTTCCAGGCATAAAATCATTTCCTTCACTTTTTTTTTCCTTCTTCAACCTTACAAAATAAGGAATAATAACTTTAAAAGAGACAGATATATTATTAGTATTTTTTTTTAATCATAAATTTTTAACCGTCAGGAACCTTTTGACATGTATTTAAAATTCGATTTCGAAAATGGGAGATCTTTTAGGAAATCTTTAAAATTCCTAAGCTTCCAACGAACCCATACATCCTTCGATGAATGGATTTCGATTAATATATGCGATGAAGCATTAATTCCAGTTGATACAAGCCATCACCCGTCCCGTCAAATACACGAAAAAAAAAATATTGATTTAAAAATTGCAAGGAAGGTTTAAGAACTTTCGAAAAGTTATAAACACCTAAGCAAGAGGTTATTAATGAACTAGGAAACTGGAGAAACTGATACAGTAAACATCAAAAGGTATCACTTAAAGCCAAAGATTAATAGTCGTAAATTAACATCTTGGGCTTGAAAAGACCATCTCGGTTAACCTTTTTACGTATATAAAGCTAAACCCTAATTCAGCGTCCGCTTTATAAATTTTTTGATGTTGATATCTCTTCTTTAAGCTGTACGGATATTTTAGTAAAAAAAAAAAGTCTATGCACTTGAGGGCATAAGGCCGGAATATCAGTGAAAAAAATACGGCTCAATCAATTTGAATTGAATACTTTTTATTAGTAGCTTGTAAAATTTGACTAGTCGTAAGTTAACTTTTCTTGGCCACTATATTCAATTATTTTACTAGACGTCGAATCTAGTTCGTTTTTGACTGGCCACCAGTAGTAAACACTTTTTTGTGCTACTCATAAGGCGGAATAGGTCATACCAGTCCGATTAAAACCAGCCAATGGTACCTACAGACATAATGGTAGCACTTCCAGGGGTCGGAAGCTCGAAAATCTTGGCCGGTGCCGATATCGAATTTTTCCTGAAATCCGAAATCGGCATCGGCATCGGCGGTCGGCGGTCGGGAGTTAAATAAATAATATGGAATCGGCATCGGCATCGGATTCGGGTTCAGACCCCTGAGCACTACTTGATTTTGACAAATTTTGACACACTCGTTAACTAATAAAAATTACCGTTCATAATTCCATTCGCCGGATCGTCCTGTCGTATCTCCCATCGTAAATATAATTGGAGATAGTCTGTTTTGACTATTTTCCAAAATCATATGACTTTTCACGTCTTCTAATTTCGATAATTCTGATGGATGCCTTCAGCTTTTTTGGTCGAATAAAATCAATACAGAGTTTTTCCATGACGTTGCCTCTGGTTAAGCTTGCAATTTCAGTAAAATATGTATGTTTCATTAATTCAATTCATGGAATTCGTTAATTCTATTCCAAAAATTTTGCCCTTCCGTTGCATGTGATAAAAAAACATTACAAAAAAAAAAAAAAAAAAAAAAAGGTCAGGGAATAACTTTTTAAGTAGTACGTCTGACTAGCTCGATATTTTAAAAACTGAATAACCAGAATCAACTTTTGGTAAAATTCTAGTTTCATTCCCTCAATATGGCGACGATACCAAGAAGATGTATTGATCCGCAACGACATGTCGCAATGTCGTTAGCGTATGAATAAGCCATATTTTACTTTATTTTTTAATTTTTTTTCTTTTAATAAAGGTCTTATTTGTAAAAAAAATTTTCTTTTTTTTAAATTCTGTATTTTATACATGAAAACGGGGTCTAAACGCGCCGAAACCGTACGTTATGGGATTCCCGTTTCTTCCTTGGGATCCGAATTAAACTTTTTAAATTACATATTTAAATTAAATAGTAAAAATAAAAAAAAAGTACCAACTCATTTTCAAAAGAAAATTAATTAAGTAATGATAAACGTTCGAACGATGTTACTCGATTAGCCGGAGGGTGACGAATGAGAATAATTTAAAAATGGCTGACCGTCGTTAACGTCAGTCGATTCGTTGCCTTAATAATGGCAATGCGCGGTTTTTAAATTTTTTTGAATTCACGCGGGCTATTCAATTCGATTTTACGCGGGCTTTTAAATTTTGTAACAACCTCGTAACAATTTGTAAAAAACCGAATTTTCGAAAACAAAATTAATTTTAAAAAAAATCGATATAATTTTCCACCGCCCGGCTAACCGGCCGATGGTGTAAACGAACTAACTCCTTAACTCTCGTTATAACGTAACGATTTCTCCGGTCCCGATTATTACCGTGCCAGGGGGCTACGTTTTACACTTTTTCACGTGTACGTTTTTTCCAAAAAAAGATGTAAAATTTAGAATAAAATTTATACCTGTTTATACCAACATTAAGAGGCGTTCTTTAGCTTTAATTTGATACGCTGTTATAATATCTATACTTGTTCTAACACGAATAAAAACATTGAATTCCCAAAAGCTGTCGTTGTAGGAAAAGTGGGGCTACTTTGTACAATCATTTTATACCTGAATATCTTTAATAATTGAAGAGGATATGTCAAATTATTGGCTTCTGTAAACGGAAAATGTCTTAATAAAACTATTAGTACCTTTTTAGAAGCTCCATTAATGACTATCGCTATTAATAAAAAAATAATTAGTGAACGTAGTAAAAACTTAATCAAAACCTTCCATTATAAAACAAGTTTAGGCAACTAGGCTTGAACATAACACTCGAAAATAATCAAGTTTTAGAATAAGTTCAATTTTTTAAACAATTTCAAGTAATTTTTAAAAAATAAAAGTGTCAAAAGTAGCCCCCTGGGTACGGTACGTTATAAGAAGAGTCGACTTATAACAATACAGCGAGATGATTTGATTCTATCCTGAAGGTTTTTCAAATTTCTGTAATATCACTCGAAATCTATATTTATAAAGCTAAGTGTCCTCACTGACTGACTGACTGACTGACAGATCACCAGATAAAATACTTCCCGGGGTCCTAAAAATATGGCCGATGGTGGAAAATGTTCGTCTTGATAAACCATTCTACGAAAAATCCCCGAAATTTTTCGGAAAATTCTGTAACCCCAGAAAATCCGAAAAATTCAAATTCAAATCACCTAGCTTTAACTTATGGCCGAAGAAAAAAAAGGAAGAAACGTAAGGGTTTCGTTCGGTAGCGAGAAACTTTTTTTTTTCAGTGATGACCCCCCTTTTTTTTTTACTCATTCGACAAAGGAAACCCCAAAGAAATTTTCGGAATTTTCAAAATTAAAATCGGACGGTAAAAGACGGAGTTATGGGAGCTCAAAGTCGGATGCATCGTTCCGGTCGAAGAGCCGAATATATCGCGGCGCGTAGACTCATCACCTATGAACGATGAATTGGCGTGCACCGAACATGCGACCGTACGGACGAAAGCCAGCGTGCGTGGTTCTTCCTTTTTTTTTTCTTCATGCAGTCGATGTGTGTTCGATTCTCTGTTAACTTTTTTTTTTTTTTTTTTTTAATAGCTCCAGGGGGGGAGACAAGCCTTACAGTAATTTTCTTTAAAAGAAGCGGGTCAAGGTAAACCGGTTTGGTTTGGTTTGCTGACTGCTTTAGCTTATGCAAACGGGGAAAAACAGTTTTATATCATTAGCGGGAATCTTTTTTTTTTTTCTGCAATATTTTCGGTTTTAGGATATGCAAAAATGAATTATAAAATTTGATGAAGCGGGTTTTTTTTTTTTTTTTTACTTTAGAACTTAAGGTGGCAGTTCGTTTGCCTGTGAAATTAGAAGTAATTGAGGTAATAACATTTCTCTTTATTTTATTTTTTTTTTTTATTTTTGAAAAGCAGAGTTTTCGGAAGCCATATTTTTGTGAACTAAGACTTTTTGGAGGATAATCTTTTTTTTTTTTGAGACTTAATTAAACAAATGTTTCTTTTTTTATATCAAAACTTTTATATATATAAATTCAAGCAGGGGTGTAGCAACTTTTGGGCCAGGAGGTAAAACAACTGATTATAAAATCTTGATAAATTTTGCACCTTCCCCCCCCCCCCCCTCTTCATTCAGAGTGGAGACTTCAAATTTTTTAACACATAAGTATAATAATTTTCTTTTATAGGATATATTTTTTTACTTTATAGGATAGGGTGCTGTACAAGTAATTAATTAAGGAAAAAATTTACTTTTTTATTTTGTTTTCCCAAAAGCAAAATCATGTTTTTAGTTGAAAAAAAAACCGATTGTTAGTTCAGAATCGTTCATTCCAAATTAATTTAGTCTAATAAAAGCTGGATATTTTGTCCCCCCAACTTGGGGGAAGAGGGGGGGGGGTAGAAATATATTCACGGGGAGATATAGCCGATCCGGGGGGTACAATGTCCCCGTCCCCCCCTGTTACACCCCTGTGCAAGTGTCCTGACTGACAGATCCCCGGATAAAAGACTTCCAGCCCCGTTTAGTTTTAAAATGAAATCGGAATCGATCGGTTCAAAAGTTAAATGGAATTGGAATCGGAACCCTAAATTTTTTTCAGACAGTCGGGATCGGAATAGAAATTGGAATCTGGCTCAAAACGATGGTTTGGAATCGGCATAAAAAAATAATTTTGATTCAAATTGAACTAAAAAGTATTAATAAAAGCTTATTACGATTAGTTCAGTACATTTCTGATTTCTGTCGGAATCAGAATCGGAGTCGGCACCACTGAAATATTTTCTAATTGGAGTCAGAATCGGAAGCTTAAATTTTTGTTCTCGAGTGGGGAAGGGAATCGGAATCAGCATCCGCCCGAAAAATATTGAAGAATCTTGGGAATCGGTATCGGTATCAGTATCGGAATCGGAATCGGAATAGCCTTGCGAAAAATATTCGAATTTTTCCATAAGTTTCGGTAACCCGAGAAAATCTTGAAAATTCAAAAATTCAAATCACCTATCTTTAGCTTACGGCCGAAATGGAAAAAAAAGAAAAAACGTAAGGGCTTCGTTCACCAACGCGGAACTTTTATTTTTTGATTCATTGGCAGAGGAGTTCCCAAAGAAATTTTCGGTGTTATTTTTAAGCCATTTTTGATGGCAAGAGTGTGAGTCAGGGAACGGGATTTGCCATCTCCCGTCAATGAACGTTTTTTCAAGCACGATCAAAATAAATTGTTTTTTTATTGTTAAAAAACCAGAAATAATTAAATCGAGTATTAAACGAAAGCTGAAGAGTTTCTCTACAACATATATTAAAGACACATTTTTTCCCCGCAATGATCTCACCAAGGTTCATGTAAAAATAAAATGACTAAGTGTGCAAAGTAACCCCCCGATACAGTATGTCTTCTTTGCCCCAACAGAGCGAAGACACGTGATGCTATGCCTGAAATAATGTTTTTTACAAATCTTCAAATTTTTAGCTGGTACAAGCGCCCGCTGGTACAAGCTACCGAGGGGGGTCCAGGGGGCGGAGCCCCCTGGCAAGCGGCGGAGCGCGGCGCGAAGCGCCGCGCGGAGCTGCTTGTGATTTATAGAGTGAAACACTCTTTCAAAAGAGGAAATAAGATATGGTTCGGCTTTCATTCCATTGCTATGGGAAATGTTTTTGTAGAGTTAATTAATTTTACTTATTTCGCTGGGAAATCCAGAAATAAGTGGCTTTATTTGATTTAGCTTCACAGAATTTTTAAAATATGCTACCGTTAAATTTTTGAGAGCACGGTAAAAAAAAAAAAAAAAAAAAAAAAAAAAAAAAGGATAAAAATTTTTCTTTCAAATGGACCCATGACGGACTAGGCCTATGGTTTTAAAGTAGAAAAAGAACTTTATTGATGAACATTACGATGTCCTTAGTTTGGCAATTTTCGAATTCCAAATCGCTTACCCCCAAAAATGGTTCTCATTGGTATCCTGATAAACCCGAATTTTTTTTTAAATTTTTTACTCGAAGGGAAAGCGTGGCGACTTGAGCTTAAAGTTCCAAAAATTGAAAAAAAAAGAAATCGACAATTTTTTTTTTTTTTCGAGAAAAAATGTGGTTCTTTTATCGAGATCACGAATCTGAAGTTAGTATCTCATCCCGTTTTTGAGCTAAAAGTCAAAACATGGCAAAAAAACGTGGTAAAGCGACAAAACATACTAAGTCCTCATCTTCACTCTCGTTTTGGTCTCTAGCTCAGAAAGTCTTGAACAAGTTTTGTCTTGCAACAACACCGGAATTTTTTATAACGAAACAAAATTGCTTCATGACAACGGAGCGGTTACGTAATGTACTTGAATGCTTGGGGGCGCAATTTCACGCCAAACATGTTCGGCGAACATGTTCGGCAAACATGTTCGGCAAACATGTTGGACAAACATTTTCACCAAACATTTTCCCCAACATGCAGGGGAAGCTCCACATAAGCAGAGACGCTTTTTTAAGCATGTTTGGTGAAAATGTTTGTGTTTGACAAAAGTGCCGAACATGTTCGTCGAACATTTCGGACAAACATTTTCACCGAACATGCTTAAAAAAGCGTCACAGCTTATGTGGATCTTCCCCTGCATGTTGGGGACAATGTTAGGTGAAAATGTATGTCCAACATGTTTGCCGAACATGTTCGCCACTTTTTATCAAACACGAACATGTTTGCCAAACATGTTCGCGGAACATGTTTGGCGTGAAATTGCGCCCATAAATAAATAAAAATAACTTAATAATTTTTTTCTCAAAAAAAAAAAAAAAAATTGTTTGTTTGTTTGCATACCGATACTGCAATCCCTTAAACAAAAATTTCCTATGTTTAGCTTACGGAGAGTTAAAAAAAAAAGACACTGAAAAGCGTCGTTCTGGATGTTGTCCCTTTTTAAATTGATAATCCAGTTCTAAACGTCTGAAAAACTGCCTCCGGGGGCATTGTAGCACTTGAGGAGCAATGACAAGTGAAAATGTTTAAAGTGAAATGTTTTCCATGAAAATACTTGCCATGCGAAGCACGGACGAACCTTTTAAACTAAATCGAGGAACTCAGATTTGAAAAGGGAAAGAAAAAACTCTTCAAGAAATAAAAATTTTCCATTTCGTTCTTTTTTTTTTTCTTGTGCTCTTAAGAAATTTTTATGAACTTTTCGTGAAAAGCTTTGGTTATAAGGAGAAGAAAAAAAAAAAAAAGAACATTAAAAATTTTCCAGATACGGTTCGACGCCTTTTTAAGTGAGAATTTCATCACTTTTAATTTTATTGAAATCTAGATTTAATTATAACTTTAACTGCTTTTTTCTTTTTTAATTGTACCGATTTTTTTCGATATAATATAATTTAATTTAATTTCGTTATTTTTTCCTCTTTGTATTTCCGTCGTTTATCTCATTTAATTTTTTTATTTTTTTTTTTATTTTCAGATTCCGTCTTTATGAAGACTATGGCAGTTGCGAAAATATCCACAAGGAAACATGAATACAAAAGCGCGAGAATTCGGGAATAAAGGGAAAAGGAAAACTTCAACAAGATCTCAAAAACATCTGAGCCACAACGAAAAGATGGACGAGAAGGCCAGGCAAAGTTCAATCCCTGACATCAATTTGACAGCGGATCCAACGATGGAATTCGTTCATAAAAACGATTCGACTGACGATTTAGGAAGAAACGAAGATTTAGCTCAAATAGAAATCGGGACCCTGGGAGTCATTTTAATCGTTACAATTTTGGGTAACGGGTTAGTTTTGTTGGCGTTATACGCTAAAAAATGTAAAGCCGGTAAAAAGACATTGTCCCGTATGTATTTTTATATTTTTCATCTTTGCGTCGCCGATCTCATCACAGCTTTCCTCAATGTTCTCCCGCAGTTATTTTGGGATATCACCTACAGGTAAGAAAGAAGAATATAATAACGATTAATCTTAAGGAGAGAAAATAGGTTTTTTTTTCCTGCAAAAGATGACGGAGACGAAAATAAAAAAACTCAAACACGTTTTTCCTTTTTGCCCTTTTACCTTATGTACTAGTCCCATGACTTTGATAAATGACGAAGATGGAGCTGCTTTTATTCCGAAAATGGAGAAAGTTTAAAATAAAAAAAAAAAAATGAAAAATTTGAGGAACATCCATTATTTTAACTGGGAACATAATTCTCGGAAGCTAAGTTTAAATACTTCATTCATTACTTTAAGCAAAACGATGTAAAAGGTTAAAAGTTACGAGGGAATGCCACTAGGGGGTTCTCCCGTTTCTTGCCATTAATAAAAAAAATAAGCTTTTGAATATTAAGGATCGCTCCTGAGTAGGTGACCGTTTGACCTTACTTCAGCTTTCAGCTAACCGTTAATATTAAATGTTTCTCTACATTTTTGAATAAACGAAAACATTTGCGAAAGGATTATTTGAGTTGCAATCGGGAGAAAAGATGTTAAGAGCATTCCAGGAATATCTAGGAATATTTGAATATTGGAAACATCGTAGGAACTAGAGATTCTGCCCAGGATTTCCGGGATCCCGAGAGGATTTCGAATCCCGATTCTTTAAATTCCAAATTTTCGGGATTTCCAGTCGTCTTTTTAATTCCCTAGAAAAATTAGATCCAGGAAATTACCTGGGATTCCGGCGAATTTTAATTTCCCGAATCCCTGGAAATTATTTTTCCTCAAAAACTGGAAATCCCGAATCCCGGATTCATAAATTTTCCGGGAAATTAGAATCCCAAGTAGGAACGTAAAAAAAAAAAAATAAATAAAATAAAAACAATTGACTGAGATGGAAAAATCCGGATGAAATTCTGGGGAAGGGGAAGCAGTTAATATGGCCCTAATGAATGAATATCGAATCACAGACTGAAAAAAGCAAAAATATCAGAAACCCCGGTGATACCTTGATCAGCTAGGACGTGTCTTCTGTTTTATACTTCATATTTCGTCTGCTTAAAGAAATTTTTTTTTTTTTTTTTTTTTTTTTTTTTGGATTTTATATTTTTGCTGATAAAAATAGGAGTCCTACTATTTTTTTTTTACATCCATGATGGTGGCAGGGATGGGATTTTCACCATTAGAGAAATTTAGGAAATTTGTAAATCTGGGATTCGGGATTTCCCGCTCCTGAGAATAAAGAGTTTCCTGGGATTCGGGGAAATCTGTGATTCCGGGATTCGGAATTTCTCGTTTTTGAAAAAAAAAATAGGTTCCCGGGATTCGGGAAATTAAAATTCGCCGGGATTCCTGGTTAATACTCGGGAATTTTCCCGTAGTTTTTTTTTGTTCCAGGAAAAATTCTCGAGAATTCCTGGGATCCCGGCGAATTTTAATTTCCGAATCCCTCGAATTTGTTTTTTCTCAAAAACTGGAAATCACGAATCCCGGATACGGGATTCAAAAACGACGGGGAAAATCTGGATAAATTTGAATCCTGGGCGTCGGGATTGAATTTTCTCGGTATCCTGGAAATTCCAGGGCAGAATCTCTAGGTGGAATCCGAACCCTGGTGCCTTAAACCAGTCTCAATATTTTTGCTTATTTCAGCTAATTTAGGCTGATATTCGATACCGGTATTCATTCATTAAGTCCATATCGCAATAGACAACTTGTGCTGAACATATTTTTTTAAATAAACCTAGCATATAAAAATAGTAAATGCGATTTTTGCTGTCATGCGATGTTTAATTACCGAATAAAAAAGAATAAAAATTTTGGCTGTTTGAATTGGCGCCGAAACGACCGTGACGTCACAGTTCACGATTTAGGTATGCTCCTAGGTGAGCTATCGGCGGCATGCCCATCGGAGCAAGAAGAGTTGTCGTACGAACAAATCCGTGTTAACCTTTGAGGACGAGCAGGTGCACTCGTGGTTTCGTTTTTTAAATAACCGCGCGCTTAAAAGTGAACAATGACGTCACACCAATGAGAAACGTTTTGGAGTGGGGTCACGTGACAAAAAGTTTTTACGACTTTATAATTTTTTTTTCTTAATTTCTAAGAAAATTCCTACAGTAAAAATTGCCATTAGATGACCAGAAAACTTTGAACTTTTATAATTCACCATAATTAGCAATCATGTCTGTTGTCTATTAATAAGAAAGCGGCCTCCAATAAAATCGGCGTCAGTCGGTGCGGCTCGATTCCCACCCTGATTACGACTGTGTAATTTTTTCTTTGTCTTTTCATTCTTAATAACAAAAAGGGATAGAATTCTTTTAGCAAAAGCATATTTGGAAAAAAACATCAATTATTTTTGTTTTCCAACAAAAGCGCACACACCTTTTCGCTAATTGGGGCTGAATTTCACACAGGAAAAATTATAAAACACTCCTGTAAAAATTAAAAAAAATATTTAAAAAAAATGAGATCGGTGAACCGATCAAAGTGCTTTATCGACGAATTATGAAATGTATATTATAAATAATATACATAACGGTTAGATTTTTGATCAGAGGTCCACCAAAGCCACTGTACGGGCATACGGAATCTGAATTTTGGAAATATAATTTTAAATTCGGAATCCTCTACCCCGAAAATATTCTCAAAAATACGGTTAGATTTTTGATCAGAGGTCCACCAAAGCCGCAATACTGGCATAAGGGATTCGAATTTCGGAAAAATTATTTCAGATTCGGAATCCTCTACCCCGAAAATATTCTCAAAAATTCGGTTAGATTTTTGATCAGAGGTCCACCAAAGCCGCAATACTGGCATAAGGGATTCGAATTTCGGAAAAATTATTTCAGATTCGGAATCCTCTACCCCGAAAATATTTTCAAAAATTCGGTTAGATTTTTGATCAGAGGTCCACCAAAGCCGCAATACTGGCATAAGGGATTCGAATTTCGGAAAAATTATTTCAGATTCGGAATCCTCTACCCCGAAAATATTCTCAAAAATACGGTTAGATTTTTGATCAGAGGTCCACCAAAGCCGCAGTACGGGCATAAGGGATTCGAATTTCGGAAAAATTATTTCAGATTCGGAATCCTCTACCCCGAAAATATTCTCAAAAATTCGGTTAGATTTTTGATCAGAGGTCCACCAAAGCCGCAATACTGGCATAAGGGATTCGAATTTCGGAAAAATTATTTCAGATTCGGAATCCTCTACCCCGAAAATATTCTCAAAAATGCGGTTAGATTTTTGATCAGAGGTCCACCAAAGCCGCAATACTGGCATAAGGGATTCGAATTTTGGAAAAATTATTTCAGATTCGGAATCCTCTACCCCGAAAATATTCTCAAAAATTCGGTTAGATTTTTGATCAGAGGTCCACCAAGCCGCAATACTGGCATAAGGGATTCGAATTTCGGAAAAATTATTTCAGATTCGGAATCCTCTACCCCGAAAATATTTTCAAAAATACGGTTAGTTTTTTGTTAGCTCCCACGAAAAACCCGCCAATCAGCATCCAAATCGCTTTGTTGACGTAATCGATGACGTCATATCGTGACGTTTCAAAAGTCGACATATCGGTTTTTAGGCCTATACCCATACTTTTAGCCCTGCTCACCGTTTCTGAACCACTCAACAGAATTTAACCAAATTTCAATGGTAGCGTATCTGGATGAATATCTACTGCAGTACGAAAATAGGACTCAATTGGTAGCTGCGTTCGCGATTTATAGTCAAAAAAGATCTTGAAATTGTTGAAAATTTAACATTTTCACTCACTGCTTCCGAATCCCTGGATCGATTTAACTCAAAAACTAATCAGCACCTACATTTCATTAGAAGTTGCTACCCACCAAAAATCATCGATATCCGCTCTTTCGTTTTTCTGCTTTTCGACGGACATCCCTCTTTTTTGTCACATCCGGTCATACGGTCATACACACACACGGCCACCATTCAAATTTTGCTTTTTTCGGCATCAGGGGACCTCAAAACGTGTAAATATATCGAAAACTGAAAATCTGAAATTTGTGCTAAATGCAATGCTTTAATCTCCCTGCGGTCGATAAAGCAAAAAACACAAGGCATAATGAAATTAAACACGGCTGTATCTCGAAAGCTTTTCTCTTTCCCTGCGGCTCGGGAGAAAAAAAAAAAATCATGTCAGTTTTTTTTTTGAAAAAAACTTGACGTTTTATTGCTTTCATTGTTTGATTCTTTTTTCGAGTCTGACCTTTCACAAAAAAAAAAAAACTAAATCAAATTCCTCCGACGAACCTTTTTATTCTATACTTAGCCGCCGGAATATTTTCATTCGAAGAATCAAAAAAAATATACGAAACCCTTTTCAACATGGCCTATTTCCAAGAAGTACAAGAAAGAGATGCTTGTTTTGTATAAAATCTTAACTTTTTTTCCCAATATGACTGAAAATTCAGATTGGGGGGGCACAGGGTGTCCCAGTCGACTGTGTCACTTTTACAGAAACCATTATTTAAAGGTATTAGTATAGATTATTGTTTGATCTTGTTACAACATTGGGAACGGTCAAGTATTACGTAAGGCTTTTATTCGGATTTTTGGACCCCCTCCCCCCCCCTTCGTAAGAATTTGTAAGATTTCTTTGAACCCCCCTATTATATTACATAAGATTTTCGCGGACCCCCCCCCCCCTTTTTTTAACCGCCAATTTTAAATTGGAGTAATATTTTTCTTAAATCTTGATTTATGGTTCATACTCATATCCCTGAAGATGGGAAGTAGAATTTTTTTGAAAAAAATTTTCACTTTTTCTACTATAGACATTTGAAAAAAAAATAAAAACAACTTAATTTTTTGAAATTCAAAAAAATTCTCAACAATAAATTTAATGGAAATTATTCTTACGTAAGATTTGTCAAACTCCCCCCCCTTCCCCAAGTAAGAAACCGTAATAATTTCGAGTACCCCCTCCCCCCCCCCCTTTCGGTCTTACGTAATACTTGAACGCTCCCATTCTATAAAAAGGAAAAAAAGCGGCCAGGTTTTTGCCAGTATTGAGTATGAAAAGAGGAATAATAAGAAAAAGGAGCCTGAGCCAAAAACAAACTTGCCTTTTTTGTTTACAGAATGCTTTTTACAGGGTTTCGTTTTCTGTGAGGAAGAAAATGGGCGCAATTTCACGCCAAACATGTTCGTCGAACATGTTCGGCAAACATGTTTGTGTTTGATAAAAAGTGGCGAACATGTTCGGCAAACATGTTGGACAAACATTTTCACCAAACATTTTCCCCAACATGCAGGGGAAGCTCCACATAAGCAGTGACGCTTTTTTAGGCATGTTTGGTGAAAATGTTTGTGTTTGTCAAAAGTGCCGAACATGTTCGGCAAACATTTCGGACATACATTTTCACCAAACATGCTTAAAAAGCGTCACTGCTTATGTGGAGCTTCCCCTGCATGTTGGGGAAAATGTTTGGTGAAAATGTATGTCCAACATGTTTGCCGAACATGTTCGCCACTTTTTATCAAACACAAACATGTTTGCCAAACATGTTCGGCGAACATGTTTGGCGTGAAATTGCGCCCAATCAATTCAAAGTCAGTTCTAACATGAACTTCCCGGAAAACAGAAATTTACAAAAGGGGCACATTTAAAAGGTTAATCAAATACGTAGAAATAAACCAGCGACCTGGATTATTTCACATCCAGTCCATGCAGGATGCGAATTAGGGACAGTGCAGTCAAGTGCAAAGTAGAGAGTCCCAAGGGTTTAGAGTCAAAGAGAGAAACAGATCTTTAAGGTTTTTGCTGGAACTTAGGGGCCAAGTGCTCCTGCAATATTATCTCACTTCTTCTTTTTCTTTCAAGTGCCGTCTCCGCGACGAAGATTGGCTATCATCTGGCATATTGACCGCCGCTCTAAAAAGACTCAAGGAATCAACACCAAACCAGTCTCTGAGATTCTTAAGCCATGAGGTTTTCCTACGGCCTTGCTTGCGCTTACCCTCGATTTTTCCCTCCATCACAAGCTGAAGGAGGCGGTACTTTTCATTTCGAATCACGTGGCCGAAATAATCGAGCTTCCGACGCTTGATCTCGTACAGCACTTCCAACTCCTTTCCCATACGAGCCAAGACGTCAGTATTTCTCACCCTGTCAGTCCACGAGATTTTAAGCATTCGACGGTATACCCACATCTCAAAAGCCTCCAAC
The DNA here is from genome assembly GCA_037577465.1 of Liposcelis bostrychophila. Lineage (NCBI taxonomy): Eukaryota > Metazoa > Arthropoda > Insecta > Psocodea > Liposcelididae > Liposcelis > Liposcelis bostrychophila. Next base: position 9,505,371 of record CM075209.1, read on the forward strand.
TTCTTTTCCAACGCCCTAGTTAAAGTCCATCCCTCGTGTCCATACAAGAGCACGGGAAAAACGTAACATCGGACGATACGGACCCTTGTTTGTAGACTCAAGTTGCGATTGCACAACATTATCTCACTAAGCAGTTTTGAAGCAATACTGTTAATTCGGTTTTTGAAATTATTGGAAATAATTACCGTAACAGTGGGCTACTTTTTACACTTTTTCGCGCTTTTTCCAAAAACAGGTGTAAAATGTAGAACAAAATTCATATCTAATTATTTGATTTTTCTTGTTCCTCTTTTATATTAATTCAGTAAATTTCTTGGTAATACGGTCGGTATTACCTGATGTTCTATTGATAGTAATTTTTAATTCAATGACGGTTCCTTCAATCCAAGAAATTTACTGAATTAAAATTCATATCTGTTTATACCAACATTAAGAGCCGTTCTTCAGCTTTAATTTGATACAGTATTATAATATCTACACTTGTTCCAACACGAATAAAAACTCGATTTTTCAAAAGATGTCGTTCTAACAAAAGTGGGGCTACTTTGTGCAATCATGTTTATACCTGAATATCTTTAATAATTGAAGAGGTTATGACAAATTATTGGTTTCTGTAAACCAAAAATGTCTTAATAAAACGATTTGTACCTTTTAGATGTTCTATTAATGACTTTCGCTATTTATTTAAAAAAATTAGTGAACGTAGTAAAAACTCAATCAAAACGTTGTTGATTCGTTGTGTGGATTTAGCACCCATGCGACATCGCCATTGAAATACAAAGTAGCCCCATTAATCGCTATTTTTTTTTTTTGGCTTCTAATAATTTAATTTTAAATGAAATTAGGATGATTGCATAAGGGGCTACATAGGGCAAGTGCGAAAAGCAATTTAATTTCAATTTGACCGGTGGATGCAGCAGAATGCCTCTTAGTATTTTAGGTTGCGTGATCTTAATTTTTATTTCGTATTAAAAACTTGATATTTTCATTATAAAACAAGTTTAAGCAACTAGGCTTGAACATAACACTAAAAAACAATCAATAATTTAGAATAAGTTTAATTTTTGAAACAATTCTTAGCTGTTTTCAAGTATTTTTAAAAAATGAAAGTGTAAAAAGTAACCCCCTGGAGTAAAAAGTCGCCCCCTGTTCCGGTATTCATAGTGGGAACATTCAAGCTAGCCGTACCGTCCATCTATTTTTAGCAACGCTTGTTCCCACATTAATTTAATGCCATCTAAAAAATCACAAGTTTTTCCGGTGGGAGAACAAATTTTAAGTAACACGGGACAAAAACCTCGCATAACCGAGACCAGACCGCAAATAATGAATTTTCCGAGCGTTTGATCATCCGATCTAGTGTGTGATTCGCAATATCACAGGCACTTGAGAATCGACCACCACATATCGGTTACGATGTTGGAGAGATAGATCATATCCGAGGATAAATGAACCCGCAGAAAACGTTGCCCCGGATAACGAGGGGTACTTATAATTTATATATAAATTGTAGAACCAAGGTTTTATCATCAGCGAATGTCATTTTGAGAGATTTTCTTTGAAATAAGCTACATAGTTTTAGAGTTCATAGAAAAGACACGATCAATTCAGAAAATGCGTGGGTGTGCGACTGTGTTTCTCGTCTGTTTAGGCTCTGTTAGCTAACTCGTGCAGAAATTTTTCTACATCGTCCCTGACATTTTTTTTCTTATTAATTTTCAGTACAATGACTTTTTCCCCCCCGTCTTCATTGTTATCATTCCATTACTCTTAACTTACGACTGTCACTTGCAAAAGCAGTCACATTCTCCTGACATTTATATAGCTGTAACTATCCTTATTGCACGTTCGAGAAAAACAAGAAAACAGTTTCCCATTACTTGATCACCTATATGTCGGCATTTAGCTTCAAAACTTTTTTTTTTATTGCATTTACTTTTACGAAAGTCGATTTCGAAAAAAGCAAATACCCACTACACACCGCGATAAGGCCAATAAATATTTATTAACGTAACATTAAATTCGCATTAAGAGTGATTCATTTGAAAACAATACGAAAAGTTTCCCCCCTTTTTTGGTTTTTGTTAAATTTAATAGAGCGGAAGACATTTTCGAATTCGAAAATGTTTTTTTGGTCGGGGGAGCCCCGGAGGTTTTCGTGGCTTTATTTAATATTTCGAAAGAATAATTAATACGAAAATTCGTTAAGGGGGTGGGTTGCCCTGGAAATAATTAATAGCGTTGGGCCGTATAAAGAAAGCTCAAATAGTATCCAACACTTTTATTTCAAAATATCATTTAAATCTGCATAAAGAATATCGTCAGGGCAGAGCTTTTCTCGTCGTTTGTAATTTGAAATTTAAGTCGCTTTTCCCCGAGGGCAAAAGGGATGTCGGTCGGATTTTCTGGAGTTTGTTGGTCTCTTTTGGAGAACAAAAAAGACCGGTTATGAAAGCCGGCGAAAATGAAATGATACGGGGGTGGGGGGTCGGTTTTCGTCGTTGGCATATAATTTTATTTCAATGAAAGCGAAACCCGACTATACAAAACAACGTCCAAATGATTTGTGTCTCACGTCCGGTGCGGTTGGATATATAAACAAAATGTTAAAGTGTTGTATTGTGTCTCTATCACCACTTTTAATGATCTCCCTTTTTCCTAGAAAAAGGGCTAAGTTGTCGTTCAAAAGGTTGTTACTGTTTTACAGGAGCGAAAATCGGCCCCCAAAACCGTAAGAGGAGCCTAACTTGTTTTTAATTATTGTTTTAATTTACTATATTGGCCGACATAAATTTAACAATTATTTTACCGAAATACAATGATTAAAACAAAATAAAAAAATAAAAAAACTCATCGCTCGGAACACCGCTACTACGGGGAGGCAAAGACGAGTAATATATGTCTTTGATACTTTTCAGACTCATATCAAAGTTCAGCTCCGAATTAAAAATACATGAATAAAAAAACAATAAATACAATAAGAACAATAAATACGAATAAAAAACATGTTGCGCAACACTGAAAAACGGAAAATAAAAATTTGTAAACGTTGCGGAACATGTTTCTAACGCTGCAATATCGAAATTTCGGCCCTCAAAAAAGTTAAAAGTTAAAAGTTTTGCGATAAAATAGTAATTTTTAAATATCATGGCTTGTTTCCGGTAAGAATTTTCAATCTCCTTAAAAAAAAAAAAGTAATTTTATTTTTAACGTACCATACCAGGGGGCTACTTTTGACACTTATTTTTTAAAAATACTTGAAAACGGCTGAGAATTGTTTCAAAAATTAAACTTATTCTAAATTATTGATTGTTTTTTAGTGTTATGTTCAAGCCTAGTTGCCTAAACTTGTTTTATAATGGAAATATGAAGTTTTTAATAGGTACGAAATAAAAATTAATTTCACGCGACTTAAAATACTAAGATGCATTCTGCTGCATCCACCAGTCAAATTGAAAGTAAATTGTTTTTCGCACTTGCCTTACATAGTCCCTTAAACAATCCTCCTAATTTCACTCAAAATAAACTATTAGAAGTCAAAAAAAAATTACGACCAATGGGGCTACTTTGTACAGATATTCAATGGCGACGTCACATGGGTGCTAAATCCACAACATATCGACAACATTTCCAAGGTTTCGATTGCGTTTTTACTACGTTCACTAATTTTTTTAAAAAAATAGCGAAAGTCATTAATAATCATCTAAAAAGGTACCAATCGTTTTATTAGGACCTTTTCCGTTCACAGATGCCAATAATTTGTCATATCCTCTTGAATTATTAAAGATATTGAGGTATAAACATGATTGCACAAAGTAGCCCCACTTTTGTTCGAGGTAGCCCCACTTTTTTAGTTTACCTTTTGTAAAATCGAGTTTTTATTCGTGTTAGAACAAGTATAGATATTATAGCAGGGTACCAAATTAAAACTGAAGAACGCTTCTTAATGTTGGTATAAACAGATATGAGCTTTCTTCTACATTTTACATCTATTTTCTGAAAAAACGTGAAAAAGTGTACAAAGTAGCCCCCTGGCACGGTATTTTACTTCGAAAAGCGTGTTAAAAGTAAAAGGAGGAATGGATATTGAGTTGTATGCTAATATCGTAGCGTATATTAAAAACCGATTGATGTATAAAAGAAGGAAAAAGTTTTTCAGGATAATGAGATTCCGAAACTCGTGAGGGAAGTATCCGAAGGAAAATATGTGGCCATGAAAGCAAAAAAAGGAAGAAAAAAAAGTGTAACGGGAAGAGCTTTAGCAATAATAAATAATACTCCCTCTGTCCCAAAATACTTTGTGTGTTTCTCATTTTTATTTCCCATTTCGCAAGCTTTTGATTTTTGCCGGAACTGTTTGCACCACTTTACCCACCCACCCAAGCACTATTTCACACCACCCCCCCATCCCCCCCAGGGGTCCCCCCCTTTGGGAAATAAATTACCGAAAAAATGGAAAAAATTAAAAATTTCTATTATTTTCGCCCCGTTTCAGAAACGAAAGCGAAAAATTTGAAAGTGGTCGGAAATGAGAGAGTACATTACCCTAAACAAGATTCCCCCATGAGAAAATTTTTTTCATTTGTCGCAACCCCCCAAAAAAATTAAATATGTCGAGGGTCCGACCAAGGGGGCGAATTTTTAAATCTCGATTAGATGGTCGCGAAATGTTTGTTACGGGGGTTTTTTAGGTCGCTGATTTCGATTCTGAGGTCCGTTTTTAAAATTCAAGATGGCGGATCCAATATGGCGGACCTTTTCTTAATAAATCGATTGTTTTTCACTAAAACACATAATCGGGGGGTTATCGAGGCCGCTGATTTCAATTCTGAAATCGGTTTTTGAAAATTCAAGATGACGGAACCAATATGGCCGACCTTTTTTCAAAAATTCGACTTTCTTTCACATAAGCACGTAATCGGGGGGTTATTGAGGACGCTGATTTTGATTTTGAGGTCGGTTTTTTAAAATTCAAGATGGCGAATCCAATATGGCTGACCTTTTTTCAAAAATTCGATTTTTTTCCCACATAAACACTTGTCCGAGGGGTTATTAGGGACGCTGATTCCGAATCTGAGGTTAGTTTTTACAATAGTTCAAGATGGCGGATCCAATATGGCGAACGATACCAAAAAACATTTTTTTCAATTCAGTCAAATTCATGATTGGGGGTTATCGGTGAACGTCCGCCATATTGCATCCGTCATCTTAAATTTTTAAAAACGGACCTTAGAATCGAAATCAGCGTCCCTAATAACCCCCCGGACAAGTGTTTATGTGGGAAAAAAATCGAATTTTTGAAAAAAGGTCAGCCATATTGGATTCGCCATCTTGAATTTTAAAAAACCGACCTCAAAATCAAAATCAGCGTCCTCAATAACCCCCCGATTACGTGCTTATGTGAAAGAAAGTCGAATTTTTGAAAAAAGGTCGGCCATATTGGTTCCGTCATCTTGAATTTTCAAAAACCGATTTCAGAATTGAAATCAGCGGCCTCAATAACCCCCCGATTATGTGTTTTAGTGAAAAACAATCGATTTATTAAGAAAAGGTCCGCCATATTGGATCCGCCATCTTGAATTTTTAAAAACGGACCTCAGAATCGAAATCAGCGACCTAAAAAACCCCCGTAACAAACATTTCGCGACCATCTAATCGAGATTTAAAAATTCGCCCCCTTGGTCGGACCCTCGACATATTTAATTTTTTTGGGGGGTTGCGACAAATGAAAAAAATTTTCTCATGGGGGAATCTTGTTTAGGGTAATGTACTCTCTCATTCCGACCACTTTCAAATTTTTCGCTTTCGTTTCTGAAACGGGGCGAAAATAATAGAAATTTTTAATTTTTTCCATTTTTTCGGTAATTTATTTCCCAAAGGGGGGGACCCCTGGGGGGGATGGGGGGGTGGTGTGAAATAGTGCTTGGGTGGGTGGGTAAAGTGGTGCAAACAGCTCCGGCAAAAATCAAAAGCTTGCGAAATGGGAAATAAAAATGAGAAACACACAAAGTATTTTGGGACAGAGGGAGTATTAATATGAATGATGGTAGTTTCCTTTACAAAAAATTACTGCATAAATGCGGATTTGGGGATGTTAGGGGTCCGCAGAACCGATAAACTTATGGATTTCATTCCCCGAATTGCAGAGGATTTTGGGCGAAATTTATTAAGTGAAAATTCCGTCGCCTTTAAGAGCATCCATTGTGAGCGATAAATATTACAATGTTTATGTGTGCAAAGGCACTCAGAGAATCAAAGATTGCTTTTATTCCATAAAAATTGGAAATGTAAGGTGTCGCACCCAATTTGGTAGTTCTGAGGAATCTTTTTTTGTTTTCATTTTTTTATTTTGATCCCATCAGTTTCTTTTAGTAAATCGGCAAAGATACACCGAGATGCATAAATGAACAACCCCTTAGAAACCAAACGGTTACAAAATCTTATTATCATAATATAGAGTGGGCGACTTAATAAAAGTGGGAGTCACTGAAACATGAATTAGATCAAATGAGAAGCAAAAAAAAAAAGAATATTTGTCTTCATAGCAATACTTCACCTCCTACGTAAAGGCAAAGATACTTCACTTTCTGTATATAAAATGTCAGCTCTAAAACAAACTGTAATTAAAAATCCCAAGGGGTAGAGCGTTTAAAGTAAAGGTAAAAACAAAAAGATATTGTGAAACTGTATCATAAAATTATGAAAAAGCTGTACCTATATCGCATTTTAAGTGGCTCATGAAAACACAGCACTGGAAAAACAACACGACTTTCCGATTTTTAACCTCTTGCGAAAAACGGTGGTATCATAAAAAATTGAAGGAAAATCAATATTGAGCTTAGATAAAAGTTACAAAGCATTGTAATACGGTGTTTTAACTAAAAACTCTTGCAGAATACATTTCTTTTTCCCGTTTCGAGGAAATCTTTTTTTTTTTTTTTTTTCAGGCGAAGAAACTGAATTATTCCGTATCGAACAGATTTATTTTTACATGTCTCATCCCTCTTTTCCCTTCCTTACTCTTTATTTATCGTGGGCGTGAAACGAGTTTTTTTTTTCGATTTCCAGTCGAATCATCTGCAGGAAAACTTTTTGAATATTTTTTTTTTTCTGGCCAATTCAAGCACAGAGTAACAGACGGCAATTTTTTTTTTTTTAGATAGTTCAATTACGTTTTGATTTATTATTCCGCGGAGGAAACTTTTAATAACTAATGCCCCGTCTTTTTATTGTTAAAGTTCCCTGAAATAGACGTTAAAATAATACAAAAAGATATTACATTATTCTTCTTTCCCTCAGGAAGTTTGAGCAATCAATAAGTTAATTTTACACTCGTAAAACTCAAGTTTATTTTTGTTATTATTACCCGAGCCCATTACAGGGTTTGTTGTCTGATAATGTGTTGATGGCTAGCCATCAAAAGCGTAATGCATTATTTAACTTTTATTGTCTTTATCGTTTTTATCCCTTAAAGTTTTTTTATAAAAGTTAATTTTTACGTCTTTTCTTTTTTTTTCAGGTTCAAAGGGAATCAGTTTCTGTGTAAAAGTGTAAAATACGGACAAATTTTAGGACCATATTTAAGTTCATATGTCTTAATGGCAACGGCTCTGGACAGGTACAGAGCGATATGTTATCCCCTGACTTACCATTCATGGTCCAGTAGAAGATCAAAGACTTTCGTTGGTTTCGCTTGGTTGATATCTTTTGTTTTCTCAACTCCGCAGGTAAGTTTTTGCAACTCCCTCGTTTCTTTTTTTCCGAGTTTCTACTTTTGTATTTCTCTACATTTCTTCATGTCTTGTTTTTTTTTATTCGGTGATTCCACATAACCAAGTGGTTTTTGTAAAACGATTGCGTTCCGGGAAACTGACTGTTGACATAAGCTAGCGTGGGTTGCACATCCTGTAACATTCATGTACATTTTTGTTATTTTCCCATTAAAATGCAGATCGCTTTCTCGAACAATGAACTTTCCTCGGTTTTTTTAAATTTTTCGGAATTTTGTAGAATGAAAGGAATTTTTCCGGGATTGGAACTGAACTAATTAAATTTAATACATGTTGTCAAACTTTCAGCCCCTGATGAAGATAATGCTTGGTAATCGAAACTTTGGGCGTTAATTAATTAGGATGAGATAGACGTTTTCATTCAATTCCAATCCCGGAAAAAGTCCTTTACTTCAAATCTGGGGCGACAGCCGTCTACGGTTTTTTAGCGGAGTCCAAATCTTAGCACTCATATTTATAAATTATGAAAAATATTTATAAATATGAAATAAATATTAAGAAACATTTAGAAACATGAAATAAATATTCAGAAATATTTAGATACATGAAATAAATATTTAGAAACTTGAAGTAAATATTTATAAATATTAGAAATATTTCAAAGTATGAAATAAATATTAAGAAACATTTAGAACATGAAATAAACATTCAGAAATATTTAGAAACATGAAATAAATATTTAGAAATATTTAGAAACTTAAAGTAAATATTTATGAGTATTTATAAATATTTCAAAATATGAAATAAATATTAAGAAACATTTAAGGCTCTCTTTCGCTAACCAATACGGCCGTAATACGATCGTATATACGGTCGTATATACGGCCGTACTTTGCTCCGAATTTCACGACGTATTACATACATACATACATTGGCGGAGTTCTTGTGGTAAAAAGGTGAAGTAATAGAAAAAGGAGACAGATTGAAGATACGAGTTTTAGAAAAATCACGACGTATTACGCTGTCGTATTTTTTAAAAGAAAAGCAGTTACCAAGGGTTACCAATACGTCTGACTGTTTACCAAAAAATTGCGAAGTTTGAGATAAACAAACAAATAGTGCTTTTTGTGAAAAATAATTCTATTTTAACGACAAAAAATGCAGAATTGTATAAAGAGCGGCAAGTATTGTGGGAGGATTTCGCGGCGGAGATGAAATTGAAACGTAAGTAATTATTATTAATATAGCGTTCAATTTATGAACTTTTTCTCCTTTGATGTTGTGAATCTTATTTTTTGTTACTAGCGGAAGACTGCAAAAAGAAGTGGGGTCTTATCAGGGATAGTTACGTGAGGAACGAACCTTCTTTCCTATCAAATCTCGTTAGGGTCCGAAACCTTCGCGAGATTTTATCAGAATCACATATGCCCCTTCCTGGCATCGACTTTTAAAGAGAGGGTTGCATTTTTGCAACCCTCTCTTTAAAAGTCGATGATAAAAGTCGATTTTCTTTTATAACTCACCAGTATGTGGTTTTCCAGCTCCACATCTTCCTTCAACATTTATTAAAAATGTTAGGACGATTAATTTTTTGGTGTTTGAAAACATCGTCATTTTTGTGATAAACGGTCAGACATATTGGTAACCCTTGGTAACCGCTTTTCTTTTAAAAAATATGACAGCGTAATACGTCGTGAAATTCGGAGCACAGTACGGCCGCATATACGATCGTATTACGGCCGTATTGGCTAGCGAAAGAGACTCTTTAGAAACATGAAATAAACATTTATAAATATTAAGAAACATGAAATAAATATTTAGAAATATTTAGAAACTTGAAATAAATATTTAGAAATTTTTAGAAACTTGAAATAAATATTTAGTAATATTTAGAAACATGAAATAAACAATATTATAAGACATAAATAAATAAATAATATTATTGAAATAAATATTTAGAAATATGTTTCGACATATGTGACTGTGTCCAGGAAATGGTAACATAAAGTGAAAAAAAAAACGAATTTCATTTTTTGACTGATTTTTATTTGACTAATCCAATTATAAAGAGCGAAAATCCGTCGAAAAATCGAGTTCTAATTTTTTCCACCCCAAGCAACCTCTTCCTGCACACGGTCACATATTTCTAAATATTTATTTCATGTTTCTAAATATTTATAAATGTTTATTTCATATTTCTAAATGTTTTGAAACATTTATTTCATATTTCTAAATATCTATAATTCTGCCGTGGTAACCGAAATGTGCGTATGTCCATTCTTAAGTTGGCACTTGTCTTCTATTTTTAACTTATGTAAACAAAGATTCAATTCCAGAAATCGGTTACCACGGCCCATTTCGGTTACCACGGCAGAATTATAAAACCAATTTTTCAAGTTGATGTGTGGCTGTGTAATGAGTTCGAGAAAATAATTTGACACAATCTAAATCGTTTAAGAAAATTAAATAAGATATTTAGGGTCTTAAATTGCTGCCAACCAACAACAATTTTACGATGCAGATGCAGATTTCGAATCCTTTCAAAAAATATTTGTCGCTGCACTCTTTAATTCGTACACAAAATGGACCACTTTAGTATATGGTAGGCCGAAAAAAACGAATTTTTGAATTTAAAATACCTGAAACTGGAATCGGAGCCTTTTGATGTCAGTATTATACGCAATTTTTTCAAGATTTTTAAATTGACGTCTTTAGGTAGCGCAGTGACCTTGGAAATTTCGAAAAGCTCATTTCGTTGATTAAAAATTTATTTATTTTTATTTTATTTTATTTGATCTTTTTTTACTCTCAAAAAAATGATCGTACACTATCGGAAATTTTGAGCAGAAATTACGAATACCAAGTCGAAAAAAAGGCTTTCCGCTGCGGTTAATGCACAGGTTTCAAATTTTCGAAGAGAGTATTTTCAGTTTAACTGCATCGGATTTTTGCAAAAAAAAAAAAAAAAAAAAAAAGCCAGACCAAGAAACTTTTTTGCACTTCATTATCGTAATTTTTTTCATCACACAAAAAAGATTATTTTTTTGGGCGCAATTTCACGCCAAACATGTTGGACAAACATTTTCACCAAACATTTTCACCAAACATTTTCCCTAACATGCAGGGAGAGCTCCAAATAAGCAGTGACGCTTTTTTAAGCATGTTTGGTAAAAATGTTTGTGTTTGACAGAAGTGCCGAACATGTTCGGCGAACATTTCGAACAAACATTTTCACCAAACATGCTTAAAAAAGCGGCACTGCTTATGTGGAGCATCCCCTGCATGGCTTTCGAATGAAGTTTTCAAAATTTTCAAGGACAGTGTGCGACTTGAAAATGTCAATTTAAAAATATAAAAAAAATTGAGGATAAAAAGACACCGATTCCAGAATCAGGCATTTTCAAATTCGAAAATTCGTTTTTTTTCGACCCACTCTGTAGATATCAACCAATATTCAACATGGCTAATCGTTGCACCGGAGCCAAGGCTTACTCACAAAAAAGAAAAACCAACATCGATTCCGAGAAGCCCCCTTTTTGCTGAATAAAGATGAAACTGAATTTGAAACAGCGCTAATAAAAACCGTATTTTCATTCCGTGAAAAAGGTGTTTCATTCGAAGTATCTGTCGGCTAATTTACCGAATGCGGTCGGCGACTTTATAATTTTCTTTGAATTAGCACGGACGTTTTCCAGCCGAGCGAATTTCAGTATGAGAATTTCCTCACATGATAATCTTTTCTTCCCCCATCATAAATATTGAATTATATCTAATTCAATATTCAAATTAGCGAACGAATAAAACAACAATGAAAACAGAAATCGAATTCGTGTTATCCTGGAAACGTTTCACAATTTCCTTTAGGGTCCTGTTCGTCTGGTTTTCCTTGTCAAGAAAATACCACGCCATAATTAAGTGGCCTGAAGCCATTTTCAAATATATGATATATGTATATCCAGTTAATATTCATGAAATAAATATTTCGGTTTTTAGCGTCTATACTGAAGTTCACGCGTCCGTAAGTTCAGCAGAAACCTGAAGTTCGTGCGAATGCCCCCAGTAAAGCCTTTAAAACGGAAGGAAAAGTCGAATTGACCTACAGTTTGAACCGAAAAAAATCGGATCTTTTTCTGGGGATCTCCTTTGTTTTTCTCAATCTTTTCAAAGTTGTAAAGAGCCGGTATTTTACTGTTGACTTTAAATCTGACAACGCCTGGTTAGAAGTTAACAATAGCAGGTTTGAACTTGACAATAGCAGGATCGAGCTTGATAATGGCAGGTTTGAAGCTGACAATTCCATGTTAAGAGTTAAGAATGGCACGTTTGAGCTTGACAGTAGCAGGTTTAAACTTGACAATGGTAGGTTCGAACCCGAAAATGTCGTGTTAAAAATTAACAATGACAGGTTTGAGCTTGACAATGGCAGGTTTGAGATTGATAATGGCAGGTTTGAACTTAAAAATGACAGGTTTGAGCTTGAGAATGGCAGGTTAGAAGTTAACAACAGCAGGTTTGAACTTGACAATGGCAGGCTTGAACTGGACAATAGTAAGTTTGAGCTTGACAATGGCAGGTTTGAGATTGACAATGGCAGGTTTGTACTTGACAATGACAGCTCAAACCTAATATTTTTAAGTTCAAACCTGCCAATTTCAAGCTCAAACCTGTTACTGTCAAGCTTAAACTTGCTATTGTCGAGCTTGAGAATGGCAGGTTAGAAGTTAACAATGGCAAGTTAAAACTTGAAAGTAGCATTATTAATATTGTTTCCAGGTAAATACCACAAGATACTAATAATACGATTTTATTAAGACATTTTCCGATAGCTATTTCGACCCATTTTTAAGGTCATTCTCAAGGAACCTACAAAATCAGATAAAAATACATTCCATAGTTAGAAATTAAAATTAAAACCTAACCTCACTTTGACGGGAGACTTACTTGACTATAAAATAATTAAATTTGAAGTTAAAATGATATAAAATGAAAACGTGAAGGATGCCAGCATCCTTCACAAGTTCAGGTGACTAGATTGAGTGACTACATTATTATAAAATCCAATCAAAAGCGAAAATAAATAAAAGCTTTCCGAACGAAGAATAACAAATCGACGCCATTACGTGAACGAAGGTAACGAGTGACAGTAACAAGTGACATTAACACAAAGGATTATGACGTGGTAATACTGAGCGCGCTAAAAACAATGTGCCAGGAAAATAAAAATAAAAATAATAAATGGAAAATAAAATAAAAATAAAAATAATAAATAATTTTATTTTTATTTTCCTGGCACATTGTTTTTAGCGCGCTCAGTATTACCACGTCATAATCCTTTGTGTTAATGTCACTTGTTACTGTCACTCGTTACCTTCGTTCACGTAATGGCGTCGATTTGTTATTCTTCGTTTGGAAAGCTTTTATTTATTTTCGCTTTTGATTGGATTTTATAATAATGTAGTCACTCAATCTAGTCACCTGAACTTGTGAGGGATGCTGGCATCCTTCACGTTTTCATTTTATATCATTTTAACTTCAAATTTAATTATTTTATAGTCAAGTAAGTCTCCCCTCAAAGTGAGGTTAGGTTTTAATTTTAATTTCTAACTATGGAATGTATTTTTATCTGATTTTGTAGGTTCCTTGAGAATAACCTTAAAAATGGGTCGAAATAGCTATCGGAAAATGTCTTAATAAAATCGTATTATTAGTATCTTGTGGTATTTACCTGGAAACAATATTAATAATCCTCATACCACAGACTGCGTTTTCTCGTATAAACATCTTGAAAGTAGCAGCTTTGAACTTGACAATAGCAAGTTTGAGCTTGACAAAGGCATGTTAGAAGTTAAAAACGGCATGTTTGAACTTGACCACAGCAGGTTTAAATTTGAGAATGGGAGGTTTGAACCTGACAACGCCAAGGTCAAAATTCACATTATCAAATTTGAACTTGCCATTATCAAGTTTGAACAATCAATTGTTTGGAACTCGACAATGTTAAAAGTTTCAACTTGACACTGTCAAGTTCAAAGTTGATTTTTCTTGGTCTTCTTAGAAAAAAAAAAAGTCAATTGGACTGAAAGCTTCTGATTGGTCAGTTAATATTTCCTTTTAATTTTAAGACATTGATTCAATCCAAACGGAAGCTCCACTCCAAAGCACACGACAAAAACTCCTGTATTCTTTTCTTTTTTACAAGCAAGAAACCTCATAATTTCAGTAAAAAAATAAATAAGCAAATAAATAAATAAATAACGTCCGCTGGAAAAAACCGTCGCCGTTACGAAAACTATCGAATGCATGCAAAGTTCCGTCTAAGATTCCACCGCAACTTTTAACACTGAAATTTCCCCTCCGTTATTTATTTGTTATACTTTTCTTCAATATTGTAAATATACATTCAAAGTGGTAAAAAAATAACAAGCAAGAGAAAAAGTTGACTGAGAATTTCCCATCGCTTCCATTTTATGGTGTATAATAAACGCTCGACAACATATAATAGCGTGATGCGACATCAAAACGAAGAGTTATCTCAAAAAACACGTACGCTTAGTCTATTAGATTTATATAATACAAAAAGAAAAAAAAATAACATAAAAGCATAACAGTGAAGGGAGAAAAAAATATCAACCCTTATAAGCTAGACCTAACACGTGACTTAGCCGAAAGGTTCTAGGCCGGAGAAGGGATTAATTTAATAAATGTTGAAAAGGAAACTTGTGTAATTAAAAGTTACCTCGTTGACCGGTTAAGGAATCCAAAGGATCCCATCATTTTAACATGGTCTTAAAGGAATGAAAGTTATCTCAGTAAATTTGAAGGGAAATAATGCCAAAAGAAAATTCCGTGAAATATTCTGCGAGGAATTCTTTTTTTCTTTCTTTTTTTGAAGGCTGACTTTTCCAGCAAACATTCCAATTGTAAAACATGAGCCATGACAAGTGCAAGCTATTTCTAAAAACAAAATACAAAAAGAGAAAGAGAACAAAAAGCTCCATAAAAAAACGTCTGGCATATTTTATTTTTATTAGCTTTTTCCCGCGATAAAGCTTGAAAAATTTAATGAATCCATATGTTACATCTTCAGGGTGGAAAACTTCTCTTCCTTCCTTCCTTTTATTTTTTTATCTGTTTAATTTTGTTCCTGATTTTTATTGCTCTCCGTGGCTTTTATAATGTAACTTGTAATTTTGCGAAAATCCCCTTCAATATTTAGAAAGTGGCTTGTTAGCGAGGAAAAGTTTTTTTTTTCTTTTTTCGCGCCTAGTAATTATCTACAACATCCTTATCACAATTATTTATTACATAAAGGACATAATTGGAACAGAAGTTTCCAGAAATTGTTTTTTTGTCAACATACTTCTGAGAAACACGACGATAATTTAAAGGTGTTTCGCTCGCAAAGAAGCGCAAGCAGGGACAGGCTTCAAAAACGAACTGTCGCCTCTAAAACCCTTGCAACAGGGTGATTGGAAAATCAACTTTTTTGAAATTCCAATACTCCTTCGGAAAACGGAATATCAGAAAACGTTCCTTGATAGGCAGAGTAGGCCTATCAACCCTGATTTTTTTCATATTTTTTGAACGGCATCTTATGGTGTCGCATTGCCCTTGAAATTTCCAAAAAGCCAATATAAGGGCCAAAAATGAAAATTTTGTTTTGGCATAAAAAAAAACTTTTCCAGGACAACTGCTCTACTATCCAAAACGAGTCCCTGACCACTTTTTTTTTTAGATATAAAAAATTCGGCGAACGTAATTCAGGAAGTACATCAATCGGAAATCGTCTCGATCTGTCAAAATCCTTTTTTAAGGACAATTATTTCGGTGTTCTCTAACCCTAAAAATTCTGAACGGTTTAAATGAAAATCATAAAAAAGCGTGAAAATCTCGATCGTGTGCTTCGAGCAAAAAGGCGACCAACCATAACGAAAATGATTTCAGAGCAAATTTCTTAACCTGCAAGTAAAGGACGGGGATGAAGAAGGGCCAGAGGGTTATGTCGTGTTATGTCCGGAAAAGATTACGGTGTCACCCAAGGACAACTGAAACACGGTAACAAAACAAAAACACTCTTTGTGTCAGACCGAAGGAGAACACAGTGGTCTGCAGACACTGAAAAAGCGGTATAAACTACAGATATAATCCAAAACCGATTATTTTAAGGCTATTGCGGTTTTCGAGGACGCTGATTTTAAATCTGAAATCAGATTTTGAAAATTCAAAATGGCGGATCCAATATGGCGGACTGTTTTTAAAATTTTTGAACAATTCGTTTCAAAATTACGTCATTTGGGTTTTTGAGAACGCTGATTTCGAATCTGAAATCAGATTTTGAAAATTCAAAATGGCGGATCCAATATGGCGGACTTTTCTTTAAATTTTTGGGCAATTCGTTTCAAAATTACGTCATTTGGGTTTTTGAGAACGCTGATTTCGAATCTGAGATCAGATTTTGAAAATTCAAAATGGCGGATCCAATATGGCGGACATTTGTTTTTATTTTTGGAAAATCCGCTTCAAAATTACGTCATTTGTCATTACGTGGTTCATCTACACTAAATTCGCTTTTCATTTATGAAAATTTAACCCTTTTTAGATTCAAGCCCCCTTTTTTCCAAAACCTGAGGAGTCGTTTCCAAGATTCAAAACTTTAGAAACACCAAAATTTTTAAAAAAATGAGATCGGAGAACCGATCAAATTGCTTTATCGACTATTTAAATAATTCTCAAAAATATGGTTAGTTTTTTGATCGGTGGTCCACCAAAACCGCAGTACGAGTTCAAGGAATCCGAATTTCTGAAAAATTATTTCAGATTCGGAATCCTCTACCCCAAAGATATTCTCAAAAATACGGTTAGATTTTTGATCAGAGTTCCACTAAAGCCGCAATACGGGCATAAGGAATTCGAATATTTGAAAAATTATTTCAGATTCGGAATCCTCAACCCCGAAAATATTCTCAAAAACACGGTTAGATTTTTGATCAGAGATCCACTAAAGCCGCTATTTTGAAACCAAAATAGAAATAATCAAGTAGAGAAAATTAAAAGCTGAACTATTTAAAAAAAAGGGAAAAAAGCAAAATAATATCATGTAAAATAAAATAAAAATATGGGAAACAAAATAATATCAAAAATATGAACGTAAAATAAAATAAAATAAAATAAGATAAGAGTCCAACTGAAAAATTAACTAAAGATGAAAATGCGAATCAAGTAATAAATTTCCCCAGCATCAGTTTACTGACATAAGACTAATTCACTCTTCAACCATTCCTAATTAGTTTTTAAAAATTTTTCTTTCTTTCTTCCGCAGTTCTGATATTTTTTACAAATTTTTGAACACACCGATCTAATTTTCACTTCTGCATCACTTGCGCCCTTTTTCCCCAAAACTGCGCAAATAGTTTTTAAAATTCTGTCATTTTTTAAAGTAATATTTTCACAAGGGTTTGTTCCCCACAACGAAAAAATATCGCCATTTGTTACTTTCTCTGTAAAAGCAAGAATAAAAGAAATTGAAGTGTAGCCAAATTTTACGTTTTGGTGCAATACTCCTAAAAGCGCAAACTTGCGCAAAATTTTTTTTCGCCATTTATTAGCTCACATAATAGACATTTAATTTCTGTTTAAACGATAGCGGTATTAAGTGGTACATTTTTTAAAACTCCAAATAAAATAATTTTTTGAATAAAAAAAGTGATATTTTTCAACAAGCAGATATGCCTTTTTCGCATTAAGTACTTTTACGAAAATCTCAAATTTGTACACCCTAACCTATTTGGAAAACATCCGTGATGTTATTTTTTTTTTAATTACACACATAAAATAAAAATTAGCCGAATGATATACGCGCTTAAACGGCACTGAGTACTTCGTTTATTTTAATCCATCTTCCAGGTCTTGTTTAGACGAGAATTGATATGTTTTATTTATATCAATGGTCAAACATTACTCTTTAGTTATCGATAAACAAATTGGCATACAAAAATCAAAAAAAAAAAAGTTTTTTAAAAGGGGTTTTCTCCGGTCTTTCCTATTCCTACAGACCACTGTGGAGAAGGAGGAAAACATGTCTTAAATTGATTATCTGATGTTAGAAAGTTCAAACAACGCTTGTTCACATTTACCCCAAAAACCTTCAACGTTCACACTTACGCGAGCTTTAATCAATTATCTAAATAGTTTCTTTTTCCCTCTTTCTCAGCAATATCAAAGCCTGTGATGAATTTATTTTGACGGCCCCCGATGGGGCCAGGGGCGTAACAACCGGGTCCGCGACGCATATCTTGCGTACGGGCCCCGGGGTGCCAAGGGCCCCCAAAGGTCTTTACAGAAAAAATAGTTTTATTTCTCCGTGGTTAAAAAAAAAAATTTATTTTGACTTCCGAAAATATTTTAAAAATTTTAACTAGGTAAATTGTTTTTTACATTCCATGGAATAACCATTCTAAGAAACGAACAAACGGTTGAAATAGTTTTACAGCCATAATCCTTTAACAATAAAAATGAAAGTTCTCTGACCTTTAGATATATAGAAACTTTTGTACATTCAATTAAAATTTAGGGGAAAAAAAATCTTTTTTAATATTTCCTTCTGTGTAGTGTCAACCACCTTATTATGAATAGAATGCCTTTATCTCTGGTATTCTGCATTACTTTCGGCACTTTCAGTTCTAAGAAATTGAAACTCTTTCTTGTGCCGCTTTGTCTTTAAAATGGCGTGCCAGTTTTCCAACAAGGGTGGAGTTGGGTATCTTTTTTAAACTTCTTTGTAGTCTGATTGGATGATTTTTTTTTTGTGTGCCAGGTTGGTTGTCCATAAAAGTTTTAGATTCTAGTATTGATACGCGAGCCGGGAAAGAACGTTTCCTATCATGTTTATTTTACTTCTTTTTTAAGTTTTTTAAAATGAAGAAACAAACTTCCGGTAGGGTTTATCTGAGCGGTGCTCAAAAAAAAAGTTAGCTCAGGACAAAAAAAAAAAATGAGATCGGTGAACCGATCAAAGTGCTTTATCGACTATTTAAATAATTCTCAAAAATATGGTTAGTTTTTCGATCAGAGTTCTACCAAAGCCGCAGTACGGCACAACGAATGCGAATTTCTGAAAAATTATTTCAGATTTTGAATCCTCAACCCCGAAAATATTCTCAAAAATCCGGTTAGATTTTTGATCAGAGACACCAAAGTCGCTGTATAGGCGTAAGGAATTCGAATTTTGGAAAAATTATTTCAGATTCGGAATCCTCTACCCCAAAAATATTCTCAAAAATACGGTTAAATTTTTGATCAGAAATCCACCAAAGCCGCAATACGGGCATAAGGAATTCGAATTTTGGAAAAATTATTTCAGATTCGTAATCCTCTACCCCGAAAATATTCTCAAAAATATGGTTAGATTTTTGATCAGAGGTCCACCAAAGCCGCAGTACGGGCATAAGGAACTCGAATTTTGGAAAAATTATCTCAGATTCGGAATCCTCTACCCCGAAAATATTTTCAAAAATACGGTTATTTTTTTGATCAGAATTCCACTAAAACCGCAATATGGCCATAAGGTATCCGAATTTCGGAAAAATTATTTCAGATTCGGAATCTCCTACCCCGAAAATATTCTCAAAAATACGGTTAGTTTTTCGATAGCTCCCACGAGGAATCCGCCAATCAGCATCCAAGTCGCTTTGTTGACGTAATTGATGACGTCATATCGTGACGTTTCAAAATTTGGAGATATCGTTTTTTAGCCCAGCTCACCGTTTCTGAACCTCTCAACTGAATTTAACCAAATTTCAATGGTAGCGTATCTGGATGAATATCTACTGCAGTACGAAAATCAGATTCAATCGGTAGCTGCGTTCGCGATTTATAGTGAAAAAAGGTCTTGAAATTGTTGAAAATTCAACATTTTCACTCACTGCTTCCGAATCGCTGAACCAATTTGGCTCAAAAACTAATCAGCACCTACATTTCATTAGAAGTTGCTATTCACCAAAAATCATCGATATCCGCTCTTTCGTTTTTCTGCTTTTCGACGGACATCCCTCTTTTTTGTCACATCCGGTCATACGGTCATACGGTCATACACACACACGGCCACCATTCAAATTTTGCTTTTTTCGGCATCAGGGGACCTCAAAACGTGTAAATATATCGAAAACTGAAAATCTGAAATTTGTGCTAAATGCAATGCTTTATTCTCCCTGCGGTCGATAAAGCAAAAAAAAAAAAAATTGCCAAATATCCCAAAATGACTCAATTTGTCTCCGTAAATAGTGAAAAAAGTGTTGATAAACCTAGTCAAGTTAGACATAGATTGCATAGTTGAAGTATTTGCCAAAGCCAATGCCAGAAGAGAAAATCAATTTTATAAATAGGTAAGATTTGATTTAGTGTTAGTTTCATTTACAAAAATACATAATTAGGCCTAATTGTTCCATTTTCAATAAAACATCACAACGGTGAAGTAAAAATTTTTTTAAACGACTTAAAAAAATCGAAATGTTTTTAAAACATCCATCCCGCTAAGAAAAAAAAAATTTGAGGAGGGGAGGGGGGCCCAACTGAAAACTCGCATCCGGGCCCCCAAAAAGTTGTTACGCCCCTGGATGGGGCGAACGAAAAATGCAAACGAATAGAGGAAAATAATACTCGGAATTGGTTAATTCATGTATTCCCTTCCAATTTTAACATGTTCGCTCAATTACCTGGAAGCTTTACACCGAAGAAGACTGACGGCCATACGATTTATTTT
This sequence comes from Liposcelis bostrychophila, assembly GCA_037577465.1. Classification (NCBI taxonomy): domain Eukaryota; kingdom Metazoa; phylum Arthropoda; class Insecta; order Psocodea; family Liposcelididae; genus Liposcelis; species Liposcelis bostrychophila. Next base: position 9,525,858 of record CM075209.1, read on the forward strand.
TTTTCGAGTAAAAAATAATCCTCGCTTTATAGTAACAAGGATGAAAAACGAGATGGTTACCACATAAAAAAAAATCTGAAAGGTGTCAAACTTCCGTCATGTCTCTGCGTCAACCGGAAAAATATATAACGTCCTTCACCTTTCACTAGAAATATGAGATTCAACTGAGGACAGGGCAACAAAAGCGGAGCAAAACTTTCCCCTCCAAACTTTTAATAACCTTTAAACTCCAGTGTTTTATCTCAAACCAAAACACTCAGACGAAGGAAGAGAAAACACAAAAGCCTATTCCATATTTGCATTTCTATTTCTGCAAAGAAAGAAAAAAAAAAAAAAAAGTTTGTTGAATTTAAAAATTTTATTGCTCTCAAAGGTTCATTACCATTTCACCGCATATACAGCTCCTCTTTTTATATTCGCCTTTTTTAAATTTTAATTACTTTCTTTCTTAAACAAACACGCCCAAACGGTTTTTCCATGTCAAAGTCAAAGTACGTTCGTGATCTTTAATAAAGGAGGATTTCAAGAAGGCTTATAAAGATGATTTAAAAAAAAGTCTTAAACAAAAAAGAAAAACAGAAAAAAATGTTAATCACGATTTTTAAATGCTTTTAAGACTTTTTAATAAAAAAAACATGACGTACAACCATTAAAAGCGAAGCACTGTTTTCATAAGCTTCATTCTTTGCCGTTGTAAGATAAGGAAGCTCTGAATATTTTAACGATCTCATTTCTTTAATCGACAGGATTCTCACCTCTGGTTTTTTTCTTTTTTCACAAAAAAAATTAACATGTTTTACAGCTTGTGATGCATGAGCAGCAAAAACAAAAAAAAAAAAAAAAAAAAAAAAAAATAGGATAAAATTTTTGTAAAAATTTCTTTATAATAAAAGTTTCTTGAATAAAAAGGGTGGATAACTTAACTCCGAAAAGTTTTATTCCGAATTCCGAATATTTTATTTCCGAACGCCGAATTCTGAATTCCGAAAATTAAAGAATTCCGAAAAGAAAAAAATTATTTTTCCCGCCCGAATTATTTGTTTGCTTGCATTAATTAAAACGGACTGAACCAAAATCTGGTAATTACATGATGATTTTGGTACAGTAAACGACTTTAATAAAAAATGATGATTTTGTAGTAGAAAAAAGAAAAATGGTACACAAAAATGGGATGCCTTTACCAAAAAATTGTGATTTTGTTCCAGAGCTGTGTGTATCAAAAGTGGTGACTTTGAACCGAAAAGTGGTAATATTACCCAAAATTTTTAATTTTGCAGAAAAAAAAAAGGGGGAGAATTCGTTAGGTGGACCAATCACCATTTTAGTCTCGGTGATCTGCCTGCTGATAGAGATTGGTCATCGTTTTTGATCTTGGTTTAATGGTTTACGTTGAAATGGTGATTTTGATCCAGAAAATGGTGCACCAAGTGATGGTTTTATCACTCGGTAATAACTCTGTGAGTATCACCAATAGGGTGCGTCGAAAAAAATCAAGTGTCTGGGATTTTTGCTCCCCGGTTAAAATATGATTATTTGGCTATCGAAGCACCTCCCTAATTTTTTTCAGCTCGAAATAAAATTTTTTTGATAGGGCCCACGATTTTTTAAGTTTTTTCGCCCAAAAAAAGGGCTTTTTTTCTTTTATTTCACAAAGTTATAAAAATTTGTGCAGGGCTTAAACTTTGTTATAAAAAATTGAAATTTTGAGCATAGGTTTCAGGTATATAGAGTAGGGTGGGCCGAAAAATGCGAATTTTCGAATTTGAAAACGCCTGATAGTGGAATGGGTGCCTTTTGGCAATAATATTAACCCTAAATTTTTTCAGATTTTTTGAAGGTCATCTTGAGGTCGCGCAATGTCCTTGAAGTTTCCGAAAGTCCCATATTAGGGCAAAAAATTACTTTTTTATTTTCACTGAAAAAAGTATCGTTTCCTTTCGGAAATTTTGCGTAGATTACGAATATGAAGTCCAAACTTACTTATAACGTACGGGTTTGGGCCGAAATTGGAAAATACGTCCAACGAATTTTAGTGTTCTTGAAATTGGCCTATAACTTGAAAACGGTATCCTGAAAGCGATTTTGGACTTCATATTCGCAATCTACGCAAAATTTCCGATAGGAAACGATACTTTTTTTAGTGAAAATAAAAAAGTTATTTTTTGCCCTAATATGGGACTTTCAAAAACTTCAAGGTCATTGCGCGACCTCAAGATGACCTTCGAAAAATCTGAAAAAAATTAGGATTAACATTATTGCCAAAAGGCACCCATTCCACTATCAGGCGTTTTCAAATTCGAAAATTCGCATTTTTCGGCCCACCCTAATATAGAGGTACCTAAAAAAAATTACGCAGTCGTCAAAAAAGCAGTTGTGTCGTTTTGGCAGGGAGGCCGTAGTGAAAACATATTTTTGCGAGGGGCCTTCGAGCGGGGAGGGATCCGAAAATTTCAAAATAGCCAAAATGCGTCTAAAATATGTGGAAATGATGTGGCACTTGAACCGTTGCGGGCCTTATATATATACGCTCTGTAGGAGGTCAAAATAGGGCAAACTTTTGAAAAATTTTAGACTTTGTTTTCGAAACACATTCTATTCGATAGATCTCGCAAAAAGAAAGCTTTTTTATATGGGACACTTTTCGTTCTCATTATTAGTTACGGAGATTGGCTAAATTTAATGTTTTTGGCTAAAAATTTAATTTTTTGGCCAAAAGCTTATATAACTCCACAGCCGTTTGATTTAGAAGCAATGTTCCATGTAATTTTTTACTCAGAACACTATAATTAAGAGAAATAATCAACTTCCAAACCGATTTTCAAAAATTTTGACTCCACTATAATTTTGAAATTTTTCAAAAATTTCAATGCATTAAAAATTTTTGAAAATCGGTTTGGAAGTTGATTATTTCTCTTAATTATAGTGTTCTGAGTAAAAAATTACCTGGAACATTGCTTCTAAATCAAACGGCTGTGGAGTTATATAAGCTTTTGGCCAAAAAATTAAATTTTTAGCCAAAAACATTAAATTTAGCCAATCTCCGTAACTAATAATGAGAACGAAAAGTGTCCCATATAAAAAAGCTTTCTTTTTGCTAGATCTATCGAATAGAATGTGTTTCGAAAACAAAGTCTAAAATTTTTCAAAAGTTTGCCCTATTTTGACCTCCTACAGAGCGTATATATATAAGGCCCGCAACGGTTCAAGTGCCACATCATTTCCACATATTTTAGACGCATTTTGGCTATTTTGAAATTTTCGGATCCCTCCCCGCTCGAAGGCCCCTCGCAAAAATATGTTTTCACTACGGCCTCCCTGCCAAAACGACACAACTGCTTTTTTGACGACTGCGTAATTTTTTTTAGGTACCTCTATATACCTGAAACCTATGCTCAAAATTTCAATTTTTTATAACAAAGTTTAAGCCCTGCACAAATTTTTATAACTTTGTGAAATAAAAGAAAAAAAGCCCTTTTTTTGGGCGAAAAAACTTAAAAAATCGTGGGCCCTATCAAAAAAATTTTTTTTCGAGCTGAAAAAAATTAGGGAGGTGCTTCGATAGCCAAATAATCATATTTTAACCGGGGAGCAAAAATCCCAGACACTTGATTTTTTTCGACGCACCCTAATCACCAAGGACCATCAACGTGATTCTATAGGGAAAGTGCTGACTTTGTTTTTAAAAAAAAAGGGGTGGTCTTAAAATCGAAAAGACGATGGCTGCACCAGAAACGGATGACCACACGAAGAAATAATTATTTTGTGTTAGAAAATAGTGACATCCAAAATGTGATTTGGAAGACTGAACGACTTCGTGCTGCCACCTTTCTTGATGCAGTCACCAATTTTTCGTAAAAAAAAATCGCAACTCGAAATTGCAACAAGACATGGTGATTTTCAAAAATTCTTGATTTTTTTAGTATCAAAAGGTGATTGGCACAACAAAAGAGAAAACGGGACAGCTAGTGATTCTAAACGAAAAAGATTCGGTTTTCTGGTGATTTTTTTCTAACTGATCTGTGATTATTTAATTAACTCAGCAATCTAAGCGGTATGGGGAATACGTCGATTTCCAAATTGAATGTTTGCTTGCATTAGCTAAAAATAGAAGCCAAGCGCCAAAATCTGAAAAAACATATGCCCATTCCGCTAAAAATAATCGTATCTGCTTCAATAAATAACTAATGATTATAAAATATAGATAATTATATAAATTACCAGATTTGGAATAAATAAATAAATAAATAAAATTAATAGCAACACTAGACGAAAGTTACTTATTTTTACCTTTTTCGGAATTCTTTAATTTTCGGAATTCGGAATTCGGCGTTTAGTTCGTAATAAAAATAATCGGAATTCGGAATAAAACTTTTCGGAGTTAAATCATCCATTCGAATAAAAATTTCTCAAAATAAAAAAATTTTTAAATAAAAATTTCGTAAATAAAAATTTCTCAAATAAAAATTTCTTAAATAAAAAATTCTTAAGTAAAAATTTCCCAATTAAAAAATTTTGAAATAAAAACTTCTCAAATAAAAAACTTTTTAAATAAAAAATTCTGAAAATAAAAAGTTTCTTTAATAAAAAATTCATAGGTAAAATAAAAAATTCTTAAAATAAAAATTTCTTAAAATAAAAACTTTTTAAAATGAAAATTTTTAAAATAAAAGTTTGTTAAATAAAAATTTCTAGAATAAAAAATTCTCAAACAAAAATTTCTCGAATAATAATTTCTTAAGGGCAGTCTCCACTTAATAACGTTCACCGCATTCGCGTTATCCGCCTTCGCGATTGACATATTCGCACCGGACGTTTTTTTTTGGATCTTTCATCCATCATTTTTTTGATTATCTTTTGTTTTTTTTATTTACAATCATTAAAAATGGCGATTTGAAAGATGCTTATACGGATTTAGAAAGAAAAATTTTAATTCCGGCATGGGGAAGATAGTAAATCTCTTACAAAAAAAAATCCTGGATCTACCAGTTTCGTATGTTTAATGATATGATGGTATGTTTAAAATATACGATACTCTTTATATACCACAAACGTTTACCGGAGTAAATCTGCAAAATACTTCCGGTGCGAATACGTTAACAGTGAAGGCGGACAACGCGAATGCGGTGAACGTTGTCAACTGGAGACTGCCCTTTAAATAAATTTTTTTTTCTTAAATAAAAAATTTGTTAAAAAAAAATTTCTTAAATAAAAATTTTTTAAATAATAATTTCTTAAATAAAATTTTTTTACTTCGAAATTATAAGAGAGATAAGGGATCGAAAAGATACATTCCCCGGAATGAGTGTGAATTTCTGAAATACTTTACTAAAAGTTCGACGTGAAAATCCCAACAACAGGTGTAGTAGGCAACCATAAACTCCCGCTAAAATATTTCGTGCCGATTTAAATTTCTCGCATATAAAATAAATTTCTCAGAATCCATTCTGGTAAATGGTTCATTTGGATCGCAAATTCGCATCAAACTTTCATAAAGTTAAATCCGGCCTTTTACGTAAATTTTTAAATTCACCATAAATATATAATTAGCGGTTTAAGAACGTGCCGTTCGTTTCCTGTTATTTCCAGGGCATCACGTATCCTTTTCCTAACATCTTTTTGTGTCTTCGCTTCAGTTTTTACCCCTTCAACCAATTTTTACCCCTTCAACCAATTTGTTACCCCTTCAACCAATTTGAAGGGCGTTAAGTTTATCGCTTCGTCTGGTTAATGGTCTATACGGCTGGCTGCCGTGTGGCATGATTTTGGAATTCCCTTGTAACTTTGAAACCGAAATATGTAGAAATCTGAAAATTTCACAGTTGATTCTACATATTTTCCCGGAGGCCCTGTTGTAATTATCTTTTCGAAATTCCAAACAGTTTTTGAGTAAACCGAGAAATCCGAAAATATTTAAAATGTACAAAACACGTAGCTTTAACTTATGGCGGAAGAAAAAAAAAAGAAAAACGGAAGGGTTTCGTTTGCTAGTGAGAAACTTTTTTTTTTCAGTGATGACCTATTCTTTTTTTGGGCTTATCCGACAGAGGAAGGTCCAACGTAATATTTAAAATTTTCAAAATTAAAATCTGACAATATCAACAGGAATAAGGGGGTGTCAAAGTTAAGGTGGTTCACAGGGTAGTACTCATATCTCGAATATTTCTGTGATAGTAATCGGAACCTTGAAGTGAGCCACATAAGATGACGGCGAAGCCCATTGACCATCGCATAAGCGTTCAGTCATTTTATAATTTTCATTCAACAGTAGAATGTTAGAAGGCTGGCGGTTATACGAAATAACATTATTATCATTTAAATTAAATTATAAAAATAAAAAAAGATGGAAGAAATGTAACTTGTGAACAGCTGATTTTTTTTTTTTTTTTGAAATTATTAGTTTTTGTGGAGTAGGCCTAAGCATTCTTAAATAATTTTTTAAAAGAAATTAAAAATTAAAAAGAATTAATTAATGGGTGTTGCGTTACAAATCCAGCGGGAAATTAAGCAGGGGTCCGAATCCAATGCCGGTGCCGGCCGAAGCCGGCTGAAATCTCGGTGGATGCCGATTCCATATTATTTATTTAACTCCAGATTCCGATTCCGATCATATCCGATGCCGCCTCTGATTCCGATTTTAGTGAAAAAAAAAAGTCGTGGAGCCTAGACGATTTTTGAAATCAGGGGTCCGAATCAGATGCCGGTGCCGGTGCCGATGCCGATGTCAGCCTCGGCCGCGCCTAAATATCTCGGGTCGATGCCGATGCCGATGCCGATTTGGGATAATTAAAAAAATCCGATGCCGGCATCGGCATTGACACCGGCTTCTGAATCGGACCCCTGATTTTAGAAACAATCTAGAATGGCTCTATGACTTTTTTTTCCCCACTAAAATCTGGATCGGAGACGGCATCGGATATGATCGATGCCTGGTGGCGTCGGCATCAGCATCGGGTGTAGGTGCCGGAATCGGAATCGGGAGTTAAATAAATAATATGGAATCGACATCGGCATCGGATTCGGACGCCTGATCTTGAATAAATTTGATAAATAAGAATGGAGATCGATTTCTTGAGTAATTGAAAATTTATTATTTTAATCGATATCTTGCAGTAAATTTGTGAATAAGAATCTGAATATAATTCGTGAACAGCTAAAAATTGGAATCTTGAATAAATTTTGCAAATAGGAATCGGGATTGGGATCAACTTTTTTATTTATAAAAAAAGAAAAATTGGAATAAGAACGACAAACAGAGCAAAAATTCTCAATTGGATTAGGACTCGGAATAAATCGTGTTTGAAAAAAATTAATTAGTCAGAATCAGAATGAAAATAAAAAAATTTGCAATTAACTAAAATGCGCAAAATAAATCGTCAAAAAAAAAAAACCTTCAAAATTAATGTAATTTAAAAAAACTGAAATGCGTTAAATAAATAAATTTTTTAAAAAAAAAGAATACCCCTTCAACAAAAAGAACTAAAAAGCAAAAAATAATTGTGTACGTCATTTAGAAAAGGTACCATCGGGGAGATGGCGCTTAGAATGTTTTGTTTGTAAACAAACATTGTTTTGTTATGCATTCCAATTTCACAGCATTCTAAGCGCCATCTCCCCGATGGTACCTTTTCTAAATGACGTACACAATTTTTTTTTTTTTAATTTTTAAAAAAGAACTGAAAGGCAGAAAACGAGATCAATTTTCACTATATAGGTAAGAGTTCGATTTCCCGAAAAAATGAACCATGACCTTCAGATTTGAAAAATTTTCACTACGCGCAATAAATAGGCCAATAAAAATGCATTCAAAGGACAAAAGAAGCGCAGAAAAAATTTTTGTTGAAGGAGCAAGTCCCATTTTTTTTTTAAAACTTGCTCCTTCAACAAAAATTTTTTCTGCGCTTCTTTTGTCCTTTGAATGCATTTTTATTGGCCTATTTATTGCGTGTAGTGAAAATTTTTCAAATCTGAAGGTCATGGTTCATTTTTTCGGGAAATCGAACTCTTACCTATATAGTGAAAATTGATCTCGTTTTCTGCCTTTCAGTTCTTTTTAAAAATTAAAAAAAAAAAAATTATTTTTTGCTTTTTAGTTCTTTTTGTTGAAGGGGTATTCTTTTTTTTTAAAAAATTTATTTATTAGGTCTTGGTTGCTGGCTGCGATCCTTTTGGGTTCCCTATCGAAAATTTTTGTAGAAAATCTTTGCAATTGAATTAAGGAAGAGTGAGCCTAATGGCTAAACTAATTTTTAACTGGCAAATAGCAGGCCTGAAGTCAAAGGGGGGGCCAGGACCACTGCTGAAGAGAATCCTACTCCTTAGTGCCGGAAGATTTTTTGACCCACGCATTTTCTCTATTTTTCATGTTATAATCATGTTAAATGTGAATTAACACATGTTTAACTTATGGAGTTTTCCGGTTCTCTTCCGGTTTCAGGTTTGGTTAAACATAAGCGCTGCAAAAAAGGTTCGCATCCCTGCAGTTAATAAACTTCAAAAATGTAACACTTCCCGGCGGGAATCTTTTTTTTTTGGTTTACTTAAAAGCCGGAAATAACGAGATTTTTCAGTGAGACCGCCAGATTTTTCACGAGCAACTAATTCGCAGCTCACGAATTAGCCTTTTGTATTCACCAAAATTAATAAAGTATCTCTCATCCTTCGATTTCACAAAAGTATTACAATTTTCAATTTATTACTTTTTTTTTAATCAATAAAAAAGACAGCCTAACAAATTCCCACGCCTTTTCCGGGCGAAGGCTCGTTCGTTCAGTTTCACTTGATTAAACATTATGATTTTTCATAACTTCATGATTAAAAAAAAAAGTATTTTTTTTTTTTTTTTAACGCATAAGACGTCTACAAAAACGATTCAACGAAATTTACACTCTAGTTTCGAAATTCTATTACCAATTTTTTTTAACAAAAAAAATCACATAAAACGTCACCATTGCCCTTGACCTTTCAGAAAACTAAATTTGCTCCGCGTGGCTAGTGCCTCTGGCTGGCTTTACCCAGTAACAAGCAAAAAAAAAAAAAAAAAAAAAAATTAATTTACAAAATGCGCAGCAAATTCTTTATTGTCTCCCGAATGTACAAGAGAGGGAAAGGAAAAAAAAACTGTACAAAAAAGAGGCAGCATAAATAACGTGAAATGAAAAAATCGGTTTGGACGTAATCCTCAGGGAGTTTTATATCGACTGCGGCTGTTATTTCCGTTTCAATGTAAAAGCAATGAACACTTTTCCTCTCATTTTTAAACCACTGTTTCCTCAGAATCGTGAAAAAAAAAAGCCTGATTTTTAAAATTCGAAACAAATGCGGACATCGCAACAGAGAGGATTTAAAAATTATTGTGGAGATAATGGCAGCGATCGTTACCGCCGCAGATAATCACGGAAGAACCAAACTCATAAACCTTTGGTTCAATTTTTTTTTTTTTTTTTTTTTTGCGCTTGCGATAAAAATATAAAAATAGATGTATTTCCAGTATCTCCATCCAAATAAATATGATTGGAAATGGAGATAGTCTGTTTCGACTGTTCTCAAAAATCACGTGACCACAAGTTTAAACAAGTTGACGTATACAGTATTTGTAATCACATGTCGCTTTCACCAACAGTCGAAACCGACTATCTCCAACCATGTTTACGATGGAGATACGTCATTTGAATTATTCCATTACATTATTGCGATGGTAGGGTACGCATATACATCGATTCTGAACCAATCCTCGTCCTAAATACTGTACAGTAAGAGGGGGTTACTTTTTACTCCAGGGGGTTACTTTTTAACGCGTGAGACAAGTAGAACAATTCTGATCCAATCCTCCCCCTAAATACTGTATGTACAGTAAGAAGGGGTTACTTTTTTACACATGAGACAAGTACATCGATTCTGACCCAATCCTCCTCCTAAATACTGTACAGTAACAGGGGTTACTTTTTACACTATTATTTTTTTAAAATTAAAAGGCTAAGAATTTTTTCAAAAATTAAACTTCTTCTAAATCATTAATTATTTTCGATTATGTTCAAGCCTAGTTGCCTAAACTTGTTTTATAATAAAAATATTAAGTTTTTAATACGAAAAAAAAATTAAGTAACCACGCAGCCTAAAATGCTAAGATGCATTCTGCCGCATCCACCGGTCAAATTGAAGTGAAATTGCATTTCGCACTTGCCCTATCTTCTTCTTGCGGTGCCGTACCTGTGCCCAGGCGTAGGCGACCATCAATGAGACTTTTATGTTCGTCTCTCTCGGGGGCTATATAGGGCACTTGCCCTATATAGTCCCTTAAACGATCATCCTAATTTCACTCGAAATTAAACTATTAGAAGCCAAAAAAAAATTGAAAAGGAAAAAAATTGCAATCAATGGGGTTACTTTTTTACCGATATTTCAATGGCGATGTCCTATGGTTGCTAAATTCACAACGAATTGACAACGTTTCGTTTCTAACGTTTTGATTACATTTTTACTACGTTCTTCCCCACTCGACCGTCTCCCACACTCGACATCTCATCAGTCTTAAAACATTTTTTTAAATAAATACCGTATGAGGGGGTTACTTTGTACTCGACCGGGTAACTTTGGACACTTTGATTTTGCCTTAAATTCTTGAAAATAGAACAAGGAAAAGCCCAAACAACGATTGAATTTCATAAAGTGAAGCTTCTTGAATATTATTTAGTAAAATGGTCCTTTCAATTATCTTCATTATAAAAATATTCGATTTTCAAAATAATGCGAGACGGGAAAAAAACTTTAAAGTTCGGAATACTAAGGTCCCTCCAACGGTATCTGAAAGCCGTATTCAGGTTCAAACACGTTCGGCACTTGCCCAACATCATCCTTTAACTACCCAAAAAATTCTTTTCCAAATGTATTTTCCCGAGAGCAGAAAAACAAGAATTAACAAAAAAATGTTTGTAAACACTCCATAAACGCCATGTTAATCAGCCATTTTATTCATCCAAACACATTTTATTTTGGTTTCAAAGAATTTATTTTTCTAGATCATTTTCTCTTCTTAAAATTATTTAACGGCATAAAAATGGTTTATTTATTAACGGTAATATGTTTTGAGAATATTTTTTCGCCCTTTTATTGTTTTAATTACGGAGTTACGGATGCAGAAACAAAAATGTCCAAAGTTACCCCACTTTCAGATTGTCGAGGACGTTCGGAAAATTGAGTCACAGATTGACTTAGAAGAAGTATAACCATTACAAGAGGGTATCATTTGAAAGCTGAAGGATCTCCCTTCATGTTTGTGAAGACAGATTGAAAATCGCGTCAGTATTTTACAAATAATAACAAAAAAAAGTGAAAAAGTGTACAAAGTAAGCCCTCGGTACGGTAGCGATAGAACATCTAAAAATGTACCGATCGTTTTATTAAGACATTTTCCGTTCACAGAAGCAAATCATTTGTCATATCCTCTTCAATTACTAAAGATATTCAAGTATAAACATGATTGTAAAAGGTAACCCCATTTTTGTTAGGACGACACCTTTTGTAAAATCGAGTTTTTATTCGTGTTAGAACAAGTACAGATATTATAACAGGGCATCAAATCAAAGCTGAAGAATGCCTCTTAATGTTGGTATAAACAAATATGAATTTTGTTCTACATTTTACATCCGTTTTTGGGAAAAAAAGTGAAAAAGTATAAAAAGTAACCCCCTGTTACGGTAGTGGTTTTGCTCCTGCCATTGCATCGGTTTTAAACTGCGGGAGTCCCCAGGTGAATTCTTCCTCCCTGTCTCAGTGTCTCCCACACTCGACATCTCACGACTTTTAAAAACAATCAAACACGAGGAAACCGGTATAAACTTGTTGAATGAATGCTAGAAATTCGTAAAGCACCTTGGTTGCTCGGGGAGAAAGTGTAGGAGGAGGGTAAAAGTGGGAAGAAAGAATAACAACATTTAAAAAAAAACGTGACGGAAGAGAGTTCGGCGAATCAATGTGAATTAATAAATTCACTGCTTAAATATTAATTTCTTTGTTTTTCCTTCGTTTCTTGCAGTTATTCATATTTTCCTACGTTGAGATACAAGCGGGAACGGATGTTTGGGATTGTTGGGCGGCTTTCCCTGCAGCATGGGGAGAAAGAGCTTATGTAGTATGGTAAGCATTAACCTAACTTGGAAACCGCATTTCCAGGAAAATTTTGGAAAACAGCCTCCGGTCATAACAACTGTTGTGTTTATAATCAATGATTCTCTTCAAGGAAATTGCACAACACCTTACAGAGAAAAAGATACTCTCTCCCCCGGTATTTCGTTTATGTCAGTCGTCTAATTTTAAAATAAAATTTTAACTTTAAATTTCTTGTAAATTTCACTTTCGACAACAAAAGCAAGTCCTTGCTTTTGTTTATGACGTCTAATTTTACTATTAGAAAAGGCTAAAAGTTAAAAAAAAAATAGTCAAAATATTATAAAAATTTACAAAGTTAAAATTTTAATATTAAAATAATTAAATAATTTTTGGTGCGAACAGACAGACACACGGGCAGACAGACTTCCCCATAGGACCGAGCTCCAAGACGTAGTCCTACGCAAAAAAAAAAAAAAAAAAAAAAAAAAAAAAAAAAAAAAAAAAATTTATAGCTCCCTTAGGTCAAAAGCTTGGTTCTGAATATTTTTATTTTTGAACGAAGAACTACTATTAGTCATACGTGAAATCAACGTCCTTTTTTCTAATCGCATTGGAAAAATATGAATAAAAGAAACGGTGGAGCTCAGAACGACTAAAGTTATGAAATAAAAAAATAAAAAAATGATTTCGATTGGAAAATGACATGTCGTCATCATTTTGATTCGAAGACGCCACATCTAAATCCTAATGGACCATATAAAAACAAAATTGAAAATACCGATGGAAAGCTAGACAGAACGGTAATTTGAAAGCAACGATTGCGTAGCAAAAACATGGCTCTAACTGCGGAATCGTTGGAATGATAACAATGTCATGACAAGACATGCAAATAAACAAGCTCCACGATTTTTTTTTGTAAGTTACGAAGACTGCTAATGATGGCAATCATATAGCACAGAACATCATAACACGGTACGGAGGGGTTATGCTAAATTCCACGGGGTTACTTCATGGACACTTTTATTAACTATAAATTCCGTGAGCACGAAAAAATTGACAAATGATATTACCTCATCAAGGGGTTACTTTGTACTCGACCGTGTAACTTTGGACACTTCGATTTTCCCTTAAATTCTTGAAAATAGAACAAGGAAAAGCCCAAATAAGGATTGCATTTCATAAAGTGAAGTTTCTTGAATATTATTTAGTAAAATAATAAAAAAGCTTGTAGGTCCTCATATCGACTACTGCTCTCCTCTTCTTTTGGTTATAAATCAGAATGAGATTGCTCAATTACAAAAGTTACAGAATCGCGCCATGAGATACATTACTGGATTTAACAGATATACCCCAATCGATACCTTGTTTGCTGAAACTAGGCTTCTGTCTGTTAAAAAAAGAATTTTACTCAGATCCTTAATTTTATGCCACAAAATTAAACTTGGGGTAGTGCCTCCTTATCTTATTGAGAGGTTGGATGTAGCTAGTAATGTTCATAATTATAATACACGGAACAATGATGATCGTTTTTATGTAGAGCGCACTGATAAAAGATTGAAGAAAACCATTTTTGGTGATGGAGTGATTGCTTATAATCGTTTACCCCCCGATGTCAAACAACTGACTATTGTTAATTTTAAGAAAAGTGTGTTAAAGTTTTTGTAATTTTATTTAATTTTTCTATTTGATTTTTATAATTGTTGATGTTTTTAAAATAGCGTTTTGCTAATTAAATAAATTAAAAAAAAAAAAAAAAAAAAAAAAAAAAAAAATGACCCTATAATCGTTATAAAAATATTCGATTTTCAAAGTGATACGAGACGGGAAAAAACTTTAAAGTTCGGAATATTAAGGTCCCTTCAACGGTATCTGAATGCCGTATTCAGGTTCAAACACGTTCGGCACTTGCCCTACATCATCCTTTAACTACCCAAAAAATTTCTTTCCAAATGTATTTTCCCGAGAGCAGAAAAACAAGAATTAACAAAAAAATGTTTTCATCACTCAGTACTAGAAAGTCCACTTTTCAGTACTGCTGAGTTTAGTAAAATGCGTTATCTTCGTGATAAAAAGTATATTTCATCACGGGAATCGAAGGTAAGTTTCAAAACTCGACCAATTACGGCCCTCGCCTTCGGCTCGAGCCGTAAACTTGGCCTCGTTTTGAAATTTCTTACCTTCGACTCCCGTAATGAAAAATACTATTTCAAACACTCCATAAACGCCATGTTAATCAGCCATTATATTCATCCAAACACATTTTATTTTGGTTCCAAAGAATTTATTTTTCATTCCAAGTGTTTTGAAAGTCTCCATTTTGACTTTGTTTTCTGCTCCGGAAGTAGAACATTTCGCGGTTCTTCAACTGACCTCGAAAGTAAACATTTCAGGGCTAGCGCCTGAAAAGAAATTACTTTCGAGATCACTTAACAGAAAATGGCGTCTGTCGACTGTCTCGCAGCAAAAAAAAAAAACAGCTGGAACCAATCATTTCACTTGAAATGAAAACTATTTTTCTCTGCTGCGAATCGAACGCTCGATATCTCGAAGTCTCGACCGTTTGCCGCGCCTCGCTTCGCCCGGCGCGGAGTTATCGTCATGTTACGTCTTTAAAAACTGTTATTATCATGGATACCAATAAATAATATGTTATACTCCGTCAAAAGTAGTTATTAATTTTATATTTCTATGTATGATTTAATTTTCTCGGCAAGTACAGACGTGTTCATGACAAAACTCTTCCTGTTCTAAGATTAATTACATTAACGCTACCGCTATATTAATGGAGATCTAATTATAAAACAAAGTGTCCAAAGTAAGTATTAAAAAAAAAAAAAATTACTAGGAAAAAAAAAAAAAAAAATTTATTCCTTGGACTGAAAAGTAGACCGTGAAATGTGTCGCCCTCGGACTAAAATAGTATTTTTTATTACTCATACGCAAGAAAGTCTCTTTTTAGGTGCTGTTCAGAGGAGCAAAAAGCATAACTTTTTGAAATAACGAAAGTACCGGTATTACTTTTTTTTCCACGGACTAAAAAGAATAAAAAAATTGGCCCCACGTTGGGTTGTCCCTCAACGAACTAAAAAGTTCACTTTTTAGTATTATAGAATAAGAAAACTGAAAAAAAAACTTGTTTATTCTATGGTATTATTTATAATGAAAAGGCCCAGAATATTGGCAACCCTGTTCCAATTCTCACGTACCCTCTCCAAAGTTTAACCTCAATGTTCGACGTTTCTTTTGCTTTTAAAACATTTTCCTATTTTCATTCATAATAAAAATATGATTTATACCAAGGACAAAGAGGGGCACTTATCTGAATTTGGGACAGCGTTGTCGACTTACTACTTCAGTTCGGCCTGGCAACCCCGCTGTCTCCAGTTCAGAAAAGTGCCACTTGCTGCCCTTGGTATGAAAAATACTATTCCAGAATCGTAGTTTTAAAAAGAAGTTTTTTCGCACGAGAAAATTCGAAAGAAAACTACATTTTGCATGATTTTTCGTAAGCGTTATTTGCTCAGATGTGTATTCAATTTCTTTTTAGGCAGTCACAATTTCTTCCTCTGCATGAAAACATTTGCGGATTTGTAATAATATTACGTAGTTCCATCAAGTTTTTTCACGAACGTTTTTTTACTGAAGACATACACCGAAAATCGCATCAAAGGGAACGTTCAAGTATTACGTAAGATTTTTAGGGGGGGGGGGGGTTCGCATCCACCATCTTCGCCATAAGCTAAGTATTGCGAAATGCCTTACAACCGGGGGGAGGGGGTCCAAAACCCCGAAAAAAAGTCTTACGTAATACTTGAACGTTCCCAAACTCCTACAGCAAAATGAAACTGTTTTCCACATGCACATGTAAAAGATCAAAATTCCGAAGTTAAAGATTCCTAAAGAAAAAAAAAAAAACAAAAAGAAGGCCAAAGCTCTTTTACAAAGAGAAGAGATAATAATTTTCCGTTTCGGAAAGAACAGGTTATTTTTAAAAGGGAATTTCCTAAAAGCACATTTCTACTTCTGTCGGGTTCTGGCGTGAAAGTCATAAATCACGACTCAAGCATAACATAAACGGCAAAATGATTTATTATGAATATGGTGAAGAACATCCACTTTCCCTCTTGTTCTGAGACACAGGAAAACCCACAGAATACTTAATTCATTAACAAAAGTACACAGCGTAGTTTGTTTTTATGAATAATTTAGACAGGGGGGAAAAAAAAGAAATAAATCCCACAAGCGGAGACTTTCACACAATTATACACGGAAAGATTAGCAGAAAACAAAGAGGAATCATCACTAATTCAAGCTTAATTTTTTTCCCCTAAAGCTAAATCGATACACTTTTAAATATCCACTCTCATTAATTCGAATGAAACAGATCACGACAGCCAAATACACCGTTAATAATAATAATAAAAAAAAAAAAAACGAACAAAGGTTTTTTTTTTTTTCATCCCTTTCAAGACTTTCCGTTTCTTTTGTGTCGGGCTTTTTCACGGTTTTACACAATATTTTGTGTTCAAGACAAAATAATGGGAAAGAATCCACGTCCTTCGTTTATTTCTTTCAGCATGCCCACGTGCTGCCGTTTCTTTTTTTTTTTTTTTTTGTGCTTCTTTATATTTTACTTCTTCCAGTTTTCTTTCTTTTTTCTTCTTTCCAGGTATAGCGTTTCAATCTTCATAGTACCCCTGGCGGGTTTAATATTTACTTACACTTGCATTTGCCGTGTGATATGGCAAAACGCATCGACTGAACTTGGAAATCAAGGACAATTGATATCTCGAGCAAAAATCAACACAATCAAGCAGACGATAGCGGTCATAGCAGTTTACATCGTCTGCTCGCTACCGTTTATCACCGCTCAATTGTGGGCAACGTTCGATCCCATCTCCTCTATGGCATTTACCTCTGGTAATAATCTACTATTTCTCTTCAAAAATAATGACAAACCTTCGCCACCTGCATTTTTTTTTTTTTTTTTTACCCTAACCACACGATGAGCAGACATAAAATCTGTCAAATCAATCGGAAGCTTTCACTCCGGGATCGCTGACGTTTTCCATTATTCAACAGTTATTGATTTATATGTTACTCGGGAATTTAATCCCGGAATCTAGCAAAAAACAGCAAAAAAAAAAAAAAAAGGCTTTGATTTTATTTATCCAAAATTTTTTTTTTTTTCGAAAAGGAGTTCGTAGAACACTCGTAACTTAATTAAAGGATCGTTTCTCTTGGAATTTGTCTCTTATTTCCCCCCTCCCCTCCTTTTCCATGTTTCCTGGAAAGAGATAAAGATTGATTTGTTGTTTTCCAGGTCCGCTCTTCACGATCGTGATGCTCCTGTCTAGTCTTAATAGTTGTGCCAATCCTTGGATCTTCATGGTCTTCAATTCGGATTTGTTTTTCTCACTCCGGCTGTTGGCCTGTGGAAAACAACCGCTTCCGCCTCAGTCCATGAGGCATAGCAATAGTGATTCATCGAATACAGTCAATGCTTCCCGTAGAACGAAGTAAGTTTAATTTTTATTGACTTTTTTTTTTAAAGGGAATTGGATCTATATTTCGAAAAAAATTATCGTGTGCTAGGAAATATTAACAAAGAAAATCAGTTGAAAAGTTAAATCGAAGTGGAGACAAAAATGGAATCGAGCCACAGACCTCTCGTTTTCATGAGGATTGCTTTACCATTAAGCTTAATTTTAATCTCTAAATAATTTTTTTTTTTAAGTATTCGGTTTACAGCAAAAAGAAAAAAAATTAAATCATTAAAGAAACGGAGAAAAACAAAGCCAGGAAGACAGATTTCCCCAGGACCGAGTTCTATGCAGGCCCGTAACCAGGGGGGGGACAAAGGGAGGCTCAAAAAAGAAAATGCCCCAAGGGCGTTGACTAAAATGTGGGAGCCGAAAAAATGCGTACGTAATATTTGAAATGGCTCCTTTGATTCTGTTAAAAGCCCTAGGAAATAATTAAAAACCTTAATTTCCGAAAGCGAATAGCCAAAAGCAAGCGAAAAAAAAATGCGAACGACATATTAATTTCTAAAAAAAAAAGTAAACAAAACTTTTTTTTTTTTAAAAACCTCGTGTTTAATTTCAGTGAAACTTTTCATGGATGCGGCAGTGGTGAGGCGAAAGTAATTGTGGTGTATATATATATATATATATTTTTTTTTACATTATTTTGTATCATATTCGTATAATTGGTGGAGACTTTTCTCGATTTGTTGCAAATCACTGGTTAGATCACCTATCATTTTTCCAAACCCTGATAAACCCGAATTTTTTTTAAATTTTTCATTCCACGGGAAAGTGTGGCAACTGGAGCTTAAAATTCCAAAAATTGCCATACAATAAGAGAAAAAAAATCAACAATTTTTTTTTCTCCGAGAAAAAATGTAGTTTTTTATTGGAAATTTTCCGTAGATCACGAATCTGAAGTCCGTTTTTTTATACATGGTCCGGGTTTTGAGCTAGAGACCAAATTACGAGTGAAACTGAGGACTTGCTATGTTTTGTCACTTTACCTTACCCCGTTTTTTTGCCATTTTTGGCTTTTAGCTCAAAAACCGGGCTAGATATAAAAAACGAACTTCAGATTCGCGATCTACGGAAAATTTTCGATAAAAAACCACATTTTTGATTTGCCACGCTTTCCCGTCGAGAAAAAATTTAAAAAAAAATTCGGGTTTATCAGTACACCAAGGAGAAACATCCATGTAGCGGTATGACCATCAATGAAGTTAAGGGCCGTTTCACATGGAGCGGATGATCCGCGCGTTTTTATTGCACTAGCGTATGCGTATGCCTTTCACATGAAGTGCGTTTCTATGACACTGCCTGAACAATGGAATGCTCCGTTTAATTACTTTTATCCAAAAATAAAATTAATTTTTTTAAAAATAATTAAGTACGAATTTTTATTTTGAAAAATTCGAATTCCTCAAGTGATCCCGATTAAAATGGTATAAAATTTTTGCTCGTTGCCATAATTTACAGTTTTACGACTGCATATATCTATGTCTGTTTTTTCAAAGATACTTTTTTTCAAAATTCATTTTTTCGGAATACTTGTACAATGGGCACTGTCGACCTAATTTATTAAAATTTATTGAACTTCATTTTCCCGCGTAAATAAGCCTACCTGGTTCCTCTTTTTTTTTTCTTAGCCAATTCCCAAAATTATAATTAATATAATTAATACATTTATAAAACTTTTAATTAAGAAAATGATATACATATGATCTTAACATTCATGTATTTCAGGGTATTTTTATATCATTTTAATCGGGAGGACGCGAAGAATACGATTTTAAAAAAATTAATTAATGAAAATGTAAATTAAAAAAAAAGTAATTTAGATTTTGAATAAAATGCAATTAAAACCAGGTAATGTCATAAAAACGCGCGTATCATGTGAAAGCGTCCATTTGATTCCGTGGGCATACCGATACGCCATCCGCTCTTCAAACGCCGGAGCTCGGCGTGTCTCCGGCGGTTGACCAGCGGATGACTATCCGCTTTCATGTGAAAGGTTCCATTTAACTCAATGGGCAGAGCGTTTGGGGTAATAAAAACGCAGCGGATCATCCGCTCCATGTGAAACGGCCCTAAGCAGCATTGATGCGGACCCGCTCCTGGGTGGGTGACCTCATCGACAATCTTCCCCTCTGGCGGGGACGGCGGGAACTTGCAAATACAGTCATCTTTACCTCACTGTACGAGTTAGTTGTCGCATGCCAGAAATGGAGAAAAACAGACCTGCGTTACGCAGTTAATTGACTAAAAGACAAAAGACCTGCGATAAGCACTTGAAGAATAACACTGTCAAGTTCAAACTTGACATTTGCAAGTTGCTAGCATTTATTTTCAAGTTTAAACCTGACGTCAAGTTTAAACTTGTCAATTTTTTTCTCTCCCTACGGTTAAGCACAAATTTCAAGTTTTCTAAGACAGTAAAATCCACAAATTTTGTTTCCTTTGGAATTTCATCCCGGCTACGGGACTGAAAAAAGTAAGAGGTAATAAAAAATTTTGAAACTTTATAACTCAAAATTTTCATTTTAGAATTAGGGCCTTGGGGCAACCGAATTAGAAAAAGAAATATTTTTTCAGGCTCTAGGCGCATATTTTGTTTCTGTTATTGAATAATAAAAAAAAATTTATTATAAACGAAATGAAAGATATATTGAAATAAACGTGGGGCTATAAAAATATTCGGGGAAGAAAAGTCGGTTGCATAGAGTTTCGGGAGAAAATTTCAAGGAAAAAAAAAAAAAAGGAGAGAAAGAATGTCCAGTAGAAAGAGTTAACGTTGTCAGGCTTTCATTTGACAACCGAAAGAAAACGATAAAAGTCTGCGTTTATTGTTTGCTGTTGGAATTCACGGAAAATACACATGCACGAGTGTTTTGCTTTTATGCCACAATCCTTTTTATCGATTTTGCCATAATTGACATAGAGCAAAGATACAACTTTTTTTTTTTTTTTTTTTTTTTTTTTTTTAGCACGTGTGTTTATGAAAACCTTAACTTTTGTGACGGGAAGTGGGGTATTCTTTGTGGCTTAATTTTAGGACTTTTGTAAAAAAATGTTTACTGTTTCTAAAAAATATGTGTTCTTGATTTTATAGCAGGAGTACATTTATATTAAAAAAAAAAAAAAAAAAAAGACATGCATGACAGTGACACCACCCAAATTGTTGCACAGCCATAGCTATAATCGCCTAAAGAAACCAAAATGCGTAGGGCCAACTTCTACCTTTTTTTTCGAATGGAAAAATATGTTTCTAATCTATTTTTTTGCGTACTGTCACGTGGTGGCAGCAAAATTTGGGTCCAGCAGGGTCTTCGTGGCGAAATTTTTTTTTTTTTAGATTTTTAGCCATTTTATGGCCACCTTGGCCTTTGGGGAAAAAAACAAAAAAACGCGAATCTGGATCAGTTTTTTGCGTACTCTTACGTGGTGATAGCGAAATTTTGGTCCAACCGGGTTTTGTCAGTGAAAAAAAATTTTGTTATTTTTATGATTTTTGGCCATTAAATTTGGCAACTTTCGCCCTTCGGGTTCCAAGGCGAAATACATGATTTTGGGCCAATTTTTTGGGCACTTTCATATGGTGAAGGCGAAATTTGGGTCCAGCGGGGTCTTCGTGGAGGAAAAAATTTTTTTTAGATTTTTTTCAGATTTTGGCCATTTTATGGCCACTTTTGCCTTTGGGGGAAAAATCAAAAAAATATGTAATAGACCAGTTTTTTGAGTACTCTCACGTGGTGGTAGCGAAATTTGTGTGCAGCGTCATCCTCGCAGCGAAAAAACATTTTTTTGGCCACTTTCTTGTTAAAAGAAAAATTTAGAAGCACGTGTTTTTAGGCCAATTTTTCACGTACTTTTTGGCTTTCATAGCGAAATTTTGATCCGGAGACGTTAAAATGAAGAAAATTATTTTTTTCTTTTAATGGACATTAAAAAAAAAAAAACAATTATGCCCTTAGATAGCCCTTTGAGAGAGCTTTTCTTTTTCGTTTTTTAGATTTTTCGAACGGATAACCCATTTTTTGCCAAAAAAATAAAAAACTGGATTAGCACTCCCATCCCTCACCTGAAAAACGGCTTTCGTTTCGACCCTAATATTTGGCCTAATTTACCTCTCACTAGGTCCTATCAATGGGTCAAAGTCAAAAAAAAAAATTTAATATTGTGGCACATGTCAAATGGTAACCTGGTGGCAGCCTTTCATCGCGATTTTATGCACCTAACCATCTAGGATTCAAGAACAGTCTAAAAACGGACACCCGGTATATAAATATATAATCCCTTTTATCCTGCCGGAGGGCTTTTAAAAATGTTTGAATTTCCCAGTAATGTGTGGCAAAAAGCTTTTCTCATAAAAAGGAAATCCGTAATACCTCGTGGGAGAAAACCATGCACAAAATGCTGACCTCGATGTGTGACAATATAACATGCTTTATAAGGTCAGTTACGACCCTCAAGTGATAAGTCCTTTAAAAAAAAAAAAAAAAAAAAAAAAAATTTTCCCTCCGGACATATAAAAATGTTAAAAGGTTTCAAACGCTTCTACACCTTTCTTCCATTGTCATATTTTCCCATTAATAGAAAAGGATAGGATGGATTCGCAGTCGAATTTCTTTTTCGACAAATAAAAAAAAAGTATAGAAAAAAAAGGTTTTTAAGTTTAAATTTTTACACCAGGAAGTTCAATGTGGAAACGGGACATATTACGTAAGCACGTTAAGGGGGGAAGGGGGCTGGTAAAATCTTACGTAAACTCAAAATAATGGATTTTGAGGGGAGGTTTGGGACTGAATTTTACGTAATAAAGGGAAAAAGGATTTTTAAAAAAATTATTTTAGCTTACAAGGAGGAGGGGGACTGAGGGAAGGTCTAAAATTGCCAAAATTATGATTACGTAATATATGGGCGGTCCCCCGAAGGCGATTACCATTAAAATTCACCAAGGTCAAACTGGTAGCGACAAACTGCAGGTAGCTCAGAGGGGTAGTAAGGTAGTAATTTCTGTTTTTTTTTTTTAAGAAAAAAAAATCTTGAGATTTACACTGTCGTAGGGTATAAGAGGTTCATAGACTACAATGCGATTTTTACTAAAAAATTAAGAAATTAAGCAAAAATGATATTATGAGACCAGCTGGGCTAAGTAGGATAGGATAACGAATTCCATCTAATTTACCAGAACGAAAATTAGGTAATGAAAAAATAAAAAATCATTTCTCTAGAACTCTGAATGATTCCTCGAGCATTTCCGGGAATTTTCGATAATTTGCAACAAATTTCTCGATAATTATTTCGAAATAACAGAGCAGAGATTTTTCCGAGAAAAGGTACTCAAAATCCTGGGAACTCTTGACATCGGGAATTCTCGAAAAGATATTGAATGAAGCAATTTCAAAGGTAATATAAGTAGCGATTTTATGTAAAATCTTATTTAAAATATTACAGGTTTTTTATATTCGGATTTTGTAAACGTTTTATATTCACTTATTTTTTTTTTTTTTTTTAATTACCCTTATGAACTTAAAACTGCAAGTAAATAACAGATGGACAGTCATTTATGCAATATTTAACAAGAACGCTTCACCAATGTTTAGCTTATTGGCAAAACAACTTTTTCTGTGTAGGGCGTTTCCAAGTTTAAAAAAAATCAAAACCAAATATTTTGGGGGGTTTTATGAACTGCTAATTCTGAATCTGAAGTCCAAATGAAAAAATTGAAGCTAAAGACGGCGGACAATATTAAATTTTTAAAACTTTCAGGTTTCTTAATTATTATTACTCAAAAAATAATAGGTTTTTGAAAAATAAACACAAGTTAATTTTCCGGGAGGCAGTTGATTTAAGACCAGATCATTTTCTGGGGGAGGGGGCGGCACACGTGCCCCCTAGGTAAAATCCGATGTTAGATTTGAAATCAGAGTGCCGAAAAACATGTAAATAGATATCCATATGTAATTTTTCCGATAATTTAAAAAAGGTTTGTTTTCTGGGGGCCGCCAGTGCCTCCCACGTAAAAAATAATTTCAGATTCGGAAGCAGCGACCCCTAAAACCCCTTAATTCATACAAATAATGTTCAAATATTTTCTGGAAAGAGGTTAAAAAAATAAAAAATTGAGTTTGCATCACCGGTTGCATAACTGAGCAATATCGGGCGCATTACTTTTATTTTTTAGCCTAGTGCTTCACCTTTATAGAAAAATAATATTTGGCAGGAATGAGGTATTTCCAAATTTCGAAATTTGGTCAACAAAGGATTAAAGGCAATTAAATGCTAAGGAAAAAGTCACGTGGAAGAAGTAATAAGAGGCCTTCGTCCGGGAGTGAGCGGGGAAAAGCTGTTATAAAAAATAAAATAAGAACCTCCTGGGGTCATAGCTGGCACTCTTAGGGTTAAGACTAAAACCAAAAAAAAAATCTCAAAAACTTTGTGTCAAAACAGAATTAAACTGTATAATTAAACTAAATATTGATTGAAAACAGTAATTAAAACTATAAAAATTTCTTGGTTTAATTACCAAATTAATACGTCCTGCCTCGCTGATTTTAATAACTTAAAAAGTTAATTTTCCCGGATGCTATAAAGGAAAATAACATTTTCTCATCCCTTTTAATGCTTTCGAATGAGAATTATAATTACGATTATTTTTTGACTTCATTATATTAACCCTTGATTAAAAAGGTTTTCATTCCGGATTATGCCAACAGGGACGATAAAGTGATTGACTTTTGGTAATCCACTTCGTCACTGTTCGCATTGCACACCGGGTCATATCTAGGATTAAAATATTAACAAACATCAGAGTGTGATCATTCATTTGAAAAGAAAAACCCATTTTACATGGGATTTTCGAGGGCAATGAACATTCGATTTTATAATTCGACGCACGTAAAAGATATTTGCGAAAAATTAAATTCCATTAGGGGTCGTCCATGTATTACGTAACGCCTGGAGGGGGGGTGGGGGTCGAAGGAGATGTTACGCATTGTTACGGGGGGGTGGGGGGGAGCTGGGCCATGCGTTACGTAATTTTAATATTAAAATTATTTCAATTTTATTTCACTCTTTTATAAAATTTTTACCAGTTATTCTTCAAAATAAAAAATAAAAAAAATTTTTAACTGGTAAAATCAGATTAAAATTTATCAAAAAGCTGGAATTTTTTTTTGACTTCAAAAACGAAATTTTAATATTTTTCAATGTGGGGGGGGGGGGGGGGGTTAGAACCCGTGTTACGTAATATCGAAGGGGGGGTTACAGGTTGCGTTACGGTGTGTTACAAGGGGGGAGGGGGGGTCAAAAAGTGGCCTTTTTTGCGTTACGTAATACATGGACGACCCCTTACGTAGGATAAATTTTCTTTATTTTCTCTTTCCAATAGGATTATAATTTATATACTTTTTCCCTCTGCATTAAAACAGAGAAGGAAAAAAAAAATCAAAGAAATTATATAATTTTCATTTTTTTTTATCACTGAAAATCATATCGGTGAACCATATATTTTTTTATTAAACAGAATTATTAAAAAAAATTTTCCTTCTTTTATTGTTATCATTTTTTTTTTATTAACGTGAAAAAGAATTAACTTCTCGACGGATGGAAAAATAAAATAAAAGGAATTTCAATTATCGTTTTTCAAAATAAATAAAAAGTTTTCACTTGGTAACCGATAACTTTTTCCTTGTATCTCCTGGCATGCTCGAAAATCGATACTTGTGGAAGTCGGAATGAGTGATTAGTTAAAAACAGAAATCCATTTCGAGGTTAATTCTACTGGATTTCGAAAAACCCCTTACGCAGCACTCCTCTACTATACGACAAAATTAAAAACCGAAAAGACAATAAAGATGTAATAAACTCAGAAAGTTTCTTTTATATGAAACAGAGGAGGAAATCCGTCAAATTTTATCTTAATTAACTGCTGACTAGATTAAAATTATTCCGAGAGAAAATAGGAATTGGGTTTCGTCAACTCAATGAAGTTTAATCAAAACGTTTCTGGTTTCTTTAAAAATTTAATCAAGATATTTTTGGTTTCTGTTTTCCAAAGATAAAGGATACAGGACGGGAGCATTTTCAGCTTGCCCAAGGCATGGGACATCATCTTATTTTCTTTTCAAATTATGATAACGAGCATGTATCAAAAGGATCAATAATGTCAAGAAATTAATTAGTTACCTTTTTTTGAGGAAAAGAAGAACCGACTTTGCAGAGGGAAAAGAGATCGTTTCTATCGTTCAAGTGTGTTTACTTGGAATCTTACTCAAGAGTATTTTGCCTTTTAGACGTCAGCTTTTTTCCCTCTCTTCGCTCTTTACATTTTCCTCGTTCGATTTTTTTTTTATTTAGTTTGGATCTCTATTCCACAACATCCTAAATCGCCTCTTGCTCTCTCCGCCTTTTCCCATTACTCAGACTCGGCTTAATTTTCTACTTCTTTTACGCATTCTAGGCCTACTTCTCTCTATTTCGTCTTTTTCATTGTTTCTCTTGCTTTCCTCCAGCTTCTACCTTTTCTTACTTTCCTCTACCATGCCATGCATCTCTTTAATTTAGATTTGCCTTTCGATATTTTTTACGAAATACACGAATGTCACCATAAAGCGATTACTCCGTGAAGCCATCGGTGATGGACCCATGACGTCTTTGGTGTAAGACCCATGCCAATGGTGTAAGTCAACCAAGGCTTTTGGGTCATTTAGTTTTAGTTCTTTCCGAGTCATTTAGTTTCTTTTGTGACTTCTTTTCCCTCCTTCCTCTACCACGCATCTCTTTAATTTAGATTTTACCTTTCGAAATTTTTTACGACATACCCACAAAATGTCACGATAAAACGATTGCTCCGTGAAGCCATCGGTAATGGACCCATGACGTCAATGCAGTGAGGCAACCTTGTTGTCCAGTTTTTTCGGGTCACTTAGTTTAATTTTCGACTACTTATTTGTCTTTCAATTACCGTTCCTTATTTTATTTTCCGCACGCACTTCCCAGCACAGTCTCCCGTTTCTTTTTCCTCTGAAAATTTACGACCTCCTCCTTAAAATAAAACGAGAATAATGCAACACATTTATTCAAACTCTTCAAAAACCACTAAAATTTCATCAAGTGACAACCCCATTTTTCTCTTTTTCTCCCGGCAAGAAAATAAATTTTAACAAAGCCATGAAAAGAGGGTTTTTCTTCGCAATTTTCTTCTGATTTTAATTTAAATGTAGTGCGGGACCAGGTTTTCTCAAGTGAAAACCATCTCAATAAAAGAAACAAAATAAAATAAAATAAAAATAAAAATATCAAAGCAATTTGTTTTTCATTTTCTTTTTTTCTATTTTTTTCTTTTTGCAGAATATCAAAGAGGTGTCCCCCGTGGAGGAAACCGTCTCTTTCAGACACGGAAACCAGCATCAATCAAGATCAATTCGAACTGAAACGCTGGGTCGCAGCCGTAGACGAAAATGGAACCACAACGACTGAAATTACAACATCTCACGTTCCCCTTGAATTTAGATGAGGTTTGGAGGATAACGAGCAAGAATTCGAAATTGAAGTGCCCGTTATATGGAAGTGGAGAAACAAAAACAATGCAGAAAATAACACGATTAAGTGCGTTCATCCCAACATTATTGACCCTTCGAAAGGATTACAAAACACGATACTTGGAAGATGTGGAGTGACCGTTGAAGTATGGACGAGAAGAAAATATTAAAAGTCCCTTTCCGGACCAGCAAACATTATAAATCGATTGTTAAACATTTTCCCCCATTGAACTTTCCGAAAGAAAAGAGCAATCCCGGATTAAGTGAAATCGTATGATCTCTTTCATTGTTTGCGTTCGTTCAAATATTACGTCAGTACAATGCGATCAACTTGGAGCCTCCCTATCTCTTTTGGTCAGTAAAAATCCTCCTAGAGGCGCCCATAGGGGGTGCCTCGCATTTTACCAACTATCAAATTTGAAAAATGTGTACCCCAAATCGCTTTTCCGTGGAACACGAATAAACTCTAATATTTTTTGTTTATTCCTTAGGCAATGAAAACCATGCCGACTAGTCAAAAAATCGTACAAAACGATTGAAAGACCGCAGAGATCAGTTATCAGGCCGCTGATGTTCCCAAGAATATTTTTAATAGATAAAATGTATAAGCGTATTAATCTTTCAAAACTTCGTTACCTAACAACAGTGACTTTTTCTTGAGATCATTTAATATGATTAGATGGGACTGCACACATGCTATGTATGTAAACATAAGTAAGTCGCAATTAGAGCTTAAAAATTGAAAGTTCGAGAACCTCATTATTCAAAAAGCAGTTACTTCTCCAGGGAAATTTTGCATAGATCACGAACTTTAGGTCCTTTTTTAATATCTACTTCGGTTATACACCTGAAGGCCAAAATATGTACAATACTGAGGAGTTAAACGCTTTGTCACTTAGCGGTTTTGTTCTTTTTTGCCATATTTTGGCTTTTAGCTGAAAAACCGAAGGAGATAAAAACAGGCTTTAGATTCATTATCTACGCAAAATTTCCGACGTAAGATGGCTGCCCTTTCACAAAAAGAAACAGATAAATTTGTTCACCTTTGTTGGGCTTTTCCCGAACTTTAAGCTCAAGCTTCACTATTTTCCTTTACCTAATCAAAAACAAATTAGTGATTATAAGTGTCTCAAGGAAAACTAATTTGGGGTATATCCGCCTTCAAAGGCGGAAGTTACCAAAATGAGGGATACCATAGCGTTTTTACATCTGCTCTCTCTTCAGTCACAGCTTATTCCAGCAAGATCATAAAAATGGTAACAATTATTTACCGACCAAACTGTAGACCGCAAAAGATTCTCTACCGTTTTTCCTAAAAAAATAAATTCCTAATCCATTTTTCCTAAAAAAAAAAAAAAAAAAAAAAAAATTCTATTCCATTTTTTCTTAAAATTTTGGTTCCTAAAATTGTTTTTTTTTAACTATTTTTTTTAACTCATAACTTTTTAACTAATTTTTCATTTTAATAAAATTTTTTATTCCTGAAATAAAATTTCCTAAAATCCCTAAAATCCCTTCAGGGATTTAAAAAATTAGGAAAATATTTATTTTAGGAAATCTTATCTTAGGAATCAAAAAATTTTAGGAACCAAAATTTTTAAAAAAAATGGATTAGGAATTTCTTTCTTTAGGAAAAACGGATTAGAAAAATTGGTCGGGAACGCAGTAAAAAATTTGGCGTGTTTTTGACACATCTTTTGTGCCAAAAACGGTCCACATATTTTTATTTGTAAATTTAACATAGGTCCCCAAAGCAACTTCTCATATCAACATAGATAATATGCCAAAATTAGCATAAAAAAAGTGACATACACAGTATGTTAAAAATACTCAAAATTTTTTTACTGTGCATTCGGATCCTTGAGCTGCGTCCGAACTTAATTCCGTTTGAGAGACTTCACCAACCTAAAAGAAGACAGCAGTTATTAATTCCAGCAAAATTTGCCTACTTAGATTTTACATTAACAGAGCAGTTTGTGTCTACCCCCTCTTTATTCGGATCTTTTGACGTAATATTTGAATAACTTTTTTTTTTGCGCATAGAGAGAAAAATGAAATTTTACGTCTGCCAACTTTGTTCTCAAAGAGATAGCTTTTTCCGGTTCATTTGCATAAAATTTTCCCTAAAGCGTGATAAGAAGATATACTGTATACTAAAAAGCTTTCTTTTGCCATTTAACGTAAAACCAATTTTTATTATTAAAAAAAAAAAAAAGTTTTTCAAACTTTTTAAAAGTCTTCTCAGACAGAAAAAGGCTTGTTAGCAGATCTTTTAGGAAAAAACATCTCAAGCGACAAGAGATCTTTTTCCATTATGTGAATTCAATGTCAGAATAGAAAAAAAAAAGAAGAAGAAGAAAGAAAAACCAACTTTTATGTTTAACAGGGCTTCGAAAACGTACAAAAAAAAAAAAAAAAAAAAAAAAAAAAACATAGAAAAGAAAAAAAAATTATAATAATATTTGTTCAAAGGTTGTTCTTCCAAGAATCTTTTTTTTTTTTCTCCGTTTCGGTCTTTTCGTTATCCATGGCTGAAATAATGAGCAAAGGCATTTGAAGAAATTTGAAAAAGAGAGCAATTTATCACTTGTTATTGTTTAAAATCTCTCTTCATCCGACCTAAATCGTTTCAATCTTCCTCGTTTTATTCAAAAAACGATGGCATTAGTTTTGTCTGGGATTTTTTCTTATGTTTAAACAAAAGGCCGTTTACGGCGATTTTCCATTCTTTTTTTTTTTTTTTCTTTTCCCGATGCCAAGTGAACTGAAAGGGTGTTGAAATTGGGTCGATTAAGAATAAAGAAAAAAACTGCAACAATAGGATTTAAAAAAAGAAAATAAGAAGCAAAAAATCTGGGGCGTATTCAGGCGCGATTATAATCATTCTGGAGCATAGATTCCAGAGTTAACAGTTCCAAAAATTTTAAAAAAGATGGCGGACGCGTTTTTTTAGATATAGAGAACATAAATATACGGTATACGAAGGCTTTGTATATATAATGTATATAAATACGTATATAAATACGTAAATAAATACCAGACTGGTATTTATGGTATTTTTTTTATTTTTACTTCTTTCTTATAATTTAATCACACTTTAATCATATTTTATTGAATAAATTTTAAGAATCAAGCTCAAACGGGGTGTTTTCTTTTTTTTTCCGGGTTGGTATTCATCCTAAATTAAAAAAAAAAAACAGCAAAATAAAATAATGCGCCAACATGATGTAAATTCTACTTGATACCAGCCATATTTGTTAATGGGGCTTTTTGAAAATGGCGCTCAAAATGGAGGTTGTATTGATTTAATTAATCCATCTTATTTAATTTTTTACCAGTTTCTATTAATATTTTATATTCTTATATCACTCAATATTAATTAATCTTTGATTTAACGTGCAAAAGATTATTCCACAGCATTATTTAGACTAATAAATGAGGTTTTTTTAAAAATATACCGAGGTATAGAAAAAATACATGGTATATTTTTTCCGGTATATTTTTGTATATAAATACTATTTATATACAATATTTATATACGTATATATTTACATGACATTCTCTATAAGATAAAAGAAAAAGGTAGAAATACTAGCGCCATCTTTAGGGAATTAAAAAAACTAGAGGTGATTTTTAAAAATTTTGTTTTTGCAACATTTCGTTTAACAGAATGTCGAACAAAAAAACAAAAATATAATTCGAATTTTTCGTATTAGGACTAATGATGACAAAATTCGAAAACAAAAAGTATAGCGCCAAAAACTGAAATACAGTAAAATTTCTTTATAAATTTCCCTGAAAGAACCGAAAAAAAGCGTTATGTCGCGAAAAAACGCTAAATGCGGTGACTTGATTTCACGCTTTAAGCTTAAATTAAGTTCAAAGCGAGATTTTTTGTAAAAAAAAAAAAAAAAAAAAAAAAAAAAAAAAAGGAATGCGGGGGAATAGAGGGGATAAGAGGGAAAGCGCGTCAAAACCTGCAAAAGCTTCATCTTAAGAGGAAACTTCAGCGGACACCAGAAGGAATGGCTATTTGGTTGAAAAACTGAAAAAATTTTAAATTTTATGTATCTAACAAAATCCTGTGGTGTTGCATCCTGGAATGTTTAGAGCAAGTTTC
This sequence comes from Liposcelis bostrychophila, assembly GCA_037577465.1. Taxonomy (NCBI): domain Eukaryota; kingdom Metazoa; phylum Arthropoda; class Insecta; order Psocodea; family Liposcelididae; genus Liposcelis; species Liposcelis bostrychophila. The sequence continues at coordinate 9,557,156 of CM075209.1, forward strand.
AACTTGTCTGAAATGTATGTGAGCCATGGAAATAATTTCAAAAAGTACTTTGGATCGAAGAACTTCGATTTCGTTTTTCCAGGTTCGTATTTACTTGGAGCAAGTTGAAACTTGTACCGAAAGTAGGAACAAGTTGAAACTTGTACTGAAAATACGAACAGGTTGAAACTTGTACCGAAAATAGGAACAAGTCAAAGGAGTTTGTTGGTTATTTTTTGAATTTAAATCGAATATTAGCCATTCCTTCAGATATTCACCGAGGCTTCCTTTTAATGAACTACGAGTGACTTTTAAATATTTTAAAAATTTTATAAATTGCATTATAATTTTTAAGCTCAAAGTCCCTCATTTTATTTCCAGTAGTCATCAACATGAAAGCTAAACGAAATAAAAACAGTTGCATGACTCAAGTTCATAATTTCTCAAAATTTTCGACTAACCGAAAATTCACGAGTCTCGAATTGAAAGATTTTTCATTTAGAGTTATTGGGAAAAAGAAATAAAAAAATCCATCCCAATTCTCAAAAATTTCAATCAGATTAAAAAAAAAATTAAATTAAATTTTGTTAATTTTTCGAAAATTCTCAAGAAAAAAGGTTCCGTCACAAGAAACCCTTTCGGAAGATTAGAGCAAATCATTTTTTCATCTAGATCTTATAGTAAAGAGAGAAAAAATTTGATTGCAACAAAAGGTCATTTCTTAAAAACAATATTTTTTTTAATTAAACGGAAAATCGATTGTACTTAAACATTTCAGCGAGAGAAAATCACACTAAAAAGTGCTGTCGCTGTGTTTATAAACTGGCAAAAAGCAACACAAAGTTAAACAAACAAAACACGTCGAGGGGCGTCATTTCAGCAAAATCTTGAAGGGAAGAAAGGGCAATTTCACTCGCCGAATATACATTCTAAAACTTACGGACCAAATTAGAAAAAGAGACAGTCACTTTTCCAGGCTCCCGGATAAAAGAGGTCCTGCGCACACATGACTTCATACAGTTTAGAACAGATTTTATCTCGTTCTCTTTTAACGTAAAAATTTCTTACAGCCTTGCGGGCACCGAAAAACAAACAATTAAAACCCCAAGAAAGTCATAAACGTGAAATTAAAAGACAAAAAAAAAAAAAAAAAAAAACCCAATCTTATCACATGACTTACGCTTGCCCAATTAAATTAAATTAAATGAAAATGAAATAAATCAAAATCAAAACGTGAAAACACCCCATCCAGATTTTCCGAAGCATCGGAAAAACAATAAAATTTATTGCATATAAAATTCATTAACAAAATGGCTAGTAAAAAAAAAAAAAAAAAAAAAAATCACGGAATTAACCATCCTATTTTATTTATCGAACCATAAAATAAAAAGAAAAAAAAAATATTCCGCACATGCACAATTAATCCCCGAACAGGCATTAAAAGCTATTAATATCCCGGCCACCTGAGGCAAAATGATTTTCCACATTTTACAGCGATGACAATTTTTTTTTTTTTTTTTTTTTTTTTTCGATTCGAAAGCTTAAGGTCATTTACGTTACAAAATGGACATCATTTTCATTCATGCGAAATAAATATTCCGGGAACGGAAACTAATCCCAAAAAAAGCCCCTCCCGGTAATTTTAACGAAAGATTTCGACATGGGAAAAAAAAAATTATTAATTATTTTACTTGATTTTTTTTATTTTTATTTTTTTATAATTTTTCGAAAAAACGTGAGGTATAATAAAATAAGGGATTATTTTAAAATACCATCCCGGATTTCGATTTTGATTTATTAATAGGAATTATTTTCGTTATAAATTCCCTTCTTCCTTCATTTTATTATTATATTCTCGTATTTCTTCGGAAAAATAATTTTTTCTCGTTCCCGTTGCCGGTACCGTGTTTTGCGGAGGCTCGAAATTCATTTAAAAAAATTTTATTTTTTTTTATTTTTGAATGTTGCTGAAAGGAAGTCCATCCCTGAAAACTACGGTTTTTAGGGAAAGAAAAAAAAACAATAAAACCGGGGGGAAAAAAAGGGAATCGAAATTAGCCCAATTTATATTCCATTATTATAATGATTATATAGGATGGATTAACATCAAAAATGCTGTGTTTTATGAGATAATTTTCCCTGGTGTTTTCCCGTTTTTAAGCTTTTAGATGGTTTTCGATTTCGACGTCGAAAGTGTGGTTATGGAAATTCGCGATAAAATTATAAAAATTAAAAAAAAAAAAAAAAAACTTGAGCGGTTGTTATAACATAATTTGTTTTTTTCTGTTTACTATTAATTTCGCCTTCATTATGTAAGCGAAAATAATTTATTTACTTTTCAGAATTGATGTGAGTGAGTTTGCCTAAGTTAAAAATAAACAATAAGCAATTCTGGAAAGCTGAACATTTTTCGCTTAGAAAATCAGTATCGTGAAAAATAACTCTTCACAGACCTCAAAGAAAAACAATTTAGTCTAAATTTTGTGCGATTTAACCGAAAAAATAAGGTTCCAAATAATCGGCAGTTTGTTGAACTTGAACACAAGCGGCCACGGTGGTAAACTGGCAATTATTATTTGACTTAGTTGTCGACAAAATCTGACTTCACAGGTGTGCTAGGGACCTAAAAAGAAACTAAAATCCGTTTAAATGAAAATAGTACATGCTCGTCTTTGCCAAATATGGCCAAATTTCTTGCCGTTGTCGCGTCATTATTCTTAGAAGATGGCGTTTGCCGTAAGCTAACTATAGGTAACGTATCAAGTAATTTTTTTTTTCCTCATTTTACACAAATTTAAAACCTAAAAATAATTTTTTTTTTGTTTTTGCAAAAAAAAAAAATAGGGAATTTCACATAAAAATTAAAAATAAAAAAAAATCACATTGAGTATCGCCTTACATTGCAATGCAATAAGCAAATTTATATCATATGACTTGTCGATAATTTCATCGGTGTTTGATTTGACCTAAAAATATTCATTTCAGGTACATTCATGATATAAATTTGTTTATTGCATTGCAATGTAAGGCGATACTCAATTTGATTTTTTTTTTATTTTTAATTTTTATGTGAAATTCCCTATATGTGAAATTATTTTATGTGAAATTCCCTTTTTTGCAAAAACAAAAAAAAAAATTATTTTTAGGTTTTAAATTTGTGTTAAATGAGGAAAAAAAATTACTTGCTACGCCACCTATAGTTAGCTTACGGCAAACGCCATTCTTCTAAGAATAATGACGCGACAATGGCAAGAAATTTGGCCATATTTGGCAAAGACGAGCATGTACGATTTTCATTTAAACGGATTTTAGTTTCTTTTTAGGTCCCTAGCACACCTGTGAAGTCAGATTTTGTCGACAACTAAGTCAAATAATAATTGCCAGTTTACCACCGTGAGCGGACTCAGTTTTTTTCTTTTGTTAGATCGGAAAAACTAAAATCTCCGGTTTTTTTTAACCTGCTAATTCAAATTCCAAAGTCAAAATTTAAAAAAAAAAATTGAAATTAAGAAAGACGGCGGAATATTAACTTTTAATATTTTGCGTTTTCTTAATTAATATTACTAGAAAAATAAAGACAGGTTAACTTTCCGGGAGGCAGTTAATTTAAAACAATTTGATTTTCTGGGGGGGGGGGGGGGCGCAGGTGCCACCTACGTAAAATCCGATGTTAGATTTGAAATCAAGGTGCCGGAAACAATGTAAATGGATATCCATATCCATATGTTTCTTTTCCGATAATTTAAAAAAAAAATCTTTTGTCTTAATTATACTACTATCATTAAAAACCTACCAAAATTTTTATAAAATTATCGCCAATTAATAAAAATAACGAGAATTTATCAAATTATCATTCTTTTTTAATAAAAAATTAAATACGCTCTATGTGCATATAGCGTAAAGAAGACGTGAAACTTCTTATGGGGTTAAATATTATATTTAATTGGTCGTTATTTTATGGTGTTTAACCACTTCAAATTCTAAAAACCTAACAAAATTAAAAAATTTTCTTGAAATTTTTTTCTTCGAATTTACTTTCACGGAAACTGACGAAAATTTCAATTTTTTTGTTCAAATTATTTGGCATAGCCGAAAATTTTACCGGAAATTTCAACCTTTTTCAAATTTCTGTTCGAACAATTTGCCATAGTCGATAATTTTTCCGGCAAATTTTAGCATTAAATTTTAAATTAATAAAATATTATTAAAATTTAAATTATATTTCAAATTCTAACTTGAAAACTTCGAAAAACCTCACTTCATTTCGCGGACCCACCCCATAAGAAGTTTTATTTCAATTAACGAAAAATTAACGAAAAATGGCGAATAAATTAAATACACATTAAGAAAAATTAAAGAAAATTTCCGATAAATTAAAAAAATTAACGAAAAAATAAAGTTAAATTAAGAAAAATTAACAAAAAATTTACGTCAAATTAAGAAAAATTAAGGAAAAATTAAAAAAAAATAAAGATAAAATTAACGTTTAATTAAGAAAAATTAACGAAAAATTAACGAAAACTAACGAAAAATTAAGCAAAATTAACGAAAATTAAGAAAATTAATAAAAAATTACCGTCAAATTAAGAAAAATGATCGAAAAATTAAGAAATATTAAGGAAAAATATTTAAGATTTTAACTTTAAAAACTTAAGAAAAAACTTCATTACGCGGACCCGCCCCATAAGAAGTTTCACTTCAATAAGAAATATTAATGAAAATTAACGACAATTAACGAAAAATTAAGAAAATTAACGAAAACTAACAATAATTTTTCTGAAAAAAAAATTTTAAATTTTAAACTTTAAAAACTTAGATATTAGTTTTAACGTGGGGGCCACCAGTGCCCCCCACGTAAAAACTAATTTCAGAATCGGAATCAGCGACCCCTAAAATCCCTTATATCAAACAAATAATGTTAAAAAACTTTCGGGAAAGGGATTTAAAAAAATTAAAATTGAGTTTGCATCACCGGTTGCATATCCGAGCAATTTCGGGCGCAAAAAAAATTTTTTTTTTTTTTTTTTTAATGTTCCTTTGGCCTTGTGATTTACCTTAATAAATATAATACAAAATAAGAATATCTGGGAGGAATGGGGTATTTCCAAATTTTGAAATTTGGCCGGCAAAGGGTTATAAATGTGAATCTGACAAGCCAAAAACAAAGCGCATAACACCAATTTTTTTTTTAATTTTTTAAAAAAAAACTCCCATGAAACAAGTCCTAAAGAAAAATCAATAAAAATCTTTCAAACGACACAAAAAATGATCTAAAAAAAATGTCATTATTCAGATTTTAAAAAAAAAAAAAAATTATTTTAACGTTCATCGCTTACACGAATTTTACAATAAATTTAATAGCCTCGTCGAATGATTAACTGTAACGATGTGTATCTCTCGTAACCGTAATTATTTTCGTCATATTTTTCGACTTTTTTTTTTTTATTTTTTTGGGTGCCCTACTTTTATTACGGATGCGTGATGTTAAATGGTTGTCATTATTTCAAAACCAAAAAAAGAAAATTTTTTTTGCACGAAAGAACTGAATGTTAAATTTCAATTTTTTTTCCCTCCCCTCCGAAGCAATAATCAATCGTATAAATCAGCGGTAACGAACGAAACGAGAGAGAAATGACATATGAAGACTGAAGACAAGAAGATAAATAAAAGGATGAGATATGTACCGAAATCAATAAAAAAGTCATATTTTACTGTATCAAACAGAAGAAAATATGATTTTCTCGATTTTTCATTATTTTTCTCTGTAAAAAGTTATATATTCGCACAATAAATCTTGTTCATATTCAATAAGATTTTCTTTCTTTTTTCCGGGGGAAAAAAAAAGTTGTACTTATTATTATAAAGTACCTGACGATAATGTTGATATAAATGCATTTGAAGCTTTCGATTTTTTAATTGTCTTCTATGTTTTTTATTAAAAGTTTATTATTGTTGTTTATTATTTCCTTGTTCAAAAAAAAAAAAAATTTATTAAAATTAATTAAAAAAGCGTTCATATTTTTTTTTTTTAAAAAACCATTTCTTTGTTGCTTTTCCCATGTCCATGCATAATAGGGTCTTCCAATCATGCAAATTAAAAAATATCGTCCCAGTTTTTATTCCTTTTTTTTTTTCCTACAACCGGATTCAATTATAAAATAAATAAAATTGAATTACTTAAATTAATTTCATTTTAATTAAAAGCATTTTCTCAACGGTAATTATTTTACATTTTACACAAAATCTTGATATTTAAGGGGGGTGGGGAAGAAACCTTCGCTTCATTATAACTAAAACGATTATTTGGAAAAGTCAAAAGTAGCATAAAGCGAAATAATGCTCAAGTAGAAAGCAAATTTTAGTAATGAAGGGATTTGAAAATCAAAATTGATTTTGCGAACTCCTCAACGGCAGCGCCATTCCAAAGAAATCTTAGTAAACGTATTCATTTCGATAACAAGGCTGAAGGGAAAGTAAAGAGGAAGGTAAAATACCTTGCATTCTCCAAGATCAGATGCTCTTAATATAATTATTTCCACCGAATTCGCTTTGATTAAGGAATCGTGGATTCAGGGATAATTACAATAATTGAATTGTTCCAAAACATTTGTATCTAACAAAAACATTTTCAATTTAAAAAAAAAAGTAGATATTTCAAATTTTAAAATTGTTTTAAAACAATTCAGGAAAAATCTATCGGCTTTTATACTTATAGTATTAAAAAATCCGAAATTTTATGAAAAAATAACATCATTGAGAAAAGAAAAAAAAAAAAAAAAAAAAAAAAAAAAAAATACGCTCTATGTCTATATAGCGTAAAGAAAACGTGAAACTTCCTATGAGTCAAATAAGAATTTTTGAATTTTCACAAAATTTCATTAATAGCTATTTACCTACTAGTAGGTAAATAGCTAAATGCAAAATGTGATACCAAAACAAATCATAGTGATAATTGTTGGTACTATATGAGAGATTAATTTTTGATGTAGACCCCAAAAATCGGACCCCCCCTGTCGTGGCCCTGGGCTAAAAACTTGCAAAAATTTCGAAAAAAAATTCCTCCTGCTCTATTTAATACTTTAGAAGGGTAAAATGATGATGCTTACCATTTTTTAGGATGCTCTTTTCGAATATGACGTCCAAATTTTTGTGGGGCTAACCTTGGGGTCCCAAAAGGGGCTCCAAATATGAAATTAAACCGAAATGCCGTGATAGGAGTCAAAGCCGACGTTTTCGGGGTCGTGGATTTCAAATTTAATATTATAATTTTTGTGGGGCCAAACCTTGGGGCCCTAGGGGGGGCTCCAAGTATAAAATTGAACAAAAATTTGAAGTTGGGACTCGGTTTCGGTATTTTCGGGGTCGCTGATTTCGAATTTAATATTGTAACAGTTATCGGGTCAAGCCTTGACGCCCTAAAAGAGGCTCCACGTATAATATTAAACAAAAATATTATGGTTGCATTTAAATCTGACAATTCAATTAGGGGAAGAAATGTGTGCAGGAATACTGTTTTGGCATTCATTCACGGGCTGCGACACAGTGTCTGCCTTCGCAGGACATGGGAAAAAAACGTTCTGGGATACTTGGAAGAATAATAAAAACTTTTCGCCAACTTTTGCAACGTTAAGCCGCTCTCCAAAAGAAATATCTGACAGATTGTTTCAGGAAATTCAGCTTTATGTCATCAAAGCTTATGGTAAAACGTCCAATCTAAAATCAGTGAACCAATGTAGGAAACACCTAGTTACGAAGAAAAATCGGGCTCTAGAAAGTATTCCACCGACTGAGGACGCTTTGATGCAACACGTCAAGCGCGCTGCGTTTCAGGCTGGGCACATCTGGGGGCAATGGAAAGAAAAGTATCCTGTACTGCCAACACCAGAAGATTGGGGATGGAAAAAGCAAGCATCTTATAGCCCAATATGGACCATTCTACCAGATGCTTCAAAGCATTGTAAGGAACTTGTCAAGTGTGGGTGCAAATCACTTTGTAGTACCCGAAGATGTAAATGCAAGAAACTGGCTCTTCCATGTTCCAGTCTCTGCTTTTGTGATGGGCAATGCGGCGATTACGAAGCGAACGAATAATTGGCGGCACTTTTCTTCTTACTTCCCAGTTTTTTTCCTTTTTTTTCTTCCGGAACATCCCCTCAGTTAGTTTTTACGAAAAAAGAAATCTCACATAACTGAATTTCTCTTTGTCCGATTTCGTTTTAATATTACTTTCATCCTTTTCAGAATTGACACAAAATTCCGGTGAAACATTACGGAAACGTCAGATTCAAATGCAACCATAATATTTTTGTTTAATATTATACGTGGAGCCTCTTTTAGGGCGTCAAGGCTTGACCCGATAACTGTTACAATATTAAATTCGAAATCAGCGACCCCGAAAATACCGAAACCGAGTCCCAACTTCAAATTTTTGTTCAATTTTATACTTGGAGCCCCCCCTAGGGCCCCAAGGTTTGGCCCCACAAAAATTATAATATTAAATTTGAAATCCACGACCCCGAAAACGTCGGCTTTGACTCCTATCACGGCATTTCGGTTTAATTTCATATTTGGAGCCCCTTTTGGGACCCCAAGGTTAGCCCCACAAAAATTTGGACGTCATATTCGAAAAGAGCATCCTAAAAAATGGTAAGCATCATCATTTTACCCTTCTAAAATATTAAATAGAGCAGGAGGAATTTTTTTTCGAAATTTTTGCAAGTTTTTAGCCCAGGGCCACGACAGGGGGGGTCCGATTTTTGGGGTCTACATCAAAAATTAATCTCTCATATAGTACCAATAATTATCACTATGATTTGTTTTGGTATCACATTTTGCACAATATTGTTGGATTTTGGTGATAACCCACCCCACTATTAGTCACTTTTTGAATTTTAACTTAAACAATTAAAATATTCCTATTTGAATTTTCACAAAATTCTAGGAATCGAACAAAATTAAAAAATCTTGCGTTTTCTCGTCAAGCCTAATTTAAAAAAAAAACGAGAGGTCGGTGGTTCGATTCCATTTTTCGCCACTTCGATTTAACTTGTCAACTGATTTCCTATGTTTATCAAATATAGCTCACGAATATTTAATCGTGGCTTTCTTATACCTAATTGAGATCCGATTCCCGTTGAATAAATTATCAAAAAATTTTTTAAAAAATTTCAAAAAAAAGTGAAAAAATTGTTATTTTGTGGTGCTTTTCATGTGATAATTTTCTTAAAATCATTTTATAAAACGCTTTTTACCTACTATTAAACAAATGAAATTCTCATAAAGCCCAATTTCTAAAAAAATTGTCAAAATATTATTTAAAATATAACTTTTTTAAAAGTAAAAGTCAAGAAAGTTTTAGTCCTTTTGCTTTCGTTCATTTCGTCTAATTTTATTATTAAAAAAGGCCAAAAGTTAAAAAACAAAATATTATTTAAAATTTTCAATATTAAAATAATTAAATGTTAATTATACTTTTATTAGTCATTCTTCTTTTGATCACATTTTGAATTTTGACTATTTACTTTTGAACTTCACTTCATTACGAGGACCCCCCGTCAAAAAATTATACATAAAGATTTTAATGCTTTAAAAATGCATAATTTTGTAAAAATTATGCACATTAAAATTTTGGTACTTAAAAGTATATGCATAAACTTCACAAAATTTATGCTTGTCCAAATTTTTGTACAAATGATACAAAAATAATACTTTTTCCATATAAATTATTTTTTAAAAAAGACCTAAAATTGCAACTAGGCCTAAGCCAAATACGCTGCCTCCTTTTCTCAAAAAAAATTTTAGAGGTTAAATCTGCACAATGGCTGATTACAATTCAACCAATAGAAATCAAATGTTACAACAATAAACCTTAGGGATAGATAAAAAGAAAACAAGAAATTTTCCAAGGAAAATCCGCTCAAATTTTGGCTTATGACCGATAAGCCAATAAGGATTCCAAACTCAAAAATGTTTGTCTAAGATTCTTGTTCAAAAATTCTTAAATCTCATGAATGAATGTATAGCAGGACTCACCATTTTCTCGATTTCCTCTGGAAATGCGACGCCTCAACTGATTTCGGGAGGTTTGAATTCCCGCTGACTAAAATAGAGTTGGCTGGAGCTTCTTTGCCGTTAATCAGGGGTTGCACTACTTTCGGAACACTCCCGTGAGTAGTCTTTTAGACTACAACTTTAAAAAAAAGAAGTTACTTTTAAATCCCTAACCTAACCAACCGACCGAACAAAGGTCAACCCTGTGCGAAAGTGACCTACGGAACTCTAATACGAAAAACCGAAAAAAAAATTAAACGCGCGAAGCAACCCCCTGAAAGGAAAACCAAAAATCAGCATCTGAAACAAAGAAAAAAAAATTAAGAATACTATTAAACTTAAAAGTATGGATTGTTTTTTGCAGGTCCTAAGATCGCAAGAGATCGAGTTAAAGTGCAAACGATTGCACTTTAAGGGAGGGATCTCTATTTCTATTTTCAGAATTAAAACCATAAAAAAAGTGATCGATTCATTATAAAACAAATTTTTAAAAATGGTAAAGCACTTAGTAACGGATTTCTAGTGCCTGGCATACTCAAACAAGCCAAAGGAGAAATATGAAGGCAGAGAAAATAAAATAATCATTTGCAACTGCAACAGCAACTGCGACTACAACAGCAACTGCAACAGCAACTGCAGCAGCGACTGCGACAGCGACTGCAACAGCGACTGCGACTGCGACTGCGACTGCGACTACGACTGCAAAAAATTAGCGTTTTAGAAATAAATAAAAAAAACTTACTGGCATCAACCCAAAGGAACTTCTGAGAAATTTCCAAATGTGATTTAGGACTCCTGCAAATTCCAGCTTCTGAATTCCTCATCAAAAATAATAATTCTCGGTGAATCGCTGGTAATCTGCGGACATTCACGCTTCAATCGGCTCTACAAAAATTCAAATTCAAATTTTAAAAAAAAAATTGAAAAGAAAATAATTACGCCGAAACTTACTTTTTTGATAGCTTTTAGTTAAGTCGATGGTTCTTCCATAACGTGACGGAACATTAAAGCAACCAAACTGCTAAATCCGACAAAATTCGATTCCAACTCTAAATCAAGCAGCGCAGCCATTCCTCCTGTTCAGGCGAATCATTCTTAGAAAGCGAATAACAGAGAGTTAAAACACAATATTAACCTCATAGATGCGTAAAGGGCGTCCGGATCGTCAGGAATTAGCAATATCTTAATGTAATGAAACCCTATAAAATAAAAACGGAGAATTAGAACCAAACGCCATTCAAATTACAAAGTAATATTTTTCAGAAGTTTTTTTACTTACTCGACAATGATTACTCTTATCATTTTCGATCGGCTGTCGAGTTCAGTTGTGGGCTTGATTATAAATGGAATCATATTCCTTGTTTCTCTCCCTTTCTGAGCTTTTAGTCAGTTTGCCTGCTTGCCCTTCATCATCTGGACGTCCTAACGTCAAGGAGATCGGGACTCCTGAGCTTGTGTCTTCGTTGATCTAAATTTAGAAGAAAAAAAAATTAATAAGTTATACCAAAGAGCTTGCTTAAATCGTAAGCTCATCCCGAATCGAAATCTGCCCTTCATAATAAAATTTTTTTTTTAATTTACCTGGCATAAGGTATTAAAATAAATTTCATATTTTCGTCTCATTTCCCCGACGGTAACTCGGCATTCTGGGGCTCCACTCCAATAAGCCAAATTGATAATTTCATTTTTCTGACACGGGTACAAGGTTCACTTGTTGAGTTTTAATTGAAACCATTTCTAAACTCCAATGAAAGCCTAAAAAAAAATAAAAAAAATAAAAAAAATTTAATATTAGATTTTTCTTTAAATTAAATTTACATTTCCCAAGTAACATTGGTTGGTTGAATAACCATCCCAGCAACGTTGAATTGCGACGAACAACGTCAGAGCCCAAAAATCAACCTTCGATTAAACGAACGTTTTTTCAACTAGGTTGAATAATACTACAAGACAACGTTAACTACTAACCAATACCCAGGCAGCCGGTTTAAATAACGTCTAATTTCGTTATGTATATTTTAATGTTTAGCTTATGGGAAAAGTTTTCCCGGATTTTGGAAAAGTCAAAATATAAAATCGCAAAAATCTCAACTTGAGGACCTTTAATAGGTCTATAAAAATGAAAAAATACTAATAGTACACAAAAATAACTGAAATCTGATTTTTAAGACAAAAAATTAGGTATTTGGCGTACAGTTTGCTTTGCTCTTTTGCACTATATATAGAAGTTCCAAATTTTAATAGACGAGTAAAATGTAGTGTTCCGTATTACTTAGGGATAAGTTCGCGTTATGATAATACTTATTTAGAGAAAAAGATACAATACTCTTCATGTTGGTGCTATAATAGTCATATCAAAATGCATTTTTTTTTCTCTTCTTTTCATAGTTGGTTTATAGTCAAGGGCGTAGTTGAATAAACGTTTTTTCAACCGTTGCCAGGACCGTTATTTAGGCCGGACATTTCAACGTAATAATGTCCGTTAACACCGACCGTCTTTAGACGTCGGGGAACAACGTTGCTGGGATGGTTATTCAACCAACCAATGTCACTTGGGTTTCCACGAAAAAAAAAAAAAAAAAAAAAATTGATAAACTGCTAACCTTGGGCAAATCATGATCTCTCTGGGTATGAACTGATGTTTTCTCTTACAAATGTAACTAAAGCAAAAGAGGCGCGATCCATTTTGGTGTCGGAAACGGAGTCTCAGAATCGTTTTGATCGTTTAAATTGGAATGTTGGCTAAAAGCGTCGAGTAATTGTATCATGAAGCAAAAGAGACGCTATAATAAAGAGCACGAACGCAGGCAAATCTTAAATCCTAGAAAAGAAAGTCAAATATACAGTATTACTTTTTTTATTTACAAAAAAAAAAAAAAAAAAAAAAAATTTAAAAAGATCGCTTACGTCAAAAAGTCGAGTCAAAAGATGTAATCGAACAGACAATTTTCGAGCATTAACTGAATCCAATAAAACTTCTTGCAGGTAGGTTACTGTCACCGAGTAAATTTTTTTCTCCTCTTAAGCATGTGACCCATTTGAATTGATAGCTGAAAAAATTTTAAAAAAATGTTAACTACAGTGTTAAGAGCCAAATCAATTTTTTTAAAAGTAAATTCTTTTCTCCATGACTTACATCGTTGTACAGCAATTCCGACATACTTTCAAACCGTTCTCAAGCGCCATAAACGAATTCCGGAAGATTTTCTAGCACCTCAAGACTTAATGAATTAAAGCAAGCTTTCGTGCTTTTTAAGGATTCAGACTTAAATTCATCATTTTATGAGGAAGACTGACATCCAAGGACATATCTACTATTGAGTAATTCCATTTAAAAGCGACCAAAAAAAAAGAAATTTGAACCGGACCCCTTCCGATTTTTTTCATTTTTGGTTTCTTATTTGTACCTACCTAGAGGTGTTCAGACCAATTTTCAAAAAAATTTTAGCCCCCCGGGTTTCGGAGTTACGGGCTTTGAAAAATTTCGATAATATAGGGACCCAACCTCCTTTGATTTGATGTAACTCCGGAACGGCTTGAGGTACAGAGTCGTACTATGGCTCATTTGAAAGCTCTTGAAATAGGCTTTCATATGATATGTATCACGCTTGAGTGATAACGAATGACCTTTTGAGGTCATTGACCTAACCCTTTTGACCTTGAAAAGTTCGATTTGGACACTTTTGAAAATTCTGAAAAAATTCATGTGCCTTCGCACCTTTTTGAGGTACCTCCACAAAAAATTTCAGAATGGCTCTTTAAAAGGTAAGGGAGTTATTAATTTTTTACTAAATTTAAAATTCGCTTTTATGGGCGATCTCTTATTAAACATAGTTTATATTACGATTTTCTATCTTTTAAATGACATTTAATATTGAATGACGGTCGTGTAGATGTAGTAGCATTTGGATATAGAAGTTTCGTTTGGTATGTCACTGTAATTGGGGGACCAGGCGTGGGGGGGGGGGAGCAACTTAAAAAAAATTAAAAATTAAAAAATTAAAAAATTAATGAAATATATTAGACAAGTGATGTTATTTAAAAGGCTTTGGTAAAACTATAAAGGTTTCTGTAACTTTTAGTTTCTTCAGTTAAGTTTCTTAAGTTAAGTTTCTTAAGATGATGCGGGAGTTATTCATTTTTTTTGCACACCTATACTTTAAAAAACACTGATAATAACTTTTTGGAGCCAGATATCAAAATTCCGTTTCTTTGCAACAATTCTTATCGATCTTTTGCACCTTTATAAAAAATTCCATACCTGACTGTACAGTACTTTTTTTGGAAAACTTAACTGCCCGTGTAAGCGAAAATAACGTATCTTCATTTCGGAATTGACACGTCCCTTTTATTTTTAACTTATGTAAACAAACAGTCAATTCCAGAATGGCTGATACGCTATATTTGCTTACATGGGCAGCTAATTTATCTACTGTAAACTCTCGGGAATTTATCCTGAATCAAGGTTTCCCAAAAAAGTACTGTATGGTCAGGTATGGAAATTTTTATGAAGCTGCGAAAGATTCATAAAAATTGCTGCTCGGAAGCGAAATTTTGATATCTAGCACCAAAAGAATAATATTAGCATATTTCGAAATATAGGGTGTTAAAAAAATGAATCACTCCTGCGTCATCTTAAGCAGGCGGTGATCAGTCTTACATAGCATAATACTTCATCACAAATACGGAAAGATACAGAAATAATTTTTTTTTCTCTACAATCATAGATAATTTTGTGTTGAATTCAGTTACAGAAACTTTTATAGTTTTACCAAAGCCTTTTAAATAACATCACTTGTCTAATATATTTCATTATATTTCACCTTGATTCAGGATAAATTCCCGAGAGTTTACAGTAGATAAATTAGCTGCCCATGTAAGCAAATATAGCGTATCAGCCATTCTGGAATTGACTGTTTGTTTACATAAGTTAAAAATAAAAGGGACGTGTCAATTCCGAAATGAAGATACGTTATTTTCGCTTACACGGGCAGTTAAGTTTTCCAAAAAAAGTACTGTACAGTCAGGTATGGAATTTTTTATAAAGGTGCAAAAGATCGATAAGAATTGTTGCAAAGAAACGGAATTTTGATATCTGGCTCCAAAAAGTTATTATCAGTGTTTTTTAAAGTATAGGTGTGCAAAAAAAATGAATAACTCCCGCATCATCTTAAGAAACTTAACTTAAGAAACTTAACTGAAGAAACTAAAAGTTACAGAAACCTTTATAGTTTTACCAAAGCCTTTTAAATAACATCACTTGTCTAATATATTCATTAATTTTTTAATTTTTTAATTTTTTAATTTTTTTAAGTTGCTCCCCCCCCCCACGCCTGGTCCCCCAATTACAGTGACATACCAAACGAAACTTCTATATCCAAATGCTACTACATCTACACGACCGTCATTCAATATTAAATGTCATTTAAAAGATAGAAAATCGTAATATAAACTATGTTTAATAAGAGATCGCCCATAAAAGCGAATTTTAAATTTAGTAAAAAATTAATAACTCCTTACCTTTTAAAGAGCCATTCTGAAATTTTTTGTGGAGGTACCTCAAAAAGGTGCGAAGGCACATGAATTTTTTCAGAATTTTCAAAAGTGTCCAAATCGAACTTTTCAAGGTCAAGAGGGTTAGGTCAATGACCTCAAAAGGTCATTCGTTATCACTCAAGCGTGATACATATCATATGAAAGCCTATTTCAAGAGCTTTCAAATGAGCCATAGTACGACTCTGTACCTCAAGCCGTTCCGGAGTTACATCAAATCAAAGGAGGTTGGGTCCCTATATTATCGAAATTTTTCAAAGCCCGTAACTCCGAAACCCGGGGGGCTAAAATTTTTTTGAAAATTGGTCTGAACACGTCTCGGTAGGTACAAATAAGAAACCAAAAATGAAAAAAATCGGAGGGGGTCCGGTCCAGGGTCTGGTCGGTTTTAGATGGAATTACTCTATTGTCTCCTCTACGCGGAATAACTTAACGCAGCAACTCCATGGTTGCTCCTTTTCAAAGGTTGCTCCTTTTGGCAAATTTTTACTTCCAACTCTAATCGGCTGATGAAACTAGCGAGACCTTGGGTGCGTTTGAAATATGCTCACGTCAATATTTGTGATAAGATCTAATACCTTCATGGAACGTGCATCAAACTAAAAGAAAAGAAATAAAATTTTTTAATTAGTAAAATGGAAAAATCCATATTATCAAAAATAGTAGACATTTCATTAGAGTTGACTGTAAGAGAATATTTCCATCACCTCTTGTAAATATTTTAAAATTTTACTTGCAGGTGGACAAATTATTTCTTCAAAATTAAATTTTAAAACTATCAATAGTTTTAGGGATCGAAAAAGATCACCAGAAAACCGATTTATGGTTCTCTGATTTTTAGGAAAATGCAAAGAGGACAGGGCGTGGTGTTAGTGAAATTAAAAAATATTGTGTGCCAAATAAAAAAGATATTTTAATTTTCCAACAGAAAAATATTTTTCTATAATTATAATAATCAGTCTCTTGTTTCAACTTATTTCTTTCGTACAGACAACACTCAATTCTTTGAAAAAAATAAAAGATAGAAAATATTGCCAATGCAACACATACTTCTTTTTTTGGGCTACAATGTTCCCTAATGTTTACAATACCTATTTATTTCTAACTTGCTTCATATTTTACAAAAAACTTAATTCTTAGTATACTGAGCATAATTGTTCAAATTAAGTTAAAAAAACAATTTTTTTTTTTTTTGGTAAAATATTTTTGTAAATTTTTGTTCTAGTATTCGACTTTTATAACTAAAATTCCAAACATATAAAATCATTCCAACATTCTTTTTAATAGGATTTTCTTTCAAGCACAGAAAAAATAATCTAGAAAGACCAGATGTCAATAAGCACTTGACGCATACAAATTTTGACCTATATCACTACAATTTTAATCCAAAAATTGACAATTATTTACATGAAAATTAAAAACAAACACAACAAGATGAATTCATCTAGACATTGGAAGGTCAAATTGTCATTTAAGACATTTTCAAGGTCAAATGATTTCTAGGTTGTCTCAAATATTCACAGATACACATATTTTGTAGGGATAAACATGCTCTGTCCGTCTAAAAAAATAATTATTCCTGTGCTGTATAACTTTGTTTTTCCCTCTTAGAGTGCCAAGATTCGAGAAGATTGAACTCATCTACAACTGACTTGTGCAGCAGAATCAAAATTAACATTACCAAAACATCATACCATACTTCATTTTAGGTTCACTTATAATTTTAAAAATTGTCTTACGAAATGAAATTAGCTCCACAAGAAAATAAAAGAAAAACCATGTGCTCCCTTTGCAGTTAAATAAAATCCCCAATCACAGATAAGGAATACATAATAAAACCTTAAAAGTTGATATTTACTAACAAAAAGCTTCTGTCTGAAATCTAGTTGACATTTAAATTGAAAAGATTTGATTCAAAGAAGGAGGTAAAACACATACAAACTTGGTTTATATTGTAAATAAATTTATGATTTTGTTTTGAATCGCAACCTGTTTATTCCATTTGAGTCCTAAAATGCACAAAGCAAACCTAGACCATTTAAAATATAAAAATTCAGTTATTGTACTAAAATCTAAACATTTCTGACTTGGATAGGCTTTGATTACAGCTCATGTTTCAATCTACTTATCATTTTAAATTTTGCCTAATCTGCATCGCTGTTCAGAAAATCTGAACCAAAAAAAGGATTGTTGACTTAAGGGAGGATCAGGGAGCATTCTTAAACCATAATAATTTTTGCTACATCTTATTAAAGATGGACCTAAGGTAGAATTACAATGCAGGTCTTAATAGATGATGAAGAACGTGAAGTAGAAAAATACGAAATACGAAATACACCCACCTTTAGAAAGCTCCTATTAATTACGAAGCCGCCATTTTAGTATTGGAACTAAAGACCGACATTTTTCTTTTTGTCGAACAGATTCTAGTTCCACGACATCGTGGCACTTCAGGCAACACAAATAAACGTTGCTTGTTGTGTTATTTTAATTTGTCTTAAAATCTTTAATCATGGCGGAAGTAGTACCGCCTGTTAAGGCGAAAGTTGCAGCTCCTACGGTAGATCAAATTAATTCCGATAGAATCACTCAAGTAAGTAAAACCGTCTGATGACTTTTTGTAACCTAACCTTGTCCAAATGCGCCGGCTGTTTCTAATTTTTTTTTTTCTTTCCTTGCAATTTTAGCTTGCGAATTTGTATTGGGCCCCGCATTCGGATCAGAAACGTTCATTTGACTCTCAAGTGGTGGAAGATGTATATATTAAGGAGATCTTGGGTTCAAAGTATGTGTTTTTATGAATGACTTGTATAGATGTTTTTTCAAACTAATTTGACTTATTTTTTCCAGTTATTCAATAAGAAGAATAATGATGCTCGAATTCAGCCAGTATTTGGAAAATTATTTATGGCCAAATTACAAACCAGGAGCTTCACATTCTCACATGATGTCAATAGTTGTTATGTTAAATGAGAAGTTTCGGGAAAGAGTCCCAGCTTGGGAAACATTTAAAAGACAAAGTGATCAATTTCCTGCTTTCTTTCAACAAATGTTGGAAGCATGTTTATCCGAATCCAGTTCATTAAAAGAACAAACCGCTCTTTTGTTATTTTTAAATCATTGTTTCAATAGCATGGAAGTAGATTTAGTAAGGGACCAAGTTAAAAAATTAGTGTCGTTATCAATGTGGGTTGCTCTTCAACAAAACAGAAGGGAGCAAGAATTTAAAAACATTCCAAAATGGAGAAAATATTGGAGGTTGATTCAGAAAAAAGATGCAATGATTGCTGACAAAGAAAAATTGGATTGGGAAAGGAAATTTTTACATAGATTGATGTTGAAATTTATTAATTTATTACAAAAAATTTCTCCTGAGGAAGAAGTTTCGTCTGATCGAATTAGATATTGCGAAAGGTTTTTAGAGCTAATAATTGATTTGGAAGCTTTGTTGCCTACAAGACGGTTTTTCAATACAGTCATGGACGACTGTCATTTGGTGGTGCATTGTCAGTTATCGAAATTGTTGGATTTAAAAGAAGGAAATTTATTTTCACAGGTAAGATTATTTTTTTTTTTTATTGAAAAATTTATGTGACGTTTAATTGAATTTACTTTATTCATTTTTTTTTAGTTATTAGAGATGTTAAAATTTTATGCTCATTTTGAAATTAACGATGAAACTGGGGATCCTTTAACAGATCATGATATGACCCAGATTCATTATAATCGTATAACATCATTACAAAAAGCAGCTTTTACGAAGTATCCTGATCTCAGAGGATTTGCTTTGGCTAACGTAGCATCTGTGGATACGAGAGAAGCTCTTCAAAAACATTTTAAATCACTGAGGTTAGTTTATTCAAATCAAAATTAATGACTTGAATTTTAATTTGCAAATATATTTTTTACAGCCCAGAGAAGCTGCAAGCAATTGCTCGTTACTTGAACCTTATCCCACCTGAAGAAAATGATGAAGTGGAAAATTGGTATAGAAAGGATTTGGAATTCTTACTTGAGCTCTTAATATCAAGACATGAAAGGCGTTCATCTCAGTTAGAAGCTTTAAATGAAATGCCTTTGTACCCGACTGAAGACATCATATGGAATGAAAATATTGTTCCGTCTGAGTATTTTTCAGGAGAAGGATGTTTAGCTCTACCAAAATTGAATTTACAGTTTTTAACTTTGCATGACTATCTACTAAGGAATTTTAATTTGTTTCGATTGGAATCAACATGTGAGTAAAAAGAAAAATTATCAAATGGAAACAATTGTTAATGTCGTTGAATTTTTTTTTTGTAGATGAGATCAGGCAAGATATAGAAGATGCAGTTAGTCGTTTAAGTCCTTGGAAATCAGAAGATGAGAGCGTGTTTTTCGGAGGCTGGGCCAGAATGGCTCAACCCATCGTCAATTTTGCCGTCGTGGAAGTAGCTAAACCCAACATAGGTGAAAAAAGTCCTTCGCGAGTTCGAGCGGACGTTTCTATTAATTTATCGGTTCGTAAAGAAATCAAAGCGGAATGGGAGAATTTACGAAAACACGACGTTTGCTTTTTGATAACGGTTCAACCGATCGTCGGAATCGGAACGAAATACAATCCGAAAGAGCCGTTCGTCAGCCAGTTCGGATTAAAATACGTGAGAGGTTGCGAAATCGAAGGGATGCTTGATCAGAATGGGAGAGTGATCGAGGACGGTCCGGAACCAAAACCGATTTTACCCGGGGAAAAAAGAACGTTTCGAGTTTGGCTGGATAGCAATCAGTATCGAATCGACATGGAAAACGCGAATAAAGGTAGCGAGGACATATACGACACTTTTAACATTTTAATGAGGAGGAAACCGAAGGAAAATAATTTTAAAGCGGTGCTGGAGACGATCAGGGAGTTGATGAACACGGAATGCGTCGTTCCCGAGTGGTTGCACGACATCATTTTGGGGTATGGGGATCCCGGAGCCGCACATTATTCCAGGTAAATAATTTTTTTTTTGTATCCGGATGACAAGGACATGCAATTTTATAAATTCTGTTAGTTTATTGTGAAGTCTGTTTAGATGATGAAGAGATGTCGCGGTGTTTTATTTATTTTTAAATTTTTTGATTTTAGGATGCCTAACGAAATAGCAACGCTCGACTTTAACGATACATTTTTGGACATGGATCATTTAAGAGGAAGCTTTCCGGATCATGAAATAAAAGTTAAAACGGACGATCCTACCAAATTAGTCCCTCCTTTTAAGTAAGTGTGAAAACTAGGGGGTGTCAAAATAGGGAGTCCAATCCGAGTTTTTGCTATCAAGTTTAAATTTTGGTTTTAGAATATTGTTCTCGACCAATTTTCCGAATCCGTTTTTCCTAATTTTCAATTTTCTTAAAATTTTTTGATTCTTAAAGTAAAATTTCCTAAAATGAATATTTTGCCTAATTTTTTAAATCCCTAAAGGGAATTTAGGAAATTTTATTTTAGGGATTTTAAGAAAAACTTCAGGTAAATAAAAAATTAGAAAAAAAATAGTTAGGAAAACAATTTTAGAAACCAAAATTTTTATAAAAAATAGGTTAGGAATTTATTTTTTTTGGAGAAATGGGTTAGGAATTTATTTTTTTTAGGAAAAAAGGATTAGGAATTTATTTTTTTTAGGAAAAAAGGATTAGGAATTTATTTTTTTAGAAAAAATTAATTAGGAAAAATTGTAAGGAATCCTAGAATACGTCCTTAATTTTTTTAGAATTTTAATCCCTAAAAAAATTTTAGGAAATTTTATTTTAGAAATCAAAAAATTTCAGGAAAATTAAAAATTGGGAAAAAAAATAGTTAGGAAAACAATTTTAGGAATCAATATTTTTATAAAAAATGTATTAGGAATTTATTTTTTTAGGAGAAATGGGTTTGGAAAAATGGTAGGGAATCCTAGAATACATCCTTAATTTTTTTAGAATTTTAATCCCTAAAAAAATTTAAGAAATTTTATTTTAGAAATCAAAAAATTTTAGGAAAATTAAAAATTGGAAAAAAAAAGTTAGGAAAGCAATTTTAGGAACCAACATTTTTATAGAAAATGGATTAGGAATTTATTTTTTTTTTGGGGGGGGGGGGGAAGGGGGGGGGGGAATGGATTAAGAATTTATTTTTTTAGGAGAAATGGGTTAGCAATTTCTTTATTTTTTTTTTTTTTTTGGAAAAAATGATTAGGAATTCATTTTTTTTGGGAATGCATCCTTAATTTTTTTAGAATTAAAAAAAATTTTGATGCGCCAGTTCCTATTAAAGATTTTTTTGGCAAAATCGAAATAAGATTTGAGGCCAGAGATTTAAAAATTTGCAACTTCTTTAACTGATGGAGAAAAATTCGAAGCTATGGCTAAATAGGTGTATCGAAAAAAAAAAAGCTACGTCTTATGTGTAATAACGAGGAGCATTGAACCGAAAAAATTGAAAAAATTATGGCACTTTGGGTACAAAGGTTTGGATGCCTGTAAGGTGCTTAAAATTAACGTAAAATATGCAGAAAAAAAACTTGCCCGTAAAATGGCCCCGTATAAGAAAATTTTACCGATTTTCCTCATAAAAGCCCTACGTAAAAAAATTAAAAAATGGCGGATAAAACCAGAAGGGATTTCCGTACCTAGAATTCATCAAAAGAAACCGTTTTTGAGTTGGTACCTACGTTCCATCTCCGTTCCTTCTCGAACTAGAAGTAAAACAAAATTTTAGCCGACAAAATGAGAAATTAAAAAAAAAAAATGGAATAAATTTTTCTTTGTAGGTAGGGATCTCTAATTCCCGGTTTCGGTGAACCGACCGGTTTCCCGGTTTTTCGAAAACCCGGTTCTAGCACCGGTTTTATCAAATAACCGGTTTCATAAAGCCGGTTTTTACGTTTTGAAGCTAAAACAAAGCAAATCGGGGTAAAATGACACTCAAAATATTCGTAAGTTGATGGAGAACAGGATTCTTTATGTTAAATACATTATAAAGCTTGAACTTCCTTAATATTTGCGAAATTCGTTTGCTTACGTAACTTAATTTTTCGAAGTAAAACAAAATGGCGATGTAAACAAACAAAAATAAACAATAATCCGTTTTTCGCAAATATCAAGAAATTCAAGCGTATTGATCTATCTAAACTATTACAAAATCTTGTTCTCCATCAAAATACGACCATTTTGAGTGTAATTGGACCCTAATTTGTTATTTTTTGCTTCAAACTTAAAAAAAAAAAATTATAGTATTAAAAAGAAAACACTCTGGAAAACGATTCGAAAAACGACGGTTCTAAGAACCGGGCCGATTAAAAAACCGGGCTAAGAACCGGTTTCAAAGAAAAATCCGAAACCGGAAAACCGGTTTTTCATTTTCACCGGTCCATTGCTTGGATCCCTAAGAATGAGCGAGATTGAGGATGTCTTTTAGATGATGAGGAACAAATTTTGTCCTTGGAGCAAAAATTTGAACTTGACTTATTAAAAGATTAAAAAAGTATTGTTTTTATTATTAATCAGTTCATAATCAATTATTATCATTTTTTTACTTTAGGTTAACTTTTGAAGAAGTTTTAAGAAAAAAGGAGCAAGCCGAGCAAAAAGAACAAGCAGAAGATGAAAAACCTAGGAAAACGATTATTGTGGAGCCTTACGTCAGATTAAATCGAGGGCCGTATTTATTTAACGAGCCTAAGAAGTGAGTGGCACATTTCCAAGAAACACACATTTTATTTTCATTTAAAAAAATGATTATATTTGACTGTGGATTATGTTTTTTTTTTTTTTTTTTTTTTTTTTTTGCAGGAATACCATTCCCTTCACCCCTACTCAAGTGGAAGCTATACGATCCGGGACGCAGCCTGGCTTGACCCTAGTCGTTGGACCTCCCGGAACGGGTAAAACCGACGTTGCCGTCCAGATCATATCGAACATATACCACAACTTTCCCAATCAAAGGACTCTCATCGTTACCCACTCCAATCAAGCGTTGAATCAGTTGTTCGAAAAAATCATGACGTTGGACATCGACGAACGACATCTGTTACGTTTGGGTCACGGAGAGGAGGCTTTGGAGACGGACAAGGACTTCAGCAGATACGGTCGCGTTAATTACGTTTTAGCCAAACGTATCGATTTGTTGGCGGAAGTCGGTCGTCTTCAGGAAAGTTTAAAAGTTACGGGAGACGTGGCTTACACGTGCGAAACCGCGGGTCATTTTTTCTTGTACCACGTCATGGCAAGATGGGAAAAATTTTTGAGCAGAGTCAAACCCAGAGGGAAAAAATCGAAGGAACAATCGGCGTCCGTGATAAGCGAGGAATTCCCATTTCACGAATTTTTCGACAATGCGCCCAAACCCATTTTCAAAGGGAAAAATTACGAGGAAGACATGGAAATTGCTCAGGGATGTTTTCGTTACATCGAAAAAATTTTCCAGCAGTTGGAAGAATTTAGAGCTTTCGAGTTGTTACGAAGCGGTTTGGATCGTTCCAAGTATCTTCTAGTAAAAGAAGCCAAAATAATTGCCATGACATGTACTCACGCGGCTTTGAAACGGAAAGAATTAGTAGACTTAGGTTTTAAATACGATAACATTTTAATGGAGGAAGCCGCGCAGATTTTGGAAATCGAAACGTTTATACCGTTGCTTCTTCAAAACCCTCAGGACGGCTACAGCAGGTTAAAAAGATGGATCATGATCGGAGATCATCATCAGTTACCGCCCGTAATTAAAAACATGGCGTTCCAAAAATATTCCAACATGGAGCAGTCGCTTTTCACGAGAATCGTTAGGTTAGGGGTGCCGACGGTCGATTTGGACGGCCAAGGTCGATCCCGGCCTAGCATTTGCAATTTGTACAATTGGAGGTATAAAAAATTAGGGAATTTGGCTCACGTCGAAACCTGGCCGGAATATCGAACGGCGAACGCTGGATTCGGTTATGATTTTCAACTTGTTAACGTTGAAGATTTTAACGGAGTCGGAGAATCCGAGCCCAGTCCGTTCTTTTATCAGGTACGATTTGTTAAAAAAAAAAAATTTAACGGGGGAAATAATTATTTCTTTTTTTTTTGCAGAATTTGGCGGAAGCGGAATATTGCGTGGCTGTTTACATGTACATGAGACTTTTAGGATATCCTGCTGAAAAAATTTCGATTTTAACTACGTATAACGGTCAAAAATATTTAATAAGGGATGTTGTTAATACGAGATGTGCCACTAACCCGTTAATAGGAAGACCCCATAAGGTGAATATTTTTTTGATCGGCAGCGAAACACTTCAGTTTTTAAATGAAAACTCATACTGGGATATGGGGGCATATCCCTACGTAGGACTACGTCTTTGGAGTACTGTCCTAGTATTGCTAAATTTAAACAATGAAACGATTAAAAAAATTTTAAACATTTTTTTTGTTCGTTTTTGTTCCAAAAATTCGAATTTTTTGATAAAAATATAATTTTTTTCCCTCCTGGCACGACAAAAACTTAGAATTTTTGATAAAAAAGGTCAAAAGTTTAAAAAAAATTAGTGAAAATTTTAATTAAAGTCTTCAAAGTTAAAATTTTAATATTAAAATAATTAAATATTAATTTTTGGTGCAAACAATGCGACACCCAGACAGATTTCCCCAGGACCGAGCCCCAAGACGTAGTCCTACGTCAAAATTCTGTTTTTGCAATCGGATTGCCGGCCGAATTTCGTTTAAACGATTTGAAAGATTTTAGGCTTTAAAAAATCGGTTTCCTAAAAAATTTTCTGAAGTCTAAAATCTTTCGTTGAATTTCTTTTTTCTGATAACCTATTATTTCTTTTTTTTTTTTTCTGATTTTAGATTACAACTGTGGACAAATACCAGGGTCAGCAGAACGATTATATTTTACTCTCCTTGGTAAAAACAAAAGCTGTTGGACATTTAAGAGACGTCCGGAGATTGGTCGTAGCAATGTCAAGAGCTAGATTAGGTCTTTACATTTTCGCGAGGGTTTCGTTATTTAAAAATTGTTTTGAACTCACGCCGGCATTTAATCAGGTAACGTCAGCAGCTTCACCTACTTTAGTTGCTTATTTTTATCGTAATAAAATGATTAATTCTTGTGTTACAGCTGATGATGAGACCCATGAAGCTTCAAATATGTCCACATGAGACGTACCCATGTACTCGAGACAATATCACGCCGCCCATACACACAATGGATATAGAAGACATGCCGCAAATGGCAGCTTTCGTGTACGAATTTTACATCAAAAAAGTAGAAGCTTATAAGGCTGAATTCCAGGTTAGTTTTGATTATTTCAGTAAGAAGGACAGCTGCGGAAAAACCAATCGTTTTAACCGTGTCCTTCTGTAATTCTGAAGTTCAATTTGGCTTGAAAATTCTTGCAACGGTTCAAAAAATAGCAAGACTCATTATTGTACTCATCGTCTTAATTAATTTTTTTTTTAAGGGTGCAAAGAAGACTTGGGAAAAACCAGGCACCGTCAAAGAAACTGTCCCTGAATATCACGTATCCGCTCATCCGGGAGGCGAAGATTCAGATAGCGACGACGAAGATATCGTCCAAGCGCAACAAGAACCCGTGCCTATACAAGACGAAGTTGAGGAGGAAACTCCAGCCGAAACCGAAACCAAAGAACCGGAAGAAGAACCGAAGGAAGAAAAACCCTCAACCGGCGAAGACACCTCAATATGGGCCGAAGAAGAGCAGGAAGAAAAAGAAAACGCTAAGTTATTTTATCCTCTTAAAAGGCAAAATCCGTTTTAAAAACAAAAAAATAAAAATAACATTATATTTTTTAAAAATAAAAAACAGTGGACAAGACACAATAATTTAGCTAAAGGCAGTTTTTTTTTAAATGTTTGTTTTTTATGACTGGGTAACGTTACGTAAAAACCATTGGATTGCAGCCGCAAAACCAGGAGGACTGAGTAAATCTTGGGAATTAATATATTCATTTAGTTCTGGAATGGTTAATTCGACTACCTCGATAAACTCCCCCTCTTCTTTTAAACCACCTCCCGAGGATACTTTTTGCTCGTCTGTAACTTCGACGTAAAATAAATTGGAACGATGACCGGTGACACCAACGCCCCTGTGTAAAAAAAAAAAAAAATTATTATGCCAATGAGGGCAAAACTTAAGAAAGAAAGACTTTTCTGCCCTCCCTATGCTTCTTGTTTTTTCAGAAAATCAGTGAAAGATCCTTTCAGTACACTTTGGATAATTGTAACTGTAATAATTACCTAAAACTGAATATTTTCCGCAAACTGCTTTCAGGTACATCGTATCCGCACTCTTCTAAAACTTCATCTTTTGCAATTTTTTCAATGTTATCGTTTTTATCGACTATTCCAGCACATAATTCCAACGAGTATCCTTTTTTAACGTCGTGCTCATCAGTTTTGACGATGGAACCTTGGTGAATATTTGGTATTTGTGCAAGATACATTGCTGGAACGAATAAAAAACATTGTTCAATGTCTTAACTAAAATACGAGCCAAATTAATGCAGAATAAACCTACCTGGACGGAACTGACGGACAAGAACCACTACTTTACGAGTCACATTGTATATCAATATGGAGACACTGTCAAAAAGAAACAAGACACATCAGTAGTTTAATAGCAAAAGATTCTATTTTTTATGCAATCTGACTTTCAGGTCAAACGTTGTACGTTTCGAAAGTGCCGCTATATTTATAAAATAGATTTTTTCACAAAAGCTCGCCTTTTTTTGACCGAGCTTCGCATACGCTAAATATAGGCTCTGAGCGACTTTGCATCGCCACCGTTAAAATTTTGTTTCGCTTATATAAAAGCAATTAACCGCGAACTAATTGTTTGATGGAAATATATACACTTCTATAAGGTAAACAGGTATATTTATTTGTATATTTATACGAAAAAAGCCTAGACGTAACATCTTGTAGAACAGGTGGACTGCTTAATGTGTTTTGTTAATATGTAGTAGAAAATATCATTAAATGGGACTTTAATATTATACAGATATAAAAAGGACAGCCCAAATTTATCCTTAGGGAGCTATAAAAGAAAATTTTGCAAACTAAATATTGTAGAAATAGCAGGAAGTGACATCTATAGTGACATCTAGATATTTTTTACGTAACTATATCCGGGCGGAACGCGGGAAGAAATTTTTTTTATTGAAAAAGCTTAAATTTCTAAAATTCGTTTTATTTTAAGCCCGGATTTCAAATATTTTTAATAGCTAATTTTAAAACCAAGAAGGGAAATTAATTTATTAATAACTCGGTAAACATTTCGTTTATCAAAATTAATTTGGTAAGTTAAGTAAAGCTTTGGGGACTATAGTGCTGCCATCCATAGGAAGGAACTAAAAACTCCTTCAGTCAAATATGGCGGCGGGACACGGGACGGGTTAGAGATTTTCGGGTAGTAATTATTTTTAAAAGCGGCTTGTAATTATTCTCCGAAATAAGTGAATTTTATATGAAACGGTAACCAGGATAGTTAATCCTTGAATAGGTACAAAGTAGTGACGTTAAAATTAGTCTTAATCGGTCTTAGTTGAACTGAATGAGGCGGCTTCGTGTGATACTGTGTCATTGTAAAAACGCGGCAGAAAGACAGCTTTGCTTGGGCAAGAAATTCGATACCGGTGCTTATTTAATACCATTTGCCAGGCCTTTTTCACGTGGTTTTTAATTGCATTGTTTTTGTAGTATTAAATATTTGGATTTTTTAACCTAATGCGGATTGGGAAGCGAGATTTTTCCTGTGCCATTACCAGGCATGTCCAGGCTTGTCGGGCCAGCGAGGTAAGAGACTTGCTTGAGTGATTGAAGTAATTAACCCTACCAGTTTTTTAAAAAAGTATCATTATTATAAGGAACTGAAACAAGTGCATTTAAGATAAATTGTTTCTTGTGTCCCTGCAAAAAATATCGAGCAAAAATATTTGCTATTCAAATTATGCATCAGGATTTTTTTTTTTTTTCGCTTTCTTGGCTTTGCATTTAATGTGGTATATAAATCATTTTTTTCTAAAATCACTTCCCTTAATCATTACATATCACAAGAAAAATTTTAAGGTGTAGAATCTGACTGAAAAAGGATTTTTTATTGGAAAATCATTTTAATCGGCTTTGGTGTTTCCACCTGCCCTTTAAAAATTGATCCCAAAATTATTATCAATCTCTTGGTTTTGGATAATACCTTACGAAATAATAATTAAAATAATTTTATTTGTTACAGGTTCAGCTCTGATTAATTTTCTGCTAGAACAAAGCCCGTTTGCTGACTAAAATCATATTGAACAGGATGCATCAAAGTCGTCATTGATTTATGGTAAGTAAACTTGAACATACCTGTCGTGAACTTTTAAAAAGTCCCAATACTTTTGCTTCCCATTGATTTCAAATTCAGCTCGTTGAGGTTTTAAGTATATAGATTTTTCTAACGGAACAATTTTCATGTCACTAATAGTATCTATTTGCTTTGGATTCATTTTTTGATCGTTTTGATAATTATTCTAAGGCAGCTGATTGAAAAGCTAAAAGCGAGAAAAAAAAAAAAGAATGTTAGCAAAATCAATTTTATGAAGTTATCAAATCA
Organism: Liposcelis bostrychophila; assembly: GCA_037577465.1. Lineage (NCBI taxonomy): Eukaryota > Metazoa > Arthropoda > Insecta > Psocodea > Liposcelididae > Liposcelis > Liposcelis bostrychophila. The sequence continues at coordinate 9,586,324 of CM075209.1, forward strand.
TGCTAGGATTTTTTTTTTTTTTTTAAAGTTACCTTCGTTCTTAAATGTGACATGCAAAAGAAATGGGATTTTTTTAAAAAGTAATTTGATAACAAGAAGATTAACTTACTTGAAACTTCAGCACATACTTTAATGTAAGAATAATAAGCGAAAAATCAATTTTAATTTACATTCGTGCTTTTAATGTGTTATGTTTACGAGTGGAAGTCGTAAGTATTGTCGAGATTCAGGACCACGGTCGCGCGGCCGTCGGGATTAGGAAAGGCGGAGGTAATGGAGAACGGTGGCTCTACCTATGATGGAATAGAACTAAAAGAAGTGGAGATAGTGTGTTTCAGGATTGAACTGTGGGACGTGACTTGGACAAACAAACCGTTGTGTATATTGAATTACTATGGACCGGTGTTGATTTTTAATTAATTAAATAAGAAAATAGTTTAAATTCAACATTTAATTCCCGTCGTTTTATTTAGTAAGGTTAGTATTCGCTTATAAAATGTATTTTACATGGAAATCAACTTATTTGTGGTGTTATTTAATGATTTATCTCTTGGTCTATTCAACCATTACATTACTTCCAATTCCTTTTTTTTTTTTTTAATTGTAGACTTTAAGAATGGGTCGACATTGTGCTTTTGGGAAGTGTAATAGCGACGATCGGTATAAACACAAAGATTATATGAAAGCGGGTTCGATTTATTTTATTTCCACAACCAGGAAAGGATTTGGAAAAAGCTAAAAGATGGGCTCACTTATGTGGAAGAGAGAATTTCACTTACAAAAACATTACTAAGTATACATATATATGTAACTTACATTTTAAGGATCCTCAAGGGCCTACAATAGAAAATCCAGATCCAGTACTTGCAATAAGACAGGTTAGTAAACAACTTAAAAGCAAATGTATTATAGGAACTAATCGTTATAAATGTTGTAACGAATGTTTTAGAAAACTGAACCAAAACCTCGTACTAGTTCAAGCAGGATTTTAATGAAAAAAACAGCGATAGAGAATGAAAAACAAGATGAAGTATTTTTTGAAATGATCATGAATATGGAAGCTGAAATGACACCTGTTTCTGCAGATACAGAACTGAACAAGGTTATACAAACTGATGAAAAACGTATGTTGTATTGGCTCTCAGTAAACCTTTATTTACTTAAAAATAATCAAAATTAATTCATTGACTATTTTTTCAGGTGAAACTGATGCTAATTTACAAACGGATTTATCGTCCTTTCAAGTCTATGATCAGGGGACACAAACAATACTCAAATCAGTTACTATGGCAACACAGACACTAACAGGAGAATATGCAAAAGTATTGTTTACGTCTCCTGCAGTTATTGCTCCATCTTTCAATAACGGTGTGTTGTCTTATTCAGCTTTAAAGGAAACACCTACAGATTTCAAGTATTTCTGTGGTTTAAGCATTGAGCAATTCAACGCTGTTGATTTCGTCCGTTTTATTCTTTATGCAATTTTCCACCCTGAAAAAAAAAAAGAAATATATGATGTTACACAAAAAAAATATAAAAGGATTTCTTAAAGAAGTTAACTCCTAGTTGGTTTAACTGAATTAGCGTAAAATAAAATGAAATGTAAAAAAAAAAAAAAAAAAAAATACCTTTCCACCAGGCCTTTTTTATTTCCAGTCATTTCATTCCATAAGATGAAGACTTATGCTAGGTTGTTACATTCTTTAAATTCTCGCAGCAGGGTATGACAAGTAGATGGGTTTGCGGATTGCAGGCGTTACCAACAAGCTGAAGTTTTAGTAACGATCATTACTTCTTTTGTAATGATCGTTACATTTTTAAATGGACCTTGCATAGTATTTATAACTTAAGAAAAAGGGCAAATGAAGGCAAAACACGTGCAAATATTTTTGAAAAATATTGCGGTCTTGCGGCCATGTTCTTGTTTCATCAACGAAATGCATGATGAGGTGATAGGCGCGAGATTTAACAATATGAATCTAACTTCCGGTTTCAAAAATGTTATTCTTTTCTCTAGACATATATTTTTAAAATTAGTTTTGTTGTTTCTGCTCAAATTATGAGTGAACTAATAAAGTTTGTCTTTTTTCTTTTTTTTTTTTTTGAGAAAACTGTCCACCATTTTCATTATTCTGCGTGGTTGATACAAAAGCCGAAGAGGGTCAAAAAAAATTTTTTTTTTTCTTTTCCTTTTAACGGTTTTTTTATACGTTTTGAAAAGAGACGAAAAGCAAATCTTTTTTTAACACTAATCTCTTTAGTAATTGATTTTTTCATCAAGGAATCATGGGAAGAACAAAAAAAATAAAAAGATTATGATATTCCATATTTTTAAATTTATAACTTGAACAATGATATTATTTATTACTATATTAAAGCATATAAATTTTAAAAAACATTGTTTTTGAAATACTCGATGGTTGCTGATTATTAGCTCATTGAATTCGCCATGCGTCGTCTTTGACTGACCATCTCCTAGAATTTGATATAAAACATTAATTAAAATCATTATCGAAAAAAAAAAAAAACCTAACCTAACCATAACAAAACCAGGGTGCAAACAAGGTATATAGTTCAGTTTCAAAAACAAATATCTTGGTTTTTACGTGACATGGGTCTCTTACACTTATCATATGCTGAACACCTGTCTTAGTGAAGAAAAGATATTCGCTTTAGAACTGAGCCCCTAAAAAAAATCGGCGTGGGTTCATCCCCGTATACATTTTCGAAAAAAAATCATGCAATATCTTCAATTCTAAGCACAATCATGCATTTTTTCATTATCGGGAGGGCTTATTAAATTGATATAGACCTTTTTTAAATCATTAAAAACAATTTCAACCATCAAAAAACGAAAAATATACTTACATTAAAAACAACCGTCCCTTGACGATCGCCATATTCCCAAGCATACTACCGCTTAGAATGCGAAATTCGAAATAGGATTTTTTTATTTTTTTAATACCTAATTAAATATACCATGTCAGACCGTCAATTTCCGAAATTGACTTACTGAAAACAGAAAGAGAGTGGCGAATGAGGACTGCCTTATCAGAAAGCAAAACGAAAACATTTTCAAAAAACGCATTTTTTACATGTAAAAAGTCCACGAAAAAGGTTTGCACGATTACATGATGTGAATGTGAAACCATATGAAATAATTTTTCTAGATTTATTTTTCATTTAAGAAAGTTATAAAAACTTTGAAAAGTTTTTCAGCGGCACACGTGAAATGAAAATAATCAATTTCTTAAAAAGTAATGAAATAAAGTTGAAATAATCCCCCCAAGTATTTATGACAGACTAGTGGTCACCCGTCGATAAATCGACGGTAAACAATAGAATTTTTTACATTCAGTTGCATGAATTATTTGTTTTGACCAATATTGCGATTTTGCCGCCAAATTCTTTGAATTTTGAATTTTTCTGGGATTTTAGTGAATTTTATGGTGCCTTCAGTCTAAACCCCAAACCGTGTGATCTTGATATCTTTCTAGAATTTTATCAAATTATGTAAGCTCCGCCTCTAAACTTTCGAACTCGAACCAGCGGTAGTATTTTTTTGATATTTCTGGGCAATAAGCCTAAACTTTTCAATTTTCTTTTGTTTTTCCTGAAGCCTGCATTGATGTTAGAAGTAGGAGAAAAATACTCAATGACTCTTTATCCCATCCAAAAGTTAACTTTCCGGCATGGCCAAAAATTAATGTAAAAATATAAATTTTCCGATTTTCTGGGAAAACGGGACTTTCCCGAAACCTGAATTTATTTTTCTGATCTTCTAGTCGAATTGAGACGACAGAATCATAGGTCGCTTAATATTTTATCTCACCTAGAAGTAGGTTAACACGCCAGGACAGAGAAAAATAAATAAAAAATGCGCGGTTTTTCCGATTTCCCGGAAACCTGGGACATTTCCAAAAACTGAATTTATTCACTTGATTTTTTTTTTTTTTTTTTTTTTCGCGATTTTAGACATCAGAAACACTATTCGCTTTTCATTTTGTGTCATTTAGATTTGTTTTTAGACGTTTCTATGTATAAAATGTAATAGAAAAACTACGATTTTTCCGATTTTCCGTACGGAAAATTTTTTTCTGATACATGAGAGTATTTTTAGTAAATCCAGCCTAAAATTAGCTTCAAAAATGTATTTTTAATCGACCTTCTATCTCATCCAGAAATTGGTTTTCGGGCGCGGAAAGAAAAATTTTTATGAAAAAAAATACAGTTTTTCCGATTTTCCGAACGAAAACAAATTTTACCAAAATTGAAAGTATTTTCGGTAAACCCGGCATATAATTAGCTTCAAAATTTGTTTTTACTTGACCTTCTAGCTCATCGGGAAGCTAGATGGTTTCCGGACGCGGACAGAGAAAATTACTCAAAAAAAAAGACATATTCTGATTTTCCAAAGAAGGAAAATTTTTCCGAGAAACGAAAATATTTTTAAAACATCTAGCTCGAAATTAGTTTCAAAATTTGTTTTTACTCGACCTTCTAGCTCAATGGGAAGATGGTTTCCGGACGCGGACAGAGAAAATTACTCCAAAAAAGTGACGTAGCCTATTCTGATTTTCCGAAGAAGGAAAAATTATCCGGAAAACGAAAATATTTTTAAAAAATCTTCCTCGAAATTAGCTTTAAAATGGGTTTTCACACGACTCTCTAGCTCAAGTGGAAGTCGGTTTTTCGAAAATGGACAGAGGACAACTGACGTTTATATATCGATTTTTCTTTTTATTCTTTTTTTTTTTTTTTTTTTTTTTTTTTTTAAATATCTGAAGACAAAAAAGGATGAAGGGAATGATTTGTAAAAGAAACAATAATCACATCTTTTTTTTTTTTTTTTTTTTGTTAATTAATTTATTTCTTTAAGAACTACCTATGCAGATGTGCTTGTAAAAATAAACGACTTTTAGTCTTTAATAAAACGCACTTTTTATCGGCGGCTTCATTAAGTTGGCCCCCACCTATAAAATTTTTGAAATCGATAGTTTGTACCTTTAGTACTCCATTAGTACCGTTAAGTGTCTGCAAAATTATAGTTAGTAGTAATAAAATTTTCCCGGAAAATGGAAAATTAAAGTGAGGCGATTTCTTTTGCTAAAAGGTACAAACTATCGATTTCAAAAATTTTATAGGTGGGGGGGCCAACTTAATAAAGCCGATAAAAAGTGAGTTATTTTGAATTGCATCCACAGTTAGATTTTTGGTAATTATAGTTCGGGGGATGTCCATAGCTGGGCCGTTTGATTTGTTTGAAAAAGGGCCGTTTGAAAAAGTCGTTTATTTTTACAAGCACATCTGCATAGGTAGTTCTTAAAGCAATAAATTAATTAACAAAAAAAAAAAAAAAAAAAGATGTGATTATTGTGTCTTTTACAAATATCATTCCCTTCGCCCTTTTTTGTCTTCAGATATTTAAAAAAAAAAAAAAAAAAAAAAAAAAAGAATAAAAAGAAAAATCTATCATAAATACTTGGGGGGATTATTTCGGGTCTCCCTAAAATACAGACCATACAGACCCACCCAGACCAAGACCCAGACCAAACACAGACCGAAGGAAATTTTACAGACCAGATATATTTTCACATTCCGGACACAGACCGACACCCAGACCAAACACAGACCGAAGGAAATTTTACAGACCAGATATATTTTCACATTCCGGACACAGACCGACACCCAGACCAAACACAGACCGAAGGAAATTTTACAGACCAGACATATTTTCACATTCCGGACCCAGACCAAGACACAGACCAAACACAGACCGAAAGATATTTTACAGACCAAGTATATTTTCACATTCTGGACACACGCCCAGACCCAGACCAGACACAGACCGAAATAAATTTTACAGACCAGATATATTTTCACATTCCGGACACAGACCGACACCCAGACCAAACACAGACCGAAGGAAATTTTACAGACCAGATATATTTTCACATTCCGGACACAGACCGACACCCAGACCAAACACAGACCGAAGAAAAATTTTACAGACCACGTATATTTTCACATTCCGGACACTGGGTCTGGGCCTGTGTCCAGAATGTGAAAATATACTTGGTCTGTAAAATATCTTTCGGTGTGTTTGGTCTGCGGGTCTCGGTCTGGTTCCGGAATGTGAAAATATATCTGGTCTGTAAAATTTCCTTCGGTCTGTGTTTGGTCTGGGTCTCGGTCTGGGTGGGTCTGTATGGTCTGGGTGGGTCTGTATGGTCCGTATTTTAGGGAGACCCGATTATTTCAACCTTATTTCATTATACTTTTTAAGAAATTGATGCCCAGTCCAATTTTTCATTTCACGTGTGCCGCTGAAAAACTTTTCAAAGTTTTTATAACTTTCTTAAATGAAAAATAAATCTAGAAAAATTATTTCATATGGTTTCACATTCACATCATGTAATCGTGCAAACCTTTTTCGTGGACTTTTTACATGTAAAAAATGCGTTTTTTGAAAATGTTTTCGTTTTGCTTTCTGATAAGGCAGTCCTCATTCGCCACTCTCTTTCTGTTTTCAGTAAGTCAATTTCGGAAATTGACGGTCTGACATGGTATATTTAATTAGGTATTAAAAAAATAAAAAAATCCTATTTCGAATTTCGCATTCTAAGCGGTAGTACTCGGGAATATGGCGATCGTCAAGATAGCGTTGTTTTTAATGTAAGTATATTTTTCGTTTTTTGATGGTTGAAATTGTCTTTAATGATTTAAAAAAGGTCTATATCAATTTAATAAGCCCTCCTGATAATGAAAAAATGCATGATTGTGCTTAGAATTGAAGATATTGCATGATTTTTTTTCGAAAATGTATACGGGGATGAACCCACGCCGATTTTTTTTAGGGGCTCAGTTCTAAAAGCGAATATCTTTTCTTCACTAAGACAGGTGTTCAGCATATGATAAGTGTAAGAGACCCATGTCACGTAAAAACCAAGATATTTGTTTTTGAAACTGAACTATATACCTTGTTTGCACCCTGGTTTTGTTATGGTTAGGTTAGGTTTTTTTTTTTTTTTCGATAATGATTTTAATTAATGTTTTATATCAAATTCTAGGAGATGGTCAGTCAAAGACGACGCATGGCGAATTCAATGAGCTAATAATCAGCAACCATCGAGTATTTCAAAAACAATGTTTTTTAAAATTTATATGCTTTAATATAGTAATAAATAATATCATTGTTCAAGTTATAAATTTAAAAATATGGAATATCATAATCTTTTTATTTTTTTTGTTCTTCCCATGATTCCTTGATGAAAAAATCAATTACTAAAGAGATTAGTGTTAAAAAAAGATTTGCTTTTCGTCTCTTTTCAAAACGTATAAAAAAACCGTTAAAAGGAAAAGAAAAAAAAAAATTTTTTTTGACCCTCTTCGGCTTTTGTATCAACCACGCAGAATAATGAAAATGGTGGACAGTTTTCTCAAAAAAAAAAAAAGAAAAAAGACAAACTTTATTAGTTCACTCATAATTTGAGCAGAAACAACAAAACTAATTTTAAAAATATATGTCTAGAGAAAAGAATAACATTTTTGAAACCGGAAGTTAGATTCATATTGTTAAATCTCGCGCCTATCACCTCATCATGCATTTCGTTGATGATGAAACAAGAACATGGCCGCAAGACGCATGCGGAAGAAATTACATTGGTTTCCCATAAGGATTGTTTTTGCTTTTTCCTAATTAATCGACAAATCTGCTTGTTTAATGAATTATACGCAATGATTGCGCTTGACTTGCGCATGTAATTTTCATATTTACCGGGGACCGAAGATTATCGTCGTGACGTTTGTCATTGCAATATAGACTTTTAAAAATAAAAGGAGCCTTTGAAAATGAAAAAAAAGACAGAAGATGTAAAAGACGGTGATATTAAAAAAGGATAATAATGAATCCGTGGGAAATGAATAATGTCCGAGGGAAAATCCCGTAAATTTCCGTGGTAAATGAAAATGTAATAATGAATCCAATCCAATTTGAATTTGTTATTTATAACCATGACACATGACTTTCCTATGCAGGTTTTACCTTGCCGGAGTCGCTTTACAAATACACCAGGGAAGTATATTCCTATATTATACCTAACCTATTAAAAGTTCCACGAAGAGGAAGAAGGGAACATATAGGATTTATGCAAAGGAATAAAAGGAACAATGGAAAGTGAGACGGGGATGGAGAAACAAGAAATGCAGGAGGCAGCGCAACCGTAGTCCTGAATCTCGAAAATACGTAATATCATACGAGTGGCGAGAAATATGCGGTGCGGTAACATATAAAAAAAAAATTCCCTAACGATTAGCTTGCGTGTGTTTGAGAGCGCAGAATATTTTTAAAAAATACGGTGCCTCGAAGTGACTGACACAAAACGGAATTCAATCAAGAAATCTCCCGTTTTATTTTTAATGAAAATTGATTGGGTTACGAAATACCTTTTTTTTTTCGTGTTATTTCTTCTTCTTCTTTTTGTTCTTATCGCTCGTGTCACTTTTACCTCTTGATTTAGTTGTAGGGGTCGGGGGCGGGAGAGTAGGGGGTGGTGGCGGAGGTGGGGGTGGGGCGCAATCCTTTGCGTAATATTGCGTTTGATGATTAACCATTTGAATGGCGGTATCGGGTTCAGGAACGTTGAATTCGAATTCGAGGTCGGATTCGGAATCGTACTCCGAATCGTCTTCGGGTCGATTGATGGTGAATTTGAGGGGTTGTTTGATGTCTTTGTATTCCTCTCCCGGTTGGACGACGGGGTACATGGTGATGTGGTAGGAGCCTTTATGCCTGTGGACGTGGAGGGTGGGAGGCCTTCCTTCGATTTTGTCTGGCATCGGGACCAGTTCGCTGCTTTTTCTTCGTCGCGTTTTCGCGTTTACTTTCGGAGGGGGCAACCCTCGTTTTTCGCGGCTGAGTTCGATGAGTTCTAAGATTTCAGGGGGGATGTCACCGGGTTCCCAGTCCTTTGAGCGTCTCTAAAAAAAAATAATAGTGGGGAAAAAAAAATGATTTACAATGTTAAAACATTAAGATAGTTTTTAAACTGAAAAACTGTAACTTTGCCACAAGTTTTAGGAGTTCCTCTTAGCAAAAGACGCCTTGCGGTAAGAGTTGCAGCTTGAACCAGAGGTCCGGAACCGGTGCCGGCGCAGGTTCCGATGCCAGCCGTGGTTGGCTAAAAACTTAGGTCGGTGCCGATGCTGGTGCCAAAAAAAAAAAAAAAAAAAAAATGGCCGTCCTTAGCATTAGCTCCAAAAATTTTGCTATTCCGATTTGGATGTTTTGGCGCCAATGCCGGCGTCGGCTCCAACCAATTTTTACCGGCTTCGGACCCCTGTCCTGAACCCATTTGCCCAGTCAAACATTTTTGTAACTGTCAACTAGATTTCGAAATGCAAACGTGAATGACTAATTATGACGTAAACATGACGTCTTATTGACGTCATCCAGTGACAAATGGTATCGGTCATATTTGATGACGTCGAAATTCTCCGACAAAAAAACGCCCGGAAAGTGACTATATTTGACGACGTCTTCGATGTAGAAACGTCAGGGCCTATTATGACGTAAATGTGACGTCTTAGTGACGTCATTCATTGAGAGATAGTATCGGTCATATTTGATGACATCGAAAATCTCCGGTAAAAAAAAGTCCCGAGAAGTGGCTACATTTGACAACGTCTTCGAAATACAAACGTCAAAGCCTATTATGACGTAAATATGACGTCTCATTGACGTAATCTAGTAACATATGATATGGTTGTATTTGATAACGTCGAAAATCTCGTAAAAAAATATCCGGAAAGGGACCTTACTCGATGACGTCTTCCGTAGGTAAATGGTTGACGTCTTCATGACGTATAAAGTACGTCACCATTTTCGCTGAGACTCACAACTCTTTTGCTCTGTTCCGGCCCTGCCTAATATTTAGAATACTTCGAAATTTATAAGTTAATTTACATTAGTTACACTAGACTTACTTTTTTGGTTTTTTTTTTTTGTGTAATTTTATTTTCTTTTGCTAAATTTATACATTAATCCTCTGGACTGTGTCTATTTTTACATTTGAGTTTGAGAATCCAACTCTCCCAAGGGAACACATCTTCATCGTCCGATCCTCTCCTCTTCGATTTCTTTCCGGAACCTTTTCCACGGCTCGGAGGACCGCTGCTCTCCTTGCTAGGAGGAGGTTTGCCGCCTTTTTCCGACGACGCTGCTTTTCCTCCTTTTGCCGGAGCCGCTTTCCCTCCTTTAGCCGGAGTTCCCGGTTTACTTTTCCCACCTTTTCCAGGAGTTACCGGTCTTCCTTTCGCGTCCTTGCCTCCTTTACCCGCTCCTTTGCCACGTTTACCAGACGGAGTTCTTTTTCCGCCTTTACCCGGGGTAGCGCCTCTACCTCCTTTCCCTCCTTTTTTCGCAGGCGCTTTGCCTTTTTGGGCAACTTCGGTCGCTTTACTTTTTGCCGACGACGGTTTTTCTTTTTTACCGGATGGCTTCCTCTCCACCGAGGCTTCTTTCTTTTTCTTTTTTTTTATGACCACCGGCTTCGGCAGGATCAGCGGTAAATCTTCCTCGCAGAATTGCTGAGCCTGGTGTTTTAAAGCCGGAGGCGGAGCGTATGGAGGATCCGGGATCGTTAAATCCAATTCTATCTCCGACGCGTCCGAACCTTCTTCCGGACGTTCCAACGTGTAAACGACAGGCTCCGGTTCCTCTTTGTCGTCTGGACCTTTGACCGGGTTCATGGTCACGTGGTATATCCCTTTTTGCCGATGGATGTGAACTGTGGGTTTTCTCGTGTCCGGAAGGACGGGTTTTCGTTTGATTCTTTTTCTTTTCCCCATTTTTCGAATTTCTTCTTGTTCTTTCATCGTCGTCCAGGTTTGTTTCAAATATGATCCGGGTTTCCAACCTCGCATTTCTTCCCACTGAAATCAACCCGAAAGCGAGATAAATGAGATTGAGAAATGTTTCGATTTTTTTTTTAAAGGTTTAAGTGGAATTTTACAAATTGGAAAAAGTGGTTGAAATTTTTGAAGAGGTTTTCCTCGCTTGCGCGTTCATTTCAGCTTATTTTTTGTTAAGGGTGGCCGATTTTTAAAAAAAATCGAAAAGTCGATTTTTATTATTCGTTGATTTTTTTTAAATCGATCAATCGCAAAAAATCGATTTTTGATCGATTTTTTTCCCCAACATGCACAGTTGAACCTCCATAATTTTCCTTTTTGCATTTCCCGTAAGTTAAATATAGGTCTTAACCGAAAATTGATGGAGGTTCAAGTGTAATTTACAAAATATTTCAAAAATATTTTTTTGAAGGAAAAAATCGATTTTTAATCGATCTTTTTAATTCTATTTTTAATCGATTTTTTTAATTCGATTTTTTTTTGGTCGGTTTCTATTGATTTTTATCAACAATACAGACTTTTTTTTTTTTAAATAGTATTTTATGAAGAATTGATGCCCTAACCAATCAAATTAATAAATAAAACCAAATGATAAAAAAAAGATTAATATTTATGAAACATTTCTGAAATATTTTAAAAATATTTTATAAATATTAATATTTTTTTTATTGTTGGGAAGTGGAATTTTAACTTTGGTGAGGCTTCGAATCGACCATAGATATTAAAATTAATTAAACCTTCAAGCAATTGAGGAGAAAGTCAAATTAGATTCCCCCTTTTTAAATATTCCTTTATTTTTTTGGTTAGTATTAAATCAAATTTTCGAAAAGTAAATATTCTATAGAGTCAGTAAAAATTTATAATTTGGTCGGTATAAAATTGCTTTTTGATCTAGAAACCTTCAAAAATCTGGGGCATGTGCAGGTAGCTTTTTCCCAGTATTCTTTTTCGATCGGAAATTATACCAGCAAAACCTTGAATGCTCGTCGCTTAAACTGATAAAAGGTATTGCACCTCATCCCTACGACATTTTTGATGTCTTCGTCAAAAACTGACTTGTTTCCACCAGCTGGACAAAAGTAGCGGTTGTTATTTTCGGTGCTGACCAACGAAACTTCCACCTTAAATTTGGCCTATTGGTATGCCATAGTCCAGTCTCGCTTCAATTAATTAATTATTTCTTACCAAGATTTTTAAAAAACTGACCGTTGGGATTAAAACACTGAACAAGTGATTATTTTACTTCCCATTCAGTTTTAATACTGACCAAAGAGTACTTTTACTGGCCTTTTTTTTTTACTGACCATTTAGAATTTTTACTGACCATGTAGTACAAATACTGACCAAAAAAGTGAATTTAATACTTACCAATAAAATACAAGCCAAAAAAAAAAAAAAAGCTTTAAAATATGAACAAAATATTCTCCCCGTCATAACTTAATGAATTTTTTTCTCTCAATCAAATATTTTTCAAATATTTGGTAAACTGAACTTGAACCTCCACCAATTTCCAGTTAATAGTATATTGTTAACCTAGGGAGGAAAATAAACTTTCCCTTTCATGTTTTAAACGACGGGAAAGTTCATTTGACTCCCTAGTTTAACAACATATTTTTGTTGTAAATATATATATGCCATATTTTTCCCCCAACACGCTCAGTGGGCGATTCGATTCGATTAATCGGAGGGTAAAAAATCGATTTTTCCGATTTTTCATAAAAATTAAAAATCGGAAAATCAAATCTAAATATTTGAAAACATCGAATATTTCGAAAGTGGGAATTTTATTTGAATTTTTCCTTAATTGCTTGAAAATTTAATTAATTTTAATATCTACGGTCACAGGCATCGAACTTATTTCACCCTTCAAAAGTAACGACATTAGGGACCAAAAATGGTTGAAATAGTGACTTTCAGTGACCTGACGGAAGGAATTTACTGACTTAAAATAAAGAACTCCGCACACCAGAATAGGGAAATTGGTTTCGGTAAAATATATTGTTTAAAAGTTTGTTTACTAACACGAAAAACGTATATGAAAACAATACTTAACAGAAACCTATTTCCCTATTCTGGTGTGCGGTGTTCTTTTTCCAAAATTTTTTTAACGTATTCGACGTGAGTAATTACAATCCTTTCTTTTATCCGTTTTCCCTAAAAATTTTGGTTCCTAAAATTTAGAGACCGTTAGAGTAAATATTAAAAATTTTCCCATTGTTAAGGTGACGCAGGAGTGATTTATTTTTTTGAACACCCTATACTTCGAAATATGCTAATATTATCCTTTTGGTGTTAGATATCAAAATTCCGCTTCCGAGCAACAATTCTCATCAATCTTAGGTACCTTCATGGAAAATCCCATACCTGATCACACAGTACTTTTTTGGGAAACCTTGATGCAGGATAAATTCCCGGAAATTTATAGTTGATTAAAAAGGTACTGTATGATCAGGTATATTTTTTCCATGAATGTACCTAAAATTGATAAGAATTGTTGCTCGGAAGCAGAATTTTGATATCTGGTTCCAAAACGTTAGTATGAGCGTTTTTCGAAGTATAGGGTGTTCTAAAAATTTTGGTTCCTAAAATTTTCAGCCCTACCATTTTTTCCTAATTTTCAATTTTTTCAATTCTCATAAAATTTTTTGATTTCTAAAATAAATATTTTTCCTAATTTTTTTTAATCCCTAAAAAGATTTTAGGAAATTTTATTTCAGGAATCAACAAATTTTATAAAAATTGCCAAATCATTAATAACTGATTCGGTGCCGGCAAAACACCGGCAGAGACCGGGCAATTATGCTGGAACCTTTTTTCTCATCAAGGGGATCCACGCGAGGGCTGAAAATCGTTCGGTGTGAGACGCCGGTGGGTGAACTGGCACAAAAACTCTTTCATCCCTTTCCCACCGCTCAAAGAAAGAGCAAATGCACAAGTTCCGTATGCTACGAGCCTGGAACTTCGTACAGTTTAGAGACCGTTAGAGTAAATATTAAAAATTTTCCCTTTGTTAAGGTGACGCAGGAGTGATTTATTTTTTTGAACACCCTATACTTCGAAATATGGTAATATTATCCTTTTGGTGTTAGATATCAAAATTCCGCTTCCGAGCAACAATTCTCATCAATCTTAGGTACCTTCATGGGAAATCCCATACCTGATCACACAGTACTTTTTTGGGAAACCTTGATGCAGGATAAATTCCCGGGAATTTATAATTGACTAAAAAGGTACTGTGTGGTCAGGTATGGGATTTTCCATGAAGGTGCCTAAAATTGATAAGAATTGTTGCTCGGAAGCAGAATTTTGATATCTGGTTCCAAAACGTTAATATGTGCGTTTTTCGAAGTATAGGGTGTTCAAAAAAATAAATCACTCCTGCGTCACCTTAACCGACCAGATCGATAGATGGCCAGGCTTGTCCACTACTTTTAATACAGGATGATTTCCTGAAAATACCGTGGATTGGGGTGAAGTTGAAAGGAAATTCAAAACAAAATTCTAGGTCTATTTTAGGCACAAAAAATAAATTTTTTTATATTCCAAAAACAAAATCCACTTAATGAAATAAAAAAAAATTATTTTTAGTGCCTAAAATAAACCTAAAATTTTGTTTTGAATTTTCTTTCAACTTCACTGCCGTCTTTAGCGAAACTGGCGTATCTGCTTTTTGTAAACAAGCGGAATAGAACCTTTGTTTACATAAGCTAAAAATCGGAAAAGAGCATTGTTTACAAAATGTCAGTTACGCCAGTTTCGCTAAAGACGGCAGTTCACCCCACCTTTTCAACTTCACCCCAATCTATGGTACCATATGTTGTACCATTTAATATTTTCGTTATAGGCCGGCATTACTACTTAACTTTATAATTTAACTATTTGTATTAGGGTGCAAATTCACTATGGAATGTTGAACCAACATGTTGGTACAACAAGTTGGACAAACATGTTATACCAACTTGTTGGAATGTTGGACAAACTTGTTGTACCAACATGTTTGACAAGCAATCAAATCGACTGCCGCAGAATTTACTCCTACGCCAAAATTCGTGTGGAATGTTGTACAACAAGTTGGTCTAACTTGTTGTACCAACATGTTGGTCCAACATTCCATAATGAATTTGCACCCTAAGGGTGCACGGATAAAACGCTCTTAGTAATTATTACTAATTGTTATCATCTTATTAGTAATTATACATCTACTTAAAGCTGAGGGCAAATTTTGTATATATTATTAATAATTTTTACCTTACCTAAGGTCATTTTACCATGCTTGTAGTAAAAATTACTAATAATATATATATAAAATTTACCCTTAGCTTATAGGTAGATGTATAATTACTAATAAGGTAATTACTAGTTAGTGATGGCGATAAAACATCGATATATCGATCGATATATCACATCGATATATCGATCGATATATCGGACCCTAAAATATCGATAATTATCGATATTTGCGTCTCAACATGAAGAAAATAATTTTTTTTCCTTTAATTAACCATTTTGGCCAATGGGCCATTTTTAAAAAAAATAAACAACTATGCCCTTAGATAGCCCTTTAAAAGTTATAAAGGGCTAAAGGGCCCTTTAAAAGTTTTAAAAGAAAAAGCTTTTTTTTTTTCGTTTTTTGGATTCTTCAATCGGGCAATCCATTGTCTGCCAAAAAAATAAAAACTGAATTAATACTCCCATCCCCGCCTCAGAAACGGCTTCTATTTCGACCCTAATATTTGGCCTAATTTACCCCCTCACTAGATCCTGTCGATGGGTGAAAGTCCAAAAAAAATTTAATTTTGGAGCACAACCCTTATGGTAACCCGGTGGTAACCTTTTATGTAGGAAATTATTTTTTATTTATTAATTTTATTTATTTTATGTAGGATTTTTTTTTTTTTTTTTTTTTTTTTTTTTTTTTTTGAATGATACATAAACTATTTAAAAATAATACCGTGTATATTGTGTATATGACTAGAATTTGACGAGGCAATAATTTTTGGTGCAACTCCTAGAAAATTGCAATTACAATTAAAAAATTAAATAACACAAAGAATTAAATTATAAAGTTAAAAGAATATTAAGGTGACTTATTTTCTTTTATTATTAAAATCCTGATGCTCTTAAATTTTGAAAAAATCATAAAATCATAAATTAAAAACATTGCTGATATACAAATGAACCGGGTCTCGATAAATAAATTAAAATTTATATTAAAATATGTCATTTGAGATAAAAATTATTCTTATATAAGGTAACAAACATAATGATTTTTTAAAATTAATAACTGAGACCAATATATAAATAAATTATGAAATTAAAAATAATGACATTAAAAAATATACAATTATCAAAAACGGGAATGGCGCGTGAGGAAGCTCATGACGTAAGCAAAGGAATCAGGCTCAGTCAAACCATAGTCACATCGATAGCGTGGACTGTTACTTTTTCTTTATTACGTGGTTGAAATTTCGAAAATTTGCTGGTAAAACTAGTTTTGGAAAGAAAAGTAACTATTTTCAAATATAAAATTGACAGTTGTTTGAAAATCATTTCCGATCACCTCACCATCATTTATCGATCGCCTGCTGGTTGCCTCTGAGGAGTCCCTGGAGTACTTGGAGCTCCTGTTCATGTTTCTCCACTAATTGTCCGAACCAAGCCCCAAAAGCGGTTTCTTTCCAACAAGTAGGCACATGGCATGGCAGCTGATCGCCGTCTTCCGCAATTTCATTCGCAATCCTCTCCTGCGACTCCGACGGACCAACATTTTCCTCCGACATCTTTTCGGGCAAATCTCGCCTTATGGCACCATTCAGCTTCCTCCTTTTTCCTGCGGGGTGAGGCTGATTGTAGCTTCCCGAATGAGAGCAAATTAATGGAACCGTTTCGAAAATAGCTGGAGGGCGTTCTGCTAATATCCCGCGAAATTGAGATTTACAAAAGCTGCAACTGCCTGAGATGGTTAAAAAGTTAGGATTTTCGTTCGTAGAAATCTTGTTCTTGTATTTCATGTTGCACGGCAAATTTGTAGCTTTTCGAAACAGGTCGTGAATAATGGGCGTCCAGGCGTTTCTTTTCAGAACCTCATATTCCCGGCATTCCTGCTTCTTGTCCTTATAAACCACTTTTTCCGGGCACATTTTCAACCATTCCTCGTGAGTGATTCCAATGATGAATCGTTCCACTTCCTTTTCGTCCTCAGACCCCACCGTGTTCCTCTCAACGGATGTGTTTGCGGCGTTTTCAGAATCTATTAATTGAGAGGGATTTTCTTCTTCGGCGTTTTCAGAATTTGATGATTGAGAGGAATTTTCTTCTCCAAACATTTTCCTTAGGCTGTCGTATCTATTTGTAGATACGATCATTTGTAAATATCTCCCCGTTGTTTTGTGATCGAATTCAGCGGCGAGTTCAGAAGCGATCGAATCCCAAATTTTATCCGATCTGGGCGCGATATTTGTATTCCCTGAATCCTCTGTTACGATCAATTTTTGTTTTTCTCTTCTCAGTATTCTGATTAATCCCTCAACGGGAAAAGTAGGAGGGCGCGGCATTATATGAACGACTTAACGGACAGCCTGTACATAAAAAAAAAAAAAATGAATTTTAGAATAATAAATAAAGGAAAATTTAGAATTAGAATCGAAAATTTAGCAGAAGATATTTCACATACCTAACGATTTTCCGTAACCAGAAGTAAGAGCGTAATTGAGAGCGAAAACCAAACTGGAGAATGGAACAGAAAATAGAAATAACTCCAATCGAATAGAAAATAACTGAAATAAATCGAACTGGCGAAGTACCTGAAAGATTACAAAACATGAAAATAAAGAACAAAATAACTAAAAAAAACCGATAAATTAAATAAAAATTTATATTATTAAAAAAATTAAATAATAAGATGAATTGTAATTTCAAAAAATCAGACTGGGATATAGGGGAGGGGCATATCCCTACGTAGGACTACGTCTTTGGGATACTGTCCTAATATTTCTAAATTTAAACAATCAAACGATTTAAAAATTTTAAGGCATTTTTTTTGCTCATTTTTTGGTCGGAAAATTCGATTTTTTTGATAAAAATATAATTTTTTTTCCTGGCACGAAAAAAAAAAATTTTTGATAAAAAAGGTCAAAAGTTAAAAGAAAAAAACTTTTTGGTTCGAACAGTGCGAAACCGAACACCTGGACAGACAGATTACTTCAGGACCGAGCCCCAAGACATGGTCCTACTTCAAAAATTAAACAAGTAATTATGCCTATAGGGTTATTTATCTAATAATTTTGAGGAGGAAAAAAAAAAAAAATTGAATAGGGCTAAAACGAGAATCGACCCCAGGGCGCTAGCGCGGGAAGCGAGATCGCTTCCATTTCTCCACGAATCTAATTCTACGGTGTCGCTCAAATTTAACGTCTAGTATTGGCGCAAATATTAAAATTAGTTTCTCCTTTGCAATAACTCCGTTTTATTTATTAAGAATAATTTTAAAATAAAATATGTAATTTATAAACCTATCTTCTATATCCAACATTGTCTTTTTATCTCGATACTTTCGTACTTTGAATCAATGCACAGCCCTTGGCGTCGGTTGGTTTACGAATAACGAAAAATAATAACATTTCCGGAATTATAACGGTCCAGCAAGCAAGGGGCGGTCATTTCTATATTCATAATACATAAATTAATAATAATGTACTTACTATTGACACAATTGACACAAACACAATTTAAAACGTTTACAATTTGAAATCCAGTGACTTTTCCAAAAGCTGCATACAGCAGCGCTCGGTCCTACCTGTGCTAAATAAACTAACTAGACTTAGTTTCAGTAATTGCGTGTAGATGGCACCTGGATGCACTTATTTCACTCACAATTCAAACGTTCCGGAATTTGCTCTCATTTCTAAGCGGTTCCCGATCTTAAATTAATTATTTTTAATTCCAATTAGCCTAAATACTAATTCTCTTCAATCCCGATTAAATATGGTTCATTTTTATTTTTATTTTTGACTCTGATTATTTTTTTATATTGTACTTAATTTTTTTTTTTTTTTTTTTTTACTTTTTACCAGCACAATGCCGCAATGGAGCGGCTTTGAAAAACATTTTTGCAAAAATGTTTTTATTACTATCATTTTTTTTTTTTTTTTTTTAAGTCATGTTGGGGGAAAATTTTGTGACTTAGACACTTCAAAAAATGACAGTAAAATACAGAAGAATGAATTAAATAAATTTTTCAATTTTAAAAAAGCTCAAAAAAGCTGAAATAGTATATTGTTAAACTAGTGCAGAAAATGAATCTTTCGGTGCGGGTTTTATTAAGCACGAGCGAAGCGAGTGCTGAATAAAATCCGCACCGGGATTTTTTCATTAAAAAAAATTAAATAAAATTTATTTAATTATTTTATTAAATAAAATCCGGTGCGGATTTTATTCAGCACTCGCTTCGCTCGTGCTTAATAAAACCCGCACCCGGAAATTCATTTTCGCACTAGTTTAGCAAGCTACTTTTTATAACGAATCATACGGAATGAAAAATCCCGTTTTAAAGAAATATTTATAAAAATAAAAAATTCGTGTTTATAGAGTCGAAAAGTGATTACGTCATCCATAAGCTAAGTATTAGCGGTACCGCCTATTCTTAGTTTACGAATTCATAAGCTAAACATGACGTTCCTAACGGGTTAATGCCACCTATTCTTAACTTATAAGTAGTTTTTTTCCCACGGCCCGTGCGAGCTTAAAATATTTTTTTAATGAAAAATAATCACGGATTCTTGAATCGGGAACAAAGCAGAATATTTTCACGTAAACGAAAAAATTCCAGACCCAGTATTAAGAAAGTAGGAAGTGACGTCACACTTTTCGACTCTATTTTGTCCATAATGGCGGCATTAACTGTTTCCGGTTTTTTGCCGCATGAAAAAAAATGTAAACAAAAAAGATGAGGGTCGGTATTTCAACAACGAATATTGTCGGTTTTTTTTTTTCTAAATTTTATAAAAATTAAGTTTAATTCCAACCTTCAATCCCTATTTAAGTTAAAACTAATGGATCTAGTTTGAATTATGTGATTTTTATTCTTCGTTTTGTATTGTAACGTGAATTGCCAACGCCGCGCCAGTGCTGGGATGGTTTTTGTTATGAATTTTATTATTAAAAAAAAAATCACTATATCATATACGCAAAAACTGGTCTAGATACGAATTTTTTTGGTTATCTAAAATAAAATTTGTTTCGCCACGAAGAGCCTGATGGACTAAAATTTCGTTATCCCCACGTGAAAGTACGCCAAAAAAATTGCCTGGAATTCAATTTTTTTTTGATTTCCCGAAAAATTGTGTACGTGCATATGAAAACCTCCCACTTATACAATCCGAATAGTATGTTTTGTTTTTTAAACTATTTTTAAACAAATAAGTTTCGAATCAAAACAAACTATCCGGATTGTACAAGTGGGAGGTTTTCATATGCACGTACACAATTTTCCCGAATTCCGAAAAATACTAAGTCAAATGTGCAACAAGCAAAATTCAGTTACATCCATATAATTTGGAATGAACCCAACCCCTTATAACTTCGAATACGCTGTCAAAAGTAATGACACGCATCACGCATAATCTAAACACTATTTTCAAGGCGTTTTCTAACTTACTTTCATTCCCATTGGAACCGTCGTTTTCCAAGCCCATCCGTTTCTCGCGGGTACCGGAGGCCCTTGATTCACGCAATATTTATGACCCAAAATCACTCCAGGGTACGAAATCCCCGGCTGAACGTAAAATTTGCTCCTCCTCCTCCTTCTCGGCTGTTCCAGAGACACTCCATTTTTTATTTCCAATTTTTTAGGCTCCAAACTTTTCCCCCTTTGTTTTTCCCTTCCGTTTTTTCCTTTTTCCTTTTCGTTTTTCACAGTCGGCGCCGAATGGGTTTCCATCGGACCGGACATGACGCAAGGGGCGTCTATCTCCTCGCTTTCCCGGCTTCCCTCCCCGTAGAAGTCTCTGTCTGGCGTCTGCAACGGTAAAAATTTTTCTACAATTTTTTGACGTAGGACTTCCGTCTTGGGGCTCGGTCCTGGGGAAATTTGTCTGTTCGCGGGTGTCGGTCTGCTCGCACCAAAAATTAATATTTAATTATTTTAATGTTAAAATTTTAACTTTGAAAATTTCAAATAATATTTTGAGAATTTTTTTTCATTTTTGGCTTTTTTTAGTAGTAAAATTAGGCGACATGAACGAAAGCAAGGACTTTAAAAGTTTTTTGTAATTTTTTAAGAGACTTAACTTTTACAAGGAACGTAAAGTTGCTGAAGCAAGGACTTAAAAATTTCTTAAAATTTTATTTAAGTTTTTTTTTTTTTTTTTTTTTTTAATTTTCGTCGTTTTTTTTAAATATTTTTTTTTTAAACATTAAAATTAGACTACATAAATGAAAGAAGAACTTAAGAAATTTTATGTGTATAGGTAAAAGTGAAAGTCCAGTGTCCCGTTGTCCTGTTGTCACCAAAAAAAAAAAAAAAAAAAAAAAAAAAGAATAAATAAATAAATAAAACATTTTAAGCGTGCAAATTCACTATGGAATGTTGGGCCAACATGTAGTACCAACTTTTTGTACCAAAATGTTTGACAAACAAACGAATCAACTATTGCAGAATTTACTCCTAGTGTGCAAATTCACTATGGAGTGTTGGAACAACATGTACCAACTTGTATCAACTTGTTCGACCAACATTCCACACCAATTTTGGCGTAGGAGTAACTTCGGCAATAGTCTATTCGTTCGTTTGTCAAACATGTTGGTACAAAATGTTGGTACAACATGTTTGTTCAACATATGTTGCACCAACTTGTTGGACCAACATTCCACACCATTTCGGCGTACCGAGTAACTTTTGAAATAGTCGATTCGTTCGTTTGTCAAACATGTTGGTACAACAAGTTGGTACAACATGTTTTTTCAACATGTTGATCAAACATCCCATAGTGAATTTGAACCCTACGCCGAAATTAGTGTGGAATGTTGGTCCAACAAGTTGGTACAACGTGTTGGCTTAACTTGTTGTACCAACATAAATTGCACCAACTTGTTTGACTGATTTTAACATCTTTATCGACGCTAATACAATCTTCATAGCCAACAGTAAAATTGATGTATGACACTGCCTGATATGGAGGTATAATGCATTGTCTCACTTTTTGAACGCCTTCTAAACCATCAATTTTAGTAGTTTTCCACACTGTGATATCTTCATTGTGTATTATACTGTTTGGAAATGTGATGCTTTCAACTCTGAAGAAATTGTAGTCCTTTAAAACGATTGGTGGTGCACATTACACACAATTTTGGCGTAGAAGTAAATTTTGCAATAGTCAATTCGTTCGTTTGTCAAACATGTTGATATAAAAAGTTGTTACAACATGTTGGTCCAACATTCCATAGTGAATTTGCACCCTTAAATTAAAATTAAAATTTAGTTTTATTAGGGTGCAAATTTACTATGGAGTGTTGAAAAAAACATGTTGGTACAACAAGTTGCACCAACTTGTTGGACCAACATTCCACACTAATTTTGGCGTTGGAGTTAATTCTGCAATAGTCGATGCGTTCGTTTGTCAAAACATGTTGGTACAAAAACTTGGTACAACATGTTTTTCCAAATTGTGGTACCAACATTCCGTATAGTGAATTTGCACCCTAAGAAAAGTGAAAAAAAAAAAAAAAATTAAGAAAGCGAAAGAAGAAAAAATTGGAAAGAATTTAGAAATTCCTTCTTAGAAATAAAGATGTCAAAATTTTTCATTTTTTTCCCAAATGGAATAAAAAATAAATTGAAGTTTTCAGTTTTTTTTTCGCCCTATGAAAAAAACATCCCACAAAAAATTTAAAAGTAAAGCAAAAAAATTGAAAGAAATACTGGTATATCCTGTTCCCCCAGGATTTCCATTTTTTTTTTTTTAACAAAAATCAAGAATTTTTTAATTTTTTTTTCAAGAAATCTTTTTGAAATTTTTTTTGAAAAATTTTTTTTTGAACGAAAAATTTTTACGATTTCTTCGTGTTTTTTTCGGTTTTTTCTTTTCCTGAAAGTCCCACGTCCCGTTGTGCGCAACGGTGAAAAATTGAAAAAAGTTGAAATTTTTTCATATTTTTGCTGTAAAAATTACCATTTGACTAAATAATAAAAATTTTGAACCTTTTTCAAATTTTTTGATGATGAAATTTCAACTTTTTAAATATTTTTAGTAGTCAGTAGTCAAACTGTAAGCTTGCTATAAAGAAAGCTAGACTGAACGTCTAGTTTTAAATAAAATGTTCACTACATTTTTTAATTTTGTCCTATTCCTTTAGCCTAGAATATGAGCCAAAACAATGTTTTAATATTACTGTTTTAACTTTGAAGACTTTAATTAAAATTTAGACTAATTTTTTTAACTTTTGACGTTTTTTATCAAAAATTTTAATTATTTTTTCGTGCCAGGAAAAAATATTATACTTTCATCAAAAAATTCTAATTTTTTGACCAAAAACGAGCAAAAAAAAAAAAAAAAAATGCCTTAAAATTTTTAAATCGTTTCATTGTTTAAATTTAGCGATATTAAGACAGTACCCCAAAGACGTAGCCCTACGTAGGGATATGCCCCCATATCCCAGTCTGATTCCTCCCCCCAGCCTTTCAGACTTACCTGACCTCCTTCGTGATGTCTTTGCGGACCCTGGCCCCCGTATGCCTGGTCTCTATTCCACTGCCCCCGTTCCTGATATTGATCGGTCATCTGCTCTTTGTCAAGCAATTTCGAATCGCTGTCGTCGAACGTATCCTCGTCCTCCCAAAGGGAATCGTCATCCGCCCTTAACTGTATCGGCCTTAAAATCGGCTGCCCCGGCATGCATTTTTTACACTGAAATTCGTAGTCTTGAGTTTTGGAATTTTTGAACAGGAACGATTTTTTATTGTCGGCGATTTGAAATTTCGTGATAATCGTTTTCCCGAAGCAGGTCAACCTGATGAGCATGTTTATGGTCCCGACGTCTTGATCCGCAGCGTTCCTCAATGGGAAAGTATCCGAAAGCATTTCGCTGATTGGCTCTTCCAAAGACCATCCCGCCGCTTTTCTAATAATGTTCGTCATGAAGTCTCCTAGCGGAACCTGACGAAAAAAAGAAAAAAAAAAAGGATTTAAAAATTATCAGGGTCTCGCAAAGGTCACGAATAGATTTAATTTTTTTTTTTTTTTTTTTTTTTTAGAAAAGGGACTGCTTTTATTACTGGTTTCTGATCTCTCTATAAATCTGCCCGCCATATTCGGCCGGTGCTCATTAATCAAAGTCCCGAACGTTTTTCTAATACTTTTTAAACTCTTAACAGCTGACTCACATTTATGTAAATAAGTAAGTGTTTAATATGCAACCCGTTGAATTTTTGTAACTTATTAAAATGTCCCGAGGAATTATTTGAAAATCGTCCTGACAATTCGTAAATTAGCTATTTGCAGAAAAATGATTAACGTTACGATTTATTGTTGCTAAAATTCCGCTTTTTATGGTCCTTGAAGAAATTAGAAAATCGGCCTGAACTAATGTTTTTTTTTTTTTTTTTTTTTTTTTACTTTTTCTCTGGAGGGCAAAAGAGACCAAAAATATTGACCAAAATGGTCAATATTCTGTGTGTGAAACCCAATTCTATTTTAGCCAAAGCTCTTTTTTTTAAAATGCAAATTCGCAACCTGCTACTTTTAATCATTATACGCCATCCAGAGGGGGCAATTCTGTGCTAGGCAGGCCAACTGAGCTATGTCCATCACAATCTTGCATGGAGATATACTCTTTTGAACCGCTGCCTGACCTTAAACGGTTGAAAAGAGTATATCTCCACGCACGATTGTGATGTTCATAGATCAGTTGACCTGCCTAAGTACAGTATTGTTAATTTCAAATCAGGGTTGCCAGATGCATCATCACGGTGGTACATGTACCACTATGGAAGAAAAGGTTTCTATGTTTAGCTTATGGGTTATCACTATTTAATCCTTGGTAGTGGTATCCTGTACCACCGAAAAAAGTGTTCTCCAATGTTTAGCTTATGGGCGTACCACTATCTAAGGTTGAGATGTACCACATTTTGTAATTTTAGAATTTAAAATTATCTAAAATTACAAGATGTGGTACATTTCAACTTCAGATATTGGTACGCATATAAGCTAAAAATTGGTGGTACATGTACCTTTAATGCAGAAAAGGCCTCTATGTTTAGCTTATGGGGTACCACTATTGAATCCCTGTCAGATCAACCATGGCAGGGTTGCCAGATGCACCACCATGTTCGTAAATGTACCACTATTGATTGAATCCTTGGTAGTAGTACCCTGTACCACCGAAAAACATTTTCCCCCAATTCTTAGCTTGTGGCCCGCGTACCACTATCTAAGATGGAGATGTACCACATTTTTTAATTTTAGAATCTGAAATTATCTACAATTGCAAAATGTGGTACATTTCAACTTTAAATAGTGGTACGCTCATAAGCTAAACATTGGTGGTACATGTACCACTATTGCAGAACAGGTCTCTATGTTTAGCTCATGGGGTACCACTTTTGAATCCCTGTCAGGTCAACCCTGGCAGGCTTGCCAGATGCACCACCATGTTGGTACATGTACCATTATTGACGAAAAGGCCTCTATGTTAAGCTTGTGGAATACCACTATTGAATTCGTGATAGTGGTACCCTGTGCCACCAAAAGAAAAACATTATCCTCAATGTTTTGCTTACGGGCGTACCGCTGTCTAAGGTTGAGATGTACCACATTTTGTAATTTTGCAGCTCAATGTTTTGCTTACGGGCGTACCGCTGTCTAAGGTTGAGATGTACCACATTTTGTAATTTTGCCTGTCATGTATGCACCATCCTAATGGTGCATTTACCACTGTTGAAGAAAACGCCTCTATGTTTAGCTTATGGGGTACCACTATTGGATCCGTGACAGTGATACCCTGTACCACTGATAAATAATTTTCCCCAATGTTTAGCTTATGGGCGAACCACTATCTAAGGTTGAGATGCACCACAATGTAATTTTAGACCTGACATGGTTGTTAGATGCACCATCATGGTCGTACATGTACCACTAATGCAGAAAAGGCCTCACGTTTTTGCTTATTGGCGTACCACTATCTAATGTTGAAATGTACCACATTTTGTATTTTTAGACCTGGCAACTCTAGGATTGCCAGATGCCTCACTATGGTGGTACATGTACCACTATTGAAGTTAAGGCCTCCATGTTTAGCTTACTGTGTACCACCATTGAGTCCGTAATGTGGTACCCTGTACCGCCGAAAAACATTTTCCATTATGTTTAGCTTATGGGCGTTACCACTATCTAAGGTTGAGATGTACCACAATTGTAATTTTAGACCTGACAGGGTTGTTAGATGCACCACCATGGTGGTACATGTACCACGAATGCAGAAAAGGCCTGCTTTTTGGCGTACCACTATCTAAGGTTGAGATGTACCACAATTTTTAATTTTAGACCTGGCAAAACTAGGTTGACTAGATGCACCACCATGGTGGTACATATACCACTGTTGATGGAAAGGCCTCCATGTTTAGCTTATGGTGTACCACTGTTGGATCCGAGGTACTGGTACCCTGCACTACCGAAAAAAAATTTTCCTTTATGTTTAGCTTATGAGCGTACCACTATCTAAGGTTGAGGTACCACATTTTGTAATTTTAGACCTGGCAACCCTAATTCAAAATTTTTAAAATCGTTGAAATTACATTGTTCCCCCTCGGCCCAAAACGGCAAGGAAACCGATTTACATATTTTACCATTTCCATAATTGACGAATCAGTACCTTAGTTTGTCCTATAACGTCAGGCAACGAACAATTCGGATTTTTTTTGAAAACCGTCACGGCCATGGGATATTTAATAAGATCTTGAATGAGTTGCTCCGGATCCATGGGAAACATACACGATTTCCCGCTGCTGAACATGATCGCTTTAGACGTGACATCGCTATCTTTTTTATCCTTTTCCGGCGGAGCCAAATCCTGGGTTATTTCGAAACACGGGAAATCACTGAACTTAACTCGAATCCGAATTGGAGTATCCGGTTCCTCATCGTCCTGCGGCAAAAACGCCTCAAGGGCTTTCGTTAAAAGCTTAACCCTATCCACCAAAACTTCCAACAAAAACAATTGTTCGTAATTTGCCATTTTAAAAAAAAAGTCCGAATCTGTTCATTAAAAAAAAAAAAAAAGGAAAAAACGTAAATAAATAAAAAATTTTTACCGCGACATTTTGGATTGAAAATAAACAAATCGAAAAAAAAAAAATGTCGTTCTTTTTTTTTTTTTTTTTTTTAAATTCGGGAACGAAGAAGTTTTTACGTGATTTTTTACATTCAATAATTGAGTTTACCGATTAAAAAAAAAACATTAAATTAATAGGTTTTAAATGTGACAAACCCGGTTTGAAAGTGCAATATCTGGCCGCACAGGTGTCTTATTTAATTTGATGTTTGGTTATGTGCCCAGGGCATGGACGTTTGTACAGGTGGGTCTCCAATTAAGAACCCAGGCTTTTTGATGATTCTATTTTTCATGATTTTTTTTTTAAATTTTATTTCTTATTTTTTATACTTATTTATTTTAATTTTATTTCACTTCTTTTTTTTTTTTCACGGTCTTTTTCGAAGTCTAATAAGAATGTCGTTGATAAAGGTTTAGATAAGATTGTGAAACGCGCGGTAGGTCCGTTGCGTAGATTTTTAGCGTTTAAAAGAGAGAGAAATAAAGATGAATCATCATCCAGTGATGAATTGTTAAAGTATACTTAAGCGGTAAAAAATGGTTCCGGTATGCCATGGTACATACGAATTTTATAATTACCTGAAATGAGATTTTTTTTTTGAGATCCTTGTGTTGTACGAATTTAAAGTACAGGCCGGTTGCGAATGCAAGGGGAATTTTTATATGTAGTCTTTGAAAATTAATTAATGGAAATAGATGCATTTTTTTGTAGTTCATTGCATTAATTTTTGAGGAAAAACAGGTGACGCTAAAAATAAGCGTCATTCTAGTCATGATCAATTGATCATATGACTGTTAAATGGTCTTCACCCGAAGGGCTATACTCTCTCATGGATTTCGGTGTACCGTAGAATGGGGTGAAGTTGAAAGAAAATCCTAAAAAATTTAAGGGTTATTTTAAAAAATTTTTTTTTTCATCGAGTGGCTTTTTTTTTTTTTTTTTTTTTTTTTAATTTTTATTTTTTATTTTTTATTTTTTATTTTATTTTATTTTATTTTTTTTTAATTTTTATTTTTTATTTTTTTATTTTTTTTTATTTTTTTAATTTTTATTTTTTATTTTTTATTTTATTTTATTTTATTTTTTTTAATTTTTATTTTTTATTTTTTCATTTTTTTATTTTTTTTTTTTTTTTGTATTTATTTTTTTTTTTTTTTTGGACGCTTAAATATTCAAAGAAAGTGGAGAAAGGTTTTTAATTTTTTTTTTATTTTATTTTATTTTTTTTATTTTATTTTTTTAATTTTTATTTTTTATTTTTTCATTTTTTTTTATTTTTTTTTTTTTTTGTATTTATTTTTTTTTTTTTTTGGACGCTTAAATATTCAAAGAAAGTGGAGAAAGGGTTTTTAATTTTTTTTCGATCTTTCGAAAAGGTCAAAAAATTGAAATTTTCGGGATTAAAACTTCTTGTGGAGACTCAAATTTTAAAAAAAATGGGCCCATAACCTAGTAGAAGATCGCCTGAATTAAAAAAAAATTGAGGAAAAAAAAAAGTATTAATAAAGATTTTATGAGCAAGTCAACTCTGAAATCTTTCAACTTAACCCCATTTTACGGTACCTTTGCATTTCTTTTAGATTAGAAGTATTATTTCATTAGGTACACCCGGATAGCGAAGTCTATCCAGTCCCGAGGACGTCTTCATGAGGATGTTTATTGGACGTCCATTGGATTTACCTTTGTCCGCACTGATCCAAAAAGCATCCTTTGGACGTCCGATGGATATCCACATGGACTAAATGCATATTAAATTCTATAAGTTAACAAAGTAAATAATAAACTTTCATTATACGTGACTGGGCCCATAACCTAATAGAAGAAGATCGCCTGAATCCTTTCAGAATTTTTGGAGGTCATTTGGTTTCGTCCGTCGGGGCTTAAAAATTTAATAAAGTAAAATAATAAACTTTCATTATACTTGACTGGGCCCATAACCTAATAGAAGATCGTCTGAATCTTTTCAGAATTTTTAAAAATCATTTGGCTTTGTCCGTCGGGGCCTAAAAATTTAATAAAGTAAAATAATAAACTTTCATTATACGTGACTGGGCCCATAACCTGATAAAAGAGAAGATTTCCTGAATCTTTTCAGAATTTTTGAAGGTCATTAAAAATTTCCCAGTTCTTGGTAAGACCGAAAGTGTGTAAGCGAGTGGTTATTTTTTTCGAGCGACTGGTGAAAAAAATTCGGGAAATTCTATCATTCCCGGCCAATTTCAAGGACCCTCAAAAATCAAAAATTTTATTTTATTTTATTTTATTTATTTTTTTTATTTGTAAAAGTGGTCTTTTTTTAAAATTTGGATCTCTATGCAGATTACGAAAATAAAGTTAGAATTTATTTATCGGTGCAAGAGGACAAAAATATGAGGAATTCTTAAAGAAAATTGTGGCTACAGAATTTTTGCTAAATTTTTTTTTTCACTGCTTTCGGCGTCGATCATCGAAACCATTTTGACACATGTAATTTGTACGGGTATTTTGTAATCTGCATAAAAATTCCGGTAAGAGTCAACCATTTTAAAATTAAATTAAAATTTTTGATTTTTAGGCCTTTAGGGCGGTTTAGAAATTTTTAACACTTTCTAACGATCTCCGAAAAATCTAAAAAAAAATTCAGGCATTATTTCGTAACTCTAAAAAAATTAGGAGCTATGTGCGCCCATCGTAATTTAAAATTCGTAAAATAAGGGCCACTTCAATGTGTTTTTACATTTTTCTATAAAGGGGCAAGAGCTTTAAAAATTTTGTGGTTTAGCAATTTTTAAAACTAGGCTTCCCCGACTTTATTTTCTTAAAAAATGTACAGGTTAATTATTTTTTGATCGATATAATAAAAAACAACTGAAAATTTAATTTCTTCTATTGCCCCTAATTCAAAATACCCGCTTTTTTCTTTCACTGCTACCAATTTGGCCTTAGTTCCTAAAAATCGCCTAAAGATGGCGCTTTAAAAAACTTTTTTAAAAAAACAACATTCCAATTTTGTAAACAAAAACGTATTAAAAATTTTTACTCGATTTAACCTTTTTTTTTTCCATCCATATAGTGGAACAAAATTAATTTATCAGAGAAGCGCACATAAGCACGCCGATCGTAAAGCCTATAAAAAAAAAAAGAGCGGTTAATACTTATAAAAATTAGTATAATAAAATGTAATTGGAATGAAAGTATACAATGAGGAATCAAAGTGCAATTAAGTGTTTACCAGTTACCGATTCTGATTATTAGAATTAGATCTGACCAGGCAAGTAGACTCTACCACTTTCCCAGGGCTCCTCTTGAGGGCGTTCCCCAAGGTATTGCCTCGAGGCTTTTTTTTTTTAATTTTTTTATTCTTAACCGATTTACGTTTACCCGCATTCAACGTTTTTTTAAAAAAGAAAATTTATTCAATCGTTTGATGCTGATATCAAATAATATGATTTTTGTTTTTTCTTAATTCAACTTTCACCTGTCATGGGTAACTTTTCAAAAAAAGTAAGGATTTTTGTTTGGGAAAAAAAAAATATATTTTGCGTCCTAAAACGGATTTTTTTTTTTTTTTTTTTTTTTTTGAAACGTGGTTTAACGGCTTCCTTTTTGTGTGTGTGCATAAAATTTTGTATCGATCTACTTTTTTTTTGTAAGTCATGAACTTCCACACCGAATGTTTTTGCTTTCTTTTTTATTTTATTTTATTTTTGTTTTCGGGATTTGCATATCGGGAGACGTAAGAAGATGCAACGGATCGTATATTTATTTATGTTTAAATTACCTTTTTCGAAAAGAACCTAATAGCGTGCTGCTGTATCCATCATGGCTGCCGGCTCACGAGATCGTGACATGCCCCTGGACCCTGCCCCTGCCTTGGGGCCAGATCATCTTCCAGTGGCGTCTTAAACGGATAAAGCGCTTGTTTATGTTTCTTTTTTTTTTTTTTTTTCTTTACCTCGTATACACAATTAGCATCGTAAACGGTCCAGATTTATTTGATCAAAAAAAAAATTTATCTTCATCTTTTAATTTGTATCTTGATCCCAGGTAGCAAAAATTCATTCACGAATCCAACCACTGATGCCCACGGATATTCGTAGTTTGTGAGATTTTTATTGATGTTGGAACCTTCAGGGGATAGATATTTGTGGAAGGCAGAGGGCCGAGATGGTGCCCGAAGGGTTTATTCGGTTAAATATGTAGTATGTGTGAAATATGCTTAATGCTTTAAACATTAGGGTGTGTCGAAATTTGAAAATTTTCGAATTCGAACATTGCACTATGCGGAGAAGTTGTGACTTAGGGTCTATAGTAACCTAGAATTTTTTCAAATTTTTGGAGCGAGCACTCTCGGCCGTTTCGGTTGGCTCGAAATTTTACATGTTAAAGAGAGGTGATTTTGGCAATTTTTAAAAATTTTGTTTTAAAAAAAAAAACGTCTGCAAATCTCAATTACTATAAAAGTATATCTATCTGGCGTTTTTGAGGTCGACAAATCCGAATATGACCGAATTTTTTTTTTCTAGGGATTTGGCAAAATAACAAAACATGATTTTAAATTTTTTGGCCGCATACGTCGAATTTGAATTGCAAAGTCCTCTTTGTTTATGTTGCGAACTCTTAATTGATATCTCCTTTTCATTTGAGGACTTGAAGTTACATTTTAGATTCGATAAAGTAAACGGAATAGTAGTAATTTTTAAATAGCGGTAAAATATAAGGGAAAACATTTTTTTAAACCACAAAATTAAAATGGCGTTCGGCCCGATTTTGCTAAATCCCTATAAAAAAAAAAAAATCGGTCATATTCAGATTTGCCGGCCTCAAAAATGCCTAAGAGATATACTTTTACAGTAATTGAGGCTTCTAGACAATTTTTTAACAAGATTTTTAAGATGTCTATTTAAAGGGACAGTAATTTATTAATAGTAGGGCAGTACTTTTTCATAAAATGGCAGTTTTTTTTTTAAATTGGCAGTAAATTTAATAATATAGCAGTTTTTTTTATTGGCAGTACAATTTTGAGCAGTATAAAAATTATTTTGGCAGTAAAAAAATATATTTTGGCAGTATAATGAGTAATTTGGCATTTTTCGGCATTTTTCGGCATTTTTTTAAAAAAATGTTAACGTAAAGTGACATACAATATATGTTGGATATATTTTTCAGTCTTTAAAGCGATCAAAATTACGCCTGTTCCAAAGAGGAAATAATGTTTGTTCTGCAGGTGAATAATGCCCTGCGTTCTTTAAGCAATATTTGCGCAAACAAATTAAAACTCTGCAACTTCCCTAAAATATAAAAATTTACTGCCCCAAAAAATATTAATCCACTGCCAATTTATTTAAAAATATTTAAATTTACTGCTGCCAATTTTATGGGGGAAAAAAACTGCCCTACTCATATTTTTTATACTGTCCCATTTCTGTAGTCGCTGATTTTTAAAAATCGGCAAAATCACACATCCTTTAACATATAAAACTTTGAGTCAACCTAACACGGTGCTCAACCAGCCTCCGATTATCGGGCGGAATGGACGAAAAAATCTGACTTCACAGCGGGTTTAGGGATCATGAATATAGTCCGAAACAAGCAACCGCCAAATCGCGTCAGATCATCCTGGGCCCCCACCAGGGCCCCCCGGGAGCCCCAAACTTCTTCTTAGTCGTGTTGTATATCATATGAAAACCCGTTGCAAATGCTGTCGAATGAGACCTTACAGAGATTTCTATCTGTTATAGACATGAAGATATTGTCATTTAAAAGAGTCTAAAATTGATCCTTCATTTTGAATGGTTTAAATGACGATATCTTCATGCCTATAACAGATAGAAATCTCTGTAAGGTCTCATTCGACAGCATTTCCAACGGGTTTTCATATGATATACAACACGATTGAGGAGAAGTTTGGGGCTCCCGGGGGGCCCTAGTGGGGGCCCAGGATGATCTGATGCGATTTGGCGGTTGCTTGTTTTGGACTATATTCATGATCCCTAAACCCGCTATGAAGTCAGATTTTTTCGTCCATTCCGCCCGATAATCGGAGACTAGTTGAGCACCGTGCTAAACGGCCGAAAGTGCTGGCCATAAAGTTTGAAAAAATT
Organism: Liposcelis bostrychophila; assembly: GCA_037577465.1. Classification (NCBI taxonomy): domain Eukaryota; kingdom Metazoa; phylum Arthropoda; class Insecta; order Psocodea; family Liposcelididae; genus Liposcelis; species Liposcelis bostrychophila. The sequence goes on from CM075209.1 coordinate 9,619,642, forward strand.
CTAGGTTACTATTCATCCTACAGGGTGTCTACTGTCCTATAATTCCTATAAAATCAAACAATCCTCCTATATTTTTATTACAAAAATTCAGAACGGGTTATTTTTTCATATTTTCCTACAATTTTTAACAAAATTTTCCTCGCTCGATTTTTTCCAATTAAACTGATTTAGGGTTTAAATGCCTCTTAAAACCGATAATTAACTAATTTCGAATGTCACAATGGCATAAAATTTATGTAAGAAAGGCGAATCAAAGATAAGGCGAAATTTGAATCCGGGCTTAAAAACGCGGGTAAAATTGAATTTAAAATTTTTGGTATTTTTTTTTTTTTTTTTTTATTTTTTTATTTTTTTTTTTTTTTTTGCTCTTTTTGCCCTTCGCAAAAAACTTAAAAAAAAACTCGTTTCCAAAGCTACTTTTTGAGTACTTTAATCCTACGGTAGCGAAATTTGGATCCGGCTATCACATTATAGAAAAAATATATTTTAAGTCTTTGAAAAATTCTGCCACTTATTCTGGACACTTAAAAAAATTGGGGCTTACACCAAAATAATGCTCTTATTTTTTTTCTTTCATCTCGATTTTCATTTTTTCAAATTGGACGATCCGCTCAGGAGTTTTAAACGAAAAACGAATTTTCTTCAACCCCCAAAAGGGTTGCAAAAAAATTTTCGACTTCACCAAATATCATCTCTGGGGCACCCGAACAAAGTACCAATGATAACTCAAAAATTTTTTTCGTGGGCAGCTACGTTATGGTTAAACGTATACTGTATTAGCCTTTTTCGCTCTGAAAAAAAGTCTGGAAGAAAGCTGCTTGTTTTTTGGATCCTATATTTTTTTTTAGCGATGGACCACAAGACGAGAGGATCGTGTCTTGGCTTGATGACTGTCTTGAATAAACAAGAAAAGCAAGAAAAACAAAACATAACAAGATTTTAATAGTTCTGGAACAAGAAAAGGCACAATACTTGAAATACTAACACCAGAAATTTTATTTAAAAATTATTTGTTTAGCAGAAGGTTTTCCTTTGAAAAAAATTATACTGGGATATGGCAGCATATCCCTACGTCTATGGGGCACTGTTTTAATATTACTCTCGTAAATTTTATCTCGTTAATTTTAAAAAATTAACGAAAAATGATGAAAAATTAAAAAGATTTAAAAATTTTAAAAAAATTTAAAAACTTTCGTGAAGTTTTCTTTAATTCATCATTAATTTTTTAAATGATCCGTCAATTTTCCGTTAATTTTTTTAACTGACGAAAAATAATGAATTTAAAAGATTAAATTGAATTTTTTTTATATCAAAAAGATAATCCATAATTTCCTTTAATTAGAAAAATTAACGGATAATTTAGAAAAATTAATGATGAATTAAAGAAAAATTCACGAAAATTAACAAAAACTTTCTAAAAATTTTGTCTCGGTGTTATTTCGCCCATAACTTTTGATCTTTTTTTATCATTTTAAATAGTATAATTTAATACCATAAGATAAATAATAACATAATTTTCGAATTAATTTGACGAAAATTAACGAAAACTTTCTAAAAATGTACGAAAATTTTAAAAAATTAACGAAAAATAATGAAAAATTAAAAAGATTTAAAAATTTAAAAAAAATTTAAAAATTTTCGTGAAGTTTTCTTTAATTCATCATTAATTTTTTAAATGATCCGTTAATTTTCCGTTAATTTTTTTAACTAACGAAAAATAATGAAGAATTTAAAAGATTAACGAAAAATTCGAAATATTAACGAAATAAAAGTGCTCTTTTAGGTGCGAACCAACAAACGAATAAACTAACAAACTAATAAATTAACAAACAGAAATCTCCAGGTTACGGGGTATGACGTAGTCCTACGTCAAAAAAATCAGTGCCTTCGAAGTTTTTCATAATAGCACCACCATCAGGTTTTCCCCAGGACCGAGCCCCGAGACAGTCCTACGTCAAAAATCGACCCAGACAGACCTTTGCCATCTAATAGACAGCTATTAGATGTCTAATTATCGCTAATAGATAGCTAACAGCGAGCTAATTTTAGGCTAAATTGCAAAATGTCCGCTTTTTTCGACGGCTATGGGATATCTAATATTTTAGATGTCTATTAGATTTCTATTAGCTAAATAGAACTTTTAGATTTCTATTAGCGATCTACAAGCCATTTAGTAGATATCTATTATATGGCTAATTTTTTAGCCATCTGAAAGCTAAAAGGGTCTGTCTGGGGACACTCCGGCTTTAAAGATTATCTGCAAACCAAATCCTTGCACATCTTTCAAGTGCAGATATTTGCATCTTCCTGCCTTTTTTTGCTTCCGCACCATAACTCTCGGTATAATTACTCCCATCTATTTATAATGATTTTAAAAAGTGAAAAATCGCCACTGGCAGTGGGCACAGAAACCAATCGTGATCTTTTGACTTTGATCAATATCTCGTAATCGATCAAAAACTTTCTTATTTTCTGATCTTTTTTTTTTCTCTCTCTCTCTCTCTTTTTGTTTCAAACATGCTATGAGATCAGGTTTTAACTCGCTCAAAAGGAAAACGCAAAAATTCAATACATTCGAGGGAGGAAAAAAATAAATAAAAAATTAAAATTAAATCCGCCGCTTTTGATCGAGTGACCTTTTCCACAAAAAAAAAAAACCGTTAATTCAAAAATAAAATTACAAAAGAAAAAAAAAATCGGAAAATGAAAAATGAATAAAATTCTCTCCCATTAAAATGAACAAGTCGAAAAAAAAAAAAAAAAAAAGAGCGGATAATTGTTGCTCCGGAGACTTGCGCCAAGCTCAGAAAAACAAGTGACAAAACCGTATGAGGCATCGCGCCAGGCATGGGTTGACCTTAGGTCGATTATTTTAAACCCCGGTCACGGTTCGAACCTCGGTTTTACAAGAATAACTCGTTTCGGTTTAATAAATTTATTAGAAATAGACGTAATAAAGTTTTAAATGAATAATTCCAACAATTTGGATGAGTTAAGGTGGTCGATGTCTCCGATCTGAGGTATTCATTTGTCAGCGGAAAGCGGACTTTTTTTTTTTTTTTTTTTTTTTAAACATTATGTGCTTGCGGATGGGTCAAACGAGTTGAAAAACGCCTCAACAAAAATAAAAATTAGAAAAGAAAAGAAATAATATGCTCATCCCGAGTTTTAACGTGTAAATTACAAATCATGAATCAAATCCTTAAAAGTAAAGACAGTACCGATATTAATTCTTTTTTTTTCTTTTTTTTTCTTTTCGACTTCAAAATAATTAGTTTGGCAACGCCTCTCTCATAAGCAGATCATATTTTCCTCCTTATTTACGCATAAAATACATGTAATGCAATATAATGGTCGTTAAAAAATTTTTATGCAAGTTAATAACGCTTAGTTTAATATACGGGAAAAAAGAATAGATTTTTTTTTTTTACCTTTAACCGTATATGGGTAAATATGATTGCATGTTAAAAAATGTGGAAATTGGTGAAAGCAATATGGGAAAATTTTTTTTTATAAAAAAAATTCTTTGAGTGAGCGGTGCACGTCCTCCGGAAAGGTAGTGATTGATGTCTGGTTATGTTATTTGTCCTTTACCAGGTTTTCTCCGGTTCTCGGTTGGAAAGAAAATTATAGGAAAAACTATTTGTAGGAAAATTAAAAGTTGGAATAGGATAGATGGTCACGTATTGAGATAAAGGGTTTTAGGGAAAATAATGTAAGAAAATTCATTTTTAGGACAAATAAAGTTTAGGAAAATTTTTTTCGAGAAAAGATAGGAAATCGAAAAATGACGTTTCGTCAAATTTTACCAAGTTTGGCAACGTTGCAGTGATCATTAGGGTGGGTCGAAAATCAAAAATTTTGGATTTTCAAAATTCCTGATAGCGCAATCGCCGCGTTTTATCATTTGTAAAATTTTTTCCTTTTTGAATTTTTTTTTTAAAGTGGCGTCTTGAGGTTTCGCAAGAGGGCCAAAGTTTTGGAAAACTCCGTAAGGGATGAAAATTCGACTTTTGGATTTTTGTGAAAAAAAAAGTATCGTTCCCTATCGAATTTTTATCTTAGATTTGGAAAATGAAGTCGGTTTGCGTCTAACTAATTTTTTTCTTGAGATATTGTAAAAAATGTGATAAAAATATTGCCATGTTTGGCCTATATCTCAAGAGCAAAAGTAGTTAGACGCAAACCTATTTCATTTTCGAAATCTGCGTTAAAAATCCGATAGGCGTAGGAAACAATACTTTTTTCACAAAAATTTAAAAGTCGAATTTTCGAACTATAAAACTTTCAGATTTTTGCCACTTTTATGCCATAACAAACGAGAACAAACGAGAACAAACGATGTCTGATCAATAATGGACAAAAAAAAAAGAACACTGTAAACCCGACGTGGCAGCAGATAGAATAACAAACCGGAAAGATGGCGCGCTCTATTGGGGGAAAAAAATGGGTCCTGCTGCATGCAGACCTCAAAAGTCTGTATTTCCAGGATTTGAGAAGATGGAGTACCGAAATATTTGTAGAACATTTCAGAACAATCAAAAAGACATTGATAGACAAGTCCTAAATATTACAAATAGGCCATGATTTTTTCACACCCAGAATGTCTTTCCAAAAATGAAAAATTCAATCTGATAGTATTTTTCGTACAAGAACAAACCTTTTTCTCGGAAAACAAACAAAATGAAATCGATTCAAGCTATTTAAACGTCTGAATTTGACTTTATTTTATTTCCGTGAAGTTGGCAATGCCCTTACTCCTCCTAATACTGTCATACCTGTTGCAGAAGAAACGTTGAATTGGCCGGAACAATGAAGAGCAAATCAAAAGCAACCGACAAAGGCAAAAATTTTTGATAAATTCAAATTGGGTCCTGTTCGCGTGAAGTTAGCAGGACCCACCAACTTTTGGCTCCAGTTTTTTTCAGGTTAGAGAACAAATTGGAACAATCACGGAACTATTAAAGAACAATGAAAAGCTACTATATAAGACTATTTTCGATCAAATCCGTTGACTGGGTCCTGCCAACTTCACGGACGTATAAACAGATGTCTTTTTTGGCGGGTTATAAAATTTTATAATAAAGTTTACGTTTTTAATAACTCGATTTTATAACACACTTTTTCTTGTGCTAGACCTTTATTTTGAAAAGCTATTTCCAGTAGAGACACCCTGTAAGATGAAGTCCCATTTTTTGGAGAATTTTCTTCAAACACCTCCAAACCGAAGAAAAAAAAAAAAGACGGTTTATTTTAAACGAGATTTCGTTTTAAGTAATTTTGTTTTTCTTTGTCGAACGAAATTCATTCGAATCGAATGAATCGTACCCTTTGGAATTTAAAAAAAAGAAAATAAAAAAAAATTCAATAAATTTCGGTTTGGTCATGGTCAAACACTGATTTAAAGTTTTGGTATTGATCAAACAGATCCGTAATCTACTCAATTAAAATTAAATAATATAAGTTTAAAAAAATGCTGTACCTCCGACAAAATATTTTAATGAGTTCCTTTTTTTAAGAAATAAAAAAAAAAGTGAAACAAGTCCCCGAAAAATGATAATTGGGTCCCTGCAATCTGATGTTCCATGAAAAATAAACACACAGATTCATCATTGTATCTTAAATCAATTTGTCGATCAATTTTTCATTTTTTTTTCTTTCTTGAATTTTTACTTTTTTTTGATTCGCTCCTGAAAATCATATCACAATTTTTTTTTTTTTTAAGTTGGAAATAGGAAAACGAAGTACTGCCCTTTATAAAAACGACCTCATGCTGGGAACATATAAACGCTCAAATTACGGTTTTACTAGATTAGATGCCGCTAGCCTCCTCTTTATTTTAACCAATTCATTTTATTTTTATTCTTTTGCTGAAAAGATAAAAAATGAATAATAATTTCAGGCGTGGAAAGGAATAAAACAACATTTAGCAAAAAACGTAAAAGATAATGAATCAATTTTTTTTTTTTTTTTTTTTCTTCTTCTTCCAACGAGAAAAAAATCAAATGAAATCAGGTGCTAGAGGCAAGGACGATTGTTTAATTCGAAATGCATTCCGAGATTGGCCATCTCAATCTCCAAATTATATCCTTTAAGTTAAACACAGTTTAAGTCGGAATGGCGAATAATCCATTTTAAATACGGTCTTTTCCGTTCCTACTAATTTTGTTCCAGACGGTCGGCCTTCGCAGGTCTATGGAAACAATTAACAGGTTGCTATTTCAGTTCATTATCTTGATTACGGGTGTCTAAATTGTAACGAATTTCGGGAAAGTTTTTTTTTTTTTTTTTTTTTTCGGTTTGATTTTCGTTGATCTCTAATTTATTCATATGTTAATTTTGTTCATTAAATTAACCTTTCCGACCGATGTAAACTAACCTCAAAGAGTTATTAACTTATTCACACCGGTTTAGCGCTTTCTTTGATTTCTTTTTCTGATTCTAATCCTTTGGCTTGTTGTAACCTGCAATGTTGATTGTACTTTTTCCTTTTTTTTAAAAGTTTTAATACTCAAATATCGGCAGTTCGCTTCGGTCCTTTTAAGTCTGCCCGTACGAAAAAGAGATGCATAAATGATATAAAAATCATATATAAATTATACGCAAATTTGAACATACATAAAAAATGCGTAAATTATGTATAAATAAGTTATGCATAAAATTGGAAAAAAGTTGAAGAAGCATAACATTTGCAAATTTTCCTGCTTTACGATTTAAAAAAAATATATGCATAAATTATGCATATCCAGATTTTCATGCTTAAAAAAATTATGCATATTTGTAAAAAAAAGTATATTCAAATTTTGGTTCTTAAAAAAATATGCATAAACTTTGCAAAAATTTTTTTACCGGAAAAATTTGTGATAAATTGAATATAAATAAATAAATAAATAAATAAATCCTATTTTTTTTTACCGGAAAAATTTTTTTCATCCTCAGTTACAATTATGCATAAATACGTTATGCATAAAATTGGTGAGAAAGTGGAAGAAGCATAACATTTTGCAGATTTTCCTGCTTTATGATTTAAAAAATTATATGCATAAATTACGCAAAAATTATGCATATCCAGATTTTCATGCTTAAAAACCTTATGCATAAATTTTGTAAAAATAATGCATATTCAAATTTTGATGCTTAAAAAAATATGCATAAACTTTGCAAAAATTGAATTCAAATTTTTTTTCCTGTAAAATTTTTTTCATCCTCAATTATAATTATGCATAAATGATGCATAAATACGTTATGCATAAAATTGGTGAGAAAGGGGAAGAAGCATAACATTTTGCAGATTTTCCTGCTTTATGATTTAAAAAATTATATGCATGAGTTATGCAAAAATTATGCATATCCAGATTTTCATGCTTAAAAAAATTATGCATTTTCAAATTTTGGAGTTTAGAAAAATATCCACAAATTAAACGATGTCCAAATTTTTGTATAAATGATAAATTATTTATATAAACTTTTTGCATCACTTTTTTCGTACGGGTGGCCAAAGGACAGTTCTTATTATTTCAAAACTTTCGAGTAAAAATTCGGGAAATATTTTTAAGCACATCCATTGCCAACGCATTTGCATCGCTTGCATTCCCACTGCATCGTTTGCATTACATGCACTTTGCATTTCTAATACACTTGCATTACAAATTGCATTACTTTTGCATTAGATGTACTATCATTTAATTGGGGAAATCTCAGGGCCCTCAGATTTCATTTCCGTTGCATTTGCATTGTTTGCATCACTCGCATCAGATTGCATTACTTTTGCATTAGACGTAGTACCACTTCATTAGGTGTCCTATTTTTATGCACTACGTGCTTTATTTTGCATTAACAATGCATTCGCATTGAATGCATCACTTCCATTGCTACTATGTTGTCTGCATCGTTGCATTACTATTTTTGGTGGTTGTAATTTTTTTTTTCTGCTGGAACTTCTTTCTTGAATTTCGAAAATTTTTTATCAGCTTTCAGATTAAGTTTAAGAGTACGCATCATCATGGCAGCAGATAAATCGTATTTTTCATTTTACGGAAAAACGAAGACAAATCTTGAAAAAAGAAAAGCTGAGAAATCATCAGGAAAAAATTAGCTTTTATTTTTTTTTTAGATTTGTCTTCGTTTTTCCGTAAAATAAAAATTACGATTTATCTGCTGCCATACGACTGATGCGTAATCTTTTTAAGGGATCAATTTCACGCCGTACATGCTCACCCAGCATGTTCGGCTAAAAGTTGGTGTTAAATAAAAATGTGGGCAAACATTTTCCTTAATATGTAGGCGACGCTCTACATGAGCAATGAGACTTTTTCGAACATGTTGGAACATGAACGTCTTTTTCATCCAACTCGAACATGTTCTGTTCACCCAAGTGAAATTGCGCCCTAGTCGTTAAATTCATATTTTTTCCCCCCTTGCAAGACATTAAAAAAGGTATTAAAAAAATTAAAAAACATGAATCTAAATAAAAAAAAAAAAAAAAAATTCTTTTAGAAAAAAAGTAGACAATAACCACAACTATACTACGAATGTTGATCTGTAATTGGTTAGTCGAAAATGTTTGGATGTTTATATTTATCTTGAACAAGACGTGCATTTTACCCGATGTAGTGAGTACAATGCATGGATCGGGAAACCATTTCATTTTCGATAATTAAGATAATTACAGTCAATAACAAGCAAGTAGGTTCGCTTTTTGACCTCTTCAGGTAGATATATCCGATGCATTGTTTTTTTTTTTTTTTTTTTTTTTCCTTTTAATTTTTAGAGTTCATAAATGACCTTCTCTCTTTAACACTGTTTGAACCTGATTTGCTCGGGTCTCCTTCAAAAAACGGGAGTAAAATTAATTTACTTATTTATTTTATTTATCTCTAATTTTTTATTTCTTCTTAATTTATCCCAGAAAAAAAAGAGGAAAAGACGGACATTTTGCTGGAATTTCGACACGCGTGGCTGGAGACCCATCTTAGATGCGCAACATGTGTAGAAAACAGCGGTCACGTGCTGTCACGGTCTATGGATCAAACGAAATGACACGGAAGTTTCATTTGCTACTGGATTTTTCTTTATTTTCGAAGAAAAAAGAATTAAATCGGATTCCAAAAATGAAAGGTAAGAAGAAGGAACAAAAAATTGAGGATTTTCGTTGCATCGTTGTAATCCTTCTACGTTGCGACGAATCTGAAAATTAAGCTGTATGATAAGTCCCTTTTCCTTCGCCAAATTAGAGCAAAAAAAGATGTGCCTATAGGCGAGTTTCTCAAAAAAGGAATCCTCCAAACTTAAAAAAAAATTAAATAGGGATTTTGGGGAAAATTCACATTAAAGAACCCGCAGGCCGAGAATCCTGCCCGGCCAGAAAACCGAGTTTTCCGGATTCTCATTTTATGAAATCAAAATTGGACCTAACCAATCTTTTCTATTGTGAAAAGTAATTTCAGTGCTCTAGATTTTAAGCTTCAAAAAAATTATTTGAAAATTTAATTGTTTACTTAAAATTTTTTTAAATAAAAATCCTGACGAAGTTTCAGTCTGTGCCTGAGAAACTAGGCAGCCATAATGAAACTTTTCCAGGAGACCACCGTAATTTTTAAAAATAAAATCCTTGTGGGGAAAAAAAAATTCCGAGGGAAGTTTTTGGGAATTTAAAAAAATCGAAGGTCAGCAACGTGAGCTATTGCCACTGAAAATTTGAAATTTTTATTTCTCGGATAAGCAGCAAAGATTTTGACATGAACGCCTAAGGCGGTTCTAACGATGAAATCTGCGGTCATCTGCGCATGCGCCAAAATTTTGTGTTGCACCACACGCTTCGTGTAGTTGTAAATTCAAATCCTGTAGTTCAAATTTTGTAAATGTGTAACGCACAGCATATTTTAACATTCACAAAGCTCAGAGCATGTCCTGACACGATCAAAACACAAAACGTGCTCTAACCTGCTAGCCTAGCCAATTACTTTTGTTTTTCAGTTGAAAATCTTTAAAATTTTTTAAAAATCCCATTTAGGAACTCAAAAGCCTTTTTCATACATTTTAAATATTGAATCTTTGCCTCTGAAACATAAAAAAACTTTTTTTTACGGTTTCGGTGCGATTCGGTCTCATTTTCATTTGTAAAAAACCGAATTTTGGAAAACAAAATTAATTTTTTTTTTTACCGGTATAATTTTCCACCGCCCGAATAACCGGCGATTGAAATTTATTATTTATTTATTTACAATCTATATAAGTGTAATGAAACGGTTTAGTTTCATTTTCTAACCTAACCAAAATTGGATAACATTGTTTATTGTAAACATAAACAAACCTTAAGTTGGCAATGAGTTCCATATTAGCAAAAATAAGACAAGTCCAGCAGCCATTTTTTATCCGGAAAAGAAAATAAACTTTAAAAACAAAAGAAAACAAATGAAATAATGGAAAACGTTTTGATTGGTTCGCACTCAATCAAAACGCGGGTATAAAAAACAACCGAAATTTGGAAAGTCAACTCATTATTCAATAAACTTCGGAAGGATTAACTTCTACAAAATAACTCAACGCCCAGGGAAAAGTTATTTCATCGGAGAAACAATATTAGACGCCACACAGGCAATATTGTTAAGGAGGAGAAACTTACGTAAAAGTAAGTTTTTGACGGAAGGAAACCGTCAAAGAAGAGGACCTTACGGTGATCCCGGTTACCACCGAGCCGTAAGAAGAGTACTAGTAAAACTAGTAAGCGTGGAAAGGAAAAGATCTTAACGGATCGAAGTACGAGTACTGCCGAAACTTTGAAAGTACTTTAATCTGCGAAGATTAGAGGAGATTCAAACTTGGACCGACGAGTACAAATAAAGGGACCGGCTAAGAAGAAACTAAACGGATTTGAGCATTTGTGTTGTTGTTGTTGAATCCTAAAAATATAAACTATTTTTCCTTAAAACTTCAACCCTTGCCTATTCATTTTTAGCTTAGCTGAACCGTCGTGTTACAAATGGCATCCCTTGCGGGGAACGACAACCCGAATTTAGAAAGTAGCAAATTGGAAGACGCTGATCAATCGCGAGAGATGGAATTCGAGGAAATCGTAGTAACAGAAAAGGGCTCGCCGAGGAAAAAGAGAGGAAGACCGAAGAAGAACATTGGACCGCCACAAGCAGAAAGTACGCCTAAAGGAGCAACGAGAAGGCTGACAGCTAATCCGGAAGGTGTTAATCCTGGATCAAATGGAGATCAAGGAGCGGTACCGAAAAGAAGAACTACGCAGAAACAGACCATGGAATTATCCGATAGAATAGAACAGTTCATAGCATATCTGGATGAGAAAATGGATGAATGGAAACAAGAAAAAGGTCAAATTAATGCCCGGCAAGACCAAGTTGAAGGAGTAGTAGCGACAGTACAACATCAAATCGGAAACATCGAGGAAGTACTGGATCGAGAATTAGCTCAAGTAAACGTCCGGATTGCAAGGCAAGAGGAAGCAAGGCGAGTAGAAATCAGAGAAATACGGGATGAAATTCGTCGAATTCCAGTTAATGAGCCAAACCCAGGGAATCCAAGAAACTTAGGAAACCACGAAAATCTTGGAAATCGCATAAGAGATGATCCGAATAAAAGTCCTTTGGGAAAACTTCCAAAAATTCAGATCAATGGTACAGAAAAGAACCCGATGGCAGTCATAGAAGAAATCGAAAGAAGACTTCAAGATGTTCCATCGGAAGCGGAAAAGCTTAAACACGTGGAAAAAATCATACAAGGAAGTGCCCGACACTGGTATGAGATCAAGGGGAAGAATGCGAGGACTTGGAGAGAATTCAAAGAGTTGTACAAAGACACGTACTGGAATCAACATGTTCAAGAAGCAGTTAGAGAACAGTTGGAAGCAGGAAAATATTCCGATAGTATGCAAGACAGTCAGTTACAGTATGCATACAATTTAATGGCAAAAGCGGAATACCTAGAACCAAAAATGAGAGAAAACATGTTAGTATCACGACTCATCAAACATTTTGGAAATACCTTTTACGAATGCGCAAATTTGAGATGCATTGAAAATGTCGACGAGTTCGTCAAACTGATTCAACGATTCGAAACCAAAAAGATGTGGTCAAAGACTAAAAACTTGGAACAATCCAATAATAAGAGTCAGGACAAGGAAAGAGACAACAAGTTGGATTGGAAATCGAAGAAAAACTGGAATATTGAAATAGAAGAAGTTCCAGAAAAGAGTAGCTCTAGCTCAGACGAGGATTTGGGAAACGAACTCGGGTTGGAGTAAAGGGCCAAGAGCTTCAGCCCATATCCCAAGATGGCCAACTGCAAATAAATAATATCATAGCCAACTCAATGAATAAATGTAACTGCCCGATAATACCTGTTCACATTAGGATAGAAATAGTTGAAATCCTACTTGATTGTGGCAGTCAGATAACAGCAATATCCGAAACTTGGTTCAACAAAAGGAGGATCCTGTTTAAAAATTGCCCAATTTTACTTACGCCAGCGTTAGAGGTAAAAGGCGCTTTTGGAAGTGTTGAAAGACGCATTAAAACACAAATTATGTGCCCTATCGAAATTCAAGGAATAACGATGGAAGTTTTGTTCCTGATAGTCAGTGGATTATCAATAGATAGACTGCTTGGAACTGACTGGATGATTGAACATCGAGCTAAATTAAATTTTGCAAATAAGACTCTGGAAATTGAGAACCCGAGTTTAAGAGTAAATTTTGATAAGGAAATAACTGAGGGATCTGAATTAAAACAAGTTTTTGCAATTGAAAATATTGAAGAACCAAGCATGGATTCCAATGAGGAACGAAACCAACCAAAAATAGGACCACTGGATAATGAGCAACATCAAGAAATCCAGATACTTTTCAAGCAATTCCACGTTATTTTTGAAGAGAGAATTGGAAACATCAAAAGTTTTAGATATGAATTTAAAATGGAAAATACGGAGTATTATAAAGCTCAATCCTACCCAGTACCTTATCAGCTAAGGAAACCAGTTAGGAAACAAATATCTGACTGGATGAAGGAGGGAATAATTAAAGAAGATAATACACCTTATATCAACCCATTGGTAATCGTCGCAAAAAACATGTATTTACATTTACCGGACTTGAACCAATCCTTTATAGTTCAAACGGATACTAGCAATGATCCAATCAGTGGATGGATATCGCAAATAGACGGAGATAAGTTAAACATCATAGGATGCGTAAGTCGAACTTTAAAAGGAGCTGAGATAAATTATAACATGACAGAAAAGGAACTATTAGCTATTATTTTCACACTTCGGAAGTTTAGACAGTTTCTCTTATTCTGAAAATTCGAAATTCGAACTGATAACAAAGCGCTATGTTTCTTAAAGAAAACGACTTATGTCAGCCAAAGAATTAACAGATGGATCATGGAACTTCAGTCATATGATTTCACAATCACCCATTGCCCTGGCAAAGAAAATATTGTCGCTGACATTTGCTCTCGAATAATTAAAGAAGACATGGGGGAAAATGCACTGGAGGTGGGCTAGCTAGGAGAGCCGTAAGGGGGCAGCCCCCCCGTCCAGCTAGGGTTGCTGTGGGCTAACAACCGACACAGCCCGAAATTACCAGTTGTTACGTTACATTATAGAAATAAAACCGGACGGACTCAACTAAGACGACTTAGGCAAAGAAATGGTCAACTGAAAATTGGAACTCTTAACACACGGAGCCTGTATAAGCCGGGGGGCCTGGCTAACCTCATATCCGTGCTGAAGAGCTACTGCATCCAGATCGCGGCATTACAAGAGACACGATTGGTAGGGTCGGACCATCTGTCATCTGGCGGTTTCACGTTCTTTTGGAGCTGTCATGCCACCAGACACACCTTTGGAGTCGGTTTTGCTGTGGCGGATGATTTGCTGCGGAATGTGATCGACTTCCAAGCCGTTAACGAACGGATGTGCGTGTTACGCGTCAAGGGGCGATGGTTCAACCTTAGTTTCATTAACATCCATGCACCAACTGAAGAGAAAAGTGACGCTGTGAAGGACGAGTTTTATGAGTCACTAGACACGATCTATGATCGCTGCCCACCCGATGACGTAAAAATCGTTCTTGGGGATTGTAATGCCAAGATAGGTCGAGAGGAGGGGTTGTTCCTTTCATAGGTTGTCACAGCTTGCATCAGGAATCCAACGACAACGGCCTACGAATAGCAAATTTTGCCGCGTCGAGAAACATGTCGGTAAAATCTACCATGTTCCCCCACCGTGATATTCACAAAGGGACCTGGAGATCACCGGACGGTAAAACTATCAATCAGATTGATCACGTATTGATAGACCGTCGACATGGGAGCATGGTGCAGGATGTGCGGTCGTGGAGGGTGCTGATACGGACTCGGACCATATGTTGGTGTCATGCAATATGGCAATGCGTATCTCGAGTAAGGTGGAGAGGCGGCATCAAGGAATTCGGCGTTTTGACGCGCAGAAGCTTGAAAAAGAGGAAGTTGTCACCAGATTCCAGCTCGAACTAAGGAATCGTTTTGACGCCCTGGACCTAGATGCGAGGGATACCAACATATGCTGGGAGAAAGTAAGGGATGCCCAAAGAGCACAGCAGCAGAAGTACTCGGATACCAGAAACCGCGTCGAGCTAAGCCATGGTTCGATGAGGACTGCGAAAGGGCAGTAGATAAACGCGGTAAAGCGAGGCTACTAGCCCTTCAGAACGCCGATTGTTGGATTCAGCAGCTAGGGTACGAGATTCAGCAACGAGTTACCCGAAATCTGCTTAAGGCGAAGAAAAACAGTATGAAAGGGCCTGGTGAGGAACTTGAGGCCGAAAGTACGGCAAAAAACAGCCGAAAGTTTTTTCAGCGAGTAAAGAACTTCAGGAGAGGGTTCCAGCCCAGCACGGGGGTCATACGATCCTCGGACGGCAAACTACTTACCGACCCGCATCGAATACTTGAGCGTTGGAAGGAGTATTTCGAAGATCTGCTGAACGTCCCTCTGCCTGCTAACCCTTTGCCTCCTGTACAGCCAATAGACGGCCCAGCTGACGATCCTCCCATTTCCCTTCAGGAAGTAAAGGACGCTGTAGAGAAGCTGAAGCAGAGGAAGGCAAGTGGAGCGGATGAAATTCCCGGAGAACTGTGGAAGCATGGAGGGGAGGCGAGCTGCGAAGTGCTACACAAACTCGTTTCGAAAATATGGGAGGCCGAAGAACTGCCCGACCAATGGAAAGAGGCTCTGATCATCCCTCTTCATAAAAAGGGGATCGAAAAGAGTGTGCGAACTACCGAGGCATCTCGTTGCTCTGCACAGAATAAGGTGTTCTCGAGTATTCTACTGCATCGCATTTTACCGTTGGCAGAAGAAGTCATTGGGGAGCATCAGTGTGGCTTTAGACCGAACCGCAGTACCATCGACCAATATTCACGCTACGGCAATTTTGGAAAAGAAGCGCGAGCATGACAGCGAGGTCCATAATTTGTTCGTCGACTTCAAGAAAGCCTACGATAGTATACACAGGGACGGCCTCTTTAACATCATGGCCGAATTTGGGTTTTCGAGGAAGCTAATACGGATGACGGCGGTGTGTTTGAGCGGGGTGAGGTCTAGGGCCGTTTCGAAAGGGGTTTTGAGTGATGCCTTCGATGTTAACACCGGACTTAGGCAAGGCGATGGGCTCTCGCCCGTCCTTTTCAACCTAGTCCTGGAGAAAGTCGTACGGTGCCTGGAGAACGTTCCTGGGGGTGTGAACGTAGGCGGACTTATAAGGACCTTGATTATCCGACGACATCGATCTATTAGGGGAAACCCGGGACGATGTCAGAAGGCTATGTGGAGAGTTGCTAATTACTGCTCGTAGGGTTGGGCTCGAAGCGAATGAGGAGAAAACTGAGTCTTGTTATGGTCAGTGAGAAAGACAGGCAGGGCGGCACAATGAACCTCTGGAGGTAGGAAACCTTAGATTTAAGAACGTAACCGAATTTCGGTATCTAGGGTCTTATGTCACCAGCGACAATGACATTAATTTTGAGGTCGCGGCGAGGATTCAGAGTGGCAATCGTGCCTTTTTTCGCTAGGCCATCTCCTGCGTAGTAGAGTTCTGTCTAGACGAGCGAAACTCCGCATTTATAATACCATAATCCGTCCTGTAGTCACGTACGGCTGTGACACTTGGAGCCTAACCATCCGTGCTCAAGAAAGGTTGTTAGTATTCGAAAATAAGGTTTTACGCCGAATTCTAGGGCCTAGAAGGGATCCAATTACTGGCAGGGTGCGCATGCGTTCAAATGACGAGATCCGGAGGCTCACTGGGCAACCATTAATCACTAGTGTGATTAAATCCCGAAGGCTCAAGTGGGCGGGACATGTCGCTCGCGCACCTCCGTCAAGATATATCCGACAGGTCCTGGAGGGCAGACCGACGAGTCCAAGACCTCAGGGTAGACCCCGGATCAGATGGGAAGATAATGTCGCGGCCGATGCGAGAAGGTTGGGAGTGCCTTACTGGCGAGACGCCTGCCAGGAGAGGCCTGATTGGAAAAAGGTCTATAATGCGGCGATAGGGCTCCAGGTCCTGTAAAAGCCTGATGTGTGTATGGGGGAAAATGCACTGAGAACCTATTTGATAGAGAAGGAGGAACAGTACCTGATAAATTACCTAAAAATCATTCCCGAAGAAAGATTTCAAAGTTGGGTAGAAAAGTTAAAAAACCAAGCTCCCAAACAATCACTGAAAATTCCAGATAAGGAAAAGAAAGAGATCCAAGGATTACACTTTTTTCTAATAAAAGGAAGATGGAAACTTTGGGTACCTCAAGACTTAATCAAGGAATTAATTGAGATGATGCACAATCAATGGGGACATAAGGGAATATACAAAATGTATAAACAACTATCACCTCTAGTAATCTCAAAGGGATTATCACGCAAAATACGAGAAACCCTACGAACTTCATACAGATTCATTGTCAATCAAACCACCTGGACTGGATTTTTATTAAAGAAGTTATAAACAATACCGTCTCAGCAACTACTAGATTTGGCCCAATCGAATTACATTTGAAAAAAGAACCGCCAGTCCAAAATGGAAATAAATAAACAAAACTACTTTAAAAAGCACCGCCATTCCAAACAATGAACACAAACCAACTAAACAATCCAGTTAAGAAGTTTTAAGAAGAATTTTCGTTTATTTTCTTTTTCCTCCTGGGGGATACTGCCCAGTATTTAGTCAGAAATTTTTCGGGGGACTATGTAATGAAACGGTTTAGTTTCATTTTCTAACCTAACCAAAATTGGATAACATTGTTTATTGTAAACATAAACAAACCTTAAGTTGGCAATGAGTTCCATATTAGCAAAAATAAGACAAGTCCAGCAGCCATTTTTTATCCGGAAAAGAAAATAAACTTTAAAAACAAAAGAAAACAAATGAAATAATGGAAAACGTTTTGATTGGTTCGCACTCAATCAAAACGCGGGTATAAAAAACAACCGAAATTTGGAAAGTCAACTCATTATTCAATAAACTTCGGAAGGATTAACTTCTACAAAATAACTCAACGCCCATCGGGAAAAGTTATTTCATCGGAGAAACAATATTAGACGCCACACAGGCAATATTGTTAAGGAGGAGAAACTTACGTAAAAGTAAGTTTTTGACGGAAGGAAACCGTCAAAGAAGAGGACCTTACGGTGATCCCGGTTACCACCGAGCCGTAAGAAGAGTACTAGTAAAACTAGTAAGCGTGGAAAGGAAAAGATCTTAACGGATCGAAGTACGAGTACTGCCGAAACTTTGAAAGTACTTTAATCTGCGAAGATTAGAGGAGATTCAAACTTGGACCGACGAGTACAAATAAAGGGACCGGCTAAGAAGAAACTAAACGGATTTGAGCATTTGTGTTGTTGTTGTTGAATCCTAAAAATATAAACTATTTTTCCTTAAAACTTCAACCCTTGCCTATTCATTTTTAGCTTAGCTGAACCGTCGTGTTACATAAGTAAAAGGGAAAGTGTCTCTGTCCAAGGCTCGATCGATAAATCGATTGATAAATCAATAAATCGATCGATGAATTGATAAATCGATTTATTCATTTATCAATTTATCGATCGATTTATTGATTTATAAATTTATCGATCGATTTATTGATTTATCAATTTATCGATCGATCAATAAATCGATTGATAAATCGATAAATCAATATATCGATCGATAAATCAATATATCGGTCGACAAATCAATAAATTGATCGATAAATCAATAAATCGACCGACAAATCAATAAATCGATCGATAAATACATAATTCGACAGATAAATAGATAAATCGATCGATATTAGGTTAGGTCGAAGTGAAAGTATCTCTGTCCACGCAAGATCGATCAAACAATAAATCGATAAATCAATGGATAAATCGATATATCGATCGATAAATCGATATTAGGTTAGGTCGCAGTTCACGTCGGAAAAGACGCGGTGGGCCGCGAAGCGGCCCGCAGCGGCTGGTAAATAATAAATTTCAAACGCCGGTTATCCGGGAGGTGAAAAATTATATCGATAAAAAAATAAAAATGAATTTTGTTTTCGAAAATTCGGTTTTTCATCTAATGAAAAATATATACTTATTTATAATAATTAAATAAATAAATAAACATTTAGCCAAAAAAGTCGGCCTTATTTTGTAAATGTGTAACACAGCATATTTTAACATTCACAAAGCTCAGAGCATGTTCTGACACGCTCAAAACACAAAACGTGTTCTAACCTGCTAGCCTGGACAATAATATTTGTCTCTCAGTTGAAAGTCTTTTAAACTTTTAAAAATTATATACAAATATTTTTTTTCCTAAATTTCGTCGCTAAGGGGTTAACATTGTAGTAATTCATAAAAATTTTGAAATTGCTTTTTATAAAGTTTTTTTTTTTTCTTTCAACATAAAAAGAATAAATGAACAGTTAAAAGCGTCATTTGAATATCGTTAATCAATATTAGAATAAGTAGTTCTGTTAAGGGTATGCTAGCTATTTCAATACAATGTTAATTTTACATAAGAGAATTTTCTTCAATAGCTTCGCCGCATATGCACCTAGAGAGGTGAAATTTGCGTTAATGGCAAAAGGAGATCTTCTTCTTCAATAATCAGGGTTGTTTTGTCTATTTGCATTTCTGGGGGCCCAGGAAAATGAGCAAAGTCGAAGCTCTAAAATGTCTTTTTTTTTGTTCATTTTCAATTTTAATTTTCAAGTTGAAAAAAGCAAAATTTTAGACTTTGCTACCCTGATTTTTGTTCCTCATTTATTGCAGAATCCGAAAAACTTTCGAAATTTTAAAAAAGATCATAAACAAGGAAGCTATTGAGCTTTTCCGAAGAGTCCTTTTTGGCAGATTTTAGGCTTCCTTTTTTAAAATACAAATTGTTTCATAGGACTTTGTTCCACTAAATGTAGCAATTTTAAAAAACAGGTTTGAACGTTCGAAACCCGTAAGCGTCATATCTTTCTTATGTTTCCCGGAATAAGTAAAGAAATGAGTGACATTTTTCTTACGGTCAATTGATCAATTCCAAAAATGAATAGTGTCGGAATTTTTGTCTATTTCAACCAGGCTTTTGCTATCCAAACAAACTTGAAAAATCCAATATAGTATCTGAGTTCAAAAATAATGTAAAAAAAAAAAAAAAAAAAAAAAAAAGATGCATTTGATTTTAAAATTTATTTGGTCGTTGAAGGGTCGAATAATTAAATTAAATCAATATTAAAATTAAATAAATATATGTGGTTGATAATGTTCACTGTTATGATTGAAATTGATGATGGCTGTAGTAA
Organism: Liposcelis bostrychophila; assembly: GCA_037577465.1. Lineage (NCBI taxonomy): Eukaryota > Metazoa > Arthropoda > Insecta > Psocodea > Liposcelididae > Liposcelis > Liposcelis bostrychophila. The sequence goes on from CM075209.1 coordinate 9,639,468, forward strand.
AGAGAAATGTCGAATTTTAAAAATTAAAATATTTGGGACATAAGCCTTCATCTTAGCAACGGCGGATCCAGGGGGGATGGGGCGCTCGCTCTCCCCTGAACTAAAACCATTTTACAATATGTAAAATGCGGTTTCATTGGAAAATTTTACCCATGATAGAATTTCAAGTTTTGGGCTCATTTTAAATTTTCCGTAAAAAAATGTCTGGATCCGGCAGTGCATCTTAAACTAAAATAAAAATAAATCTGCCTATGGGGTCGTCCATAAAACACGTGAGCAGGTTAGGAAAGGGAGGGGTTTTACATATCTAACGTTAGCATTTGTCTCATGTAATAAACATGCCAAAATGAAAATAATTTAAATTTTTTTAATTATGTAATCTAACTCACTTTTTCAAAAAAACGTTCAATTTTACCAGCCCATTTGCTCTAAGTTGAAAGAAAAAAAAAAAAAAAAAACTTGTTCTTTGCAAAATTTTAGTTCCGAAGAATTTCAGATTTTTTAAATGTTTAATACTAATTTTTAAAAAATGCGTTATATCTATGCGTGATTAGAGCGAAGAAAAAGATTCTCATTTTTCCAGTGACTTCTGAGGTAAGATATTTTTCTCACCCTCCAAAAATTTTCGTGGGGGAAATATGACCGACGATTTTTTTTTATCCCCAGAACATTTCACGGGGGGGGGGGGGGGGATATGACAGAACGACTTTTAATGAATAAAAAAAATCATTTTTGACCCCCCAAAGATGACGCTTGAGCGTTGCCGTAACAACCGGCCAAAAAAAAAAGAAAAAAAAGAAATTGAAGCGAAATCAGCTAAAGCCTTTGTTAAAAAAAAATTTAAAGCCGCAAAATAAAAAAAATAAATAAATAAATTAATAAATAAATAAATAAATAAAGATGACAAGCAAGTTAAGAAGAAAAAGGCGGGGAGGCAACCTGAAATGAAAACTCTGAAGAAACAAAAGAGGGGAAACCCCGAGGAAACAGGCATCTCTAATAATAAAAAAAAAAGAGGTAAAAGAGCCTCGGAGAAAAAGAGAATGGACGAGTACGAGGAAAAAGAAAACAGTACCTGCCACGTAAAATTCAAGACCAAGAAAATATTGGGAAAAAAAGATTCAATTTGTATTTTAAAACATGGTACGGTTTCAATAGTATAATGATTCTCACCCGGTCGTCAGAAAACCGATTGTCAACCACCAGTCCAGACAAATCGTGCCCAAAGGGCATCATAAATTCATATTTTTGCAAACCTTAATACCCCTAACGTAAAAAAAAAAATATTTTGCTTTTTTGTCAAATGGCAATTTAGTGTAAAATTTCATCATCTTATAATATTTCCTACGGTTTATCGACGGAAAAGGATATCTCCTAAATACATGGTTGCCTACTTCAGAAATTGCAGTTTTTAAAAGTAGCTAGTACACCCTTAAGTAACATTAATTCAACTATAGGGGTGGTTTCCAATCAAATTAAATCTTAAATCTTTTTGTAAAGGGCAATAGGTGATATCATAGCTGGATGGTGTGTAAGTGATTCAATAACCAGAATGTAATATCGTCTGTTGTTAGTTGGTGCCACGGGCAAACTAATTGACTGTTTATAACTGGGGAGAGGGTCTGTTTTTTTTGTTTTTTGTTTTTGAACAAAGGGTGCCGAGGTGGGGCTCCCCGCTGTCCCGAAACGAGAATAACGATTGCTTTAAAATAAAAGCACGTTTCGAAACTTATCTGTTGGCATTTCGAAAAATTAATCTAAACCATTAGTAATCTTTCCGAATTTTTCCCCCTCCGTCGTTTTTTTTTCTTTCTCAGCATGGAAAATTAAAAAAAAATCTGCGAATTTCAAAAGAGAAGAATTTTTTTTTTCCTTCAATCGTCCATGCTGGAAATCGTTTTTTCGATTTGAAAAAAAAAAAAAAAAGTAGAGACGATCTTTAAAAGGAAGATTGTTAGGTTAGTAAAACAGAAATAATTATAATAGTCTCGGTATGGTGCCACTGACCATTTCTCATTTAGTGATGAATATCGGTTTCATAAATCTACAGCCGCGGTTCCAGTTAAATATGAATATACATGCCAACCAGGTAAGATGGAAAACGGGCATTTAATTTGTCTACCTACTATACGTTGCGATGTTTCTTTTTAAATTAAAATTTTAAAATAAAATGCGATTCGAAAAGGGGAAAATAAATATTGGATAATATAAAATAAATGCATATATTAAATCAGAGGTGAAAACTAAAAGCTGACTAGAACAGCAAATGTTTCAGATAGTAAAATTTTTCCCCAGATACAGTGCTTAAAATTATTGTAAAAAGTGACTACACAGTCATAGAAGTTAAAAATTTTAAATTTTGTATTGTTGTAGGTTCCTCATCGGAGCATAGGGTTGCTACATAAGACTTTCAACTGAGAGACAAAAATTATTGGGCAGGTCAGCAAGTTACAACACGCTTTGTGTTTTGATCATGTCAGAACATGCTCTGAGCTTTGTGAATGTTAAAACATGCAGTGTTACGCAATTACAAAATTTGAACCACGGAGCAAGCAAGAGTAGAGATGTAACTCCCTTGTTTAAAATTCGTCGCTTTTCTGGATGTTAGTTATGTGATCCGACCACTAGAAGGCACTGCGATGCAAAATAGAAAAAGACAAAAATAGCTAATCACCCGAGTTTTGAATCCGGGCCCTCAAGTTCACGAGCCCTGATTTCTGCTGTCTTCGCTTCTGGTTCGAGGATTTTTCACCGTTTTTTAGTTCTGTAATCCGACCACTTTGTCGCTAGTATCGCACGACGAAACCGTCCATTTAACTTGCACCCTTCTGATTCGAACTGCACAATTTAAAAAAAAAAATTTTTAATTAGACCTTCAAAAAGCAACTTCAAAATTTTAAAAGTTTATGAATTCGGCTTCTATAATTTTAACCCTTTTTAGGGACCAAATTTAGGAAAAAAATATTTGTATATGATTTTTAAAGATTTTAAAGACTTTCAACTGAAAGACAAAAATTATTGGCCAGGCTAGCAGTTTTATGTTTTGATCGTCTCAGAATATGCTCTGAGCTTTGTGAATGTTAAAATATGCTGTGTGTTATACACACGGCGTGCCTCAACCAACTTTTTATTCGACAAAAATGACGACGAAAATTGAGTTCAGGGCTTGGTTAGGGACCATGCCAGGACTAAAAAACCGTTCGAACGAAAATCCTAGCTGATCATCTAAACGAGATATCTCCATATTTAGTTCGCCGCATCGCGCTTTGCATATTACATGGTGATTTAAAATTACAAAACTACATCTGGTTTTGTCGCTCCATGAAATTTAGCTTTCTTTTAGTGTAAAATTATAAGATAGTTAAAGAAAAAAATTTTTTTTAAAGTCTGGAGGTCGTTTATAGCCTAAATAGTCGTTTATTTTAGGCAGAGCTTTAAATCGTTATACGAGCTTTTCGGACAACATTTTTACTGTCGAAAATACTATGAACTTAAGTTTTTAAGGTCGTAGAACACAAATATAACCCGTTCGATTTTGTACGAGCAACGCAGAGGCAGTCAGATGCCCATTATCGCTTTTAGCACCTATTTTTTTGTCGAAAATTATTAGATTATCCTGAATTTCGCAACAATGTCGATTCCTATTCTCTGGAAAATGACTGACATACTTTTAAGATGTCCTAAAGTCAGTTTTGGGAACTATATTGACCGCCACGAGTCCAGAAGAGTCGCGAAAATTGAAATAAACAAGGAATTTTAAGAAAAAATATTCATTAGTGGCAAAAAAGTGACTTACGGCATTTACAGGATGGTTGAAAACAATTGCAGCCAGCGTAAACTTACTTTAGGATATTCTAAAACGGTTTACAGTTTATTTTGACATCGATAAAACGCAAAACAATCGTGGAGATTTAAATAATCGACGAATTTTATGGAAAAAAAATCTTACTTTGAGACAAAAAATGGCTTCTGTTGTTTTCAGGATCGATAAAAGAAATTGAAGCCGTCCTAAATTACTGTATTACATCCTAAAAGCATATTACTGTCATTCCCCCGAAAATAGGAATCGGCATTGTTGCGAAATTCAGGATAATCTAATAATTTTCGACAAAAAAATAGGTGCTAAAAGCGATAATGGGCATCTGACTGCCTCTGCGTTGCTCGTACAAAATCGAACGGGTTATATTTGTGTTCTACGACCTTAAAAACTTAAGTTCATAGTATTTTCGACAGTAAAAATGTTGTCCGAAAAGCTCGTATAACGATTTAAAGCTCTGCCTAAAATAAACGACTATTTAGGCTATAAACGACCTCCAGACTTTAAAAAAAATTTTTTTCTTTAACTATCTTATAATTTTACACTAAAAGAAAGCTAAATTTCATGGAGCGACAAAACCAGATGTAGTTTTGTAATTTTAAATCACCATGTAATATGCAAAGCGCGATGCGGCGAACTAAATATGGAGATATCTCGTTTAGATGATCAGCTAGGATTTTCGTTCGAACGGTTTTTTAGTCCTGGCATGGTCCCTAACCAAGCCCTGAACTCAATTTTCGTCGTCATTTTTGTCGAATAAAAAGTTGGTTGAGGCACGCCGTGTACATTTACAAAATAAGGCCGCCTTTTTTTGCTAAAGGTTTATTTATTTATTTATTTATTATAAATATATAAATAATAAATTTCCACCGCCGGTTATCCGGGCGGTGAAAAATTATATGGATTTAAAAAAAAAATTAATTTTGTTTTTCAAATTCGGTTTTTTTAAAAATGAAAATGAGATCGGATCGCACCGAAACCATGCCGAAAATTTTTTTATATTTCAGAGGCAAAGATTCAATATTCAAAATGTATGAAAAAGGCTTTCAAATAAAAGACAAAAATTATTGGCCAGGCCAGCAGGTTAGAACACGTTTTGTGTTTTTTGATCGTGTCAGAACATGCTCTGAGCTTTGTGAATGTTAAAATATGCTGTGTGTTATATATTTACAAAATAAGGCCGACTTTTTTAGTTAAATGTTTATTTATTTATTTATTGTAAATAAATAAATGAATAAATAAATAAATACGGATAATCGCCTGTTATCCGGGCGGTGGAAAATTATATCGGAAAAAAAATAATTAATTTTGTTTTCCAAAATTCGGATTTTTACAAATGAAAAATGAGACCGAATCGCACCGAAACCGTGCCAAAAAGTTTTTTTATGTTTCAGAGGCAAAGATTCAATATTCAAAATGTATGAAAAAGGCTTTATAGTCCCTAAATTTTATAATTTTTAAAAATGTTAAAGACTTTCAACTGAAAGACAAAAATTATTGCCAGGAAAGCAGGTTAGAACACGTTTTGTGTTTTGATCGTGCCAGGACATGCTCTGAACTTTGTGAATGTTAAAGTATGCTGTGCGTTACACATTTGGGGTCGTACATAAATTACGTAAGCATGGGTTAGGCCCTTTTTGCAAGCTTTACCCCATTTCGCCTATGCTTAGCTTATGGGTAAGATGTCAAATCTGGACCCCCTCCCCCCCCTAATTGTGCTTACGTAATTTATGTACGACCCCTTTACAAAATTTGTTGAACTACACAATTTGAATTTACAACTACACGAAGTGTGTGCTACAACAAAAAATGAGACGCATGCGCAGATTTCATCGATAGAACCGCCTTAGGCGTTCATGTCAGAACCTTAGCAGTTTATCCGAGAACGGGAAAATTTCAAATTTTCAGTGGCAATAACTGAAGTTGCTGACGTTTGATTTTTTTTAAATTCCCTAAAATTTCTTTAAAAAATATTTTTTTTCCACAAGGATTTTATTTGGAAAAATTTCATTACGGGCTGAATAGTTTCTCAGGCATAGACTGAAACTTTGTCAGGATTTTTAAAAATTCTCTAAGTAAACAATTAAACTATCCGGCCGGAGTTAATTAATTCCCGTAAAAACAATAAACAACTTCTTCACTAATTCAATTCTTAACTTTCTAAAATTTTAAATTTAAAAAGTAAACCGTTTTATTTTTTTTTTTAAGTTTTAGACACACGAACTTATCAGGCAGTAAAAACGCAATTAATTTTTTTTTTTTTCGGGAGAAAAATCGCTGATTGGCAGTTTTCGGTCTACGCCCACAGTAATGATTCATACTCAAGATTATGTTACCTGTTATCTTTTTCGCAAAGCCCCAGACAGAATCGTGATATTCTTTCAGATGATTGGTTAGCTTCTTTCATTCTTTTTTATTTTTAATGGTATTACGATTTTTTTTTTTTATTAACCGTTTCTCCCTCTCCTTTTTTTTCATCAATGAATAATTCTACGTTAAAAAAAAAAGTATTAGCCAAATTTCATAAACAAAAACGATTTATTTATGTAACATAAAAAAAAAAATAATATGAAATGGTTTCCATCCGAAGAATTTGATGAATGCGTTTTTGTAGGAAACAACAGGACCCAAAAACGGCAAGTCACTCATTCAAATCGTTGACCATCATTAGCGCCCTGAAAATTATCACTAATAATACATCATTTACGGTGATTCGATTTCTTCTTTTCTTTAAATAAAAAAAATAAGAAATAATTTTTTTTGGACTATTTTTATTTATTTTAATGAAGATAATCAGACTTGTCCGTTATTGTTACGAGCTTCATTATTATTGTCATTATTTTTTTTTTTTCAGGTACACCCGCGTTATCACCCCCGAGGGAATTTTTAAAAAAAATTTCTTTCTGAAGAAAAAAATTTTTTGCCATAACGGGAAAATCCACATGTCTTGGGAGAGTTGAAAAGGCCGGAGCCGCAGCGTGAAAACACATGTTAACTGATTGCCCGGCGAGATTCCTTATAGGAGAGGGCGGGGCAGTTCTCCTTGGCCCCCAGGTCACCTCTCGGGAGCCCTAAGGCTACTCAGGTACTGTAATTTAATTAGTTAACTTTGAAATTAAACGATTCCAACGACTTTTTCGCTTTATATTTTTGTTTGAACAATCCATTCTATCGAGAAAAAAAAAGGAGGGTGGCTTCTTTCATTGTAAATCACCGGGGAAGAAAAAAAAAATCATATGTGGCTACGCGGTAAAAAAAAAAAAAATTATATACGAGTAATCCGTAAGGCAAAAAAAAAAAAAAAAAACACTGGAATGTAAGTATAACCGTCTGTTAGAAGACAGGACGGAACTAATCGGCTATTGATTGAAATCCTAACAAACGAATCAATGAGGAAAAAGAAAAAGAAAAAAAAAATGATAATAATAATCAGCAGATAGTTAAACATTTTTATTGTGTAACCACCGAAGTTAACATTATGAGATCGTGAGTTAAGTTGTAGTATGCTGATTTCACGGGTAAAAAACCTCTGTCAAAGGCATTTAGCTACAGATTTAATATATTACGAAGAGGCAGATCGTAAAATATATATATTTTTTTTCCACATTAGTATGTGGTAATTTGGTTTTAATTTTTTTTTTTTTTTCTTTTTTTTTTTGCGTTTTCTGTGTAATTTTTTGTCGACGGGAAAACCGTCGATTTTGATCTAAAAATTTTCGTTATATAAATCATAACGATATGACTAATTATTTGAGATCAAAGATCATGAACCCCCCAATCCCCCCCCCCCCTTTCGGAATGTTGCAACTGAATTTTTTTTTTTATGAAGGGATTTGATTATACCTCTCTGCCTTGGCGGATGCAAGTGAAAGGTAGATCGTGGTTTTAGTTAAGAAATTTGAAATATTTTATTAAATCGTTTTTTTTTTTTTAGAACGTCGTGGGAAATGATTCGCGGGATTTAGGTGTGGCGGATATATTTCAGCAATGCCGATTGGAATAAGATTGATTGGGAGTTGCGTGCGAAGGAGGAAAAGGTAAAATAGTTTTTACTTAATAGATTACAAAGAGCAAGAGTATTTTTTGAAAAAAGAAAAAAAAAGAAGGAAAAGTAACCATTGTACTGGGTTGAGATGTAGAGCTGAAGTTTCTTTTACGCATAAAAAATCAAAAAAACCAGCGTTGTGTCGGAGGGACCCAGACAGGTAGCCTGAGGGATGGCAGAAGATGTTTAGAACCCGAAACGGGATTTTAATTTCCTGTCTGAATTTCTTTTCCTGGCATATGCATTTGCCCTATATCTTTCATGGGGTCTTACAGGGTGTCTACTGTCCTATAATTTCTATAAAATTCTATGATCCTCCTATATTCTTGTTTTCATTAATCAGTAGACAACCTGGATTAACTCCGTCCATACCAAGCTACCAAGGCGCAAATTTAAAGGTATCAGCATGAGATCGACCCCTTCCCCAACTACCGGTAAACAAAAAAGCCCCCATCATATTTTGGTCCTGGAAAAGCCGAAAAGAAAGCGGACTAAATTTTTATTAAACTTGTGCTGTGCAAGTTTGATCAAGTTTGAACTTATGTTGTGCAAGTTTGCACAAGTTTGAACTTGGTTTGTGCAATCTAGATCGTTTGCAAATTCACTCCATTGCAAATAATCCAAATTTGTATTGGAACATTTGAACGTTTTAGCAAACGTTCCGAACCAGTTTTGGACGATTAACAAAGGGCTCACAAGTTTGAAGTTGGGTTGTGCAAGTTGGAACAAGTTTGAACTTGGTTTGTGCAAGTTTTAACAAGTTTGAACTTGGGTTGTGCAAGTTTGAACAAGTTTAAACTTGGGTTGTGCAAGTTTAAAGAAGTTATTTCTTTATTTATATTTATTAGGATGCAAGAGCTAAACAAAAAAATAAGCCTATTATAGCAGTCCCTGTCTAATTTACATAAAATATTAAATTGCATATAAATTTTATAAAAAAGATTTAATTAATTCAAAAAAATAATAAACGAAATGATAGAAAATTTAAAAATTTTCAAAACCGAGTACAACAAGAAGAAAAAAAAACAATGATAAAAAAAAAAAAAAATAACAACAGAAAAATCAAAAACTCTCCAATGCTCCAGTAACTGATTTTTTTTAAAAAAGGTGAAAGGTGAGAAAATGCCCCAAGTTTGAAATTGGGTTATGCAAGTTTGAACAAGTTTGGTCATATTGCAAAAGTGGCCCAAATTGCAAATGTCCAAAAAAAAAATTTAAATTATTTCCAATATAGTTCTTGGAAATGATCCAAAAATTTTGGAATATTTGCCATATGAATATCCAAAATATTTAAAAAGGTATATATATATTGAAGGTCCGAAAATATTTGAACCTTTTGCAGTTTAGATCGCTTGCGAATTCGCTGCATTGCAAATGATCCATATTTGTATTGGAACATTGAAACCTTTTGCAAACGTTCCGAACCAGTTTTGGACGATTAGCAAAGGGCTCACAAGTTTGAACTTGGGTTGTGTAAATTGGAACAAGTTTGAACTTGGTTTGTGCAAGTTTGAACAAGTTTGAATTTGTGTTGTGCAAGTTTGACTTTGGTGTTGTGCAAGTTTGAACAAGTTTGAATTTGTGTTGTGCAAGTTTGAACAAGTTTAAACTTGGTTTGTGCGTTTGAACTTCGTCTTGGGCAAGCTTTAAACGAAATATGCGATAAAATGCTGATGTCAGATTTGCGAAAACCTTCTTCCCCAACCCCTTCGCCCCAAACGTTCTGACGTAACATTTCAATGGACCGCAAGGTCTCATCCTTCCATTTTCGGAAGGACACAACAGGAATTTGCCCGGTTGTCTGGCTGCCTGGCTCTCCAAGTCCGTAGCTGGCAAAAAAAAAAAATTCGCATGGGTTCCCTTTCAACTTTAAATCCCAAAAATAGTCTTTTATCTTCTTTGTTCCATTCAACAACAGCACCTGTATAAACATTTTGTTCTGTTTTATTTTCATTTTGGCCAATGTTTTCCTTGCCGAAAGCAACTTGATCATTTTGCTGATGAAACGAATTCCCTTATATTTTTCACTAAAGCCTTAAGTTTTATCTTTGTAAGAGTTCGGCAGTAACTTATATTTTTTTTAATATTTGTTTTAATTGACCTCATTTCGAAGCTGAAATTACACGTTGCGCATTTCAGAAAATTTAACAAGTTTCAACAAACCGTGGCACAAGTTTAAAATATTTGGCCTAGAAAATAAAAACAGAACCCGAGCCCGAACCAACGATTTTTTTGATGCTTAAATAAAAAACCCGATTGCAAAAGATCACGAACTTCCTTCCTTTCCTCTCCCTCGCAAAAGGTCAGGCAACTGTATAATAACGTCATGTCCATCATTGTTTAAATATTTTTGTGTAATAATTTGGTTCACGCGTGTTAGATGCTTTTGACTTTTTTTTTTTCCGAGAAAACATCCTCCCTTTGTCTTTCGGTCTTAAGATAACATTTATTGACATCCCAGAGAAAGTCAATAATTAAACGTTACCTACTTGTTATTTTCGCATGGAAGAAAAAAAAAAAAATGACGCTCGATCATTTTACTTGTCATATCTTGCCCCGGTTACGTAACGGATTTTTTTTCGATATGACAATCAAAAAAATTTTGAAACGCGCGCGGTATCTCTCCTTTTGTCCGCTCGTCATGAAATGGCAAATTCAAATTTCGTATTATTAGTCCAAGGGTATTTCCAAACATGGGATCCTCGTTTCCTTACATGGAAATTAGCCGGGGAGGGGAAAGAAAAAGAAAAAAAAAAAAAACTAAAAACAAAAAAATTGGATTCGGAATTCATCGGATGGTAGTGACATTGAAGGACAAAAAAGTCAAAGGGCATAAAGACCTGAGCTGAATTCGTCCTGAATCATGTTCGTAAAGAGATCTTTTCATCTTTTTTTTTTTTTTCTTTTTAGAGATGACACTACTTGAATATCAATAGTTGTGATATATGTTTCTGCCAAATATCATTTATTTTATTTTATTATTATTTTTTTTCTCTTAAACGTTTTTTGATTACTAACCAACCGTATGAATGAAAAAAAGAAATTGAAGTTATAAATCATATTCTTGATATAAATTTTTTTCGTACTTCATATTTACGGTTAGTTGTCTTTTTTTTTTTTTTTTTGAAACGAGATCAAATTATGGGATTATCTGAGATACAAAACGCACGTCCCGATCGTATAAATGGCAGTAAATAAGTCCTTAAGACTTTATACGATAAAAAGTGTAATCTTATTATTAAAATGCCAATACGTAGTCTTGTGAGAACTTGCGTGAGATTGTGAAGGCGCGTAGGTGAGTTTGTAGGAGTAGCGCTTCTTTTTATTTTCGTTTTTGTTTTGTTTATTTCTCGCTGAAAATGTTGAGATTATTTATTTTTTTAGATTGTATCTGCCGTTGAGACTGCAATCCCGAATCCTGGGATCTCTGGCGATTTTCGGGCGGGATTAATCTCTGGATTTTCAAATACTGAAAACAGGAGTCCGAATTCGATGCCGGTGCCGATGCCGATGCCGATGCCGATGCTGGCATGGATGCACGCATCATAGAGTCGTATTTTGGTGCGAAGGAGTTCATTTTCGATTCGGAAATTTTCCGGAAATTTGAAAAATAAAATTTAAGGTGCACGGAGTGCACCCGGCCAAGTTATATAAAATTTTTAAAGAATAAACTTGGCGACCCTTTTTACACGATGTGTTTTTGTTGGGATCAATTTTACAGTAATTGGAGCCATTTTTTATACATATGAGCCGGAAGAGGTATAAAGAGTTTAATAACAGCCGTTTTTTGCTGAAATTTTCCGGAAATTTGAAAATTTAAATCAAAATGCACGGAGTGCACCCAGCCAAGTTATATAAAAATTTTAAAGAATAAACTTGGCTCCCTGAAAATGTTCAAAAGATTTTGTGTGATATACGGGATGTGGAACTATTTTAAAAAAATTAGACGTATTACACACAAAATATTACGTATTAAGGAACGAAAATATTTTTAAAAAAATGTTCAGAAGAGTTCACTTTCTATCGGAAATTTTCCGGAAATTTGAAAAATAAAAGTCAAGGTGCACGGAGTGCACCCAGCCAACTTATTTAAAAATTTTATGAAAAATAAACTTGGCGCCCTTTTTTACACGATGTGTTTTTGTTGGGATCAGTTTTACAGTAAATGGAGCATTTTATTATGTATGAGCCGAAAGAGGTATAAAGAGTTTAATAACAGCAGTTTTTTGCTGAAATTTTCCGGAAATTTGAAAAATAAAGTCAAGGTGCACTCCCAAGTTATATAAAAATTGTAAAGATTAAACTTGGCTCCCTGAAAATGTTCAGAAGAGTTCATTTTCTATTCGGAAATTTTCCAAAAATTTGAAAAATAAAAGTCAAGGTGCACGGAGTGCACCCGGCCAAGTTATATAAAAATTTTAAAGAATAAACTTGGCGTCCCTTTTTACACGATGCGTTTTTTTTTGGGATCAGTTTTACAGTAATTGGAGCCTTTTTTTATATATGAACCGAAAGAAGTATAGGGAGTTTAATAACAGCCGTTTTTTGCTCATATAAAAAATGGCTACAATTTTTGTAAAGCCGTCTTCATTTTTGAAAGGCTGCCACCGGGTTACCATAAGGGTTTTGCCCCAAAATTAAATTTTTTTTGGATTTTCACCCATCGATAAGACCTAGTGAGGGGGTAAATTAGACCAAATATTAGGGTCGAAATGAAAGCCGTTTCTGAGCCGGGGGCTCAGGCTAAAAATCAATTTTTATTTTTTTTTGGCAGAGAATAGGTTGTCCGATTGAAGAATCCAAAAAACGAAAAAAAAAGCTCTTTTAAAGAGCTTTTTAAGGGCATAATTGTTAATTTTTTAATAAATGGCCCAGTGGCCAAAATGGCCATTTAAAAAGAAAAAAAATTATTTCTTATTTATTTGCTTAAGGTAGGACTACTACATCTTATTAAGCATAAATCCCTAAATAGTTTGCCATTTTTTCAAAAGAAATTAAGTAAATTATTCCCATATAAGTAAGTATTTCTATAGAAAAATCATCTTATATAGTCAGGATTCGGTGCCTTTACCTTAAAAGTTTTAAAAAAATTAAAGGTTTTTTTTTGGGCGGAAAAAAATGAAGTATTTAACGTTTTTGCGTTTTTCTACATTACTTTAGGCTAGTTTTTTAATAAATGGCCCAGTGGCCAAAATGGCCATTTAAAAAGAAAAAAAATTATTTTCTTCATGTTGGCGTCGCCGGACCAAAATTTCTCTATGGCAGCCAAAAAATACGGCAAAAATTGGCCTAAGTATATGTGCTTTTAAATTTTTCTTTCAAGAAGAAAGTGGCCAAAAAATTGGCCAAAAGTTAAAAAATCATTTTTCGCTGCAAAGATGACGCTGCACTCAAATTTCGCTATCACCACGTGAGAGTACTAAAAAACTGGCCTAGATACTTATTTTTTTGTTTCTTTTCCCCAACGGCCAAAGTGGCCATAAAATGGCCAAAATCTCGAAAAATTTGTTTCGTCACGAAGTCCACGCTGGACCCAAATTTCGCCTTCACCATGTAAAAGTGCGCAAAAAAATTGGCTCAAAATCATGCATTTCGCCTTGGGCGCCGAAGGTGGAATGTGGCCAAATTTAATGGCCAAAATGGTAAATATCACAAAAATTTTTTTTTCACTGACAAGACCCGACTGGACCAAAATTTTGCTATCACCACGTGAAAGTACGCAAAAGGATGGCCTAGAAACATATTTTTTCGTCGGAGAAAAAAAGTGGCCGAAATTTACGCATTTTGGCTATTTTTGGCCATTAGATTGGGCCAATTTCTCGGCCTCCAAAAAATCTGAAAAAAATTAGGGTTAGTATGGAAGCTAAAATGCAACTTTTCCGCGCTGTGGTATTTTCAAATTCAATCATTCGGATTTTTCGATCCACGCTAGTGTGCCCGGGGGAGGATTTGGCATAAGATGCAGGCAAATACAGGAGACTTAACCCACCTCTGGTTAGAAGTCTGCCTGTCTCTTTTCTTTCCTCTTCACCTTTTTTTCACAAATGGTGAGAAAATAATAATAAAAAAAAAAAAAAAATTCGAATGGGAATATTACACTCTCAGCAATGAGTCGCTAAATCCGACACACAAAAAGAAGAAAATAAAAAAATAAATAAAAAAAGCAGAAAAAACGGGAAAAGTGCCCGCTAATGCATGATGCATCGTTTTACATCCGTAGAAAAGGATTATTAAAAACACATTTGAAACGAGCGAATAAAATAACTTGGCATCAAAAAAGGGTTACAGGTTACGGACCCGCGGTTAGTTCATGTCTGATGATGGATATGTCGAAATGTAGTGTCATCGAACAACGGTATTTGTGACTATCAAATTTGCATAACCATTTGTCTTTTGTTTTTTATTTCTGTTAAATCATTTTCGAGCGCGAAACCTCCTGAAGAGTTCGCTCACATCTCGCGGTTTTTTTTTTTTTTTAATATCTCATTAAAGACCCCTCCGGGGTTAACGCGATTGATCTTATTATTGTTTCTCAAACACAAAAACCGTACTGTATATTTTGTTGTTACCGTCGTACTCGATAAATAAAAAAAAAAAAAAAAAAACCATAAGAGCACTGTAAAGGTTAATCGTTCTTGACTACCGCCGCGCGGCTTTTGTAAACATGAAAAGATTTTAAAAACCCCCCCGAAAAGAAAAAAAAGACACGTGGCAAATACGGAGATGAAAAATTAACGAATTCGTTTGCGGTAATAAAATTTAATGGGGTCCCGCAACCCTTTTTTTTTTGATAAATTAATCTCCTAAAGCTCTTAAAAAGTTTGGGAGTTCCTGACTTTTTTTTTTTTTTTTTTTTTTTTTTTTGGGAACAAAAGTCGTAAAAATCCAACCCCTCTTTTTTTTCGAATGTTATTCTTTGCCGAAAAAGAGAAAAAGAAAAACAGAGTTTTTCTGACAAATTAATGCCAAAAAAACAGACAATATAAATCGTTGACTCATGGGGCATAACGACCAGTCCAGTCTCATTATCACAAGCCTTTGTTTATTTAGTCCCGTAAAAATGACGAGTCTTCTGCTTGGGGCCATCTTCACTGCTAAAAACTCGTAACTTTTTTTTGAGTTTTTGCCGAGTCATCCCTGAACTGAATTTTTCGAACCTTTTGGAACAATTGAGGTATCATCCTGAAGAACAATATGATCATGAAATATTTTGCAACCGAAATCAATGTGTCAAGTTTTTTTTTTTTTTCCAGAGGGTGTGTGAAGTGACAAGTTTTAACATGATGTCTTATTGTATTTGATGAGTTGTCGATTTCTTGTAAAACCCAATGAATGATACTGCATGCGGAGTTATTTTTCTTTCCCTCTCTTCTCTCTCTTTCTCTCTCTCTCTCTCTCTTTCCAGTTCTTGTTGTTTCTTCGAAATAAGAATGATTATTACAATGAAGGAAAGTGAAAAATGAAGCGAAACAGATTGGTCTTCATGCCGTGGGCCCCCTCGTGACTTCTTTAAATATAAACATTCCAAGTGTTGATTTTTAAATTTTAACGCCTGTATATCTCCGGTGATTCGGTAGCTTTATCTAACTTGTCACGGTGGCCTCATCAAAGATTGTAATCTTCCATTGAACGAAATCATTACAACGAAAATTAAATCCGTATAGAGAGAGAGGAGGGGAGGGAGAGAGAGAGAAATGAGGCGCCTTGCCTGAAAAAATAAACACTTTATTCAATTAATTTGATTCTTACAAGGATGGCAAACAGAACCGAACCGTATCGGAAAAACCGACCAAACTGACCCTTTTTGAAAATTTAAATTAAAAAATCGAACCCAAATCAGGAAAAGAAAAAACTTAAACCGTTTATAAAGATGATAAAGGACTGAAACCGAAGCCAAACCGATTAGAAGGAAAACCAAACCGAACCAACCCCTGGTTATTTTTACAAAAAAAAAAATAAAAATACTTAAAAAATAAATAAATAAATAAAAAAGAAAAGAAAAAACCGAACCAATTAGAAGAAAAACCAAACCCAATCAAACCCTGATTATTTTTACAAAAAAAACCGAACCGAACCTAACCTAACCTAACCGAGGAACAGAATCAAACTAAAACCATTTTCTTTCTATTTAATAAAAATCCGATTTTCTACTGGACGCCAGAACCGAAACCGTTTTTTTTTTTTTTTTTTTTTTTTTTTTTTTTTTTTACCAAAAACCAAACCGAAACCGTTTCTTTTTTTACTAAAAACCAAACCAAAACCTTTTTTTTAACTACAACCCAAACCGACACCATTTTTTTAAACTAAAAACTAAACCCAAAACCGTTTCTTTTTTTACTAAAAACCAAACCAAAACTGTTTTTTTAAACAAAAACCAAACCGAAACCGTTTTTTATTTTTACGAAAAACCAAACCAAACCAAAATAATTTTTTTAAAAACTAAAAACCAAACCGAAACCGGTTTTTTTAACCAAACCGAAACCGGTTTTTTTAACCAAACCAAAATGGTTTTTTTTACCAAAAACCAAACCGAAATCGAATTTTTTACTCAAAACTGAACTGAATCCGGACATTTGATTAAAAAATAATTGGTTTTTAAACTGAAAATGGAACCCGAAACCTGGGGAGGTTTTAACAATCAACCGAACCAAACCAAATCAAAACCGGTTTTTTCGGATTAAGGATTCACGGTAAAACCGAACCTGATTAATCAAAATACCAAATGAAACCGAACCGAACCTGAGACCGGTTTTGTATTAAAACAAAAAAGGAAAACGAACCGAACCGGATTAAAGATAAAACCGAACCGAACCTGAGACCGGTTTTGTACTAAAACAAAAAAGAAAACCGAACCGAACCGAACCGAACCAGATTAAAGATAAAACCGAACGAAACCGAACCGGATTTCTCAAAATAACCAAACCGAAACAGAACTCAGTTAATTTCAAAAACTGAACCGAATGTGAAACCGGTTTTGTACTAAAACAGAAAAGAGAACCGAACCGAACCTTTCCTATTGAACAGCATTTCAACCGAAACCAAACCGATTCCAACTTTTAACTTCAAAAGACACCAAACTTTTTTGATTTTTGGAACTGTTTGCCATCCCTGATCAAAACCGGTTTTTTTAACCAAAAAAAAAACCGAACCGAACCAAAAAACCAAATCAAACTAAAAGCGGTTTTTTTTTTTTTTTTAAATAGCCTACCGTTTGTTTTACTGAACAGGAGAACCGAAATAGGTTTTTTTTTACTAATTACCAAACCAAAATCGGGATTTTTATTAAAAACCGTACCGAAACCCAGTATCCTTTTCAGAAAAAAAAGCCGGTTTTTAAACAAAAAATGGAACCAAAACCTTTCTTTTTTTTTGTTTAGAAAATTAACCGAATTGAGACCGAACCGGAACCTGGCATTGGTTTTGCACCACTACGGAAAAACTAACTAAACTTTACCCTTCCTGTTGAACATGATTTTAATCAAAACCAAGCTAAATTCAACTTTAAAATTTAAAAAAAACTGAACCGTTTGGAGCGGTTTGCCGCCCTGATTTTGTTAATGACAAAGTTGCACTTGCTTCCATTTCATTAAAAAAAGGACCGATAAGATATGCCTCCCCCAGCCGCAGCTGTAATCTTTTTTTTTCTCTCTTAAAAAAAAAAAAATTAAAACGTTCTATCAATGACAGTTATCCGATAACAATGGAAGATGCTGTAATAAAATGATGGAATAGATATCTACATGTTGTCTTTAGACCTGTCCGAAGATTTTAGCTTTTTTTTTTTTTTAACTATGTGTCAGGTTTGTCTGCAGCCTGGCCGAATCATTCGTAAATAAAAGATTTCTCATTAGCTTTTGGTTGCCGAATAGATTTAAAAAAAAAAATAAAATGAAATAAAGTAAAATAAAATAAAATATAAAGAGTTAAGGTATACACATCAACCAATCTCACAGGCCATTACCTCTTTGTTGAAGATCGGTTATCATGCACGACTGAGCTTTAGTTTCATCTACAAATCTCGCTTTCGATGACAGAAATAAGGAATTTGTTTTGGGTTTTAAACAAAAGAGTTCATACTTTTTTTTTTTTTTTTTTTTTTTTGTAAAGCTGCGTGAATGATGCGAAATGACGCCGATAGAGGCGCTGGAGGTCGTTGTTATAGCTAGGAGACGATTTTGCTTCCTCCGCCATTATCCTCTGGTGATATTAATCACGTGATCAAATCGGGTATTTATACCGTTGCCCGTACTTAGCTTATGGGTATATATATACGAGCATTAAATATACCGCGTGAAGTGTGCCGGAGGTGAACTAAACAGCACGCTGCTTGTGCATTGGATATCTCATCAGTTGTTTCGTAATTCCTAGCTTATGAGATTTTTTTTTTCTAGGCTTTAATAATTTTTCTTAATAAGTCCACGTAAAGTTAATTTTTTTTCCCAGCATTCTGCCGAGTATTCGGCTCTTGAAAAAAACGTTAAACTGACGAAGTTACCTTCGAATTATTAATTTTCTCCATAAGAGTCCATTGGTGGTGGATATTGTTGAGACATGCAGAGCTCGTGGGGAATAGCTTGTCTTTAACACATTTATTTTGTCTCCTTCCAAACGAACGACAATGCATTGCGGTTGAAGAGAACGAATCAGTGAAATTTATAGCGATCATTGATTCATAAGCTAAACATAAGCGGAAAAATAAATTGAAATTAAATAAATTAAAATCGTGGCAGCAGACAAGTGACTGATGCATACTCTTTAAGAGAGATAATAGTTGAACCGGTTATTTTGCGGCGGACGTAGCTTAATGGTAGAGCACTCGCTATGATAGTGAGAAATGGGGTGTTCGATTCCCCGCAGCTGTTGCCTTTCGTTCCCGATCATTTTTCCTAATCCGTTTTTCCTAAAAAAAAAAATGAGATCGGAGAACCGATCAAATTGCTTTATCGACTATTTAAATAATTCTCAAAAATATGGTTAGTTTTTCGATCGGAGGTCTATCAAAGCCGAGTACAGGCATAAAAAATTCGAATTTCGGAAAAATAATTTCAGATTCGGAATCCTCAACCCCGAAAATATTCTCAAAAACACGGTTAGATTTTTGATCAGAGGTCCACTAAAGCCGCAGTACGGGCATAAAGAATTCGAATTTTGGAAAAATTATTTCAGATTCGGAATCCTCAACCCCGAAAATATTCTCAAAAATACGGTTAGTTTTTCGTTAGCTCCCACGAGGAACCCGCCAATCAGCATCCAAATCGCTTTGTTGACGTAATCGATGACGTCATATCGTGACGTTTCAAAAGTTGGAGATATCGGTTTTTAGCCCCATACCCATACTTTTAGCCCTTCTCACCGTTTCTGAACCACTCAACAGAATTTAACCAAATTTCAATGGTAGCGTATCTGGATGAATATCTACTGCAGTACGAAAATCTGACTCAATCGGTGGCTGCGTTCGCGATGTATAGTCCAAAAAGATCTTGAAATTGTTGAAAATTTAACATTTTCACTCACTGCTTCCGAATCGCTGAACCGATTTGGCTCAAAAACTAATCAGCTCCTACATTTCATTAGAAGTTGCTACCCACCAAAAATCATCGAGATCCGTTCTTTCGTTTTTCTGCTTTTCGACGGACAGACACTTTTCTTTCCACATATATTCATACATTCATACACACACACGGCCACCATCCGAATTTTGCTTTTTTCGGCATCAGGGGACTTCAAAACGTGTAAAAATATCGAAAACTGAAAATCTGAAATTTGTGCTAAAAACAATGCTTTATTCTCCCTGCGGTCGATAAAGCAAAAAAAGAAAAAAAAATTCCGAATCCATTTTCCCTAACAATTTTGGACTTAGAATTTTTTTCCTAATTTTTAATTTCCAAAATTTTTTGATTCTAAAATAAATATTTTTCCTAATTTTTTAAATCCTTAAAAGGGTTTTAACACGGTAAAAAATTTTATGTTAACTTGCTAAAAAAGGGCTACACATTTTTTATGTTAAAAAAAACTAGAATGTTATTGTCCATAAGACATTCTTTTGTTTTTAGTGTTTTGTTCGAGGCTACAGGTAAATTATGTTACTTTTAACATAAAATTTTTTACCGTGAAGGATGATGCAAATTATTCTGTACTCTGGTCGAGTACAAAGTAACCCCCTGATACGGTACAAAACAAAAACTCTTTGATTTTTTTTTTTTTTTTTTTTTTTTTTTTACGACCAACTACGTTGGTTATAAATATATTCTAACTTCATTTTCGGCATCTGCATAAAAATCCGGATAGGAGGAAACACCCTACACCCATTTTCACATAAAAACAAATTTTTCGATTTTTTGGTATTAACGGGATTTTCGAAATTTTTAGGTCCCCGTGGACACGGCTAAACGACGTCCAAAAAATTTGAAAAAATTCAGGGAACCTTCTTTTGGTTACAATAAAAAATTTTTCACTTAATGTCAATAAGTCGTAAAATAAGGAGCCACCCTGATGTTTAAACACTGCCTATTTCCTACACTAATTTAGACAAGGGAGAAAATTAGTCATCCTATAATGTCGGCTACCGGTAAAATTTTAGCAAAAACAAATAATAACCCTGAAAAAAAAATGAAGAAGAAGAAGAAGAAGAACAAAAAAATATTTCTATTTTATATACGGAGGCAATTTTACAGGGTATAGAGCCAGAAGGCCTGCCCTAGGTAACAATCATGGCTATATCGAGTCACGCGAAGACCGCGGGAGGGACCTATCCTGCAACTTTTTAAAAAAAGACATTAATTGGTAATTATTTTCCTTTTAATCGTTTCGTCTTTTTACATTTTCCTTCTTCTCAAACAACAAACTCCTAAGATCCGTTGATAGGGAGAACGCATTTCCGTTTGGCCCCTCCGACTTCTTACAAAAGCCGAAGAAAACATACACATTCAAAAAAAGACAATAATTCGAATTTTCCTTTCAATCATGAGAGATAAAAAAAAATATTTCATAGAGGGAGAAAAATATATGAAATCGGTTCAAGAAAACAATCATCACGATCTTAAAAAAAAAAAAAATTCTTACATAAACGGAAGATTTGTAATCTGGCGAGTTTTTTTTTAAATTTTAAACTCCAGTTATTCGTAAAGTATACAAATTAATGACCCGTTGAGACCACAGTAAAAATTAAAAAAATACAATGATTCGGTGAATTAAGAAAGTGAGATAAAAAGCCCGTCATAATCTTCTAAATTAATAATTAATAAAAATAATTTTAACCAGTTCCGTGAAATGAATCAAACAATGAACTCGAAAAAAAAAAAATTGCACCTATACAAATTAATTGCCATAATATCCTTGTTGATGGGGAATACATGTTACAATGTGCTGGGCCTTATTGTCCGGCCACCCAGAGTGGCAGACTAAATCATCATTACCTCAACGAAAACTGCTATTTTTACAAGATTTTCTTACGCTCGATCCCATGATCTATGAGCTTTAAAAAAAAAAAAAAAATTATACAGTTTTATGAATCATGATATTACTCACAAAACTGTAGTTTTTTTTAACTGCTAGATACAGAAGTAAGCTTGTTTACATTACACCTTCCATTCAAGAATGAAGATGAGTAAATCATCCGAAAGAAGCTTCTTATAATATTGCTAAAGAATTATCATGAAGTCGTTAAAACAAAATTTACGAGATTTTTTTTTTTTTTTTTTTTTTTTTTTTTTCGGAGCCAGCGCAACTAAATTCGTTTCTTTAGGTAGCATTTTTTCCTTAATCCGTTTTGCATTTTTTATTGGATTAAAATTTTAAGTGTTGGTAGGGAATATCAAATATGTTGATTGCAGGCATCGAACCGTTTTAGTTCTAAAAAATAAGGGACTTCCGGGATCAAAATCGGGAAAATTAGGGACCCATTTTTCCTAAAATAAAATAAATTCCTAATCCATATTTCCTAAAAATTTTGGTTCCTAAAATTTTTTTCCTAACCATTTTGTTCCCAGTTTCCGATTTTCTTAAAATTTTTTGATTCCTAAAATAAAATTTCCTCTTTGTCGTAATCCTCTTTATCCGCAATCTTTATTAATCTTCTTTATCCTGTTTAAAACAGCCCTGAACGACACTCTTTTGCTGGAGGGGTAGTGTTGTCCATGTAGTTTTTACGGTCATTATTTCCGCTTTCTTATTTTTTATTTTTGTCAATATTTTCATTTTTTATTTCTTGTTTTTGTTTATTATTTATTTCATTTTTTTGTTCTTTATTATCGTATTTATTTTATTTTCGATTTTTTGTTACCGTTTTATTTGTTATTGTTATTTTTAAATTTTTTGTTTAATTATTTTCATTATCTTGACAAAGATTGCTACTAATAGGCGTATTTTTTCCAGGGGTCCGAAGCTTACGATTTTCGGTGGTGCCGGTGCTAGCACCAGCACCAGAAATTTTTTTAAAATAAAATCGGCATCGGCATCGGAATTTTTTTTAATTTTATTTTTTTTTCGTTGGTGCTGGCACCGGCACCGGCACTGGATTCGTAAAATCTTTGGTGCCGGCACCGGCACCGGCACCAACATTGTAATATCTTTGGTGCTGGCACCAGAACCGGTTTCGAAAAATCGTTGGTGCTAGCATGGAGGCTGGCATCAGCGTATTATAGCATATAACGTATTTTCCCCTGAGAAAAAATATTCGAAAAAAATGGGTATTTACTAATTGTGAGAAATAAAAAGTTTTATATACGTCATTGTGTCTTAAATAGAAAGTTACTTCAATCGGTTTATTTTGAAAAAAATATGTAGTTAAACAGAAAATTAAAAAAAAAAAAAATCATAAACATGGGGGTCGTTCAAGTATTTCGTAAGTACCCAAGGGATGGGGGAGGAGAAAAACAAAAAAAATAATAATAATAATAATAACAATAACAATAACGAAATAACATTTTAAAAATTATTTCACTGCCGGATTGAAATCGGCACCGGCACCGTCCGTAAAAAATTACATCGGCACCGGCACCGGCACCGGCACCAGATGTCCGTAAATAATTACATTGGCACCGGAATCGGAACCGAGATTCGAAATAAATGTATCGGCACCGGCACCAGCACCGGCACCGACCAAAGCGAAACTTAAATATATGCTAGCACCGGCACCGGCACCGGCACCAGCTTCGGACCCCTGATTTTTTCTTTCGCTGTTAGCCTCTACTAAATATATATAAATAAATAAATAAATAAATAAATCCGCAATCTTTATTATTCCTCGTTCTTGCCTTAAAATATATATGTTCATTTAAATGAAATTGCTTACCTATGATCTCTTATTTCATTTTGATTTGATTACTGTATTTATTAAAACTTTTGGGTCTAATCGGAAATTTTAATTTTTTAAAAAATATTTACCAGAATTTTGAGAATGACATAATAAATGAAAAACATCGTACCCAACCAATTTGAAAAACTAAAATAAATAGAAAAATCGAAATTCGCAACTTTGCATAGGCCTAGTTAATTATTACAAAAATGATGGATAAAGAATCTCCCTTCATGCTTGTGAAGCTAGATTGAAAATCTCCTCATTATTTATACAAGTATTAAAAAAAAACGTGAAAAAGTGTAAAAAGTAACCCCTTAATACGGTATTTGCCTAAAATTTCTTTAAGAAACCGGTCCTATATTTTTTTTAAAAAATGCCCTATTTTTTGTTAAGGAGGGGCTATGATGTCTGTGCCAAAATGAAAATTTGGGAAAAAAGTCTCCAGGTGGTATACTTTCACATATATTATTACGGACAAAATTAAAGATACCGTATCAGGGGGTTACTTTGTACTCGACCAGGTCACTTTGGACACTTTCATTTTCCCTTAAATTCTTGAAAATAGAACAAGAAAAAGTCCAAATAAGGATTCCATTTCATAAAGTGAAGCTTCTTGAATATTATTTAGTACAATGGCCCTTTAAATTAGCTTCATTATATAAATATTCCATTTTAAAATTGATGCGAAACGGGAAAAAATATCAAAGTTCGGAATACGAAGGTCTCTTCAACGGTATCTGAATGCCGTATTCAGGTTCAAACACGTTCGGCACTTACCCTACATCATCCATTAAACTACCCAAAACTTTCTTTCCAAAGGGATTTTCCTGAGAGCAGAAAAATGTTTGTAAAACTCTCCATAAACGCCATGTTTGCGTGCAATTTTTCTTCATCCGCAGTATTTTTTGGTTTCAGAGAATTTATTTCTCTTGATCGTTTTCTCTTCTTAAAATTATTTAACGGAATAAAAATTATTTGTTAACCGTCATATATTCTGAGAATATTTTTTCAACATTTGTTTTTATTATGGAGCTATGAATGCAGAAACAAGAATGTCCAAAGTAACCCCACTTTCAGATCGTCGAGGGCTTTCGGAAAATTGAGTCATAGATTGAATTTGAAGAAGTATAACGATTACAAAAGGATATCATTTGAAAGCTGAAGGATCTCCCTTCATGCTTGTGAAGGCAGATTGAAAATCTCAGTATTTATACCAGTATGAACAAAAAAAAACGTGAAAAAGTGTGAAAAGTAACCCCTCGGTACGGTACCAATCGTTTTATTAAGACCATTTTCGTTTATAAAAACCAATAATTTGTAATATTTTCTTTAATTATTAAAGATAAACATGATTGTGAAAAGTAACCCCTTTTTGTTAGAACACCTTTTGGAAAATGGAGTTTTTATTCGTGTTAGAACAAGTATAGATATTATAACAGGGTATCAAATTAAAGCTGAAGAACGCCTCTTAATCTTGGTATAAACAGATATGAATTTTCTTCTACATTTTACATCTGTTTTTGAGAAAGCGTCAAAAAGTGTTCAAAGTAACCCCCTGGTATCAAACGTATTTGGAAGTCCTTCGTATTTTCCTTGAGACCTCGTGCGTCGTGCGTGGTTTCCACTTCACCAAGTGCAATTTTTTTAAAGAGTTATTTTCCGAATGGATAGTAGTTAATCCGTCGGCCGGTTTGATGATCATATATACGAGCAAGACTCGCATTATATTACAAATTGTTACAAAGGCTCAGGGGGGGAGAATCACGAATTTCGATTCGTATTGCGAGATAACGTCAGGTTCGAAGTGTTAGGATCAAAAACGGCAATTCATCCCGGCGCGGGTTACCGCGCCGCATAAGATGTCATCAATATCGTTCGGTGGGATTTATGAAATAAAAAAAAAAACAAAAACAAAAATTATATCCTGGGAAAACGAACGGGATTCTTAATAATGTAAAACGGCCTTCCGAAGCAATACCGAAAGATTGCCCACAGCAGGAGGCTTTTGTTGGTCGCGTTTTGTTGTTGGTCTTCAATTCCTATATATAACCTCACGACCATCAAGATATGGAAACCCCATTCCGCCACGATATCGTCTTAATTGCAAACACCCATATCCCATTGAGCTCTCATTTAGATGAATAATTCGATTTCGACACGTTTAGATTTTCATCAAAGAAAATTTAAATACTTTGCTAATCTTTATTTTTTTTTTTTTTTAATTTGGGAGAAAAAAGAAGAGAGGAGCCGCGCAACAAGAACGGAGAATTCACGCCGTGGATTTTTATAAGAATTAGCAATGAATTGTTTAAAAAAAAAAGGAAAGGGCAAAAAGATAATTTTAAAAAATTACAGTACCCCTGCATTATGTCATTAATCATTTTTTGATCTTCCTATACCTGACTGCTAGTTCCACTACCGACCAGTAGTCGAGGTCTTTAATTTTAGATTAACATAATCCATTCGATGATTTGCTTTTCGCTCCAAAAAAAAAGAAGCCGGGAATCGTGAAAAAAGTTTAAATTTTTTTTTTTTTCTCTTTCTCATCTTTTTGTTGTAAGATTTCGTTTGTGTCGGAATCATTTTTGTTTTTTCTTTTTTGTCATTGTGATAGCGGCTTTTTCTTTGGGGTTACTTTTTCATACTTTGAATAGGAAGTTTAGCCCCTATTGAGCATCGGCGGCAATAAGAAATGGAAGCCCTTTTGTAATTTGACGAAAAGTTTATACCGTAACAGGGGGTTACTTTTGAGGATTTTCGGATGTGGGAAAAATCTAGAGCGGTTACTTTTGAGAATTCTCGGATCAGGGTTTTCTCGGGGCTTGAGCTTTATTTCCCGAAAAATTTTCCTCGAGAATATTCGAAAATAATCGGTATTCTTGAGAATTTCACAGACCCGAAGAAAAGTTTTTAGGGTATTTTGCAACTCTTCTAGATTGCAACTGCTTGCAAAAAATTTTAGAGGAGTTTTAAAGGTAGGACGTATCAACTACTCCAATTGCATCTCCTCCAAAAAAATTCGGAGGAGTGGTAAGGGAAAATCCAAATTTTTGTTTTTATGGAGGAGCTGCCAAGTCAATATTTATATTGACCAGGCCAAAATTATATTAAGCCTTTTGTAATTTGATGAAAAGTTCTATACCGTAACAGAGGGTTACTTTTTAGCCAATAGGGGTTACTTTTACTCCAGGGGGTTACTTTTGACACTATTTTTTAAAAATACTTGAAAACGGCTAAGAATTTTTTCAAAAATTAAACTTATTCTCAATTATTGATTATTTCTTAGTGTTACGTTCAAGCCTGGTTGCTTAAACTTGTTTTATAATGAAAATATTAAGTTTTTAGTACCGGTACGAAAACAAAAATTAAGAAATCACACAACCTAAAATGCTAAGGTGAATTCTGCTGCATCCACCGGTCAAATTGAAATTTAATTGCTTTTCCCACTTGCCCTTATAGTCCCTTAAACAATCACCCTAATTTCACTCAAAATTAAACTATAAGAAGCCAAAAAAAAAAAAAAAAAAAAGATCAATGGGGTTACTTTTTACAGATATTTCAATGGCGATGTCCTATGTGTGCTAAATCCGCAACAAATTTTTCCACGGTTTTAATTACGTTTTTACTACGTATAACCAGATTTTAATTTAATTTTAAATTTTATATTTGTTTCGTGGAAAAACCATCAAAAAGTGAAAAAAGTAACCACCTGTTACGGTGCTAGTATCTCTCCTTATTTTCGAATTTGAATGAGTGCACCCCGAAAATCGGTTTTTTCTGTGGCACATATGAACCCTAATTTTTTTTCAGAATTTTCAATCAACGGGCAACCTGCATAAGGTGCTAAAACATGTTAAGTTCTGATTTTTGGCTTATTTTTTGGCGCGGCTCAAAAATCGGGGAAAAAAATGGTAGTTAGATTAATGTTCTAGACATAATTTGTAATAGGAAATGTCTTGTTTTTTCAAGAAAAAAATAAAATCATCAATTTTTTTTTTTCTCTTATAGGAATTTTCCGAACTTGAAAAGCAAGTCGGACCATTTTCCCGTCGAATTTTTGAATTTGAAAATGCCACATCGCGGAAAAGTTGCACTTTAGCCTCCGTATTAACACTAATTTTTTTCAGATTTTTTGGAGGCCGATTTAGGCTGCCCACCAGAGGCCTAAAGTTTTTCAAAGTCTTATAAATGCCGAAAAAATTAGTGCCGTATTTTGGTGCGAAAGAGTTCATTTTCTAATTCGGAAATTTTACGAAAATTTCAAAAGTAAAGTCAAGGTGCACGGTGTGCACCCAGCCAAGTTATATAAAAATTTTCAAGAAAAAAAACTTGGCTCCCCTTTTTTCACCAAGCGTTTTTACTGAGATCAGTTTCACCGTAATTGGAGCCATTTTTTATCCATTTTTTATATATGAGCCGAAAGAGGTATAGGGAGTTTAATAACAGCCGTTTTTTGCTCATAATTAAAAAATGGCTTCAATTTCTGTAAACCGTCTTCATTTTTGAAATTTTCGGAATATTTCCGTTAGGAAATGAACTCTTTCGCACCAAAATACGGCTCTAATTTTTTCAATCCTTATGAGATTTTGAAAAACTTTAGGCCTTTGGGGGCAGCAGAAATCTGAAAAAAATTAGGGTTAATATGTAGGCTGAAATGCAACATTTCGGCGTTGTGGCATTTTCAAATTTAAAAATTCGTGTTTTTCGGTCCACCCTATTGTCTGTGGCTGTTGGTGTCTGGATTAACAGGGTGGTATTGTCAAAGTGGCATTATGGAAGGGAGCAAAAAGTTCAAGTTAAAAGTTGTTTAAATTCGTTAGAATTGAAATTGATCAATTCCCGTATATTAGTTCACTTGATTTAATGGCTGTAAAGTTAGACGTTTCGCTGTAGTGGTATGATGTGTCTCCATTAGAGAAAATTGATTACAGCACCGGAATTGCATGCAATTCTTTATTTTGAGCTTTTGGAGGAAACAAAGAACGTCATATGTGAATGCCTACTATGTGTTATTTTCCAGTTATGACCTCTAAAGGCTCAGAATAAAGATTTGCATGCACTTCCGGTGCCGTAATCAATTATTCGAATAGCACTGGACTTGGCTGATATTTATACAATCGAGAAGTGTTTAATTTACCTGGTAAACCTGGTTTCATTACATTTAACCCTTCCCAGTCTTCTTATTTTGGTTTTGAAACGCGGCATTTTGAATAATGGTGTCATAAGATTGTTGTGTAAAGAAGTTACAAGAAAACTTCTTTTTTTTTCCAAATCAACATTATTCGTTGTTGGATCCTCTGACATAATTACTCATTAGATCGAATTCCGTGCGCCGGAGGTCACCTGACGTATCTCCATCGTAAATATGATTGGAGTTAAGTCTGTTTCGACTTAAAAAATATCATGTGAACACAAGTTTTCGCCCACGTGAACGTGAAAACTTGTATCCGCAGGATTTTCAAAAATAGTCGACACCGACTATCTCCAATAATATTACGATGGAGATACGTCAGTTGACCTCCGACGTAGGGAATCGTTGAATTAAGTTAAAGTGAACTCATGGCGATATATTACAACTCTTCAGGACTACAAAAGAAAAAAATTCATAGAACATAAGATGTAAATAAACATGTGATTCGTTTGATGTAAAATTTCTCCAGCCACTGTTCCAGAAATCGTATTACCATGCGCCGGAGGTCAATTGACGTATCTCCATCGTAAATATGATTAGAGATAGTCTGCTTTGTCACGTGACTTTTAGCAACTGTCAAAAACCGTCTATTTCCCATCATATGTACGATGCAGATACGTCACTTGACCTCCGGCGCACTGAATCATCCCAAGAAAACATAAGAAAATTAAAGAATAAATCATTTTCATATTAATAGGATTGTCCTATTTCCCTATGGAAGAAAATGTAGCGTTCAGAAAAGCCCGCAGTTTCAAAAACGTTCATTCATTTTTATTTTTATTTTTATTTTTCGTTAAGAAAAAAAATGATAATACAAGTTTCGTTTATGACGATCGGTATGCAAACGCAATCGATATGATGGTATCAGCAAACACGATTTCCTCATAACTTTCGCAGACTGCCCATTATAACAATCCTGGGTTTTCGAAATCTAGGTTGAATATTTTCTTTCACGGAAACAACTCATACAAAAGAAAAAAAAAAGTAATTAAGTTTGATGCATGTTATTGTCCATCGATAACAACCGATTTTTTTGTTTGAAAAAGCAGAGGCTGGAATTATGTGTAAATGACAATTAGCTGAAAAGTAATTACAGAAAATTTATTTATTTTGTTTACTTCAGTTGTTATTAATTTTTTTTCCAAAGTGCGACAAAACTTTCATTAATAACAGGCATCTCGGGACAGTAGGATTTTGCCTGTTACTGGAGATTCCCTACCATATTTCCTAATCCATTTTTCCTAAAAAAAAAAAAAAAAAAAAAAAAAATAAACTCCTAATCCATTTTTCCTAAAAATCTTGGTTTCTAAAATTGATTTCCATTACAATTTTTTTTTTTTAATTTTTAATTTTCCTAAAATTTTTTGATTCCTAAAATAAAATTTCTTAAAAACCTAAAATTAAATTTCCCAAAATAGGTGAAATTAAATTTCCTAAAATCCCTTTAGGGATTTAAAAAATTAGGAGAAATATTAATTGTAGGAAATCTTTTTCGGAATAAAATAATTTTAGGAAAATGAAAAATTAGGAAAAAATGGTTAGGAAAATTTTTTTAGGAGAAATGGATTAGGAATTAATTTTTTTTTAGAAAAAAATGGATTAAAAATTTATTTTCTTTTAGGAAAAATGGACGGGAACGGTTACTGGGACGTGTCCGTTAAGTATGAATTCTGAGCCCAAGTTTTGAGGCTGAGTTTTTTAACCAAAAAAAAAAGTTTTATTAAAGTTAAATTAGTTATAGTCTTTGGGTCTCGGACGATTTTTGAACGGGATTAATCCGAGTATTTTAAATCCCGAATATTGCCATTTTACTCCTAAAATTAGGGCTTCTGCCCGGGATTTCCGGTACCAGAAATTTTCGAGATGCCAATCCCGATTCCCGGGTTTGAAATTTTTTGAAACTTTTTCCGTCTCTTTTTAATTCCCGGGAAAATTCCCGAGAAACTACGAGAAATCCCGGGAATTACCCGGGACTCCTGTGAATTTAATTTCCCAAAAAATGATAGTAAAATTGAATTTAAGAGGAAAAAAAAATTGTTTTTACAAACCAGTCAGGCAATTCCAATATCCCGGTATTGGGAATTTTTTCATCCCAAAATTCCGGAATTGAAAAAATATATCAAAATGGCAGCTCTAATTATGGATTAATAGTATACATATTACACTCCAGGTACTAGGTAACTTATTGCAGGTCGAGACTTGCAAGCCACCCCCATGCCTATTTTGGAAGATATTTTTGGTCCCGACGGCGGAAAGTGAACTTTTCCGTCTTTAAAGCGGGACGAAAAGTTCATTTTTTAGCACGGAGGGATGAAGAATATTTTTGAAGTACAAACTATTGAGCTAACAGGATGTAACTTGCTTCGATCCGGCAAAATGATTCGAAAAATGACACGAGATTGTGTAAAATAAGTGTCCGTAACAGACGTTATTTAAGGCCGGAATTTTACTGAACATGCTAAAAACATGTTGCAGCGTTAGACACATGTGGGCAACATGTTGCGCAACATTTATATATTATTATTTTTATTTTTTCAGTGTTGCGTAACATGTTTTTACGTTTCGGCATGTTGAAATAACATGATGACATAATGTTGCAGCATGGAAACATGTTGTCAACATGTTGCGCAACATTTACAAATTTTTTAATTTAATTTTTCAGTGTTGCGCAACATTATGTTGTTACACTTTGACATATTGAATAACATGATGGCAACATGTTACTAACGCTACAACAGGTTGAGCAACAAGATGTCTTAACATGTTATAGGAACATGGCTTAGCGTGAAATTTAGGCCTTATATAGGCTTATGGGAAAAAATGATGAATACTGTGTTTGAGTTCCGGTATTGACCAGGGATCCGAATCCGATGCCCGTGCCGGTGCCGGTGCCGATGCCGATTTCGAATTTCAATAAAAAATTAATCGGCATCGGCCAAAATTTCCAAGCTTTGGACCCTAATGGGTTTATATGGGGAAAATTCGGGACAGTCCGATTTCGTCCGAAATTTAGAGAGCTGAGGGGTCTGTTCTCTGTAATACCTCTCTTCCTTGCAATCGTCTGTGCAAAACTGATCATTAAAAAACAAAAAAGAAAAAAAATCTTTTAATCATTTTATTAAAACGATCCCACAATTCATTCAAAACGGTCTTGTATATAAAAGCAGTCCGTCCTGTGGCAAAATCAACACCCGCCGGCATTTTTCTTCACTTTATTTACTCCTGGAAAATTAAATGCTGACACAAAAAAAAAGAAAAAAAACATATTAAAATAATAATCATAAAAATTAAATCGTGACTTATTCTCACGTCCATTAAAAAAAAAAAAGATCGAAAAAAAATTCCTTTGTTTTTCTTTTCATCTTTTTTTTTTTTTTTTT
The DNA here is from genome assembly GCA_037577465.1 of Liposcelis bostrychophila. Lineage (NCBI taxonomy): Eukaryota > Metazoa > Arthropoda > Insecta > Psocodea > Liposcelididae > Liposcelis > Liposcelis bostrychophila. Next base: position 9,671,199 of record CM075209.1, read on the forward strand.
TTTTTTAATTTTTTCGGCGACAGAAAATGAATGGGGAGATCAGACCGGAAACACCCGCAAGAAGAATCATTCTACCCCTTACGGGGAACCTCATGCTGACACAATTAGTTCATACCTTTAAGGCCTAGAAACGCAAATATACTCGAAGAAAACTTTAAAAAAAACAAGTCAAATGTTTTTTTTTTTTTTAATTTTTTCTTTTTTTTTTTTTTCAGGAAAAAAAATTAAAAAGAAACGATTTCCAATGTTTTTATTGCGGGGGAAAAGGAGAAGTTGGAAGGAAATAAAGACAAAGAATGGCTCGGAGGGAAGAGGAGTGCGGGCGGTTACATTTAACAGGTATATTCTTGATGTATAAAACAGTGCATGTTCTCGGACAGGTGCATTGCTTCCATAGTAGTTTGATGAGGTTTTTTATTCCCTGGTAATTTTATTCCCGAGAAGAAAATTTTTTTTTTTTACGGGAACGGAAGGACCTTGAAGAAGAAAAAAACTGGGAGGGTGCGTGTCTCGGCGAAAAACAGGGTTGGGCGGTGAAAAACGGGAAAGGGGACGGGAAAAAAGGACGAGTCGGATGCTGCGCGGAGGGGCAAAGTTGTCTCGTCTCAAACGTCGCGGTGAACGTTTGAAGATGTTGCTCTCGGATTGGCCCAGCGGGTCGAGATAAACACGCATGCGCGGCCCGAGGCAGGCTCCTTCCAGCGTTTTCATCCAGTGGCTATTTGTCATGCAGTGAGGGCAAATCGCGTTGCGGGAAATAAGCTTAGGGGTTTTTTATTTATTATTAAATGATCCTTTTTAATCAAATAAGCATAACAAAAAAACCGTTAACAATTTTTTTTTTTTTTTTTTATCAGCGTGTTTTAAAAGGGGTTTTTAAAATGTCACGCGGGGTTGTGCGGAGCGTTACGTTTCCAACGGATTTTCGTTCGCAATGACAGCTGTTTTTGTGTAGTTTTTTAACAGTTTTTTTTTCGTACCGGACTTTTAAAAAAATAGTGCGGGTGTGTGTGGTTATTGTTTTTTTAAATTAATTGAATTGTTGAAAAGTGTTGATTTTGCCGACTCGAATCAGGATTACGATCATTTTTGGATTATGAATTTCGACGGGACGTAAAAAAAAAAAAAAAAAAAAAATCGATTCACAAGAAAAATCCTGTCGGGATTATCATGGTTTGATTTTTTTTTTCCCTTACGGACCGGCCCTTTCCCTAATGTGGCCTCATTCGAAATGAGGCCTCGATCTTCGAAAATGTGCCATGGATATTATTTGCTCGTTTTTATCTTCATATTACTTAACATTCAGGTATGATTCATTTCCGAAGATTTTTTTTTTCCCCCGTCCGCTAATTAAAAGAAAAAACAAGTTTTCCATTTACCGTCCTCCTTTTTTTTTTTTTTCGACTGTCTGGATCTATTAATGAGGTGATGCTACCAAATAAGAATCCGGAGAGATTCCGTAATCCGTCAAATGTGATCCGAAGCCAAAAGAATTCTCTAATTAGGCAACTGCCGGCTTGGGTCCGAGATACATAAGGTATCCCGATCATTGTCATAACAAAATTGATCACCTTGTATCCCAGGTTTTTTTCGAGACGAAATCCACCTGATCAGGTTCAGGTAGTCTTTTTCGTGCTTTTTTAAAATCATTTTTTTTTTTCGAGTTTCTTATCAATCAGTCCCCCACTGAAATAAATCTCGTTCATTATTGTTTCATGTGTCACATGGTCAATGTTTTTTCATTTAATTTTATGACTCTTGTTGGATATTGACAGTTTTAAGGAAGTTTCAAATAATTATGCCTTTTTTCCAAATTTTTTCCACTCGCCGGCTTTCGCTGAGAACTTTCATCAAAAAATATGAACCCTGAATTTTTTTTATTTTTTGACAAAATTTTTGAGTGGCAGTTTTATTTATTTTCGGATTTGCGACCGTTTTTTAATTTTAATTTTTTTTTTTACCCTGAAAATTTTTAAAATGGTAGTGACAGTGAATGACATATAATTTTTTCTTGATTTCAATTTATTTTTGTCCAGTTTTAATCGAAATTTCGTTGCTGGGGAAGGCATTTAATTTTTTTTCGCTTAAGGTTGAATTTCAAACAAAAATAGGGTCGAATTGCCTAAATGTAAACATTCCCGAAATGTCTACACCGGTTCCCCACCATTTTTCCTAATCTATTTTTCCTAAAAAAAAAAAAAAAATTTTCCTAATCCATTTTTTTCAAATTTTTTTTCCTAATTAATTTTTTGCTAATCCATTTTTCCTAAATTTTTTCCTAATCAATTTTTCCTAATCCGTTTTTCCTACATTTTTTCCTAATTAATTTTTTCCTAATCCATTTTTCCTAAATTTTTTTCTAATCAATTTTTCCTAAAATTTAATTCTTAACTTAATTTTTTCCTGATCCATTTTTCCTAAATCGTTTTCTAATTAATTTTTTCCTAATTAATTTTTACCTAATCCATTTTTCCTAAATTTTTCCTAATTCATTTTTCCTACATTTTTTTTCCTAGTTCATTTTTTCTTAATTCATTTTTTCTTAATTCATTTTTTCCTAATCCATTTTTCCTTCATTTTTTTTTCCTAATTAATTTTTACCTAATCCATTTTTCCTAAATTTTTCCTAATTTATTTTTCCTACATTTTTTTCCTAATTAATTTTTTCCTAATCTATTTTTCATAATTAATTTTTTCCTAATAACTGTTAGGATTTTCTTTTTAGTAATAATAAAATTAGGAAAAAAACGTTTGAGGAAAAATTGATTAGGAAAAATGGTAGGGAATAGTCATCACCCCTTTCTTTTTCCTAAATAAAAAAAAAGTTTTTGTCCCAAAGTGTAATGAAAGGTGTTTCTGGCTTCATAATCTTCCTACTAAAGCCTGATTTCACCCCGAAAAATGTTTTCTGTTTTTCTTAGAAAACGAATTTTTTCCTCAGTGAAAATCGTTTTGCGGATTTTTTTTTTTCGAATCCTATTTATTTTGAAGGAAAGACACGTTAAAAAAATTTGAAATTCGACTCATTTGTTTGCTTACATGTTAATGAATTTCATGTTCCCGACTTAAATTTAAAGTAATGCTAAAGATTTTAATCCTTTTTTTTATTTTTATTTTTATTTTTGCGAAAAACCAAAAAGATGTCCTTAAATGTCAACACGCCATTTTGTCCATTTAATTGTCATGTGAATAAAAAAAATTTCGGGGATTTTTTTTTTATTTTAAAAAAATTTGTAGGATTATTACTGTGAGCATTGATTTGTTAAAGTGATATGTGTTACCATTAGCGGATGATGTAGCATTTTGGAGAGATAAATTATGAACTGATTTCTTGTTCTTTTTGTGGTGCCCCCCTTTCAAAAGTTTCCAAAAAAATCAAAAATACTGTGTGCAAAACCTGAACTCTGTATCTCTATTCTCTAACACGTGCCTGTAAGCACTTCGATTTTCCCATTTAAAATACACGGAGATTTTTATATTTTCACATCCTTTTTTTTTTTTTTTTTTTTCCTGCGAAATGGACAGATGAAAATTCGATCGCTGGGCCCACTTACCGCTTACATATGTAGTTATCGATAAAAACTTCAAAAACTTTCATTTCGCCATGATTGTTTCAATGGCTCGAGAATTCGAAAATATGCCTAAAAACTTATCACTTTTAAAAATGTGATTTTTTGTAAGACAAAAATATTTGACAATGCAAGTTTGCATTTAGCCAACCCGACCCTATTCTCTCCGCTAACTTTATTTAATTTTTATTTATTTATTTGATTATTTCGATTCAAGTAATTATTTTTCCGCTTGCTTATTTAATTATTTAAACGTTTATCTCTTGTTTTATTGTTACTCCTTTCTTATTCAGCATCTAATGATTTTCGTTGTCGCAATTATGATTAATTTAGGTGCTAATTAGTGGTAAATTAAAATTTTTCAAAAAGTGACTTTTACGTATTTTACAAATTTTTCCTTGGTTCTTTTTCGAATTATTATCTGCAAATTAATTGAAAATTTTTTAATTTTGTAAAAATTTTAATTTGTTTAACTTTTTTTTTTCTTTAAGGAAACTTATGTCCCGTCTCGTTTTTTTTTTCTCGTGCCTTTTTCAAAAAATTACCAAATGGGATCAAGTTGAATCGAGCAAAAAAACTAACCTGAATTGCTTTCATGGTCGATTTACTAATTTTTCAAAATTTTTTAAAATTTGATCGATTTGATTTATTTTCTAAATTTGAACGAATATCAAGCCAAATTTTTCACTATCCAGTTTTTTCAAGTGAAATTTTAACAGGAACTTGGTTATAGGAAATTCCTCTCGGTTTCTTTTTTAAAGCTTGGGACAAAAACAGAAAATTGGAAGAATTTTGATATGGCGTTAATTTTTAATTTTTTATAGAAATTTAAATTTGAAGTATAGGCCAAATATAGGTTTTTTTTAGGTCATTTTTAACGGAAATATAGGTTCAATGTCGTCAATTTTTTGCAGGAGCCCGAAGCCGGAACCGGTGGCGATTTTATCTTTAAAAAATTTCTTGCCCAGGGTTTCGCTGCCCAGGGGCCTGAACGCGATGTTGGTGCCAATGCCGATTCCATATTATTTATTTAACTCCCGATTCGGAATTCGGCACCGACCGCCGATGCCGATGCTGATGCCGGCATCGGCGCCGAAATATCCTAAGTGCTGGAGCTAGCGCCGGCACACCGGAATAGCAAAATTTTTGCCGCTGGTGCTAGTGCGGTGCCAACCCCACCATCAATTTTGTGATTTTTTTAAAAAAAATATTTTACTTGAAACAAAAAATTGTTAGTAACCGCCGCATATTGTAGTGCCGATTAAGGCAATCGGCCGCTTAATATGATCAAAACTCGTGGCCTTACTAATATCGGGCCTTGAAGGATTTAGGGGGATCATTAATATTTTTGAAATGAATATTTCGATGATTTTTGATTATTGAAAAAAATGTATCGAAAATTTATTGAAAAAAACATTTTTTGAATTTTGTTAAAAATTTTTAAAATTTTAATTTTTTATTAAAAATTTTGATAATATTTTGTGAAAAAGGTCATCAACATTTTTTGAAACGAAAATTTTGATGATTTTTAATAAATTTTTTTTTTTTTTTTTTTTTTTTTTAATTTTCAATGAAAAATAAATTTGTTTGCCTCATATCCCCTGACTTTTTTAAAAAAATATCAATTAGACTCCTGTTGCAATGGATTTCATGATTTTTACCCGTCTGCACTTTGACCTTCCTCGCCGAGACGTTTGTAAACGCGACCCAAACCAAGTTTCATTGACACCAAGGAAATTGAACATTAAAAAAAAGGATTTGTAAGAAAAGAAATGAATGCGAAGAGAATGGGATGCTCAATCACGTGATTCGGGGTCTCTATAGTAAGTAAATTAGTAGAAAAGAAGAATCGGACCAGAAATATAATTTAAAATGAATCACACCATTCATGAGGCGATTCCTTTTCATTCACGAGAGGAGATGGAGGGAGGGGGGGGAGGAATTGTGTGTGAGATTTCACTGCTGAATGAAAACGTGGCAGACAGAAATAGCGTGACTTTAAAAATTTCAAATTGGAAAATTTTGCAGTTTTACATTTGAGGTGTTAATTGTCAAAAATAATTCGCGGGAGCAAGAATATTTTCCAGCTTGGGAAAATTTCGTTGGTTTTTCCTTTGGAGGGAGCAAAAGGGTGCCAGCGCCGGTGCTGGCACCGGTCTTGGAATTACGACCCGATGGCAATTTTCAATCAAATTGTTATCAAAAAATCCTCGAAATCTAAAAAATTTTCTAAAAATTTTCTCTTTTTTCTTAGAAATAGTCAAAAATTTACAATATTTTGTAAAAAAAATTTATTATAAATTTCATTGAAAATTTAAAAAACATTTTTAAGAGCCATCAAGGATTTTTGATGAAATTTTATTGAAAAATTTATCTAAGTAGGCCTAAGATTTTTGAAATATTCGTTTTTTATTTTTTTTTTATTTTTGGTGTCTAAAACACCAAGACAATCGGACAACCAAACACCACAAAACCATCATGTTGCGCTCTAAAACGTTGTCCTACGTCAAAAAAAAAAACTGCTTTAAACGCTTTTTAAAAAATAAACAAAAACAATTTCATTCAACTTTTTCACCAAACATTTTTTTTTTTTTTTTGCCGGGCTTTGCGCCTTTTGATAATTGGATATATGAGGTGCTTTGATAAGTTATACGAGATAACATTTGCGTGACCTTTTATTACGTGTTGATGACAATAGGAAAAAAAAAATTGAGTGACAAAAGCCCTTAGGGCACGTAAAAGGAATCGGTGATATCCTGTTGCAAACGTATGTTTCTTTTTTTTTTTTGATCTCTAATCGATTAATTTTTTTTTCTTAAGCCTTTTTGAAGTCTTTATTTTTTATTTTTTTCTAATCCTGTCACGTCCAGGATGCAAAAAAAAAAGTTGTTTCTCTCTCGAAGGTGTTGAGATAATTTTACGAATTCTTTTTAATTAGTTTCATAATAAAAAGCAGAAGCCGAATCCAAATGAGTCATTTTATAAATTCAAAGAAGAAGAAGAAAAAAAAAAAGAACATCCCACACAAAAAACTTGAAACGTTCTTATCAGACACAATTATACGATTTTTATTATTGAAGGAATGCAACTTTTATTTAACCAGCCACATAAAACTATAAAAAGTAATCGAGCCTCCTGAGTTGGTAATTTTTTTTTTTTTTTTTTAAAGCCAAACTTCGTCGTAAACTCAGCGAATTATCTACTTACTCATTTCTTTTAAAAAAAAATCAGCGATCTAAATGGCCTTTATTATCGTCTTGCAAACGACTCTTCGAGAATGGATGAAATCGATCTATTGACGTAAATGGGTTTTAATTTTGCCATCTTAGTCTCGTTTTTTCCATGAGAAGCAAACCTCTTAAAGTGCATCGACTGCCGCGTTGTGTGGGTCTGCTAATTAACATGATGACGTTTGCTGTTAAACCATTCATTTTAAAAGTAGCAGTTTTGTGATTTTGATATCCCAACCAGATTTTTTTTTTTTTTTTTTTTTTTTTTCTCTCTCAATGACATTTTTTGAATACGTTTAAAACTTGAGCTATATTCATTATACGGTTATGACTAAATCGGTAAAGATTTTTTTATATTTTTTTATTAGGTTTCAAGTCGTAAATTTTGTTATTTTTTTAATAAAAAAAAATCTTTTACTTCCGAAAAACGTTTAATTAGGGTCATTCACCATATTGATGTCTATATGCTGTTTTTTTAAAGAATCGCGTGGTGGGAAGAAAATTTTCTGAAACCCACTTAGATTAATTAATTTAAATCGGTTAGATGTTTTTTTTTTAAAAATAATAATCGATTCCCCCTTTCGTATTAGATTGCGATTTATTTAAAATAACGTATTTTCGCTTCGGGGGAAATCCAGTCTCTCTCTGGCTCTTTATTGATAAGCCAAAATTTTTTATCCTTCACTTAAGTCATTTTTCATTTTTCACATAATAAAAGTTGTTTTCGATTGCGGAAATATGCTCCGAGGCTTTTTCGATCGGTCCTGTTATAAAACGTTTTTTTTTTATTTTTTGTGTCGTTGATCGAAATATTGGAAGAAATAAGGAAGAATTTTGTGTTTACTTTTTGGAAGGGATCGAGGAGGGTGATGCGTATTATATACAAGAGTATGACAGGAATGCGACGTAAAGATCGTTACGATAATATGTTAACATTGATATCTGTATGTACCCGTTTGTGATGTCGTTTGAAACCCCGTTCTGTCTGTTATCTTTTTTTTTTTTTTATTGAATGACTTTTTTGCCTCTTTCCATTATTGTTCCTATATTTCTTCAACGTCTTCTTTTTTGTTCATATGAAGCTTTCCGCTTGTCATTTTCTCATTTGCTTATTGTGCCTTTTTTTTTTTTGCTTCTTTTTTTTGTGGTCTGTAGCTTGATCAAATTTTTATGGCATTTTAATGCATGTAAAGACATGTATTTTGGCTGATAGACAGACACTGGTACTCTGATAGCAGAATTAAGATTTTCGTTGAAGGAAAAAATTTTTTGCGTAAGCCTTTGACTTTTCATTTTCTTCTTCTTATTCTATTTCCCTGCCATTTTCCTTAATCTATTTTTCCTTTTTCTAGAAAAAATTCCAGCGGAAAATTTGACATACGTGAAACATCAAAAAGACGTCATCAAACATGTTCACTTTCTGGAACGATTCTACGGGTCAAGATGACGTCAAAATGACGTCTTTGAGAGTGACCGATAATACAATTTGTTAGTGGATGTCGTCAAGATGACGTCTTATTGACGTCTAAAAAAGATGACATTAGCATTTCGAAATCTAGATGACGGCAATAAGACGTCATCATTTTGACATCGAAAATCTCTTAAAAAAAGTTCCGGAAAATGACCATGTTTGATGACCAAAATGTATTTTGGGTGATAGTCACAGGTACTCTGGTGGTAGAATTCAGATTTTTGTTGAAGGAAAAAAACTCTTTACGTCCAAGCCTTCGACTTTTCGTTTTCTTCTTCTTTTATTTCCCTAAGAAAACATTTTATTGATTGACGTCTAAAAGATATGACATTAGCATTTTGAAATCCAGGGGGTGGCAGCAGGACGTCACCCACGTCATTTTTACCATTTTTCCTAATCGATTTTTCATAAAGCAGTTTTTCCTGGAACGAATAGCAGCGGAAAATGTGACGTACTTAAAACGTCAAAAAGACGTCATCAGACATCGTCACTTTCAGGGACGATTTTACGGCGTCAAAAAGACGTCTTTAAGAATGAAAGTCTTATCAAGAAAAATATCGTTTTAAAGGCAAACGAAAATTTGACTTTAGACGTCAAAATGACGTCTTTAAGAATGACAGATAATACTATTTGTTAGTGCTTAGTGGATGTCGTCAAGAAGACGTTTTATTGACGTCTGAAAGAGATGACATTAGCATTTCGAAATCCAGGTGATGGAAGACGTCTAATTGACGTCATTTTTACGTCGAAAATCTTATATTATTAGTCCCGGAAAATGACCTTGTCTGATGACCAAATTGTATTTTGGGTGATAGTACTCTGATTGCAGAATTCAATTTTTGTTGAAGGAGAACATTTTTTACGTCCAAGCCTTTGACTTTCCTTTCATTCTTCTTCTATTTCCCTACCATTTTTCCTAAAAGCAGTTTTTCTTAAAACAAATCCCAGCGAAAAATGTGACGTATCTAAAACGTCAAAAAGACGTCATTAAACATGGTCACTTTCTCGGACGATTTTACGAGTCGAAATGACGTCAAAATGACGTCTTTAAGAATGACCGATAATTCAATTTGTTAGTGGATGTCGTCAAGATGACGTCTAATTTACGACTAAAAGAGACGACATTAGCATTTCGAAATTAAGGTGACGGGAACAAGACTTCATTTAGACGTCACTCGGCCATAAGACGTCATTTTGACGTCACACGACCATAAGACGTTATTTTGACGTCGAAAATTTCATAAAAAAAGTCCCGGAAAATTTCCGTGTCTGATGACCAAAATGTGACGCGTAACCTTGACATCACTTTTTTCGTTGGAATATTTTTTAAAAGAAGTTTCGAAAAAAAAAGTGTTCCTAATTTTTTTGCTTCCTAATCCATTTTTTTCTAATATTTTTAGGAAGGAATTTTTTTTTTACACTTGTAAATTTATAATACGTTCCTAGAACACTCTTTAAAAATGTTTTTATTTTTGAGCTCTTGAGAGACGAAGAGAGCGGAAAAGGGGGAGCAGAAGACGAGGTAGAGGTTGAGGGGAAAAAAATGTTAGGAATTTTTATTATTAGGGAAAATGGTCGCGAACCTAATTCCGTGATTTTTACAGCATAGCTGCGTTTTTTGCTACTCCATTTTTTGCCCTAAAATTGACTTTTTCCGTCGAATATCCAAAATGTTGTTAATTGTAATGAAATGACAAGTTGTAACTTGCATAATTGTTGCTGAAATACCGGAAAGTACCAATTGGTAAAATTGAAAAAAATTTCAAAAACCGACGATGCACGATTTTCTGTTATAATATTGGTCAGTCATAGGGCTTTCACATTAATCCCTAGATTCCGGGATTTAGAATTTGTTAATCCCGAAATGCCGGGATTAAAAAATTGGTCCGGTATTGCAGTTTCTACAAAATTTTTGAAAGAATTACAGATCTTCTTTCTGCAAGGGAAAAAAAATTATAAAGTAATTTTAAATTACTAAGTATATAAAATGCTTGCTGCTGCTAATTTTAGTCCTTATTAATTTAGTTTTCTTTTAGCTACAGTCCTACCACAAAGATGTCCTCAAAAGAAGTTTAAGTGAGATCGTAATTTCAGCCGATCGGGTCCAAAGAACTTTTCCTACGAAAAATGTGACGTCATGGTGACGCCGCACATTTTGGTCATCAGACATGGTCATTTTCCCGCATTTTTTTTACGAAATTTTCGACGTAAAAATGACATCTGATGCTCGTGTGACGTCAAAACACGTAAAAATGACGTTTTTGTCGTGGATGACGTCTTATTGTCGTCCTATTGACGTCACCTCAATTTCGAAATGCTAATGCCATATTTTTTCGACGCTAATAAGACGCCACGAAGACGTCTTATTGACGTCTAAAAATGATGACATGATCGATAGTTAAATTTTTCAGTGGAAGACGTCTTCTTGACGTCACAAATTTTTTTATCTCTATTCTCAAAGACGCCATTTTGATTCGTAAGAAAGTCCAGAAAAATGGCCATGCCTAATGACGTCTTTTTGACGTCACATTTTTCTCTGGGTATCCATGTAATAAATCCCCCCCCCCTTATAGATGGCAACCAAGCAGGCATTTCTAAAGTAAATGGAACCATCCTGGACGCCATTTCTTATAATTTCAAAAAGAAAAAAAAATCCAGATCGACTCAGGAACAGCACCTGAAAGTCGCTTCACCGTATCTCTGTTTTAATTGTCAAAATTTGCAAAGCTATTTTTTTTTATTCGAATACTTTTTATGATGCAACGGTTACCATTAATTTATAACTTGTAACTTCTTTAATAGAACAAGCACTCTTTACTTAGATTACTTTTATATCCTTGCCGCAGAACTTAAGCGAAGCCGGTTTTTTTTTTCTTTTCCCATATCTTCTTCCATCTTTCTCTCTTTTAAAATATATGTAGTTAATAAAAAGAAACAATGTGTAAATACTTGTAATAAGAACTCATATAGATCGGTTGTGATGCAAATCAAAAGAACTAAAAAGCGTTTATAAAACTCAATTTATTTGTGCAATGAATGTTAAAAGAGTATGGACACCCCGCTGTCCAGCCGGGCAAGATTCCAACACGCATGCCCTGTCATGCATCCATATACCGTATGCATATACCTGGGCCTTAAAAAAAATATAAAAGAAGACGAAGGAAAAAAGAAGAAGAAAAAAAAATAACGTGGGTGTTAATTATAATCTACTTGGAAGACGAATTTTTCATTTTTGTGATCTTCCCCGTCCACATTGAAATTTATAATAGAGATCGGCTCTTTATGAAGTCGGTACAGAAAGTTCTTTGCAGCATCCGTAATGCATAGCAAAGGAAAAAAAAATTGGGATGGAGATCTTTCTTCGTCTAGGTTTTTTTGTTTTTTCGTTTTTTTTTTTTTGGGGGGGTTTATGAGTGATTTAATTTTAGGGACTGAATTTAGGTTTTGAGCCACTTACGACCCAATATTTGTAGATTTTTTTCAAAATTTTCGTTATAGTCACCGATCGGACTGTTGTTTATTATTCTTTTTATTGCTATTTTGTCGGCTGTTAAGTTTGAATTTGACAATGAGAGGTTTAAACTTGACATATTCGAGTTTAAACCTGACATTATTTCGTTCCAACCCGATATTGTCAAGTTCGAACCTGACATTGTCAAGATACAACCTGACATTATTAAGTTCCAGCCCGACATTATCAAGTTCCAACCGTACATTGTCAAGTTCCAAATGTACATTGTCAAGCTACATCCTGACATTGTCAGGATACAACCTGACATTATGAAGTTCCAACCTGACATTGTCAAGCTACATCCTGACATTGTCAAGCTACAACCTGACATTGTTAAGTTGCAACCGACATTACCAAGTTCCATGACAAACGTACATTGTCAAGCTACAACCTGACATTGTCAGGATACAATTTGACATTATTAAGTTCCAGCCGGACATTATCAAGTTCCAACCGTACATTGTCAAGTTCCAACCGTACATTGTCAAGCTGCAACCTGACATTGTTAAGTTGCAATCGACATTACCAACTTCCATCCTGGCATTTTCTAGATATAACCTGAAATTATCAAGTTCCAACCTGACATTGTCAAGATACAACCTGACATTGTTAAGTTGCAACCGACATTACCAAGTTCCAACCTGGCATTTTCTAGATATAACCTGAAATTATCAAGTTCCGACCTGACATTGTCAAGATACAACCTGACATTGTTAAGTTGCAACCGACATTACCAAGATACAACCTGACATTTTCTAGATAAAACTTGATATTATCAAGTTCCAACCTGACATTGTCAAGTTCCAACCTGACATTGTCAAGATACAACCTGACATTAAGTTCCAACCCGACACTATGAAGCTTCTACCTGTCAATGGCAAGATACAACCTGAATTTTAAAGTTCCAACCTGACATTAAATTCCAACCCGACATTATCCAGTTTTAACCTGACATTTTTCAGTTCCAACTTGTTTTTATCAATTTCCAACCTAACTTTACCAAGTTCAAACTTGACAAGTCAAAATGACTTGAATAACCGGCTGATTTGCGGAATGTCAGGTTCAAATTTAACATTGTTGAGTTTAAACCTGACATTGTATTGTCAAGTTCCAACCTGATATTAACAGGTTCAAACTTGACAAGTCAACTTTGAACTCAGCATTTTCTGGTCTAAACCAACCATTGTGAATATCTAATCTGCCATTTTTAGGTTTAAACCTAACAATAAAAACTGGTGGATTACAAGTTGCAACTTGACAGTATTAAGTTTGAACTTGCCTTTAGCACGTTGGAACTGGACTTAGCGGGTTCTAACTTGGCATGACATGTTTGGATAACTTACCATTGTATTTGCAATTCGCAAGTGTGTATTGTTACAGGCTTAAACCTGACAATGTCATGTTAGAACCTGTCAATGGTAGTTTAAACCTGACATTGGATTTTCAAGTTCCAACCTGACATTGCCAAGTTCAAACTTGAAAAATCAACTTTGAACTTAACATTTTCTGGTTTAAACCAACCATTGTAAGGATCTGATCTTGCCATTGTTAGATTTAAACCTAACAATAAAAACTTGTGGATTGCAAGTTGCAACTTGACATATTAAGTTTGAACTTGCTGTTGTCATATTGGAACTGGACTTTGCGGGTTGCAACTTAGCGTGACATTTTTGGGTGACTTAACCTTGTAAATTTTCAATTTGCAAGTGTTTATTGTTGCAGGTTTAAACCTGGCAATGTCATGTTAGAACTTGACAGTGGCAGGTTGGAACTTGACAAGGGCAGGTTAGTACTTGACGATAAGTTTCAATTGACAGTCCAATACGAAATCAACAATGAGCCTTCAATGCTTTCATAGAACGAGAATGTGTTATTCTAAAAAATTATTAAATCCGATAATGATCCAGCGCCCCTGGCGGAAGTAATTTGAGGACCTAAGTCCTTATTTCAAACGCTACCCCCTTAAATTTCATACTTTTTCCCGATTCCCGCTAATTTTTCATTTTGACAAATATTTGAGTCTCTTGTGAAATTGTTTTCCTAATCCGTTTTTATTTTTTCACTTTTTTTCAGACGACCATCGGCAGAGGATTCTTCGAGCTCGAAATCCTCGAATTCACAAATTACCGTGGCGAATTAGCGAACGGGGAATGTTGCGGCGCGATCCATTCGGAACCGTGTCGGATGCAGTGCCAAACTTTCTTCCGCGTGTGCCTCAAGGAATATCAGATAAATGTCACTTCGACGGGATCTTGTTCCTTCGGGAACACCAGCAGCCCGGTTTTGGGCGGGAACTCATTCACACTTGCGGATCCTGAGAACGCCAACGGGAAATTGGTCCTACCATTTTCGTTCAGCTGGACGGTAAGTTTAAAATTGAAAAATTAATTTAACCCGGATACTGACTTTGAGAGAATTAAGCTAGAAAAATTTTTAGTTGACAATTAAATTTAGACATTTCTTGCTCCCTAAAAAAAAAATCTCGCCTAATTTTCCGTATTAGCCACTTTTTATAATTTTCAGAGACCCACTTACAACAATTCCTCACTTCAAAAAATTCAATTAAAGCATTTTTAAATCCTTGAAAAACGATATTATTGTTCTTTAAAAAAAAAAAAAAAATACTTTAGAAAAACGCCCTTGCTTTTTAAATTAGCCAACTTTCAAGCATTAAAAAGGAAAGAAAAAAAATACTCCTTTTTCATAACCCTAATCATTTCTTATTATTATTAAAAAAAAAAATTGGATTCATGTTAATTTCCTGTTGACTAACTTGTAAGATGAAATTTATATTCTTTTGTCGTTATAAATGGAAAAAAATTAAACGATTTTATTATGGTCTTGTTTGGAAATTAATATATTTCGTTGACCGATTTTTTTTTTTTCCGGGGACGGAGAAAGAAAATGATTTTTAAAAAAAAGGACACACACATCAAAATATAGCATTAAAACATTTCATCATTAAATGGCATCCAGCCAGATGCACTCATGAAAAAATTTGCATACAATCTTGATAAGTTACTGGTTTGGTTTATGCACTGTCTCATCAATCCTTGATTTTGGAAGGCAACATAGTTATGCTCGCGTCTGTTCGGTTTATAGCCGAATAATGAACTTGATTGACTTATCAAAAAGGAATTTAATTATGGGAGTAGGCATTGTCAGTTCCGCAACGGAGTTTAGGATTTTGAAGTGTGAATTGTGTGGGATCTTGTGTGGTTCCTTTGCGTCTAACGGGAGAGGTCGGTCCCGGTTACAGACTTTCCGGGATTTGTCCGTTGCAGGGTGTAGGGGTTTCGGTGTCAGTTTGAAGGTCAGGGTTGCAGTATCAGCTTACAGTGGTTACACCGCCGGGGATTGCAGCGACGAATGCAGATCAGAAAAATTAAATTTTGCTTAGTGATGGGCAACAATACAAGATACTGCAAGAAAGTCCTCGTCTTACTTATGTAAGTAATGTGTTAAAAAACGCTGTGCTCTTGCTCAAAATCTCGTTTTTGTGGTCCATATCTGAGAATTGCGACGCTCATGTTTAAACGTCTACTGGAGAAGGCGACTTTTGATGCCGATCGGGTGCGGGGGTCAAAATTTTCGGAAAAATGATGACACGTAAAATCTAAATGGTCCTTTAGCTGTTGCCGTCCGATGTAATAACCAAAGTTATGATTTTAGTTTTTTTTGACTGAGAAGTTGAGTTTCGTATAGTAACGATAATTTTAAGCCGATTAACCGACCCGAACCGATTAAAAATGATTAAATTATAAAAAGGCTTGCATTTTTTCGGTCAGTATTTTAATCGGTTTTCGGTCAGTATTTTTAACTGCATCGCAAGTATATTAATTACATTGTCAGTAAAAAAAATTAATGGTCAGTATTCATGTGGGCAGTAAAAAAAGGTCAGTATAATAACTTGTAGGTCAGTATTTTTATTGCAAATGTAAGTAAAAATATTTAATTGTCAGTATATAAATGTAATTTTTGACATTTTTAAATCTTTTGGCCAGTATTTTTTTTTTCAGTGGTCAGTATTTCGCGGGAAAAAAAAAATATTAAAAGCGGGAATTTGAAAGTTATTTTCATTCGAATCTTATTCAGCAGTTTTACGGATATGGAAGTCCATATTGGCTGAAATTATGTTTAGCTTATGAAGAGTCTTAACTAGCCAAAATCAGACTTATTAGCAGCATTATATGTTACAAAGTGGTTCGCCAAAAAAAAAGAAAAGGGCTGTACAAGTATTACGTAAGCACGTTAGGGGGGGAGGGGTATTTAAAATGCTTTATTTTTTCTTACACAGGGGAGAGGGGGTGGTTGAGCTGGTCTTACGTAAGCATTTATTTTTTCTGAAGAATCTATAAAATTATCCAGAATTCAAGATTTTTTTGAAGTTAATTTTTAAAATTTTTGAGATAACAAAAATATGCAAAAATTCGAAAAAAAAATCGAAATGCAACTAACGTTCTTTGTCACTTTTTAAAAATATTCTTTCGTTAGCGATTTTCTTCCTATAGTTCCTCGCATTGAATTTTGCTAGTCATAACACAAAATCAAACTAAAATAAGAAAAATTAATATACGGTGATTTTTTTTTTAAGTATAAAATTTTTATTTACGCAGTACGTAAAAAAAAGGGGGGCTCGAAAATCTTACGTAATGTTTAGGGGGGTTTGTCATTTGCTTATTTTATCTTACAAGGAGGGGAGGGGGTGAAAAAATGCCACCTTTAGCGGCTAAGGTAGTACCGATCTGAAAAAAGTCGACGAGGGAGCCCGAAAAAAGCTACTAGAGCCCTGGTTGTATAGCTTAATTGGTAATAGCTTCACCTAATTTTTATTTCTATTTTTTGCGCAAATTTGAAAATATACTGGCCGTTTTGTTAATTTACTGACCGAAATAATAATTTTTTACTGACCATTTATGTTATATTTACTGCCCAAAACGTAATAAAATACTGCCCATTTAATTCTTTTACTGACCGTTTTGTTAATAAAATACTGACCGTTTTATTAATAAAATACTGACCGTTTTGTTAATTAAATACTGACCAAAAAATTTGTGGCCTTATAAAAACTGAACCACCGCGACATAACCCGAGAACACCGCCATCGCGCATTTAGATTTTAGTTTCTGTTTCTGGAATATTATTTCTGGCAGGTTTGGTGTGAGCTACCTGAGGTAGGGAAGATAATGGTCTTGGCTATCCCGGGTTCCTGAATCCAAGACCTTAGACGATTTCTGGGCGGCAATAATGCCGAGATTTCAGTCCCGAAAATTGCCGTTTTTGGTCCTTTTACGCCGAAATTTCACGCTTAAACATGTTGCAGTAGCATGTTACGGTAACATGTTATTCAACATGTTGCAGGGTTAGAAACATATTGTCGAGGTGTTACGGCGCTAGAAACGTGTTGTCAACACGTTGTGGCGTTAGAAACATGTTTTCTACATGTTGCGGTGTTAGAAACGTGTTGCCGATATATTGCAACGTTAGAAACATGTTGGCGAGATATTGCGGCGTTAAAAACATGATGCAGCGTTAGAAACAAGTTTTCGACATGTTGCAACGTTAGAAACAAGTTGGCGACATGTTATGGCGTTAGAAACATGTTGGCGACATGTTATGGCGTTAGAAACATGTTGGCGACATGTTGCAGCGTTAGAAACGTGTTGTCAACATGTTGCGGCTTTAGAAACATGTTGGCAGTATGTCGCAGCCTTAGAAACGTATTGACAACATGTTGCGGCGTTAGAAACATGTTGTCAACATGTTGCAGCGTTAGAAACATGTTGCCGACATGTTGCAGCGATATAAACATGTTGGCAGGATGTCGCAACGTTAGAAACAAGTTGTCAACATGTTGCAGCGTTATAAACGTGTTGGCAACATGTTGCAGCGTTAGAAACAAGTCATCAACATGCTGCAGCGTTAGAAACGAGTTGTCTACATGTTGCATCGTTAGAAACATGTTGGCGAGACGTTGCGGCGTTAAAAACATGATGCAGCGTTAGAAACATGTTGTCAACATTTTGCTGATCATGTTGCAGCATAGAAACATGTCGGCAACATTTTGCACAACATTTGGTAATTTTTATTTTTCATTTTTTAATGAAACATGTTTTTACACTTTGATACGTTGAGTTTTAAAAAAAGCCGACATGTTTCTAACTCTGCAACAAGGTGAGCAACATGTTGTTTCAACATGTTACTGCAACATGTTTTAGCGTGAAATTTCTACTTCATTTTACTCTTTTCTCCTAACATCTTAAGTTTAATTAATTTTAATAAAATGACAAGTTATAACCTGCTGAAAAATGATAGTAAAATTGAAATTAAGAGGAAATTTTTCTTTTTATAAAACCTGTCGATTTTTTGGCGTTATAGTAACTAGTCATAGGGCTCTCACATTAAATCCGGAATCCCGAAACTTTTAATTTTGAATCCCAAAATCCTTGGATTGAAAAAGTGGTCCAGGATTGCAGTCTCTAGTTTCTGTTAATCCTCGGCCTTTCCGTTGGCAATGCCGATTCAGGAAACAACCTTTCCTTACCATTATTTATAGCAATAATATTTCCTGCCTCGCACCTATTAATCATCCGACAAAATTGAATCAACCCTTCTTTTTTTTTCATTGATAAAAAGTCGAATATCATTAATATCGTCGAAACGAAAGGCTTTTTTTTTTTCCTTCCCAATTTAAGTCAAAATACAATCCTATCAAGGTCAAAGATTCCTTAAAATTCAAGGTTCGAAAGTGCGTGCACCTATCGATCTTCTTTGCATATCATTACCAACACGGAATGGCTATCAGCCATGCCTTAATACTTCTCTTGGGGGCACCTACTTTGCTCCCTGGGGCATAGAGTTCCCATCGCCTGACCGTAATTATACCTCCTTCCGATCGTTTACTTATCTTAAAACTTTTTTATGTTCTAAGAAAATCTCCTTTTTTTTTATAGTCTCTCGTTTTTTTTTTTTTTTTTGTTTTCATAAATTCGATAAAAATTGACGTCTTCATTCTTTGACGAAACACGAACGAACTTTTTTTTTTTTTTTTTTGCAACGCGCCTAAAGAAAAAAAAATGAAAATGAATTATATTTTATTTGTAATACAATATTCCCTGCAGGATACAAGAGAAATATTACTTCATTCACGATAGTGTCCAACTAAACGCCTTGTTATATTATCAATTAAACCACGCCAAAGGTGATGAATAATATAATCGAATTGTTTATACACGAATTCCTTTTTTTAATTCATCCAGATAAAAACTGTAGCAATTCGGTTTCTCACGTTTTCAAGTCTTTTTTTTTTTCTATCGAACTGGAAATTCTTTGAAATGGTTAATATGCGTGGCAGTGTTAAATTTTCTATGCGTTCCAAATCTATTTTTTTTTTTTCCATATTTTTTTTCCCCCGTCGTCGGTTAACTCGATATTTATTGTAAACATTTTTTAAAGTGTCTGGAATTTTTTTTGACTTCTCAGCTGCAGTCTCCTTTCAACACTTTCGAAAATTGCCCATTCTCGTTACACCTACAATTTATGCGATGCATTAACGACTTTGAAATCGGCCTCGAGGGTACAAAATTTTTAAAAATGAAAAAGGAAGAAAAATTTTGCTTTTTTTTTTTTTCACATGGCGAAACAAGTCATGTGTTTTGATAAAGGGAAATATTTGACCGATTTTCGCTAACGATGGTTCGATGTATTTGTCATCTATACAAGTTGATTGGACTTGTCCGCCTACCCGACCTCTAACATAAACAAGCTATTCATGAAGTCACCGGGTACATAGTCGTACTTCATCATTTGATTAATGTTCTTGAATCTTTTTTTTTTTTTTTTTTGTATTTTTTAAGAAGAAGACCCGTGCAGGGAGTGTAAAGCGATTTTTTAAAATAGTCTATGGCAGTACGAGGTTTGAATAGAAATGGGCCGTTTTTTTTTTTTTTTTTTTCCCTTCTCTCTCTGGTGGTTTGTTTTGAGATAAATTGAGTATAGAATCGGTTGAGAATCTTAACAGGATCTCTGGGTCTTTCTTTTGAAACGATGAAGAATTTGTCTTTGCTTCTTAGATTTTGAAAGGATTCCATACCATTTTTTATTATAAAATTAAAAAAAAAAAATTAAATCCTAATCCATTTCTCCTAGAAAAATAAATTCCTAATCCATTTTTCCTAGAAAAATAAATTCCTAATCCATTTAAAAAAAAGAAAAAGAAAATCGTAATCCATTTTTCCTAAAAGAAATACACTCCTAATCCATTTTCCTTCCCCCCCCCCCCGAAAAAAAAAATTAATTCCTAATCCATTTTTCCTAAAAAAAAAATTAAATCCTATTCCATTTTTCTTAAAGAAATACACTCCTACACGGCGTGCCTCAACCAACTTTTTATTCGACAAAAATGACGACAAAAATTGAGTTCAGGGCTTGGTTAGGGACCATGCCAGGACTAAAAAACCGTTCGAATGAAAATCCTAGCTGATCATCAAAACGAGATATCTCCATATTTAGTTCGCCGCATCGCGCTTTGCATATTACATGGTGATTTAAAACTACAAACTACATCTGGTTTTGTCGCTCCATGAAATTTAGCTTTCTTTTAGTGTAAAATTATAAGATAGTTAAAAAAAAAAAATTTTTAAAGTCTGGAGGTCGTTTATAGCCTAAATAGTCGCTTATTTTAGGCAGAGCTTCAAATCGTTATACGAGCTTTTCGGACAACATTTTTACTGTCGAAAATACTATGAACTTAAGTTTTGAAGGTCGTAGAACACGAATATAACCCGTTCGATTTTGTACGAGCAACGCAGAGGCAGTCAGATGCCCATTATCGCTTTTAGCACCGATTTTTTTGTCGAAAATTATTAGATTATCCTGAATTTCGCAAAAATGCCGATTCCTATTCTCGGGGGAATGACAGTAATATGCTTTTAGGATGTAATAAAGTAAATTTAGGACGGCTTCAATTTTTTTTATCAATCCTGAAAACACCAGAAGCCATTTTTTGTCTCAAAGTAAGATTTTTTTTCCATAAAATTCGTCGATTATTTAAATCTCCAAGATTGTTTTGCGTTTTATCGATGTCAAAATAAACTATAAACCGTTTTAGAATATCCTAAAGTAAGTTTACGCTGGCTGCAATTTTTTTTAACCATCCTGTAAATGCCGTAAGTCACTTTTTTTGCCACGAATGAAAATTTTTTCTTAAAATTCCTTGTTTATTTCAATTTTTGTGACTCTTCTGGACTCGTGGCGGTCAATATAATTCCCAAAACTGACTTTAGGACATCTTAAAAGTATGTCACAGTCATTTTCCAGAGAATAGGAATCGACATTGTTGCGAAATTCAGGATAATCTAATAATTTTCGACAAAAAAATCGGTGCTAAAAGCGATAATGGGCATCTGACTGCCTCTGCGTTGCTCGTACAAAATCGAAAGGGTTATATTCGTGTTCTACGACCTTAAAAACTTAAGTTCATAGTATTTTCGACAGTAAAAATGTTGTCCGAAAAGCTCGTATAACGATTTGAAGCTCTGCCTAAAATAAGCGACTATTTAGGCTATAAACGACCTCCAGACTTAAAAAAAAATTTTTTTTTAAACTATCTTATAATTTTACACTAAAAGAAAGCTAAATTTCATGGAGCGACAAAACCAGATGTAGTTTGTAGTTTTAAATCACCATGTAATATGCAAAGCGCGATGCGGCGAACTAAATATGGAGATATCTCGTTTTGATGATCAGCTAGGATTTTCATTCGAACGGTTTTTTAGTCCTGGCATGGTCCCTAACCAAGCCCTGAACTCAATTTTTGTCGTCATTTTTGTCGAATAAAAAGTTGGTTGAGGCACGCCGTGCCTAATCCATTCCCCCCCCCCCAAAAAAAAAATTAATTCCTAATCAATTTTTCCTAAAGAAAATAAATTCCTAATTCATTTTACCTAAAAGAAAACCAACTCTTAATCAATTTTTCCTGAAAAAAAAAAAAAAAATTCCAAACCCATTTTTTCTAAAAAAGAAATAAATTCCTAATCCATTTTTCCTAAAAAAAATTAAATCCTAATCCATTTTTCCTAAAAAAATTAAATCCTAATCCATTTCTCCTAGAAAAATAAATTCCTAATCCATTTTCCTTTCGCCCCCTCCCCCCCCCCCAAAAAAAAAAAAAATTAATTCCTAATCAATTTTTCCTAAAAAAATAAATTCCTAATTCATTTTACCTAAAAGAAAATCAACTCTTAATCAATTTTTCCTAAAAGGAAAATAAATTCCAAACCCATTTTTTCTGAAAAAGAAATAAATTCCTAATCCATTTTTCCTAGAAAACTATATTCCTAATCCATTTTTCCTAGAAAAATAAATTCCTAATCCATTTTTCCTAGAAAACTATATTCCTAATCCATTTTTCCTAGAAAACTATATTCCTAATCCATTTTTCCTAGAAAAATAAATTCCTAATCCATTTTTTAAAAAAAAGAAAATCCTAATCCATTCCCCCCCCCCCCCCCCGCAAAAAAAAATTAATTCCTAATCAATTTTTCCTAAAGAAAATAAATTCCTAATCCATTTTACCTAAAAGAAAATCAACTCTTAATCAATTTTTCCCAAAATAAAAAATAAATTCCCAATCCATTTTTCCTAGAAAAAATAAATTCCTAATCCAATTTTCCTGAAAAAAAAAAAATAAATTAAATTGAATTTTAAAAAAAATTCTTAATCCATTTTTTTAAAAATTTTGGTTCCTAAAATTGTTTTCCTAACTACTTTTTTTTCTGATTTTTAATTTTCCTAAAATTTTTTTTGATTCCTAAAATAAAATTTCCTAAGATCCCTAAAATTAAATTTCCTAAAATTCCTTTAAAAAATTAGGAAAAATTTTCATTTTAGGAAATTTAATTTTACGAATCAAAAAATTTTGAGAAAATTGAAAATTAGGAAAAAAATTTTAGGAAAAATGGATTAGGAATTTATTTTTTTAAGAAAAGCGGATTAGGAAGAATGGTCGGTAACGTTCTAAAGTAATGAAAAATTTTTTTTACGTCAAACTGAATCCACTAGGGAGCTTTCGGCTGCTAGCCTTGTAAAATGTCGGGCGGCTCCAATACTATGCACCAAAACTAATTTTGAAAACCTCCGAAATCAAGCCTTCCGCAATATCCGAATGGTCCCTTGTGTGCATGGCGCTCGGCTTTTTAAAAAAAAACCGGTTCGATAAATTCGAGCGTACAGCCAGCGAGGAGACATCGAGAGGGATTTTTTTAAACTAATTTGAAGAACATTCCCCGATATAATTCAATAACAATACGTGATGTAATTTTTAACTGATTGAATTTCTTATTTTCATCAGAACACGTATTCTCATCTGTTTCGGTTTACTGTCCGACCCAAGAATTGCACTGATATTCGAAGAAGAGAACGAGCTGGATGTGTTAAAATGTACTGAGTCATTTTGTATCTTATGCAGAAAGACGGACTGGTGATAAATTTTTTATTCAAAAAAAAAAAAAAGACTCACCAAAACGTTGCACACACAATCAAAAAAAATCCCGCCAGTCTAAACAATATAAAAAAAAACTTGATTACAGATGCATTTTTATCCTTTAAATTCCGTGTAAATGATTAAATAAATGATAATCTTATATTATATATTGTGAATTTTTTTCTTCTCTAACGAGGACTCGGCAAAGTTCCAAAAAAAAAAAAAAAATTGCATAATTATCTTTCCGTGGCATGTTTAAAAAGGTAAAAATAAAAAAAAAAAGCGGAACTGTGAACTTGTATCAGTTGGATTGGGTTACAAAGTCGCGAAGACTCCCTATTTGAAAAATTGATGGCGCCGATATTTCATGTACAGAATTATGAAGAATGCCAAGTAATATTGTTTTAATGGACGAGGATGAAGGCATAATATTAATTTCTCGAGATTCCCTTTCATGCAAATATTTTATTTTTATTATTTTTATTTTTTAGTTTTGACGGTGCATTAAAAGAGGAAAAAATATTTTTTTTTTGTCTTATCTTTCGGG
Source organism: Liposcelis bostrychophila (assembly GCA_037577465.1). Taxonomy (NCBI): domain Eukaryota; kingdom Metazoa; phylum Arthropoda; class Insecta; order Psocodea; family Liposcelididae; genus Liposcelis; species Liposcelis bostrychophila. The sequence continues at coordinate 9,695,009 of CM075209.1, forward strand.
CAATTAAACGGAAGACGTTGAATTTTCAAAATGCACGATAGCATCTGTTTAAGTAGCATGGAAAACGACTGTATGTTGAGTGGAGAGATTGATGACGAAAATATTTTTGATAAAGATAAAAGAAAAAAAAAAAAAATTAATGTGGAAGCGAGTGAGGTGAGAGTGTCTTTGCGGTAGAGATTTTACACAAAGTTGTCAATTTTTTTTGTGTATGTTCTTTTTATGTTTCGTCATTTACACGATTTGTTGTGGTCTCTTGGGGAAGGATTTCTAGTGCTTGTCAGCGTTTCAGACTCCGTAAACGGAGAAAATGGTCACGTTCTGATGATGCAAGTCTAATGTAGTCGCTTTAGTGATGCTGTGAGGCTATCAAAGGGAATGTACAGTAGGGTGGTTCAAAAATAATTTTTTTTTTTTTTTTTTTTTTTTTTTGAATTTCAAAACTCCTGTATCGGGAAAAGTTTTTTTATAGGTAGAGTATCAACCTTGAATATTTTCAGATTTTTTTGAACGGCATCTTGAGGTGTGACATTGGCCTTGAAATTTCCAAAAAGCCATTTTAACGGCCAAAAATGCTGATTTAAAAAAATGTTGATTAAGAAAAGTAACTCATAATGTTTCGTTTGTAAACAAAAGTATTTTGTTATGAATTCGAAGTTCACAGTCTTCTAAACGCCAACTCCCACTTAGTACCTTTTCTTTCTGACCCGGTATAAAAGAGACTGTCCGCCAGTTGACGTCACCAGTTCGCATATTGACGCCATATTTTTAAATATGGCTACCAACACAGTATATCAAATGATTTCTGCTGAAAGCAGACGAAAGGACCGTTGATGGCGCTCACGGCCGTACAGACAGATCCGGAAACTCCTATTCCTTATACATGGAAGATCCTGCCCCGCTTAAATACGCAGAAATTAGTTCTTCCTTTCTACCACCGTAAGCGTTACTTGTACACGAGACGCTTTTTGATTGGTCGTTGAGATTTGTAAATAAAGATGGCGGCGAACTGACGTATAGACGTCTATACGACCGTGGTCCCGACTTAAACGATTAGACATGTTGCGACTTTCAAGATCGCAGCGCCATCGATGGCCCGTTTTAGAACTAAAATGTGCCTAGCGGGATATGAGAGGCATGGGAAGTTTCCGGACCTGTCTATACTGCAGTGATGGCTTTGCCATCTTGAGAGACCCAGACCAATTCCGCAGACAACAGGGCTATTCGATATGACCACTTTTTGATACGATAAGCGATAAATGATCGATAAGTCACTTCTTCGATAAGCTTCGTCTTATCGATAAGACTTCATGTTATATCGATAAGCCTTTCGCCTCTTATCGATAATTTATCGCTTATCGTATCAAAAAGTGGTCATATCGAACAGCCCTAGCCGACAATTGTTTTATCAAGATCCACCTCGTCTTTGGGGTCATGTTCTCATCATAGATTTGCTCTGGAGCAGCCAGGAGGGGACGAAGATGCTTGCTCCTCATTGGGATTTGTTCCCAAAGCGACCAACAGACGACTGTTTAATACCGCCTCACAGCGGCAGAAGAAATCGTTTAAGTTGGGACCACGGTCATATAGACGTCTATATGTCCGTGCGCCGCCATAGTTGTTTACAATTCTCAAAGACCAATGAAAAAGCGTCTCGAGTAGCTCTTACAGTGGTAGAAAGGAAGAACTAATTTTTGCGTAGTTAAGCGGGACGAGATCTCCCATGTATAAGGGATAGGAGTTTCTGGACCTGTGTATACTGCCGTGATACATACTAAAAGTACTGGTGCTGCCATCTGGACAATTATCCTGACCTGAGTTTCACAACATGGCGCGTAATATGCCGACCAATCAAATCACCCGGTCAGGTTCGCCAGTCTCTTAGGGCCTCTACCTTTTCTAAGAGTAATGATGTTATACGTACGGTATATTTAATGCTGGTATATATATATATATATATATATATCAATGAGCTAAATATGGCAATGATAATGATATGTACAGTATATACAATTTGACCACGTGATTACCATCACTATCCTACCACCTACACCTAGACCACCTACACTATCCTACCACATACACTACATCCTACCATCATCACTATCACTACACCCTACCACCTACCACCTACACTATCCGACCACCTAACCTAGACCTACACAAATATGGGATTTTCATCTACCTTGCCGTAATCAAAGATTAAGAGTACTTATTTGCTGTACTTTCATAATACTTTGTAATCGCATCTTACTTCTCTCAAAAGAAATTCACAAATTCAAAAATTCGACTCATTTATCGTCCTTTCGCGATGGCACTAATCCTTTCATCCCAGCAAAAGTCATTTGTAATGCCATCGTCCGGAGAGCGAAGGTCCGTGAAACATTCAAGCGGAGTCATTTCTCATGCAATTTCTTGTTTTCTTTATTTCTCTCGTCTTATTCGAGAATTTATAAGCACGTGGATGTTAGTTTTGCTCCAATCACCTACTAATTATACTCAAGAATACAACAACACAGTCAATATAAAGAAGAAAAATAAACCGTTATTGAGTTAAAGAAGAAAACATGATAGGAATTTAAAATGATAAAAGAGTGTATAAATGCATTTTTCGCGACATGCGGATGATAGCAAATGATTTTCAAACGTTGTACAATAAACTCCGTTACAAAACAAATTATATTGAAAAGGTTTAAGGTTGAAAGGTCGCCCGTATAAACAAACATAGGGATTCCGGATTAATTTATCGCGAGGTGCCAAGCTGCGATATAGACATTTGTCGTATTTTTTTGATATCATTTTTTTTGGTGGAATAGAAAAAAAGAATCTTAAAAAATATGACTTGCACACTTTGATCTGGCATTGGTTAATAATGAAAGATAACAATTCACACCAAGTGCAAACTGGAAAACAAGTTTTGACTGTATGTAAATAATTCATCATGGGGTCAGTCGCTTCATGTTTTTGCCCGGTATGCGTGGGTGCGTGTGTGTGCTTGTTTTTTTGTTACCATACACGATTAATTAGCTCTAACGCGTCGTCATTTTCATAGGTGATATGATCTTACACATCTTATTATTACCGTTCCGCAGTGTGGGACGAGCGGAAGAAACTGATAGATCCGTCCCTACCGAACCTGGATAATAGATATGATTATCGAGTTATCATTATTTCGATTTGAAGGAAAAAAAAAGTAAAATCGGAACTTTAACAGAGGAGAAGGAACGGTCCATAGTGTACAATTACTTACAATCAGGCATGTCAAGTCATCACCATTTAATGACCGTGTTTAATAATCCTGAATAAGCATTGTGAGATCAGTGATCACTCATCAGGTACCAACATGTGGTCATTGTAACCGTTTTTCAAAGGAATTATACGCGAGGTTGTTGTGCTTTTAATCCGTATAATGATTCCTTGTTCCGGATATAATATCTGACGTTGGTTGATTTAAAAGGTTTGAATTGTTTGCCGATTGTGTTTTCGCTGCGTTTTTGATATCGAAAAAGATTGATTGGTTTCAAGTCTTCTTTTTATTAATTTTTTTTTTCTTGTTGGGATAGTCAGCTTGGCTGTAAGGTATAACGGGTTTTCCTTGGCTGAGAAACGGGTGTTTGAATGGATTTTTTATGTTGCAAAGAGTCCGACGGGTTAGGTGAGTAGAGGATATACGGTTTCCTAGAGACTAGAGAGGGGTGATTGCAAGGAAGTGTGTGCACTGTGCAATCGAGGTCGATATTGGGACTGTCAGAGGAAGTTCCGGACCTCCTGGATTTGTAGGAACCGAGCAGTGGGGATACAGATGATGATTGACGATCAAACCGACCCAGATAGCAAAGTCTACCCAGTCCCGAGGACGTCATTAGGATATTTATCGGACGTCCATTTGATTTATTTATGCCCGCACTGAACCAAAAAGCGTCCTTTGGACATCCTATGGATATCACGTGGATTTGGATATCCTTTGGATATCTAATGGACAATCCACAGGATGTCCAATGGATTGAAAATACTATCCGGGGAACGCTCATGCACAGTAAAAAATATTATGTAAATATGTTAAAAACGGTCTACATAAAGTCTATGTTAAGTTATTATGTTAAAAAATCAACATAACTTGTTTGTAAACAGCAAAAAAATGACAATCGTTAATGGACGCAGAACATTAAACAAAACAATTGTGTTATTTTTTTTAACAAAATATTTATGTAGACCGATTTGGACATACAATTTGTGTCAATTTTAACATAAAATTTTTTACTGTGTGCCCGTAGGAATGGGGAAGTCAGGTTTGACTTGTTCCAGATCATAGATCGCTATCAGAAAGGATTAAGGCCGCAATTTCACGATGAAACATGTTACAGTAGCATGTTGCTCAACATGTTGCTGCGTTAGAATCATTTAGCAAACATGTTGCGCAACATTGGGAAATGAAAAATAAAAACGTTGCTAACATCCTTTTATGCTGAAACATGTTGGAACATGTTTCCAATATTGCAACATGTTCAGCAATATGTTACTGCGGCATGTTTCATCGTGAAATAGCGGCCTAAGACTTACTTATTCTAATTAATCAGTCAACAAACATATGTTGTGCATCACGTTATTGCAGCAACAAATTTATATATAAATAAAAAGTTGTTGATTTAATCTATAAATAATGGATCACACTTGTATTATTACATATACACAACACACTTATATTATTACAATACACACTTGAATTGCATTTATTTCATATATGACAAAAATTCTGTACCCCTGCAAATCTATTTCATATGTTACAAAAATTCTATGTTTAGCTTATGGAAATATTTTTGTATATGCCGTCTGTTCATATACTTGACGTGTAGGCTGGTATATAGCGCTGAATATTTACTCTGCAAACTGATTTCGTATATGAATTTTCGGTTCGACATAATATTAACGTTCAATTTTGCACTGTTTCATATGCAAAAGCCTTAAAAAGTATTCACCGCTATATACCAGCCTCTACGTCACGTATATGAACAGACGGCATATACAAAAGTATTCCCATAAGCTAAACATGGAATATTTGCCTTACATGAGATACATTTGCAGGGATATAATAAATAAACAGGTCCATACCTGTGCATGTAAATAAACAAATTTGGATATTCACAGTTTTTAAAAAAATCAAGTTGATGATTCAATAATTTTTAATGCGTACCTTTAATTAATGCGTACCTAAATGGCCTTTGTTCCGTTTTATGAGTTGTACCATAAAAGCTAAAAAAAAGCTAGATTCACTCATATTGGTCGTATACTCTGTTTATTAAAACAGAGTTTATTATAAACTCTGTCTATTATAAGACCAATATTAGTGATATAATAAACAGAGTTTATTATATCACTAACATTGGTAATATATCACTAATATTGGTATTATATCACTAATATTGGTATAATAAACAGAGTTTATTATAAGGTCCCGGTTCTGTTGAAATTCACCTTGTGATGTCCCAGAATCACTCTCTTCCCTACCATTTACTGATTCATCAGACTGCTCAGTTTCTGATTCAGCTTCTTCCATGGCCTGGTCTTCTGCAGCTGGTAACTGTTGTAAATCTGACCCTTGTTGAGGAATTTGAATTATATTTAGTTGAGGAGGTACCAGAACAAGTAATTGCGGTTGAAGGAACACATAATCCTGAAAGGGTTATAAACTCTGTTTTATATAAGACCAATATTAGTGATCATTGTTATAAGACTTGAATAATGATCTCGTTGATCTAAATTTACCTAATAGTTAACTGATTTCCCATTTGTGTCTTAATTGAAACCATTTTGTAGTCAAACTAAGCAACCGCAACCAGTCTCCTTACTTTGTATTCTTTACTTTAAAATCGGTATAAACGGCCATTCAGAATATACATATGTTTCAGCACTTTTTGGATGCTCTCCTCTGATGCTTTCCAGTTTAATCCCAAAGATAGTGTCTTACGATTCTAAATGAAATCCACAGTTTATGGGACACGTAGGTTATGAATTGTAAATGATATGATAGGCTTAAAATTCTAAATGTAATTCACAACCTATGAGACGAATAGGTTATGAATCACATTTAGAGTCATTAAAGAATATCTCAGAATGAAGCTTTAGAGAATTCTCTAAAGCTTCATTCTGAGATAGTCTTTAATGATTCTAAATGTGATTCATAACCTATTCGTCTCAAAGCTTTAAAGCTTTAGTGAATACGGGAAAGAACGGATGTTTCGTCTAATACTCGATTGACAGTGAAAATATCCAAATTTTGGACATCGAACGAACTCGTTTGGTGTATCTTAGGATTTTTAGTGCAGGTTTTAACTTGTCTGGTATGTGAGGCTGGAAAGTAATTTAATCAACATTTGCTTTCGAAAACCTTTGCTTTTGTTTTTTAGGTTCGTATTTACGTGGAACAAGTTGAAATTTGTACCGGAAACACAAGAATAAGTCAAAGGAGTTTGTTAGACATCCAAAATTTGAATTTTTTCCCCGCGTAAATTGAGTATTAGACAAAACAGTCATTCCTTCCGGTGTTTAGTGAGGCTTTCTCTTTGCTGCTTTTCCGCAACTATCTTTTTCTTGGGCCAAGAAAAAGTGAGTTATAAGTACGGACAATACGTTATAAAAACTTGTAATAAGATGATAAAACTTGTAATCTTGTTATAAGTTTTTGTAACGTAATGTTCAGACTTATAACTCACTTTTTTTTGGTTGCCCTAAAAAATAAAAAAACAATTCAGTTATTACAATATTAGGCAAATGATGAGGTTTGGCTAATTCGTGAAACTCAGGCATTTGATAAAATTCTAAACTATCAATGCAGTCATTTTAGCTTTAATTGGAGAGGGAAAAAAAACGGACAGAATTTTTGGAGCGAGCAAAACTTACCGTCAGTCGTTATCACGTTCATTTTCGTTTGTTTGATGTTCATCTTTTTCTTTATTATTTTGTTATAATTTTCTGTTGCGTATACTGTTCTTAAAAAAAAATTTTCATGCCTCTCGGCAGCTGGTTCCAAAACGCCTAACGTGATATCCTCCTTTGTGTTTAGAGAACTGGTGTCGGGATTAATTGTGGTGTAGGTAATCAACATCTGTGTAAATAATTGATTATTAATTAAGAATTTAAGTACCCACAGTCTCATATTTTAACGGAAATCAATAATATTTCCTTTCTTTCTTTATTCATCCATCTGAGCTATTTCTTTATTTACCTTAATTCCGTTGGTCGGAGGTCAACTAACGTATCTCCATCGTAAATAATCTTGGAGATAGTCTGTTTCGACTATTTGTGTCATCACGTGACTACGCGTTCGCACGAACACATTTGCGTAAACATATGGTCACGTGACACTTTTACAAAATGTCGAAACGGACTATCTCCAATCGTACTTACGATGGAGATAAGTTAGTTAACTAAACCAAACTAAATTGAGTTTGATTTTCGGTTAAATCCCCGTAACTCAAACCAATTGACTCGACGAAACACTCTAATTCCCCTTCCTGCGAAATGTTAAAATTTTGAGTTCACATCGGATCGTATTTTAAAAATAATTTCGGTGTAAAGATAAAGTTCGATTTAATTTTTCCATTTTATTATCTACCTGCGGGTGGGTGCCGTAAAAGGAAATACATATTTTGCGACCTCACAAATCCTTAGTGTCAATTCAATTAATTTTAGGGTTGATGTGACAATTTCTCAACCAATAACTGCTATTATCATTTCCCTTTGATATTTTTTGAAACCGTTATCTAAAAAAAAAAAAAAAAAAAAAAAAATTAAATGTCTCTATGCTCGAAACCTTTTTCACACGCCTCCATCTATCTTCATCCTTCTTTATTTGTATGCTCAGGCATGACCACCCTTTTTTGTCTCTGGTATCTTTCTTTTCGGTAATTGGTATCGATTCCGTAAGGGTAGAAAAAAAGGAAAAAAAAATATGTTGATAAAAATTTACAAGCTCCCCCGAAAAAAAAATAATGGCTAAGATTTTAAAAAGACATTCGATAAAATTACATGAGCGTTGTATGTCGATACCATCAAGGCTCCAAAAAGAAAAATTCTAAACCTCTTCTTAATTGGATGAAATAATTTTCAGAAGTGAAACATCTTTACATGTTATTTTTATGGTTTTATCTTTTTTAAACGAATTTACGACCTTGTCGCTTTGCTTTGGCATTTTTCTGAGCTGAGTTATTAAACTCTATTCTCTAGGTTTTTTTTTCTCTTGGTTTGGAAGTTCCAGACGGAAGCTAATATCAGATGAATCCTGTTAACACAATCCGAAGTGAACAGGTGTATTAAATAAAAAAAAAAGAAGGAAGCGATCACGCGAGCTAAACCCTCCAGGCTCGTCGGATCAGTAGCCCATACATTATCAAAGAACTACCCAAAGTTAATGGATCGTGACTAAAATGTTTCTTCCCTCGGGATAATACAAACGGTCCATTCATAACCTAATCTGGTGTGAGTTAGGTGTGTGTACAACTCGGAGTTCCTACCCCCGGGGCCGAACAAACTATTCGTGATGAATTCATTTTCTTTTTCATTCACCAAGAAAAAAAAAGGTAGATTTTTTTTTTTTTGTATTTCATTTGGTTTCATAATTTTTCTGTTTATTTTGCGATGAGAGATTTATAAATGATGGTTTACAGGTTTAGGCTTGTTTTTTCTTGATGATCAGGTGGTAAATATAATGACCTAATACCGAACGATTTCTCTGGTTTAACCCCAGAAGATAGTGAAGTACCTTTACGTGGTTCCGTGTGTAAGTAAAGGTAGGTGTTTACACCTTCAAGACTAAATCTCTCCCGCGGGAACTCTCTGTCCAGGGTAGCCGGCCGTCAACTTGTACTTTATGGGATATTGTGCAGGGTAATTTCTCCAAAGGAACTGCACCCGGTCACTTGGTGTTTCGCAGGGTAGGCGATGGTGGCAGGGGTTTTCTCGTCCAGGAGCAAACATCACTACGGGTTTTCGTGCCGATGACATTTGCTAAGGGGACTGATAACGTGGTATCGACCTAAAATTCCATCTGGGTAGCACTTGTGGTCTTCAGGTGGAGTTGGTAAAACACTGACCAGAAATGGGTACTGCACTCGGTCCCCGCACGTGAAAGAACATCTTAGTAGCGGGTTACGGGAGACAGCCTCTAGCCCTGGAATGAGGTTGGTGATGATAAACTTTTATTGGTCCATAGCCTTAAGTGCTTAAGACACCAACATCTGTGGGATAGCATAGCTTATGGCTTCCATGAGGTATCATAAGCTGGGTATTGATATCACTTTGCTATCACCAATCGTATTGCTGTTACAATTTTTGCAACGGATGTTATTGCTGTCACATCCCATTACCATATTCTGATGTCACGGTCACTTAGGTCGATGACGTTTAGGTCCTTGACTTTGTCAAGACACCTGAAAAGGTGATTATCAAGGGAATAAAAGAAATCAAGGAGCTGTTGACGACGGGAGAAGGACATTGTGTACCACTTGGATATGTTGATAAAGAAGCGATTGGATCCAGCCCAAGCCGTAATCGCATTCAGATCAGCCTGAAGTTTCATGCAGTCAGAAGAAGAGGAGCCCTGACGATAAAGCTTAAGGTCGCCCGCAAAGAGCAGTAGAAAAGAGTGAAAGGGAACAGAGATGTCATCAAGAGAGAATAGGAAGAGTAGAGGACCAAGCTTAGATCCCTGAGGAACACCAGAGGACACAGGAAAGAAAGATGAGAAGATTGGTTTATACCGGACACACCGTTATCGATTTTGAAGGTATGGAGCTATAAAACAGAGAGCGAAAGGATGAAACTGGAAAGCTTAGAGAGGAGGATATCGTGGTTGACTTTGTCGAAAGCCTTTTCAAAGTCAAGGTATATAACATCCGCTTGAGCCTTGGAATCAAAAGCAGCAAAAATTTCCTCAAAGTTTGTTTTGGTTTGTTTACCTTCTTAAAAAAGCCTTCTAAAAAAACCAAAACAAACTAGGCGACATTTGCCAATCGGTCGGTTTTCATATGGACGTACACATATGTTGGTCCAACATTCCATAGCGAATTTACACCGTAAAAGGTAAACATGAACATTCTTTTTGATGAAGAATCGGGAATAAATATATCACAAGACCATTAAAATTGACTATTTTACGTTTAGCAAAATATAAGATATGTAATGCTAAGTATAAGATAACCAATTTTAATAGTTTTGTGGTACATTTATTCCCGATTCTTCATTGATTTAAGACCATTGACCCCGTCATAGATGCTAATCGTTTTGATAGTTTAATATATGGAAAAGTAAAGCATAGGACTGTTCCATATTCGGGTATTTAGCTCTAAAAATTAGTTAACTTTAGCTCTAACTTTTTTAACTTAACTTTAAGTAATAATTAGTTAATCTTAGTTAATAATTAGTTAGCTTTAGTTAATTAGTTAACTCGAGTTAATAATTAGTTAAATTTAGTTAATTAGTTAACTTTAGTTAATAATTAGTTAACTTTAGTTAAGAATTGGTTAACTTTAATTAACTGTAGTTAATAATTAGTTAACTTTAGTTTACTTTACTGTGCAAGTTAAACTCATAAAGAAACACTTTGCTTGCAATAAAACGTTCCAAATTCCATTTCCTAAATGGAAGGTTTTCACATGTACGTCCACAAATATTTCTCGGACGAGAAAGAATAGGAAAAATAAAATCATACCATCTACAACCGAGTCTGAAGAGATCGCTTCTTACGGTTTATTATTTTCTTTTTCACATGTTCCGAAGGCTTTTTTTTTCTCTCTTATTGCTCAATAGGCCAATCTTGAAAAAGCACTCTAAAGAAATTAAGCAAGATATTTTTTTAGAAGCACCAAACGCAATTTATTTTTATTTTTTAAAAGAAATAAACATCCAAAAAGAAAAATGCGATACAGGTTCGATTGCATAAATCGAAGAAAGGAAAAAAACAACAAACACATGTTTATAGCGACTATAATACGATACATAATTATCTCCGATATTAGTTAAACAGTTTTACTACGACATTGTAGATTATTAAGAAAAAAAAAAAAAAAAAACGAAAGAAATATACCTCCTTAAAGGTTTTCGCTACTTGGCAAATGGTCTTGGGTGTCCTAGGAATTCCTTATATCTTTGATCTTTGATGTTTTAAATTAAAAAACATTAAGATAACAAACGGTCTCATATTCATTTTTCATACGGGAGGAAACTGGATTTTCTTGTCATGTGGAGATCTAAGCGTCTTGAAATATCATGTCCGTCGTGTTATTATTCTCTGTTTATCTTTCTTATCTTCGGTCATATCTTTAACCAGAGACGAGATACTGTCCGTGGTGGTGGCAGTAATACATAATCATATGCGTGCGTTAGCCAACGATGCTCTTGTTTTTTTTTTTTTTTTTTTCTGGAAAATAAAATCAACATGGGATGTATTTTCGTGGACGATTAGTCGTGATTTTCGGAGTTTTTTTTTTACACTTGGAACTTACAATTCACAGTTTATAAATTTATTATTATTTTTTTTTTCTTACTGAGTCACGGTTTGACATTTTCAAGGCACCGTTACAAAACGCTCTTCTGCAGTTGTCGATTACTGATTACGATAAATTAGTTGTTTCGCATATGGAAAATGATTTATTCACATTTTTTTTTCTGTTAAAAAAAAAAAAAAAAAAAAATTCTGAAGCGATGTGATATGTGTGCTTTCTTTACTTTTTTTCGTGGGTGGTAAATACTTTTTTTTTTTCCTGAAAAAAAAAAAAAAAAAAAAATATGGAAATAATTAATTTGTAGTTAGGCGCTTAGGAAAGCATTAGACATGGTGATGGTGTTGAATGAAAGGAAAAATTATCGTCCCATAAAAATATTCTCTTGTTTTACTCATTTGAAGATGGTCATGGTCATATACATGACTACCATAGACTTGTTTGATTGTTTGGGTGGTCTGACTTATTTCATTGTTTTTTTTTTTACTATATTTTATTTTATAAAAATAAAATGTTACAATTAAATATCGAAAATGAATTTTTTTTTCTTTTTCGATCAAAAATCTCTTTTTTTTATTTTTCGAAAAAAATTAAATGAGCCGACATAAAAAAAAAAAAATCAAGTAAAGCAACCTTCCAGAATGAAATGGAGATGATTATTAATTAAAAGAGTTGTCGGGTTCTGGGATTCAGACCCATAATTAAGGTGGTACCCGAATCAAAGATAAAACCTATCCTTCTTTAATAGAAATTATTTCAATTTGCGATCGGCTATGTTATTATACCTACGTTATGTCAAGTTTTTTTTTTCGGGTTCTCCGCTTCGACCAATAATTCGGTATCACACAATTTTTTTTTTTTTTTTTTTTTTTTTTTTTTTTTTTTTTTTGTCTTTATCTTTTCAATGGACGGAATGAGAGTCCATGAAATATTTTTCTAATTAAGGTACTTCACGTTCATAATTCACCGGGGTAAGAATTTTTTTAGTGGAGATACCGATCTTTGTTCATTTCGATCCATGAAGGCTGTTAGTTTAAGACAGTTACGAGACCCACGCGACCGTTTGTCTTAATGGTTTATGACTAACGAGTATTTAAAAGAAACGAAAATAGAGTAATGGGCAGACCGGACTGAATTAGGTTAGGCTTAACCAGAAATTATAGAGCAGCTTTAAATGAGATGGATATTGGGCTCTTCTTTTTTATTTTTTTGGAGTTTTTGGACTAAATCCTTCCCTCATGAATTTGAATTATTTGTTCCGAATCAGACGATGAATGTTTGTAGCCTTTCAACTTCTTAAGTCGTGTACTAATTCTTGATCAGATGAATCGTTGATTGATTCTTTTCATTTATTCGTTGAGGCATGCATTGTCTTGTTCTTTCTTCCAGTCATGCATGCATTTGTTTTATTTCATAATTTGTACAATCTCCGGCTCTTAATTTGGGATTAGACTCCATTTAAGATAGTTCCTCTCTCTCCCCGCTTTACAGTCAGCAAATATAGGCCTAGGTTTATTTTGACTAAGATTTATAAGTTGTAAGTAAGAAAAACGGGAGATTATAAAGATGTATTTCGGGCCGATTCAGCTGATGGGATTTCCGTTTTTGCAAATTTCTGTAATGAGAAAGAGTAAACAAAATCTTTTTTAATATTTCAAATGAAATAAATAAATAAATAAATAAATAAATAAGAAACTTCTTACTTCTAAGTAAGAAGTTAAAGAGACTTCAATACCAAAATTACAATTTTTGTGCGGGATTAGTCCCGGAATTGTCAGCCATTTTATTTTTTTTCTCAAAATTAACCCCCCTGATCTTCTTTTGGATATCGGTCATCAAATTTAATCATTTGACCGAAATTTAGCGCTAAAACATGTTGTAGGATCATGTTGTAGTAACATGTTGCTGACCATGTTTTAGCATAGAAACATGTTGCCAATATTTTGCTAAACATGTTGCCAACATTTTGCTGAACATGTTTCAACATAGAAACATGTTGCCAACATTTTGCTGGACATGTTTCAGCACAGAAACATGCTTCCAACATTTTTCTGAACATGTTTCAGCTTAGAAACATGTTGCCAACATTTTTCGCGACATGTTTCAGCCTAGAAACATGTTGCCAACATTTTGCTGAATATTTTTCAGCATAGAAACTTGCTGCTAACATTTTGCTGAACATGTTTTAGCATTGAAACATGTTGGCAACTTGTTGCGCAACATTTCCAAATTTTTATTTTTCATTTTTCAGTGTTGGTCAACATGTTTTTACGCTTCAACATGTTGAGTGACATGTTGGCTACATGTTTCTAACGCTGCAACAACTTGAGCGACGTGTTACCGTAACATGTTACTGCAAAATGTTTTAGCGTAAAATTTCGGCCTTTGAATTGGATTGTTGTATAGTAGACAATTGACTGCTGCTCCACTTTCAATTATTTGGTTAATAATCCTCGCACATCCTCTGCAAAAACAGAACAACCGCACCTTATGTTTACAGTGCTACGTGTATGTCTGGAGTTTTCATTTTCTTCTTGGTATTTTTGGTTAGAAATTTTTCCACAGCAGCCGAAAAAAAAAGAACTACCTGAAGATTATTACCTTGAGTTAGAAATTTGGATCGAACTGAATCGAAACGCAAAAACTGGCATTTCGGAAAATACCGAAATGTTCATTAAGAGTATGCATCACTTGTGGCAGCAGATAAATCGTATTTTTCTTTTGACAGAAAAACGAAGATAAATCTAGAAAAATTAAAAATTATGAAATCTTCAAAATTTTTCCCTGAAAATTCCTTTTTTTTTTTTTTTTTTTTTTTTGTAAGATTTATCTTTGTTTTTTTGTGAAAAGAAATATACGATTTATCTGCTGCCACGACTGATGCATACTCTCAATAGATTTTCTTCTATGACTCTTTCCTAGTTTTGAGTAGACCGTTGCTTTTAATTAAAATTCGTAACGCAATCCATCGTACAATTAAAAGCACTAACCAAACCGTTTTACTACCCTTAGTCTGTGTTGCTCAGGTGGCGTTTTTACGGCTAATAAAGAGAGCATTTATTGCGTCTCTTCACCTGTTTCCCGCTACGTGCTCGACAGACAAAACTGTTTAACGAACTCAATGTCTTGAATGATATTTTCGGTTATAAGCGACGTCAGTTGACGTGACAACAACCAGCCTTGAGCCTAAACATTTTGCTTTCAAGGGTACGGACTCTTGCAGAAGTCATGGTCAACATGCTGCAGCTTTAGAAGCATGTTGCCAACATGTCCAACAATACTGAACATGTTGCTCAATATGCTGCAGCGTTGGAAACATGTTGCCAGCACTGTTGTTCGACATTGGAAAATGAAAAACAAAAATGTGGCCAACATGTTTAACTAACGTTGCAAAATGTTGAGCAACATGCTACTGCAACATGTTTCGTCGTGAAATTGCGGCCTACCGTAGGCATGTACCATTTAACCGATCTGTTACAGTTTGGACATTAGAACCATTCTGTTTCAAAACTGGAAATGACATACCAGACCACAAAAGGCAAGACAGACAGTAACCGCGTGTAGACTATGTCAGCCAACTTGATTAAATCGGTCCATAATAGTGTCAACAACCAGACGGTTGCTCATCATTTTCAAAAAAAAAAAAATCTGACAGCAATTTTTTTTTCTCTCTCTCTCTTTTTTTCACAATTAATTCGAATTCCAACGATCTTACGATTACAGATTTCTATTCCAATCAACCGTCCAATTAATTATTTAACATTTCATTTACTTAACGAACGATAAACATGACTAATCAATCGTTTCCATTTTTTATTATTCACATAAACGGGCTTAATCGTACCAGTTTTTTTTTTATTTATTTCAAAGCGAATATAAAAAAAAAAATAAGAAGATCGAACGTTAAGATTATAATTGCAAATTATTTCTTGTAATTAAGAAGACGTTATGGATTCTTTTTTTTTTCAAATGGACCTATTAAAAAAAGAGATTTGATTCAGATAGGGAAATTCATACGCCGGTTTCGACCTTGGAAAGTGCACTAATGTTGGAATGTGCGATATTTTCCAGCTAAAACATGTTAAGAAACATGTTACCAACATGTTTCAGCCATAGAAAACGTGTTACGCAAAGCCACCCGCTACAATAAACTTTTATTTTTCATTTTCAAGTATTGCGATATATGTTGGCAACATTTTTCTGCCGCTGAAACATGTTGCTGAAACATGTTTAAATGGCTGAAACATGTTGCCATAGCTGAAGCATGTTGCTGAAACATGTTGAGATAGCTGAAGCATGTTGCCATAGCTGAAATATGTTGATGTAGTTGAAGCATGTTCGTGAAACATGTTGAGATAGCTGAAACATGTTGCTACAGCTGAAACAAGTTGCCATAGCTGAAACAAGTTGCCATAGCTGAAACATGTTGCTGAAACATGTTGCTGAAACATGTTGCTGAAACATGTTGAGATAGCTGAAACATATCGCTGAAACATGTTGAGATAGCTGAAACATGTTGCCATAGCTGAAACATTTTGCCATAGTTGAAACATGTTGCTGAAACATGTTGAGATACCTGAAACATGTTGGCATAGCTGAAACATGTTGGCATAGCTGAAACATGTGGCTACTGCTTAAACATGTTGCCATAGCTGAAACATGTTGCTGAAACATGCTGATATAGCTGAAGACAAAATTTCCTAATTCTTTCTAAAAATTCTTGATTAATTTCCACTTTTGACCGATTTGTACCATTCCGGATATCCTAAGGAACAAATTTGCTATCTGTATAAACCTTCATTTATTATGCCGAACATTAAAAAAAAAAACGGTTTTAATATAATCAACCCGCCGACAACCAGTGGAATGTTGTTCATCGAAATTGTTGGTCCAGTGCATCTGTCTCGCAGACCTCCTTCTGAGTACATTCATCATTCATTTCGCGCTGATAATTTTAATGATTTTTTTTCCGTAAAAAAAATAAAATAAAAATAAAAAATATTTTATTTATAAATTAGGTTGCTTTCGTTAGGCGTTCACCATTCATTTCTGATTATAATTAAAATCACGTAAAAATGAGTGATTTAGAAAGTGAGAATACACAATTTTTGTCAGTTTTTTTTTTCCTTTTTGGTAACTCTTTTTGTTGCATGACACGGAATTTCCCTATTATTTATAGATTAGAATCGGCAGTGAATATCATTTCTATTAGGATATAGAAGGGGAATGCGATGCATTCCTTTTCGAATAGGAGCTGTCACTTTTTGAAATATTTCCCGAGATTCGGTTTTTTTTTTTTAATGCTTTCAATACCAATCACGAGATGTCTCGTACGAGAAAAAGAGTAAGTTTTTTTTTTGTACCATTTACGAGATATCTCAAAAGCGATTTAATTCGTCGGATGCATTTTCGTTTTGTGTACGTGAATATTAAAATATTGAGCATCGTCTGTTCCTTTTCCTTTATTATTACTACGAGAAATATAATAAAAAAAACCGAAACAATACCAACTACACATTTTCTCGTACAATACACTTTTTTTTTGAGACTTCTTCTGAAACCGCAACACGTATTAGCAGCGGTTAGCATCCCATTTCTAACGGTTTTCAAAATGAAACATAAATAAAATCAGCGGTGGCAGTTTTTTTTCTTTTTTACGGGACCGCTTTATATATTTTCATTCTTTTTTTTTTCGGGATGCAATTATGTTTAAATGAAGGTTTTTGACGAGAGAGATTTCGATGCGGCGTCAAAACTCATTACGCGGAACTAATTTTTTTTTTTTTACAAGAAAAAAAAAATCGAACCGCTTTTGTTTAAGACGTTTACAGGACCTATCACGGGCAAATAAACACCTGTTTTTCTCGAAAAAAGGAAAAAAATTCATTTTGCATGAAAATTAGTATAATAATCGCCAATTAGGCAATTTTTTTTTTCGGCGTTTTGACCTTGAGGTGTTAACTGCTCTCACGGAGCTTTAATAAGCAAGCACATGTTTTCGACCAATATTGTTTTCCCAGATGTGTCGTTTTCGCCACTGAACTTTTTTTTTTTTTTTTAAGTTATTCAAATAAGTCATGGGAAGTCCTTATTATCACAAAAAAAGATGGAAAGAAGTTTAAAAAAAAAAACCACCTGGAACCTACAAGTTTAAACTGGTATATTTAACAACAAAAAATTATATTTAGATATAGAAAAGCATTGCGTGCAGGTATATCTCCTAATTAAACATCTTAAAAAACGATTACTAAAATATAATTTTCCTATCTCTACTGTACAATTTTAAATCCTAATGATAAGTTGTTTTTAAAAAAAAAAATTTTTTTTGTATCCTTATGCTGATGAACCTTTTTTTTTTTTTTTTTGTTAATGTTGTGTGATACTCCTTGATGGTTTCGAGGATTGATGTAATTGTTTTGAATGAATTAATGAATCGGTTAATTAATTAATTAATTGATTGAATATTTGTTTGGAAAATACGGCTGTTGGATTTTTTTTTTTTTTTTGTATTTTTCTTGAGACTAAATCTTTTTTTGACCGGATTTCCAGTGGTTAGAGACACGCGGGAAAAATTAACGAGGTTTTTTGTGATTGGGCCCCTTAGGAAAGTGGGGGGGGGGCATATATTTATCATACTTTTAATACAATTTTCGTGAAAATTTTTGAATCCCGAAATTGCGGGATTAAACATTTTTGAATCCCGAAGTCCCGGAATTAAAAATTTTTGAATCTCTAAATCCCAGGATTAAAGCACTTTGAATCACAAAATCCCGAGATTAAAAATTTTTGAATTCCAAATTCTTGATTTAAAAAGTTTGGATTCCCGAAATCCCGGGATTGAAATTTTTGACGTAGGACTACGTCATACCCTGTAACCTGGAGATTTCTGTTCGTTTGTTATTAGTTTGTTGGTTCGCACCTAAAAAATTATTAAATTATTTATTAATATATTAATATTAAAATTTTACCTTGGATAATTTTAAAAAATTTATGGTCAAAATATAGTCCAAATTTCAAATTTATATAATTTTCGAGAAAAAAGAGCAAGTTAAGCTATAAGCTTGTCATACCCTGTAACCTGGAGATTTCTGTTCGTTTGTTATTAGTTTGTTGGTTCGCACCTAAAAGAGCACTTTTATTTCGAAAGAAAGTTTTTGTTAATTTTCGTGAATTTTTCTTTAATTCATTATTAATTTTTCTAAATTATCCGTTAATTTTCCGTTAATTTTTTTAACTAACAAAAATTCGAAATATTTACGACGTCATACCCCGTAACCTGGAGATTTCTGTTCGTTTGTTTATTTGTTGGTTCGCAACTAAAAAAATTATTAAATTATTTATTAATATATTAATATTAAAATTTTACCTTGGAGAATTTTAAAAAATTTATGGTCAAAATATAGTCAAAATTTCAAATTTATATAATTTTCGAGAAAAAAGAGCAAGTTAAGCTATAAGCTCAACAAAAATTCGAAATATTTACGACGTCATACCCTGTAACCTGGAGATTTCTGTTCGTTTGTTATTAGTTTGTTGGTTCGCACCTAAAAGAGCACTTTTATTTCGAAAGAAAGTTTTTGTTAATTTTCGTGAATTTTTCTTTAATTCATTATTAATTTTTCTAAATTATCCTAGGAGAGAGAATTTTTCTAATTTTTCTAAATTATCCTTATTATTTTTCTAAATTATCTTAGAAGATGTAGAAAAATTACGCGTACTGACATTATATAGAATAATGATCTTAATAAAATTTTTTTTAAGTATAATGTAAATTAATTTATAGTCGTTATATCCGAAAAAGAAAAAAAAACGCCTAGGATAGATAGACGAACGGACGAACCACCGAAATTTGATTAATTTAATTTTAAAAAAAATGAAATTTTAATTTTAAGTTTGTCCAAAAAAAAAAGAAAGTTAAATTTCTTCAAATTTGTCTAAAACATTTAAATTATTCCCATATATGCGGATAACGTAATCTTAATATATCGAGATAGCTGGGGACCGGCGGCTGCCGGTCCCAGTCTTCTTCGTCTTCTTTCTCCTCGTTTTCGCAAGTCTCGTTGCAATCTTCTTTTTCCTCCTCCTTTGGAGGAGGAGCAGGATTCCGTTTGAACTCAACACCCATATCTGTCACAGACAAAAAAAGACATTTCATTTTAAAATCATTTTACTATTCGCCGATTACTATACGCGTAGGCTACAAAACGACCGTCATTTTATAGCCAGATATATAAATTAATAATTTCACAATATCATAAATTAATTTATAACTTACCGATTTTCGATTTGTGATTATTTATTTGTGAAAATTTTTTTGCCTTTGTTGGTGCTTCTGCTTGAAGAAGTTTGATGTTCGGGAATTTTTTTTATTCGTCGATGAATTAAAGAAAACTTCACGAAAATTTTTCCATAATTTCCTTTAATTAACGCATCCGTTAATTTTTCTATTTAAAGGAAAACTTCACGAAAATTTTTAAATTTTTTTTAAATTTTTCAGTAGTATTAAAACAGTACCCCATAGACGTAGTCCTACGTAGGGATATGTTGCCATATCCCAGTATAATTTTTTGAATTAAAAACTTTTCAATCCCGAAATCCCAGGATTAAAAATTTTTAAAACTCTAAATCCCAGGATTGAAACATTTTGAATCTCAAAGTCCCGAGATTGAAAGTTTTTGAATCGCAAAATCCCAGGATTAAAAATTTTTGAATCTCTAAGTCCCAAGATTAAAACACTTTGAACCCCGAAATCCCTAGAATAAAAATTTTTGAATCCCGAAATGCCAGGATTAAAATTTTTCAATCTCTAAAGCCCAGGATTGAAACATTTTGAATTCCAAAATCCCGGGATTAAAAATTTTTAAACCTCCAAATATCAGGATTGAAACATTTTGAATCCCAAAATCCCGAGATTGAAAGTTTTTGAATCTCAAAATCCCAGGATAAAGAATTTTTGAATCTCTAAGTCCCAAGATTAAAACACTTTGAATCCCGAAATCCCTGGAATAAAAATTTTTAATCTCTAAATCCCAGGATTGAAACATTGTGAATTCCAAAATCCCGGGATTAAAAATTTTTAAACCTCCAAATATCAGGATTGAAACATTTTGAATCCCAAAATCCCAGGATTAAAAATTTTTGAATCCCGAAATCCCAGGATTAAAAGTTTTTGGATCTCTAAATTCTAATATTAAAACTCTTTGAATCCCGAAATCGCGGGAATAAAAATTTGTGAATCCCAAAATCCCGAAATTACAATTTCTTGATTCCCGAAATTCCAAGATTAAAACATTTTTAATCCCAAAATCCCGAGATTAAAAGTTTTTGACTCCCAAAATCCCAGGATTAAAAATTTTTGAATCCCGAAATCCCAGGATTAAAAGTTTTTGAATCTCTAAATTCCAATATTAAAACACTTTGAATCTCGAGATCGCGGGAATAAAAATTTGTGAATCCCAAAATCCCGAAATTACAAATTCTTGATTCCCGAAATTCCAAGATTAAAAAATTTTTAATCCCAAAATCCCGAGATTAAAAGTTTTTGACTCCCAAAATCCCAGGATTAAAAATTTTTGAATCCCGAAATCCCAGGATTATAAGTTTTTGAATCTCTAAATTCCAATATTAAAACACTTTGAATTCCGAAATCGCGGGAATAAAAATTTGTGAATCCCAAAATCCCGAAATTACAAATTCTTGATTCCCGAAATTCCAAGATTAAAACATTTTTAATCCCAAAATCCCGGGATTTAAAGTTTTGGAATCCCAAAATCCGTGATTCAAAATTTTTGAATCTCCAAATCTCGGGCTTGAAAATTTCTGAATTCCGAAATCCCAGGATTAAAGATTTTTGAATCCCAATCTCCCGAGATTAAAAATTTTTGAATCCCGAAATCCCGGGATTGAAATTTTTTAATTCCAAAATCCTGGATTTAAAAGGATGTCCGGAATTGCTGTCTTTACCTTGGTGCCCTTGTCCGTAGGCTAGCTGGGAGGAAACTAATCTGGACATTATATCCTTTTGCGTTTAAATCAGGGGTCCACTGTCCGCTTCCGCATCTGCCGGGGAAATGTAAACACTATGTATTTAATGCCACCCCCGTGGATTTTATTTACCCAAGACCCCAGCGGTGACAATTTCTCTTTTTTTCCTTTATACGGCGGACGTAAATAATTTGAAACATCGTAAATCGACTCAACCGGAAAATGACAAGAACAGACGACAAGAATCATTTGTTAACTCGTAAAAATGTTTTAAAACGTTTAATGGTAAATCATGAAATTTCTATTTTCGGGACAACTCTGTCAACCGTTGATAGATGCCATTTAGTTGAAATAAGGGATCATAAAAACGGCAAATTCCCTTTGTGAGATGTTCACACTTTTAAGTGTTTACTTTGAGCTCGTCAAATTTATCATTTTTTGTTTCTTTTCTTTCTTGACAACCTATTGCTTGTGCTAACACTTCCCACTTCATTCATCAAAAAAATTGGTGAGTAAGAAGATTTTTTTTTTTTTTTTTTTATTACTTCGAATATAAAGAGAAGTTAAGACATTGTTTTTGACCGGTTCTTTTTTCATTTTCCTTTATGTTGGATCTAATTTAGTCCGGCTTTAATTATTCATAAGGTGATATCTTTGATGTTGAAAAAAAAGAAAAAATGCTGCTGCTCGTTGAGATGAGAACATAACATTAACCATAAAAAATGAGATCGGTGAACCGATCAAAGTGCTTTATCGACGAATTATGAAATGTATATTATAAATAATATACATAACGGTTAGATTTTGGATCAGAGGTCCACCAAAGCCACTGTACGGGCATACGGAATCTGAATTTTGGAAAAATAATTTTAAATTCGGAATCCTCTACCCCGAAAATATTCTCAAAAATACGGTTAGATATTTGATCAGAGATCCACCAAAGCCGCATTACGGGCATAAGGGATTCGAATTTCGGAAAAATTATTTCAGATTCGGAATCCTCTACCCCGAAAATATTCTCAAAAATTCGGTTAGATTTTTGATCAGAGGTCCACCAAAGCCGCAATACTGGCATAAGGGATTCGAATTTCGGAAAAATTATTTCAGATTCGGAATCCTCTACCCCGAAAATATTCTCAAAAATACGGTTAGATTTTTGATCAGAGGTCCACCAAAGCCGCAATACTGGCATAAGGAATTCGAATTTCGGAAAAATTATTTCAGATTCGGAATCCTCCACCCCGAAAATATTCTCAAAAATTCGGTTAGATTTTTGATCAGAGGTCCACCAAAGCCGCAATACTGGCATAAGGGATTCGAATTTCGGAAAAATTATTTCAGATTCGTAATCCTCTACCCCTAAAATATTCTCAAAAATACGGTTAGTTTTTTGTTAGCTCCCACGAGAAACCCGCCAATCAGCATCCAAATCGCTTTGTTGACGTAATCGATGACGTCATATCGTGACGTTTCAAAAGTTGGAGATATCGGTTTTTAGGCCTATACCCATACTTTAAGCCCTGCTCACCGTTTCTGAACCACTCAACAGAATTTAACCAAATTTCAATGGTAGCGTATCTTGATGAATATCTACTGGAATACCAAAATCGGACTCTATTGGTTGTTGCGTTTCCGATTTATAGTCAAAAAATATCTTGAAATAGCTGAATATTCAACATTTTTACTCACTGCTTCCGAATCGCTGAACCGATTTGGCTCAAAAACTAATCAGCACCTACATTTTATTAGAAGTTCCTACCCACCAAAAATCATCCACATCCGTTCTTCCGTTTTTCTGCTTTTCGACGGACAAATTTTTTTGCACATATATTCATACATTCATACATTCATACACACACACGGCCACCATCCAAATTTTGCTTTTTTCGGCATCAGGGGACTTCAAAACGTGTAAAAATATCGAAAACTGAAAATCTGAAATTTGTGCTAAAAACAATGCTTTATTCTCCCTGCGGTCGATAAAGCAAAAACATGGTTCGTGACGGACAATTACAAATGATGAATTGTAATGGGTTCAACTATCAATATTAAATAGAACAAACTTAATATTCTTTTCATGTAAGTACCTGGACAATACGTCATAGGGATATACCTGGCATCCAGTAGAAAGATAAAATATGACCATGTTTTTTTTTTTTTTTTTTTATAGTGTTGGATATTTTTGTATTTCTTAATTAAAAAAAAGGGGAAAGAAAATTATGTTCAGGTGGGGTACCTTTGCACAATGTTATGTATTTAGTTACAATCGTAAAAACTTTTTTAATTATTTTCTTTTTTTAAGTTGTAGTTAAAAGTTTGTTAAACTGACCTAAGTCAAACTTGTGTATATTTTAAACGAATTTATCACTTGTCACAAATCAATTTTTTTTGTCAGTGCGAGAAACTGATTTTTCTTTAAAGTCATAATTACTTTTCTTCTAAGTTTATGGTGCAAACATGATATTGCAATTTGGAAAAAAAAGCTTAAGCTGTACATCTTGTGGTATTTTTTATGTATAAATTATATATAATTTTATAATTTATATATAAGTTATATATAATTTATATGTATTTATCTTTTATATATAAGTTATATATAACTTATATAAGTTATATATAAGTTATATATAACTTATATATACCTTATATATAACTTATATATAAATTATATATAAATGATGTATAACTTATACTTAAATTATATATAATTATATATAATTTATATATATAAAATACCACAAGATGTACAGCTTAACAAAATAATTTTTTTTTTTTTTTTTTAGCATCCCTATTATTTTTTAAGGGAATTCCTTTTCATCGAGCAACAGCTGGACTTTATCCAGACTAATGATCCGTATCTCTCGGCACGAGACTATGTTTTTTTTTTTTTTTTAATGTGGTCGGGATCGCCCTACATTTTTTTAGAAACAAGAAAGCCTTGCGAAAAAAAATCGAGGTTTTTTTTTTTTTTTTTTTTTTATGCGCTTAATTACAGTCATTCATATTTTGTCACTACAAATGTTTCGGATCATTTCGTAATTTTTTTAGTTCGTTTTTTTTTTCTCTCTGCTTTTTTTTTTATTCGAGTTTGTTTACAGCTGACGGTTAACCCCCTAATTTTAGTGAACACCCCCTTTAATTTCTGATCACTTAATTTATCGTTTCAATTTCTTTTTTAAATCTGTCAAATTAAAAAAGAAAAAAAAAATTGGAGCTATTAAATCGTACTCAGCTGTAGGATTTTACGGCTATAGGTAGGAAGTGACTCTAAGGCGGGCAATCCGGGATTGGGATTTTGATCCCGGAAAAATTGCCCCTTCCTGTTTTTCGGGTTATTTTTATTGAGATACGAAACCGTTTGAATCCTTTGGCATTACAGGCTGGCTTCAGGTAAAGGTTCTGATTTTTCCGGGAAGTTTAAAAATTTAGGATTCGGGATTTTGCATTTTAGAGAAGAAACAAGTTCCAGAGATTCGGGGAATTCCCTTTTATTCCCAAATATTTCCCGGGAGTTCTCGGAAAAACTCTTGGCATTCACAAAAAATTTAAAAAAAGGGGAAAATTCCCAAAACATTTATTACCGAAATCGGGATTGGGTTTTTTTTTCGGGATTCAGGGAATTCGTGGGACGGGAAATTCTGGGCCAGGATCTCTGGCTGCTGCCTTGGAAAATTCGTAACTCTTGAGAAAAGATCTTGTAAGAAAAACATGATTTTCTTAATTAGATTAGACGATGCGAGGGTGTTTGCCAGACCAAAAAATGCAAGAGGCGTAAAATTTGTTAAAGAGGGGCCGGGGAGAAAGTGGGGGGGTCAGAAGATTTTTTTTTAACATTGAAGGTAGGGAAGATACATTAGTGACAAAAAATACAGGCCCCTCCTTCCTGGGAAAGATCAGAACACTTCACAAGGGGGGGCCGAGCCCCAAGGAGGGGGCGGAAAGGAAGTAGGGGGTCAGAAGGTTTTTTTTAACCTTGAAGGTAGGGAAGATACATTAGTGACAAAAAATACAGGCCCCTCCTTCCTGGGAAAGATCAGAACACTTCACAAGGGGGGGGGGGGTGAGCCCCTTTTACTAGACCCCCTAGTTGTTACAGGCCTGGATTTTTCCGACTATTTCAGTAAGATGAAGAGAGAACTTGCGAATTACCAGCCCCTTGCCTAACTGAGAAACTTAAACAAGAGACACCCCCCACTGGCGACCCCCCCCCCCCCCCCCCCGCCTTTATCGAACTGAAAGAATTTTACAGTAGCTTGGATGCAATTTTATTGGCAGATTTATTTTACACTTGATAGAATTGAATTTTAGATCTCATTTTTGGCTCTTGCCCCCCCCCCCCCCGGGAAAATAATTTCTGGACCCGCCATTGAAGGCACCCCTTTCAGAATTTCGTACAGATGGAATACAATGTTTTTTGGCGCAAATCAGCCCCCCCCCTCCCCCACTCCTGAAGAAAAATCTTAGATCTGCTATTCCAGCTCTATTTCTAGCTCCCACTGTCGGCCCCCCACTCTCCCCGAACTGAAACAGTTTTACACTTGATCGGATGCAATTTTATTATTGGAAAATTTATTTTACACTGGATAGGATTCAACTTTTCGATCTCATCTCAACAATTAAAAAATCGAGCGCTCATATGCTCGAAATCTGATTCTGTTTTCGGAACCCTTTCTTTATATATAAAGGGAGAAACCGTATAAAGATTAAATTTCACGACGTAATCGATATCGATATTGATATACCGTTAACGGAAGTTAGGATTAACTAACCGTGCCTTCCCGGAAAAACGAAACCTAATTAATAAAGAGAAGGAAAAAAAAAAAAAAGATAAATAAATAAAAAATACACCTTCGAGACATGGAAATTGATTTAAGGCACATTAATCTAAATAAATTAATGTTTGGGTAACACAAAGAAAGTGCGGCAAGGTTTGTTTCAATTAATCATCGGTTTCAATTGCGCAAGCCAATGTCATTTCATTTGTAATTAATGCATTCCCCGCTTCTAGGCGCTATCGATATAAATACCCGGCTGATTATTAATTAATTCTTCGATTTATTATAAAAAAAAGACGAAGGAGAGAAGAGAGAGAGAAATAATGCATTAACCCAAAGCCCTAATTTTATAATCGCCCTTTTGAAAAAGTCCCGATGGGTAAAAGAGGAAAGAAAAGAAGGTGGATAAAACAAACGAGTAACAATGACAAATCAGAATAAAGTCCTCCTGACGTCATCGTCATCTACGAATCATCTGTTTTTCTATAATGAATTTTCACTCGATGTTCTCTGGCCCTTTACTAATTAGCGTTCCGGTCGACCGGTTTATTACAATTAAAACAGCTTTTATTTACTGTACTCGCTGTGAGAAGGACTGCATTAGATCGTCATGTGGATGTAAATTCGAAAATTAATCGGATTCTTAAAATCGGGGTTTTAAAAGACAAAAAAAAAGTAACGACAGAAGAGAGTTTTGCAAAGTAAATTTATCAGATGTGAATAGTTCGACGTGTTTGATTTGAGCTTTGAGGTTAAGTTCGTATTGTCGTCAGGAAAGGAAATGGGCTAAGGATAATAAGGTAAAAAATACTTCATATAAGGAATAACAAACCCAAGATTTTTTTGGAGTAGAAGAGGGGGGCGGGGTTGGGTGGGGGGGACTGGTTTGTGACAAAACATTGTATTCCATCTGTACGAAATTGTTTAGTCCTAGGGGCTAAGAGAGGATAAGGGCTAGGAGAGACTAGGGGCTAAGTAGAGGGGAGCCCCTACAGAAGAGGTGCCCCCAATGGCGAGTCCAGCATTTATTTCCGCGGGACGGATATATTTATGCATATAATTTTAAATAATTAAAAAATTATATGCATAAATTATGCAAAAATTTTCATTCCTCTCTTAGCCCCTAGTCTCTCCTAGCCCTTAGCCTCTCTTAGCCCCTAGGCTCTTTTAGCCCCTAGCCTCTCTTAGCCCCTAGGCTCTTTTAGCCCCTAGCCTCTCTTAGCCCCCAGCCTCTCTTAGCCCCCAGCCTCTCTTAGCCCCTAACCTCTCTTAGCCCCTAGCCTCTCCTAGCCCTTAGCCTCTCTTAGCTCCTAGGACTAAGATTTTCATGCATAAAAAACTGCATGAAAAATTTATTCATATTCCATTTTCGGTGCTTAAAAAGATATGCATAAACTTTGCAAAAATTATGCATGACCAAATTTTTTTATAAATGATACAAAAACAAGACATTTCTTATATCAATTTTTTGCATTTATTTTGTAAAAACTTTATACACTTTTTACATCACTTTTTCGTGTGAGAACAATCGCCGTCCGACATAAGATTTTTAGGCCGGACATTCTTATCCAAATTGGTCAGGATAGTCAACTGAATTTGCACCTTTGAAATTTTTTTTATTCTTTAAAATTCTGGATATATTACCGGGAAAAATTCTTTAATCATTTTTTAAAGACATTTTCGTTTTCTAATTTTTTTTATTTTTTTTATTTTCAGGTAAGTTTTCTTGGATTTGAAAGAGTAACCGATCAAAGTTTGTATAAACTTTAAATTTGGCCTATTGTCAATTTGAATCAGGATCGGTTAAAACCTCTTCAGTTTTTTTCTGTAAGTATGGGAGTGACCCCGGGAAAGGGGGGGGGCGGGGGCGGTATAGTACATGAAATATACGATTGTTAATTGTCTGCATAGTAGCTTCCATCCACCAATTCCAAATTTAATTTATTACAATCACAATTCAGTACAGGCTACCAAGTTGTTTACCAAAGTCCTGCGTTTTCAAAAAGTTGGTTCCGACTCAAAATTTTATGGCGTTTTTTTTTCCTTAATGTTTCATAGCGTGGAACGAAGATGAGATAAATATCTTAAGCTTATGTCGTCGAGAAATCAATTAACTGAGAAAAGGTGTTTGAAATACCATTTGCTCAATGGCGCAGAACTTTATAAAGTATAACGTGTTAGTTTCATCCTAATCGCATCCTGAAAATGAAAAAAAAAATGTTGTGATATACGCCACTGGAATTGTTCGAAATTATATTAATTAAATGTAGGGATTTTTTTTTTTTTTTTTTTTTTTTTACTAGTTTTGATTTCTTGTTTTATTTAGAATAAAAAGAACAGGATTTTTTTTTTTTTTTTTTTTTTTTCTTCATCTGCCGTGATTTCTGATTTGTTCTACCGAGTTCAACTTGATTATAACGTCCTGTTTTTTGCTTGTCAGTTCTTTTGATGCCGAAATGTAAAGGTTGTTCGTGCTTATATTACTGTATGTCCAAATAGAACGTTGAACTTTTGTGGCTTATTCGATTATTTTGAAAATATTTTTTTTTTTAACGTTATCAATATGTAGTTTTTTTTTTTGTTTTGTTTTTGTGGGTTAGGCCGAAATTTTACCCTAAAACATGTTGTTTTAGGGTGAAATTTGTTTGCTGAACTTGTTACTCAATATGCTGCTCAACATGTTACTCAACATGTTGAAGCGTAAAGACATGTTGCGAGGACTGAAAAATAAAAAATGAAAATTTGTAAATGTTGGGGAACTTGTTTCCAACATGTTTCAAAAGCTGCGACATGTTGAGAAACATGTTTGTAACGCTGCAAAATGTTGAACAACGTGTTTTTAACGCTGCAGCTTGCCGAGAAACGTGTTTCTAACGCTGCAACATGTCGAGAAATGTATTTCTTTCGCTGCAACATGTTGAGAAACGTGTTTCTAACTCTTCAACATGCGGAGCAACGTGTTTCTAACGCTGCAAAATGTTAAACGACGTGTTTCTAAGGCTGCAACATGTCGAGAAACGTGTTTCTAACGGTGCATTATGTTAAACAACGTGTTTCTAACGTTTCAGCACGTTGAGAAACGTGTTTCTTACGCTGCAACATGTCGAGAAACGTGTTTCTAACTCTTCAATATGTGAAGCAACGTGTTTCTAACGCTTCAAATGTTAAACGACATGTTTCTAACGCTGCAACATGTTGTGAAACATGTTTCTAAGGCTGCATTATGTGGAGAAACGTGTTTCTAACGTTTCAACATGTGGAGCAACGCGTTTCTGAGGCTTCAACATGTTGAGCAACATGTTTCTAACCCTGCAGCATGCCGAAAAACGTGTTTCTAACGTGTATCATGTGGAACAACGTGTTTCTAACGCTGCAACATGTTGAATAGCCAGTTCCTAAAGCTGCAACATGTTGAGTAGCCAGTTCTTAAAGCTGCAACATGTTGCGCAACGTGTTTCTAACATTGCAGCATGTCGAGAAATGCGTTTCTAACGCTGTAACATGTCGAGAAACATGTTTCTAGCGCTGCAACTTGTTCAGAAACATGATACCGTAACATGTTTTTGCGTGAAATTTCGGCGTTAACTCCTCCATATGTCGTCTCTTTTTACGCAAATTCCTCGAGTTCGTTAATAACTCGTTAATTTTTTAACCCTCAAAAAAAAAAAAAAAAAAAAAAAAAAAAAAAAAAAATTAAGTGGAAACTATTTAAATGAAGTTGCTTATGTTTGAATGAGACCACCCTTTTACTTTCACCCCCTTCTACCCTTTTCTTTTCGGGTCTATTCGTCATATCATTTTTTGGCACCATCTGTGTGTGCATTCATCTCACATGTTGCTATTTGTGTAACCACCCGTCATATTTCATATCTGTTAACGAGATGTAATTTTTTTTTTTTTTTTTTTTTTTTTTACACTCGTATTTTTAGATTTTGGGAGGATGAAGGGGTTTCACTTTTCAAAGGTATGAAACTTAACCGATCTTTAAGATGTCTGCCGGCTATGTATGTGCGGAGGATATCGCTGCACTCCAATGCCCTCGGCTTTTAATTTCAAAAAATTAGGGGAAGAGAGGGATGAATGCGATACTTAATCTAGTTGAATTAAAAATAAGCTCTCGTTAATGAGAGGACAATAGAGTTTCCACCCCCCTTGTATATCCCTCATGGGGTCATTGTGTGCAGAATATACACTTGATTTTTGATCCATGTCATTGTCACAAGTGTCGGGGCTATCAAGTCTAGTCATGCCTCGTAGCTAATTTTTCTAAGATCGTCATTCAACAGCCTCCCCTTTTTTCGAGAATCTCAAAAAAAAAAAAAAAAAATCTTTTGCCCCTACCGAAAATCATTTTTTTAATGATTTATGATTTGTAAGGAGAGAGAAAAAGGATTCATCCGTATGAAACAGGAAGAAGGGGGTCGTTAGGGTCAAATATGCCGGAAATATGAATTTAGAACCAGGTTGTTATTTTTTTTTTTTTTCTTCCGTTGGGAAGCGTTAAAAAAATGCAAATGCAGACGCTTTTTTTTTCGTTCTCCAAAATCGTTTTTTTTTTTCTATTTCTGGAAGCCCTTTTTTTTGCGAAAACCCCCGTAAGAAATTGTGGTGAACCGCGTATCGGCTTCGCATTTAAAAACTCGACACCGGATGACAAACATGACCTACCGCAACACACGAAGGAGGTCATTCGAACCGCAGCTGAAACATTTGAAAAACACATTTTTTTACCAAAAATTTTTTTTTCGGGGGGAGAAATGGATCGCACAAAAAACAAACAGAACGCGTGCCGAGTTTAATGATGCGTCATTATACGCAAAGCACGTTTACGCAATCTTCGTCATTTTTCATTCACAACTTTTTCCCATTAAACCGCATCCCCAAATTTAGAAGACGGGATTCGGGTGTCGTTATTATTTTAAAAACAAATCCGTGGTTGAAAAGGTAGTTTTGTGACAAGCTGAAAAGCAGAAGGTAATGCCTTTTGTGGGTGTGAAAGCAGGGGGATTAAATTACTTCATTGATATCACGTGACCGTTTAACTCTTCATTCAAAATTACGGAACCACTGAGGGTTCCATTGCTTATTCATTATTGTGAACTGTTAAGTTTGAACTTGGCATTATCAGGTTCAAACTTGACTTTGTCAAGTTGCAACCCGCGAGTATTTATTGTTACTTATGAACCTGACAATGCCGGTTAGAACCCGTTAAGTTCAAACTTGATGGTGTTAGGACGTTATTTTAAGTTTTAAGACGTTAATAATTCATTTTAATCCCCCGTACGAAAAGAGATGCATAAATGGTATAAAAGTTGAGTATAAATTACACGAAAAATTGGACATACGTTAAAAATGCATAATTTGTGTAGAAAGCACTTAACTTTCTTTACCGGAAAATTTTTTTTTCAGTCCTTATTATATTTTCCAGAAATTTGCAAAAACGTAAAATTTTTCCATTTTATGCACACTTATGCATAAAATGAAAAAAAAAAAAAACGTAGAACAAGCATGATATTTATGCATAATTTTGGTGCTTGAAAAATATGGATATATGGACGCTATCTGAAGTTTTAAGACGTTAACAATTTATTTTCAAAATCATGTATAAATTGTATGAAAAATTGGACATACATAAAAAATGCACAATTTATGTATAAAAAGCTTAACTTTCTTTACTGAACAATTTTTTTTTCATCCCTTGTTATAATTTTGCATAATTATAACATTTTTCCATTTTATGCTTTTATGCATTTTATGCAAAGTATGCATAAAAATGCTTATTCATAACTTATTGCATAAACATTATGCTTGTTCATAACTTATTGCATGAGCGTTATGCTTATTCGTAACTTAATGCATAAGCATTATGCTTATTCGTAACTTATTGCATAAGCATTATGCTTATTCCTAACTTATTGCATAAGCATTATGCTTGTTCCTAACTTGCATAAGCATTGTGCTTATGCAATGAGGCTTTTAAGCATTATGCTTATGCAATTAAGCTTACTTATGCACAAGCAAGCTTAATTGCATGCTTATGCAATTAAGCTTACTTATGCACAAGCAAGCTTAATTGCATAAGCTTGTAGTAAGCTTACAGTAAGCTTAATTGCATAAGCTTAATTGCATAAGCTTAATTCCATAAGCTTAATTTTAAGCAAGCTTAATTTCATAAGTAAGCAAGCTTAATTGCATAAGAAGTAAGCACAATGCGTAAAAGCCTTATTGCATAAGCATAATGCTTATGCAAGTCATGAATAATAACTTGCTTATAATAAGTTATGCTTAATTGAATAGGCTTACTTATGCATTTATGCATATGCATGCTTATGCATAAATGCTTATGCATAAATTAAGCTTACATGCATAAAAAATCGCATAAAAAAGCATAAGTAAGCTTAATTGCATAAAAAGGAAAAAAATTAGAATAAGCATAATATTTAAAAATTTTCTAACTTTATGATTTTGAAAAAGATTATATACATATCCGGAAAAAATTATGCATATCCAAATTTTCTTGCTTAAAAAAATTATGCATAAATTTTGTAAAAATTATGCGTATTCAAATTTTTGTATAAATTGGACAAAAATAATACATTTTTTATATAATTTTTTTATATTTATTTTGTGAAAATTCTATACAATTTTTGCATCACCATTTCATTTTCGTTTTCGTCCTCCTCATTTTGCCCTTTGTAAAAAAAAAAGAACAAGGTTGTCATCCGACTTCTTCATTTTATCAACTCACAACTTAACAGAAAACCATCTTCATTCGATTTTTCCATTTTTTTTTTCATTAGATGATTTCTTTTTATTCCTGGGACCTCTGCCGCATATTTATTGCTATAACTGTAAAGTGGAGGGTCAGAAATACCCAGACCGTTCTTACATAATACTATATTGACCTTTCGTACAAAATTTAATCAAAAAATTTTTGCTGTCTTGCTTTTCATTCAAACCGAAAATAACTAAATACAACTCAGTCTAACGTCTTTTTTTTTTCCATTTCGACCAACTTCCCATGTTTAACCTATAAAAAAAACAAATGCAAACTTAATTTTCGGTCAACCTACTTATTTCCCCCTTTCGCTTTTTTATGAATATTACCGTCATATTCTTGTCAGTAAATTAATTTATAAGTCCATATCACAGTTCATTAAAATCCCATGAAAAAATTAATTTATTTATTAAATAAATCAGTAAATTAAAATCCCATTTTACCCCAGTAAAATGGGAGGAGACAACTAAAAAGTTGTTTAAAAAAAAAAAGAAAAATCAAAAAAACGATCGGAGAACAATAAATGAATTTATACGCCGGCAACCGGTCTTGTCTCGTTTGTGAACTGACTCCATAAAAATCGAAAAAGTATTACTTTTCCATTGTAAAATGCAAACTTTACGATCTATCGATGATAATCTGCAAAATCTTTTGTCAAAAAAAACAAGTGTCGGCACATTGAAATTTATCGTTTTTAAAAGGCAGTGGGTTATCACCTGTGGCTCATCTCATGACGACAAATCAATTCGTCTGGGAAAAAAGAAACGCGGAGGAGGGGGATCCCCTCTCCTTTAATAATTTTTCTTTTTATAGACAAATAAATCAAAAAATACTGTAAACAAATAGGATGTTACAAGAAGGTGAACTACCGTCATACTTCATTGGGTGGTCAACAGACTGTGTCCATGGGACAAACAAGTAGCCTTCTATCAGCATGCTACAAAGAGAATTTTTTTTTTTTTTTTTTTTCTTTCGATTTAAATTATTTTTTTTTTCTTCTTCTCCCTAAAACATTCTTGAATGATGCTGCATCTATAATTCTCTTTTTTCGATTACAAAGTAAAACAAAGAGAGAGAGAAAGAGAGAAAAAAATAAAAGACAGGTATAATGATAATAAAAACTATAAATAATGAATAACGGCCACGAGACGCCACATTTACACAGTATATTAAATTGCAACCTCACATAACCTGAAATCAGTTACATCGTAAGTTATAAAAATTGTCATTTATTGCTTTTGTTAGAAAAAAAATTAATTTTCGAAATCGAATCGGACTAATTTGCAACAAATGAAGAAGAAGAAAAAAAAACGTACCGAGCATACACACATTATTTTTAGATAATGCAATGACAATAAAAAGCGTGGGTGAGAAAAAACCGTCAGGTATATTATCCGCCTCGGGGGCTTGCATAATGCAGGGCCGGGGACCGTTCGAAAATCGAATGAGACCGAATGATGGATTATGTATATTTACGGCTCTGATCCTTAGGCTAGGAATGCCGACTCGAGGCCATCTTTTTATACACAAACCAACCACAAAATGCTGTTCTGTCCAAATAAATGATTCGTTTTACATTTCTAAACGACTTTATAATAAACTCCTTTTCATCACTCAAGATGATTCCGTTTTTGTTGTTGGGAAGGGAAAAAAAAAAAAAAATGCTTAGCTTAAGGAAGGAATTTTTTCAAAGTTCGGGAGGACGGAGGAATTTACACAAGTCATTTTTGTTATCAATTGGTTGTACGGAAAAAAAAATGACGTGTTTTTATAAAAGTCTGCAAACACGGGTCTGAATTTTTTTTTTTTTTTTGGAAGACATATTCGCATTGTTACGGATATTTAGGATATGAAAATGTTCGCTGGAACGATGGGCTTTTAATTTAAAATTTACACACCGTGGAAGTGATTTTTTTTTGTGAGTATTTTAATGACAAAGTGCAATGCTTTGAGGATATCAGTTGCCGATTTCTGTCTCGCTTAAACTGGAAATAGGGCAAAAGTTCCCAATAATGAAGCTAGATAAGGAGTCGTTCGAAAAAATTTAAAACCGACAAATCAGAATTTTCCGGATTGTAGGATGAATCGACCAATACAAGGGCAGACTTAAACAGGACCCCGAAAGTAGATCCCACAATTTTCATGAATTGTACAATTTTGTACTCATTTTTTAAATAATTTACTAGGCAAAAAAATTTTTTGAAGTGATACTTCTTATGGGGGACTCAGAATGAGTGACTGAGGTGTCACAGTTTAGGCTGCATATCGAAAAGGAGGGACTTAAAAAGTTTTTGAGGAGAAAAAAGTGAAACTTTTTACAATTAAAAAAAAGGACATTTTTGTGTCAAATTTTATTTTTTCCCTATCAAATTTTTAAAAATTTCGAAAGTTGTTTTGAAAATATTGAAAGGTATTTTAGAAATATCGAAAGGTGATTTAAAAGGTATTTTAAAAGTATCGAAAGTTATTTTGAAAATATCGAAAGGTACTTTAAAAATATCGAAAGGTATTTTTAAAATATCGAAAGGTATTTTAAAAGTATCGAAAGTTATTTTAAAAATATCGAAAAGTATGTTAAAAATATCGAAAGGTATTTTTAAAATATCGAAAGGTATTTTAAAAATATCGAAAGGTATTTTAAAAATATCGAAAGATGATTTAAAAGTATCGAAAGTTATTATAAAAATATCGAAAGGTACTTTAAAAATATCGAAAGATGATTTAAAAGTTATATTAAAAATATCAAAAGGTATTTTAAAAGTATCGAAAGGTATTTTAAAAGTATCGAAAGGTATTTTAAAAACATCGAAAGGTATTTTAAAAACATCGAAAGGTGATTTTAAAGGTATTTTAAAAATATCGAAAGGTGATTTAAAAGGTATTTTAAAGATATCAAAAGGTGATTTGAAAGGTATTTTCAAAATATCGCAAATATCTGGTAACATCTCTTCGCCAATTATACGCCAGTTGCATCCAATTGTTGCGGTGTTTCTTATAACTAGCTTAATAAAATCACACAACAAAAGCGCTTCCACATTATATATATTTATAAAAAATATTCTCTATATGCACAATAAGAAGTTTCACGTCTTCTTAACGCTAAACACCAGATATAGCGTGTTTGATTTTTGTAATAATTTACTAGGCAAAGCTGCGAATTTTGGTCTTTTTTTTTTACATAATTGTTCGACGTAAAATGGAAGAGGCGCACGTCAGTCTGACCTCTCATCCTAAAATCGATCCAAAAAAATTTTTTGAGCAGTAAAAAGAAAAGAAAAAAAATACAACATTTGGCCCGATGGAAAGACAATAGCCGCTTATGATGCAATGTCGTGCGGTCACATCTGCCAGAAAAAGTCGGTGCATAAAAAAAGATAATAAAGAGTGAAATGGTATAATATGCGTGTGTATTTATCTGTGAACAAGTGGCAAGCCTGCGGTCTAGAAATCCTCTTTTGTTTGGGTCACCCCCTAGGGACGCATTTCTTTACAAGGGCGCGAATCCCAATTGGCTTTTCGGGAGTCATCCCCTTATATTTCATATCGTTATTTAAAAATTATGATTCAGTTGATTTTCTGAGGGTTGCCTAATTTCGAATAAAAAAGTTTTTAAAGATTCGTATTTTAATTTCTTGTCAATGCGGAATGCCTGCTGATTTTTTTTTTTTTTTTTAAATAATGGACCGAGGTAGACTGGGTGGCTGCTAGGAATATGAGGATCAACTCTAATTGGGAGGCCTGAATGGCAGGTTCCTCTTCTTTGAAACGTAATAAAATACAAGCCGTTAACATGTCGATGTATACATAAAAAGTACAGTAGATTTCCATAAACAAGGCTGTAAATTAACCGAAATGTTATCTCCCAAAAGTTACCAATTTACCGGTCGGTTTTTACGCCGACGCGGCGGAA
This sequence comes from Liposcelis bostrychophila, assembly GCA_037577465.1. Taxonomy (NCBI): domain Eukaryota; kingdom Metazoa; phylum Arthropoda; class Insecta; order Psocodea; family Liposcelididae; genus Liposcelis; species Liposcelis bostrychophila. Next base: position 9,731,951 of record CM075209.1, read on the forward strand.
AAGGGGGCCCTCTTTATAAGTTTTTATTATTTTTTTTAGAAAGGATGACTTCATTAATGCGGAAAACGATTGTTTTGAGCGTTAATCGAAAAAAAAAAATTAATTTTCATCTTTTTAGAATGACTGACGTTTTGGCATAAATAAAAATTAAAACGAGAGGAGAAGAGCACAACCACCGAAAAAAAAAAAAAAAACATTTCGACTCGTGACGTAAAAATGAACCGCTATAATTTTTTTTTCTTTGAAATCCCCCCCTCACCTTTTTTTTTTTTTTTAGTTTTTATGAAACTCGTTATGTCCTCTCAATTTAATTTCCCACCGAGGTATGAAATTCATTTATTTGGATGCCTCATAATATTGTGTAAATAATATTGATAAAGACATTCTAAGGACATTAATAGATCTACATTTCTCTAATTTATTACATATTAAGTTTCTTAAGTTCAACTTTTATACACATAAATTTACATATGAATTTAATTTGTATTTTAACTTTTTTCATTGATAGCTCCTTGCCACCAAGTTTTCAAGTTTTTGATGAATGAAGATAAGCTCATGCCATAAAACATGGGTGTCCATTATTTCCTTCCCCCTTCGGATCGTACACCGAACAACACGGACCAAAATAATAAGTCATAAGGTGAACCGCTAACCCGCATAATAAAACAGTTCATCATCATCATTGATTTTTTATCGAAATTTTCTATTGCCTCTGATCGGAGTGGGAGATCTCCCTTCGCATTGTATTAAATGAAAGATATACCCGGTGTCCGTTTTTAGGATGTTGAAAAAGTAAAATTTTCCATTTGCTATGATAACTTTTATAAATGCATCATGGAGTTAGCCATCTCTCATTTTAGCCAACGCAAGATGTTTACAGACCTATAAAACATATTTGGCTTATGTTTTGATTTCCGACCCATAAAACCTATCTTCGGAGGTTGCAACAAGTTGCAACTTGCCTATGTATACATTATTTCACTTTTGATTCAGAGTCAAATTCGGAATCAAACAAACGATTTATAATAATTTTTATAATATTTTACCTTTATATCATTTAATTTTTATAGCATTTTATTTTTATAACATTAAATTTTTATAACATTTTATTTTTATAACATTTAATTTTTATAGCATTTTATTTTTATGATATTTAATTTTTATAGCATTTTATTTTTATAACATGTTTTACAGCGGTTTATTTTTATAACATTTAATTTTTATAACATTTACTTAACATTTAATTTTTATAACATTTAATTTTATAGCATTTTATTTTTATAACATTTATTTTTATAACATTTTATTTTTACATTTTATTTTTATAACATTTTATTATATAGCATTTTTTTATAATACATTATTTTTATAATGCTCTGTCTCCATTGGACAATTGATTGAAGGGTACAATTAATTGTACCACCGGAAATGCTATATATTTTTGGACTTTTTTCTTCTGCTACCACTTTTTTTTTCGTTTTCATTATTTTTAGTGTTAGAAAAAATAATCAGAACATTTAAAAAAGTGTTAGCAGAAGAAAAAAGTTTAAAAATATACAGCATTTTGGGTGCTACAATTATTGAACCCTTCGATTAGTTTGCTAATGGAGACAGGGCATAACATTTAATTTTTATATTTTACAATACAATACAAAAATTATGCATATTTAGATTTTTGTACTTAATAATAATTATGCATAAATTTTGTAAATATTACGCATATTCAAATTTTGGTGCTTAAAAAATTTTAATGCTTAAACTCGGAGTCGGAATGAAGGCAACCGTCTTAATGAGGTTCCGATGTATTTAGCAAGAGGGAGGGGGGGGCTTTCTTCTAAACTTTTTTCGATTTTTTTTTTCATAAAAATTTATTTTCAGTTTGTCCTACTAATTAATAATTGCTTCTTTATAGAGTTCTTTTTTAAACTCCGTACGAAAAGCAGACGCATAGAGTATGTATAAACACTTAACTTTTCTGCAATGTAATTATGCATAAAATGAAAAACTAAGTTTAATAAGCATAATATTTGCATGATTTTTCTGCTTTATAATTATAATAGACTATATGCATAAATTATGCATATCCAGATTTTCATGCCTAGAAACATTATGCTTAAATTTTTACAAATTTATGCATAAATAATTTTAAAAATTTATGCATAAATAATTTTAAAAATTTATGCATAAATAATTTTATGCATACATTTGTAAAAATTTATCTGCATAAATTTTGTAAAAGTTATGCATTTCCAAATTTTTGTATAAATGATACAAAAGTAAATACAATTTTCGTATAGATTTTATGCATTATTTTTGCATCATGCCTCTTGAGGCAGCAGACGACATTAATTTAAAAATCTCAGACCATTCAGGGTTAACGTCGACGTTAGTGCACAACTTTTCCCCGCTTCGCCAATTCCAAAACCTAAATTTTTTTTTGAAACCACCCTATCTCCACCTCCCACCTTTTTTACCTAACGCCCCTTAGCAGACTTCATGCGGACTTCTATCTTACAAAATATTCCCCTTTAACGCACAGTTTTCTAATATCTTAAAACTCGATTTCCAGTCTTTTTTAATTCCAATAAATATATTTATACAAATCATAGAAAATCAATCAGACAACTCCGAAAAGCTGAACATAAAAAAAAAGAGTGAAAAAACCAACTAGGAACATGACTAATAGTAACGGAACTCGCCGAGTGCAACACATGCTTCCTGTGCCCTAAAGCCAAAAAAAAAAAAAAAAAAAAGCCCTCAACCAGCATACATCAATTCATCAATAACTCGAGAGATCTACCGCAGAAGTAACCCATTTGCTATGCAAATCCGTTCCTCCAAATCATTTATAATATACCAAAGGGCAAAAGTAATTTCGTATCCTTCCAACAAACTGTCCTCATCAATTGCAAAATATTACACAATATCACATAAGGAAAGAAGGCGAAAAAGAAGAAAAAATAAATGATCGTATCGCAAAAGCTAATTAACCCTATCACGTTTTATAACAGATGGGTATATTTTCGGTGCAGCAATCGAAATATTATAAATAATCAAGGCAATAAATATATTCCACCGCCACAAAATAGACCGAATTAATTTTTTTACTTCACGGCATTTGCCTCCTACCGTGAAAACCATATCTGTTCCCATATCGAAAAGGAGAAAAAAAAAATAATAATAAATAAATAAAATACCTGCAGTGGCGTAGCGGAGAATTCGGGGGCCCTGGTGCAAAAATTTCGAAAATAAAATTTTTTTTTTTTTTTTTTTTTTTTTTTTTTTTTTTTTACTGGCAATAGTTAAAATTACAATAACAAATTATTACCTTACTGGGGCTCTGGTTTCTGAAACCTTAATGCTCTCCTGGCATTCTTCGCAGAAAATTCCTCGACTATTAGCTGAACATCCAAGTCTCGAGCAATTTCTTGCTCTATGCTTAGTACGGCTAACGATGACAATCTTTCCTCAGAGATTGAATTTCTTAGGTAGTTTTTGATTAATTTCAGCTTAGAAAATGACCTTTCTGCACTAGCTACCGTTACTGGCAAAGTAAGAAACAATCGAAACACGGTTAAAATTTCAGGAATGCTGGATAATATCGTTTGATGATCTTTTATTATCACATCACAAAATTTTTTAATGCTTAAATGTTCCATGGTGACTATTTTTGACCGAAGGAGATTTCGAAACGACATTAGTTGTTTCGGAAAATCAGCTAGCGAAAGATCCTCACTGTAAATTAAAGCCAAATTTTTGGCAGAAGTAAACAATTCCTGATCGTTTATTTTGATCATGTTCTTCGGAAGCAAAAACTCAAATCGTCGATAAATTTCTTGCAGACCTGAAAACCGATTGCTGATTTGCTGAAGCATGATATCAAGGCAAGCATAGAATGTGTTAACTTTAAAATTCAATTCAGCATCTGTGATGGGCTCGTCGCAATTCAATTCGCCGAAACGTTTAGTCACTTTTCGAATCCTTTTTTTTTCAAAAATAGCCTTGACTTTCCAAAATTTAGCAACGTATTTTGCTTCTTTCTTGGTTTCACCGTAAAAGTTTCTTATCGCTTGCAAATTTTCATGCAGTGTCTTTAGTAAATCTACAGCTTGAGAAAGATCCATATCTTCTTTTTGGAGCGTTTTTGATACTAAATCAACGCAATCTAAAATTTTACATTGCATTACCACCAGGAAAATGAATTCAAATTTTTCCAGTTGCTTAAGAAGACCCTTAGCATTCGTTTTTTCATCTTTTTCCTTCGACACTAAAACGATTTTGGTCAAAGCTTTAACAATATATAAATAATTATAACGAACAGCAAATAACGCATCACGCCGGGAAGACCACCTTGTCGGACATAATTTCTTTAGTGAAATCTGAACTTCATTTTCAGTGCAAGAAGTTTCTTGCAGAAGTTGCCAACGTTTGATACTTGCACCAAAAAAAACATACAGTTTTTCAACAGTGGCAAAAAATTTTTTTACACTTATAACACCTTTCACGGAATCATTAAGAACTAAATTTAAATTGTGACTTCCGCAATGAACATAAAGAGCATTCTTTTCTACATCAGAAATTTTTTTTTGCAACCCGTTATATTTTCCACTCATAACATTAGCCCCATCATAGCCTTGCCCACGACACCACTTGAGTAAAAGTTCAGTATCTTCCAGAAACTTTAAAACTTCTATTTCTAATCCAGCTGCACTTTGATCTTTCACTTCAATAAAACCAAGAAAGCTTTCACAAATTTTTAAATTAGTTATCAAACCATCAGCATCATGTATCATTGACACATAGCGGAGAGTTATACTTAATTGATCGCACTTTGATATGTCTTGTGTTGTGTCTAGAATTATTGAATAAAAACGATTTGCTTTAATATTTTCAATAATTTTTCTTCTCACGTGCATCGTCAAGAGAGATATCAGTTCATTTTGAATATCTGGGCTTAAATAATTTATTTTAATTTGTTTATTTTTATCAATTAGTTTTGCTAAAACGGGGTCGTATTTTGATAATAACTCAACAACCGCCAAAAAATTTCCAGAATGAGGTTTACCTATCTTTTCTCGATGCCCTCTGAATGCGAGATTACATGACGCCAATGTTAATGTAACATTTACTATTCTATGAAGAACTTGTTTCCAAAAATTGACTTTTTCTTTCCATTGGATACTTATTACAGTATCGACTGTAGATCCTTTCTTCCAAGTATCGTAAACCAAGCAAGCATTCAAATGGCACTGCGACAATTCGTGCACTTTTATTTTTGTAGATAATTTTTGCCAATTCTTAATTCCTTTTACCCAAGAATCCGAAAACGATTGCACGCTTCTATCAGCAAACAACCAGCAAGCTTCGCAATAAGCGACATCGTCTTTGTTAGAGTAACAAAGCCATGTTCTCGGTAATTTTTGTCCGTCAGACGTTGTTTTAAAGTAATAAAACTTCGAAAATTTTCTCTTATCTTCATTTTCAGGAAAAGGGCCTGAAGGTTTGCAGGGGCCTATATTCAAAATTTTTAGTTTTAAAGCGTCTGAAATGTTGTCACTATAATATCCTTTATCAGAAGGGAATAGAACATTCGACTCAAGATCTTCCGCATGACACTCCTTCTGAAAGTTATTACTGACTAATACGTTCTCCTGCTGAACATTTGTACTTTTTTTTTTCACTTCATTCTCTTCCACTTCTCTTCTCGTTTCTTCTTGTTTTCCGCTAATTCCAGTATTCACGATTGGGGAAATCGTTCCCATTACACAATTTATCTCACTGTTGCTTTCATTTGATATAGAAAAAATTTCATTATTCACATCATTTATATTCTGTGCTTTATAAATTGTATCAATTTTGGGGTATTTCGCCACGAAATTTTTTTTTTTCTTTTCAATTTTTCTTTTGCACGCTCCAGACGGGTACGTTCGCGTACTACTATTACCGGTACTAGACATAATCTGAAGAATACGGTATTTTTAAATTCAGTGACAAAAACGAAAAAAAATTATAATAATAACCGACTGCGCGACGTTATTCTCCATACTGCTTTTTAAAATGTCAGCTAAGTTCAACAGAATGTTGAAAGAGCGGAACTAGAAGATTTGAAAAAAAATTCGTTTATAAACGTCCCTAGTTAAAAATGAAGGTTTCGTCGCTGCTTGCATTAGGCTTGATATCAGCTCATTCATTTGCCAAATTCCAAGAAAACATCAATGGCTAATATGTGGTGCCTTATGTTATGACTAAAACAAAAAACAGCTTCCAGAGCAGGATTCATTTTCAACAGTCAAAGAAACATAAAACCCACAACTAAATAATAAATCCTAATTTTTTTTTTTTTTTTTTTTTTTTTTTTTTTTTTTTTGAAAATTTTGAGTGCGAAGTTTTGACATTATTTACGATTTTTTTACAATTTCACGATAACTAAAACAAAATTTTGGGGCCCCTTTAGGTCGGGGGCCCCGGCGCATTGCACCCTCTGCGCCCCCCTCCGCTACGCCACTGAATACCTGTATATTACAAAGTTAAAATGTTACTTTTAAAAATCTATCGCAAAAATTTACCACAGGTAATGCATCACGTAATAAGTCATGCCGATTATCCATTGATAATCGTAATACAAATATGGTCAATGGGTAATGTCATCAATTTTTTTTTTTTTTTTTTTGCTAGGGATGGCCATTTGGCAGCAAGATCAGATCCGCGTAAATGCTTGCTTGGATAGTACAGTGTATAGCATCTGACCCCTAACTACAGACTGCATTAGTTTGACCATAGACCATTAACTCTAAACTGCATTAGTTTGACCATAGACCATTAACTACAGACTGCATTAGTTAGACCATATACCATTAACTCTAAACTGCATTAGTTTGACCATAGACCATTAACTACAGACTGCATTAGTTTGACAATACCACTAACTACAGACTGCATTAGTTTGACCATGGACCATTAAAACTACAGATTGCATTAGTTTGACCATGGACCATTAAAACTACAGATTGCATTAGTTTGACCATGGACCACTAACTGCAAACTGCATTAGTTTGACCATGGGCCATTAGCTACAGACTGAAGTAATTTGACCATAGATCATTAACAACAGATTGCATTAGTTTGACCATGGACCACTAACTACAAACTGCATTCGTTTGACCATAGACCATTAACTACAGACTGCATCCGTTTGACCATAGAACATTAACTTTAAACTGCATTAGTTTGACCATGGACCATTAACTACAAACTGCATTAGTTTGACCATATACCACTAACTACAGACTGCATTAGTTTGACCATGGGCCATTAGCTACAGACTGAAGTAATTTGACCATAGACCATTAACTATAGACTGCATCCGTTTGACCATGGACCATTAACTACAGACTGCATCCGTTTGACCATGGACCATTGACTACAAACTGCATTAGTTTGACCATGGACCATTCACTACAAACTGCATTAGTTTGACCATAGACCATTAACTACAGACTGCATCCGTTTGACCATAGAACATTAACTTTAAACTGCATTAGTTTGACCATAGACCATTAACTACAAACTGCATTAGTTTGACCATATACCACTAACTACAGACTGCATTAGTTTGACCATGGGCCATTAGCTACAGACTGAAGTAATTTGACCATAGACCATTAACTATAGACTGCATCCGTTTGACCATGGACCATTGACTACAAACTGCATTAATTTGACCATGGACCATTAACTATAAACTGCATTAGTTTGACCATGGACCATTCACTACAAACTGCATTAGTTTGACCATAGACCATTAACTACAGACTGATATAATTTGACCATAGATCATTAACAACAGATAATATTAGTTTGACCCTGGACCACTAACTTACAGACTGCAGGTTCCGAGACATAACGTCACAAATTTTTTATGCTACGCGGGGACCGAAAACCAACTTTAAGTTCGATTGGGTTTGGTTTGCTTTCGGTTATTTTTGTCAAATTTGGTTCATTTTTATCTTGGTTTTACTTCCAATGAAAAAAAAGAAATAATCATTTTGGTTCGATTTTGGTTTTTCCAAAATTGGAGTTGTATCGGTTTGGTTCAATATGATTAAATAAACACGGGCAAAGATTTGGTTTCGTTTGGTTTTGGTTATTATCCTCAAAAAATTTTTAAACCAAATGGTTAACCCAATTATTTTTTTAAAACGATAAAGAAGGAAAATTTGCAAATATTATGCTTATTCAACTTTTTTTTTCTGTTTTATGCATACTTATTTATGCATACTTATCTATGCATACTTATTTATGCATACTTTAATGCATAATTTGTGCACACTTATTTATGCATAATTTGTGCGTAATTATTTTGGAGGGTAAAAAAGGCATTTTCTGGTGAAAAACGTTAAGTTTTTTATACATAATTTATGCATTTTTTATGCATGTTCGATTTTTTGTATAATTTATACATAACTTTTGTATAATTTATGCATCCCTTTTTCGTAAGGGTATCGAATAAAAAACCCTTTAAAATTTGAATATGCACCAAATTGGAATATGCATAATTTTTACATAATTTATGCACAATTGTTTTTAAGTATGAAAGTCTGGATAGGCATAATTTTTGTGTTATTTATGCATATAATTTTTTTTAATCATAGAGCTGGAAAATTAGCAAATGTTATGCTTATTTAACTTTTTTCCTGCGTTATGCATACTTATTTATGCATAATTTGTGCACACTAATTTATGCATAATTTGTACACACTAATTTATACCCTTACAAAATAAGTCTCTTGCAAGTAGATACCTTTTCACCGTAAACTCGCTTTCAGTTAAATTTAGACCTTTAAAAATAAACCTAATTTCGAAGCCTTGCTTTTAGTTTACAATAAACTTATTTAGATAAGTAAGTGTAGCAAGGCAAGTGCAAGGGAAGTGTAAGCCTTGCTTTTAGTTTACAATAAACTTATTTAGGTAAGTAAGTGTAGCAAGGCATGTGCAAGGGAAGTGTAAGGCTTGCAGTACACTTACATGCTATCTGGGTTAGTTCTCAGTGAAGATATCAAAGGGAACTTAAAATGCACCATGTAATGAAATAATTTCCTATTAATTAAAAACAATTTTGACTTACTCCGGGCTCAAGCCTCCTAATCTTTTTTCCTAACTGAGTCCACTTCGAAAAATTCTCACCTAGTCTTTTTTTTATAATTTTTTTTTCTCAGCCTGCCACTAGCTAATCTATACACTTCAGCAGCTGAATCTTTAAATAAGTCCATATTTAACCAATTATTAATAAATAAGGTAAAGTACCCGAATCCTGACAGGGCACCTAAACCTGACAGGGTCATAAGCTAAACATGTTTTCCTTTTACGGTATTACGTGTTTAGCTTATGACCCTGTCAGGTTTAGGTGCCCTGTCAGGATTCGGGTACTTTACCTTAAGCAATCGATTTAAATTAAAAAAAATTAATAAAATCAATAACGGCGAATTTAAATAACACAATATTTAAAAAATAAACACGAGGAAACCATTACTAAGCACAGAGCATATAAGACTACGTAGAGCGATAACTCCCATGGTAAAGTTTGGTTAAGGATCACATCGTGTTTAGCTTATGAAGAAATGACGTCATCCGTAAGCTAAACACGATGTGATCCTAAACTTAATCGTTCATAAGAGTTGCACCCCCCTGATTACTAAGTTAAAATACTAAGAAGTTCTAAATGGTAGCAAAAATGCAAAAATAAAATTGCATGGTTTGCAGTTGCTGCATAGTGCATAACAAATATCAAACAAATATGGATCTAGAAGTTTTTGTTTTTAATCGATTTAAGTTTAATTTTTTTAACCATGCACACTGTCGTAATTCCGGAATGGCCCAAATTACTCTTACAGCACAAGGTGACAGTGGAAGGGTGCATAATTCTGTACGTCAGAGCCAAAAGGTTCAATATGCAAATTAAATATGTCCGCTAAACGTTGTTTACCCATAACAAACGGCCATCTTGAATTTGCATATTGAACTTTTTGGCTCTGACGTACAGAATTTGTGCATACTTATTTATGCATAATTCGTGTGTAATTATATTGGAGGGTAAAAAAGACATTTTCTGGTTAAAAACTTTTAGTTTTTGATACATAATTTATGCATTTTTTATGCATGTACAATTTTTTGTATAATTTGTACATAATTCTTGTATAATTTAGGAATCTCCTTTTCGTATGGGAAAGAACCCATTGAAAAAACATTAAAAAAATGACCGAAGCAATGATCGACCAAAGCAATGAAAATGATCAAAATAGTGAAAAACGACCAAAGACTGAAAATGAAATAATGAAAATCCAAAATAGCGCAATGAAACAAATAACCAAAGAACTTAACCATTATTGATGAGACTTTTTGAGCCCAACTCGCAGAGCTGCGGAAAAAACAAAGCTCTTTTTTATTTTTTTTTTGTTTTTTTAATGAATCAGCCCTGTAGTCAAAATTCAAAAGTAAACATTTCGAAAAAAAAAAAAAAGTTGTAAAAAAAAAAGTTTAGGAAAAAAAAAAATCCCGGTACTAGATGACCGGGAAACATGGTCATGTTTCCCGAATTACAATCACTAAGAGTACTCTGTCAGAGTTAAGTTGTTTATTTCTTGAAATGATTAATAGCGAAAATATTATTTAAGAATCACACTTGAATTAGTCCATATACTAGTGTTTGTACAGGGTTTTTATGAATAGCTCTCGACTGATGAGATTTTCGAACTTCGTGACTGTTATGTAGAACAATTGTCATCTCTTTTGCGTAGGAAGGGTATATACCATTCATTCCTTCTTTTTTTTTTTCATTTATAATTTTTTTTCCTTCTTTTGCATTCACTATCCTTTCTACGGAATAGAAAACTTGATTGATAGCACACGCGCTTATCATCTGATTTAAAAAAGAAATAACACAGGCAAACAGGACCTGTCCACTCGGATTATTTCTTCTAATTAAATCAAGAGTTACGTGGGAATGATATAGTTTGCCATCAGTAGGAAGAAATATAAACGTGGGATTGTTAAAAAAACACTCGGAATATCTTTATGACCGTGATTATAAACAGTTCCATCGACATGTCAACCGTGATTAGATTTGACAAACAAGTCGCCATTTTCTATCAAACATTTTTATTTTTTTATTTTCGACTTCTCACGCAGGGGCAGAGGAGGTGTTGAAGAGGTCTAAACATCGAAAATATTTACGCGACAATTACGAATACACGAAAATACTGCCAAATATGGAATGCGAAACCGTGTTCGCTTCATTAATCGATTGATTTATTCCATTCCATATTAAGTTAAAAAAAAAAAAAAAAAAAAACTTTTTCGTCCACGAATCCGTTACAGTCCTTGACCGATACAAGTTCGGTACAATTAGCTATTTTGACGATATTTAGAGATGGTCAAAATTGGAAGCTTCTTTCTTTAAAAAAAAAAAGAAAAAAAAAAAAAAAACCATAAACAAATTACCATTTCACGATTTCCACTTCATAAAAATAATGTATTAAAACTTAATTTACTTCTTGGAATTTACAAATATTTATGTATGTATAAAATAAAATAACTGTAGTAATCGAAAAAGATGGAAATGTAAAGCGGGCGGGGGGAATTAATCCAGGGTTGGCGAACTGATTCCGATTCTGGTTTTGTATAATCGATACCGGTGCCGGTGCCGATTCCGATTTTGATTTCGATTTCATACTTAAATACAAGTCATCAATTAATTTTCTCAAAATTATATTTCTAGCCGATCTAATTAATTTTTTCTTTTATTTCCCAGGTAAGTTAACTGGAACATTTTCCGAAGATGGAGCAATCGCGGTTAAAATCAGGCCAAGTGCTTTGAGCAGTTTAAAAAAAAATTGGATGCAAAAAGAGTGAAAACTGTAAGACACAATTTTCCCATGTCGCTTAGAAATTATGGAAAAATGTCAAACCTTACATTAAGGATGCGGCGGTATAAAAATCGGGAAATAAAAGTAATACCTGTGTCTCTAACCATTATGGAATTATACATTTCGTTGAAATTTTATGAGTGATGCTGATGCCGATTCCAACTCCACTTTTGAATGGTAAAAATATGTTGCTATTCAGAATACTAATTTGTTTCCTAGCAGCAGATTCTAATTCTAATTCCGATTCCTATTAGTTTCTTAACATCAGATTCTAATACTGATTCTGATTCCGATTCCGATGGGTTATTCATCGTATTAAAAGAAAGTTCTCCGCCTCATTAAGAAAGTAAGGGATGAGAAACCGATCGCGAAGCGACCCCAAGGACGACCTCCAAAGCGGTGGGCAAATAGTTGGGCTTCGTCATCCGTGGATACTCCATGAAGAACTATTGTAGATGAAAAACAGGCTCTTTTTTTTCCTTTTTTTTTAAGCCTACTAAAAGAAGAAGAAGAAGAAGACTGATTTGTTCTGATTGAAATTTGACTGATGTTCTGATTCTGATTCTGATTCCGATTCCGATGGGTTATTCATCGTATTAACCTGCTTCTAATTCTGATTCTAATTCCGATTCCAGTTAGTTTCTTTATTTTAGATTCTGATTCTGATTCTGATTCTGATTCTGATTCTGATTCTGATTCTGATTCCGATTCCGATGAGTTATTCATTGCATTAACCTTCTTCTAATTCTGATTCCAATTCCAATTTTAAATGGTAAAAACATGTTGCTGTTCCGATACTGATTAGTTTCTTAATGTCAGATTCTGATTCTGATTCTGCTTCCGATTCCGATTCCAATTCCAATTCTAATTTGAATAAATGATTCCCTATTTCCGATTCTGAATCTGATTCCGATGAGTTATTCATCATATTAACCTGATTCCAATTCCACTTTTAAATGGTAAAAACATATTGCGATTCCGATTCGTTTCCTAACAGCAGATTCTGATTCCGATTCCGATTCTAAATTGAATAAATGATTCGCGATTTCTGATTCGGATTCTGATTCCGATGAGTTATTCATCACATTAACCTGCTTCTGCTTCTAATTCTGATTCTGATTCCGATTCCAGTTAGTTTCTTTACTTCTGATTCTGATTCTGATTCTGATTCCGATGCGTTATTCATCACATTAACCTGCCTCTAATTCTGATTCCAGTTTTAATTTTAAATTTTAAAAACATGTTGTTGTTCCGATACAGATTAGTTTCTTAACATCAGATTTTGATTCTGATTCTAATTGAAATTAATGACTCCCTATTTTCGATTCGGATTCATTTCCTAACAGTAGATTCTGATTCTATCCGATTCTAATTCCGATGAAGTTATTCATCACATTAACCTGATTCCTATTCAAATTCCGATTCCGAGTCGAATTCTAAACGGTAATTTTATTTCCAGAATCAGATTCGTGCCGTTTCTTGATAAAAGATTCTGATTCCGATTCCGATTCATTTTTTAACAACCGATTCTGATTCTGATACTTAATGGAGTAAATTGATTCGTTGTTCCAAATAGGTAAATGCTTTCATTCTAAGCCCGATAAGTTATTCATCACGTTAGCTAAATTCCGATTATTCCGATTCTAAACAACGTTAAAAATGAATGCGATGCCGATATATCGATTCGAATTCATTTCCAATTAATCTGACTCCGATTAAAATCTATTCAGCATACCCATCCCTGAATCAACCCGCGATTAAAATGCATATCACCTTGTTTTTCCTTCCGATTTTCTAAGTGGCAGTACTGCACTCTTATTATGTTTGAATTTACTCTTCCGAAAAGAAAAAAAAATGAGAGGAAAAAAAAAAAACATTATTACACTACAATTTTCGAATTAGTCTTGCTTTATTTTGTGTAGATCTGTATAAACACCGGCATTATCTTTTCCGCTATCAATTGACAGACTCCCATTTTAAAAAAGATGAGCGAGTGAAAGTATGAAATATTGTTCTTTTATAAATTTTATTAAAGCGTTATGAAAAAAATATAAAAAAATGTATCAATTTGTTTTTCGAAAGGAACGAACAAAAAAATTCAATATGGCCGCGAATCATTCTTTTTCATAATGCGTGTTTTAACAAAATGTATAATTAATTACAAATTATATATGAGTATGTAATAATTATTTCCCGAGAACAGGGTTCAACAACAACAACAACAACAAGAAAATCTTAAAAGAATCTTCCTCTTTTTTTTTTTTTTCTCTTTTTGCTTGGAGGTTTATCGAGTATTCATAACCCGATAAACTATTAGTTAATTGCATCCAATCCAAACAAAGCGCTTCGGTTGTTAAAATAAACGTCAGTATGACAAATAGTAGTAGGCGGTGAAAGACATTGTGCGCTGAAACTAATGGGCCCTAATGATGCCCTGTCACACCAACAATAGACCGCCTTATAGTAGCCGGTCGGTCTCTTTATTATCTTGTCTCATGTGATATACTATTATTTGCTTATGCCGATGTTTCAATTCCGACTTGAGTTCAATTATTGTCGCTTTCTTTACTTTTTTTCACACCTTTTTTTTTTTTTGAAAGTACCGAGATTCGGCGTGAAAGTAATTTCTTTGGACGTTGACAAATATTGTGTGTTTTTTTTTGCGAAAAGCGCGGTCACAACCGTTTGCTTCAGACTTGTGCGCAGTCATTTTTGCATAAGCAAATTGGGCAATGCAGAAGCTTGACATTAGGGCGATGTTTTCTGAAGTTAAAATGAAGCCGTAAAAATTAACCTTTTTAGTCTGGAAGTCTACATTGGGGGGATTAGGTGGTGTAGCCACCTGAATATTTCTTCGATTATTGATAGGAGTCTAGGCACTTTTGTCAGTCAATACATCGACATGATTTCCCTACTTTTTTTCCTAAATATTTTTTTTTTTTTTTTTTTTGCTAATTAATTTTTTCTAATTTTTTTTTTTTTTGTATTTTTTGTATTTTTTTTGTATTTTATTGTATTGATCAGAAATCGTTTGTTCTCGATTGTTCTTCCCTGACAAACGACTGAACGAACGACTTTTGATCAGAACTTTCAGCCACAAATGAACTAAAACGTTTTTCTGACGAGAACAAACGAGAACAATCGAGAACAAACGCGAACAAACGAGAACAAGGGAGAACAATCGAGAACAAAGGAGAACAATCGAGAACAAACGAGAACAATTGAGAACAAACGAGAACAATCGAGAACAAACGATGTCTGATCAATAATGGACAAAAACAAAGAACACTGTAAACCCGACGTGGCAGCAGATTGAATAACAAACCGGAAAGATGGCACGCTCTATTGGGGGGAAAAAATGGGTCCTGCTGCATGCAGACCTCAAAAGTCTGTATTTTCAGGATTTGAGAAGATGGAGTACCGAAATATTTGTAGAACATTTCAGAACAATCAAAAAGACATTGATAGACAAGTCCTAAATATTACAAATAGGCCATGATTTTTTCATACCCAGAATGTCTTTCCAAAAATAAAAAATTCAACCTTATAGTATTTTTCGTACAAGAACAAACCTTTTTCTCGGAAAACAAACAAAATGAAATCGATTCAAGCTATTTAAACGTCTGAATTTGACTTTATTTTATTTCCGTGAAGTTGGCAGTGCCCTTACTCCTCCTAATACTGTCATACCTGTTGCAGAAGAAACGTTGAATTGGCCGGAACAATGAAGAACAAATCAAAAGCAACCGACAAAGGCAAAAATTTTTGATAAATTCAAATTGGGTCCTGTTCGCGTGAAGTTAGCAGGACCCACCAACGTTTGGCTCCAGTTTTTTTCAGGTTAGAGAACAAATTGGAACAATCACGGAACTATTAAAGAACAATGAAAAGCTACTATATAAGACTATTTTCGATCAAATCCGTTGACTGGGTCCTGCCAACTTCACGGACGTTTTCCTAAACTTTTTTAAAACGAACTTTTCCTAAATATTTTTAAAATTAACTTTTCCTAATTTTTTTTAAATTAACTTTTTCTAAAATTTTTTGAAATTAACTTTTCCTAAACATTTTTAAAATTAACTTTTCCTAAAGTTTTAATCCAATTAATTTTTCTTTAAAAATTCTTTTTTCTATTTAATTTTTCCTAAAAATCTCTTACATTATTCCTAAATTAATTTTTCCAATTTTTTTAAAATGAACCCTTTCTATTTTTTTTAAATGAACTTTTCCTAAATTTTTTATTTTTTTAAAAATATTTTTATTGTTATTATTTAAAACATTCTACTAACATACATACATACATACATACATACATACATACATACATTGGCGGTGGTCTTGTGGTAAAAAGGTGAAATAATAGAAAAAGGAGACAGATTGAAGATACAAGTTTTAGAAACGACCACACAAATAAATTAACACAAAGCAATTTTACAAAATAGAAAATTCAAGATAGGCTCCCCAAAGCAGATTTACTGCTCGTAGGGGCAGTAAATGGAGTTTTTAAGCTGAACTTTTCCTAAACTTTTTTCCAATTAATTTTTCCTAAAAAATCACTTTTCAAATTAATTTTTCCTAATCTTTTTTTTTTAAATTATCTTTTCATAATTTTTTTAAATTGAACTTTTCTACAGTTTTTTAAAATTAACTTTTTCTAAACGCTTTTAAAATTAACTTTACCTAAATTTTTTTTCCAATTACTTTTTTCCTAAAAAAAAATTTCTAATTAACTCTTCCTATAATTTTTTTTTCTAATTAATTATTCCTAAACAGTTTTTTCTAATTTATATCGATAAGCCTTTCGCCTCTTATCGATAATTTATCGCTTATCGTATCAAAAAGTGGTCATATCGAACAGCCCTAGTTTTCTTGAAAAAGTCGCAAAAACATTAAAAAATATTTTGTCGAGAAACGATTATACAGCTCGTTGTCACAAACATTTTTACTTTGCTAAGGTACATTGCTGTTTTTTTGCGAGTCAGAAATTTCTCAAAAGCCTTTCCTTTTCCTGGGTGTATTGTTCATATAAAAGACACATATAGTGTCTGTAGGTTTATTATCAGTAATTTTCGGTAACACTACATGTTTTGGCGGGTAATTGCGAGCGAACTCAAACAGATAACGAAACCCGATTAAAAATAAACTATTGCAAATCATTTTTTTTTTTTATGGTCGTACGTCTCCGTGGGATATATCAGTTACAAACCATATCAGCTGTGAAGATCACGAACTATAACAAGAACGAAAATCGAAACCAGAAACCGACCAAAATACCACATCCAAAGATGAAAAGAAGTCTTTATCGACACGAAATCCGCCTCGGGCCCATTTAGATATCTTATAACCGAAAATATCGATTTATAGGTCTTTTGTAATTGAAAAACCAATAGCGAGAAAATCATAGCCTCAAGTAATTTATAGGGCAACTTACTACTAAAAAAAAAAAAAAAGTTCGCACTCATCTTTGAGATAAAAAAAAAAAAAAACCAACAAACGGTTCATTGGTTTTTTTAATCCGAATGCTTTCTTCTTCATCTGCTTCTTCTTCCCAGGTCATAAATCCTATGGCCATTTGTCAGCTTTAGTTAGGAAATCGTAAATTTAAATATTTAAGTTGATTAATCGTTTACTTTTTTGGGATTCCCGTATGAAAAGTACTTAATTTTTCTTTTATGATTATTCGGTCGCTAATGTTGTGATTTGAATGTAAGATTAAGTGAGAGCGGGATATCTTAATGGGGACGTACCCCGTTCACCTCGATGGGCCACAATGCTGAAAAAAAAAAAAGATCGTCCGAGGGATTATTGTTAAAAGCAAAAAATAAAAAATAAAAAATAAAAATTGGAAGGTGGGTGTAACAAAAGAAACATTTGAAAATATTGAAATGTAATATTCGAAACGGTTGTTGGGTCACGGAATATAATCAGTGTTGGTAAAAGTAATTTCGAAGCTATTTGTTCCATTCCTAAGGCTCTTAAATCATCAACACTTCATTTCTTAGACATTAACAGTGACTCCGATAATCAATCATCACAACTCCACTTTATTAATTTTTCTTCATGTGAATAATGGACCTATCTCGATTTTCTGCAAGGTCTCTTCCTTAATCGAATTAGATTCAAAAAAAAAAGGGTAAGGGATTGTGAGGCGGCGTTAACCGCTGATTACCGCTGAAAGGAAAAAGAAAGGGAATTACAAAAGCGAATTCATTCATTTGTGCGTTAAGGATTTTATTCCTTAGACGTCCTTGGGCGTCTGAAATTCCTGGAATCTTCGGTGAATTTGGAAATATATTATTGGCACAGAGGCATCCACCATTTTTAACAAAAGATTGTTGCACCATCATCTCCCGTACGATAAAGTGCTGCAAAAAGTTTATAAAATTTTTGCAAAATAAATGCAGAAAATTTATATAAAAAATATATCATTTTTGTATTATTTTATCAACATGCATAATTTTTGCACAAGTTTAAGCAGATTTTTTTTTAGCGCCAAAATTTGAATATGCATGATTTTTACAAAATTTATATATTTTTTTTAATCATGAAAATCTGGATATGCATAATTTCTGTATAATTTATGTATATAATTTTTTAAAATTATAAAGCAGGAAAATTTGGAAACGTTATTTCAATTTTTTATTTTTTAAATGCTTATTTATGCATAATTTGTGCATAAATAAGGTATAAATATATCTATGCATAAATAAGGGTGTAAGCACAAATTATACATAAATAAGCGTTCAAGAAATAAAAAATTGAAATTACGTTTCCAAATTTTCCTGCTTTATAATTTTAAAAAATTATATGCATAAATGATACAAAAATTATGCATATCCAGATTTTCATGATTAAAAAAAATAGATATAAATTTTATATCCTTGTTTATGTACGAAATATTGCATAATTCGTGCATACTTAGTGTATTTATGCATAGTTCGTGCAGGCTTGTTTATGCATAATTCGTACAGACTTGTTTATGCTTAATTTGTGTACACTTATTTATCCATAATTCGTGCAGACGCAGTTATGCATAATTAAGCATTCTTAGTTAGGTATAATTTGTACACCATTATATATGCATAATTCGTGCACACTCATTTATGCATAATGCGTGGGAACTTATTTATGCATAATTCGCACAGCCGCATTTATGCATAATTCAGAACTCTTATTTAGGTACAGTTTTTACAGCATTATCTATGCATAAATCGTTCACACTTATTTCTGCGTAATTCGTAGAAACTTATTTATGCATAATTCGTGCAGACGTATTTATGCATAATTCAGCACTCTTATTTAGGCATAATTTGTGGACACTTAATTAATGCATAATTTGTGAACATTATTTATGCATAATTTGTGAACATTATTTATGCATAATTTGTGCACACTTATTTATGCATAATTTGAGCTCACTCACTTATGCATAATTTTGTGTACATTCAAATAAAAAAATCCGGCAAAAACTTTAACTTTTTATACATAATTTATGCATTTTTTATGTATTTCTAATTTTTCGCATAATTTACACATGATTTTTATATCATTTATGCATTTCATTTTCGTGCAGGAATACAGTCCAATTTTTATTTTTATTTTTCCATTACACCAACATCATCAACAAGGGTAGGACATAATCGATTACATAAATTGGTTCAACTCAAGCACTAAATAATGCACCACAGGCATTTCCAGCAAAAATAAATCAAATTATGAGATTGTCGTGAAAAAATGCAATTAAACTACACACCTTTGCATTATTATTGCAGAAAAAATTTCGTTATGTATTTTTTTTTTTCTCTTTTTTTTTTTTTTCTCTTTTCCCTTCTCTTCCCTTATCGTACTTTATGTTCGACAGAACTAATGCCAACACTACTGCGTGCACTTCCGCTTTTTTGCGCAACGTACAAATTCACGACTAACTTAAGCTCACGATTAATCAATAAAAAAAGACTTGCAATCAGTATAATTAGGTTAATTTTTATCACGATATTCTGAGTAATCAGCCTCGACCGACGTCTCTGCACAAAATAAAAAAAAAAAATAAAAATATAGCAAAAACACACCAGAACATAATTCCTTTTTTCCGAAGCGCGATTCATAAATATTAATGTATTTTATTGTTAAAAACGATCTTAATTGAAAAAATCGATAATTAAATGTTTAATAACAGGTGAGATCCACTGAAGATGTTTATTAATTACAACATGACGATAAAAAAAAATAGTAAAATAATATTTTTATATTAAAAAAAAAAAAAAAAAAACGAAACATTCAATCAACAATTTCCGAGATTAATGACGTCGTTAATTTTCTTAGTTTCGTCGACGAAGGATAAAAAAAATTGATTTTAAAGAGACTTCTGTCTCTAAATTACCCCAAAAGAATTTTTTTTTTACCTCAACATCGACCAATTAACGAATCTGATTGATGAGACTGATCGCTTAGGATAAGACTTGTTTTTTTTTTATGATTGAAACAGAAAGTGAAATGAAATGATATCCCCTTCAAAAAACAAAAGGGCGGTTACGCAAAAATACGACCAAACATTCTAGGTCACCAATACCTGGGCGGACATTAATCATCATGATAAACGCAACTAATGAAATTATAAGAGAGGATAAAAAAAAAAAAAAAAAAAAGCAAACCGACCCTGTCCGGAGAAGACAATCAGCAACGTCGACGGTAATTAAGATAAACAATAGGTCGACGAGTGATCGGTATCATTGTCATTAAAAAGAATTGCAGAATCAGTTTCGTCGGGTTTGCCTATCAAATAAAAAGAAAGTGGCATCAATTGTTTTAAACGGGTTAATTGATGGTTTTAAGAAGCAATCGCAGTTAAAAAAAAAAAAAAAAAAAGATAATCCATAAAAATTATGACCCGAATAAATTTTTTTTTTGCTAACAATTCAAGCAACCTAGATATTCTAACAAAAAATGTATTGGATATCTAAAGACGTCCTGGATAGATCAAACAGACGTCCTAAAAGTTTTTACGTATTATAATCCCTACGAAATAGAGATGCATAGATTATATAAAAATTATGTATAAGTTATACAAAAAATTGGACGTACATAAAAGTGGCGTTAATTATGTATAAACAACTTTACGTTTTTACCAGAAATTTTCTATTTCTTCTTTAATATAATTATGCACGAATTATGCATAAATAAGTGTAAACGAATTATGCATAAATAAGTGTAAACGAATTATGCAAAAATAAGTGCACGAATTATGCATAAATAAGTGTGCACGAATTATGCATAAATAAGTGTGCACGAATTGTGCATAAATAAGTGTAAACGAATTATGCAGCGATAATGCTGCACAAATTATACCTAAATAAGAGTGCTGAATCATGCATAAATGCGTCTGCACGAATTTAGCATTAATAAGTGTGCACAAATTATGCATAGATAAGTCAGCACGAATTATGCACAAATAATGTTCACAAATTATGCATAAATAAGTGTCCACAAATTATGCATAAATAAATGTGCACGAATTATGCATAAGTAAGTGCACAAATTATGCATAAATAAGTGTGCACGAATTATGCATAGATAATGCTGCACAAATTATACCTAAATAAGAGTGCTGAATCATGCATAAATGCGTCTGCACGAATTATGCATTAATAAGTGTGCACAAATTATGCATAAATATGTGTGCACGAATTATGCATAAATAATATTCACAAATTATGCATAAATAAGTGTCCACAAATCATGGATAAATAAGTATGCATACAAAGGAAAAAAAAGTTGAAGCATAATATTTGCAAATTTTCCTGCTTTATGATTTTCAAAAGTTATGCATATTCAGATTTTTATGCTTAAATAAATTATGCGTAAAAATTATGCATATCCGAATTTGGTGTTTTAAAAAATATGCATAAACGTTTGTAAATATTATGCATGTCCAAATTTTTGAAAGTTATACATTTTTTAAAATAAATTTTTTGCATTTCTTTCGCAAAAATTTTACACTTATTTTGCATCACTTTTTCGTACTGGGTCTTATTTTTCTAGGGGAACATTGAAGGGTCTTTGCTGATCGCTAATTTTTCGACTGTCAAGTTTGAAACTAACGTTGTCAAGTAGAAACCCGCCAGCATTTATTCTCAAGTTTAAACAAGCCAAGTTGGAACTAGCCAGTTTTATGCTTAAACTTAAGACTTAATGTTAAGATTGAACCTTGCATTCGCAGGTTTAAACTTGACAGACGATAACTTCAGAATCGGAAACTTAATGACGGCTGTTCAAAGTTTTAGAACCAGCCCGTGCCAAAAATTGATGCAAAAAGTATTTAAAATTTTTGTAAAATAAATGCATAAAATTTATTATTTTTTATACAAAAATTTGGACATGCATAATTTTTTTACAAAGCTTATGCATACTTTTTTAACTCCAAAATTTGAACATACATAACTTAAAAAAAAATTTATGCATAATTTTTTTAAGCGTGAAAATCTGGACATGCATAATTTTTGCATAATTTATGCATAAAATTTTTTAAATTCATGAAGCAGGAATATTTCCAAATATTAGTTTTTTTTCCTTTTTATGCAAACTTATTTATGCATCATTTTTTCAGACTTATTTATGCATAATTTGTGCGAAACTTGTGCAGACTTATTTATGCATCATTTTTGCAGATTTTTTTTTTATTTACGGAAACTTATTTATGCAATTTGTGTAGACTTATGGATAATTTTTGCAGACTTATTTATGCATCATTTGTGCAGACTTATTTATGCATTATTTGTGCAGACTTATTTATGTATTTTTTTTGCACACTTATTTATGCATAATTTATGCATAATTATATTGAAGAATGAAAAACAATTTCTCCGGTAAAAAAAAGCTGTTTTATATAAATTATGCATTTTTTAAATATGTCCAATTTTTTGTATAATTTATACATGATTATTTTATAATTAGTGAATCTGTTTTTCGTACGGGATACTTCGGTCCCTCTTGCAGCTCCCACTGTCAATAATGATATTCTCCAAATGAGAAAACAACAAACCAGAACGAAAGGACTATCTCTCTCATCCCTCAAAGTCCGTCAATAAAAAATTTATAGCTCCATTTACAATTTTCGCACTAAAAAGAAAAAGGAAATGGTATAATCACATTATAATAAATAATCATCATATTTACAGCATTTTTTTTTTTCTGAAAAATATGTATTCGATGGGAGAATCCAATCGAATATCCTTCACTCTTTTCTTTTTATTTTCTTCTTAACATTTTTTTTTTTCTTTCATTTAAAAAACCCATAATCTCCATATTTCCGGTGTAATCTTCAGTTCATCCTTGTGATATGTCCATCCGGTTATTTATCGGGAATATAGGTCTCAGCTATCTTTCATTATTCTACGTAATCAGGAACATATTTTTTTTTTAAAAAAACGGGAGTTTTAAATTTTAAACGTAAAAACGGTTTCCATTTTTAAAAAGCTAAATGTAATCGTTTAAGAAAAAACAAAATTTTACCATGATAATATTTGAAACGTCAATAACCTCTAAAAAATGCTTCTTCTTCTTTTTTTTTTATTATTATTTTTTATTTTGCTTCTCCCGATGACAGTAAAACCTTCCCGAACTTCCTTAGCAGAAGAATGAAAGAAGACCTTGGTATCATAAATCTGAGTCTGATAGCTTAGAAAAAAACTAGTATCGTGAGATACTTCGTTTCCGAGGTGGAAAGGGTTATCATACTAATTTACGATACACCGTTAATTCTTTTCTTTTCTTTTGCGTCCTTGAAAAAAAAGATTAAAGTTGTAAAAAAAAAAAAAAAAAAAAGTTTTTTCGCGCTTCTCGCGACTCATAAAAAAAATGTAAAAGGAGAAAGAAAAAAAAACATTTCGAAAAAAAGTACAGTTACCATAGGCGAAAATCATGTCTTTAAAAAAAAAATAATTAATGGCAGCCGGTATCAGCGATTTGGGTCCGATTTGAGCACGAATTTTTGCGTAAATTTAACTGGGGCCGCCAGTTGTTTGAAAATAATTGAGCCACTTAGGTTTTTGCACCTGTTGTCGGGCAGCCTGGTTCATAGCTAAGGAGATTTCAGAAGTCAGACTGGTGCGCTAATCAAAAAACCAACGGTTACCACTACTCGGCAGGCAATGGCAAACCGAGAAACAGTAATTGCCAGTGCTGGAAAATCCATTTCAAAAAAGTATGGTTCGGTTCGGTTCGGTTTTTTCAGTTAATTGCGTTAGGGTTCCGTTTAGGTTCGAGTTTTTTTCCTGGACCCACTTCGGTTTCGGTTTCGGTTTTTTTTTCTTTTAGAAAAAAATTGGTTTAGGTTCGGTTTGGTTCGGTTCAACATTTCGTAAATAAAACTCCGGTATTTATTAAAAAATAACAGGTTTTAGTCGATTTTTGTTTTTTGCAAAAAAAAAAAAAAAAAACAGGTTGCTTTTGGTTTGGTTTCTTGGAAAAGCTGGATTCTATCCGGTCTCACTTAAGGTTCGATGCGGTTAGGGTCCTGTAATATTTGAGGTTCGGTTTTGGTACATTTTCATTAGTTATTGGGTCGGGTTCGGTTCGGGTTTTGATTCTTTGCAGCTTAGAACCGGGTTCGGGTTCCGGTTCTGGGTTCGGTTTGGTCTCACTTAAGGTTTCGATGCAGTTCGGTTCCTGTAATATTCGAGACTCGGTTTTGGTACAGTTCCATTACAGTTTTAGGGTCGGGTTTGGTTCTTTGCAGCTTGGAACCGGGTTTGGGTTCCGGTTCTGGGTTCGGTTTGGTGTCACTTAAGATTTTGGTGCGGTTCGGTTCCTGTAATGTTCGAGGCTCGGTTTTGGTACAGTTCCATTACAGTTATTGGGTCGGGTTCGGTTCGGGTTTCGGTTCTTTGCAGCTTGGAGCTGGGTTCGGGTTCCGGTTCTGGGTTCAGTTTGGTCTCAGTTAAGATTTCGATGCGGTTCGGTTCCTGTAATATTCGAGGCTCGGTTTTGGTACAGTTCCATTACAGTTAGTGGGTCGAGTTCGGTTCGAATTTTGGTTCTTTGAAGCTTGGAACCGGTTTTGGGTTCTGGTTCTGGGTTAGATTTTTCGTAATTAACTTTCTTTTGCGGTTCGGTTTGGTTTGGTACTGTTCGATTTGGTTTGGTTAGATTAGGTTCGGTTCGGTTTGGTACTGTTGGGTTGGGTTCGGTTCGGTTAGGTTCGGTACTATACGGTTTGGTTTGGTTCGGTCTCCTATTTTTCGGTTCGGTTTAGTTTGGTACTGTTCGGTTCGGTTTGGTTAGGTTCGGTTCGGTACGGTATGGTGTTTTTCCGTTTGGTTAGGTTCCGTTAGGTCTGTACTCTTCGGTTTGGTTCGGTTCGGTTTGGTTCGGCTCGGTTCGGTTTGCCAGTAATGGAATTTCGAGGTTTAACTTACCGGAAACATTGAAGCAAAGGACGAATATAAGTAAAAAGGTGCTGTAAAGATGTCTGTTCGCTTGCCAAAAGACGCGTGCCGAACCGAGTAATTCAAAATTTTTTCGGAAAACGCTTTTCGGCACTAATTATCTGACATAAGTTAATGACGTTAAAATCAACTGAAATCGTAAGATAAAAAATAAAAAAAAAAAACGAAGCGCGCTAATCTCGAGACAAACGTCGTTCTGCAAGCGAACCGAGACCTTAAGAGCATAGCGATGATTTTCGCGAGTGGAGTACTTTAAAAACAAAAATGTCCAAATGTGCCGTTTAATTTTTTTTTTTATAGAACCAAACGTGTTTTACAAATTGAAACGTTTTTCGTTAAGTGCCAAATCGTGACTTAAATTTCACTCGAAATCAAAACAGATCGACTTTATGGAACATTTAATAAGCTGTTAATTGTTTACTTCCTTTCTGGCAAAATCTGCTCCTGGTTTCTGGAGTAAGGTGAAGAATTCAAAGAAGGATCGGCCAACAATAATAATGGGTAATGCCCGAATTGTGCTTACGTAACGCTTAATATTTCGATGGCTCCTCCTGCAGGGGATCCTGCAACTTTCATTCCAGTTGAGCACTTCTTTTCTAAGATCGCCTTTAAAGATCTTTATCTCCGAAGATAGTTTAACAGGTTGTTTTAAGATGGGAAGACCGTGACATTTGGAAAGAAGAAAACTATCACATGACCACACCTTGCGTATGTACCCGTGTAAGATAGTAGAACACCCGCAGATTTGTCCAGTCTGCCGAGGTCTATTACATCACCCAGACACCAGCACACAAAAAGTCATTAATCATTTTGCGAGGGCAGGAAATTGACACAATTTTTTTTTTTCGGCTAGAATAAAAAGAAGTATGGAAGACCAAAAAAAATCCATTTCACTATTTGGGCGGTAACCGCGAATCATGGGAATCGGAGGAGAAATGGATTGCATTTTCAGACGTCTGACATCCCACAAAAAAAAAAAAAAAAGTTAAACGTATACGTCTCCTACAAGTTTTTTTCGTTTTATTTTTTTTTTTCTCTTCGTCTTCACATCGCTCTTAATCAAAATCAATTAACATGCAATTACAATATATTTCGTGGTCTCGGTTAAACTGTTACGGAGAATAGCTACCCGATACCACAAAAATTTCTCGCTTCATATTTTTACCACCAAAACTAATGTGGGAAAAAAGGCCGACAACCAAAAAATCAACGGGGTGTATTAAAAATATTATTCCAGAGGAGGGGAAGAATAAAACTCAAAAAGAAGGAAAAGGGAATAAAAAAAGTGATAACATGAGGGATGATTGGTCGATGATGGAATGAATGATAAGTGAAGAAAAAACACCAAACAAAATGGGTTATTTACCTAGCGTTACACACACAAAAAATAGATATATAATGAGATCTAAACGAAATTTTTGTATTTGTATGTCTTGTACACGCTTTAACTTCGAAACCCGAATTTCTGGTACCGGAAAAGCTCGAAGGAGGGACGTGTTTGAGAGAGGAATAAATCCCCTTCCGATTTTCTTTGCAGGAGCAAGATGAGAACGTGTTTCGTTTGATTCGGGGTTTTTCTTTTGCGGCGGGTTACTAATTTTTTTTTCACACGTTTTTTTTTTTCTGTTACAAATTTACTGTCTAGGAGTGTATTCCGATGCTCCACACTTGAACTACCATTTAGAAACAGCAGAGTCATGTCTTGACTTTGAAGAGTTTGATGCCTGACGTATTAAAACAATGCCAGGTTCCTCCTTCTATAATGGAAAATGATAAAAAAAAAAACTTCATTCAAAAACCGCGGCAGCATTTCGCTGGATTAATTTTTTTTACGTGTAGAGACTGCAATCCCGGTGTGTGGGACGATTTTTGGACGGGATTAATCTTGGGATTTGAAAAGTATAATTCAGGATTATTAATGCAAAAAAATTGCAATTTTTTTGAATCCTGAAATCTTGACTGTTTTGAATCCTGAAATCCTGGGATTGAAAAAGTGATTTGAAATTGCTGTCTTCACCTACGAAAATTCTAATCAGGGGATCTCGGAGTTCAGAATTTTTTGAATTTTGAAATCTTGAAATTGAAAAAGTGATTTGGGATTGCGGTCTTTACTTAAAATTCTAATCCCGGGATGCCAGAATTTAGAATTTTTTAAATCCCGAAATCGTGGGGTTAATAAGGTGATTTTGGATTACGGTCTCTGCTTACGAAAATTCTAATCAGGGGATCCCAGAATTCGGAATTTTTTGAATCTTGAAATCCTGGGATTGAAAACCAATCTGGGATATCGGTCTTCACTTACCAAAATTCTAAACCCGAAATCTCAGAGTTCAGAATTTTTGAATCCTGAAATCCTGGAATTAAAAATGGGATTTGGGATTGCTGTCTTTAGTTACGAAAGTTCGAATTCTCAGAATTAAAAATTTTTTAAACCCCAAAATCCTGGGGTTAAAAAAATGGTTTGGAGTTGCTGTGTTTAACTACAAAAATTCTAATCCGGGAATCCCAGAATTGAGAACTTTTTGAATCTTGATATCCTGAGATTGAAAAACGATTTGGGATTGCGGTCTTCACTTACAAAAATTCTAATTCAGGGATCTCAGAATTGTGAATTTTTTAACCCCAATATCACGGGATTAAGTGAGTACTTTGGAGCTGCGGTCTTCACTTATGAAGATTCTAATTCGGGGATCCCGGAATTCAGAATTTTCGAATTTTGAAATCCTGAAATTGAAAAAGTGATTTGTGATTTGGGATTGTGGTTTTTACTTAAAAATTCTAATCCCGGGATGCCAGAATTTAGAATTTTTTAAATCCCGAAATCGTGGGGTTAATAAGGTGATTTTGGATTACGGTCTCTGCTTACAAAAATTCTAATCAGGTGATCCCAGAATTGAGAACTTTTTGAATCTTGAAATCCTGAGATTGGAAAACAACTTGCGATTGCGGTCTTCACTTGCAAAAATTCTAATCCCGGGATCCCAGAATTTAGAATTTTTTAAATCCCGAAATCCTATGGTTAATAAGGTGATTTTGGATTACGGTCACCGCTTGCTGAAATTCTAATCCGGGGATCCCGGAATTCAGGATTTTTGAATTTTGAAATCCTGGAATTGAAACAGTGATTTGGGATTGCGGTCTTTACTTTCGAAAATTCGAGTTCTCAGAATTAAGAATTTTTTAAACCCCAAAGTCCTGGAGTTAAAAAAATTGGTTTGGAACTGCGGTCTTCATTTACAAAAATTCTAATTCTGGAATACCGGAATTGAGGATTTTTTGAATCTTGAAATTCTGAGATTAAAAAACGATTTGGGATTGCGGTCTTCACCTACAAAAATTCTAATTCAGGGATCCCGGAATTCAGGATTTTTGAATTTTGAAATCCTGAAATTGAAAAAGTGATTTGAAATTGCTGCCTTCATCTTCGAAAATTCTAATCCCTGAATCTCAGAATTAGGAACTTTTAAATCCCTAAATCATGGGGTTAATAAGGTGATTTTGGATTAAGGTCTCCCCTTACAAAAATTCTAATCCGGGGATCCCAGAATTCAGAATTTTTGAATCTTGAAATCCTGAAATCCTGGGACTGAATAAGTGTTTTGGGATTGCGGTTTTCTTTTACAAAAATTAAAATTCTAATTCTCAGAATTGAGAATTTCTTAACCTCGAAATCATGGGGTTAAGTGAGTGATTTTGAGTTGCGGTCCTCACTTTAAAAAATTCTAATCCGGGGATCCCTCAGTCAATTCAGAATTTTTTGAATTTTGAAATCCTGGGATTGAAAAAGTGATTTGGGATTGCGGTCTTCACTTACGAAAATTCTAATCCGGGGATCCCGGAATCCAGAATTTTTTGAATCCTGAAATCATGGAATTGAAAAAGTGATTTGGAACTGTGTTTTTCACTTTTAAAAAAATTTGGATCCCAGAATTGAGAATTTTTTGAACCCCAAAACACTGGTATTAAGAAAGGGACTCGGAATCGCAGTCTTTAAAAAATTTCGAATGACAATATTTATATAAAGCATTAAAGGAAAAGATCTAAAAAAAAAATATGTTTTAAAGGGATAATTATAGACCACAACTTAAGTTGTTAATTGAGGAGTAGGATTAACAAATTTAGAAGTAATGATGTAATCAGACATGTAACACCTAAAGCCGATGCAGATATACGTTTTTTTTTTTCCTTTTAAAAACTGCCAAGTCAGTTCCTTCTTAGCCGGGTAACACCTCCCGAAAAGAAAAAAAAAATTCGTATAAATAAATTGGTTCATCATGCTTCGGACATCTTGTTAATTTTTACCGTTTAAAAAAAAAAAAAAAAAAAAAAAAACGAGTGAAATTTTTACAAATCATCCCGCGCGTTAAAAAAAATAACATATTGCAAACGACGAAGAGGGGGTGTTTTTCATCTTCAAAAACGATTCACTAAATAATAAAATGTAATTAAACGTTGATACTGATTAGCTTAGCCGTTGTTCTAAAAAAGGCTAACAACGTACTTAACTCTCAATTAAACGTCTGGAAAAATATTAATTTTTATTAATAAACTTGAAACCGAAACGGACTGTAATTACGAGTCATTTAGAAAAAATGATTTAAAGGGATTTTCAGCAGGAAAAACTTTTATGCGCCCCCCTTGGAAATATTAATAATAATCCATTATCGAACTATAGGAGGTTCCAAAAAAATTTTATTATTATTATTTTTTTTTTTATTAATAATTACACATTGAAAAGTAGCTTGTCAATATATTTTAAAAAGTTTAAACCCCTGGGGCCACCACGGTCCTGTCAATCAGTATGAACAAGAATTTCAACACGAACCGAAACCACACAAGTCATTAATAACATCAGCGCCGGACGTCAGTCAAAATCGGGTTCATCCTTTCCCCTGATTGACAACACCTAGAAGTTTCCTACTACTGGCCAGTCTATAAGAAAAAAAAAATGATAATCGGAGGGGAGGGAGGGGGACTTCCATGTCGATAGATTTTCCATCCCATAATGGGAGACTACTTAAGAACAAGGTTCGCTTCGGTTAATTGGTTCGTCTGGCGACGACTTAACTCTTTAGTCAATTTTTTTTTTAAATCCCTTTTCGTCAACCTCTCTTTTTGTTTTCCTTTACGATATTGTTTAATTAATATCTTAACGACCTGATTCATCGTTTTAATGTTTTAAAAACTCGTTTGTAGTTTTAATTTTTTAAGTGTATCAAAATCGTTTCCCAAGGTAAAAAAAAAGAAAAAAAGAGCGCCAAATATGGTGGAGTGGACTAATTTTTCGATTGTCGCGGTTCATTTGCGAAAAAAAAAATGTTTGTTTTGTTTTTTTTCCTGTGGGAGGATGGAAAAAGTCAACGCGGTCCTTAAGAGGACGCAAGTTTTTTTTAATTATTAAAGGCTGGGAAAATTTTTTGGAGTTTGCGTGGGTTTTCAAAACCCGAGTTCGGAATTTTCTCTTTTTTTAAAAGTCAAGGTTTCGAATTCTTTTCGTATGATACAAAATTTTTGCAGGCTCATAGAAATGTTTGGGAAAGGTCAGTGGCGTCATTTGGAGATCTTAAGAGGGGGGGGGGGGGGCAGTAGGGTGGGCCGAAAATCAAAAATTTTGGAATTTTAAAATGCCTGACAGCGCAATCGCTGCGGCTTATCATTTGTAAAAAATTTTTCCTTCTTGAAATTTTTTTAAGGGTGCGCAAGAGCGCCAAAGTTTTGGAAAATCCTATAAAGGATGAAAATTCGACTTTTGGATTTTTTTGAAAAAAAGTACCGTGGATTTTCTAAATAAGACTTACTCTTTATATTTTCATAGAAAAACGAAATAGGAGAAATTTCTGAAATGACCTTTCTTATATAAAATTATCTTGCAATCCCGGCCTCGATATCCTTTTACGTCCGAAAAAAAAAGAAAAAAAGATTTTTAATTATCTTGTAACTCCCAAGTAGGAAACGTCAATAGAAGATGCTTTTGGTCAATGTTTTTAACACGAGTCCATGTTTTCATTTAGAAGGCGATGATTGACAGCCATTAGTAAGATCAGAGATTAATATACAGGAGAAAAAAAAAAAAAAATACGGCGTTTAACATCGATTTCGTTTCTCAATAACATCATCTCTAATCTACTTTCTTCAAAAAAAAAAAAAAAAATCGTGGAGGAAAAAAATGAATGAATCGC
Organism: Liposcelis bostrychophila; assembly: GCA_037577465.1. Taxonomy (NCBI): domain Eukaryota; kingdom Metazoa; phylum Arthropoda; class Insecta; order Psocodea; family Liposcelididae; genus Liposcelis; species Liposcelis bostrychophila. The sequence goes on from CM075209.1 coordinate 9,763,493, forward strand.
AATCCATTCAATTTTTTTTTTTTCGTTAGTAATTAAACGAAGTACTAAAAATCATAATTTGTAATATACCGTTAATAAAAATCGTCTCAAAACAATTTTTTTTTCCACAGTCATACCTAGGTAATTAAATAGAGGTTGTGCTTGCATTTCTTTCTATCTCTTCCTTTTTTTTTTTTTTTTTTAATATTAAGATTGTCAATCCGTATTTGGAACTGAATCCGACACATGGACAATTGTCCGCAATTAACACGCTGAACTTTTAAATTGCTGAGGATCGGTTTTAATTAAACTCTTACTCCTCCGTGATGAATGAGAGGATTACTCATTTGATATGGCGAACAGGTCTATCGACTTCTCGATTTTTTTTTTTTTTTTTCCTTAGCCGGAAAATTATGGTTGCATAGTCATTGTTAAAACATGAATATCGGGCTACTTTAAAAAAAAAAAATCGTGCGTGTGGGCAAAAGACGCATGCTGTTCTCGGCTGTTCATTAATTGATTCCTGTTCAGATTCGCGTTACTGTCATGTCATATGACGGGTGATATGAATTTAAATGTGATTCCATGTATATATATTTTCTTTCTAATGCCGGTTAGATAAACTTGTTAAAATTATTATACTTTTTTTAATTCTTTTTTTTTTTCCTTCTTTTGGAAAGGAAAGAAAAAAAAAGTGGTAATCTTATAAAACAACAAATAGAAAAATATATCGCTGCATTCCAAGACAAGAATGAAGAGAGTGAGAGAGAAAGAGAGAGAGAGCACATTCTGATTCTAATATGTAAAGTAAACATAAACAGTGACGAGTGGCGCGCATCATGCTCTGGACCAACTTTTACGGTTAACTTGGACACACCTGAGACCTATTCACACACCTGGTCAACACATAATTTTTTTTTTTTTTTTTAAACCATTCCGCTGTCATTTATTATTTGGTTTTTATAGATGAAATTTTTATTATTTCGCATTTTATAAGATAATGAAACTGCCGTGGTCGAAAATAAAGTGCCTAATTTGATTTTTTTTTTCTCTTTTTTCAGAGATCTTTCACACTTATTATTCAGGCTTTGGACTTTAATAACTACACACTGCCGGGTAAGTTCTTACCGCTATTCTTATTTATAATAGTAAAGGTTTAAAGATCGTTTTCTGACTTTCATCCAGTCTCTTCAACACGTTATTACTATTTTTCATTATTAGATTCCGAGCTTATAACATAGTTATGCCCGCGTATAACAACATTATACATATATAACATTATAACATTACATTTATAAATTATAACATATAACATATAACATTATAACATTATATTTTATTATAGCATAACACATTTATGCCCGTATCGAAAAACCCAACACCATAATTTACTTGTTGGTTTCGACATTCTCCACTAAATGGAGAGGAGCTTCGATGGTCACCCATCCAGTGGCCGTCCGCGATCGTTGAAGCTTAACTTCATTGATCGCGAAACGTTACCTGAACAGCCGTGCCAAGTCGACCCCTTCTGTATCTTATGATCTTATTGCTATAATGTGAATTAGACTCGTAAATGTTTTTTTCATTTTTTTTTTTTATTATTATTAAACAGATGTCATACATTTTTGTAAAGTAGCTTTAATTTTTTATTTTTAAGTTATCGTGAATATTCTCGGCTTATTAAAAAAATCAGGCAAGGACTTAATAAATTTCTTGAAATTTTATTTAACTTTTTTTTTTATTTTCAATGTTTTTTTTTTTTTTTTTTTTTTTTTTTTTTAATATTAAAATTAGACTACTTGAACAAATCGGGTCGATAACTTAACTCCGAAAAGTTTTATTCCGAATTCCGAATATTTTAATTCCAAACGCCGAATTCCGATTTCCGAAAATTAAAGAATTCCGAAAAGAAAAAAATAGTACATTACTGCCCTAGAATGTAAGAGACTTCTTTCACGTCGAAGCACGAGTTTGAGACACCGAGGGGAAGGATCATTTCAAATGACCCAATAGGCCCCTTTTTAGAAATCCAAAAATATTAGAAGATATTTTATATTTTCAGTATACAGAGCAAAAAACAGAGAGGGTAATTTTTTTGGCACACCCTGCCCCTCCCCCTATGCAAAGCAATGCAATATAAGCAAATGACAGGCCCCCCGTACGGAAAAAAGATGCATAAATCATATAAAAATCCTGTATTAATCCAGCAAAAAATTGGACATACATAAAAAATGCATAAACTCTGCATAAAGAAGTTAAATTTTTTTACCGGGAAATTTTTTTCATCTTCCAATATAATTATGCATCAGTAATGCATAACATGAAAAAAAAAGTTGAACAAGGATAATATTTGCCAATTTTTCTGATTTATGATTTTAAAAATTAAAATGCATAAATTGTACAAAAATGATGCATATCCAGATTTTCATGCTTAAAAAAAGTTATGCATACATTTTGTAAATACTATGCATATTCAAGTTTTTTTGTTCAAAAATAATATGCATAAAATGTACAAAAATTATGCATGTCCGAATTTTTGTATCAATTATGCGTAAATGATGCATAAAAAAGTTAAATTTTTTTATTGGGAATTTTTTTTTTCTCCTTTCTATATAATTATGCATAAAATGGAAAGAAAGTTAAACAAGCATAATATTTGCAAATTTTTCTTCTTTATGATTTTAAAAATTTAAATGCTTAAATTGTACAAAAATGATGCATATCCGGATTTTCATGCTTAAAGATGTTATGCATGAATTTTTTAAATATTATGCATATCCAAGTTTTGTTGTTCAGAAAAACATGCATAAAATTTACAAAAAATGATGCATGTCCAAATTTTTGTATAAATTATGCAAAAACAATAAGGTAAAGGTAGGGAAGTGTGACCGTCCGAAAAGTGTGACTTTACCATATAAACATGTGTGTAGTTTTTGTGCGAATAAATACATCACTATGTAGTGCAACAAAAACGAATTTTCAACATGCATATTTATATAGTTTAAAATGAAAAAGTCACACTTTCAGACGGTCACACTTCCCTACCTTTACCTTACATTTTTTTATGTGTATAATTTTTTTTCATTTATAAAAATTGTACTATCGCCTATCATAATGCAGTGTTAGAACTTGATACTTCCATCCCAAGTTCAGCAGATGTCATATAAGATAGTTAAGGAAGTGTGACCGTCTGAGAAGAAAGACTTTCACATCTAAAATCATATAAATACGCATGTTTAATGTTCGTTTTTGTCGGAATATATATACTAGATAATGATGTATTTTTCCGCAGAAAAACGGATTTTCTACGCACATAATTTAAATGGTAAAGTCACACTTTTCAGACGGTCACACTTCCCTACCTTTAACTTACCCACTGCTGACTTAAAAATATTACTAATCTCTCGTTTTATTACCTTTTCCTACATAGTATTACTATTTTTTTTATTTTTTGTAGTGACGAACGGCATTATAGAAGAAGCCAGTTTTTCCGGGATAATTGATCCTAGTGTCGAATGGCACACGCTACAACATCCCGGATCGAACGCTCAGCTCACTTACCGAGTCAGAGTTCAGTGTGATGTCCATCATTTCAATCAAACATGTACAAAATTTTGTAGGCCGAGGGATGATAAGTTCGGCCATTATATCTGTGATAAAAATGGGGATAAGAAATGCATCGAAGGTTGGAAGGGTGCTAATTGTGATGTCGGTAAGTGTTTTTTTTTTTTTTCCTCCTTTTTTATTTGAATTTATAATTACTAGCGGACGTTATTCGGCTCGACCTTGAGAAATCGAAGGCCAATCCGATAGGTCTCTTTCTGTTGACTGTTACTTAATTTAGAAGGGATAAGGAACATGATACTACCGCAGAGCGGTTTCACTCAATTTATTTATTAAACGTGCAAGCCACCCAGGGTCAACCAAATTGACCCCGTAGATCTGTGGGCACAACCGATCATTGATTACGATTACATATTTTTCCGTCCTGTCTTGATTGTTTTTGTTTTTTTTTTTTTTCGTTTGTATTGACATGTTCGTAAATCACTGGGACTTAAGGGGGGTTCTGTACTTTCATTTTTTAAATTAACGCGATTTCTCACGGTCTAAGCCAATTTTTTTTTCTGTATCAGCTGATCGTTTTTTTTTTTTTTTTTCCGCAATTTACTTTTAATCATTTTCACTTTGGGATTGCGATCTTTATCTCGTGAGTGCATGATCGTTTTGAAATTTAATTTAGCCAGCGATTGACTCGCCTGAAATCGAGACAGTTCAATTGTTTCTGTTCCCAAGCTAATTTGTCTGGCTGATTCGAATCTTATTTTTTAAATTATTCAGTTGAATAGGAGTGTGACTAAGTTTTGAAACTTGGGGGCGAAAGGGGCTCAAATTCACCTGAGAGAGGTAGATTGCCTGTGAGTTTTTTTGTTTTTTGGTCTATATGGGGAAGTCACACTTTTCAGACGGTCACCCTGCCTTACCTGTACCTTAATGCGAAGGCAAAAACTCCTTGCTACTAGACATTTTCTTAAAAATCATGCGAAAACAATAAAAATATGTTGTCGAGATTGTCTGGAAAGTATGACTTTTACATTTCAAACCATATAAATACGCATGTTGAAAATTTGTTTTTGTCGGAATATACACTGGATAAAGATGTATATATTCGCACAAAAACGGATTTCCTACACACATGTTTTATATGGTAAAGTCACACTTTTCAGACGGTCACACTTCCCTACCTTTACCTTAATGCGAAGGCAAAAACGCCTTGTGACAGGACATTTTCTTAAAAAGCATGTGAAAGCAATAAAAATATCTTGCCGTGATTGTCTGAAAAGTGCGACTTTTACATTTTAAACCATATACATACGCATGTTAAAATTCGTTTTTGTCGGAATATAAACAGTAGATAATGATGTATTTATTCGCACAAAAACGGATTTCCTACACGCGTTTATATGGTAAAGTCACACTTTTCAGACGGTCACACTTCTCTATTCAACATGTCCGTTGTCGCGAAGAATTTTTGCTTTGCTACGAAACATTCCAATTTTGTTGCAAAACAGAACTTGTTTAAAACATTTTTTTTCTGAGTGCACATGAAATTCCGTTAAGTCTGCCGCTGTTTGGTGGCAGCAGTGCCGTGATCACGCCACGAAAATGCGACACAAGAAAACAGTAGTCGCAGTCTTGCAAATATTTTCCAAACTACGTAAACCCCAAAAGTTCATTGATCATTGCTAATTTGCCGACTGTCAAGTTTGGACCTGACATTGCCAAGTTCAAACTTCATTCAAACTTAACGTTGTCAAGTTGCAACTGGCCGGTATTTATTGTCAAGTTTAAATTTGACATTTTTACGTTTGAACTTGACATCCGATTTACCACTTATGAATTCGTCTTGAATAACATTTTTTTAATATTATTTTTCAGCTGTATGTAAGACTGGATGCCATCCTCTCCATGGCAAGTGTGACCAGCCAGGCGATTGCGAGTAAGTATTCTTTTTTTTTTTTTTTTTTTTTTCTTCACAATGTTTTTCCTTTTATGTAACTTAAACGTTTTTAATAAAAAAAAAAATTAAACATCTTCACATTAGGATGTAGTTAAAATTAAATTATGGGTAAACTCTGGAACTAACAATAAAACAAATTGTTCGGAAAACACAACAAAAAAAAAAAAAATGTCAACGTTCTTTTTGTTGCATAAACAATTGTGTCACCGTCCGTGTCATCGGTTACTATTGTCTTCCATTTTAATCATTTCTCACCTTTTTTTTTTGAACTCATTGTTCAGTCTCGCCACCGTGAAATGTTGCATCATAATTACCAATCTTTTTAATGACCTGGACATATTTCGGTGAGCCATCTTCTTTATTTGAAAAAATAAAAAGAAGTTCAATCTTGAATTATCAAATTCAACTCATTCATTTTTTTTTTTTTTTTTTTTTTTACATACCGCCATTTTAATTTTTTTTTCCCCTCCAAACACTTCTCTAAGAAAAAAAAAAAAAAAAAAAAAAAATGTTCCAGACTTATGTTCCCATTTGGAAAACATAAAAGTAGATTAACAAAACGAACGAAAAAAAGCACTTGTCTAAGAACATTGTTGGATCGAGTGTTTTTATTTCAACCAGGAATGTTATTCCAACTAATAGTAGAGTTGTCGTGAGTGTTTGCTCGCCAAACAAAGAGTTTAATGCTCGAGTGTTGAGTACATCGAGTGCATTCAAGGAAATATGGTTGCTTTGATTTTTACTTTAAAAAAAAAAAAAAAAAAACGAATGTGCATATTAAAAAGGAAGAAAAAAGAAATCGTCCGCGTTTTTTTAACTCCGGCATACTCTGCGGCCACGATGACGTGGCACTTACCTTTTCCGCGGAAATGTTACAATCGGCGGTGTTGCCAACTTTATTTAAAATGGCATACGCGGTAGCAACGAATTCGGATCATGTAAAAATGATTAAACTTCGGAAGAATCCAGACAATAGACATTTTAGGCTGAAATTTTACGCTAAAACGTGTAGATCAACATGTTGCAGCGTTTGAGACGTGTTGCCCAACATTTACAAATTTTAATTTTTCATTTTTCAGTGTTGCGCAACATGTTTTTACGCTTCAACATGTTGAGTAACATGTTTGAAACGTGTTTTTACGCTTCAACATGATAAGTAACATGTTGGCCTTGTGTTTTTACGCTTCAACATGTTGTGTAACATGTTGGTAACATGTTGGTAACACGTTTTTACGGTTCAGCATGTTGAGCAACATGTTTTTACGCTACAAAATGTTGAGTAACATGTTGGGAACATGTTTTTATGCTTCAACATGTTGAGTAACATGTTGATAACACCTTTTTACGCTTCAAAATGTTAAATAACATGTTGGAAACGTGTTTTTACGCTTCAACATGTTAAGGAACATGTTGACCACGTGTTTTTACGCTTCAACATGTTAAGTAACATGTCGGAAACACGTTTTTACGCTTCTACATGTTGAGCAACATGTTGGAAACACGTTTTTACGCTTCAACATGTTGACTAACATGTTGGCAACGTGTTTTTAGTTGAGCAACATGTTGTCTCAACATAATACTGCAACATGTTTTAATCGTCGGCCTTATAGAAATAATTGACATCATATAGGTACAATCAGTTGTAGATTCATACAAGTTTCAATTTGTCTACATGCTTACTGATAGTCGTAAAGATTGTTCTGCCGGTTGTACAACTATTACTTTGAGTTGTAGAGTTAAATATTGTCAGTTGTGAAATTAGTATGTCAATTGTGTCACCTTTTGTGTCTGCGGCAGTTCTTAAACTGACAATGCCAGTTGAGTTCCACTGCTGACACAGACGGCTTCACGATTGGCAGTGCCGAGTGTAAATCCGACACTTCTGTTTGGTTACTGACAGGAGCCCAACTGACAGCGCTAGCTGCTTTTAACTGACCCTGTTCGTTGTGCAATTTTCAGTACTAAATATGGCAACTGACAGTGTTAGTTTCAGTAACTAATCCTACCCAACACCATTTTTTGAACCAATTTTTGTCAGATGTACAAACTGACACCGCTAGTTGCGCAACTGACAGTAAGCATGTCGACAATTTGACATGACCCTTCAGGTTTATTTTTCTAAATTTCCCGAGTTTCTCTGCCTGTCTTAATTCTCTACTGCCAGACGTGTGACGTGTCACCAACGTTTTTCGGATCCCAAAAAAAGGAGCAGTTGATCACTGACATAAAGCTTGAATTATAACCGATTTAATTAAGAGGAAGTTTTATAATGACGTAAACCTGTCGAACTTGCAATAAACGAGATTGTTTATATTCGATGATATTCAAATGAGACAAAACAAATGAAGTTATTTTTATATACATAAAAAAAACTATTTTTTTTTTTTTTTTAATGCTCGATGACCACACGCATCAGGTTATTGCGTTATTATATCTTTCTCTCAATTAATTAACTTGTTCACATTATTTGTCTTGATTCTTTTTTTTTAAAGTTTAGATGTCATCGTTTATTCGAATCGGATGTATGAGTTTTTTCTTGTACGGATAATCCGATCAATTTTTTTATATTTTTTGTACGAAAAAAAAAAAAAGAAAAATTCTCACCTTTTTTGATACGTATAAGAATGCTTGGAATTTTTTTTTTTTCGGCTGTCGTGATCATCAAACCCTTCCTTTGTTAATTCTTTTTATGAATTTTTGTGACAGCTAAACCTAAGATTTTTTTGTTTGTTTTTTTTTAGCTGTCGCCTTGGCTGGAGAGGAGAGTTTTGTGATGAATGCTCGCCTTATCCGGGATGCAAGCACGGGTACTGTAACGGAACGTCGTGGGATTGCATCTGTGATACCAATTGGGGTGGTATCTTGTGTGACCAAGGTAAGTCTAAATTTATGGTAAATTTTGAAAACTGCAGTGTTCAGGTTTGCCGTTAGCATGGCCAGCCGTGGCTCGAAAATCAAAAATTTTGGATTTTCAAAATGCCTGATATCGCAATCGCTGTAGCTTATTATTTGTAAAGTTTTTTTTTCCAATTTTTTTTAAAAACGGCATCTTGAGGGTGCGCAAGAGGGTCAAAATTTCGGAAAATTTCAAAAGGGATGAAAATTCGAATTCGACTTTTAAATTTTTGGGAAAAAGTACCGTTTCCTAACGGATTTTAAACGTAGATTTCGAAAATTGAGTAGGTTTGCGTTAAGCTATTCTGTTCCTGAGTTATTGTAAAAAATATGAGGGTGCAAATTCTCTATGGATTGTTGTACTAACATATTGGTCCAACAACATTCCATAGTGAATTCGCACCCGTGAACTATGACAAAGAATGGTCCTTGGATTTCCAATTATTAGGGAAATTTGCTAAAACTCGCATATTAATTTTAATTGTTCTTCTTACATTTCCGATCACAATTGAAATCTTATGTAAAGCTTATGACCCTTCGCATTGTAAGATGACATTACTTTTTTAAGAATAAGAAAAATGAAATTGTCTTCCAGGAAAAAGTCTAAGGGCTCCATTCTCGTTAAATTCACTAAAAATTCACTATGGACCAACATGTTGGTACAACATTCCATAGTGAATTTTGATTCCATAGAGAACCACGGATTTTTTTTCTGAGTGTACAAATAGGATCTCCACCACCTCTTTATCAGCAAATATCTACTGCCACGATATTTTGAAAGTCAGTCAAAATCGATCTATCAAAAGTCAGAGATATTAAATGAGTTCACTAGCGTTTCGATTAAATTTATCGCTTTGGGTGGTGCCTCAGGAGTAATCAAAATCTGGCTAGTTAAAGAGGGACATCATTTCCTGATCTACTGTAAACACCTGTTTTTATCTGCACAATCCTGCCGAACTTTTATTCTAAAACTCTTTGTCTTTTTAGCATTTTTTCATAAGGCCTCGCGTTCTAGCGGTAGCATCCATGAACTTATGTGCATGTTTCATCATGAACTGCATTTCCTCTTGCAGAAAACGTTTTATTCGCTTTGATTGGTAGGTCGTTGCCTTCTTGGCACAAAATCAAATAAAAAGAAAAAAAAAAACAGACGTCCGATAATTTTATAAATTAATACTCAAGACGCAGAAAAATCCACCTCGGTACGATCGGTACCTTAAAAAAACAAAAGTAATAATTTGCAGATATCAGTTATTAAATTCAAGAATAAAAATTCGCTATTGATGAATAATTACTACTTTACTACACGGACTTTAAAAAAAAAAAAAGAAAAAAAATTAACCGCCTTTTTTTTTTTTTTTTTTTTTTTCAAATGAATTCTTAGTATTCGCCATGTAATGAATCGGTCAAATGAATTATACCAAAATAGCTTCTTTAGGTGTTGAATAAATTGAATTTTTAACCAACGTGAAAACAATCCTCCTTCCAAAAGGGCGGAAGATCATAATTTCATTTTTTTAAATATAATACATAATATACCGTATAAAGATTTCATACGATATGCAGTTATCGCTGCAATAAAAAATAAAAAAAAAATGAACAAACCCATTAGCACTTTGTAATATAGGGGGAAAAAAAGCAGAAGAGCAGAATAATAATAATAATAATCGTGACCTGGATTGCGCAGGCCCAGTTAATGACTGGCGAATTAAAATTAATTTAAGAAACCTCGTAATTAATGCGATGGGACAAAGGAGGCATCTCCCCCGCCGCGAAATGCATATATATAAAAAAATCATACATAGTTGTTTTATTAATTAAAATTAATAATTTTTTTTTTCTATTTTTTTTTTTTTAAACTCAAACCGTTAAATGTTAAAATCTGACTGTGAGACGATTTGTAAATGGTTGTGCAACTTCACGGGGAGTAAATCACAAATTAACCCGATCACTTTATCGATCACCATCGTTAAGTAATTAGTTAAAAAATTAGAGATTTGATTGCGTGATATATGTTTCTGGTAGAATTTTTTTTTTTTTACCTTTTTTTTCTTGCTTTTGCCTTTTTTAGACGAAAAGACATAACGACTTTAAATGGTTTTCGGTATTTAAGATTCATATGAGAAGCAGAGATGATTGGGAGGAGTGAACTGAGGGAAAAAATAGGATCATAAAATTTAGGATTTAAAATCAAATTTGATAAATTAACACTGATAAATTTCGGTTACAGTCTTTTAAACAGGTCGGGAAGCATCTATGATAAATGCAAGTCTTTTAGGTTCTTCAGTTTACCGCTGTCACGCCATTTGCATTTTCAGTTTGCCGCTATCACGTTATTTACAATTTCAGTTTGCCGCTGTCACGTCATTTACATTTTCAGTTTGTGCTTGTCACGTTATTTACATTTTTTGGATCTACCGCTGTCGCGTCATTTGAAATATTCAGTTTGTCTCTGTCACGTCATATGCATTTTCAGTTTCCCGTTGTCACGCCATTTACATTTTTCAATCTGCCGCTGTCACGTCATTTGCATTATTCAGTTTGTCGCTGTCACGTCATTTGCATTTTTAGTTTGCCTTTGTCACGTCATTTGCATTTTCATTTGGCCGCTGTCGCGTCATTTACATTTTCAGTTTGCAGTTGTCACGTTATCTACATTTTTTCAACTTGCCGCTTTCACGTCATTTGAATTTTTCCAATTTGCCGCTTTCACGTCATTTACATTTTTAGTTTGCCGCTTTCACGTCATTTAAATTTTTCAATTTTCCGCTGTCACGCCATTTACATTTTTAGTTTGCCGCTGTCACATCATTTACATTTTCAGTTTGCAGTTGTCACGTTATTTACATTTTTCCAACTTGCCTCTTTCATGCCATTTGCATTTTTTCAATTTGCCGCTGTGACGTCATTTACATTTTCAGTTTTCAGTCGTCACGTTATTCACATTTTTCAGTTTGTTGCTGTCACGTCATTTGCATTTTTAGTTTGCCTCTGCCATGTCGTTTGCATTTTCAGTTGGCCGCTGTCACGTCATTTACATTTTCAGTTCGCAGTTGGCACGTTATTTACGTTTCTTCAATTTGCCGCTTTCACGTCATTTGCATTTTTCAATTGGCCGCTGTCACGTCATTCACATTTTTAGTTTGCCGCCGGCACGTCATTTACATGTTTAGTTTGCCGCTGTCACGTCATTTACATTTTTCAGTTTGCTGCTCTCACGTCATGTATATTTTAAGATTGCGACTCTTACTTCATTTATGTATTCGCTTTGCCGCTCTTACGCCTTGTATATTCTCGGTTTGCCGCCCCTATAGCTATGTATTCCCATTTTTCGTTGCGACTCTTTTAACCACGCAACCATCTGTCATCGTGAATTTTTCTACGACTTAACGTTCCGAAAGAAAACAGCTGCAAGGAAAATTACACGAGTAATAATAAACTACTAAAAGCTGTATCCTTTTTCTTTCAATTCACGCAATTTTTTTAAAAGACATAAAAAAATAAAAAATAAAAAAAACTATCAAGGGGTAGATATACATCAAAGTTTCGGTTGGATAGAGTGATAAATGTCTCGAAATCCCTGTTCATTCCGATTAATCCCTTTATGACTAATCCTCTAGAGGAAGACAACGTTCCTAAAATAATCGGATCAAAAAACCACAGGGGCTTAGCACTTGTTTTTTTTTTTTTTTCCGGTTCTTATCGACTGATAGATGACCCTCTGGCAAATTCATCCATATGAATTCTTAATGAATTCTTAATAGAAAAAAAAAAAAAAAAAAGACACCCCTCGAAACATTTTTTTTTCAAGCACCTATTCAATGATCCCTTTTTTTATGTAATTTCTGTCAACAGCAACAGTATGTTGTTAATTTTATTTTTTTTATTTTTACTTTCTTTATTTTTTATTTAATACTAAATTTGGTAGCTGAAGTAAAAAAAAAAAAAAATCACAGTGTGTGGAAAGGTAACGAAGCATCAAAAGTAATAAATTAACGATCACGCTGAGATGACACCGGGTGTCCAGATACACAAGTAATAATCTTTAAACGATTTGAAGAGTATCGAATGGAAAAAAAAAAAAAGTTCAATCAAACATTTTATGCTTCTAAACGATAACTGTGCAATGAGTATTCGATAATCATTTTTTAAAAAAAAGTAAGATAACTTAATTTAAAAAAAAAAAAAAACTTAATTTAGAAATTTTCTTTAGCGGCGCAGATACGAAATAGATAAAAATATTAAAATAAATCTTTTTTTTTCTTCTAAAGAAAAAAACTTTTTTTTTTCTTTTTAAGTCATTTATCATAATTATAAATGAGGTGCATGCTAATTATGAAATAAGATCATTTGTAGCATTTGTAGCATCTTCCTTTTTTTTTTTTAACATTTTATTTCTTTTTGAATAAAAGTGGGAAGTATTTGTTTTAATAACCCATATAACTTTTTTTATTTATACTCGAAAATTTACGTTTTGAATTAATAATTAATTCAGAAGAACCACCGCGTAGGACAATAATTTTCCTTATTTTTTTTTTTTTTACCTGCCTAATTAGTCTACATGAGAAGTTTTGGAAGAAAAAAAAAACGAAACATCTGGAGTTTAAAATTCGGTTTAAAAAAAACATAATCATATGCTATCCTAAATTTCATAATTCTTTCCTTACTAAATTGTCACGCGATATCGTAAAAAAAAACCTATAGTAGCCGGTTTTTGAAAAATTAATTTTTTTTTTTTTTTTTTAAATAATGAAAGTAAAGTTGAATGAATTTTTCGAAAGGTGACTCAGATGACTCAGATGCAAAAGTATTTTGTGCAGATTTTTTTAAAAATTAAATTATTATTGATTAAATAAAAAAAACCCAGTGCATCAAACAGGATAATAATATTTTCCAAAGTCGTGATTGAAACGTCATTTAAATTGGTTAGCAAAAAAAATTGTGTTATGTTGAACTCTGTGTATTCTGGAAAATTTGAAGACCGACAAGTGTACTTTTTTGTTTCTGTTTTAGAATTGCAAGTTGCATCCTGCTTTGACAAGTTCTGTATTGACGATCCTCCTTTTCCTTAACCCTTTGCACTAAATCAGAGCGTGGTTCGGTATGGTTTCGAACTTTCATATTTTATTCCGGAATTTCTGGTGCAAGTTCATGCCTGCAGCCAGCACGATAGACCCAGAAAGGCTCCAAATGGCCTTTCACGGATTACGGAAGGAATGACTGTTTTCTCTAATACTCCATTTACGATTTAAAAAAAAAATCCAAATTTTAGGGATCTAACGAACTCACCTCTGGTATATCCTAAAATTTTTAGTGCAAGTTTCAACTTGTTTGAAATGTAAATGCGGCGGGAAAATAATTTCAAAAAAAAAAAAAAAATTGCGTCGCAGAGCTTTGATTTTGTTTTCCTGGTTTTTTGTTTGCTTGGAACAAGTTGAAACATGTACCGAAAATATAATAAAAAGCCAAAGGAGTTCGTTAGATAACTAAAATTTGATTTTTTTCCCCGTAAATCGAGTGTTAGACAAATCATTCATTTCTTCCGATATTCCGTGAAGCCTCCTCTTAACACGAAATATGAGCAAAATTAATTCGATTTTTAAAAAAATTTGCAGGGAGCCTCAAATCTCCTCCTGGGTCAGGGAAAACTGAGTGCCTCTGCCCCCTGCCCCCAGCAACAATGTGCAAGTTTCAACTTGTTTTTATGTAAACCTAGCTGGAGGCTGTACAAGGATTATGTAAAGACTTTGCGTTTGCGTTTGCGTTGGGTGTAGGGGCCTTCGAAATTCAAAATTTTGATGATAAGAAGAAGAAGAAGCCGGTCCAAAAAGGGCCAAAATTATACTGTATTTACGTAATATTTGGAAAGCTCCTAGCAACAAAATAAAAACCAGCGCCGTAAAAAAAAGCCACAGAATTTGCTTCAAATTGCTCCACACTCAAAAAAAAACAAAATGGCGAATAAGAAAACAAAAATATCTTGTCAAGAAACAACCTGTCCGTTGCCATAAAGCATTTTCCTTTTGCTACGAAACACTGCGGTTTTGTTGCAAGACAAAACTTGTTCAAGACATTTCTTTTTTTTGAGTATGGGCGGAGGTATATTTATACCGTGTATAAATTGATAATAATACCGAATTGATCACGTGATTAACATCGCGATCCTAAAAGTTCATCGTTTCTGCCAATTTGTCAACCGACTAGTTTGAACCTGTCGATACCAGTTCAAACACAACATTGTCAAGATGATACACGCCAGTGTTTATTTTTAGATTTAAACCGAAATATGTTGAGTTTGAATTTGTTAATGTCAGGTTCAAACTTGATCATGTTAAGTTTATATTTGTCAGGGAGAGAAGGAGGTAGAGGGGTCGATGTAAATTTTAGGCTAATGCTAATTGTTAAATCTCATCAGAAAAATGAATAGGGAGAAAGAAAAAAGGACTTCAGTTTTAAATATAACAATAAAGACCGGAAAGTATCAACTTGACAAATGTTGCGTTCGAACAGGTATCGACAGGTTCAAACTTGTCAGTCGACAATTTGGCAGAAACGTTGAACCTTTAGAACAACGATGTCAATCGCTTAATCAATTCTTGTATATTTATACACAATATAAATATACACGGTATAAATATACCTCCGCCATTACCAACCCGCATTGACAGGTTCAAACTTGTCAGGAGCTGACTAATGTCGGTTTCCGAAACGTAGACTTTTGAGGATAGACTTACGACCAAAGGAGACTTATGAGCAATTCCGCTAGAGTTTGAAGATTCATCTTAAATCACTCCTGTAAAGAGTTGTTGAATTATACTTCAGAGCAATGTTTTATAAAGTTCATAGACCCATTTGATTGAAAAAAACGAACTTAACATGATTCTACTTTTGTATTGAAAAACATTACTCATGTGCTTTATTTTTTTCTTTCCAGATCTCAATTATTGTGGCACACATGAACCATGCCTAAACGGTGGAACCTGCGAGAACACAGCACCTGATCAATATTTATGTACCTGTTCCGAAGGGTTTTCCGGTCCGAATTGCGAGGTCGTCGAAAATCCTTGCGCCACTAGTCCTTGCGGCAACGGGGGTACATGCAAAGAAGTCGATGGGCAGTTCCAGTGTACTTGCGCGTCTGGATGGACTGGGCCAACATGCCGAACGAGTGAGTATATTATATTTTAAAAAAAATAAGAAAAAAAAAAAATAACTAATAAACATTAATAATTTTTACGAAGCAACGTGAATTACTAACTGCTTTATAATTAAGAGGTTGGGAGTTTAAATCGAGATTGATTCATCGAAAGGGAAAGATCTACCTGAACTTAAAAAAAATCAGAAGAAGGAGAAAAAAAAAAAAAAACTAGTTTTTGAAATCGACTTCTCCAGAAGAAAGAAAAGGCGTTTCTTTACATCCCAAACACCTTTAATTATATTGCCATTCTGAAAATTAACTGCCAATTTTTTTTTTACTCTTCGTGGTTTACAAATATTTGGGTATTTTCGACTACCGCATTTTGGGAAATTCGCGAGGTCCGTGGGGTTACTCACTCATGCATTTAGGTGTAAAATTGGCTTTTGCATTACATTGCATTACATTACCACATTAGGTGCTAATGCTTGTCCTACTTGAATTACCTTTGCATTGTTCACATTACTTGCGTTACAACTGCATTGTTTGCATTACTTACATTACCACTGTAGTTTTTACGTTAATTGCATTACCAGTGCATTATTTGTATTACCACTGCATTGTTTGCATTAACAATGGACCGTTCGCATTGCAACTGCATTGTTTGCATTACTTGTATTACCACTGCATCGTTCTAATTGCTTGAATTACCAGTGCATTATTCTAATTACTTGAGTTACCACTGCATTATTTCTATTACCACTGCATTGTTCTAATTGCTTGAATTACCAGTGCATTATTCTAATTACTTGAGTTACCACTGCATTATTTCTATTACCACTGCATTACTTGTATTACCACTGCATTGTTCTAATTGCTTGAATTACCAGTGCATTATTCTAATTACTTGAGTTACCACTGCATTATTTCTATTACCACTGCATTACTTGTATTACCCCTGCATTGTTCTAATTGCTTGAATTACCAGTGCATTATTCTAATTACTTGAGTTACCACTGCATTATTTCTCTTACCACTGCATTACTTGCATTACCACTGCACTGTTTGCATTACTATTTACACTTTTTGGGGAAAAGGGGGTGAGTAACGTCTCGGCGTCATCTGAATTTATTTATTTTCCTGGTTTCTCTCCCACCGCTTACTGCTGCAGCCATTTCTATTCTATTATTATTTATTTATTATATATATTTTTTTTTTAAATTTTGATTGGATCCATCGATAGTTATTGAAACAGGCCGTGCTTCTTTATCCTTTTTTTTACTATAATTTTTTTTTTTAAATAACTCAGGTTGTTTATATAAATCAATCGGCCGACTTCTTCATTTAAAAATAAAAAATAAAAAAAAATAATCGGGGAGTAACATTTTGTAATTAAGTTTTGCGGGCGTGGATCACCGAAAGAGAATCACGTAGACTTCTTTGAACAATATAGATGATGTATCTCCCGGTGGCTTCGTTAGATGATCATTTATTAGGTATGAGTAATACCTGCTTCCATCTTCTATCACCCTTTGATTTTTTTTTTCTTACGATCGTGACGTTCCTTTGATGTAATTGCTGGTTTTCTCAAACTTCGGCGGAGGCTACCTTGATGTACCTTATTTTTTGATTTACTGTTTTCTTAGTTTAGAAAGGTAAAGATCAGTGGAATTTATGAAAAAGAAAAAAAAGGGAAGGAACGGAAAAGAAAGAAATGTCAGTAAAACATTTTTCGGGTAGCGGGGGTGGAGACGTCACAAATCTCATTTCTGTTTTTTTTTTTTTTTTTTTTTTTTTGTTGCAGAAGTTGGGATGTTTTATGTGCGGGTGCTGATTTTATGAGAAGGGTGGATGTTTTGATAGAAAGGTTGCAGCCCTCGAGAAGCAGAAGAAATGATGGAATAAATATTGCATTTTTCATTCTTGAGGAAGTGTTTTCTTTTAAGGCTGTTTGCTATACTTACTTTGGGGGTATTCAGTCATTTTTCAACAACTTTAAAAAACGGGGTTTGTTTCCAAGAAAATTTTCGGACCCTGTTCAGACCTGCAGAACCGCTGTTTCAACCTGTCAGAACAATTTCAATTGTGATTTGGCCAGTTTCAATTGTGTTTCTTAAAAACGTTTTCCTGTAATTTTTTTCTAAAAACGTTTTCCTAACGTTTTTTCCTGAAAGCGTTTTCCTACAAGTTTTTCTTTAAACCGTTTTTCTACAATTTTTTCCTAAAAATGTTCTCCTACAATTTTTTCCTAAAATATTTTCCTGCAATTTATTCCTAATGTTTTCCTACAATTTTTTCCTAAAAATGTTTTCCTACAATTTTTTCCTAAAAATGTTTTCCTACAATTTTTTCCTAAAAATGTTTTCCTACAATTTTTTCCTAAAAACGTTTTCCTACAATTTTTTCCTAAAATATTTTCCTGCAATTTATTCCTAATGTTTTCCTACAATTTTTTCCTAAAACCGTTTTTTACAATTTTTTTTCTAAAAACGTTTTCCTACAATTTTTTCCTATTTTTGCCTATTCCTAATGTTTTCCTACAATTTTTTCCTAAAAATGTTTTCCTACAATTTTTTCTCAAAGACATTTTCGTACAATTTTTTCCTGAAAACATTGTCCTAAAGTTTTTTCCTGAAAACGTTTTCCTACGATTTTTTCTTTAAAACGTTTTTCTACAATTTTTTCCTAAAATATTTTCCTGCAATTTATTCCAAATGTTTTCCTACAATTTTTTCCTAAAAATGTTTTTTTACAATTTTTTTTCTAAAAACGTTTTCCTACAATTTTTTCTTTAAAACGTTTTTCTACAATTTTTTCCTAAAAATGTTTTTCTACAGTTTTTTCTCAAAAACATTTTCCTACAATTTATTCCTAATGTTTTCCTACAATTTTTTCCTAAAGATGTTTTTTTACAATTTTTTCCTAAAAACGTTTTCCTACAATTTTTTCCTAAAAATGTTTTCCTACAATAT
Organism: Liposcelis bostrychophila; assembly: GCA_037577465.1. Lineage (NCBI taxonomy): Eukaryota > Metazoa > Arthropoda > Insecta > Psocodea > Liposcelididae > Liposcelis > Liposcelis bostrychophila. The sequence continues at coordinate 9,781,992 of CM075209.1, forward strand.
TTTCCTAAAACGTTTTCCTGCAATTTTTTCCTAAAAACGTTTTCCTACAATTTTTTCCTACAAACGTTTTCCTACAATTTTTTCCTAATAATTTTTTTCTATAAATGTTTTCCTTTGAACTAATAACTTTTAAAAATACCTACATTTCCATTGAAATCCCGGGATTTTCTCTTTTTTAATCCCTGGATTTGCGGGATTTAAATAGGACCACTTTTTCAATCCCGGGATTTTGGGATTAACGTAGAAGTCCTATGATTGACTGTGATAATGCCAGAAAATCGTGCCTGGTCGATATACAAAAAATTTTTTTCCTCTTAATTTCAATTTTAATATCATTTTTTTGGCATTTCAGCGACAATTAAGCAGGTTACAGCTTGTCGTTTTGTTAAAATTAACAAAGTTATGGATATACGAAAAGAAAAAAGTCAAATTAAGGAATATAAATGACATTTTTCGGATTCAAAATCCCAGGATTAATCCCATCCAAAAATCATCCGAGATTCCGGCATTTGGGATTTCTGGATCCCGGGATTGCAGTCTCGTCTTTTGCTTTTTTAGCTTTTTTTTGGCGATTATTAAAAATTTAATTCTTTGGTACGGCACTGCCTCAAGAAACGTTCAAGATACCTTCTCGAAAATCCAATTAATTTAAACCTAAAAGAAAATAATAGGTTACGAAGCGACCTATACATGCTTCTGTCTTCGTCTTTATCTCGAATAAGAAGATTATTCCCTTATTAAACAAACAAAAATCTTGATAGGTCTTCTTAAATTTTTTAAAACGGTTACTGAGGGGAGCTTAACAGTGTGCAATTTGATTTTCGGCTTCAAATAATTGACCAATTTCGTTTTTTTTTTTTTTCTTTCTATTCTCCAGTTCAAGTTTGGTAAGATGATTGTGGAGGTTTTGATAGAACAATAATAATGCCTTAATTTTTTTTATTAATAATAATTTTTTTTTTTGTTATTATTTTTTCCCTGAGCGTGCATTACTTTTTCTATATTCTCACGTCACCGTTTCTTTTCATTTTTCCACCGGCTACCCGAAAGGGAAATAAAGGATGCGTAGAGGAATATACGAAGTCAGATGATAAAAAAAAAAAAAAAAAAAAAAAAGCCATAACTGTCACAATGGGAAACACGATGACATGGTCGTTTTATTATTCGAATTATAACGACCATTCAAATCGTTTTCTGATTCATCTTTTGTTGAAATTTACCTTTTGTTTGTCTCGATTCTTTTTCTTTGTCCGGTTAGTCTTTTTCTTCAATTTTTTATCGTTTACCCGGCATGTTAAGGTCCTTTTTTTTGCGGGGGGGGGATTTTTTTTTTTGGGTTGTATGTTGTTTCGTTAATTAAACTCGTTGATTACATGCGTTGTGGAATACGTAGGTGGGCTTCTCTCTGTTTTGACATTGGAAGCGCCGAAACTAATCGATGGGGTGTTGAACAATTTGAAAAGAATTTTTTACACGGCATTGTTCTTTTTTTTTTTTTTTTTTTTTCGTTCTTTCTTTATGTGTTAATTTGTTATTGGATCAGGTTGACATATAAATCGTGGAGGTAAATGAGGATAAAATAAGGATGATTTAATTAAATTAATGATATTAAATTTACGGCTCTGGATTTTCAGGTTGTTCTAAAATTAGATTTTGAATAGGTCTGGGTTGCGGACACTTGTAAAGGCAACATGAGTTTTTTTTTTTTTTTCTCTAGACTTTAACATCGTCGATTTTTTGAATAGTGTATATAATAACTTCAACTGACATTTCGTTTTGTCATGCTTAGCTTTAGTGAGATAAGTTCGAGGTGAAAAACCGAAAGGAAAGCTTTTTTTTTTCACCAATAACCAGCTTATAAAGGTTTCGGATGACTGTGCAGCAGTTAAAATTTTAAAATATACTTATAATTCTGTTGCAAAAACGTAGGTATGTGCTCCTTTTATATAAGAAAAGCGAGCTTTAGGTGAGAATTTGACATTCGTTTTTAGGGTGCCGAACAAGTTGGGCGTGAATTGTTGGTTTGGGGAACCTGTTGGCAATAGAATAAATCGAAAAATACGAATTTTTGAATTTGAAAATGCCACAGCGTGGAAAAGTTGCATTTTAGCCTCCATTTTAACCCTAATCTTTTTCAGATTTTTTAGAGGCCGATTTCAGGAGCCATGAAGTTTTTCAAAGCCTCATAAGGGCCGAAAAAATCTAAGCCGTATTTTGGTCCGAAAGAGTTCATTTCCTATCGGAAATTTTTCGGAAATTTCAAAAATAAAGTCAACGGTGCACGGAGTGCACTCAGCCAAGTTATATAAAAATTTTAAAGAATAAACTTGGCTCCCTTTTTTACACGATGCGTTTTTTTTTTTTTTTTTTTGGGGGGATCCGTTTTACAGAAATTGGGGCCATTTTTTATATATGAGCCGAAAGAGGTATAGGGAGTTTAATAAAATCCGTTTTTTGCTCATAAATAAAAAATGGCTTCAATTTCCGTAAAACTGACTTTATTTTTGAAATGAAAAGAAAATTTCCGGCCTCTTTACCTGCTAATTTTCCAAGTTCTTACATTTTTCACATTTTTTTAAAATCTTTTTTATCTTTCTGCATACACGCATATTAAAGGAATATAATTTTTCTTCCTTGTTTCAGATATTGACGAGTGCAGATCGTCACCTTGCTATAACGGAGGTACATGCGTCGATCTCGTGGATAAATTCCGTTGCATATGTCCTCCAGGATGGGAAGGTTACACATGTCATATTGGTACGATTTCATTTTTTAAATTTAAGTTTTCTTAACGTAAAGGCGTTGGTTACATTACTCGAACATTTTTGTTCGAAGAGTTTCAAAAATTTTTTCTCGATGAAAGTGTTTACACTTTTCAAACAAAGTTTCGATGATGTTTGATGATGTTCGATGATGTTCGATGATGTTTGATGATGTTTGACGTTATTTTTGGGGTTGTATTATATTTTTTACGTAATGGGAGGGTACATATATCATCGACCGAGTACCCATATTAATTTAAGTCATTTTTTTCCTACACGCGACAGGAAAAAAAGACTGAAAAAAAGTTGGGGGGGGGGGGGGATAAAAATCCCGATTAATTTTTATTCAGAATCGGAATCGAAATCGGAATCGGCTGTATTTCGAAAGTTATTATATATATGTACCCTCCCATTACGTAAAAAATATAATACAACCCCAAAAATAACGTCAAACATCATCAAACATCATCGAACATCATCAAACATCATCGAAACTTTGTTTGAAAAGTGTAAACACTTTCATCGAGAAAAAATTTTTGAAACTCTTCGAACAAAAATGTTCGAGTAATGTAACCAACGCCAAAAAATTGGGGTCGTTTTAAGTGCTACGTAAGCAATCTCTTGGTCATGAAAATGCTTAACTAACACTAAAATTAGAGATAATGACGAATATTATTTTCATTATTGTTATTGTCGTTACCAGTACCTTTGTCGATGTCGATATCATCATCCTTATCATGGTCATTGTCATCGTCATTGTCAATCACCGGAATCTACGAACATATATTTGTGCAAAATTTTAGCTATTTCTTGACCGCGTGATTAACATCTCCACCCTTAAGATTCATCGTTTATTGCCAATTTGTCGACCGGTAAGTTTGAACCTGTCGATACCAGTTCGAACGCGACATTGTCAAGTTAATACCCTCCGGTCTTTATTGTTAGATTTAAGCCTGAAGTCCTTTTATCTTTCTCCCTATTCATTTTTCTGATGAGATTTAACAATTGGCATAAGCCTAAAATTTACATCGACCCCTCCCCCTCCATCTCCCCCTGACAAATATAAACTTAACATGATCAAGTTTCAACCTGATATTAACAAGTTCAAACTTAACATATTCAGGTTTAAATCAAAAAATAAACACTGGCGTGTATCAACTTGACAATGTTGCGTTTGAACTGGTATCGACAGGTTCAAACTTGTCAGTGGACAAATTGGCAGAAACGATTGAACCTTTTGAATAACGATGCGTCAATCACGTAATCGATTCGTGTAATATACACACGGTATAAATATACCTCCGCCCACACTCAGAAAAAGGAAATGTCTTGAACAAGTTTTGTCTTGCAACAAAACCGGAAATTTTCATAGCGAAACAAAAATGTTTTTAGACAACGGAAAGTTGTTTCTTGCCAAGGTATTTTTGTTTTCGCATTAGCCATCCCAATAAGCAAAGAAGTATTGATATTTTTAAAATATATTGAAAAATATTTACATGATATTTTTAAAATATTGAAAAATATTTACAAAATGTTTTATAAATGTTAATATTTTTTTGCTTATCGGGATTTTTTCTTTTCTTCATGCGTGAATGAAATCCATATTTCATCAGCGTCGTCTGCTTCGGAGATATTAGCGTCATAACAATTAAGAAACCGAAAATGCCTCATTTTATCACATCGCCTGCATGATATTTCACAAATATCACGCCTCTGAAGTTATCAGCAACAAAAATATTTTCTTTTTGATGCAAAGCAAGTGTGCCAACCTAAAAAGCAATGTTGGTGGTATTGTCAAAAATTCTTACTGCAGGCGTGCCACTTATAAAGAAAAGAATGTTTTATTGACTAAAGCATTATGGGTAAAATATCATCTGAACGCTTTCGTCTCGGTGTTATTTCACCCATAAAGCTCTAGTCATGAGCTTACTGGTATATATATATATACGAATAGTAAATATACCGTGCATTTAACATCTCTTGTACCAAGGACTCTCCCAGTCCTACTTCGGAGGACCCTTGCTAAGCGCTCCAATAGAGATAACCCATTACTACTCGGCCACCAATACAAGTCGTTAACGTTGTGGATCTTATAAAGGGCTTCCTTAGAATTAGCCAATGAGAAGTTGCATCTGATGGATTTTGGCACAACGACGTTTATTTCCTTCACTTAGTCATTGTCATTTTTATCGTCAGTACCAATACCATTTTCTTTGTCTCAGTCCTATTCGTTAATTCATTTACTCCACAATTTTTTAAATGTATGTAATTTTCCCCCCTTCTTTTCAGATGTGGATGAATGCAAAAACAGCCCCTGCACGAACGCCGTTTCCTGCCAAAACCTAGTCGGGGACTACAAATGCAAATGCCAAAAGGGTTGGACCGGTAAAAACTGCGAGCATAACATCAACGATTGCGTGGGTCAATGTCAACACGGGGCCACCTGCATCGATTTAGTCAACGATTACCATTGCGCTTGCATGCCCGGTTATACGGGTAGGGATTGCGCCACGGACATTGACGAATGCGAAAGCAACCCCTGTCAAAACGGTGGAGAATGCGTGGATCTCGTGGACGGATACCGTTGCATATGTCCGGTCGGTTACAGCGGATCCCAATGCGAAGTACGTATAATAAAAATAAAAAAAAATTAAAATCCTAATTAATCCTTTTAAAGGAAAAAAAAAAAGTGGTTAAACGGCTTCGGATGTTATTATGACACATTTAATGCTTTTTATTAATTGAGCCAGTTTCCCCTCTTTTTTGGAGCACTTGAATAAAAATATATACACACTTGTTGATGGAATTACATTTTTCGATGTATTAAAATTCTTGGAGGATTAAATGAGTTAAATCATGTTTAATTTAATTTTTTTTTTTTTAATAGGTTGATCGAGATCATTGCAACCCGAATCCTTGTGCTAATAACGCTCCGTGTTTTAATACTCAATCGGATTACTACTGTCGATGTCCGGAAAATTGGATTGGGAAAAATTGCAGCACGCCCAGGTTGAAATGTACGAGCACACCTTGCAACAGTATGTATTTTTTTTAATGAAGATGTCTGGATTCCCGGCTAATGAGGTTGTTTATTTAGCGTGAAAATTAATCCGGATCAGAAAGAAAAAATTAAAACATTTTGATGGTCAAAGAGTAATAAGTTTTGAGTAATAAGTTTTTTTTTTTTTAAATTTTCAGTTATAGATAGCTGCGCCGTTCCGATTTCAACAGGATCAAATACAGGAGGCCCACTTATGGTTGAATCCGGCGTTTGCGGGGGGCATGGGAGATGCGTTGTCCAGAACGGAGGCGGATTTAAATGCGTTTGCGATGCTGGTTACACCGGAAAATATTGTCATGAAAGTATGTAAATTTATTATAAAGCGGAATTTTAAAAGGGAATAGCGATTATAATGTCCCGGATAATTACTAAATCCGGGAATCGGGATTTCCCGTTTCTGAAAAAAAGAAATCGTTTCCCGGGATTTGGGAAATTGAAATTTCCCGGGATCCCGGGTAACTCGCGGGATTTTCTGTGAATTCTCGGGAAAATTCCCGAATTAAAATTTCCCAGGATCCCGGATAATTCCCGGGATTTTCTGTTGATTATCGGGAATTTTCCCGAGAATTAAATAACAACGGGAAAACTTCCGAAAATTGGAATCCCGGGAAAATATTGTCATGAAAGTATGTAATTTATAATATTTGCAGAATTTTATAAGAGAATCGGGATTATAATTTCCTGGGAAATTAGTAAATCCGGGAGTCGGGATTTCCCGTTTTTGAAAAAAAAATAGTTTCCCGGGATTTTCTGTGGATTTTCGGGAATTTTTCCGAGAATTAAATAAGAACGGGAAAAATTCCGAAAAATTTAAATCCCAGGAAAATACTGTCATGAAAGTATGTAAATTTTCCCGGGGGAATCAATGAATCCGTGAGTCGGGATTTCCCGTTTTTGAAAAAAAACGTTTTTGGGGACTCGGGAAATTAAAATTCTCCGGGATCCCGAATAATTGCCGGGATTTCCTGTGGATTCTCGGAAATTTTTTCAAGAATTAAAAAAAGACGGGAAAAATTATGAAAAATTTGAACCCCGGAAATCGGGTTTGAAAATTTTTTCCGGATCCCGGGAATTCCCGGGTTTAGCACATCCAAATTGTAAAGATCCTCCCCGCCCAATTGGATAACTGCGTCATTGTCAATTACTGACACCTTTATTTAAGAGTACGCATTAGTCACTTGTCTGCTGCCACGATTTAATATTTCCGCTTATGTTTAACTTGTGAATCTGTGATCGCTTATTTCACTGATGCGTACTCTCCGTTGCAATACGTAAATTATATTTTTATTTTTATAAAAAAACGAAAAAAAAATCTTGAAAAAAGAAAAACCAGAAAATCTGTGAAATTTTTTTCTGAAGATATCTTAGCTTTCGATTTTTAAAGATTTGTCTTCGTTTTTCCGTAAAAAGAAAAATACGTTTTATCTGCTGCCACGGGTACTGCATACTATTTAATGCCTGTCATTTTGAGTAATAAAAACAACCCAAGTATTAATTGCAATAAATCTGTTACTTTTCACAGACATCAACGACTGCAAACTGAATCCTTGCCAAAACGGAGGAACCTGCGTCGATAAAGTTCATTCCTTTCAATGCATCTGTCAAGAAGGCTGGGAAGGAGAGACTTGCAATATAAGTAAGTTACCCGAGTATTATCATTTCGTACATTACGAGGAATCATCAGTCGTGGCAGCAGACTAATCGTATTTTACTCTTTACGGGGAAACGAAGGCAAATCTCGAGACAAAAAACATTAAGGATTTTTCAGGAAAAAATTCCGAAAATTCCTTGATTATTTTTTGTTTCGAGATTTGTTTTCGTTTCCCCGTAAAAAGTAAATTGCGATTAGTCTGCTGCCACGATGATGATTCATCTTAAAATAAACCCAGGTAGCACAAGCCGGGTAAAGAGCTCTCCTAGAATTTCTAATGTCCCTCTACGAAGAAGGTTCCTAGAAGAAAAATGATCTAGTAGAAATCTTCTAGAGAAAAACTCTTGAGAATCTTCAAAGACATCTAATAGAGAGCTTTCAAGAGGGACATTAGCGTATCTTCAGAAATCTAGAGCCTGTTTATAAGCACAAAAATCGTCTTGTGCTACCTGGGAAAGGCTACGGATCAGTCACTTGTCTGCTGCCACGATTTAATTTTTCCGCTCATGTTTAACTTTTGAATTGATGATCACTTAAATTTCGCAGATGCTTACTCTTAAATTAAACTTTTCAAAATTCTGGGGCCTTGGGGTCTATTATGCTTCCTATGGGGGTGGGGGGTGGTGGAGGTGACTGTAGGTCTAGATCCGCCAATGAGGAATGGTTGTTTTATCTAATACTCTATTTACATGGGAAAAATTGAATTGTGGATATCTAACGAAGTTCTTTTACTACTCTTGTGCAAGTTTCAACTTGTTCCAAGTAAAAATGAACCCGGAAAACAAAATCAATCAAAACGACAATAAAGAAAAACGACAATCAATTAGACTGAAAACTCGAAATATTTTTATTTTAAAACTAAAATCTTCATTTTTCAATTTTTTTTTTCAGATATCAACGAATGCGACCCCAACCCTTGCCGAAACAACGGCACTTGCATCGACTCAGTCGCCGATTTCCGTTGCCAGTGCCGGGACGGATGGAAAGGGAAAACGTGCAGCTTAAAAGACAGCCACTGTGATCGGTACACGTGCAAAAACGGAGGGACCTGCCAGGATTTGGGAGACACTTACGTTTGTAGGTGTCCGCCCGGTTGGGAAGGAACCACTTGCCACATCGCCAAAACCAACGCGTGCAAATCTAATCCTTGTTTAAATGGAGGGACCTGCCTCAACAACGGGGATTATTACTCCTGCATTTGCAAGGAAGGTTTCGAAGGTCAAAATTGCCAGCACGACATAGACGATTGTTCCCCGCAGCCCTGTCTCAACGGGGGGAGGTGCATTGACGGGGTTAATTGGTTCCTTTGCGAATGCGCCCCCGGTTTCGCCGGCCCGGATTGCAGGATCAACGTGAACGAATGCGCGTCCGGGCCTTGCGCGTACGGAGCGACTTGCATCGACGCGATAGGGGAATACAAGTGCAAGTGCCCGCCCGGAAGGATCGGATCCCGGTGCGAATTGGTGGAAGAATTGGCGTACGCAAGGGGCTCTTGCTTTTGGGAAGGAAGGTATTACGCGGACAATTCGACGTGGATGCACGCTTGCAATTCTTGCACTTGTTCCTCCGGCGTGGCGAGTTGCACCCAAGTTTGGTGCGGAGCAGGGAATTGTTTGTCCCAAATTCCTAGGTCCTTAGACGAAGCTCAGTGCAATCCCAATCAGGTAAGCAAAACAAAATTGACAGCAGGTGCAAATTTTTCCGCTAGGGGCGCGGGGCATTCAGAGCTCCTAATGGGAAGTTTTGGTATTATTTTTTTAACTTTGCCGGCACTAATTTGTGTTTTTTTTTAGGTATGCGTTCCGTCCCCGAGGGAAACTTGTCTTAGTCCAGTTTGTTCTCCTTGGGGAGAGTGTCGAGATTTCGAGAGTAATCGAAGAGTGGGCCCTCCGTCGTTTCCTGCTCCGGTAACGTGTTGGCCCAATCAGGCCGTTTTGAGTAATTCATGCGCTAGGCTTACGCTACTCGTTGAGAGGACGAGATTAAGCACCGGAGTTACGACGGAAACGCTCTGCATGGATCTGAGACGTTTGATCGTAGCTCATCAGGCGCTGATAAGGGGCCAAGATCCTTTAGTCCTTTTATGCGATCTCAAACAGGGTTATAACGACACGATAGAAGTCACCGTGGTACGTATTTCCCATTTGATTTTTTAAATTCTGTACTTCGGTGCAGAACTGGACCAAGTCCTGTCACGAATTTCCAACTTCTTACTTCAAACTACGTACGAAGCATACATAAGAGTTGCAAACTCAAATTAATGTCTTCTGCGAGTTAACTTTTCTGCTGGGTTAAGAGGAATCATCAGTCGTGGCAGCAGACTAATCGTATTTTATTTGTTAGTGAGAAACGAAGACAAATCTGGAAACAAAAACATTAAGGAATTTTTGCAATTTTTTCCTGAAAAGTTCTTAGTATTTTTTGTTTCGAGATTTGTCTTCGTTTCACCGTAAAAAGTAAAATACGATTAGTCTGCTGCCACGACTAATGATTCCTCTTCGTAAGAGTACGCATTAGTCACTCGTCTGCTGCCACGATTTAATTTTTCCTCTTATGTTTAACTAATGAATCAATGATCGTTTAAATTTCACTGTTGCGTACTCTCATCGTGGCAGCAGACTAATCGTATTTTAATTTTTTCGGGAAACGAAGACAAATCTTGAAACAAAAAATATTAAGGAATTTTCGGTAATTTTTTCCTGAAAGTCCTTAATATTTCTTGTTTCGCGATTTGTCTTAGTTTCCCCAAAAAAATTAAAATACGATTAGTCTGCTGCCACGATGATGATTCCTCTAATAAAAAATAAGATTTACGACATGGCAGTTACTGGTGTGCAGTGACCGTAATGGACACTAAAATCCAAAACGTGGAGATAGATAGAAAAATACGATTTATCTGCTGCCACGACTGATTCGTACTCTTAACAAAATAAGGTTTCTAGCAGAAGGCATAGAATCAGCACTGCCAACCGTCGAGCCTGTATATCTTTTGTTAAGTCTAATTTGAAATAAGAAGTTGCAATCCTTGAATGGACTTGGTCGAGTTCTGCATTGAAGTACAGAATTAATTTTTAAGAATTTTAATTGTGATTCGCAAAGATTTACACTTATTTTCTTTTTCAGTCTTTATCTAAAAAAACTCAGACTGAAACAAGAGCAGTTGCCGAAGCGGTTCGAATCCTCGGGGAATCGGTCAGCCGGAAAACCTCCGCCCTTTTCCAAGCAGCGATCGTCGAGGTCAAAGTGGAAACGGCTTTAGTCAGCGAAGAGAAACAAGGGAACGGTTATTTGATCGCTCTCGTTTGCATAATCGTAATCATAATCGCCGCGGCGGCTTTTGCATCGCTTTTCTACTGGCACCAACTGCGTCGAGACGCGGTCTCCATGTCTTCGGGAGCGTTGACGGACTCGTGCAGCCGTCACCACGACGACGAAAAATCCAACAACCTTCAAAACGAAGAGAATTTAAGGAGGTACACGAATCCCCTTCGGGACGAAAGCCTAAGCGCTTTGGGCGGGAGTTTAGCTAATTTAGGAAGTTTAAGGAACGGGAAAGGTTTCATGATGAAACCTTCGGTGAGCGCGGTGGACTTGACTCCGCGGGTGAGCTTGGTCCGGCCCCTATCCTCCATGGGGCAGTCGGACTCGAGCGCGGAAATGTTAGAAATGATAAGTGAAAACGAAGGAAAATCGGACAAGCAGTTCGACGAAAAAGACAATTCGTGTTTGAACGATAAACTTTTGTTAGAAGAGAGGCTCACGGCAGCCGAGAAACTCGCTTTAGAAGAAAGGTTGGGGCACTTAGCGGGGGCTAGCTCTCACCATTCAAGCCAAATCCTCCTTTATAAACCTCAAAACGCGGACGTTCGGAATAACACCGCGGGATCATTCGACGATTCCGTCACTCATAAAGACTTCGCCAAAAGGATAATTAATTTGAAAAATACGACGGCCGCGTCTGTGTCTAGGACGTTACAGCCTTCCCCTCACGTGGATCGTGGGGGGTCTGGCGATGTGTTAACCATACTTGTTTAGTGTACATTTTGTGCAGAGAAAAAAAAAAAAAACTTTTTTTTTTGTAAATTAAAAAAAGTCTGTTTAGGTAATAGAATTTTTTTTCATGTAGAAACTGCCTAAATTTGAATTCTCCCGGTTTTAATTTTTGTGTAAATTGTTGCGTAATTTAAATTTTCAATCAGAGCAAAAATAATATAAAATTTTTTTTTTTTGCTTTGATTTAAGATTTTTTTTAGTTTATAAGTTGAAAATATCGGTATGATCCATTTTCGAAACAAAAAAATTATTTATTACAATTTTTCTAATTAACTCGTACTAATTGAAAAGGAAAAGCTAAAAGTAAAAATAATTTTAAAAATTTTAACGTGCAATCGTTTTCATCGTGTAAATATATAGTTTTATAAGAAAAAAAAATATGATTGTTTTTAGCTTTTCCTCTTGATACCGTAGTTAAATTAGTTTTAAAAAAAATAATTAGGCGAAGTAGATTTTTCATCTGATAAAAAATCGAGTAAACGTCCTTTGGTCTGAATTTTTTTTTATAAGGCTTGTAGACATACCCACCCTCTTCCCTTCCCCATATTTGTACTTAAGTATGACTAGGTTGTGAAGATCATATTAAAATTTCAAAAAAAAAAAAAAGTTGCGAGTTTTATTTTTTGTTTTTAATGTTTTTTTTTTTTAGTTTAAATTTTTTTAAAAATTCAACCCATGAAAATGAAAAAAAAAAAAAAAATTAAACGACTGAATTTTTTTATAATTTAAAATGGGACCATGATTTTGTCATTTTTTTTTTTTTTTTTTAAATAAAAATTTTCAATTTGACCAAAATTTGTTTATATTATAGAATATTTTGTACAAAAATTGAACTTTTTTTTATAAAAATGAAACGCTAAAAAAATAAATAAGTATTATTTTTAAAACGTGTAATAATTTTTTTTTTTACCTAATGTTACAAAAATACCTTTTTATTTTTTCATTACATTCGACGTCTTTTTTATGGATAATATATGCCTGTACTTGTCATTGAATCTTGATTCCTGAAATGAGATAAAAACAAAAACGAATAAGATATCCTCCGAAAGATACTTTACAGAAAAAATCATAAAAAAACACTTACAAGATCTTCATTTTTGAAATCCTTTACTTTATCACACAACAACTGAGTGATAGACGATATGTAATTCAGTATCTGCCCTTTGTTTCCACCTAAATTAGTTTTCACGTAAAATCCGTCCTTCGTTTTATTCGGTGAAAATTCAATCCAAGTTTGAAACAAAAGAGGTAAAACAAGAGCAGCATGAGTCTCGAAATCACTTATCTCTCTATCAATTCCTTTATTTTGCACGTCATTTTTCTTTGTCAAAACAGTTAGAGACAAATTTTCTTTCAAAAAGGAATTATGGCAAGAGTCTAAATAATCCTCAATTCTTTCTGAGCATTTTATTTCCCTGACTTCCATAACAGCATCTTCTTCTTTTTTGTATTCCAATATAAGCAAATCACTTAATCTTTTTAAATTGGAAATGGTAGCCAATTCGATTTCGCTCTCTGTGCCTTTCCTTAGAAATTTTTCAGCCAATGATCCATACTTATAAGTGTTCATTATTCTCACTAAATTGTTAATCAAATCGAAATTTTTCAATTTGAAATTTTGTTTCACAACTTCCTTTGCATATTCCAAAACAAGATCTAGGAGCTTCAGAGAATCCTTCTGAATGCCTACATCTTTGTGTTTCATTGCACAACAAAGATGCAAATATAACTTTTCATAAAAAGGCACGATTTCACCTTCCTCGAAAAGTTCAAATAACATCTGAAGGAAACCAAAACATGAAAAACGATTTTGATGTTCTATGTCACAAACTAATTGCAGAACGTTGTCAACTACTTTCTTTAACGTTGGTCCTCTTAGTGAATCAGGTGATTTCGTTAATATTTCATAAAGACCCCTTATTGCATTAAATCTAGTTTTGTCATTGTAATGATTGAGATTGGAAAAAAGTGTCTGGAAAATAGAAAAAAAAAAAAAGAGGGGTTACATTGCATCGAAACTCATTTTAAATTTTTATTACCTTAGTGGTTGATTCCATGAAGTAACAGGTTCGTTTTCAGAAGGTTTTTTCAACTGCTCAAGGGTAACAATTTTTTTTATTGTGAACGAAGCATCAGTCACATTTGTTCCTTTAGGTAACTTTTTTTGTTTTAATTTAATTTTTGACTTTTCCTCTCTGAGCTTTTTCGTATGCTTTCCCATTGTTACTGTTTGGATGTAAACTTAACCTATAAAGCAAGAATTTTTTCCAAATTAACAATAGAAATTGGTCTGCCTTAATCTGAATTACCGAGAAAAAGGTTCGTTTTCGATGTATTTACCCAATATTTAGCTCAATTAGTGTCGGCAAACATTAAAATTTAAATAGATTAAAGTATTTTAAAAATCTTCCTTACCGGCATTGGGCATTCCAGCGATAATGACGTCACAGATTACTGTTGGCACTACTGCTTTTTCGTATACAAAACAGAAACAATCTCCGAGACAGAGAGGTTACTTTATCATAATAAAATTTTTTATGTAAGTATACTTAACTAAATCTTTTATTTAAAATTTCTAAATAATCCGACTCTCTTGCAGACACCGCAATGATGAATAGAATGCCGATGATCCCCGAAAATCCATTGGGGCTATCCTGGCACGACAGTGCCTGGGTTCCTATTTTAAATCCATCAAACGTAATGGAATATTTTTCGGAACGATCAAATCCATTTTTCGACAGATCTTGTAATAATGAACTTATAAAGATGCAGCGGTTAAACCCTGATCAGATGAAGTAAGTCAATTGCTACCCTGTTTTTTTTTCTTAGTAATATTTCAATTTTTTTTTTCTAGTAACATGACTGGTTTAGAATACATCCTTCTGCATGTTCAAGAACCCATCTTATATGTCATTCGTAAGCAATACAGGCAATCACCAACACATGCCATACCTCAAGCTGATTATTATATCGTTGCTGGGATTGTTTATCAAGCTCCTGATCTTGCATCTGTTATTAACTCAAGACTGCTTTCGACGGTACATCATCTTCAGTCTGCTTTAGAAGAAGCCAGTTCATATTCAAAATATCATCCATCGAAAGGATACACATGGGATTTTAAAGATCGTAAATTTGCTGAAAAGAAAGAGAAAAAAGAATTAACTAAACCAGAACCCAGTTCATTATTTCAGAGGCAAAGGGTTGATATGTTATTAGGAGAATTAACAAGAAAATTCCCTCCTCCAAGACCACAAAATATGGCTCCTGCACCACAACAGCCAGAACGTATGTACTGATTAAAATTATATATCTTTTCTTAAAAAACATTTTAAAAATTTTTTTTTTTTTTTTTTTTTCAGAGGAAGTAAAACTAGAAGTTAAGCAAGAACCTAAAACAGAGAATAAGACAGAAACTACAGCAAATAATAAAAATATGAAACCACCTCCTGATAAAAAACCAAGATTAACTTAAGAAAGTTATTTTTTATTTTTGTAATAATTCGAGCCAGATTTGTGAACTATATGAAAAGACTATTATTATTTACAGTATCGAATCTACATATATTATTTATTATATTTATTGGGATTTGCTGCTTTTGAACGATAATTTTTTAACAGAATTAATTGAAGGGGTATTTATGTGAAAAAATTTTGTAATAAATCATTGTTTTCTTTTATATTTGATTGATTTTATAAGTTCTTAGACCTGAGCCCAAGAGTGTTCTTTGTATTAAGGGCTTATTGTAAGCATGTTGTCTGAAAAAATTATAAAACATTTACAAGACATTTTTGACGTTTTGGCCTGCTTTTATGGGAACATGCTGACCATAGCTAAATCTTACTGTATGATGACATCTGACACTGCTTTCCTAAAATCCTGAAAAAATTTTGTAATAGTTAAAGAAAATCCTGCAGACAAGAAATAATGATAAAAACGTTTAGAAACATGGTAGCCTTGGAATTGCTGATATTATTTTCCATCACATTAGTTTTTGGGACTTGGAATTTTCAATATTTGCATTGCTACCTTATTAACAAAAGTATAACGCCCTTCGTTGGTTGAAGGGGTAATTTTTAATTGTTTCACTACAAAAAAAATTAGATATCGTGCTTCCTTTTTAAAATGGCGCCAAAAAGTGACAACTTTTTTTTCTGCAATGTTGGCAACAACAGACGATAAACAAAAAAAAAAAATATGCAGACCGATGCAGACAGGTATACAACTACTGACGGAAAGGGAGATGGGAGATGTTACACAAACTCTTTTTTATTATTAATTAATTAATTATTTTAATGGCTTTTTTTAAATTTTTAATGGCTTTTTATTTAACTTGACCAGCGATATTATATATATATATATATCAACAATATCCACAAAATATAAGAAAACGTTGAAACCCATTCCTTTACGTTAACTTCCCCTTTCAACTAACGATAAAAAAAAAAAATAAAAACAAAAAGAAATTTAAAAAGAATCCAAGCTCCATCCCATTATAGTAACTTCCGAGTTCAACTAACGATAATAATGGTTGAAAAAGCAGTCATGCGCAGTTTCATTATTTTCGTCATTTCTTTTATTGTTATCAGCTTTGCATGTTATTTATTGTGTGAATAATTTATTTAATGTTTTATAAAATTGGCTCAAAATGACCGATCAAGGGAACGGTTCGTGTGATGTTGTAATTAAGGAAGAGACGGAAATATTCGGTAAGCTTGTAATCTTCAGGAGTCTTAACCTCACCTTCCCTTTCAAACAATTTCTTTTTTTTTTTTTTTTTTTTTTTTTTTTTTTTTAGATTATCACATTCAAGACCCTGAACAAGGGAAAGAATATGTTCTTGACAATATTAATGATGTCAAACCAGAGCTGATTCAATTGAGTCTTGCTGATCTTGATGCACAGTTTAAAACATGGGAAAATTTTTTCAGGGAGCAAAATGGTACATTTCAATTATCATTTACCTTTTTCGTTTTTTTTTTTTACTTACTACAATATATCATATTTCTTTTTTTTTCCTACAGGGTTACCAGAATTCTATATGGGATTAAATATTAATAATGTATTGGTTCCACATAAAATAGTCCCTATTGGCAATGGGAGTTCAGATTTTTTTTATACATTATCGTTTTTAATTTTTCATGATTTTAATCACGCTTCTTTCGTTCGAATTAATGTGGCGCAACATGTGGCTGATAATTGGGACCTTTTTAAGGAATATGCAGTAGACCCTAGCAGTCAAAGATTGTATCATTCAGCAGAGCATTATTTAAATGAAATGTTAAAACCTGATACTCCAGGACGAGGCTGTGAATTATTAGCTGCTGCCAGACTTTTTGCAACAAAATTTGAACTTTATATTGATGAAACTCTTTGCTTTCATTGTGGTAAGACAGCTACAAATGTTGTTAGGAGAATAAAAGTGTCACCTTTGGAGGGCAGTGTTCATTTTGATGCATATGAGCCAATTAGTGATGAAGAAATTAAAAACTTTGGTGGACCACGAACATTAAATGCACAAAATAGTGATGGTGAACGTATGAGAAAAGAGTTCATGAAATCTGTGGAAAAGCACCTTTTAGAAATAATTTTCCCTGATGTTATGATTAAAACAACAGCAGGGGATGTGGAACAAAAGCAGGTAATTAAGTCTGAACCGAAAGAATATCATCATGGTTTTGAAGCAGTATTTTTAACTGAAACGCCTCATACACATTTTGAAGGGGAAGAGACTGAAGTAAGAAAGATAGTGAAGAGAGGAAAACGTATTGGTCGACCGAAAGAAAAAAAACGGGGGGGTCGCCCGCCGATGTGCGTAAAATATGGCGAGAGATATATTGAAAAGCGTTCTGAAAGGGACAAATGGAAAGCATTAACCAAGAACCTAAAACAGAGAATGAGACAGAAACTACAGCAAATAATAAAAAGATGAAACCACCTCCTGATAAAAAACCAAAGTTAACTTAAGACAGTTATTTTTTATTTTTGTAATAATTCGAGCCAGAGTTGTGAACTATATGAAAAGACTATTATTATTTACAGTATCGAATCTACATGTATTATTTATTATATTTAGGCTTGCCATTTTTTGAAATAGGAAAAAGAGTATAAATTTTTTTTTTAAAGTAGAGTATAGAAAGAGTATACAACCTGAAGATTAAGAGTATAAAAAGAGTTACAACCGGAAGATTTAAGAGTATGAAAAGAGTGCAGTATCATACGACTTTTTGATAATAAAATTTTAAACAATAAAGATGAGTTCAGGCTGAAGGTTTTCAGCTAAAAATTCTAGTCAATATGATAGATTAATAGATTTGGGAAAAAAAAGAGTACTCTTTTTTTGCATTTCGAAAAAAAGAGTATATTTCCGTAAATTTTAAAAAAAAGAGAGAGTACTCTTTTTTTTAGAGAAAAAATGAGAGTAAATACTCTTAAAAAGAGTATATCTGGCAAACCTATTATATTTATTAGGATTTGCTGCTTTTGAACGATAATTTTTTAATAGAATTAATTGAAGGGGTATTTATGTGAAAGAATTTTGTAATAAATCACTGTTTTCTTTTATATTTGATTGATTTTATAAGTTCTTAGACCTGAGCCCAAGAGTGTTCTTTATATTAAGTGCTTATTGTAAGCATGTTGTATGAAAAAATTATAAAAATTCTTCCAGACATTTTTGACGTTTTGGTCTGCAGTCAAGAAGCGGCCTGCTTTTATGGGAACATGCTGACCATGACATCTGACACTGCTTTCCTAAGATCCTGAAAAAATTTTGTAATAGTTAAAGAAAATCCTGCAGACAAGAAATAATGATAAAGATTTTTAGAAACATGGTAGCCTTGGAATTGCTGATATTATTTTCTATCACATTAGTTTTTTGGGACTTGGAATTTTCAATATTTGCATTGCTACCTTATTAATTTTTAATTGTTTCACTACAAAGAAAAGGTAGATTTGGTGCTTCCCTTTTTAAAATGGCGCCAAAAAGTGACAACTTTTTTTCTGCAATGTTGGCAATAACAAACGATAAACAAAAAAAAAGAACAAGACAGGTATACAACTACTGACGGAAAGGGAGATGGGAGATGTTACACAAACTCTTTTTTTTTGCATGTTATTTATTGTGTGAATAATTTATTTAATGTTTTATAAAATTGGCTCAAAATGACCGATCAAGGGAATGATTCGTGTAATGTTGTGATTAAGGAAGAGACGGAAATATTCGGTAAGCTTGTAATCTTCAGGAGTCTTAACCTCACCTTCCCTTTCAAACAATTTCTTTTTTTTTCTTTAGATTATCACATTCAAGACCCTGAACAAGGGAAAGAATATGTTCTTGACAATATTAATGATGTCAAACCAGAGCTGATTCAATTGAGTCTTGCTGATCTTGATGCACAGTTTAAAACATGGGAAAATTTTTTCAGGGAGCAAAATGGTACATTTCAATTATCATTTACCTTTTTCGTTTTTTTTTTTTTACTTACTACAACATATCATATTTCTTTTTTTTTCCTACAGGGTTACCAGAATTCTATATGGGATTAAATATTAATAATGTATTGGTTCCACATAAAATAGTCCCTATTGGCAATGGGAGTTCAGATTTTTTTTATACATTATCGTTTTTAATTTTTCATGATTTTAATCACGCTTCTTTCGTTCGAATTAATGTGGCGCAACATGTGGCTGATAATTGGGACCTTTTTAAGGAATATGCAGTAGATCCTAGCAGTCAAAGATTGTATTATTCAGCAGAGCATTATTTAAATGAAATGTTAAAACCTGATACACCAGGACGAGGCTGTGAATTATTAGCTGCTGCCAGACTTTTTGCAACAAAATTTGAACTTTATATTGATGAAACTCTTTGCTTTCATTGTGGTATGACAGCTACAAATGTTGTTAGGAGATTGAAAGTGTCACCTTTGGAGGGGAGTGTTCATTTTGATGCATATGAGCCAATTAGTGATGAAGAAAGTAAAAACTTTGGTGGACCACAAACATTAAATGCACAAAATAGTGATGGTGAACGTATGAGAAAAGAGTTCATGAAATCTGTGGAAAAGCACCTTTTAAAAATAATTTTCCCTGATTTTATGATTAAAACAGCAGCAGGGGATGTGGAACACAAGCAGGTAATTAAGTCTGAACCTAAAGTATATCATCATGGTTTTGAAGCAGTATTTTTAACTGAAACGCCTAATACACATTTTGAAGAGGAAGAGACTGAAGTAAGAAAGATAGTGAATAGAGGAAAACGTATTGGTCGACCGAAAAAAAAAAAACGGGGGGGTCGCCCGCCAATGTGCGTAAAATATGGCAACATATATATTGAAAAGCGGTCTGAAAGGGCCAAATGGAATAAAAAGTGGAAAGCTGAAAACCTTTCTAAGCAAACAAAGAGCTGAGTTGATTAAATTGGAGTTATTTAATTTAAGTTGTTTAATGTTATGGTTAAATCAAGTTTTAGTTTAATCAGAAATCGGAAAATGTTTTCTCAAGGAATAAATTGTTATATTCATAAAATTGATCTTTGTTTTCATCGAAAAAATTAATAGGATAAAAAAGGAATTTATTATTAGTAATATTTACATGGTATTATTGTTAGGTTGTAAAAAAAAAAGGAAATATTTTATGGATCTTTAGAAGCAATAAAACGATTAATGTTTGATATGAGCATGTGGAAACTATTTCATAATGCCTACATTACAAATAGTCTACTTTCTGTTTCCGATCGAAAGTGGTTTGAATTGAAAGTTGCTGGAAACATTAATTTCCTAAAAAATCCTGCATTTTGCACCTCGCCTGCATTCAAAACACTTCGAAAAATACCGCTCAGAAAAAAAATTTCTGTTGTTTGCATTTTAATTTTTTGGTCAGCGTAGAAGTTTTGAAGTCTGGGCGTCTTGACATGTAGACGATTTGTATGTAGGCGTTATGCAAAAGTTCCTAACATGTTTATACTCTGGGGTTTCGGGTAGGGGACGATTCTGTAAATAATTCGGATTGGGGCTGAATGTGGACAAACCCATTTTTTTTGGATATGTTCATGTTGCCAGATCAAAATTGCAACATTCATTATGACAGCTTCATTTGTAAAAAAAAAAAAAAAAAAAAAAAAAAGATGGGAGTCCAGATTCGTGATAAAAAAAATAATCGATTTTTTTCTCTTTTATGGGAATTTTCGGACCTTGAATCGCTAGTCGGGGCGGTTTTCCACCGAGTAAGAAATCTAAAAAAAAATTAGGGTTCATTTGTGTCACAGGTTTTGATCCTCAGTTAATGAGAAAATAATAAGTAAAAAGTACCACACATTTTACATTTTTTCAGGTACTTTTAACCAGCTGCACTTGGAAAGATTACCCGGACTCGAACCGTCATACCTGTTACATCAATCGTATTAGAGCTCAAAATAAAGAGTTAGAGAAACGAAAAAACTGGGCCACTGGGCCACCTTCCTCTCGTATGTACCTTAGCAGTATCTTAGTAGTATCTTACCTGTAAAAAAAATGGAAATGTAATATCCTATTGCTTGTTATTTTTAGAGTCATCTAAAAAACCGTCAGAGATTGTCACTATCACCAT
Organism: Liposcelis bostrychophila; assembly: GCA_037577465.1. NCBI lineage: Eukaryota > Metazoa > Arthropoda > Insecta > Psocodea > Liposcelididae > Liposcelis > Liposcelis bostrychophila. The sequence goes on from CM075209.1 coordinate 9,803,105, forward strand.
CGAAGATGAAAGCGAAAGTTCCATTCATCCTGAACAAGTTGAGGAATCCGAAACCGTCCAGGAAAAAGATCCGTTGGAATGCTCAAGTTCTGAAAAGAGATTAAGTAAAATCCAGCAAAATAAAGAAATATTCCGTCGTTGGAAGCAAAAGGAACAAAATGAAACTTCCCGACGGAGTACAGGGAAAAAGCAGATGAGAAATATTGCTGAGAGGCAACAAATGCCTGGTGAGTGGAAAAAAAAAATCATACTGGGATACGTAGGACTACGTCTTTGGGGTACTGTCCTAATATTGCTAAATTTAAAAAATGAAACGATTTTAAAATTTTAAGGCATTTTTTTTGCTTGTTTTTGGTCAAAAAATTTAATTTTTTTTTCTGGCACGAAAAAAAAATTAAAAATTAAAAATGGACAAAAGTTAAAAAATATTAGTCAAAATTTTAATGAAAGTCTTCAAAGTTAAAATTTTAATATTAAAACATTGCTTTAGCTCATATTTTTGGCTAAAGGAAAAAGGACAAAATTAAAAAATGTAGTGAACTTTTTATTTAAAATTTCTAAGTTCTTGTTTTTTTGTTCGTGTAGTCTAATTTTAATATTTAAAAAAAACGGCGAGAATTTAAAAAAAGTTTAGAAAAATTTCAATAAATTTTTCAGTTCTTGCTTTGGCAACTTTTAAGTTTCTTGTAAAAGTTCTCAGAGTCCTTGTTTTCATTCATGTCGTCTAATTTTACTGTTAAAAAAGGCCAAAGGTTAAAAAAAAAATAGTCAAAATATTGTTTCAAATTGAACTTTTTTCAGGGTTGCTGTTTAAAACATTTTTTAATAAAAAACAGTTTAAAACGTTTTATATTATTTTCCCATGTTTTAAAACGTTTTAAAACGTATTTTATTCGGCCTGGTTTTAAAACGTTTCAAAACATGTTTTAAAACATGTTCAAAATGTTTTAAATAGATCTTACGCCTATTTCTGACGTCACAATGACGTCACGACCACCATTTTTCCTACCAACTCAGTTGAAAAACGGGCTATCTACGTAAAAGCTTGCGAAGAAAAACGGCATATCTGTGTGGAAAATGTTAACCACTTAGAATGTTTTTCTTCTGAGCTGTGGTTTTGGACAAACATTACACATTTCCGTGCGCGACAGGAAATTTTCAGTCAAATTGCGGGCTCGGGCCTCTTAAAAATGCATTTTACAACGTATTTTATTCACTTAATAAAATACGGTGTTTAAAACAGTGTTTTAAAACGTTAGTGTTTTAAAACGGTGTTTTTTATTCAAATGTTTTAAAACGTTTTAAAACACCGTGTTTTAAACCAATTTGTTTTAAAACAATCATCCCTGACTTTTTTACAAGTAAAATTTACAAGAAATTTTCTAACTCCATGCTTTCGTTTATGTCGTCTAATTGTAAAATTAAATTTCAACTTTAAATTTCTCGTAAATTTTTTAAAAAGTTCCTTGTAAATTTTACTTTTAAAAAAACGTTAAATACAATTTTTAAGAAATTTTCTAAGTCCTTGCTTTCGTTCATTGAAAAGGCCAAAAGTGAAAAAAAAATAGTTAAAATATTATTTAAAATAAAATTTTTTTAAAAGTAAAATTTACAAGAAATTTTTGAAGTCCATTCTTTCGTTCATGTCGTCTAATTTTAAAATAAAATTCCAAGTTTAAAATTTTTAGAAAAGTTTTTGTAAATTTTTCCTTAAAAAAGCAGCTAAAATTTAAAAAAAAAGTTAAATAAAATTAATACAAGAACCGTAAAAGAATTGCCCGTCGAGACCTTTTTAAAGCCCGAGCCGTTAATCGGCCCTCGATGGACAATTTTTTCTTTTTCATCCCTTATGTTGAAATATACTATTTCTTTTTTTCAATGACTTCGTTTTTTTGTTGCCTTTAGCTTCAGAACGGCGTAACGAACTTTCACAAGATGGCAGTCAGGATTCTGAACTTACGATTCAGGTGCAATCGCGTCCAAATATGCTAGGGCAGGACATCTTACTTTCGGAAAACCAACCATCAAGGCAAAAGAAAAGTTCTACTGATCGTGGGCTTTCGACAACGGATCCCAATTCTTCGAAGAAAGAAGAGCGTAGAAAACAGTACGCGGAGAAAAAAATTATGCAGAAAGCAACAGCGGCACACATTCCTTGTAAGTAAAATAAGAAACCAAAAATTTTTTCAAATTGGCTGTTCCGAAACGCATGAATTTTTTTTTAAATTTTTTTAATTTCCAGCCGCACCCCAATCTGCCAAATCTTCACAAGGTGCCAATGTGCAATCCAAATCTCGGAATTGTGTTCAAAAGCTCCAAAAGCCGCTAGGGCAGGGCTCCTCATCGTCGGTGGTTATTAGCAGCAGTACTGCTAATAAAGAGCAAATTGAGGTTTGGAAGTCAATGCCGCAAAAAAAATTTGTGATACTGCTTCTCTCAGAGAACCAAAACATGGGAAAAACAGCAACGATTCAACTTCCTGGTAAGTTAAATTGTAGCTCTATTTTCGGATTAATCGAAATGTAAGATTAACTAGAATGTGTAAATTTTAATTGGGATATTTGAGACTTTTTAATAATTGGATTAGGTTAGATTAGGTTAGGTTAGGTTAGGTTAGGTTCACGGTCGTATAGACAGGTCCGGAAACTCCTATCCCTTAAACATGGGAGATCATGTCCCGCTTAACTACACAGTAAAAAATATTATGTAAATATGTTCTAAGAGGTCCACATAAATTTTTTATGCTGTTAGTCCCAAAAGGTAAACATAAAACAAAAAGAACATAAAAATTATGTGGACCTAGTTATGTTGATTTATGTTGATTTTGACATAAAATTTTTTACTGTGTACGCCAAAATTAGTTCATTCTTTCTACCACCGTAAGTGCTACTTGTTAGAGAAACGCTTTTTGATTGGTCGTTGAGATTTGGTGCCGACGATGGCGGCACACAGCCGTATAGACATTTATATGGCCATGGTCCCAACTTATACGATTAGACATGTTGCGATTCTCAAGATCGCAGCGCCGCCGGTGGCCCATTTTAGAACTAAAATGTGCGTAGTTAAGCGGGACATGAACGGCATAGGAAGTTTCCGGACCTGTCTATATGATCGTGGTTGGGTTAGGTTAGGTTAGGTTAGGTCGGTTTGATTCTGCCCTCGAAGTATTTTTGCGACCAAAATCTTCAGGCCCAAATAGGGAGTTGTTTTCATGTTAATTAGAGGATATTTTTTTTATGTAATTTCACGCCCTCCTCATTTCACGCAAAATAATTTTATTCAAATTAAAGATGTGTAATTAATGGTCTCAGAGAAGAAAATGACTATTGAGAATGCAAAAGTGCATTAAGACATAGACATTTTTCCCAAAAACCGTGGGAAAACAAAAAAATGTCTTGTGATAAGTCATTTCGGTTTGCCTTGGGATCAAATGACTTGCCACAAGATATTTTATTTTGTTCTGCAACTATTGGCGGCACTGTCGGACATTTCTCATCGGAATCAACATGGCGACTCGCGAAAACGCAAGCCCTACCAATCCTATATACGGGAATGTCCGACTATTAGAACGTCCGCCATATTGTTGGAGAACATGTATTTTTTAGGTTGGATTCTCGCAAAGTCCCTAAAAAATGCCAACTTAAGCAATTAAAAATTCATAATTTTACGGACTTTTTGTTTCTTAGGTTGATAGTTTTAGGGACTTTCCGCAAAACAAACCTAAAAATATACGGTCTCCAACAATATGGCGGACGTTTCGAAACGTTCTAATTGTCGGATGTTTTCGGAAAAATTTTATATGGTATTGGTAGGGCCTGCGAAAACGATAATTATTGTTTAATGAAATAAAAACGTAATATCGTTTTAATTTTTATTTTAAAAACGTGTATCATGGATTAAACAAGATGGATATTGCACATTTTTAATATTCAGGTAACTTGAATTAAATATTTTCTTTAAAAAAATTAAACAGAAGCTCAACGTTGTCCAATGAAGCTTAGGTTATGTTATTATTAGGAAACTACAAAAAACGAAGTAAAAATATAATTTTTCTACTGATATTTCATATAGTTATTTTATTTACATTGTTTAGTGTGAAATGGTTTGATACATGCGTGCATGAATAGTATTTTTATAACTAGAGAGCCTAGAAGGCTTTTAGGCTCTCTACATAAGTCGCCATTTTGTTTGTTTACAATATACGACTTGCCGACAGCCGAGCTGATGACTTGCGACAAGTCAGACAATGTCTTGGTACAAAACAAAAGCGTTCAAAGCATAATAACCGCTTATGCTAAGTCAATTTGTTTTCTGAGTGTGAACTAAAAATTTTAGTGAAGGCTTTCCAAAATGGTGACTTCAGTGTCAAATCTCCGAAAAGCCTAAGGGGGGGGGGGGAGTCAGACGTTTTCAAAATAATGCTGACGTAATGCAGTATGTAACTAACAGTACTTAACAGTACTACGCCCTCCAGTCGTTCCACATATCCCCAAATGACGGTATTAATTTTTTTTTTTTTGTTGCTGTGATCAGGTGCAGGAAATTCGAGTAAATCTTCACAAGATGGCAATCAGCATTCCGTACCTCTGTCGTCTGCGCTACAACTTCGTAATATTCTTGAGCCGAACACCTTATCACCCGACCAGCAACAAAGAAAGAAAGTCGAAGAAAAATTACAAAGTTTGCTGAGACAAAACGGCAAAGAATTCAGCCGGGAATGGAATCGACTGATACGAGAGAGAGATCGGACTGAGAAGAAAGAAATCGCCAAAATAGAAAAAAAGTTTGAGGGTGAAATCGTGCAGGAGCGGATCCGAAAGTATGAAAAAAGAAAAAGAGAAAAAGCTTTTCCCTTAAGTAAGAGTAAGAAAAGATCTTCGTTGACTGAAAAACTCAAGAGGAAATACGAGAATTTACGGAAGTATCAAACGAAAAAAAAGGACGAAAACGAAGAAAAGCTAAAGGTGACGTTTAAAATTCATGAAGACTACAAACAAAAATGGGTTAGCTATAGAAACAAGAAAGCGGCTGAGATTAAAGCTATAATTGATTCTGGATCAGCTCCACCTGTTAGCGAGACTGCCAATGTTGTACCGGAGATACCGGGACCGACTCTTGAACTCTGTGATATTAGTAAGTATTTAATTATAAACAGTTAGAGTGCATTTCAATTAACGAGTGAGATCCAAACTTATTATGCGCACAGCGAATTTAAATTAGTAACAGTGACATTTAAATTAGTTACATTTTTCGATGGGCGTATTGCGGCACGGCCAAGTTCGAAATCGCTATTGTCTGTACTGAACTTGGCAAAGTTCACTTTCTGTTCAGGACATCCACAGTTTTTTTAACCCTTTTACTATTTATTTTTTTAGATGCAATAACTGACGACAAACCAGTCAAGTAGAACCTCTTTCTCAAGATGGCGCTTCAGAAAAAACTTCTGGAATGACCACCGAGCCCCTTCAACAAAAAGTCACGGATAATTTAGAAACCAATTTTGACATTATTAATGGTAAGTATTAGTTGTTAAAATATCATAGCCCATTAAATACTTCTTTTTAATCAAATCATTTCTGGTGTTGTTACTAGTTAACATTAAGTCGGAGTTACCTTCCCCTGGATCACCTTCAGCAGAAGACACAGAGGAAATGGAATGGACTGCTGATCCGAAAGTAAAAATCGAGGATAACAGCTCTTCAGGAATCGAGGCTTCCGGTAAGTTTCATAACACTGTGGCTCGAAATAGTTCCGTAAACAGGAACTACTTTGTACCTAAGAAATAATTTTGCACCGCTGAATTAAAAAATTTTTTTAATCTACCGGGAAACTCTGTTACGGATATTTGTTCCATTTTGATCGATAATCTGGAAGTTGGCCAAATTTTTTATAGACCGGGTTAGTAATTATCTCATAGGCCAGGTTAGTGTTCTTCGGTATTTACAAATCAACGTTTGGTGGAAGTCCACTTGAAAGAAATTCGTCTGGTAGATAAACATTTGATTTGCCGGGCTCTTCATAATGAAACCGTTCGATCAAGTTGTGAAGTGTGGTTGCGAGGTTAGCTTACATAACCTAACCTAACCTAAGGTAACATAAAAAACCTTGGTCGGCAAAACATAAAAAACCTTGGTCGGCACTACGTTTCTTTCTTCCTTGTTTAAAGACGTGTAACTAGTAAAACGTGTAACTAGAAATCATAACCATATCCAAGTAGCACAAGATGGATTCGGATCTTTTAGACATCTAGAAATGTTCTGTAGACACGCTAATGTCCCTCTAGGCACGATCTTCAAGACAAAGATATTTTTCAGAACTCTAGAAGAAGTCTTTGTCTTGAAGATGGTGCCTAGAGGGACATTAGCGTGTCTACAGAACATTTCTAAATGTCTAGAATAGAGACCCTAAATTAAAATACTTAAATACAAGAATACAAATTAAAATACGGCTTTGCTGCAGTTTACACCGACAATGTAACCAAAAACTTTCAAAAATCAGTGCGCATGATCCGTGGGCACCGCTTTTTCGCGCCAAATTTTTTTGCCAGTCTCTTTTAATTTAGGGTCTCTAGTCTAGAAGACCGGAATCCCTCTTGTGCTACTTGGGATAGAGGTATTTCCAACGTTGAGAAACCTGAGAAATCTTCAAAGGGAGCTTTCCACTTAGATAATAGAATCCATAGATAGGACAATAGCGTCAGAAAATGTTCATATGGGCATCCATAAGCTAAACACGAGGTAGGCTCAATTTTTTCGGACCAAAACAAACAATGTAAATGGAATAGGAATGTCCGATCTATGGATTCTATTATCTAAGGCTTTCCAAAGGGGGGTGTATTTCGTGTTTTTCTAATTCCACGACCTGCTATTTAATCAAATGGAAGTCGTGGAATTAGAAAAACACGAAATACGAAATACACTCCCCCTTTTGGAAAGCTCCCTTTTCATTCAATTTCCAATATGGCGATCCGTTATGGCTTCTAAAAGGCAAACGAATAAGATTTATCCACGATCATACAAACAGGTCTGGTATGGAAACTGGGGGTAAAAACATAAACATATATACTAGACCGGGCATTCTAATGGGAGCAGTGTCCCTAGGATGTCATTTGTTTTTTTTAAATCTAGGGGAAAACAGAACGACAATATGGCTACAGTGGTAAACAAAAAATTTATTGATATACCGTAATGTATAAAGAAATTGCAAGCGATTACTTCTTTTACCTCAAAAATGGGAAAAGATGGAACGTTTTCTCTTAAAATTTCATTTATTTATTATAAATACTGCTAACCGTAAGGAAAAGATAAAGCTTTTCTAAGTCCCGCAACAGTTTCTGGCAATCCTTAAAAAAAAATTCTTGTTAGTAAATCTTTAAATGCTTTAAGGTGATCAATTTTGTTTTTTGTTACCCATATATTATGATAAGCGCATTTGTTGAGTAAAAGAAGATAAAATGTGAAAATAATTTATAAATCAATTTTCCATTATTTACCTACTGTACGCCATTTTACCGTTCTGTTTTCCCCTAGATTTAAAAAAAACAAAAGACATGTTAGGGAAGGTCTTTTGTACAGGATGCCCGGTCTAGTATATATGTCTATGGGTAAAAAAGTGTCTTCTTTATTGAAGCCATTTTTCATTCTATACTTTGATCAATAGATGGCGCCTCCTGCTTGTAGTCACGTCATGTGACCATTAATAATAACATGGCGGTTGACAACAAAATAAATATAAATATGAAATAAAGAACAAGGTTAGGTTAATTTGAAAAATAATAAGTAAACGTATAAAAATTAACAATTTTTAAAATGGCTTTTATTTTACATACAGTAAAAAAAAAATCCATCTAAAAAGTAAAAAACGTCAACGCTGATAACAATAAAAGAAATGACGAAAATGATGAAACTGCGCATGACTGCTTTTTCAACCGTTATTATCGTTAGTTGAACGCGGAAGTTACTATAATGGGATGGAGCTTGGATTCTTTTTAAATTTCTTTTTTTTTTTTATCGTTAGTTGAAAGGGGAAATTAACGTAAAGGAATGGGTTTCAACGTTTTCTTATATTTCTGAATATTGTTGATATATATCTATATATATATCGCTGGTCAAGTTAAATAAAAGCCATTAAAAAAAAGAAAATAAGTAATGTTAAGCCCATAAATATTTTTAAACTTATTAACAACAATTATAAAAAATATTTTTGGACCCTAGAAGGCCTTTGTTTCAAAATGGAAGCTGTCACATGACCTGACTAAATACAGTTCCTGCCATCTATTGATTGAAGTTCGGAAGTAAAAACAGCGTCAATAAGGAGGACACAAGCGCTCATATAAACGGTATACAAGTTTCCAGACCTGTTTGTATGATCGTGGATTTATCCGGCTTTATCGGTGAATTCGCCAGTCTCTTTTTACATGTAGGGTGTTTATTACATACATTGTATTTTACCTCAAAAGTTGATCTCTGAATTAGCTTTATTTTTCACGTTACACTTACCTGGTCTATTGAGGGGAGCATGGATTTTGTGTAATAATCCCTACGCTATTTTTTTCGTAAAACAACGTATTAAAAAAGAAAGTGGTTTTTCGTTCGATTTTAACATGAAGTACATAGTTTGTTTTGCTAAAATTTTCCTCATGAACGTAGAGAGGTAAGTGCATTTTTCCTGTTTCCTGAGATATTGCCGATGTTTTTTTTAAAGGAAATTTCGGCAGTGTTTCATTTAATTTTTTAAAAATTATAGTAAATTCAGGCTCTTTGCACTACCTATTAATTTATAAGTATCAAGAAAAACAAGTTATTAATTCGATTTTTCTAAAATTCCATTCGTGGACTCCAGTGTCATATTGTTCTAGTTACACTTTCCAGGTTGACACTAGTCCCCTGTACTTAGATTATGAAAAACGCGTGTCAACCTGGGAAGTGTAGCTAGAACAATGTAATATATGAGTCCGAGCATTATTTACCCATATCTTTTTTATTTTCTGAACTTTGAGGGTGCATTTTCCTGACAAGTAGTGGTTAAAGGTGCCAGGAATCACTCTGACTTTAATTTTCGAATGGCCCCCCATTTTTTTCTTGATCTATTTATTTGTTTGTTTATTTATTCATTGCAGATACGACAGGAAAATGTAAACGAAAGCGCCGTGCTAGAAGAAGGCATATTCATGATATTTTGATGCAATGCGTTTCCGATGTGCAAGCTGGAAAAATGAATTTAAAAAAAGCGGAAATATTTTACAAAATTTCAATTCGAACAATCGTTTGTGAAAGAAAACGAATGATGAAGACTGTGTTTTCTGAGAAGGAAGAAAAGAGGTTTATAAGCTGCATTATGAGATGCTGTCGTCAGGGTTTCCCAGTGGATTCCTTCGACTTAAGAATGATTGCTAAAGGCTATTTAACGTCCCGAAAAATAACGGTTCCGTGTTTTAAAAATAATTTTCCAGACATGGAATGGTTTACGTTATTTTTTAAACGTCACCCTGAACTTTCTCAGCTTTTCGCTAGCAACATAATTAAATGCCAAGAAATCCCAAATGAAATCACGCTCAGGAAATACGTGGAAAATTTAGAAAAATACGTTTGCGGAGTTCCGCCTGAAAACATTTGGAACTACGATGAGTTTAGTTTGTCAGACGGAGCCGAGACAGCAACAAATATTATTTGGAAAAAAGGAACAAAATATAAAAGCGCAGCAAAATGGTCAGTTATGCTTACGGCAAACGCAGCGGGAGAAATGCTCCCCCCGTATGTTGTATACGGATCTGATCATTTGGAATATAACTGGATCCATGGAGGACCACCCGGGACTCGATACAACAACACTTCCAATGGTTGGGTTGACAACGAAGCCTTTACGGATTGGTTTAAAAATACAGTGTTGCCAAGGATGAAAGCGTTGAACGGTCGAAAAGTGTTTATCGGCGATTATTTGTCGTCTTACATTAATCTCGAAATTCTGGAATTGTGTGATGCCTATAACATTTCCTTCGTGTGCTTTCCACCGAATAGTGATCATCTGACACAACCGCTGAATGTTGCGTTCTTTAAAAAAATCGAGATAATTTGGAAGGCAATTATAATGGAATGGAAAAACAGTCCGATGACAAGAAGTTCCGCTATTTTAACACGCGAATTTTCGAGTCTTTTTAAAAAACTTATAAACATGTTGCTTCCAAATGCAAAGTCAGATATTATTTAGGTTTTAAAAAATGCGGAGTTACTCCGATTAATGTAAATGAAGTTTTAGAAAATTTGTACTTAAATCAAAAAACATCCTGAAGGTGGATGTTATAACAAATAATTGATCAGATGCTTTTTTGTAAAAGGCCATTCAAATTTTTCGTCAGCATGCTTTTGATTATTTTTAGCCTGCTCTCCTCCCATACTTAGCTTATGGAGATAACGTTTGATTTGGACCCCCCCCCCTTTCTAACGTGCTGCCATAATGTTTGAATGGCTCACAAGATTGTATAATATAAAACGGTCAGCACTGTTACTGGAGCTGCTGTTTTCTCGAAAAATTTAAAAATTCGGGAAATCGAAAAACCCGATTTTTAAAAATTTTAAAATTTGGATTTAAAAATTTAGGATTTTAAAAATATTGATTTCTTGAGATTCGACACTCGAAATTTTTCCAGAAAAAATGTTTGAAATTTTTTTTTTTTTCAGAAAAAACATTCTTAGAATTTTTTTCCAGAAAAAATATTTGAAACTTTTTTTCCAGAAAAATCTCGGGATTTCGTTAAATGTCCATAAGAATAGTCTTATTTTTTACGACGAGGGTGTAGAAAAAATGTCTTGAGAACATGATGATTTAATTTTTATCTTCCCTCCAGTGGATTAGGTTGCGGTAAAAACCGTATTGTTATTTATTTTTATTTTTTTAAAATCGAATTTTAAATAATTTTGTGTCTGCAACTGAAAAGACTATGTGTTGTGTGTTGCAATTTACATTTTTCGCGACTGATAGTTACAGAAAATTAATGTGTTAACTTTTACCTAAGTCACTTTTTTATAAAAAAAAATAAAAATATAAAAAAATTAAAAATATAAAAAAAATTAAAAATTAAAAATATAAAAAAAATTTATTGATTTTTAAAAAAAGAAATCTTACCGAAGTCATTAAGTCATATATATATTTTTTTTTCATAATGATGCAACTGCAAAGTTAGTCTTTAACATTATCGTGCTTGGTGTGCAGTAAATAATAGTTCAACTTAGTAGCTACTCCCAATGAGCAAAAAAAATATTAATATTTGTAAAATGTTTTTCAATATTTTAAAAATATTTTGTAAATATTTTTTGAAACAAAAAGAATAAAAATATTTTTAAAATCTTTGTCAAAATTCCTAAAATGTTTTTATTGTTTCTTGTTTCAAAAAATATTTGTATAATATTTTTAAAATATTAAAAAATATTTGCATGATAAAATATTGAAAAATATTTTAAAAAAATTTTATAAATATTAATATTTCTTTGCTTATTGGGTAAGTTTACAATCTAGAGGTCATTCAGGTATTGCGGAAGCAAGATTTTGGCAGTTAACTACCCTTTCCATTTCTTATAAATAAAATAGGCCTCTTATAGCAGTTCAACATTGAAATAAAAATTTTAAAAAAATTTTAAAAAAATTTTTAAGACCTCAGCTTCTTTAAACTTGCTTACTTAATACTTGAATGGCCCCATAAAAAAAAAAAAATACTTACCTGTATTTAAATTATAACACGAGGATAATTTAATTTTTTGTTCATTAAGCAGTTGAGGTTGCTACCGAACAAAATCAACAAGAAAACGAACAGATCTTTCCGGTTTCGACCATCGAGGCAACAAGTGCAGATTCCTTGGGAGAGGTGAAGACCCAGAAGAGAAAGGTGTCAATCATTGAGTATATGCGGAATTGCCGAGCTGAAGAAAAACCCATAGTGGAGGTTCAAGTCAAGAAACGAGAGAAAAGGGAAACGCAGGCGGAGTATATGGTTAATTTTAGAACCAAATGGAAATTGATGCAGAGCAATCTTAGCGAAATATTAGAGTGCGACAACGTGAAAGAATTGAAGGAAAAAGTGCTGAAAGATGTAGGAAGATCCGGCGTGAAGAAACCTGCAGAAGAGGGGAATTCCGTCGCTGAGACTCAAAACCTTCCGTCTTCGTCGGAAAATATTACACAACCAGCAGTCACCTTACAAAAAAATACGCGACTTGTTAGTTTTGGTAAGTTTTATTAATTAAATGCCATTATTAATATTACTTTTTATCTCCCCTTTGATGGGGGGGTTTAGGGGGGGGCCCCTTAGTTTCCTCCAAAATTTTTCTTATTCACACCTTTTCCTTATTCACAGGTAAATCCAAATTAAAATCATCAGTAAAAGATCTCGTAACGCAAGCAACACCGGAAAGAGTTGAGGAACTTCAGCCAGAAAAAAATCAAGCGAACGCTGTTCCTACTGCGATAATCCCTGCTTCCTCTCAGCAAGAAAGCTCGGCACCTGCTCTCGATGTACCATCTGTACCAAACGCCAAAAAAAAGAAGGGGAAGAAAAACGTTACTGTTCATCGAGAAAAACGTAAAACTCATTTGAATAATCCTCGCTTGAAAAAACGTTACGACAAAGAGAGCAAGTTACGATATCAAAGAGAATATCGAGCTCAAAGAAAAGCCGAGAAAGAAGCTTGGGAAAAAGCGCAAAAGCTCCGACGTAAAAAAGCTCAAGTTAAAAGCACCGATAACGGTAAGCAGAATGGAGGTATATATGGGGAAAAAATACTTAGCCTATAAATGGCTTCAGAATACAGGCTCGCACCTCAGCTAAGGAGTCGTACATAAATTACGTAGCATGGGTTAGGCCATTTTTGCACGCTTTGTCCCATTTCGCCTATTCTTAGCTTATGGGTAAGATGTCAAATCTGGACCCCCCCCCCCCTGAATGTGCTTACGTAATATATGTACGACCCCTAAAAGCGTTGCCCCCCCCCCCCCCCCTCGAAAAATAGTTGTTTAAACTATTTTTCCTCTTTCCTTATTTAGCTTAAAGCTTGTTAAACCCATTTTCATTCCACGTGAGTTGAAAGTGATACATATCACCGCCATCTAGCCAATTGAAAGTAGAACTTATCATTATAGAGTAAAAGTCGTGGAAGCAGACAAAAATAAGCCTATTTATCCGCCTACTCAACGGATAAGTAAAAATATCTGTACAGTGTGTAGATATAGTTTGCCGCTCACTTTCGACCTCGGACATAAGAGTACGGATCAGTCACTTGTCTGTTGCCACGATTTAATTTTTCCGCTTATGTTTAACTTATGAATCGATGATCACTTAAATTTCACCGATGCGTACTCTTAAAGAAAAGAAAAAAATTGGCAACACTGATTGCAATTTTTCATTTTGTTATTTGTCATATTGTCATTTTTAATTAGAAATAAAAAAAAAAGGCCATGCAATGTAACTTATCCATTTGGAATGAAAACAAACGTTCACTGCTAGGGACGAAATGTTCGACACATCGCAAATCGAGAACGCATCGAGATTTTCGATATATCGAACATGTCGACCTTAGCTGTGAAATCTGCTCTGCTGTTGTTAATTGAATTTTTTTTTTTGTTACACTTCAGCACCGGAAGACCCGTCATCAAACTGCGGAGGTGGTTTGTTGCGAAGTGCACTCATGGGAAATCATACGGAAAATTCCACAAAGATTCCACAACCAAACAAAGTCAGGTTTTCGAGTTTGAGTAAACCTCATGCATTTAAGCAGTTAAAAGAAAAATATAAAAAAATTTGCACCCCTGCTATCCAAAATCCTCAAGCAAGAAAAACGGCTTTGAAAAGTGTCGGATTTACTGATACGGGTATCAGGATCGAAAATTGTTATTCGATTTCATCGGGGAACGACGCAGAGGGAGGAATCGAGGAAAGTGCATCTGGAACGATTTCCGAATTATTAAGCAATGGTAATTATTTAGGAAAAGAAAAACAAAATTTTCTAATTTTTTAATTGTAATTCCTTCTGTTGTTTTTAGTTAAAGTCGAAACTGACTTATCTTATCTTTACGAACCACTTGTCCAAGACGTATTCATCAAAGAAGAAATGGAATGGCCTGATGGATTCGAAGGAAAATTTGAGGAAGGTACAGAAGACTCAACGATCGCGGAAAACTATTCAGCTAAAAAAAGGACCCTTAAAAGAAATAGTCCCAAGGGTCAGAGAAAAAAAACGGGTGGAAGTCAAAGCCTTAGAAGAAGCAGTCGATTAAAAGATTTAACGGAGGAGAAAGAAAAGACACTGGCCACAGTTTCGGAACCGGCCCAATCTAAAGCAGTTTCCAAAAATTTGCAGTTTCGACATCCAGAAACGGTTGTTACAAAAGTTGTTGAAACCAAGCACATTTTCGAAACTTTGGGACCAGGAAACTTTGGGTCTAGAAAATTTTGGGACCAGGTCACTTACAATGGGAGTTCTTTTGTATATAAAAAAATTATATTTAATGATAAACCAGAAGACCAAACTACGAAAGCCGTGACGTTAGAGGAAAATATAAAGAAACCAGTTGACAGAGTTAGTCAGATGAAGCAGGCAGAAGCAAGGAGAAAAAAAATGATAAAAGAGTACTGGAGGACCGAAGAATTCAGGAGGAAAAAGAATGAGAATAATCGAAATTGGAGAGCGAAAAAAAAAGCTGAGAAAGAAGCTCAGCAAAGAGCCGAAGGGACGGGTCAAAATTCTTCTGAAGAAGGGGTAATGGTCTTGGATCAACAGGAAAAGAAGAAACGGAGCTGGCAGAACCTTAAAGGCTATATGAAACGGTATCAAGATAAAAAATATTCAGAGATGAAAAAAGAACGGGAATTACGACGATTGAAGGAAAAACCTGGATCTTCATCGGTGACACGCCACAACTTTTGATGCCATTATGGCAACAAAGTGTTTTTATTCTGTTATTTTATTCCATTTTTTTTTTTCATTTTTAGTCTTATTTATTTATTTATATTTTTAAAGCATGTCTTTTTATTATTGTTTTCATCCTGTGATGAATCTCGAGAAAAAAAAAAAAAGAAATGGAAACAAGTAGGTTCACGCTAAAATTAAACAGGATTGGCCGGGCTTAGATTTTTCTGTAAGGTTTTCTTTATTTCAGTTTATTAATTTCTAGAAACATTTGACTTGCTGAAGAAAGACCAAATACGTTGTCGTTAGATTGAATATAGATATCTTGGCTGGAGGTCAAAAATTGTTATACAGAGTCCGGTACAGATCTCATTGAATTTAAAATTTATTGATTAATTTTTATACAATATTTCATGAACTTAAAAATAAAAGAACTAATAACAGTACTAGTAATGCTGTCAAATCATTTTACAGGTGTCAGTTACGACATACGATTCTGTTAGGGCCTCTTTTTTTTACAAATAAAAATAATAAAATTGTTTAAGAAAAACGTGTAGAGTCTATAATGTAAACAATTTTTCTTTCCATGTTTTCTCGTCCTAGAGTCTTGCAGCGAGACATGTTCCATTCGTCTCTTCGAGCCCGATAACTTTCTCAATTCTTTGCAGGAACCAACCCTTTTCACTTTCTGATTCTTTCTGTCGGATACAGGGGACCGTCTTTCTGCAGTTTATAAAAAACTTGAAGATCATTTTTTTCATAATATAAAATGTATTGGCCTTGCAATTCACCCGAACAGAAAATGGCCGTGATAATCGAATTCGGCGACCTTACGGAACTCTTAAAATATACAATACGAAATTTATGACCGAATCGAAATCGGAAAAATCGAAAATTACCCTTTTTCTGTCTCTTTAGAAAAGCGCGTAATTTTGAAAGTTTATTTACATATCCGACGTGGAGCTAGACTAAGCAAATGAAAAAAATTTAGGTTGGCAACGCAACGTGGAGCATAGAAATTAAGATGGCGTTTTATATTTCTTCTCGATCAACTGCATTTTATATTGAGATAAACCGCTTAAAATTATGTAAATAACTAATGAAATCGGTAAAGTCATTCATTTGTTGGCAAGATCAAACTTTTCAAGCTTTAAAATGTAAGTATTTTTGCACTAAATTGTTGTAAGTTTCCCACATGGTTTCTTGCTCTTTGGTGTTGTCGTTTCGCAGTTGAATATACATGTCTCGACGAGTTGTAGGTATATATTGAATTTAAACAAGGATTTTAATTGTTTGTTAGTGATTGGAGAGGTATAAAAAGAAGTTAATGACTAATTTGTGATATTTTTAATCATTGCTTTTGTGTGCATAACTTGAATTATGCTTTGATTTTTTCATACTGGGATACGTTAAACAGTAGAATAGCGTCTAGCCCTGGTTATACTCATTATTGCGGTATAATTGTATGTTAAGGGTGTTTAAAAAGCTTCTTACATTATCAAATTCAAATTAGATCATTCTACTTATCATCGTCATCATAAATTAAAGATTGTAGTTGTGTTTCTAGCACAATGGTCTTCAGGTTTTTTGGATATAAGCAGGACATGTTCAAAATTGTATTGTTTTGTTTCAGGTGGAAACACCAATTTTTTAAGGTATTATACTGCAATAAATTGAGACTTTGGAAAAAAAATATTCAAATCCTTCAGGGTCAGAATGCACAACCAGGCAGCGATCAGTAGTTTGGTTGATCGAATGTTAGGAGGAAGTGGAGTAGTTTGCTTTGGTCGATGGAATGTTATTAGAATATGGAACGGACGAACATTAAAAAAAGGTATGCTACTTGATTAGCTTTAATATTGACTGAACAATATGTTGACCAAGAATGTTCTGACGAAGCTGTATTCTGTTTTTATAATGCTTTCTTTCTCATTTATTAAATGTCAGTTGTTAAGGAACCAAATTAAAGAAAACAAATTGCATACAAGCAAACAGAAAATTATTTATTTAAATACTTTTATGATATTTTCTGTTTTTCTTGAATAGATATTGTGTTTATACAAAAATTGTTTCTGACTGTAATTTTATGTAGTTAAATGTTGACTTATATACTTGGTGGAAGCGTTCAGTTTTTCTATTGCATTGCCACTTATTGACTCTATAAAATTGTTTCAGCAAATTCACAGATTGTCCCGTCTGGAGAAGTCCTTGGAGATTTGGCTGTTTTGACTTGATTTTTAAGTTTTGGAGCTGATTCTTAAGTTTTGGAGCTGCTATCCTTTGGACGAGACTAACAGTAGGATGATTCAAATGGCAAGTTCAGTATGCCATGGAGAAATGCATTTGTGGTAAGTGTAAATTTGTAGTATCATTTGTAGAGGAAATGACTTTCTTGGAGTCCTAAATAAGATTTTATTGAAGTTTAGCGATAGTTAAATTTTTCAAATATTTTGGCTTGTTATGATTTCCAATTAATTTTTACATCTTTATTATGTTGTCATTAGAATTTGCTTTTAAATTTTCAGGCATAATCATTTGAGTTGCGAGACAGGAAATTATACTTTGTAGCTTGGTTTGTCCACTCTTCCTGTGTCTGATGACGGCTACATATGTTTTTCAAAAGAAATAGCTGGAGTTCTAACATGTGATGTAAGTATGTCTTAAATTTTACGTGCCGATTTTTTCGGCTGTTGAAGAGTTTTCGAATTCCCTGAATTTAAATGAGGTCAGTTTTTGCATCCGAGCATTTTCCGAGCCGTGGCAGCCGTTTTTAATTTTCATTAAAAGACTGAAAATTTAGCGATTTTGGCGAAAATTTTAGGTGTCGATTTTTTTGCTCTTAAGGGGTTTTCGAGGTCGCTGAACCCGAATATAAAGTCCGTTTTTCGATCCGAGCATTTTCTGAGGCGTGGGAGCCATTTTCTGATTTACCCAAAAACGGTTTTTCTCGATTTCCCGGTCCGCAACTCACCCGATCGAAAAACTGACTTCACCACTGGATTCAGGAGGGTCGAAAACCCCCGGAACCACTGAGACACCCTGGAAAAGTCCAAATTTTTTTTTTCGTCGAAAAAAAAGGAAAGACTATATAGTCTTTGCATTTTTGTCGATTTTGGCGAAAATTTTAGGTGTCGATTTTTTTGGTTTTTAAGGGGTTTTCGAGGGTGCTGAATTCGAATATGAAGTCCATTTTTCGATCCGAGCATTTTACGAGCCAGGGGAGCCATTTTTCGATTTTCTCAATATTAATTTTTTTTATTTACTGCTCATAGCAACTCATCGAATTAAAACCCGACCAATCTTAAGATCCTCGTCGATATTATGATACTAATGTTTTGTTTTATTTTTTTAGGAGTCAAACCGAAGAATGGAATTCTTCGATGACCATTAACGGCCTTTAGCTTTGCTTCAAGAAGTTGTAACAGCTGAGCAAGAAAAGGATCCTAAACACGAGCAACAGGACATGAAGAACGATATCATCCCATCTTGTCCGTGAGGAAAACTACTAGACCATCATTTGGCAGAAACGTTTTCCTTTAAAAATTTTCCGACTAGCTTTTTTTGTTTTCCTGTTGCACAGGAAAATTTTTCATATCAGGATTTTGTTAGAAGACTTCATTTAATTAGGGGACAGAATCTATAAAGCTTATACTAGCTCGAGCAAGAAAAAAAAAATGAATAAAAATATAATTTATTTTACTTAATGTAAAGCCTTCTGATATGACCACCCACAACTGCCGCTTATTTTATTTTAAATTAAAAGAAAATATTTTTCATTCCTTGGACTGAAAAGTAGACCATAAAATGTGTTTTCCTCGGAATAAAAAATATTTTTCTTTGCAGGTATCGAAGGTAAATTTCAAGACTCGACCAATTACGGCCCTCGGCTTCGCCTCGAGCCGTAAATTTGGTCTCGTACTTGAAATATTTACCTTCGACACCTGTAAAGAAAAATACTATTTTTAATGTGGGACGGGCGCAGGAAATTGAGGTTGGGTGGGCAATTTCCTGCCCCAAGTCGTAAATGTTCATACTTATGGACGTTTTCACTTGGGAGGGGACGTTTCAGAACTTAAAATGATGAAATGTCCCCATCGAGGGGTGCTGTTGCGTTAACATTTTTTTTTTTTTTTTTTTTTTTTTTTTTTTTTTTTTTTTCAATTTTCTAAGAAAATTTTCTAAGAAAATTGTATTACTTTTTTTTTATAAATGTTAACGTAAAAGCTCCTCTCACAGGTGGTCGAAGCGGGCTACTCTCCGAAACGAGTCAGACGATCTGTATCGTGATGGGTAAGTAACCACATGAGGTAGTACTACCTGAGCTTTTTTTGGTTTTGAGTCAAGTCACAGGTGTTAGGCTTTTTTTTTTTTTCGTTCATGTCAAGGTGGCGAAGGAGAAGTTACCGATTTTATATTTTAATATCGGTAAATTTCTTTTTTGCAAGTTAGGAAGAGGTTTAAAGGCCTCTGAATATTTTGGGAAAATATATTTTTTCCCCTTCTTAGGGCATCGCGGTTAGGGACTTCTCACAATTTAAGAACCTGTGTCTAGCTTAAAACCCTTAGGTTCGTGGCCAATAGGCACTACTCATTGGATGTCAACTGTTAGGTTTTATGTCTGACGACTTTCTTTTTTTTTTTTTCTGCTATGGAAAAGCAAACCGAAAAGTTCAACAGTGCATTTTAATGCAAAATGCACTGACTCAATTTTTTCTTGTTTGACTTTTCCAAGCAGAGACCTGCGATCAGAACTTCTTTTTTCGCTGATCTTTTGCTTTCCTATCTCAAAATGTTAGGGAAATGTTAGGAAACTTTTACCTAATTACTTTTTCTATATGCTTTTACCGTACTTTATCTCTATTATTATTATTATTTTTTTTTTCTCCCTTTTACGGGATATTTATTATTATTATTATCACCTTAGTTTTTCTTTTTTTTTTTATGTTTATTTATTTTCATAACTCATCGATGGGAAGAGCTCTTTCCCATCGATGTTTAGCGGGCGGAAAGGCCTTTTTCCCTTATAGGAACTCGCCATGTTTAGCCATGTTCTTAGTGCTTGTAAACAAACAAATGAGGTATTTTTTTTTTTTTTAAATCACTTAAAAAGTTATTTTTATTCGTTATAAAAAGTATCTTGTTATTCTAGGGTGTCAAATGAATTTTCCTCGCTCGGTTTCCATTCAGCCCTCGCTTCGCTCGGGCTGAAACGGAAACCTCGACGGGAAAATTCATTTTCCACCCTAGGTTAACAATATACTATTTTTTATTATCTTATTTTTCTTTTTTTTTTTAAATTTATTTTATTTTATTTTCTATTCTTTTTTATTATTATCTTGATTATTATTTTTAGTTGCACGGCTCTCTTATTCCAAATTCATACAAAATGTTAGAGTAATTTTGAATAATTACCTTAGCATTTTGGTTATTTCCACTTAAATTTTCCAACCAATGTGTAGGTAATTTTTAGGAATTATCTTAGCATTAGGTTATTCGTTATTCGAGAGATAGTTTTCAATAGGGCTTGCGGGTGAGTCAAATTTCTCGTCCAGTGCTGCCATCTCCCCCCCTTACTCACCCTAGGGCTCTATTTTTCCCCGTTTGGCAGGGTAACTCTTAGTAGTTATTTTGTCAAGTCGGTCTTATAAAATACTTTTTACACTCTCTGATCGCAGGTAGCTTTTTGCACTTTTCGCATTTTGATTACACATCCTAGAGTTCTGTCTGGAGCGAACCGGTCCATTGCCCCAGTAGGGTAGTATGAGGTAATGTGGCGAACACATCCTGACCTTTCATTTCTCACCTGACGAGTTGGAGTAGCACATGTGCGCTGACAACCACCTTTGGGTATGCTATAACATAAGGCATTAAACAAGCATAGCTTGTTTAATACCTTATAAGGCATACTAACATCTCCCCTTCCTACTTCGCACGACTTGAGCTAAGAGTTTCAGTCGGGGTGACCCTTTACATTTAAACTTGGTTGCCTTTTCAAGAAGTTATTAGAACATGGCAACGTTTACGACTTGCATTGGTATCCGAGTAGTAATTGGTTATCTCGATTGGAGCGCTTAGCAACGGTCGTGCGAGGTAGGAAGGGGAGATGGCAGCACTGGACCCCCGTTTAAAAAAAATAAAGAATTCTAAGAAGACCTTCTAAACTGAACCGCACGCTCTTTTTCTCATCATTTTGGTCACGTGATCTGTGACGTCATATATATGGGTTTAAATAAATATACGGTATATTTCGTTTTATGTATTTTTATTTCTAATATATTTTATTATACAATTACAAGTTTTTTTTTTTTTTCTGGAAGTAAATAATTTGGGATTTTTTTACGACTTTTTAATGGTTTTAAATGGCAATTCAAAAATGCTGTTAATTCGATGCGTATATTAGTTACAATTTTTTTTTTTGCAAGTGTTATTTTTAACAGGAAACTTTCAAGCCATTTTTATGAGTGTTACCAGCTCGTTCTTGTTATTTTAACTCCACGAAACGCAAGAGTTAGAATAATTCGAACGGACAGGAACACTCTTCGGAAAATTTTCCTGTTAAAAATATGATTTTAGCAATACAAGAGTTTTGCAAACTTATAACGCATCGAATTAACCTTCATTTTGAATGGCCTTTTAAAACCATTAAAAAGTCGTAAAAAAATGCTATCACTCCATTTTTTTTCAGTATTCAGATATACCATAACACTGAACTCAAAATCAAATCACCGAAATGCTAGTAACAATATACTGTTATTAAAAAAAAATTATGATACTAGACATCAGCAATATCTGGCAATTTTTAAACGTTTTTGACATTACCAATCTAAAAGAATGAATATATAAGCTGCCCTTAACAAATTATGATCAATACTAATAAATAAAATATCTGTGAAAATTAGATTAAGTACAACAAAATATTTAGACGTTTTGATCTCTTCAAAAAAAATGCTTAACACGACAGTCAAATCGCCGAATTTATTCAAATTAACCCTGACTCTATAGACCCGCCAAAAAAAAAGTTAGAAAATTTCCCGCATGGACGTTTCTACTGGGACATGTAAATAATTAAAAATAAATTAAAAAGTCAGCCAAAATGACTTAACGATTTTTTCGGGAAATTTTCATCAAATTTCGAGATCAAAAAATTAATAAGTATCAAACTAATTACTAAAAGTTGCTGATGGCAGTAACAATTTTAAAAGATTATGAAAACATTAGTATTTACAGTCTCGCCAAAATTTAAAATACCGTAACTTTAAGAGTGGTTTTTTGATATTCCTGACATTTTTTCTAAATTCACTTATTCCAAGTGCTCTAATCAACCCTAATAAGGCAATTGATGTTACTAGCATTTCTTAAAAAGAGCCACCTTAAATCTTCCGAGCAACTTTCCGCCAAATTCTAAAGGATTTTACTTCATGATTAAAAAAACAAAATACTAAATTAAGACAAGTGTCAAAACCTTGACGCCTCCGACGGGAACTGGAAAAGTTTGCCCTTGACTCAATTTATGTTAACATTTAATTTGCTTAAAAGATGGACAATGTCAGAGAATTTTGGAACGATTTCCAAAAATAATTAAAATATTACATAGAAGATAATAGGTATATACCCCGACATCTCAAATTATGGATTTGATAGCGTGTAAAATTTTCAAATTTAAAAACTCAAGGCAACCCACCTCGGAAATTTCAATTTAGATTTACATTTTCAAACTTAAAAATCGTTAAAAAAAAAAAAAAAAAAAAAAAAAAAAAAAAAATACTTCCTAATATTGACTATTGCTCGGCGATTTAAAGTGGCAGTGTTTAGAAGCAGATAAAAACCTTTACATGTTACATTTTATTCGACACATGTTAATTCATATTTTTTTAAGTTTAACTTTTGGAAGGGCCAGACTATTTGTAAAGTAAATAATTTCAGAGTAAGAAAATTTTGAAAAATCTTACGAACGATAAGAAAGTTTGCCCTAAATCAAAATCTATGAACGGATTTTTCTTATTTGCCGTTGAAAAAAAAGTGCTAAGACATTTTGTTCCAGTTTTCACAAAAGAAAAAACAAAATTCTCTAACTAAATAATATCGTAAAAAGCTAAGTTAGCAAAGTCAGCTTCCTCCTTTTCCAAATATGATTCATCGACTCATTGACAAAATTACGAGATTAATAATAATGATAATAATTTGAAATGAAAAAAAGATGATCAGTTTTTTGTCTGCTTCTTAAAAGATTCTAGAGTTCAGCATTATAGTTAATCTAGGGAAAGCAGCCGCAAAATATTCCGCTGGAAGTCTTAACCCTAACCCCTCAGAAAATTTGTAGCAGAGGAAATTCAATTTTCGGCTCGGTTACTAAAATTCTCAGTAAACTATTTTGTCCAGCGGAATGGTTTGCGACAGTCGTCTTCCCGTTAATTTTTTAAATTACATAACTTTTTTTTTTTTTTGAACGAGCAGGAATGTTGTTCAAATTAGACTGTTTACTAGTTCCTTAAACAATCGGAATTTTTTTTTTCCTTTCAAAACTGCTGAAATATTCTAATAATATAGTCAAGGTTTAAGTTTTTGAAAAATCCAAATAAAAGACAAGTAATTTTAGTTAAATAAAGGACAATGAATGGAATAGTCCAGGAAAAAACTACACAGTTGAACCCAGGGTATGAATAGAGAAAGTCACCAATTTCATCTCGGCCAGTCTCTACCCAAGCCACTGGGCTCAACGTGCAATCTTTCCTCGGCTTTACTTTAGCTGCATACAAAATCGGATTCATGGGATTCATACCAAAAATTCTGAGTGCATTACAAGTCCTAGAGCCACAGTTAACAGTTCTTAAAATACAGCAAAGTTCTTAAAGCAAAATTTAAAAAGAAAGTCTTTAGACGACCCATAAGTAATAATTTAACTATTTCCTGCTCGTTCGTTACAGAGTGCTATTTTTTTATAAAAACAAAAAAAAAATTTTTTTCCTGCACGTGATGATGACGTCGGCTGGGTCAACTTCGATGCCATCAAAAAGACGAAAAGTCCCGCTGGATGCGAGCTCCTAATGATGAATGGCCTAAAGACTTAAAGAGCATACCGAAAGAAAAAACAAGTAATTTTATTTATATAAAGGAGAAAGAAAGGAAAAGTCGAGAAAAACTACACAGTTGAACCCAGGGTATGAATAGAGAAAGTCACCAATTTCATCTCGGCCAGTCTCTACCCAAGCCACTGGGCTCAACGTGCAATCTTCCCTAGGTAAGGAGTTTCTATTTTTGTGACAACAAAATTTTTTTTTGTGTCCCAAAACTAATAAATTACTTTAATTTTTTCGGCATGCCCTCTAGGTCAAGAGTCACATACAACAGAGCGTTCTTTTACCCCTTCGGCCCCATTCGCCTAACATTTAAAACGACCTCAAAAGTCCCTATCGCTAGGTCGTCCCCACGGTGGTGGTCATCATGTGCGGGAGTCGTTCCACGGGATCGGTTCTCAGCATTATAGCTCCCCAATCCCACTTGCGGATCAACAAGTCCCCGTCCGGACCTCATACAGCGCCGGTAATAAGAAAACCTAACAGGATATGGGAAGCCCTAGTTACGCCTACCCGGCCACATGTCTGTATGAGTGCGTGAAGCACGTCTCAACCGCGTCATAGGACAAAGGCCCCATGACACGAATCGGTTCGCTACATTCCGGTTAAGGAATGTTCCCCTCTCCTACGGTTAGCAGCACATTCACGCCCCGCACGACTGACCACCACATCGAGTCTCCATACCAGAGGTCACCTGTACGTGGGCTAGGAGCTCTGTAAAAGCTGGCTCTAAAGCTCCATCCCTCCCCTCGCGTCAGGGATGATATTGGCCGCCCCGACGGCTTAACCACGACGTCGAACGCGAGACGCTCGGGTCCCCTCACCAGCGACAAGCAGACCCTCGCTCCCTACCCCCTCCCATCGCGACCTCACTAACCCCATGAAAAAAAAAAGAAAAAAAAAACCTAAAAGTGACAGCCTCACCAGCGACGACAGGCCGTCTTACGCAAAAAATGGTCTAAAACGACCAAAAAAAAGAAACCGCCGCGGAACGCCTGTCGTTGTATGTGACCCATCCCTAAAATATCCCTCGAAGATCTGTTGAAGCGTCGAATCTCGAACTCTTGAAGCTTTGAAAAAAGAAAAAAAGAAAGAAAACATTACTTAAAAATTTTAAGAATTTAAATCAAAAGCAAAAGCAAATAAGGAATTAATCAATTAAAAGTTTTAAATTGCATCACTTCTAAGACTCCAGCACCGGTACCACCAATGGTCTCTTCAGTGCAGTACAATCGAAGAGCTATTTTTAACTACAGAATTTTCCATTTACAGCATTTAATTTAACATAATTAAGCATTTTTTAGCTCCATTTAACTCCTCACTTTCCCCACGCTTAGCAACAAAAAAGGTTTTCCCTTATAAGAATTTAGACTTCTCCTTTAAACGTAATTTACCATCAATCCCGTAGGGCCCCGTTCAAATATTACACTTCATCAACGATTTTCAGTCAAAATAATCTTAACTAATCCTTTCGCAATTTTAAGAGAACCCCCATCTCGTAACTCCCTTTTTTTTTTTTTTTTTTTCTTACATCAATCCTGGAAGATTCCCAGTCGTTTCCAATTTGAACTGCCCCTTTGAAACGGTGAAAATCGGCCAGTTATTCAGCTTGAGTCTGTAAAAAAAAAGAAAAAAAAATTAAAATTAACATTATATCTTAAAAAAAAATTTCCTTCTTGAACTACAGTGGGGCCAATCACTTAAGTGGGGGCAGCCACTTTTTAGCTTGCTTACAAACGCTGACATAAAGAAAATAGTACCTTAATTTTTATTTCGAACAATATGGCCCAGAAAACAAAATATTTAGAACGACCTAGTTATTAAAAAAAACAAAATAGTTTTAAATATCATTTTTCAAAAACAGCTTTGGAATAAAAGCAGAGCGAAAAAATGATTTTATAATCGCACAAAATACCAGTAAAAATTAAATAATTATTTTTTTTTTTTACTGCCTCATTTAACTAAGAAAAATGATTACCTGATAAATCTTGACACCTGTCAACAACTACAAGCGACATCTGCACATGATTTGCTGAACCAAGCCACAAGTCGGTTAAGGTGGTTGGATGAAATGGTTCCATATATGTCCATTTTAAATCTTAAACGAACAACAGTCCAGCCAGGCAAAGACTATTAAACGGAAACAAGTCTTAGGTGCAAATACAATAGTAGTCGAAGGATGGTTATCATAAGAAACACTCTTGTAACACTCTTGTAACTCTTTCCATCTGTAACAGAAAAGAAAGAATATTAAAATTACTGCATTCTTAGAAATTTTTTTTTTTTAATTTTTGAATAAATAAAAATTTTGTCAGTTTTGAATTTTAATTCTATTGGACCTTACACCACATTCAAACAGTGGGCCAGAAAAAAAAAAAAACATTTTTCAGAACAACCTAAACAGCACAGAATTATACTCCTATGATTTTTAAAAATCCTGATTTAATTTATTTAAGTGTTTAATTTCTATTTAGGAAAAAAAACTTCTGAACAATTAAAGCAAATTATTTGAGGACATACGTCATGCTGTCTACAATTCTGCAGATGTTAAAATTTCAAACAATTTTTATAAAATTTAATAACATCAAAAAAATTGCCATCATGTTTGGTGGAAGAATTAAAATTATTTTATTCATTCGTGCAAAATAAACAACAAACCTGGCTTAATTTACAAAATTAAAGATTTCCCCTCTCTCTATTAAGAAGTTAATGCACTAACCAACACAGAAACAATGCCATTTTACTTTGACCTTCACAACGGTTTTTGGTTTAATTTAAATAGTTTTAAGATGTGAAAAAACCATACGTATCAGTCAAAACACTCATAAACTACACGTTACTTATTTCATTTGAAAGAACAACTTATCACTTTTGCTTGAAAGCAATTTATGGTTATAATTATTAAAGAACGATTCAAATGTGAAATAACCATGTTCCGAACCCAGGGAAAACTCCTTATGTTTAAAAAATTTTAATATATAACTGGAATAGCTCGGCTCTTGTAGGCTCTCTAATTCTACATTTTGATTTTAAAAGAATCTCAAACTTTTTGATATGTTCTATTTTAATCAAAATTTTTGTCGACTGCAGCAACTGAGCCCATAAATCAATCCGATTGGCTATAGTCTGTCTAAGAATAATTCAACCCATCCCTATTTTTAGTTCTACAAATTACTTATTTTAAATGATGATATTCATTAAAACAGTTCTAAATCATTCTAAAACAGTTTGAATTCATCGGAGCATTAAATAACATCAAAATAATCTCTACTTACATTGAACTATGAATAATAAAAATCATTTGTCAGGCTCAATACACTTAAGTCCGAAGCCCAGACATTCCCAATGAATATCTGAAGTCGAAAGGTACTCTAATGCCAAACTGAAGTGGGTTAACAAATTCCTCAGATAAAAAGTGACCCCATCTTGGATAATCCTCCTCCAAACATTCTTCAAGACCATACTCCAGGTGGCTTTGAAGAAGACCAGGATTTAAGAGTAAGGAAATCTTTCATCGGCCAAGTATCTTCTTGAGCTTGGAACCTGTCAAACATACAAAAAAATACACTTTTAATATTTTTACTTAAAATATTTTTCAAAAATCATTTTATTACTGCCAAATTATTTTCATTGCGATCAAGACTGCTATGACTTCATGCAAACAACTGGCCTGAGAAATTAAAAACCTTTTTAAAATTCTCATTGGATTATAATAAACTACTTCATTTCATTCAAAGAAAAAAATGTTAAGAACAACTTAATTTACTGCAACTAAATTATTTCAGAACAAACATTAGCTTCAAAATGATATGAAGGGTAAGACGTTACCATTTTAAAAAATTATTTGCAAAAATTTAACAAATTTACCATGAACGAAAATGGAGCTCAGATTTGACAAAAGCATGTTTTTGTGTTTATTCAAATACAGGAAATATCACTTTCCTACAAAAAAATATATTAAGATTTCAAACAGAAAAACTTAATTAAAGAATCTATGGTCATTTGTTTTTTTTTTTTCTATCTTAATTCGTGATATGCATTCAAAGCGAATTAAGATATAATTATTTATGGAGCTAATTATAAATGGAGATTATCATAATTTTAAACTCACCAGAAACCCCAAGGAAAACATTCCAGTAAAAATCCCATCGATGCTCAATCCTCACAGCCTGTTTCCAAATCATGCCATTCATATGAACTATACCTTGTGTTTCCCTTTTGTTTGTTCACACCTGTCATAAGAAGAAAAAAGAAAGCATTAACAATCTACACAACACTTAGATTAAAGAATCTATATTAAAATCCTAGCAACTGTATTTTTAGCTTTAAATTGGTACATTAAAATGCTTGAAAAAATTTCTTGACTAATCATATTTATAAAAAAAAGCAACTTACAATAACACAGTCATCCTGATGATCTTAGCTGTAGTAGCTGTAAAAGCACTTTTGACGATTACTTGTGTAGTTGTGGCTCTTGCAGAAAATCGGAGCTGTATATCTCTGTTCATACATTTTAAATTGTTATCTTCAAATCCTTAACAAAAGCAAAGAAAACGTATTAATTAACATTTTAGAACATGTTCAGTTATCATAATAATTAACGTTTCCCTCTTAGTAAAATTTAAATTTCTATTTAATTTTTCATTTTAAAATATGAAATCCAGTCAAAAATCAAAGAAATTTATTCATCTTGTTCTCAATTGTTTCTTCCGGTATTAAAAATTCGTACTGAATTCCAACCCGATAGAAAATATCAATTCGATTAAAAACTGATAACCATTAACACGAAACACGGATAGCGGCATTCGAGAAGTGCTCAACATTATGCACACTTTACGTATTACAAAAACACGGTCTAATGATCTGACAATCGATTTTCTATATGACATAAAACTCCCAGGATTCGTTATTTGAAAAGAATTAATAGCAGCTTACAATAAAATTTGGAAAACGAAAGGCCAGCATTTCAGTGAATGGAAGAGAAAAAAATTCAGGCCAACAGGTTGTACATAAATATCCAAAATTAATTTACTAACCTTTTGAATTTATTATAAATCAAATCTTGAGAAGTTTTTTGAGTTATTTATGTAGATTTAATGTGTTTATAATGCATACAGAACTCGATGTTTTCCGATAAAATTTCATAGTCAACCGACTGACATTTTTTCGTCGTGGACGCCATTTTGAGAAACTACAGCCACGTCACCGCCACCTCTGAAAATCGTTCCGAGGAATAATTGTCGCAAAGACGTCAAACAAATGTCAGGCGCGGAAATTCGAACGAGGGTTTGCTTCTTATTCTTTTAATTTTAGGGAATATGCAATTCAAACAATTCGTGATATGCATTCAAAGCGAATTAAGATATAATTATTTATGGAGCTGGAGATTATTAAAATTTTTAACTCACCAGAAACCCCAAGGAAAACATTCCAGTAAAAATCCCATCGATGCTCAATCCCCACAGCCCATTTCCAAATCATGCCATTCATATGAACTTCATATGATATCTTGTGTTTCCCCTGTGTTTGTTCTCACCTGTCATAAGAAGGAAAAAGGAAGCATTAAAAATCTTTTAATTTGAAAGAGCTGAAACAACTTCAGTCAAGATTTAAAATTAAAAATATAAAGATTTAAAAAAAAAAAAAAATTGTTTTAAGGCATTGAATGTGAAAGCTTGACTTTTTGGAAAGCATAAAAATTTATGAACACTTCAACACCTTTCTGTTGGAAAATAAAGCAAAATTAATGATTTTATAACGAAACACGTTTTAAGTGGAGTATTAAAGTTTTATATAGTAACCTAATCGTTTATAGAACAAAACAACTTACAATAATGCAGTCATCCTGATAATCTTAGCTGAACTAGATGTAATAGCACTTTGACGATTACTTGTGTAGCTGTGGCTCTAGCATAAAATCGTAGTTGTATCTCTGCTTGAATTCCCTCACACATTTTAAATTGTACCTTCAAATCCTTAACAAAAGCAAAGAAAACATGTATTAATTAACATTTCAGAACATATTCAGTTATCCTAATAATTAATGTTTCCCTCTTAGTAAATCAAAATTTCTATTTCTATCATTTGAAAATATGAAATTCAGTCAAAAATTAAAGGAACTTCTTTATCTTGTTCTTAATTGTTTTTCCCGGGATTAGAAATTCGTACTCAGTTCCAACCCGATGGAAAATATCGATTCATTTAAAAATTGATAACCGTTAAATGGAAAAACGGATAGGGACATTTCGAGAAGTGCTCAGCATTATGCATACTTACGTATTACAAAGAAACTGTCTAATGATCTGACTATCCATTTTTCATAGGACATAAAACTCCCAGGATTCGTTATTTGAAAAGAATTAATATCAGCTTACAATAAAATTTGAAAAACAAAAGAGACCAGCATTTCAGTGAATGGAGAAAACAAAAAAAATTCAGACCAACCAAGCTGTACATAAAAATCCTAAAAATTAACTCACTAACCTTTTTAATTTATAATAAATGAAATCTTGAGCATATTTTTGACTGATTTATGTAGATTTAATGTGTTCATAATGCATACAGAACCCGATGTTTTCCGATGAAATTTCATACTCAACTCACTGACATCTTATCATTCTGGACGCCATTTTGAGAAACTACAGCCACGTCACCGCCACCTCTGACAATTCGCGATTACCTTTTTAAGACGCCTCCTAGCGGAGAATCGAGCGAACTACTATGAATCAGATAAATTTGTAAACAAACATGTATTTACCGGTGGAATCCTTTTTTTTTTTTTTTTTTTTAATTATTTATTAACTTACAAAAGTGTATAACGGCCTAACTGATTTTTTTATATTTAAAAGGAATTTTTGTCGTATACGAAATATATTTGCGGGGATATTGAAAAGCAACTCAAAAATTAACAGTAAAGGATTGATCACTGTCGGAACGACATAAGGTTGCAAAAGCTATGTATGCTTTGAACTGCCGCTTTCTTGTGCAAACTGTAGCAGGTTTTCTGTTTATCTGTGAAATATGCATATACCCTATTGCAATCTAGCCCATCGAGTTTTATAATGTCCACAGTATCCAGAAAAAGTTAAGTTAGAAGTCGTAAAAAAAAAAGACTAAAAAAGGGGAAAAGAATTGTGTAAATAATTTCACGTATCTCATTTAGAAGTCGTCCAACCAGTTATTATTATGATGATGGAAATAATACAATAAGCACGTGGCGATATTCAAAGCGCAAGTCGAAAAATCACCAACCGAAAAGGTTCAACGTCAGTTTGTGTACGAATCTTCGAGCAAACGAACCTCGTGTTTTTTTTTTATTCGCGAAAGCTTTCACCCAATATCGCAAACGATAAAATGTTTTAGTTAAAAAAAAAAAAAATAGTTTCGGTCGGTTTATTTATTTATTTATTTATTTTAAATGTAAAGGAAATTTTTTTTTTTTTTTTACACATATGATTATTCGTGTAAGTTTCACGGTTGACATCCTGTCGTATGCAGAAGGCAACTGCGAAACCTTTCCTGTAAGTTTTTTTTATTATCGTAACTATCTTATCGCCCGATAAAATCGTTATCGATGAAAAAAAAAAAAAAAAACTTACCACCATTTGAATAGTTGAACCGGATAAAGGGAGAGAGTAAAGTTTCAAGCAAAAGGCTAAGGGATTAAATCTAAATTCTGGTAATTGTTCCGGCAAAAGGGCTACTTTACTACTACCCTAATATGTAAATTTTGGATAAGAGGGGGGGGAGGGGTGAAGAGGAGGTGGAAAGCTTTTGAAAGTTAAATCGAGCATTTCAAGCATTCTCGTAAGGCCAGGTATTTTCGAATAAAGTACAGAAGAAAGATTTTCCAAAAGGAGGGAAAATATGTAACAAACCGTTAAATTGGCCTAAATAAATCACGAAATCGTAAAATTCCATCAGAATTCCGTTAAAATCAAGTTAAACGTAAATAATTCTTTCGAGATGTCTTTCTTCCGGGCGCGTTTCATAATTTTCTCATGGGAGGATAACTATATAAGATTTCCGTTTAAATAATTTTTATAAAAAAGGGAAAATATCTTTTTCGAGGATAATTGCGGAGTTTTATTTTATTTTATTTTATTTTTAAGGGAAAAATATGAACTTTGTGTTTATGGCACTATTCAAAAAATTGATTTTTCATTCTGTCGCTTGGTAACCGTTTGGTCATAACACGCAAACTATCGTTCATACAAAGTTAATTTTTTTTTTTTACATCTTCATGCACGGTAAAAAGTATGTAAAAAAAATATAGGTCGCAAAGTTCATTAGACAGACAGATTTTTTTTTTTTTTTGATTAATTCTTTTAATGCGAACTTTTATGATTTCATATTCGATCATTAAAAGAGAGATATTTATTTTTTTTATGGGAAAAGAGAAAAACAGGCAAAACAAATTAAAAGGGAAGGAATTCAGCATTCGAAATTATCTTTCCAAGTTATTAAAACTTCTTGAAGTGGTGTTCTTATTCTTTTCGAAGTTTTGCTACAAGTCCGTTTCGTCCAGAAATTTTTAAATCACTGTCATTTAAACCCCCACTCCTTATACGAAAAAGTGATTCAGAAAATGTATAAAATTTCTGCAAAATAAATACAAAAAAATTTAAATGAAAAATGTATTATTTTTGTGTCATTTGTACAAAAATTTGGACATGCATAATTTTAGTATAAATTTGAAAAATATATATATATATATATATATATATATCATAATATTAATATAATACATAAATATTAATATAATATACTGTAATATATATCATAATATTAATATTAATATTAATATTAATATATTATATATCATAATATTGCAAAAATATTGCAAAAATTATCATTTATATTGCAAAAATTTTACATATTTTCTTGCTATTCTTTTTCGCAAAATGGCGTCAGTAATACTCGCAAATGGACTTTAAAAGAGATACAACATATAACCCCAAAATGACATAAAAATCATTTTTATAATGTTTCAAGGATTTATTGTCGGTTTTTTAATCACGAGTATTATGAGGTGCCTCCATTGAAATTTTGAAATAACCGAAAACTTACGAACCTCCGCTTCTGCATTTTATCCTACACCTACATCCTGCGGGCTGGGCAGGATGTTGATGGAAGAGAGTCTGATTCTGATTAATTAAAAGAATGATTGACAATCATGATTCGAGATCTCATTAAGCTTGAAAATTCTCTTCATAGAGCAATTGCAACGGAAATGGAATATGATAAACAGAAGTAATGGAAAATCATTCACGTCAGAAAAAAATATTAAAAGCTATATCCCTTACTTGAACCAACTTTTACGCGGTCGGCGAAAAATTTTAACCGGAAAACGTGGTTTGGATTCACGGTGGAAGTATTATCTCCTCGCATTCCTCTTCTCCCGGTTTTGGGATTCCGCGCAACCCGAAAAAATTTTTTAAATATAAAACAAAAGTGCGGGGAAGAGAGAGAGAGAGAGCAATCCTTTTCTTGAGGGTTAAATCTAAATTCCAGACGTCTTTAAAATTCAGGTATTTCTCAAAACTGGAAACCGGGGGGAGGTTTAAAATATATGAGATTTCTCACGTTTTCCTTTTATATTTCCTCTTTCTCTCCCGCCCCAATGTTTCAGTTGACGAAAATCGCTGAAGCGAATATTTATTGGCCTACCCGTTTAAATTTCGGGTCAGCGATTTTCGTTTATCGTTTTGCTGAAAATGGATGCAAGTTCTAAAGAGGGAATGAAAAAACCAAGGGGGAGAGAAAAAAAAATGAGCGAAATAAGAAACAATTTTCCGGTTAAAACCCCTTAGGCGATTTGGTTCTTGCATTCGATAAGATGAAGGAGAGGAAGAGGAAAAAAAAGGATCGAAAAGGAACCGAAAGGAATTACCTAGCTTTTTTTTTTTTTATCCCAAGTGGGAACTTTGTTTTTTCATCCATAATTCAATCTGAAAGTTTTGGATGTGAATGGGATGAGATGGAAGGGGAAAAAAAAAATTCATGATCGTTTCATTCGGATTGGTGAAAAATTTTTTCAGGCAGGAATTACTTGAGCGATTTGTTTTTCCCGCGGAAAAGCGAAAAGAAATCGAAATGGTTAAGAGAAAGGGACTAACTTTCTTGGAAATTAAGTTGGTACCATAAATCAGGACCATAGTCAGGAGAAAGGGAATTAACAGGAAAAGCGGTTCAGCAATCCTGAAAGGAAAAATTAGCCCTTTCCGTCCGGCCGTATTTTTTCCCTATCGCTCAAAAGTCCAAGTCACTAAAAAATTTTAAATCAGCTTAGGAAAAACCATAAAAATTCTGTTGAAAAGTTTGTGGAAAAGCTCTGTGGAAAATTCTAGGGGGGGGCGACTTTTGGGGAAACTAGGGCGGAAAATTCTGCATAAAATTCGGTGAGAAAACTCTGGAAAATTGTGTAAAAAATTAGGTCGAAATCGTAAAAAAAAATTTATGCAAAAGTGTATAAAATTTTTGAAAAATAAATGCGAAATATTTATTTAAAAAAAATGGATTATTTTTGCTTCATTTTTACAAAGCATAATTTTGGCAAAGTTTATGCATAATTCTTTAAGCACCAAAAGTTTACGAAATTTATGCATAATTTATATAAGCATAAAAATTGGATATGCATGATTTTTTAATAATTTATGCATATAATTTTTTTAAATCATCAAGCAGGAAAACTTGGAAGTATTATGCTTATTCAAATTTTTTCCCATTTTATGCATGACTTATTTATGCATAATTTATGCAAAATCATAATTGAGGATGAAAAAAATTTCCGGCCAAAAAAATAGGACGAATTTAATTTTTGCAAAGTTTATGCATATGTTTTTTAAGCATGAAAATATGGACATGCATAATTTTTGCATAATTTATGCATATAATTTTTTAAAATCATACAAAGGAAAATTTGGAAGTTTGATGCTTATTCAAATTTTTTTCCCATTTTATGCATAACCTATTTATGCATAAATGCATAATTGTAATTGAGGATAAAAAAAAATTTCCGGCCAAAAAATAGGAGGAATTTAATTTTAGCAAAGTTTATGCATAATTTTTGCATAATTTATACATATAATTTTTTTATATCATAAAGAAGGAAAATTTGGAAGTATTATGCTTATTTAAATTTTTTTCCCATTTTATGCATACTTATTTTTGCATAATTTATGCATAATTATATTAGAGGATAAAAAAATAATTCCCGCTACAAATTGCACAAAAATTGGACAAACATAAAAAAAGCATAAATTATGTATAAAGAAACATAACTTGTTTATACATAATTTATGCATTTCTTACGTATGCCCAATTTTTTGTACAATTTATACATCATTTGTATATAATTTACGCATCTCTTTTTCGTACGAGAACTCCGAAAAATTGTCTGAAAATTTTCTAAAACATTTTCCAAAAAAAAAAAAAAAATGAAAATTGTCAACAAACTAGACTAAAAATTTTTCCAGTTCCTCAAAAATTCTCAAACATCAAAAACCTTCTCTGCACCTTTACAAATATTTCAAATTCGGCCGTTAGTAGATTCACCCTCCTGAGGAAAAGTAAGGAGGGGGATGGAAGGAGGCGAAATTCGACATTTCTTTACAAACCAGCAGACAACTATGCGGAAAATGTTTTAAAGCCCGGAAAATCTTATCTCTTATCCCCTTTCATCAACTTCTTGCGTTCACACATAAAGGAATCAAACTTTTGTGCATGAAATTATCTTTCGCAAAAGCGACAACCATTTTCCTACTCGAATATTGATAAATCATTCTTAGAGCGCTCGGTTTTTCCAACATCCCACATAAAAAAGAAAAAAAAAAAATTTGCCTACGTTGGGAAGAAAAAAAAAAACCCTCCCTCCCCTCTCCCCTCACCACAAAAAAAAAACCATTGACGAAGAGCAAAATAACGCAATAAAGTTTTCAATCTCTTCGCGAAAAAAAAAGTGAGAAAAAAAAAAAAAATGGATGTATCAATCTGGGAGAGGATGCGGATTTATAATTCAAAAAAAAAAAAAAAACTTCAATCGCGATCCCTGATTCAGCGTATGAAAAGCTCTTCTGCAGAAAAGGTTAATAAGCAAAGAAAAAAAGGGATTTCTCCCACCTTTTTTTTTAATATACGAAATTTTGAAAAGGTTATAATTTGATTTTTGAAGCAAGCGAAAAAGTTTTGAATGCGTTTGACGAACTTATTCATTCATCATCATCATCCTTTTTTCCCTTCTTTTTTCCCCTCCCGCGGAAAAAAATATTTCGAATTGTGCAAGAAACGACAAACCTGTTTGGAATAAATCCAGCGATTTCTTGCATTCATGTTTTTTGTATAAGGGTCGGAGACGGCTTTAAAAGTCTTTAGAATAAGCTTAAAGATTTAAAACGGAATTGAAATTCAAGATACCTTGAAAATAGTTTTATCAAAATGTGTCAGGGGGGTTGCTTTTATTTCGCGATATTCTCGGATGGCAAAGATCATCAAGAAGATCCCTTTCCGGTCCTAAGCTTCTTTTTTTTTTTTTCGAAGATCGTTTCAAGGCGAGGATATTTACTTGACTTTATTTTGTGATGATCTTCCCAAGGATGTTGATTTGAAGCAAGTATCAACCTG
This sequence comes from Liposcelis bostrychophila, assembly GCA_037577465.1. Taxonomy (NCBI): domain Eukaryota; kingdom Metazoa; phylum Arthropoda; class Insecta; order Psocodea; family Liposcelididae; genus Liposcelis; species Liposcelis bostrychophila. The sequence continues at coordinate 9,839,694 of CM075209.1, forward strand.
TTTTTTTTTTCTTTTTCCAGATATACGATGCGACAGGGACGAGTCCATAACATTTAAATTGATTGCCTTTCTTCTAAACTGGACCATAATTTAGACTTAGGTAAGTGATAAAAAATCATACTGGGATATGGGGGCATATCCCTACGTAATTTATATACGGCTCCCTACAGCGAAGACAGTCGCATGTACCTTCATTCAAAAATCACGTCAGGGGTAGGATATCACCCTCCCCTTGTTAGCACTTGCCTTATGCAAGTTTAAACAAGTTTGAACATGCCTTATTCAAGATTAAACAAGTTTGAACACGCCTAATGCAAGTTTAAACAAGTTTGAACATGCCTTATGCAAGTTTACACAAGTTTGAACACGCCTTATGCAAGTTTAAACAAGTTTGAACATGATCGTTTTGCCGTTGATCACTGTTTGTGATCAACGGCATCAGGCCGTCACAAAAAGAGATTTTGATTTCACTGCCAAACTCAGAAACCTAAAGTAAACGATAAAAAAAAAAAAAACTTGAAAAACTCTCACAGAAAACCAACGCTAATAATGAAAAAACAAAAAATAAAATCCCGGACAAATAAAAAACAAAATAAAATAAATAAAAAATTCAATAGCAAAAAAGGAAAAAGTCCGCCGGAGGCATTCAATTTGTCAGAAATAGTCGATCGTTGAAAAATATATATAAGATTCGATTGGAATAAATATAGAGAATGAAAGAATTTGTCAACTCGGATAATATTCATGGCACGTAGTCATCACGTTTGGAATATTTTGTTTGCATCACGCCGGAGGAGACTGGATCAAGGGATGAGATATGTGAAGAATGGTCTCCTTTTTTTTGTGTTCGCTATAACGTACAAGATCTAATATCGCACCGAAATTTATAATATCACCGGTGCGGTAGAAGAAAAACCGCTTTCCCCGGGAAAAAATGGAAACGATTTGAAGCTTGAAACAATTTTTTTTTTTATTTCTCGGAAAAAATGTTTTACACAATCGATATGTATACGATTTTTTCTAATATGAAAATATTTCTTTTAAGGGTATATGTTTCCAAAAAAAAATAAGAGTTCAAATAAAAGGAAATCAAAGGAAGAAATGAGATTTTCGGAAAACTCAATGTTTAATTTTCTCACAGATTTTTTTTATCATCCCTAAATTCAGAAAATTTTTATTAATTTCTGCTTCGAATTCAATTCAAATAATTACTCAGCAAAAAATCAATAAGCAAACAACTTTAAATACGAAGAAATAATTTTGCACTTTATATTTCATTTGCGTTCTTTTCCACCAAACTTTTTTCTCCCCGGTTCTTTTTCCTCCTAAAACCATCAATGAACAACAACTCAATCGAAAAGTTTTCAAATTCTTTGCTACATTCCTTTTTTAAGCATAAAAGACTTTGGTTGAAAGGTCTTTCCTTAACTTCAGAATTTTAAATTGCTATAAGAATTTTAGAATCCAAATTCAAAAGATCTGGGGAAACATGTCGACTACTTTTTTTTTCCCAGGATGAAAAAAAAAAAAGTTTCCCCCCTAGTAAACCAACTTTTTTTTTTTTTTTACAATTTCAAATTTTAGTACGCTGTTATTAGGGTGTCACCTTTTTAAAAAAATTCATCCGATTTTTTTGTTTCCCCGAAAAATTGGAAAATGTTTTCAAATTTCTGGTCAAGAAGTTTTTTTTTTTTTCTCTTGCGACATCAAAAAAATTTGAGAAAAATTTTTTTTGCTAAAAATTTGGCCTCAGTGCTTTCCTGTGAGTCAAAAACATTCATTTGACCAGTTTTAAAGTATTTAATGGTAAATATGCAAAAAAAGCTAATGTTGGTGAAAATATCACCATACTGAGCTAAAAAAATTGAGTTTTCCTCATTTGTCTGAAATCGCACGGTAATTTTTTCTGATTTTACGAATCTGGAAACATATCGTAGAGTTTTTTTTCCCGAGAAAAAAAAAACATATACAACATGAATGCTTCAAGAAAAATTGAATAAATTTTAACAAAAAATAAGTATTTGTCACATAGGTCTTTATTGCACGATAACAGCTCTATGAAATTCAAATTCTTTGATCTGGAAATCTTAAGTTTTAATGTTTTTGACAATGATCATTTTTGGAAAACGGGGGGGCCATTCCAGTATTTCGTCAGCAGGATACTGACCCCCCCCTCTCCCACCCCTCTCTTGTCATCAAAAGTCAGCATCACATGTACCTCCATTCAAAAATCACGTCAGGGGTAGGAGGATATCACCCTCCCCTTGTTAGCACTTGCCTTATGCAAGTTTAAACAAGTTTGAACATGTCTTATTCAAGATTAAACAAGTTTGAACACGCCTAATGCAAGTTTTAACAAGTTTGAACATGCCTTATGCAAGTTTACACAAGTTTGAACACGCCTTGTGCAAGTTTAAACAAGTTTGAACACGCCTTATGCAAGTTTAAACAAGTTTGAACATGCCTTATACAATTTTACACAAGTTTGAACATGCCTTATGCAAGTTTACACAAGTTTGAATGCCTTATGCAATTTTTTTACAATAAATGAATAGATTTCCCACTTCTCGATCACTTTAAACTGTCAGGTTTGGAATTTTTTTTTGCTAATTTGCTTATCTTAACTCCCGATAAAGCAAAAAACCCGATCATATTTTTAGGCGTGAAAAACCAAAAAAAAAAAAAAAAAAAAAAAAAAACAGAACTTTATTTAAACGAAAAAAATAAAATGCTGATGCCAGATTTGCGCCAGCCTCCTCCCCCACCCTTGTCAGCAAAAGTCAGCATTTCAAGTACAATCTCCGCCCCCTAACGTGATAATTAAAATTTTTTTTTAAAAAATATTTTAAATTTTCAGGAAGAATCTTTAAAAAATTTTTTAGCATTTTTTTAAAACGCTTTTCTCTTTTTAATTGCCGGGATATAGCGAAGGCTTTGGAGTTATCGTTTTCCTACAGCACAAATTTTAAACCATTTAATAAACGGAAATGGTTTCTGCTTGAAAAACTTAAGGAAAAAATATGTCCTCAAGCAGAGACTCGAACACTTGGCTAGTCCGACATAGCTTTGGTGGCATAACCCTGTGCGATGATGCCAAGTGTTCGAGTCTCGCCAAGAGGGCATACTTTTCCCAAAGTTTTTCAAGCAGGGTTTATTAAATAATTTAAAATCTGTACTGTAGAAAAACGAAAAGTCTTCTTAAAAAAAATCGGCAAGCATGTAAATGGACCTAGTTTTCCAAGGAGCAACAAAAACGGAAGAACTGCTTTCAAAACGAGACACCATTGTTAGTCGAGAATCCTTGAAAAAAAAAGTTGAAACGACATGAAGATTATTAGCAGTAAATCGGTCAGGAGTCCGGTTAAATTCCGTTTTTTTTTCTTCTTCTTTCTCCTCCTACCTATCCAGGTCGAAACTAATTTAATCCTTAACTAATGAAGGTTAGAAATCTCGGTCTTGTAAACTAAGAAGATCGATATCAATGAAATGGAAAATTTGCCTGAGGAATGAGATGAACCGTATTATAAGTTTGATCCAATTAACAAACTTGGATAGAACTCAAACAAAAAGTTCAAAATTATATTTGCCGTTATAATATAAGTAAATCCGGCGTGATTAGTTCATTATTTTCTTTGATCAATGTCTCGTTTATTAGAGTAAGAAAATCCCCGATAATTTTCCAAAAGTGAAAGGAAAGGCAAACGGGGGGTCGGTAGGAGGGGGTTTACTTTCTGAGACGATCGGGGAAATTATAGCCGAAAGAAACGGGGGGTGAGGGGAGGGGGTAGGGTGGTGTGACAGCCCAGGGGAGAAAGGGGTTTACCAGAGTATACGTGACGTGAAGCAAGTTTTCTCTGTGACGAACGCATATGTCATTAAAGTTAGGTTTCATGTATAATTCATTATTTACGATTTATCTCTCCCGATATCTCATCCACAGGTAGGACTTTTACCGGGGAACGAATTCAAACATTAACTCATTCTAATTAAAATTCACGACCTTTTCTCGGTTCTAATGTTTAGTTTAAACCCTTTCGAGTGTTTTACACGTACAATTATGCATTTGCCGCTTTCCGTTCCTCTTTGTCCGGTTTTTTTTATTTTTATTTTTTAATTTTTTAGACGTGATGCAGTGGAGCGGTGCACAAATATTTAAATATTTTACCGTATCAATTTGATTAAATCTTTTTCGATATTTATGACAGATATATTAATTAAAAAGAGCTACGCGTTCAGTTTAAATCGGGAGCGATAGATAGAAATCCTGTATAAACATGAAAACGGTAGTAATAAAAATTCTGGTTTTTCAAGCCTTGTGGGTCGAACAGGGATAAAATTCCATTTTTTTGTCTTATTCAGACGGGAAGGTAAAAGAAATGGCTACGACATTTGGGTTTTACATTGGTAGTATCGATAGTGTCAGATTTAGGAAGCAGCGATGGCGTCTTTAGTGGCGTCACATTCAACCAGAAAAGGTTCCCTGAAATAGGACTAAGTGTTAGGGTACATCCTGAGGATTTCCCTCGGTTTGTTTCCGACACTGTGTTTTAAGGAGGATGCTTACACCTTTTTTTTGTTTTTATTTTGATTGTTTATTTCGAATGTTATTTATAGGCGCAACATTTGCTTATTTTGCGAAAACTTTTCGAATCAATAAAATTTTTAAAAATGGTTTTATACAGCGAAAATCACTATGGTCTACCTAAACTAAATTCTCTATCGACTGACAAGAAGGAAAGTTTGGATGTATCGTGGAATAATGAAAATTTTTTAAATAAAGCTTTTAAAGCGATGTTTTTGTTTACTGAATCGGTTGATTAATTTAAAAAATATTCATTATTTCACAATGTATCCTAATTTTCCTTCTTGTCAGTCGTAGTTTAGGTATACCATAGTGATTTTCGCTGTATAAAACCATTTTTTAAAAATTTTATTGATTCGAAAAGTTTCCGCAAAATAAACAAATGTTGCGCCTATAAATAACATTCGAAATAAACAATCAAAATAAAAACAAACAAAAGGTGTAAGCGTCCTCCTTAAAGATGTTTTAGAGTGAAATTTCGGCCTTTCACACTTTTTTCATTGCATATTCTCAAGATACCTACTCGACCATTTTCGACTTTTTTTACCTCCGAAAGCTGCAAATATCTCACAGTTGAATCCTGAAAATTTTACAAAATACTAAACAGAATTTTAAAGCGAAGAACTGATTCGAAACCTCCAGAAATCTCTACTAAACAAAATTCTGCGTTTTATAATTGGATTTAACCTCTCTTGATGTTCGAAATTTTTTACTTCCTGCTTTTATTTCAAAGATAATCTCTTTCCCCATGGTTTTACAGGACGGTGATCTAATTTACCCATTCGGCGTCAGAAAAAAAAAAAGCGCTTGATTGTTACCGTTTCCCACTAAAAACTTCGGAGAGAACATTTTCCTAGAAAATCTCTCTCCATTACCGACTTATTTAACTTCCGGATGGTCGATTTAACGAGCCAAGGTCAAGAAAAAAAAAAAAGGAAACCCCAGTCTGGTTTAAAATCTCTTTTCTAATCTAACCATTTCCCGACCTAACACGGATCAAGAATAAAAAAAGAAAAGGATATAGCATCCGTTTTAATAAAAGTAAAATTGCATAAGTTTTTTATAAGACGTTCCGTTTTATCGAAAGAAAAAAAAAAGAAGTTTTCCACGCGATTTCCTCGACCGGAAATACCAATTGACTCCCGGTTTATTTTATTTTACTTTATAATTCATTTCCACTATGAACATGTCTTGGTTTTTTTTTATTTTTTTTTAAATCATTAAAAATTTAGTCAGAAAAGAAAAAAAAACAGAAATTCAAGTTTCAAAGAATAATAAAGGGACGATGTGCACTAAAGGCGCAATCAAAAAGTTTCCCGCTTTTATTCTTCCCGAGAATTGAAATTAGTCGGGATAAGCCGAGCATGCATGCTACATCGGAAATGTATCGTCCCTTAAAATTTTTATCTCCCTCGAATGAGTTTTCCGGAGAAAACCGTAAAAGAGAAGTACTTTCTAAATGACTTCAAACTATATGCATGCAAAAGTACAGAGCTCAACCGCTTTGTTATTCTCGAGAAAATTGAATACCGTTTTCCGTTTCCTGTTTTTGTAATTTTTAAACAAAATCATAGCTTTTTTTTTTTTTTTTTTTTTTTTTTTTTTTTTTTTAACAAGAAGAAATCGCATTCGGGAGAGGAAATGCTAAAATACAAAATGGCAAAAGTGAAAATATTATTGCATACCAAATTTGTAAGATAAATAAAGGTAGTCAGGACGCAAAAATTGAATAATCGTTCAGGATGTACTAGTATAGTAATGTATATTGCGATAGAGCAAAATTGAACTTGTCTTGTGCAAGTTTAAACCAGTTTGAACTAGTCTGGTGCAAGTTTAAACCAGTTTGAACTAGTCTGGTGCAGGTTTAAACCAGTTTGAACTTGTCTTGTGCAGGTTTAAACATGTTTGAACTTGTCGAATGCATGTTAGAAGATGCCTTATGCAAGTTTAGAAAAGTTTGAACTTGTTTTGGGCAATTTTAAAAATAAATAAATAAGTAAATCGATCTTCCACTTCTCGATGACTTTAACCTCGTCATATTTTCCGCCTTAAAACTCTAAAAAAAGGGAATCGAATTTTAATTAAAATGATAGAAGCAGCTTCAAACGAAATATTTCATTTTAAGTACCTCCACCCCCCCCCCCCTCTTCCCCTCCCACCAAACGTGTTGAAGTAATATTTGACCGGTCCTTTATTCCAAGAATTGTTTGTAGAAAAAATGGATTTTCAATGCAGTGCGATTATCGACTACCTAAACGGTAGCCAACAGACAAGGCTTTTTTAGTCCTTCAGGAGAGCATACAGAAAGACACCTCCTGGGTAGCGTTTCGATTCGGCCGGGATTACAAGAGGAATTATACAAAATCCGAGAACGAGATGAAAATGGGCATCAAAAGCGAATTAAAATTTTAAAACGTTACAAACAAAGCGGAAGAAACAAAAAAAAACAAAAAAAGGATTCTTCAAAATTTCAAAAGCCCTTCATTCCCACTTTTCCGACATTTATTCACTCCGGTTTTACTTCTTAGAAATCCCGCGGCTTTATAATTACTTATTATTACTTAACATCGTAAACCTTAAAGCAATCAAGCCGTTTTGAGTTAGGATTTAATTTTAATTAACGAAAACTCCTAAAGAGGCCTAAACGAGATTCCTTCAAGTAGTTTTGTGTTATTGTTAAAAGAGAGGAAAAAAAAAATTAAGAGGAAAAAGAGAAAATAAAGTAAACATTCGTTTCCTTCCGTTTTATTTTTTCAATTGAACGAAAAAAAAATAAATAAATAAAAAAAATAAACAATCAATTAAATGACAATCCAATTGAAATAAAATTGAAATGTCCTTCAAACATTTCAATTTTCTTGTTTGAAATAAACTCTTCGAAGAGCTCTCAATTTAATTTTTTTCGTTTTTTTTATTTCGATCACTTAAAAAATGTTTTTTAACTCTTTTTTTTTCCTCCTCCGGCTTGGTAAATCGTTGAAATATTGTTTAACGCGGAAAATATGTATAAAAAAAAAAAAAAAAGTTGCGATTGTTACCATATGTAATCGAGGCTGTTGCTCGCAAAATTTTCTTGGCACAGAGCCACAAGTTTCTGTTTCATCTACTTTAATTCAACCCATTTTGCTTTTTATAGGGAAAAGTCTTCACCAGCATTTTTTAGTTGTTTGAACAAAAGTTTTCGGGGTGGATAATATTCTGATGAGCGTTTTATATACCGACTCCCCAGTTTTAAAATCAGGATATATTTTTTTTTTTTTTTTTTTTTTACTTCCTTTTCGTTCCATCAACTCCGAGAGAAAATTAAATCACTGAGGGTTTTTATTCAAACATCAAAAATGTGAAAGTTAACCTGCAATAACCTCAAAAACTTGTTGAAAAGGTGGAGTCGACGTGACCGCGAAACGTATACTTTCCTTCGCAAAACTTTTTTTTTTTTTTTTTTTTTTACTTTTTTACAAATTTTACAATTCCAACTTTGACCGTATCCCTAACGTATACGCGTACTAGGGAAGGGATAAAAAAAAAAACTTGTTGAATTCCCTTCGAGATCAGTTTCCTTTTTTTTTTTTTTATTATTCTCCCCGTAACTTGTTTAAAGACAATCAGGGATGCACTGCAAGTTTTATTTTATTTTCGGTCGTTTTTTAAACTCTTTTAATCTCGTTTGAAGGGTCCAGAAAAAAAAAAAAAGAAAAAAAAGAAAAAAAAGAAGGAAGAGTATAAAGTTCGGGGAAAAGCGTATATCGTTCAACTTCTATTAAATTGGAAAAAAAGGATGAAACGGAGAGGGGGAGAAATAAAAATAAAAAAACGTCAAAGAAAAACTTTTTTCCCTCCCCAGGTTAAACTTCTTTTTTTAAATGTTTATTTAAAAGTAATTGGTGCCTTTTTAACCGTTGTGTCGCTTCGGAAAAAAACACAAAAAAACAAAAGAGTAACTGTAATAAAAATAGGAAGCACGTATATATTTCGGAAAAAAAAAGTTTTTAAAAAAGACATCCGATTCCCTCTCCTTACTTTTTTTTTCTAAAAGCATGTCGCCGTTTTTTTTTTAGGTTCATTCCGAATACATTGGTTTTTCCTTCAAAGGTACTAAATTTTTAATTTTTTTCAACCCGCTTTATTCTTTTTTTAAAAATTCCTGCGGACTTAGTATGACTCTTTAATCCCGATAAACCGGGTTTAAAATATATGGGATTAATAATATGCTATGTTTTTAGTCTTCTAAGTTTTTGGGTTACTGAATTTCGCAGTTTCAAAATTTCTTGATTTTTTTCAGAATGAAAAATTTCGAAGCAGGACAGTGACAGGAGATGGGAGGGCTAGTACGAAAAAGTGACGCAAAAAGTGTATAAAAGTTTTGAAAAATAAATGCAAAAAATTTGTATCATTTATACAAAAATTTGGACATCCATAATTTTGGCAAAGTTTATGCATATTTTTTTGAAGCACCAAAATTTGACTATGCATAATTTATGCATAATTTTTACAGATTTTATGCATAATTTTTATAGAATTGATGCATAATTTTTAAAAGAATTTATGCAGCATTTTGACAGATTTTATGCAGCATTTTTACAGAATTTATGCAGAATTTTTACAGAATTTATGCATAATAAATTACAGAATTTATGCATAATTCTTATAAAATTTATGCATAATTTTTAAAGAATTTACGTATAATTGTTACAGAATTTATGCATAATTTTTACAGAATTTATGCAGTATTTTTACAGATTTTATGCATCATTTTTACAGAATTTATGTATAATTGTTACAGAACTATATAACTAACTACTTTATGTATAATTGTTACAAAATTTATGCATAATTTTTAAAGAATTTATGTATAATTGTTACAGAATTTATGCATAATTTTTACAGAATTTATGCATAATTTTTACAAAATTTATGCATCATTACATTAATTTTAATGCATCAATTTATGCATCAAAATTTATGCATACATCAAGCCTGAAAATCTGGATGTGCAAAATTTTTGTGTAATGTAAGCATATAATTTTTTAATCATAAAGCAGGAAATTTTGCAAATATTATTCTCATTTAACTTTTTTATTCGTCGTTTTATGCTTAATTATTTACTCATAATTTGGGTATAATTGTACTGGAGGGAAAAAAAAGAAAGTTTCCGGTAAAAAATGTTAAGTTGTTTCTACATAATTTATGCATTTTTTATGCATTTCCAATTTTTGTACAATTTATACATAATTTCTAATAACATTTATGCATGTAATTTTATTTTATGTAATTGCATATAAATTACATACATAAATTTTTAATAAAAATTATTTATAAACAATTTATAAATTGTGTTTAAATTGTATCCATAAATTATATAAATTTTTTTTTATATAGTTTATACATCTCCTTACCGTAAGGGGGGCTGGGGGGAGGGTGAAAGATTTTAAAGCGTCAAGACGAGCGCTTCAAAAAGTTTTTCAAAAAACGAGAAAATGTCGATGTCAACAAAATAATTGCGGGAAATTTTAAGAGACGATTTTATACTTCCAATTTTTGGAGATATCGGCATTTTCCCGCAACCGTACCTAATTTTCAAGGTCATTTTCAAATTCTACGGGTGGAATTACGTATAGGACTCGCTAAACTTTGCACTTCTCCAGACTTTCCCTAGCCATCCCAAAACCCGTATTTCATGCATAAACCTGTTTTTACACGATTATACCCTCGCCTTTACACCCCCCACCCAACCCCCACCGAAAAAACAATAGAAGATTTTGATTTTTCTATGCCAAATTTTATTTTCATCAAACATAAATATGATTGGATATAACCGGTTTTAATTTTTTTTAAATACAGTGTGACCACACGTTTATTCGTTCGGGCTAACGTTAAACTTGTGGTCACATGGTTTTGAAAAACTGTAAAAACGTACCATCTCCAATCACAGCTGTCTTACCGCGCAGGGAATTTTCAAAAAAAAAGACCTCTCAGATTTACAAAAAAAAGAAAAAAAAAATCACTCAGCAAACAAGTATTCTTACCTCAAATTTCCAGACTCACAAAAAATCCTGGAGAGTTATTAAATTCCGGAACCCGCAGAACGATATCCGGTTTCTCATACGCCCACTCCTTCCAAAACTTTTCATCCCACTGTCATATTTGATTTTTTCTTCCGGAACAGCTTTAAACTCTTCATTTACTTCCCCCAAGATCCTTCTACCCAGATTAGAATGCATTCAACTAATCCACTTTATGCCTCGGCAAACTTTCTAAGCTCATAATACTCAACACTAGAATGTTTTACTACCTACAAGCATAATAATCCGATCGATTCTACTTAAGATGAATATAACAGATTTTACGCAACCTGTTGTTAAAGAAAAAGGTATGTTTTCTTCGTTTCTCGCCTTTCCCCCTGAACACCGTAAAAAAACTTTTCGCGTTTACCGTACACGTCGTCGTAAAAAAAAAAAAAAAAAAAAAAAAAAGAAAAACCTTTAAAATTTTTTTGGAGATAAAGGCATTAGTTTGTTTTTTACAAATGAAAATGAGATCGGATCGCACCGAAACCGTGCCAAAAAAGTTTTGTTATGTTTCAGAGGCAAAGATTCAATATTTAAAATGTATGAAAAGGGCTGTATAGTACCTGAATTTGATAATTTTTTTAAATGTTTTCGCAATAAAAAAATAAAACACAATCGTTTATTTTTTGTTGTTAAAATAGTTTCCAATTTCACCGCTAGAGCGCTGTAAGGTAAGGGTAGCGAAGTGTGACCCGGTATATTAAAGTCCCTATATTAATAATTATTATTAGTGCCACTCCGAATTGCAAATGTAAATGTAAATAAAAACAAGATAGTTTCCATTATCAAAGGAATTAGAGAAATAGTCTGCTGGTCACACTTTCCGAAAATATCATTTTTGCCCAAAAAAAAAGTGTGACCTATTAAGGGTTATCAAATAAGAAGATGAGTTTAAAATTCTCGATAGCATGTAAATCATAATGCAAGGTATTGACAATTCAATGGAGCATGTTTCATAAAGTAAACCATTGTTTACATAAAATTAAATCAAATAAAAAGTGAGGCGTTCTACTTTCTGGCGAATATGAATCTTTGCCTAGGTAAATTATTTTTTTTTTTTTTCTATTCAAAAAAGGAACACAACAATATATTTCTTTGATTATATTAGGTTCTGAAAACATGAAAAAATCGTCGCTTGAAGTCTTTTTTTAAATTACTGGATTTTTATCAGTTTTTATTAGAACGGTCACACTTTTCAGTCGGTCACACTTCCCTACCTTTACCTGATACAACTTTCCACCGCCCGGCTAATCGGCCGGTGGCGTAAACGAACTAATACCTTAACACAGACTTTATAGTAAAGGTAGGGAAGTGTGACCGTCTGAAAAGTGTGACTTTACCATATAAACATGTTTGTAGGAAATCCGTTTTTGTGCGAAGGGGTCGTCCATAAAACACGTGAGCACATTAGGGGGGGGGAGGGGGTATTCAAAATGCTAACTTTTGCTAACAAGGGAGGGGGGGGAGGGGTTTTACAAATTTAACGTGAGCATTTGTCTCATGTAATACACGTGCCAAAATGAAAATAATTTAATTTTCTTACACTATGTAACCTAACTCACTTTAAAAAAAAATTTCAATTATACCGGCGCATTTGCTCTAAGTTAAAAAAAACCAAAAAAAAAACCTGTTTTCGGCTAAATTTAAGTTCCGAAAAATTTCAGATTCTTAAAATGTTTAATATTAATTTTTAAGAAAAAAATTTAAAGGGGGTAACCGAAATTTAACGTAATTTTAGGGGGGGGGGTCCTGAAATGCTAACCTTTGCTACAAGGGGGGGGAGGGGGTCGAAAATGGCCAAAATAATGCTCACGTGTTTTATGGACGACCCCGAATAAATACGCCATTATCTAGTGTATATATTCCGACAAAAACGAATTTTTAACATGCGTATTTATATGGTTTAAAATGTAAGTCACACTTTTCAGGAGGTCACACAGAAAACAGAATAAACCTAATATCTAACCTTATATATAACCTAATAAACTAATACCTTAACGAGGAAACAAAATTTTTGTTAAAATATAAATTCTAAGAATAAAACCGTATATAATTTTCATAAAATCGACATAAGCCGGATTCAAACCGAAATATAGTGCAAGGGGGTAAGAGGGGGGAGTGGGAAATCAATATGAGAAACGTCAAAATGAATAATCAAAATCGGTTTTCTTGTGAAGGGAAACTTTTTCAAATTCTTCGCTTGTTCTATCGAGAAAAATGATTTTGATTTATTTTCGAAATATTGCAATGCAAAAAGAAAAAAAAACGTGATTTTAAAAAAAAAATTATTAGCTTTTCTCGTAGTTTCGAGCGTGCGGAAGAGATTTTTGAATTGATTTAATTCCTAATTTAATAACGTAAAGGTAAAGGTAGGGAAGTGTGACCGTTGTAATAAAAACTGGTAAAATCCCATACTTAAAAAAAAAATTCAAGCCACGATTTTTTTATGTTTTCAGAGATAAATTCATGAAAATTTGGTAAGAGGCTCATTTTTCAATGGTCTTTAAGGCATAATAACCGTTTTCTGGATAAAATTTTTTGTTCGGTCATTTTGAATTGTTTTAGGTCAAAAAATGGATCTTGTTATACCTCGCTTGCCCTTGAAAATAAAAGTTCCAAAAATTTACTGAAAGACTACCCTTTAGCATTAAAGTGTATTTGGTTTTCCACGCCAATTCTCAAGTTATTGAAAAATGGCCAACTTGAAATTTTTATTGATAACTACATATGTAAGTAAGATCGATCTATTTGTGGGCTTGTGGAACAAGGATAAATGAATTAAAACCACTTCATTTATCTGCCGAACGGTTTCGGAAACGGTTTATTTCCTTCTTCAGGGCTAAAATAAAAAACAAAGATAAATGAGAAAAATTCCTCATTTAAAACTTCTCAATTACCTTTGTTTTTTATTTTAGCCCTGAAGAAGGAAATAAACCGTTTCCGAAACCGGTTGGGCGGTTTTAATTCATTTATCCTTGTTCCACAAGCCCACAAATAGATCGATCTAATTGATACCTTTGGAACACAACCTAAATTTCAACATATGTAAGTAAGGTAAAAGTAGGGAAGTGTGACCGTCTGAAAAGTGTGACTTTTACATGCATGTTAAAAATTCATTTTTGTCGGAATATATACGCTACATAATGATGTATTTATTCCCACAAAAACGGATTTCCTACAAACATGTTTATATGGTAAAGTCACACTTCCCAACCTTTACCTTAGTAATTGGGTCCATTGATCGAATTTTCATTTGCCTATTTCGCAGGAAAAAAAAAAAATGCTGTAAAAATCGAAAAATCCCCATGTATTTTAAATGGAAAAATCGAAGTGCTTATAGGCACCGTCTGAAAAGTGTGACTTTTACATTTTAAACCATGTAAATTCGCATGTTAAAAATTCGTTTTTGTTGGAATATACACACTAGATAATGATGTATTTATTAGCACAAAAACGGATTACCTACAAACATGTTTAAAGGAAAAGGTAAAAGTCACACTTTTCAGACGGTCACACTTCCCTGCCTGTTAGAGTAAAGATACAAAGTTCAGGTTATGCACACAATATTTTTGTTTTTTTTTGGAGACTTTTGAGGGAGTGTGGGCCATAAAAATATTTTACACCCCCTCATAACGGGCAAATATGCCAGAATTTTTTAAAAAATTGGCTTTTACATACCTTCAGAAGTGAATGTTGCATCCTCCCGCAAAAGCTTCCCAATCTGAAAAAAATTTTAATAATGCTTATTAGATCCTCATGAAAAAGGACAGCTCTTTCTTCTTTCAAACATAATCCGGTTAATAATATAACTTACCCCAGAAAATATTTCCTTTTTACTTTATAACACAATTTTATTTCCCTCTCTTTATACAATATGAAGCAAATCCATTTCCCCTCCAAAAGACAGCACTTAAAAACCCCGTGAGCTTCAATAGAAATATCTCATAAAAGGCGTTGGAATTTTCAGTAGGTCATCAAGTCCTCCTTGAAAAACGTCGCGACGTTTACGTTTTTATATCACTGTAACGTGAAAAAGATTTTGATTAATGGTCAGAAGAATTAAAAAGTTTCCTTTCGTTTTTTCTTTCCACAGCATTTTATCTTTTTTTTTTTTTTTAAAAAAAAGAGAAAAATTTTCAAAATACTTATAGAAGTTCCATATATTTTTTTATTAGCTGCGGAAACGGCCGATTTATTATATTTTATAATAATCCGGGGGCCAGGGGAGTAAATTTAATTTTTTTCCTCCCACCCCGAATTTCCTTCCCCAAAATGTCGTAAATTATTGTTACTAAGAGAAGTGGGGCTTTCATCGTATGAAATATTCATGGTCAAGACCCTTGTTATCGAAAAACCGGCATTCCGGAGGAATTCGTGAAATTTTTATACATCGCGCAATTGCTTTTAACAGCTTTTTGTTCCTTCACTTCCAGACAGAAGGAGAGAGAGAGAAAAAAAAAGAGGGGGGAAAAAGAAATTTCTTTAAATTAAATATACGGAATAACTTTCCGCAGAAAAAAAAAATAGAGAATCTTCCACACCGAAACTTTTTTTATTATTTTAAACCGACTAAAAAAAAAAAAAAAAGATCGTCAAATCTGCGTCTGGTTTATGATGTTTTTAATAATGGTAATTTATACATGAGCTGATTCTGCTTTTCTCGAGGAATCCCAAACCCATTTGCATTTGAGCTGATTTAATCTGAAAAGAGGAATCTTAGACCGTAGTCTGTTTTCTCCAAGCCTCGAGGAAAATGTTAATTTTGCTTATGTTCATTAGTATACCGGTTGGAAAATGCTCATTAATACCCTGAGGTTAGCCATTTGATCCTGGCAGATTTTATTATTTTTTTTTTCTTATTTCAAAGAAGTTTGAATGGCTTCTGCTGCGATTTTTTTATATTTTGCTTGGGCCCTCCTTTTTCACCGATCTCGTTTTTTATCTCTTCTAAACCGCAATATATTTCACGTTTATTGTTTCCCGGGATATTTTCGCCATGAAAAAAAAATCCGAAACTTACAATAAACCATATGTTTTTTTTCCCCCCTACGTCTTATCAAAGTCATATTCAACGGACATAAACAATATTTGTAAATCCCCTTTCGCTTTTTATCTTTCGCTGACCACGCTTTTTTTAAAACATTAACCCCCCCAAAAAAAATTTTTTTTATTCTCTTGATTTTCTTTTATTTTTATTTTTTGAAATTTAAAAGAATGATGAGCTGAGGCATCTTTACTCTTCAGGCTCTAAGCGACAGTTAAAGCATTATGTCAGCATAATTTTGAATATTCAAAAAATCGGTATTGGATCTTTGCCAAAAGCATCGTTAGACCTTCTCTCCTCCCCCCCTCCCCCACCACCCAGCCCACCATAATTTCTCATGTTACTTCACTTTCAACGAAAAAGCCACTAGAAATGATTTCAAGCTAAGTTACTTTAGCTTCCAAGGAGGGAGGGGCTCAAAAATGGCAAAAATCATCCCTTATTTTGCCCGCTTTTGAATTTCAAAGTTCGCACCCTCTAGTTTTTTTTTTTTGGGAGGAAAGATCACCTGAATTTTTTTTGATTTTTTTCGAAGTCATTCAGGTGTGGCTCAAAAGGTCTAAAATTGACCTGGAAAAGCATAGGTAAACTTCACCTTTTTTTGGAAAAACACACCGTAAAAAAAATAATATGTAAATCTGGTTAAAATCCGTCCACATCAGGTATAGGTAGGGAAGTGTGACCGTCTGAAAAGTGTGATTTTTACATTTTAAACTATATAAATATGCATTTTAAAAATTCGTATTTGTCGGAATATATACACTAGGTAATGATGCATTTATTCGCACAAAAACGGATTTTCTACAAACTTGTTTATATGGTAAAGTCACACTTTTCAGACGGTCACCCTTCCCTACCTTTACCATAAAGTCTGTGTTAAGGTATTAGTTCATTTACACCAACGGTCGGTTAGCCGGGCGGTGGAAAGTTATATCAGGTAAAGGTAGGGAAGTGCGACCATCTAAAAAGTGTGACTTACATTTTAAACCATATAAATACGCATGTTAAAAATTCGTTTATGCCGGAATATATACACTAGATAATGATGTATTTATTCGCACAAAAACGAATTTCCTACAAACATGTTTATATGGTAAAGTCACACTTTTCAGACGGTCACACTTCCTTACCTTTACCTTTAAGTCTATGTCAGTGACGTACTTAATCGTACAAAAACAGATTTCCTACAAACAAGTTTATATGGTAAAGTCACACTTTTCAGGCGGTCACACTTCCTTACCTTTACCTTGAAGTCTATGTTAAAGTATTAGTTTGTTTACACCACCGGTCGGTTAGCCGGGCGTAAACAGTAAAATAAAGTTATAACAGGTAAAGGTAGGGAAGTGTGACCATCTTAAAAGTGTGACCGTTCTAATAAAAACTGATAAAAATCCAATACTTTAAAAAAAGACTTCAAGCGACGATTTGTTAATGTTTTCAGAACCTATTATAATCAAAGAAAATGGTCCTATATTGAATTAAAAAAAAAATAATTTTACAAAAGCAAAAATTCATATTCGTCAGAAAATTAGAACGCCTCATTTTCAGCTTTATTTAATTTTATGTAAACATTGGATTATTTTATAAAATATGCTCCACTGAATTGTCAATACCTTGCATTACGATTTAAATGCTATCGAGAATTTTTAACTCGACTTCTTATTTGATAACCCTTAATAGGTCACACTTTTTGGCAAAAATGATATTTTCGGAAAGTGTGACCAGCAGACTATTTCTCTAATTCCTTTGACAAAGGAAACCATCTTGTTTCATAAATCTTTTATAAACAAATAACTTTTGCGATGTAGAATTAATTTTATGAAAATAAAATAAGAGCGGTCACACTTTTCAAAAAATGGAGGTTGAAATATTATCCCTTGGCAGTCAGAAAAATTGGTTGAACTCTAAATCGCGCCATATTTAAAATTTGAGGCTAATGCATATTAAAGCTTAATAATGGAGCAGCATAATATAATAAAAAACGTGGCTTGATTCTCTTCCTATTAAGAACTTATAAAAGTTAAAATCAATTTCTTCTAGAACCCGGCCACACTTCCCTACTTTTACCTTATGAAAAAAGCTTTATGGTTCCTAAATTTGATACTTTTTTTAAAATGTTTTCGCGACTAAAAACTAAAACGCCATTGTTTATTTTTCGTTGTTGAAATAGTTCCCAATTTCACCGCTAGAGCGCTGTACTAGTCTCCCGGAAAGAAAAATTTTTTTAATTGCGAAAACAATTAAAAATTATGAAATATAAGAAAGATTAAGTCTTGTTCATGCATTCAAAATCATGGATCTGTATCTCTGAACACAGTAAAACGTTTTGGCACGGTTTCGGTGCGGTCAGATTCCATTTTCATATACAAAATACCAAATTAAATTTTTTTTTTTTTTTTTTTTTAAATATATTTTGTGATCGTAAAAATGTCTCCACCGCCGCTAACCGGCCGGTGATGTAAACGAACTAATACGTTTACGTTATTATGTTAAAAAATCAACAAAACTTGCTTGTAAACAACAAAAAATGGACATTACGCGACCTTAAAAACAAAAGGCTCCAAATCAAAAAATTCGAAAAACATGAGTTTCATACGTTTAACTCACGAGTAACTGGTGTCAGTTGGGCACACCGATTTAGAACCTTTAGTTTCAGAGATCGAGGACATATTAACAGTAGGTACTTACTTAAACAAAATAAAGTCACAGATGATCTCCCATTTTCCCTAAAATCATTCCATTCTGGTCTATGTATCTTCATTCCACTACCGGGGACATTTCCTATCCCCCTTTTTTCTAGACCCTGCAAAAAAAAAAAAAAAAAAATGTTTTGTAACCTTCAGAGGCTGATGTAGTCGTTACTTTACGGTTACCATTAATTTTAGTAATTAACAACCCAGGGACGGTTGTGTTTTTTTTCCCCATGTCCCCCGGTTAAAATATTCCGCAGAGGACGATAATAAAGTCTCCCTTTTCTCAAATTCGACTTTAACGGGCGAAAGGGGGGCTTTTGCCAAACATTAATTCCAAACGTGATCTACTTTCTCAACATGGCTCCCCCCCTTTAAATTGCTCCGTATATTAAGTAAACGCTTTCAACTTTCACCCCATTATATGCCATCCATTTCATCTCGAAGGAAAATAATAATCTTTTTAAAGTTTACGGCTCATTACCGACTGACGACATTTTCAGAAACGGGATAAAAATATCGAAGCCTTTTTCTCAGAAAGGAAAGAAGGAAAAAGGAATAATTAAAACGAGAATGAGTTATTTAGACGGTTTTTTTTTTTTTTTTTTTTTTTTTTTTTTTTAGGAAAAAGGAATAATATCAGGTGCGATGTTTCCTTCCTTTTTTTCCCCCCTTTAACTGGGAAGAAGATTTATTTGCCGAATAAATCAGCGAAAGACACTTCCATTGTTTGTCAAATTAACGGGGAGAGGAAATAAGTTCGAAAGGAAAAAAAAAAGTTCGAAGCACACAAGAAAAGCTCACAGCTTTTTTTTTTTTTTTAATGTAGGATTCCCGCCGGTAACACTTTCATTATTTCATCTTGCCATAAAATTACTTTTTCTTATCTTATCCCTTTAATACTAAAAATAATAAATATTCCAAGTTTATTACTTCAAGAGTATGAAGCTTTTCCTTCAATAACTTTCTAAGATTATTACCTGCCTTTTTTTTTCTTCCTTAAAAAAAAAAATTAGAGCCATTAAGAGAGTTGATTCATCTGAGAGAAGCGCCAAAGATAGCGATAAATATGTCGTGTAAGTAATGGAACTTACCGAGAGACTTTCTAAAAGGCTTTGTGTATAAAATTTATATATATATTTTTGAGACCGTAGACATCCCCGACCGAGGAATGCGTTGCTTTCTACAATCGAGTGTGGAAGATTCTGACTTAATTTTTTTTTTTGTTTTTTGTTTTATTAGTTAGAATACGGTTTTTTTTAAATTTGGGAAGGTTTAAACATTGTCCTTTTTTTTGACCGTCAATTCAGCAGTACATAAAAAGCTCAAATTTTTTAAATGTATACCAGGATTTTTTTTTTTTTTTTTTTTTTTTTTGAGCTTTTGGACCTTCATCTGATAAACCTATTCCCATCCCGGGAATTCCCAGGATCCCGAGAAAATTTTCCATCCCGATTGATCCCAATTTTTTCGGGATTTTTTTTTCGTCGCTCTTTTATTCCAGGGAAAATTCCCGAAAATTCACGGGAAACCATTTTTTTTGAAGACGGAAAATCCCGTCTGTCAGCAGGAAACAAAAAGCTCAAATTTAAAAACTATACTAGGACTTTGAGCTTCTTTTGAGCTTTTGGACCTCCATCTGACAGTCCCATTCCCTTCTCGGGAATTCGCGGGGTCCTGAAAACATTTTCAATCCCGATCCCCGGGATTCAAATTTTTCGGGATTTTTTTCCGTCATTATTTTATTCCCTATACCATTTTTTCAAAAAAACGGGATTTCCCATTTTAAAAGACAGGAAATTCCGTCTTTCAGCAGTAAACAAATTTTAAAACTAGCTCAAATTTAAAAACTATACCAGGATTTTGAGTTTCTTTTTAAAGCTTTTAAATCTGCACAAACTTATTCCCTTCCCGAGAATTCCCGGTGTCCCGAAAAAATTTTCAATCCTGATTCCCGGGATTCAAATTTTTCGGGATTTTTTTCCGTCGTTCTTTCATTCCTGGGAAAATTCCCAAAAATTTACGGGAAACCATTTTTTTTAAAGACGGGAAATACCGTCTTTCAGCAGGAAACAAAAAGCTCAAATTTAAAAACGATACCAGGATTTTGAGCTTATGGACCTGCATCTGACAAACCTATTCCCGTCCCGGGAATTCCCGGGTTCCCGAAGAAATTTTCAATCCTGGTTCCCGGGATTCAAATTTTTCGGGGTTTTTTTCCGTTCTTCTTTTATTCCTGAGAAAATTCCCGAGAATTCATCGGAAACCATTTTTTTTAAAAAAACGGGAAATCCCGTCTTTCAGCAGGAAACAAAAAGCTCAAATTTAAAAACTATACCAGGATTTTTTTTTTGAGCTTTTGGACCTTTATTTGACAAACTTATTCCCATCCCGGGAATTCCCGGGGTCCCGAAAAAATTTTCAATCCTAATTCCCGGGATTCAAATTTTTCGGAATTTTTTCCGTCGTTCTTTTATTTCTGGGAAAATTCCCGAGAACTCACGGGAAACCATTTTTTTAAAGTCGGGAAATCCCGTCTTTCAGCGGTAAACAAAAAGCTCAAGTTTAAAAACGATACCAGGACTTTGAGCTTTTTTTAAGCTTTTGGACCTGCATCTGACAAACCCATTCCCATCCCAGAAGTTCCCGGAATCCCGAGAAAATTTTAGATCCCAATTCCCGGTATTCAAATTTTTCGGCATTTTTTTCATTCCCGGGGAAATTCCCGAGAATTCAAGGGGAACCATTTTTTCTTAAAAACGGGAAATCCCGAATCCGGATCCCCAAATTTTCCAGGAAATCAGAATCTCTAGGCGCAATCCTCTTTCGTCGGGAAATGCTCGAGTCTCGTAATAATAATAATAATTTTTTTTTCACAAAAAAAAAAAAAAAAAAAAAAAAAAAAAACAGGAAGAAGAAGGAAGAAAACGGGATCTGCTGAAGCGTATCCGAAAATGAAAATTTTTCGTTTAAAATCGAATGAAAATCGTGTTTAAAAATCTTTCCCCGAACGGATCCGCTTAATAAATTATTCAAACAATCAAAATTCTAACAATGATCCTCATTCGAATTGTTTTTATATCCCCCCATTCTTTTAAAATCAATATTTAATCAATAAATCCAAAACCTTTTTACTACGTTTCGATATCTGAGACATGTCTCGCTCTATCTTATACATTTTTTTTTTCTCTCCTCTCCAGATGATTTTTCCTCGGTACACAACTCACGTATCCATTTTTCCCCCTTCTCCCTCCCTCACTCTCTCTCTTTTTCTCCCTTGATTCGATAATGATGAAAAACATGATGTGATTTTCTTGGAAACCTTATAATCCGTCACGCAGTTTATTCTCGGAGACACGAAAAAAAAAAAAGGAAGCCACGTTCATAACCTTCCTGCGGTCATGCACAACATCACCGGAAAAAGGGAAAGGGGTTACAAATATACTATAGAAAAATTTTTTTCCGGTTATTTTATTTTATTTATCCTTTTTTTTTCTTTTCTCCGGCTCGGAAAATTCTTTTTTTTTTTCTTTTTTTTTGATAACTGTCCCCCTCCTCCTGCGTCCGAAGTTGATTTAAAAAATGAAGCCTTTTCGATACAAAACAATGCTTGAGTGGTTACGTGTCAGCAGGATGACACAGGCTTTTGTTTTCTCAAATTTTAATTGCCTTCTATGTTTTTAAACAAAACAAAAGCGGGGTCGGCATTTTTAAAAACGACTGCTTCGAACCCGGAAAAAAAAGAAAAAAAAATTCGTTTTATGGAAAAATATACGTGGAGATAATTTCCCCATTTCGAAAAATAGAAAAGAGTAACGGGGAGGAAAAGTTTAGATCTCTCAGTACTCGACAGTACATAAAATTAATTTTATTTCAATGACCCATTCCCGGAAAAAGAATTTAAATTTTTATCTCACTTGCATTCCTTGTAAATTACTATTGAAACATAATCCTTTTTTATTATTATGAAAATAAAAGGGGGAGAAAGCGAGATGAAAAAAGAAAGAAGATAGGATCATTGAAGAGCACTTAAGAAAAAAAAAAGAGCTTAGAAGTCTAAAGCTTAGAAGGCTTTTTTTTTAATACTAAAGTTGTTTTGATGGAAATTAATTTAATAATAATTATATTTTAGTCTCGGGAAAGTTTTTTTCATACAGAAGTTTTTTAGTTACGTTCCCTTTTTTTTAAAATTGTTCTTTTGAGTTATGGACCTTTAATATTTTAAAATCAGTTTTAAGTAGTTCAGTTTTTATGGAGATGAAGGGAGGTATCGTTACTTGGTAATTCCAGGATACAATGTTTCGATTTACAGTTGACCCTGTAGAAAGGGCCCTAGAATTTTTGGTGTCCCTTATTTTGCGAATTTTCGAATTTGAATGAGTGCACCCCTGGAATCGGTTCTCTCTGTGACACATATGAACCCTAATTTTTCTCGGATGTTTTAGTCACCGGAAAACCGATTTACTCGACTTTTAAGGTCGGGAAATTCTTATAAAGGTGAAAAAATAAATAACTTTTTGCTTGAAAAAAAAAAAAAAAAAAGTTATTTTTTATCAGAAATATGTTGGTTAAGCTGTAAATCTTGTGGTATTTTATATATATAATTTATATATAAGTTATATATAATTTATATAACTTATATAAATTATATATATAAGATGTACAGCAAGATGTACAGCTTAAGAGGAGGCTTCAGATATTTATTTAAATATACCAAAATAAATTTCCATGGCTTAGAACTTCTTTTTGGAGATACAAATTAGAAATCTGGCTTCGTAGCGAACTTCATAGTGATACTGGCATCTTTCCTTCAAAATTTCAGATTCTCAGGTTGTAAAGAAACTCCGGAAAACGCTTTGGAAAATATATTCCCGACATTTATTTTTGAAAACGTTTTCCGGAGTTTCTTTACAACCTGAGAATCTGAAATTTTGAAAGAAAGATGCCAGTATGAATATAAAGTTCGCTACAAAGCCAGATTTTTAATTTGTATCTCCAAAAAAAAGTTTTAGGCCAGGGAAATTTATTTTGGTATATTTAAATAAATATCTGAAGCCTTCTCTTAAACCGAAATTTTGCGTAGATCATGATTCTCAACTTTATTTTCTTTACCTGGTCCGGTATTCAAACTAGAGATTGAAAAATGATTCAAAAATCCGCGTAAAGTTATAATACATACTATAAATACTAATTTTTTGCCAAAAAAATTATCAAAAAATTCGAGTAGAGGGACAAAAAATACTAAATCCAGATTTTCTGGCAAAAAATGAGCAAAAAAGATGTGCAGGTCAGACTCGCATCGTGATGAAGTGAAGCCTCCTGGAAAATAGTGGAAGAAATTTTATTTTCTTTGATCAAAATATCTTCCAAGATTTGAATTGTAAAAAAATTTAAGAGAAATAAAGATATATATTTTTTTTACAATCATAAATTTATATATATATATATATATATATATATTTTATAATCATAAATAAAGATATATATTTTTTTTACAATTTATAAGCAAAAAGTAAATTTCGGAAGTACGCACACCCGGACGAGGAAGTACCGTGGAGCGTTATTCCCGAAGCGGCTAGTTTTAAAAAATAATTGAAGCCGAGTTACGAGTGACGCGTTACGCTGGCAAACAATGTTTAAAAATGGTCTGCGTAACAAATGAATTTTAAACAATTTAAACGTTTCCAAATTATCATTAGTCTTTCAAACATTTTTTAGCTCCCATGTTTAAAAATTTTTTAGTCTCCTAACGCGTAACTCGTAACGCGGGTACGCGGCCAAACAATGTTTAAAAATTATCTGCGTAACAAAAAAATTTAAAAAAAATTAAACCTTTAAAAATATTTTGAATTTCAAAAAATAATTTAAGCCGCGTTAGGAGTGACGCGTTACGCGGCCAAACAATGTTTAAAAATTATCTGCGTAACAAATAAATTTTGAAAAATTTAAACCCTTAAAAATTTTTTAGCCGCGTAAAACGTTACGCGATAAGAAGTTTCACAAATGAGCAAAAAATTCGCGTAAAGTGACAAAACATACTAAGTCTTGATTTTTGCTAATTTTTTGGCTTTAGCTCAAAAATCTAACAAGATAAAAAAAAATGGAGTTCACATTCGTGATCTACGCAAAATTTCTAATAAAAAAATTTTTTTTTTCTTCAGAAAAAAAAAGATTGATTTTTTCATCCTTATGGGCATTTTCAGACCTCAAAGGTCCAGTAGGAGCGGTTTCCCGTGGACTAAAAAATCTGGAAAAAATTAGGGTTCATACAGAAAGAACCGATTCTGGGGATGCACTCATTTAAATTCGAAAAGTCGAAAAATAAAAGACACCCTAATGTTTATCATTCTTTCCAGATTTTCTTTTGATCAAATTGAAAAACTGACGTTACCACTGAATTTAGCAGCAAAAAATACCCCTGATGGTTTTCTTTTAACTTCTGTCGAGTAAATCTATGACACAGGCTGACATGTCGGATCTTAAAGAACAAGAGTTCAAACTGGATAAAATAGTGGATATTTTTCAACTTTTTTTGTAAGGAAAAACTGAGGTAAAATGGGGTTAGACAGCGTTCTGAGAATTTCCGGTCTCACAACTCTAAGAGAAAAGCAACCATAAGACTTTGAAATATTATACACGTTAATCCGAAAAATGTTCCCTTCCCTTCCCATCAAAAATCAAGTCCAAGAAAAAAAAATACTCTGCAAGTCACTCATACAGTAAACTGCAGATAGCGATTTTTATGCCCTTTCCCCATTTTGAGTTTGTTATTCTCAACAAACTGTCCTCGCCTAATTTGACAGGAGCTGAAACTCCGTGATTACAAGCCGGACGGGAAACATTCCAGACCGACGAAACAAAATAGCTGGAATTCCTTGAGTTGACAGAGAAGAATAGTAACTTATTCCACAGCTGACGCACGAGAGTTTCACACAATATTATGCTTATCTTTAAAAAAATGGAGCACATAAAAAAAAAAAAAAAAAAAAACTTATACCGTGGGTTAATCGTCCGTACAGTACAAGCAAACACAAACCATTCTCTGGAAATTTACCTCAACTTACATAACTTAAAAAGCTTGTTTATACAATGTCCCCCCATTTCTCGTGAAATGACGCATTACGCGATGGAACTCAGAAAACTGTTATCTAACGATTTATGTTCCGGGAACCGCTAGTTGTAAGGTATCCTTTTAATCGGTTTGCGTCACGAACTGTCGACTCTTTCCTCCTCTGGGATATTATTCAAAATCGAAATTACGTAAAACGCATCCTGTCAGATTTTACATCTTAATAAAAAAAATAGAGAATCTCGTCGGTCGATTTGATGTGTATATAACGCCCCTAAACGTAAAGAGAAAACTAATATCAGGATACCGTAAACAAGTTTCCATCAATTTTTTTATGGGGCGCTGAGAAAATTAACCTTTTCACGACGGAAAGCCCTATTTTTATTTCTCTCTTATAAGACAGGATTTTGTCTTGTGACACATTTTTGTCGTCATTGTAGTCGCAATTAAATTACTGTACACGGTAAAAAAAATTTTCTGTTAACTTGCTAAAAAAGAGCTACACATTTTTTATGTTAAAAATATGTGTTGACCCTAAGAAAACCATTCCAACAAGTTTTAACTTGTCTTGTGCAAGTTTAATCAAGGCTGAACTTGTCTTGTACAAGTTTGAACAAGTTTAAACTTCTCTTGTGCAAGTTTAAACAAGATTTAACTTGTCATGTGCAAGTTTGAACAGGTTTGTACAAGTTTTATCAAGTTTAAACCTGTCTAGTGCAACTTTGATCAAGTTTGAACTTGTTTTGTTCACGTTTGAACTAGTTTCAACTTGTCGGGTGCAAGTTTAAAAAAGGTTAAACTTGTTTTGTGCAAGTTTGAACAGGTTTGTACAAGTTTTATCAAGTTTAAACCTGTCTTGAGCAATTTCGATCAAGTTCAAACTTGTCTTGTTCACGTTTGAACAAGTTTCAACTTGTCTTGCGCCAGTTTTAACAAGATTAAACTTGTCTTGTGCAAGTTTAATCAAGTTTAAATTTGTCTTGTGCAAGTTTGAACTTGGATAAGCCACGTTCAATACGATTCTTCAGTCAGCTTTCAGACTGATGTGTTTGTTTATTTTTAGGTAATAATAACTACCGGTAAACCGAAAAACTCGCATATCATCGGCCCAGAAGAAGCCTAAAAAAAGGGACTAGAATTTGAAATTATTTTTATCATTTTTAAATGATAAAAGCGTTAAACGGCAATAAAATGCTAATGTCAGATTGAAGATCGGGAGATTTTATTTATTTATTTATTTATTTATTTGATTTTTCGGACCCCACAACATTTGAAATATATCAATCCTAGGTTGCTGAGTATCCGATTTTGAACAGAAAAAAAAATTGGCATTCCATATAATGGAACCGTCAGCAAAGCGTAAAACGCTCTCAACCTCTCTTATCGGAAAGACTTAAAAAGAGTGTATATATTTTTTTTTTCTTTTATTAATGCAAAAGCAAAGGGGGTAAAAAATTAATGGACGGACGTGTTTAATTAGAAATCCCTCGTAAAATTAAAACCACTTTTTTTTTCTTTTTCTGCATTCCTAATTTATTTTTTTTTCTCCTTCTCATGATTTATTTACAAACCTGGAAAATGGAGAAACGAGCACTTAATTATTTTCGAGTCTTTGACGTAAATCAAAAATTTAAAAAAAAAAGAGGAGGGTGGGAGAAGAGAGAGAAAGAGAAAAAGAAAAAAAAAATGTCTAATTAATAAACTTTTTTGTAATGGACCATGGCCCCTAAAGGCGAATATTTAAAAAAAAAAGTTGCGCTGAAAGAAAATTTTTGTTGAGGGAAACGAGAAAAAAAAACAAAAGAAAAATGGGTTTCGTCCAGGCAAAAAATGAAAAGATGTTTCCACGAAGAGTTCTGATTCGAACAGGTTGACAAATGGGGTTTTTTTTTTATTCCAAAGTAAAAGGAAATGCAGTAAAACCAGAGGAAACACTACATTTCACACTAATAAACAGGAACGTGTTTGCACAGACCACTGCACCGGGACTTTCAACTGCTCAGCCTCCTCCTAAGATAATTAAAACGTTGTTTCTCCTAAACAAGATCTCGGGAATTGGCATCAAGGATAAGATTAGATCAGATCACGTATAACGTTCACGTTTCCCCGAGTATATGAAGATATTGCATAAACCCACAAGTTCCTAATGGATGTTTTCTGTATAAAGAGACGGGATCCATTGTTTACATTCAAATGTTTATTTATACGCTTCCGTTTTAATAGTTCTAATGCCGTAATTGCTAAAACAATCAAAATTCACCATCCGACCTCAAAATTCCCAAAGAGGATTTCCCAAGCTTCTCTTCCAATTTTCCCCCATTAACAAGGATGAAGCAAAAGAAAAAAGAAAAAAAAAAAAAAAAAACCAGACCAATTTACTCCTGCATCAAGGGAGAGAGAAAAAAAAATGTTTTTCACGGAAATTGCAAACCGGTAAGATTTTGCTTCACAGAAAAAAAAAAAAAAATGAAAATTTCATTTCGTTCTTTTTGAAGTGATTGAAGTGAAACTTCTTATGGCCGAGGGGAGTGAATTGTTCGCGTAACAATTAAAAAATTGTAAAGGGTTAAATTATTTTTAAAATTTATTTGTTATGCAGATAATTTTTAAACATTGTTCGGTCCGCGTAACGCTTCACTCGTAACGCGGCTTAAATTATTTTTTAAATTTAAAAAATCTTTAAAGGTTAATTTTTTCAAATTTATTTGTCAAGCAGATAATTTTTAGGCATTGTTTGACCGCGTAACGCGCTACTCTTAACGCGGTTTAAATTGTTTTTTAAAATTAAAAAAGATTTTAAATTTTAAAAAATTACGAATTAAAAACGCGAGAATTACGAAAATTACGTTTAAAAAACACGAGTTATGCGTTACGAGGATAAAAACTTTTTTAAACAAAATAGCTAAAAAATGTTTGAAAGGCTAATAAGAAAATTTTAAAAGGATTACATTTTTTAAAATTTAAAAAATAGTTTAAGCCGCGTTAGGTGTGACGCGTTACGCGGTCGAACAGTGTTTAAAAATTATCTGCGTAACAAATAAATTTTGAAAAATTTTAACCTTTAAAAATTTTTTAGCCTTGGAAATTTTTATAAAACGTTTTTAGCTCGTAACGCGGCTTCAATTATTTTTTAAATTTAAAAAATTTATTTGTTACGCAGGTTTTCTTTAAAAATTAACTTTCTTTGTAGTCTTCCTGCCTAATCAGGACTATTTTCTCGCGGCTTCAATTATTTTTTAAATTTAAAAAATAATTTAAGCTGCGTTACGAGTGACGTGTTACGCGGCCGAACAATGTTTAAAAATTATCTGCGTAACAAATAAATTTTAAAAAATTTAAACCTTGAAAAATTTTTTAGCCGTTAAAAATGTTCTAAATTTAAAAAATAATTGAAGCCGCGTTACGAGTTAAAAAAACTTTTAAAGGTTAAAATATTTGAAAATTTATTTGTTACGCAGATAATTTTTAAACATTGTAACGCGTCACACGTAACGCGGCTTAAATTATTTTTTAAATATAAAAAAATAACTTTTTCAAAATTTGTTATTGGTCTTTCAAACATTTTTTAGCTCCTTTGTTTAAAAATGATCCAAGAAGTTTCACTTCATCACGATGCAAGTCTGACTCGAACATTTTTTTTTTTTTAATATCAAAAGGAAAACTTTTATCGAATAAAAAAAAGTTATAATTTTCCGATGGCGGTGAAAGACAACGACGACACCAATAATAATAAAAATAATAATAAAAAGAAATGCAAAAAGAGAGAGAGAAAAAAAAATTGAAGGACGAAAGGTAGCGAATTTAGAATGCATAACCTTTTGATCCTTTTTAAAAGGTTATCCGCGTTTTGTTTTAGTAGGGAAGGAAACACTACTACCTTTTTTTTTGCTTTTGCCTTCACGAAAACCGGCCCTGGAATGTCACATTCAAAGAAACTCCGGAATAAAATATTACATCGAGTGGAAGCTCCCGCTTAAAGTCAGATTTTCGTACTACATTCAAATACAGATCCTAGTACTGATTAGGATTTATGTTTTTACTTGTTTCTTTCTTTTTTTTTCTTTTTCTTTTTCCGACAAACACGATGTTTTCTTTTTGTCGCCTAACTTTTTCAAGTCATAAACTTATCTTTTCGGTCGGGGAATGTTGAGGGTTTAATGAATAAATTGCTTTTGCGGGATTTTCGTTAAGAAAAGATATAACCGTGACAAATGCCAGTTGCTATTTTGTCAAAAAACTACAACGTCTGTCGTTTTTTTTTTTTTTTTATTACTTTAAGAATTTAATTAAAAATTTTGTAATGTCGTTAATGGCGTGACTGTCGACGCCGCGAGGAGCAAAACAAAAATAAATTGGAAAAAAAAAAAGTTTCATGCGATTTTAATGAAATAAAATGACAAATAATACTTACTTACGAAAGGAAAAGAAATATATTTCGCTAACGAAATGAATAAATACCGCCGATCCGTGTGTGTGTGTGTGTGTGGAATGATGTGTTATTATGACGATTTTTCGCAATCTTCCACGTTTACATTACACGTATGAACCTGCAAAAAAAAGGATTACATTTCGTTAAAAACCAAACATTACAAATTGAATTAATTATCATTATGTACATAATACGGGATGGAACCGGCTTATTTGTCATACACCCACGGTTTAAACACGAAATGAGTGTTAGAAAAGGTTGTGAAAAGGTTCTCTGTAACATTTTGTTGAAGCAAATTCCGATTTCGATTTTGTTATGTATAGATTAGGGTGGATCGAAAATCAAAAATTTTGGAATTTCAAAATGCCTGATAGCGCAGTCGCTGTGGCTTATCATTTGTAAAAAAATTTTCCTTTTCGAAATTTTTTTAAACGGTGTCTTGGTGGAGCGCAAGAGGGCCAAAGTTTTGGAAAATCCTGTAAGGGATAAAAATTCGACTATTGGATTTTTATAAAAAAAAAGTATCGTTTCCTATCGGATTTTCAACGTAGATTTGGAAAATAAAATTGGTTTGCGTCTAGCTTCACCTGTTCTTGAGATACAAGCCAAGTTCACCATAAAAATGTCAAAAGTCTAAAATTTCAATATTTTTATATTTTTTACAATAACTCAGGAACAGAAATAACTAGACGCAAACCGACTTAATTTTCGAAATCTACGTTAAAAATCCGACGGAAACGGTACTTTTTTCAGGAAAATCTAAAAGTCGAATGTTCGTCCCTTTTGAAGTTTCCAAAACTTTGACCGTCTTGCGCACCCTCAAGACGCCGTTTAAAAAAAATTTCGAAAAGGAAAAAAACTTTGCAATAGATAAACTACAGCGATTGCGCTATCAGGCATTAAATTTTTGATTTTCAAAAACCGATACAACATTTTTAAAATATTTTTATCGTTTGTTGTTTCAATAAATATTTTATAAATATTTAAAAAATATTTTATAAATAATAATATTTTTTTCCTCACTGGGCGGTACTTCTAAAAAAGGCAAAAATATAATGAATCACACTGAATAAATTACGAAAATCATTCAAATAATTTTTTGAAAGCTCAAATGATGACAACTTGACGCGACCTAGCCCATTTTTCTCCCTGACCTAACCGACGATTATAAATTTCCCTTTAATAGCAAAATTTTATTCGCTAAATTATATGTTCTGCAAAGACCGTTAATCAGTTGTAATTCAAAATAACCGATAACCGCAACACATCACTATGGTTATGGTAGCTCTCTGAGCTTGATGCACGATTTCTATGGGGAACGCGGAAAATATAGCATAGAAAATCGCAAAACAGAATTAACGAAAAACCATATAAAGAGAAGCACATTTCAACAGTTTCTCTGTATATATTACTTTTTAACCTCCCTCTCCTCCCTCTCCTCCCTTTCCCTCCCCTTCTCGCCCTATCCCATCCTCACAGCTGACATTAATAATATTCAGGAAACTTGAGGGATAAGTTGTGATGGGGTTTTTGCCTTGAGGATATCTTCATCGCCTCGTAATTGTTATTTAATTGCTTTTAATATTGAGGTAATTACCTTTGGTTTATTGGCTATTATGCAGAGTTAATATGAAAACGTTTGACCGGATCTACGTCACTGATTAATGTTGAGCAAACAGTTTCGCAAAAAGCTTTTTGGGAGAGCAAAAGCAAAATAAACGAATGCAAAGCGATTTCCTATTTCTTTCGTCACTTCGTGTGGAAACAGTAAAATAAAGAACGTGCTTCGGACCTCATAAAAAAAAAAAAAAAAAAAAAAAAAAAGATTTGGACATTCTTTTTTTTTTATTCTCACCATCTGGCCTTCTAACCCATTCTAATAAAATTAAAGTATCGAAAAAAAGTTGATAAAGGCTTTTTTTTTAGTGTTATATCACAGAGGGGGGTCACAGGAGGGAAGAAAATAGGGGAATCGAAACCCGGACTCTATTTCTGACTTTTCTATAACTTCGTTTGTTGCGTTTTAGCTGAAAACGACAAAAGCATCGGGCACGTCTAGCAAAAAAAAAAAAAAAAAAAAAGGATCAATTACGAAGTGGAAAATCCTTTTGACTTTGATCAAGTGATATTTCAACTTTTGAAACCGCTTGTAAAAAGGTGATCCGCATTATTTATTTTATTTAATTTGTTTTTTTTTTTTGAAACCTTTTCTTTTGCTTTTGTTACCAAAAGTTTGTTTTGTTTTTCCGGAAGACGCATCGAACAAATTTTTTTTTCTGCTGGCAAAATAGAGTATTTTCAGGTATTTTTATTTTTGAAAAATTTTCCGGACTTTCGAAACCATATGTGGGGTCGGGAGGTGACTCGTTCCGTCTAGCGGCATCGTGATCAATGAAGTTAAGCAGAATTTGGCACGGCCAGTTAGTGGATGGCTGACGACCGACACTCCCTCCCTCTAGCAGGGACTATAGAAACTACTAATACAGTCATCTTAACAACATTGTAAAAGTATTTCCTATAAAAACGGAGTTTCCGACGAAAAAAGTGGAAAATCTGACCGAAAAAAGTGAATTAAACTAGCTGAGTTTTCGACCGCAATGTCAAAATAAACTGTGAAGTAAGTGAAAAGTCTGAATTAGAAAATAACTGAAAGTCAGAATAAGACAAGAAAAAATCAAGAAAAAAAAGGCTATAGACCAATAATGTCGACCAGCCAAAAAAAAAATTAAAATAAAAATAAAAATAAAAATAAATAAATAAATAAACCATACGGTTTTTCACGGAAGTCCTGAAGGATCAATTGTTTGATGCAAACAAGTCCACTGTCAAGTTTGAACCTGCTATTGCCAAGTTTCAACTTGACATTGTCAAATTCAAGGTCCAGTGTCGGCTGTCGTCGTTCGCGCAGGCGCACGATGATAACCGAAGTCGTGTGCCTCTCTCCAACACCATCTCTCGGTGCGAGATGGTACTAACTTTTTGATCAAAAACGTTTATACAATTTTGCCTCCGCTAAACAGGTAGAAAGTTTTTTTAGAAAAATAGTAAAAGTTAAAATGTATCAGCTGTAGGGCTAGAAAGAACTGGCAGATGAGTGAGCCCGCCGGAGGAGGAAAAATCATTGTCTTTAAACTGCTTTTTCCGAAAAAGAGTATATTTCGAAAAAAAAAGAGTAAATAAGTTACTCTCAAGGAAAGAGTATCTGAAAGCCATGTAACATGTAACTTGACAATGACAAGTTGCGATGTCAAGTATGAACTTGTCAATGCCAGGTTCAAACTAGACAATCGACAAATTAACCATGAATCTTTAGGGGCTTCAGCAGTGCTTTACCGTGTAAAATAAATAATTGCTTTTGTGTGGTAAAAAAATTCTTACTCGTCTTTGAGATTTCAAATTAATTGTAACAAAAATGTTTAAAAGAGGGTTTTATTATTTTTTTAATGTACGAGATATAAAAAAAAAATTGAAAATATTATCCTCGCTCATCGCGTAAACGCAATTTTTTTCCCTCTTCCCTTTTGAATAATTCATTATTTTATATAAAAGGAAAAACAGTCTTAAAAATGTTCACATATCTTTATACATCCTGACATCTTTTTCATTCGAAAGGGAAAAAAAAATTATTAAACGATGAAAAAAAAAAAATTAAATGAAACATTATTCAAACAAAAAAATGTACCGGAGTTTGTTATAAAATGAACACGTAAATATGCAAATTTGTAATATGCAAATAACAAAATTTAAACGGTAAAGCCAATCAATATATATATATATATTTTTTACGGCACGGTGGTTATATTGCGTTCCGTTTACCGTAACAATGATGCTTGAATTATTGAGAAAATGAATGAAAATCAATGAAAAAAAAAACTAGCTGATAGGTAGTTAATGAAATATAAATATAGATTTTAATAAGCTAGGTAAGAGCATGTTTGGAAAACTAATCAGCTTTAGCAAAGCTCGTTATTTGATTAAGTTTCATAAATCATTTAATGGGATGGTTCAAAATAGTATACTTCACTGCTAGAATCTAAAGCGAAACTTTTTAAGTCCGAGACCGATTTTGTCGCGTCGAATTGGTGCTGCAAAATCGATCGAGGGCTTAAAATGTCGAGATTGCAGATTCGTAGCTGCGAAACGTAGTTTTTATTTAAAGTGCAATGATCATTTAAAGCTGTTTGCATTTTGATTTGACAGCGGCCATATTGATTTTTAACGTCACTTTTCGAGCGTTCGACTAGCGTTCAACTATAAATGTTTACTTTTAAAGGCATCTTTTTAGTGACCTTAAAAGTGCTACTTCAGCGTTAGAAAACGGGCGTTAAAAGTACTACTTCGGCATCGCATGGAATAAAAATCAAGTTTTCCAGATCTTATTTTCGAACGGGAAAAGTCTCTTCTGGGCTTGGACTGTTAAGTCCCACGTCTCTCTGTAGTGTATTGTATGGTATATACTCTATGGTTAATTGTCATAGTTGGCAACACTGCGCCGCGCATTCAATCAGTTTTAATAAAGCTTTTATTCAGTTAATATGTCTCTTATTTTTTATTTATCGAACAGGCTGGAGTTTTTAGACGAAAACTAGGAAATATAAAATCGTCTTTTAACAACAGTTTCCGCTTCTTTTTTGGTAGCGTCGATATTTTCTCGATCATGCCAAATTTTCAAACGTCCGACTTCAAAATTCCTGGATTTGAACCCTCAGTTGTGTCCCAGTGGTCTCAAAAACCTTATCTCGTGCATAAACTCCCCTTTAGAAATCCAGAGTAATATTTCATCGGCATCCCAAATATTCCCGAGCCTGTTATCCCGGGCAGAACCTCTACCTGGGTAGTTTCGATGCTTTAACAAAAAATCAAATGATAGTCAATATTAATATTAAAAAAAAGAAGGTAAATCAATGTCAACGTCGATAATTTCAAGAAGCTCCACGTTTTTTCCCCTCACTATCGTTAAAACATTCGTCAAATGTGTCATACTTGACGTTTATAACCGTAATAAATGGTTATTCCATCAAAAAATACACTTTTTTTTTGCATGAACGGAAACGATCGCGCCTAATTAAAAACTGTGCAATTTTTGCATAATTAGATGTTATTATCGGGATTTTTTTTCTTTTTAATCTTGGGAGAAAAACATCTTAGGCGTCATTAAAATTCATACCTCACGTTCGACCTTTTCTTCGAAATTATTGGAAAATTCCTCAGCAAGGATATTCTTACGGAATCGGGTCAGGGCGTTGTACACAAGAGCCCCTCTTTCCTCTCTCATTATGATGTTTTACGGAATTTTAATGAAAACTTGTATCGACTTCATGAAACTTTTCCTTTATTTGCGAAAAGGGAAAAATGAAAAATGAAATCTTATACACAGGGAGAGAACCTTTCTCTCTCCCAGACGGAATCCCAAAGTCGATTCCCCCGCTGCCTTTTTATTCACAAAAAGAAAATGAGGGAAAATAAAATTTCGCTCCAAGAGCGAAAGTTCAACTTCCTCGATTATGAATCTCATCGCGCTGAGAGATTTCTATTGTAAAATAAGTTATCTGTCGAAATTTGCATATTCGATGTAAAGTGTGTCTATTTTTTTTCCCCCCGAAAAGTTTGTTTAAACTTGACAAGTGCTTAACGTAAAATTCAGAGGAACAGTATTGTCGCTTAGTTCCAAAATTAGTAAAATCTGTAAATTAACTGTGGGTCGGGCGGCCAATTTTAATTCGTTAAATCCGTCATATATTGGAACTAAATTAGATGGTGGCTCGACCAAAAATCAAAAGTTGGTTTTTTAAGCGAGAACAAAAATCAAAAGTTGGTATTTTAAGCGAGAACAAAAATCAAAAATTAATTTTTTAAGCGCAACCAAAAATCAACAGTTGATTTTTTAAGCGCGACCGAAAATTTAAAGTTGATTTTTTAAGCGCGACCAAAAATCAAAAGTTGATTTCTTAAGCGAGACCAAAAATCAAAAGTTGATTTCTTAAGCGAGACCAAAAATCAAAAGTTGATTTCTTAAGCGAGACCAAAAATCAAAAGTTGATTTTTTAAGCGCGACCAAAAATCAAAAGTTGGTATTTTAAGCGAGAACAAAAATCAAAAACTAATTTTTTAAGCGGGACCAAAAATCAAAAGTTGATTTTTTAAGCGCGACCGAAAATTTAAAGTTGATTTCTTAAGCGAGACCAAAAATCAAAAAGTTGGTTTTATTTTTTAAGCGCTACCAAAAATCAAAAGTTGAATTTTTAAGCAAGAACAAAAATCAAAAGTTGATTTTTTAAGCTCGACCAAAAATCTAAATTTGAATTTTCAGGCGCCACCCTAGCCTTGAGGATGGTGTTCGGTGATGAAGATGATGAAACTTCCCTTAATGGTGAAGAACTAAGAGACTACGAGGAGAAGACGGCCAAAAAGGAGGAAAAAGGTTTTTAAGGCTTAATAATCTGAGAGGGATCTGGGGAATTAATTGACCCTTCCCAAAAGACCTTCTGTATGCTGCGAAAAGCAATGATAATCGCTTATTTCAATATACGAATTAAGGAAGAAGAAACGCTCCTTGCATAAATACAAAACGATACCATTTGACTTAATTAACGGTCTTGTATTAATACAGCACAACAATGGTGCTCGTCTTAAGCTTTCATCTTCTTTTTTTCAAATGCATAAAAAGAAGCTTTCGCAAAAAAAGCTTAAATTTTCAAGTTTTACAGACCGTTCGGTTTTTGACGAATTTTTCTGATATTCCCTGCTCTTCGGCGAAACCCTATCATTAGCGTCCGATTCAAATTCAAATTCGCCTTTTCTCTTTTCAGATCATATCATGGATCTGCTTCCTGCATACCTGATAACGTTGATTCTATATTTAGACATTGGTGAGTACCATTCAAACAAACTCCATAATTTTCATCGAAACGGACCAAAGAAACATTTAAACAAGGGGGGAGATTGAAAACCCTCCGGGAACCCAGACAAAACCTTAATTCAGACTTTATGTAAACATATTAAAATAAACTTCACACAAACTTTGGCACAAAAGACATACTGCCGGACATTTTAATTAAAACGCGGGGAGTCTCCAAAGACATTTTCCATGGTAAAACTAAGTTATGATATTCATCATCGCATAACATGTATGAGATTATAAACGACCGACCAATCTCAAAAAAAAAAAAAAAAAAAAAAAAAAAAAAACCTTAATTTAAAAAAATAAAAATAAAAAGTCTCTGTATAATTTCTCCATGTATACATTTCCTTTACGTCGTGAAAATGACACTCCTTCCCCATTCCCGACCGGAGCTTATTTCCCCTTTTTAATTTAAAAAATTAGATTCGGACAACCAAAAGGAAAGGTCCGGTAAAAACAACAAGATATTAAGATTTTTTTTTCTTATTTTTCTTTTTTTTTTTTTCCTTTTAACCCAAATGAAAAGTCATAAAATGTCCGTTTAAACGATTCCGGCGTGAAAATATCCGTTTAAAAAGGCCCCATTTAATGAAGCTTCGCATCGTGTCAGCAAGAATATTACTTTAGAATCTACATTCTCAAACAAGGTGCTTCAAGCTTGCACCTTTTTTTTTTTCTTCGTAATCAACAAAGGGAAATAACAGAAAAAAAAAGAAAGAAAGAAAAGGGAGGAAGAGAAAAAGGCATTTAAACCTCGTCAGACTTTATAAATTTTTAAAAAGGAACATTTAAAATTTTGCTAAATTAGCTTTGTTAACAAGGCTGGCAATTTCCATCCGGAGAAGAAAAAAAATAAAAATAAAAATAAAAATGAAATGTGTTTTTGTCTTGGATGAAAACTTTCCCGAGCGAAAAATTTAAAAGTCACATATACTAGGGTGGGTCGAAAATCAAAAATTTTGGATATTCAAAATGCCTGGTAGCGCAATCGCTGTGGTTTATCATTTGCAAAAATTTTTTCCTTTTCGAAATTTTCTTTAAACGGTGCCTTGAGGGTGCGCAAGAGGGTCAAAGTTTTGGGGATGAAAATTCGATTTTTAGATTTTTGTGAAAAAAGTACCGTTTCCTGTCGGATTTTTAACGTAATTTCGAAAATTAAGTCGGTCTGCGTCTCGCTCTTTCTGTTCCTGAGTTATTGTAAAAAAATATGATAAAAATATTGAAATTTTGGGTTTTTCACATTTTTATGGCAAACTTGGGCTGTACCTCAAGAACAGAAAAAGCTAGACGGAAATAGATTTCATTTTCGAAATCTACGTTGAAAATCCGATAGGAAACGATACTTTTTTCAAAAAAATCCAAAAGTCGAATTTTCATCCCTTACGAGATTTTCCAAAACTTCCGCCCTCTTGCACCCCACCAAGACGCCGTTTAAAAAAAATTTCGAAAAGGAAAAAATCTTTACAAATTACAGGCCACAACGATTGCGCTATCAGGCGTTTTGAAATTCCAAAATTTTTGATTTTCGACCCACCCTAATATTATACACCCACAAACACCACATTATAAAGTTCGATCGGGTCGGGGAAAATCTCATCATAAAGGCAACACATTATAACTATACCCCATATTCCCATGTTGATATCTTGCGACAAACGACTCCCCGTAATGCATTGCTAATTACCCGCTGCCTAAGCTAATCCAATACCATATAAATATTCGACATTAATTAAGTACGATGACGTGGATGCGAGCTTTAACGGGGGTTTAATTTTCATCAAAAAACTTTTCACGCTGACGTCGAGTGTTTCGACAACAAAATGGACACGTTAAGAGATGGTTATCGATTAGAAAATAAGAACGACATGTACACACAAGAAAAAAAAAACCTACTTCGAAAACTTGGAGAATTGATTACGATCTTTCCAAATGGGGAAACCGTGTCTTCTGTTGAAGGGAAAAAAAGAAGAAAAGAAAAAAAAAAAAAAAAAAAACTTTCCGAAAAGACGTTTGCTGTGTGTAAACAGTGAATGGGAAACATCATAAAAATTTAAAACGCTTCACCGGATTCCCATAACACAAGTTAACTAACAATGTCTTTTTCTTTCCCTCTTTCCTCCAGGTGAGAAAAAAAAAGAAGAAAAATGTTTTAAATGATTTGACGTAATCACAAAGCAAATTATAAGACCGCTAAGCGTTTATCGTCGGGAGTCGGATTTAGAAGAAAGAAAATAATACAAGAACAAGAGCAGCAACAGACCCCAGACAAAGATAAATTCAGTCAGAAGAAGATTTAAATAAATAAAAAAAAATAAAAGAAGGGAATAATTTATTCAAGGAAGAGAAGGGCTTGGCTTATAGCATTTAAAACGCTTAACGCTCATTTTTCACCTGGCGTCGTTTTTTCCTCGGAAAAACCAATCCTAAAAATCCAGATCCGAAACAAAGGAGGGAATGTAGTGGGTTCGTTCTGGGCTCATCCTCACCTGCTACTAGTTCTTCCTTCCATTAAAAATTTAGTCGCAATTATATTTCGCCATTTTACCGACGCTTTATAAAGTCATTTACACCTCCCCCCCCCCTCGCCTGCTTTGTGGGAAACACAAGGTCGGATAAAATCCATAAATTTACCAAATAGCATTACTGTATCTTAGGAGCCGTCCTTAAATTACGTTAGCACTATTTTGGGAAATGTAGATCCCCTCCCCCCCTTAACTTAACATTTCGGGACACCCCGCCCCCCTTAATTTTTTTTTTAAACTA
Organism: Liposcelis bostrychophila; assembly: GCA_037577465.1. Classification (NCBI taxonomy): domain Eukaryota; kingdom Metazoa; phylum Arthropoda; class Insecta; order Psocodea; family Liposcelididae; genus Liposcelis; species Liposcelis bostrychophila. Next base: position 9,879,240 of record CM075209.1, read on the forward strand.
ATATTAAAGATTAAAAAATCTTGAATTCTTAGGACTTTAAATTTTGCGATAAAAAAGTTTTTTTTAAAGTGAGTTAGGTTACAAAAAGGTTTTGAGGTTTTTAGGTTTAAAAAATTTAAATTATTTTTACTTTTGCACGTTTATTACACGAGACAAATGGTAACGGTAGATATGTAACCCCCCATTGTTAGCAAAAATTAGCATTTTGAATACCCCCTAACGTGCTAACGTAACTTATGGACGGCCCCAGGCTGGCCCTTACTTTACGAATTTTTGAATTTCGGCAAACGCGCTTTCTAATTCTTTTATAGTGACAAAAAGAAGATTCCCTAAATTTTTTTCTGATTTTTTCGTTTTCCACGGGGAACTAAAAATTTCGAATTTTCCGTAATGACGGAGAAATCATAATTTTTATTTTTATGTAAAAATGGTCGTTTCCTTTTCGGATTTTTATGCAGACCACGAAAATACAGTTAAAAGTTATATATCTTATATGAGTTTTGATAATAGGGGCCAAAATAAGTTAAAAAAAAAAAAAACTAGCAAAATATGCTATAGTCCCAATTTTTTGCGAAATTCTTTAAAAAATCAGTATGACAATGACAGTAATCGTTTGTCATAAATGAATTCTAACTTCATTTTCGTGATCTGCACAAAAGTTCGAATAGGAAACAATAAAAATAAAACTTTTGATTTTTCGGTGTTTACGGGAATTTCGAAATATTTTTAGGCCCACCGAGACACGGCTAAATAACGTCCAAAAAAAATCAGAAAAAATTCAGGGAACCTTCTTCCGGTTGCTATAAAAGAACGAGAGGGTGCGTTCGACGAAATTTATTTATTTATTTATTCATTCATTCGTTCATATATTTAAAAGAAGCTAACAGCGAAAATATGCCTTTTAGTAGCAATCTTTGCCCAAAATTAATCGAGAGAAATAGAGAGAAAAAAAAATACGATAGTAAATATTCAAAAATAAAATAAATATGATAACAAAAAATAAAAAAATTAAAATAAATACTGTAAACAATAAAGATAATACTTACTACTTTTCTGGCAAAAAAAAAAAAAAAAAAAAAAGATTTTTTAAACGTACTGAGGAATGAAAAAATGTCTAAGAGCAAATAATGTGCATTGAGACTATTGATCATGCGAGACAGATTAGATTTAGAAATTCGAAAATTGGTAAAATAAGGCTTACCCTACTGTACCTCAAGCCAAATTCCTCCATTTGAAAGTTATCACGTGACCATATTTCCTATGGAAAATAAATAAATAGCTTCCATCTTGATTTTTCCAAATTCTGTTTCTGGGTTCGAGGTACCGAATAGCTTCATCTTTCTCCCAATTTTTATACATGCTTCCGTATGGCTTTTTCTCCAGCTCAAAGTCAGATTCATCCCACTGGCTCCTCCTCTCCTTCCAAATTTTCCCATATCTGCAGTTTTTCCAACTAGCTACGAGCCTGTCAAAGGTCGAAGAAAAAATTGTTTACTCTCCGAGTAATCCCCGACTTCATTTTACTCGTATTCTCAGAAAAACAAAAACAAAAACAAAAAAAAAAGCGAAGGTTCTCCCCAACATTTATCAAACGGTCTCCGGGGATGGATTACTTATTCGTTTTACATTTGAAGTTTTCAACATCCATACACCCAAAAAAAAAAAAAAAAAAAAAAAAAAACACGAGATGTATATATTGACGGAATCTTGACGTTTTGTAGGTTATTGGATGCGGCCTCGGTCATATATCAACTTCATGCCAAATTACAAAATAAAAAAAAAATAAAAAAAACCAAACCCAGCCCTGCCCATGAATCAAAATCTCAACGGAAACTTTCTCTCATAAATTACATGGGGAAATAAACTCAGGTGTTTAATTGTCAGTTAATATCCGATATTCCGTAATATTTCCGCGAGAGATTCAACTTAAATCGAATAAATTTAATTTTCTTTCGAGAAAGATTTCATTCGAAATATTACATTTTTTATTTTTTAAAAAAAAATTCGGAAAAAAATGAAAAAAAAAAAAGCATCTTAAAAAGTAAACAGCGATTTTTTTTTTTTTTTTTTTTTTTTCAAAATACCCTAGATAATTAAATGACGGGAATCGAATTATTTGAATCGTCGTTGTTTAAAAGCAAATATTACATGAAAAGCAAAATTCTAAAATCACATTAACATCGATTGTTAATTATCGAGTGGCACCCAATAGTGTTGTACTTTTAATAAGCTTTATCCAACCGTATCGAATTTGGTAATGAATTTTTCAGGAGGAAACCGATTTTGCCATGCCTCAGATGAAATCCCCGTCATCCTCTTGGGGAGGGGGAGAGTTAGGAAAAAGGAAAAGAGGAAAGCCCGAAGACGTTAATTACATTATGCAAGATTAAAAAAGGAAATGGCGGTTTTTACAATTTTCACTTTCTCTGCGTGTCGTGGGTTTTAAAAATTAATGAATAGGTTTCGGAGCGAAAACAGTAGAGGTGTGACCTCATCCCGACCGTATCCAATCGGGGTTGGGGTTGAAGCAGATGACGTAAACAAACCTTCAAAAGGTGTTTTCGTAAGACACAATTAAATATCGTGTCATCATTTTGGGGGGTTCTCGATTTGATGATGCCCGGACTGGCCAGGCCAGCCCGGTCCGACTTCGACCAAAGCGCACCCATTCCACAAATATCTCTAGATTTTTCTTACGTTTCCTTCACTTTCTTCCTCAATTAACTCTCACATCATTCGAATCCGATTTCTCCCAAGCTTTTATTGCCTAACAGAAAATCCAGACATCAATCCTGAAGGAGCTCACTTTCATCTTGAGAACGGTATTTAAGATTCCCCCATCATTAAACGGTAAATCAATACGAGAGGAAACATCGAACAACAAAAGTACTCTCAGCTTCAACATGAAATCTAACTTTAATAGAAAACGTTTTCAGGGGGGGGGGGGGGATCGATCTCCAAACACAAAACCTAAGAACAAATAACAAAATTAATGGTTTTCAATGTTTTGCCACTTGATAAAAGGGAAGAAAAAAAAAACGCCATTAAAGCATGTTACTATAAGAGAGGAAAAACCTTTTTACTCAAAGAAAACTATGACTGATTATCCCGTTTGTTACGGATTTTGATGTCGAAATTTTTTGATTGATAAATATGACCTTTTAAGATTGATTGTTTTGAAAAATACCGTTTTGTGCCGATGTGGATTGTTTCATTTATATCGGAAAACGGGTGGGATACATCTTCAGGAAGTTTTTTTTTCTCGCTTCCTTTATTGATCGATGAAAAAAAAACCTAAAAAGTTTCTTCTTTAAAAGAGTTCAAATGAAGAATTATGACTTTTAAAAAGTTACCCCGTGTTGCCCCTTGTTTTTAATAAATGGGTTTCTTAGTGAGCTAGTACAAGAATATTATACAGGCGTCTTGCGTATAATTTCCACACTTAATATCAGAAGGGAAAAAAATAATAAATCGATTATTTAAAATAGCGGGTGAACCCTTTTTTTTTACAAGCTTTTATTTGTAACAGAGGTTGGTTTTAGTAACTTGAAACACTCACAGTTGTTCGTAAACTTTGTAAAGTGTCATTGTTTATTGTTAATTTGTCGACTGACAAGTTTGAACCGGACATTGCCAAGTTCCAACTTTAGCATTAACAAGGTGCAAATTGTCAGCATTTATTGTGAAAATTTAACGCTGACAATGCAAGTTGAGACTTGCCAATGCCAGGTTACAAACTTAATATTGTGGAGTTTATACCTGAGATTGTCAGGTTCAAACTTGAAAGTCTACAAATTAACAATATATGAACCTTTAGAGCTTCCGTTGGTGTTGGCGATAAGTTTGAAATATATCGATAAATCGATATTTGAAAATTCCCGATAGCGATATGTCGACATATAGAATAGCACCAAGTCGACAGTATAGAACAGCACCAAGTCCATTCAAGGATTGCAACTTCTTATTTCAAACCCGACTTTACAAAATATATACAGGCTCAACGGTTGGCAATGCTGATTTTATGCCTTCTGCTACCAAGTTTATTTCGTTAACAAAGCAGAAATGTTAACTCGCAGCAGTCATTACCTTTTACTGTTATTAACTATGATCGCTATGATTCCGATTTTCACTTTTGCATGAGTACCGCATTCTACTTAGTTCGACCTCCTACTTGCAGGAAAAAATATCCCAACAGCACACCGTCGTATCTGCTGCGGTCTTCATCATGTCAAGAACCATATTCGTGATTTATGCACAGTCAGCAAACATCGTAATCATTCGACGTGGAAGGCTGCGGCTCTGAACACAAAAGACTCCGAAAATAACCAAAACAAACTGTTTGCAACATGAAACAAATCACCTGAAACAGAAAAAAAAATAAAAAATAAAAATAAATCCTTTTATTATACAACAAAAAATAAACCCGAAAAATATCTGCTTTTTATTACAACCTCGATAATAACAGCAGCTGTTGCTTATGAAATAAAAATCAAGAAAAAAAAAAAAAAAAAAAAAAAAAAAAAAAGAAACGGGCTTTTTTTTCTAACATGATAGATGACATTTGCTTTTTCAACTCTTTCAGCAACTTGGTGGCGATCAACAAACCCAGTTTTCTTAGTAAATAACCAAAATAAAAACCGAAGTTTTCGCGGTAATTTACTTTTTTTCCATTCTTCTTCCTTTCTAAGGAAATTGATGGTCTTGAAAATTTCCACGTCCCTTCGGATTCCTCTTCGTCACATTTTCTCTCATTGCACGAGGATTTCGAAAACCGAGAAAAGCATTTTAACGGCTAATTAACTAAATAACTCTTTAATCACACGTAGATGTTTGACATAAGCTCCGCCGAGTGTGCTTTTAGTGCTCTTGTTTGCGTTTACTTTTTCTTCTTCGAGAAAAAAAAAAAAAAAAAAACTTACACGATTCCAAGGTGGCTCCGAGCACTGCGTGACTCATCCAATAAAATTTATTTTAATCCTTTATTCATTTCGAGCTAACAATAGAAGAACAAACCGGGGAGTCTTTGTTCAACGATGAAATTACCACTGTTATTTGTTTTCAATTTGGGTTTTAATGCTGAGGATCCGTTTGCTTTGCTCTTTAGAAGATTCTCCCTGCTTCTTTTTTTTTTCGCTCGTTAATTTTTCTTCTTTTTTTCGTTTTCCTAAATAAACAAAATGTAAAATAAAAAAAAAAAAAATTAAAGAGATGCTACGCCGGATGTATTTCAGTTCATGAATCATAAATAAACACTTAATTAGGGTATTTTAAGGGATTTTACCTGCGAAAATTCGCAGGTTTCTTTTTCTTTTTCTTCTTCTGCTACTCTCTTATTCCTACATGGGGCAATATTTATTGATTTTATGTGGATGATACGTATTCTCTTTTAAAAAGGAAAAAAAAAGGAAAAGGTTTTATGTCTGAAGATAATAAAAACGGAAGAAAAGTCCATTCCCTTAGGGTTTATAACAGTCTACAAGGTGTAAGTTAAGCATAAGAGTAAAAAATATTTTTCAAAAAGGATATCTTTCGTCATAGTGAAAGGAAAAAAAAAAATTTTTTTTTTCTTTTGTTTTTATTGCTTTCTGTTATTGTTTACGAGTGAAGATATTCCGTCTTTTTTTTGCCTTTTGTTTTTTCTTATCGTTATCCAAAACGATAAAAGTAAAAAAAAAAAAAAAAAATGGAAGAGAATCGAGGAATGACCGCCTTAAGAATCTAACAAGCATCGTATAAACACATATCTAGGACATAAATATAAAAAGAAACAAAAAGGTCGAATTTAGCGCCGTAAATGTTTAGTAAATGAGGAACATTACTCGCTTCGCGGCGCTATATGTACTAAAGGGTCATTGGTTTAAATCGAGGCTTCTGATTGGCTGATTGGATCTGAATCAATCAAATGGGCCGATTTCAACTAATGACCTTTTAGGAAATACAGTGCCGCCTAGTGAGTAATCCCAGAATGAGTAAATATTTAAAAAGCAGTCAGTATGTTAGATCAGAAAGTGCAACTCTTATGAACTCGCTTTTGAACGATTGGGTTTGGGATCACATCAAGGTGCACGGAGTGCACGCGGCCAAGTTTCAAGTGCACCGCACCCGGCCAAGTTTCAAATGCACAGAGTGCACCCGGCCAAGTTTCAAATGCACGGAGTGCACGCGGCCAAGTTTCAAGTGCACGGAGTGCACCCAGCCAAGTTTTAAGTGCACTCCCCTTGCACATTTCTATACAGAACTCATCGTATCCCTGTTTTTAGAACCCCGAAACTCTCGACCCGATTAAGATAAAATTTTTTTTCTTCACTTACGGAACACCGCTTCCTTCGATATTAACTATGCCGATTTTCAACTTTCCAGCTTTTGTTCTTTTTTTGTTTTCGAGGGGTCGAAAATCGTCATTTCGAGCGTTACTCACTCACTATATATACAGTACAGAAGATATACTGTATTTGTATAGCATAAACGTTCGGACCCTTCCAAGAGTCGTTAAATTTGAATCATGTTTAGCTTACGGATGACGTCATTTCATCATAAGCTAAACATGATGTGATCCCAAACCAAACTTTACCATGGGAGTTACTTCTCTAAGTCCACCGTAAAAAATTTTCTGTTAAAATTGACACAACTGATATGTCTAAATCGGTCTGCATAAGAGGTCGTCCGTGTATTACGTAACGCCTGGACGGGCGGATGGGGGGGGGGGGAGTTGGGCCATGTGTTACGCAATTTTAATATTAAAATTATTTCAATTTTATTTCACTCTGTTAAAAAAAATTTCCCGGTTATTCTTCAAAGTGGAAAAAAAAAAAAAATGTTTGTAACTCGTAAAAACTGGTTAAAATTTACCATGAAACTGAAATTTTTTTGACTTCTAAAAACGAAATTTTAAATCTTTTCCAGAGGGGTGGCCAATTTTGTCAAAAGTGGCCTATTTTGCGTAAAACTGTACTGCACAAAAATTTTAAAAATACTGCCCCGTTAAATACAAACCAAAAGTCAACAGTCCATTTTTAAGGCTTTTTCAGGACCAAAAAATGATGAAGTTTATTCGGTTTACCGGTAGTTATTATCGGTGGAAGGCGCAACGATGACATGTATAGTCATGTTTATACAAAAGGCAAAATTTTCTTCAAGGCTATCAAAAATTTCTCGCTAAAACCCTGGGAATATCATGTTTTTTTTTTTTTTTTAGAAAGTCGATTCCAATAAAACGTCATTCCCCTTATTCGGGAGAAACTAAAAACCAGACGGCATTCTTTTTTTCTTCTTCTTTTTCTACGTTTTTAAAAACCGAAATTTGATGATCTAAACTTTTCCCAAACCATTACCACTGGAAAAAAAAGGAAGGGAAAGGAAAACCGAATCCATAGAAAATGAAAAACCCCATGAAATCGGTTATCACTTCGTCGGTTAAAAGGCCAAGGGAAGATTCTATATCTCGATATTGATACTGCACTTTTATATATATATATTTTAGAATTTCCTGATGAAATTGGGAAAAAAAAAAATCTCATTGATTCCCTTAGGTTGAATTTTCCGTTCTCAACGTTTCTTTATATTATTTTAGCAGGAAATTGTTCGGTTTAACAACTCCATGAGTAAGGAATTGTCTAGATTTTCATGGGAAAAACAATGCGGTAAAAAAAACGAAATTCTCTTTAACAAAAAAAAAAAAAAAAAAAAAAAAAAAATACTTGGACTTATTTAATAAATTTTTTTTCCTCGAAAAAATTTTCTCTCTCCGAATCTTTTCCACGCCAAAAATAAGAAAATGGATCAAATGACGAAACCTTCACCGAAGTTCGAGGAGGAGAAAAGTTATTTAACAGTCGATAGTTTCTTCATCAAAATCGGCTTTGTGTTTTTGTTTCCACCAGAGCAGTTTTTTTTAAAAAATGCAAATGATGGCTTTTTCTTTCTTGTAGGCTAGATAAAAAAAAAATCGAGGTTTAAAAATTCCAAACGTCATGCTTTATTATAAAGGGTGTGGTGGCGTATTCCTAATTTAAAAGTTAGGTCACGAATCGCGAAGCGTAATTAATTTTCTTCAGGGAGCATTAACCGTCGGTGTTTTGCTCTATGCTTTTTTTTTTTTTTAAAGCCTCCCCGAACAACCGTTAAAAACCTTAGCGTAAAATTTACGACTTTGCAATGAAACAAAAATACCAAAAACTAACAGCTTTTAAGGTAAAATACTGTTTTTTTTGGATAGAAATCGGCGAGCGGAAAGTTTCCAAAAGAAAAAAAAAACGTCGAGAGCACATACGTGTTTTTATGCTAAACTTTCTAGACGTGTTTTCCGAGAAAAAAAAATTATACAATCTTGCTCGGAATCGACAATTTTTTTTTTTTTTTTTTAATGATTATTATGATTTATCGACGCGTGAAGTGAATATCACTATATCGTTATTTTAATAAAAATGGAATCATCAATCAGAAAGTAATAATTTCCCATTGTTACTTTTGCTTTTTTTCCCCCATTCATTCATTCATTATTAGCCATTTTTTTCGATTTACGATTTTTTCACGTCCGACGGGGCATCACAATTGAATTCCCGAGCAATTCGGCAAATTCCGGGAATGCGTTTTCGCGAATTAACCACATTTAACCGGCATTTGTGCAACAAGGCTTGAGCTTCGTATGGGATTTTCCGAGCCCTCGAGGATTGAAATCTGCACAGAGCCATCGCTTTTTTACTCCCTCGCTGTCCCTAACAAACAACAATCCGACTTTGTTTTTGTTTTTTTTCACTGCGTTTTTTATTTTTTTTTTTTTTTTTTCAAAAAAAAAGAGCAAGTTTTCGAGAGACAAATCTCCTCGAGGCTTTTTATTTCACTTTCGTTTAGGACAAATAAAAAAAAATCGATATTGAAAATACCGGATTAACGTTAAATTTTTCAGACTTAATTTTTTGCTCTAATCCCCCTTTGAATCATTGTTGCCCAATTGAATTATTACTGTCAAACGGAAACGGGTGGCCCGCAGTTTCATTGGGATTTTTATAATATAAAAAAAAAGCCTTTGCTTTGTTGTGAATGAAGCGCTAATTGAGCTTTTTAGCAAATTGTAAATAAAGAAACGAAAAAAGTTAACTTGTTAAAAAATAAAAAAATCATTGGAAAATTACGAATAAAAGATGAAGTCTGCTTTTTTTCAATGCTTCGCATCTCATGAATTGACAAGAGAAAACAAAGTAATTTTCTCTGACTTTTCTTAAACAGTACCAGAGAGAAAATTCAGTGGAGTGAAAAATTTGAATTGTGTCAATGTGAGATAATTCAAAGTAACTTTTTTAACGTGTGTTAAAAAGAAAAGAGAAATTCGAAGACGGAAAGACTCGTTTTTTTCCCCTGACAAAAGTACCAACATGACTAACTTTCTACATTTTTTTTTCTTTTATTGGACGTAGGACTACGTCTTAGGGTGCACCATGATGGTTTTGTCGTGTCCGGTTGTCTTGGTGTTTTGGACACCGAACATAAAAAAAACGAATATTTCAAAAATTTTAGATAAATTTTTAAATAAAATTTTAGATAAATTTTTAAATAAAATTTTAGATAAATTTTTAAATAAAATTTTAGATAAATTTTTAAATAAAATTTTAGATAAATTTTTAAATAAAATTTTAGATAAATTTTTAATAAAATTTTAGATAAATTTTTAAATAAAATTTTAGATAAATTTTTAATAAAATTTTAGATAAATTTTTCAATAAAATTTTAGATAAATTTTTCAATGAAATCTTAGATAATTTTTCAATATTTAATCAAAAATCTTAGATGATCTTTAAAAATTTTCAATGAAATTTGTAATAAAATTTTTTACAAAATATTGGGTTAAACTTTACATCTTGTGCTATTTTTTATATATAAATTATATATAATTTATATATAATTTATATATAAGTTATATATAATTTATATATAATTTATATATAACTTATATATAAATTATATATAAAAGGTGAATATATATAATTTATATAAATTATATATAATTTATATATAATTTATATAAATTAAATCTTGAAAAAAGGTACGAACTCGAACTCAGCAAAATTTTAGCAAAATTTTAGCAAAAATGATTTTTCGATTTACTATATATGATTTATATATAAGTTATATATAATTTATAATAATTTATATATAATTTATATAATTTATATATAAATCATATATAAGTTATATATAAGTTATATAAATTATATATAAATTATATATAAATTATATATAAGATATTTATATATAATTATATATAAATTATACATAATTTATACATGAATTTTATGCATAATTTATCCGACTTTAAAATCGAGAAGTTTTAAACTTATTTAAAATTGGAAAAATACAAACAACAACACCAGGCTTTTTACAGGGCTTGAAGCCCCATCGCCGCATCGACAGCAGTCCGCCATTTGGACCTATCCTGAGCCGCCGCTCGCCAGTCTAGCACCCCTAGGCGGCCGGAATCCGGTGATACATTATCCTCCCATCTTAGCCGAGGTCTTCCTAAAGGTCTTGGACTTGTAGGACGATCATCCAAAACTCGTCGTATAGCCCGTGTATCCGGCGCCCGTGCCACGTGTCCCTCCCACCGCAGCCTCATAGACTTGATCACATCAAGGCTATGATGACTTTAGTCAATTGATATCAATTGATCACATCATATTATTTATAGGACTGCCCGGTAAGCCTTCGGATTTCTTCGTTAGTCTTGACACGGACGCGTCCGGATACGGGGTCTATATTGGGACCAAGGATCCTCCTAAGGAACTATTTTCAAACACCAGCAATCACTTCTCGGTTTGGATCATTAAGGTCCACGTCTCGCAGCCGTATGTAAAAATGGGGCGCAGGGTGGAATTATAGACGAGAAGTTTAGAACGGCGGGACAGGGATTTACTTCGGAATAGGTGGTTTAGGGACTGAAGGCATGGGGTTTCCTCTGGATTCCTCTGGATTCCTCTGGATCCTTGCTTTGACTTCGTAGTTGGTATTATTGTTAAGCGTGACGGTGGAGCCCAGGTATCGGAACTCTGAGACTTTTTTTCAGATTTTTTAAACGACATCTTGAGGTACCGCAATGACACCGTCACGCGTAACAATGATACCAACTACGAAGTCAAAGCGAGGATCCAGAGGAATCCAGAGGAATCCAGAGGAAACCCCATGCCTTCAGTCCCTAAACCACCTATTCCGAAGTAAATCCCTGTCCCGCCGTTCTAAACTTCTCGTCTATAATTCCACCCTGCGCCCCATTTTTACATACGGCTGCGAGACGTGGACCTTAATGATCCAAACCGAGAAGTGATTGCTGGTGTTTGAAAATAAGTTCCTTAGGAGGATCCTTGGTCCCAATATAGACCCCGTATCCGGACGCGTCCGTGTCAAGACTAACGAAGAAATCCGAAGGCTTACCGGGCAGTCCTATAAATAATATGATGTGATCAATTGATATCAATTGACTAAAGTCATCATAGCCTTGATGTGATCAAGTCTATGAGGCTGCGGTGGGAGGGACACGTGGCACGGGCGCCGGATACACGGGCTATACGACGAGTTTTGGATGATCGTCCTACAAGTCCAAGACCTTTAGGAAGACCTCGGCTAAGATGGGAGGATAATGTATCACCGGATTCCGGCCGCCTAGGGGTGCTAGACTGGCGAGCGGCGGCTCAGGATAGGTCCAAATGGCGGACTGCTGTCGATGCGGCGATGGAGCTTCAAGCCCTGTAAAAATCCTGGTGTTGTTGTTTGTATTTTTCCAATTTTAAATAAGTTTAAAACTTCTCGATTTTAAAGTCGGATAAATTATGCATAAAATTCATGTATAAATTATGTATAATTTATATATAATTTATATATAAAATATCTTATATATAATTTATATAATTTATATATAATTTATATATAATTTATATATAACTTATATATAACTTATATATGATTTATATATAAATTATATAAATTATATATAACTTATATATAAATTATATATAACTTATATATAAATCATATATAGTAAATCGAAAAATCATTTTTGCTAAATTTTGCTAAATTTTGCTGAGTTCGAGTTCGTACCTTTTTTTCAAGATTTAATTTTATATAAATTATATATAAATTATATATAATTATATATAATTTTATATATTCACCTTTTATATATAATTTATATATAAGTTATATATAAATTATATATAAATTATATATAACTTATATATAAATTATATATAAATTATATATAATTTATATATAAAAAATAGCACAAGATGTAAAGTTTAACCAAATATTGTACATTTTTTACTAATTTTAAGAAAAAAGGGGAAATTTTTAGAAAATTTTTTAGATTTTATAGATTTTTAATAAAATTTTAGTGAAAAAGGGGGCCACGTGGACTAATATTAGGGTTTAAAGGATTTAAAGGTATCATAACATTTTTTGAAACGAAAATTTCGACGATTTTTGAGTACTGAAAAAAAAAAAAAAAATGAGCGAATCAGACTCGCATCGTGATGAAGTGAAAGTTCTTGGAAAATATTAAATAATTTTAGACAAATTTTTTTTAACAATCATCCGACAAAGGAGAAAATTGAAAAGGAAATTTAAAAATAAATTTCGGAAGTACGCACAACCGGGACGGGGAGGTAGCGCGGCGCTATAGCCACTAAGCGGCTAGTTTTAAAAAATAATTTAAGCCCTGTTACGAGTGACGCATTACGCAGTTAAACAATGTTTAAAAATTATCTGCGTAACAAATAAATTTTAATAAATATAATATAAAAAAAAAAAAAATTTCAAAAAAACTTTCTTTATTATACAATATAGGCTAATACGTAAATAAAAAAAAAATCGTACTAAAAAGCAAAAAGTAAGTCCAAATTGCAATGAATCGATTTACCGATTGGTCCGAAAACGATTTTCATATTTTCCAAGAGCTATGTTTTGAATCTGTTTATGGCTTTCTACTCGAATTCTTTTTAAAAAATTTTAATTTCGTAAAAGATAAAGAAAGTTGCCAGATCAGATAAAAATCTGTCCCAAATCTGTTCATTTTCTTAAAAATGTTCATTTTTTGGCCGCGTAACGCATTTTTTGGCCAATTCATCCTCCTTCGCCATAAGAAGTTTCACTTCAAAAATTTATGTAAAATTTTATTGAAAAAACATTCTTTTTAAAAACATTTTTTGAAACAAAAATTTGATAAAATTTTGGATAAATGTTTTCAAACATCTTTGGTGTTTCTATCCAAAATGTAAATATCAGAAAAATTTTTACTGGAAATTTTAATACCGGTATAAATTTTATTGAAAATTTCAAATGAAATCATCAAGAATTTTTGATGAAATTGAATTGAAAAAATTTATCTAATAATTTATCTGGAATTTTTTCATGAAAATCTCTTCGCACAATTTGGGAAAATTTCAGCTCGGTCGGCCCCAACCAAAAATTCTAGACGTAGTCCTACGTAGGGATATGCCTCGTATCCCTAAAAATTTTTTTTATTCGACCAATTGTCTCGCACTTGAAATATTAACCTTCGACACCTGTAAAGAAAAATACTATTAAAGGTCTTCAAAATTTTTTTTACTTTTTGTTTTCAACTTTTTCAAATTTAAAAAAAATGATCATTTCTTATTTTTAGCATTAAAATTACGTACCAGTAAAAAATAAAAAGTACGATACATTTTTCTCGTAACTAAAAAAATTTTTTTAAATTATAAATTTAGATTTCTTTATTACATTATTTTTAATTAAAATTATATTTAGGAGGGGGTACTAAAAATCTTACGCAATACTTAAAGGGGGAGTTTGTCATTTTCTTATTTTGTCTTACAAGGGGGGGGGGGGGGTATAAAAAATTCCAACTTTTGTTTAACGATTCCACGTAATACTTGAACGGCCCCCATTCTCTCTCTTTCGTTTTCCCCATTCCCTCGGTACCTCTCTTTGTTGTTTATTTTGTATTCCTCTTTGTTACTCATAACATTCCCACACAAAATATTATTTCCATAAATTCCAAGAACTCCCAACAAACTAGAGCAAGTTGGATCCTTTTCCATCAATAGCTATAGGGATCCCCGTGCACAAGACCCCATTTTCTAAGAAAATTCATTTTCAAAAGCACTTATAACTAATTCAAACTATGCCACTTAACAATGTTAATAACGGAATTGAAAGGGGGGGGGGGGTGTGGAGAGACTGCTGAAAGCCAAACCGATTGCTAGTCATATATTGATGGTTTTCCGTGTGAATTAGTTTGATGACAATTTCAAGAGTTATTTACCCTTTTTGCCCGCGCGCTCTCTCATCCCTTTTCCTCCCCTCTGAAAAACTTTGTCACAAAGTTTTCCCCTCAGTTAAAATTAGAAAATTCCTTTTTCAGAGATTTCGGGTAACAATGCCTTTTAATTTATCAAATCATCAATATCATTTTGACGTTCATCATTCAAAAAAAAAAAAAAAAAAAAAAAAAAAAAAAATCAGCGCTATTATTAAGAATTTCTAAACGAGAATCATTATTATTCAGGTTTACCAGAGAAATTTTTCTTTTTTTTTTTGAAAATGAGGCGAAAGATACTGTATATTAACAGAAGTGAATCCCTTTCATTTTTTTTTCCGTTTACTTTAAAAACGTTTGTCTAACCTCAAAGCTCTTTTTTTCTCTGTTGTTTCTTTTGTTATAGGAAAAGAGAAAATGTGTTTTTCCTCCATTCTTTCGAACCTTTCTGAAATGTTATTTCAATTTGTCTCTTCTTTCTTTTTTTTTTCCATGTCGTGGAAATGGCATCTGCGCAAATCGGAAAAAAAAATTTTTTTTTTCTTTGTTTTTCCATTCGTTTTCCCCACTCTCGAAATTCTTAATTAATCCACTTCCCTTTTGGGTTTAATCGCTAATTACTATCCGACAGGAGATTACATAACAAATAGGGTTTTACCTGTTGCTGACGGGCAAATGATACGTAAACAACTCTCTGGATGCGTTTCCGAAAATACGAAAAAGGTTCGGTGTGGGTGCCTCCTTGTGGCCGGATATATTCAAATACGATTCCAATTTGATCTTCGATTGATTTTCAAACGTCTTGCGGAGGGGACGGAGGTAGAGAAAGAGGGAAACAGAGGCCTCCTGGATACGTCGGAATGCCTGACATCTGAAAAAGAAATTTCCAAATGGAAAATCCAATAAAATCCCTGCATGCAAAATTTTCCTCCTAGATTTTAATCTCATTTTCGGATTAAAACGTCATCTTAATTGCGAAAATCATGATTTTCCGCGATACAATCGTCATTTATAGCTGAATGGCTGAATGAAAATCTGCAACTGACATTTCCATGTTTAACGATTTCACATGCGAAGTGCTGTTATGTGCGAATTCTGACGGCACGAGCATATTTTTTTTTTTTTTTTTATTATTTTTCATTAACTCCCGACTTCCTCTCGCCCATGTTATTTTTTATTTTTTTTTTCCCCTCCCTTTTCTATCACAAAGACAAAATTTTCCCGAATCGATTTCCGAAAGTTAAAAAAAAAAAATAAATAAAAATAATCTTCCAGACGCAGATGTAGTCGGATTCGTCTAATGAGATCCTTTCGCACCTCTACTTTTCATTATATCACAGGAATGTAGCTTCGGTACAAAAGAAGAAAAAAAAAATTCCTTTCGTACGCGGCGGAGAAAGGAGAGGGAAAAGATTTTTCATTTTAATTTCATAATTCGAGAAATAAAAATATTCGGAGAAAAAGAGAGATTGCAAAAAAAAAAAGCTTTCCATCTAGAATCTAGATAATCATTTTACTCCTTTCGTATACGACATGGACAAATTATTATGAGCTCATGAAAATGGATAAAAAAAAAAAAAAAAAATTCAGTAACTTCGGGCTAGGCCGTTTAACGATGAAAAAAAAAGGAAATTTATGCCTTCGCAATTCTTGCTGATTTTGTATTCATTGCAATTTTTTAACGCTTTTCAAATTTTAATGTCTGGAAGCGTAATGAAAAAGATCGTAAACCGACCTCCCCCCCCGGTCTTAAGGATGGATTATTTTCTAGCGTTTGGTAGGGAATCGCGCGTAAAAGGATGATGTTTAATCCTTTTGTCCTTTTGTATTTAATGAAGATAGAATTAAAATAGGACTAGGAGCGTTTCCGTCCTACTTTGCTCGAAACAATAGTTTTATGGCTTTGATATTGACTGCCGGTTCACGGGAACTTGTTTCCAACGTGTGAATTCCCGACCTTTAGAACCGAAAGGTGCTAAATCGAGAATAGAGATCGGCGGTGTCAGTTTTAAAGTCGATTTTACGGCGGTTTTGAGCGGGTATCGATTAGCAATTAATTATTGCTTTTTCATATTCTGAGCTTTCGGATCAAAATCAGGAGTCCGAAGCAGATACTGGTGCCGGCGCCGATGCCAGCCGCGGACGGCTATAAACACAGGTTGGTACCGAAGCTGGTGCCAGTGCTAGATAATTTATTTTAAACTTTGTGCCGGCGCCGGTGCTGGCACCGGTCTTGTAGTTATGACCAAATGGCAATACTGAATATAATTGAGAAAAGCCCCCAGTTTTGATCATATTAAGCGGCCGATTCTATTAACCGGCACTACAATAAGCGACGGTAACTGTAACAATTTTAGTAAAAAGAAGATTGACAGTGGTGCTGGCACCAATGCCGTAATCGGCTCCGGCACCAGCATCAGCGGCAAAACTTTTGCTATTCCGGTGCCGAAGAGAATCCAATTACTAGCATGGTGCGCATGCATTCAAGAGACTGGGCAACCATTGATTACTAGTGTGATTAAGTCCCGAAGGCTGGAGTGGCCGGGACATGTCGCTAGCGCACCACAATCAAGATATATCCAGTAGGTTCTGGAGAGCAGACCGACGAGTCCCAGACCTCAGGGAAGATCTTGGATGAGATGGGAAGATAATGTCGCGGCTGATGCGAGAAGGTTGGGAGTGCCCGACTGGCGGGATGCTTGCCAAGAGAGGCCCGAATAAAAAAAGCTTGTAATGCGGCGATAGGGCTACAGGTTCTGTAAAAGTTTTGTGTGTGTGTGTGTGGTGAAGGCGTTGGCGCCAGCTCCAGCTCCCTGGATATTTTGCCGGCGATGCCGGCGTCGGCTCCATCCAATTTTTACCGGCTTCGGACCCCTGCTCTCTCTTAATCCAACATCGTGGCCGATGTGTTGTGGTCTATTTCAAGTGTCTGGGAATCACCCGCTTAACAATATTCCTTCATTTCTCCAGTTCGTCTCCCTGTCTACACGCTTTCTCTAAGGTTGACTCCGTCAATTCAGAGATAAGTTCCGTCCACCAAGTTGGCGAACGCTCTCTTTCCCTTTCACCTTCCTGTAAAAGAGAAGTAAACCATGCAAGCACCCTCTAAAAACGGACACCCCGTACAATTGCGTTTTCATTGCAATTAACAATCCGCAAATGCGAAACAGATACCCCGAAAAATATTTACATTTTTCCTCCATCAGAAGAAAATGGTTTTGGCAAACAAAATAGTTCTTCCACGACCGTTATCAAACTTCGGAAACAGCCCAATCAATTAGCCTAAGCAAGCACGAAAACTTGCTTCCAAAGTTTCATCGCCCTTCCCGATTTTAACTTTTCCTCGAATTCATCTTGTACTTACGTTTTGCTAAAATCCCACCCCAAGCCACACAGCGACTTTTTCCTTTCCAATTAAACTTACAAGGGTCGTCTCTCTCCTCTTCCCCACCCCCCACCGTTAATAACATCGAAATATCGAAAAAATATAAAAAGATTTATCTGTGTAAAACGCTCCTTTGATATAACCGTACATAAAAATATTTTTACATTCGATACTAAATGGAAAAAGTTATGCTTTATCTCTTGAGATTTAGTTCAATCTAACTTGATGTTGTTTATTTTGTTGTATGGGTTTAATTCTAACCGTCTCTACACGATGACTTTCCGGGGATAAACGTTTCTATACATTTTTCTTTGGAAAACAAAAATAAAGAGCCCTTCATTTTTTTTTTTTTTTTGTTTTTCGCTTTTAAATTTCATATTCCGTCAAAAGTTTTCCATCTTCAAAGAGGGAAAAAATATCAATTATGTAAAATGTGTGTGTGTGTAAAATTTAAAGAGGGAGAAAAGCGATTAAAACCGAAGTTGTTTCTTGTCAAATATAAGTTTCCCTCCTTTCCCGTGTAAATAATGCGTTTTGTAATTAAAAACCCTGAGGTATTATTTTCGTGTACGGAAAAGTTCAAGTAAAATCTGAATGATGAATTTTGCGTCATCAATAAGCGGAATAATCGGGGGTTCGTTTTAAGTATTGCGTAAGTACTTTCAGTAGGCCGAGGGGGGAGCATCTTCGAAATGCTTGTTTTTACTGACAGGTAGGTAGTGTTACAGACAATTTTTTTAATTGTGGTTTCCAGACAATTTTTTAACAAGATTTTTAAAAATTGCCAAAATCACCTATCCTTTAACATGTAAAACTTTGAACCAATCGAGACGGCCAAAAGTGCAGACCTAAAAATTTGAAAAAATTCCAGGTTCTTATTGACCCTAAGGCACAGCTTTTCCGCATAGTGCCATGTTCGAATTCGAAAATTTCCAAATTTCGATACACCCTAATAAAATCCCTTTAGCATTTTTTTTTTTTTTTTTTAGACTTGTCTTTCCTCCCTGATTATTTTTTCGTAGCGTTCCCTGACGATATCAAGACAAATTGACCTTTCTGACTCGATTAAAAACGTCAAGACTTATTTTTAATAATCCAATTATCTCGCCGAGTCTTTTCTCCTTCCCTTAACTTAAAGCCATAGCTTCGCTATCACATTTTTTAAAAATTTTTATCGTCTGTGATATAATTCGTTTCGCTGCATTAAATTCATGTAAATACAACGAAAAGTCAAGTGAAAACCAGAAAGCAAAAAGCTCCGCAGCTTTTGTGTTATTCCGAAAATTAAAAATAAACATTTAGTGCCAGATTTTGTTTAGAGACGCTTTTCGGTTGAAAGTTTAGAATTTCAATTAGGATTTTAATTAGGGGGGAAACTACAGACAAACCTCGCGCAAAACGTCAAAGGCTCCGTATGTTTCTCTTTTAACAAAAGCCCTATTTTTTTGGATGGAAATGCGGCGAAAATAAAAATAAAAACATGGAACTCTTTCCTTCTTTGGGGTTTTTTTTTTCCCTTCACGTTTCCGTATTTTCGTCATTGCCAAAACCAGGTGACGGCTGGTTTTGTACTTGATAAATCTGATAAATCCTAATGTCTGAGTTGCCTTCTCTTTTTGCTATCTCATCAGCGTCAGGCATTTTCATCTGCCAAACAAAGTCGTTAAAACTTGGGGAAACACGAATCAACTTAAAGTGCGATAACGGGAACGACGTAAGAATTAATCATGTCTTTTCTCCGTTTGTCGAAAAATAGTTTTTCGAGTGAGACTCTAATTGCTCAGCATTTTTAATTACTCCTTTTCAGGATGGGATTTGCCTCTTCAACGTAAGAATGAGTTCATTTACTACTTCCTCCGTTGTTTATTTCCGTTTTCGACAAAAGCTTATGTCATTGTAACATTTCCTTCCTTTTTGTTGACTTTGTTTTGATAGCACCGCGTTGGGTGATATATTTTTTTGGTCAACGGAGTCTTCTCACTAAACTGACCGCAATATTTCCCAAACCTTTTAGGTTCTCAGAGTAAGTCTCAGTCTCTGAGTAAGTAAAGTCAAATGTTCCGGAAATTTCAAAAATAAAGTCAAGGTGCACGGAGTGCACCCAGACAAGTTATATAAAAAATTTTAAGAATAAACTTGGCTCCCTTTTTTACACGGTGTGTTTTTGTTGGGATCAGTTTTACAGTAATTGGAGCCATTTTTTATACATGAGCCAAAAAATGTATAGGAATTTTAACGAATTTTTCGGATTAATTTTTGATCACTCATAGTAGGAAAGAACCACTTTCCGCTTCGTAAACCATTGGGGAAAGTGAGTTTTTCCACATAGGGCAAAAACAATGTTAAACCTGTTTACAGAAGACTTTGTTTACAATTTATCTCTAATTTTTCTGAATAATTAATCGTCGATTAATTATTCAGAAAAATATCTTGTTTGACCTAAGAAGGCAAATGAATTTTTTTTTAGAGGTTTTTTTAAACCCTCGAGCTTATAATAAACGTAAACGGGAAAATTCAAATTCCTCCCTAGGTTAACAACATACTACTTCTTGAAATCGATATCATTTTTCACCGCCCGGCCAACCGGCAAGAACTAATGCCTTCATTCTTCTCTTGCTAACTAATTTCAGGTAAAAAAAAAAAAAAAACTGACAGCGACTTATAACTCCAACAGCAAAAATTTACTATTAAAAAAAAAAAAAAAAAAGAAAGTAAAACGTCGCAGAGAAATCCAAACATCCCGAACCCTTCACCTAAAATTTTTGAATTTACAACCCAATCTAGCAAATCTACATTTCCCAAAAGAAAACCCTACGCGCTCAACTCAGGAAAAAAAAAAAAAAACTATACCTTTTTTTTTTTGTTTTTTTATTTTACGTTACAGTTGGCGGTGCGATCGATTGCTTCAAATGCGTTTCCATAAACGGAAGCAACCCAGCTTGCGACGACCCATTCCACAACAACTACACAGAAGTGATTTACGAAAAGCCTTGCATGGGAGGTAGAAAAGACAGGAACGGCGTTTTCCCGGCAACGGCTTGCATTAAAATAGCAGGACACTATCGTAAGTGTACCCGGAGCGTTTTCTATATTCCGGAAATTATCTAAATTGTCAAGACCAGAAACGCTGAAATTTTGATGTGGGTTTCTATTGATGATGACGAAGTTTATGCGGAGAGATGAATTAATGACTTGGATGTTAGTTATATTGTTATATCGTTCCCCACTCAGCAACCCATAGTTTAAAAAAGGGGGAAAAAAATGTTTCTTTTTTTTCCCCCCTTTCCTTTTTTTCGGTAATCGGGGTGGATCATGACACATGCAGACCTGTCATCATGTCAAGTGTCTGTTATATAAATATATAAATATTTCCCTTTAAGAAGCTCTGAAACCGACACTGATGCAAATCGTTTGAGAAAAAGCTTCGACTCCGGGCTTTCAAGTTTTTAGACTTTAAACATCTTTTTGTGTTGGAAAAAAAATTTTTTTTTTTGTTCCCCCCTCTCTCGTTCAATATCTTCTGATATTGCTGTCGGTTCGAAAAAAAGGAAGAAATAATTCCTGTAGGAAAGTTTATGATAACGTGAAGCTTTTTTTGATACTTTTTTTTTTTTTCACTCATCATATCTCAAAGTTTATTTTTAAGAAAAATCTTTAACTTTGAAATCGCGAAGTAGGGGGTGGGGGGGTTACGAAAAAAGAAAGCCCTGCGTCGCGTAAAAAGTTTTCTTTTTTCCAAAAAAAAAAAAAAAATAAATAAATAAATAATAAAAAAAAAAAACGTGCGAGTCAGACTTGCATTGTGATGAAGGGAAACTTGCTAGAAAATTTTTAAACAATTATTTTTTAACTCGTAAAGCGGCTTAACTTATTTTTTAAAACTGAAAAAATTTTTAAGGCTAAAATATTTTTAAAATTTTTAAAAGCTAAAAGTGTTTTTAAATTTTTACAATTTATTTGTTACGCAGATAATTTTTAAACATTGTTCGGCGCGTAACGCGTTACTCGTAACGCGGCTTAATTTATGTTTTAAATTTTAAATAATTTAAACCTTTTAAACATTTTTATTAAGCTTTTAAACATTTTTTAGCTCCTTTGTTTTGAAAACTTTTCAGCCTCGAACCCCGCAGCTCACGTTTTTTTGTAATTTTTGCGTTTTTTGATTCGTAATTTTTTAAGATTTAAAATTTTTTTAAATTTTAGAAAATTAATTAAGCCGCGCCGCGTTACGAGTGACGCTTTACGCGGCCCAACAAGGTTTAAAAATTATCTACGTAACAAATAAATTTAAAAAAATTTAAACCTTTAAAACTTTTTTAATTTAAAAAAAATAATTTAAACCGCGTTATTAGTGACGCATTACGCGGCCGAGCATTGTTTAAAAATTATCTGCGAAACTATAAATTTTAAAAAATAAACCTTTAAAACTTTTTTAACCGCGTAACGCGTTACGCGGCCAATTCACCCCGCAATAAGAAGTTCCACTTCAAAAAAAACCGCGATTAAATGTTAAAAATAAAAACTGCCCGAGGACATCAATTATTACGAGACGTTCAAAATCCGTTATGATTTTTTTCTTTTTTACGTTTTCACCTTTCCACACAAAAGGAAAGAAATTGAAAGAAATTAAAGTTTACATTTTTTTTAAAGCGTTATTATATCTTGCTGTAAGGTTAATTTATTACGTGAGTCTCAGCAGGATGAAAACCCCAACTAAATCCTGCATTTTTTTTTGAAAAAACAATCTTTTTTTTAAAAAGCATCCAGTTACAAAAGACTTTCTTTTTCTTTTCGAAATGAAAAATTTCACGCGTTTGTTATAAAAAAAAAAAAAAAAAAAAAAAATAAGGAGGAAAAAGATTTCAAAGACGAATCTTTAAATTGCCATAAAAAAATTTTCCGTGCCATTAAATTCTCTTTCGATCGCGGGAGAGAAGAAAAAAAAAAGTTCCGATGAAATCGGTATATGCGAAATAAAAAAAAAAAAGTATATGACGTAAAAAATTAATTATGGAAGAAATATATAAAAAATTTCCGAGCAGCCCCCCCCTCTTTTTCTTTAAATGGTTTTCCCCTTGGCTCATAATTAAAGGATTAATCGAGAGAGGGGGGGAAAAAAAGGTTGACAATTCAGAATTGCAAATTGGGGTAACGTGTTGCTAATTCCCAGAGATAATTATTATTACCGCTTCGTTGTAAGCAAATTTGTTGAAATATTTAAACGGTTTTCGCTTGCACACACCGGGAAACTCCGTCCTTCCGAGGTTAATTTCCACCTAAAGCGGTATAAAGTTCAGAAAAAAAAAACAACTATTTTCAAAATGTTGTTTTAAAGTAATGCTCTTTTCTCCTTTGGGTGAAAGTTTATTCCTGTACTTCGTGCAACTGGTTTTTCTTAATAAGGAACATTTTCTCGCAAGTGCTAAATTAAATACAGGCCCTCCTTTAATCCTCCGAGTAATCAGAACACTTCCACCAGTATTTACTACAAGGGAATAAAAACCGGAAAAAAAAACCAGGCACGGATTGGGCAACCGGAAAAGTCTTGAAAAAAACTTACATTTTAATTTTTAGGCAATATTGCGTAACATCTTATCAAACACACACTGAAATTTTTTTTACAGTGGATTTGCTTTTTAGAAGGTGAAGAATGATATACCTTTTTAAAAAAAATTAAAAATGATTTTTAAACCTTTTTAATTAGCTAAAAGTGAATTTTTTGTCCTCCCGTCACGTTTTGT
Source organism: Liposcelis bostrychophila (assembly GCA_037577465.1). Classification (NCBI taxonomy): domain Eukaryota; kingdom Metazoa; phylum Arthropoda; class Insecta; order Psocodea; family Liposcelididae; genus Liposcelis; species Liposcelis bostrychophila. The sequence continues at coordinate 9,902,647 of CM075209.1, forward strand.
TTTGTTAGCAGCTTCTCATTAAGGATGCAGTGAACAAAAATTTTTTTTTGGTTGTGAATTCGAGTTTTGGAAGGTAAAGAACGGTATTCCTTTTTTTGACAGAAAATTATTAACTTTTTAATTTTTTTTTATTTCCAAAAAGTGCAATATTTGTCCTTTCCCGTCACGGAATGTTTTTTCAAGAATGACCCACGTAATACTTGAATGGCCCGAAGTCAAATTTTAATTCTCGGTCATTTAAATGACATTCCCAATCTTTTTTTAGAATTTTATCACCAAAATATAGTTAAAAGTTATACTGGTTTTTAAATGATGAAGGCCAAAATAAATTTTAAAAAAATTAGCAAAATATGCTGTACTCGCGACTTTTTGCGAAATTAATCATAATTTCGTCCTCTAGCACAGCAATCGTTTGTCATTAATAAATTCTAACTTCATTTTCGTAATCTGCAAAAAAATTCGAACAGGAAACAACTATTTTTACATAAAAATAAAATTTCTGATTTTTCGGTCTTGGGTAGTTCTTGAAAAAAACGTACATTTTTATTTTTAGGCAATATTGCTTAATATTTTATCAAACACACGCTGAAAAAAATTTTTTTTTACAGTGGATTTGCGTTTCAGAAGGTAAAGAATGATGTCCCTTTTTAAAAGAAAATAAAAATTATTTTCAAACCTTTTTAGTTAGCTAAACAGTGAATTATTTCTCCTCCCCGTCACGTTTTGTTCTGTTAGCAGCTTCTCATTAAGGATACAACGAAAAAAAAATTTTTTTTGTTTGAATTCGAGTTTTGGAAGGTAAAGAACGATATCCTTTTTTTTTTTCAAAGAAAATTAATTATTTTTTAACCTTTTTTTATTGCCAAAAAATGCAATGTCCTTTCCGTCACGTACGTTTTTTCGTACGTTTTTTCCCCTTTACGGTAATTTCGAAATTTCTAGGAGAATAGACATCCAAAAAATCTGAAAAAATTCAGGGACTCTTCCTTCCGTCACTATAAATGAATTAGGGGATGCGTTCACGAAAGTTCAAAAATTCATAAAATAAGGGCCACCCTACTCCTGCTACGCCAACACCCAGCAGGAGAAAAAAAATTCATTTTGAAAAAAGTTTAACATATAATATCTTTCTTTAATAATTTAAAAAAAAAATAGAATGGAGCGATGCTAACGCAGATGAGGTAATGATCGATCGTTTAAAATTGACTCTCTTATTTATACCCAACTCCCGATGGCAGCTTCACCGGAAATCTTTCATTGCTGACTCCCAAGTTTACAGCAATAATAAGTCGTGCTTTTGCGTCTCGTTGAATTACTTCTGTCACTCGGCGACTTTTTAAGTTTAAAAATTAATTTTCGGCGAATGAAAAATTCCAAGTTTTCTTTTTAATCACGCGGTCGAATAATAAATCTAAAGGGAAAAAACTTTTTAATTTTTAAAAGGTAAAAAAACCAGGGCGGAGATCTCTCGACGGAAAACTTGTCTGTTATTTTTCAAAATAAATCTATCTTTTTTTTTCTGTGCTTTCCTCTCGGAAATCTTTTCTTCATTTCGATATATTTTCGTTTCATTACTCTTGAATAAAGTCATTTTTTTCTTCTGGAAACGTAATCAATGGAGAAAAAAAAAAGAAAACTTCTTGGATCTTGACCATACCAACATACGTACGTTTTATTTTTTTTTTTCTTCGTCGCTTTTGTGAAAACGGAGTGGAATTTTGCTTAAAAAGCCCTTAGGGGATTACAAGCTTTTGTTTTCAGTTAAGCAATTTGAGTTAGTTTGCTTTGCTACCGGCGTTTAAAAACTGGTACCCCTCAATTGTACTCTACAACGAAAAAAATTTAACACGCTCTATGATATATTGCGTTAGGACTGAAGTGAAACTTCACTTTCAATTATTTAAATTAAAATAAAGTTTTTCATAAGATTTTCATGAAACTTGCCTCTAAAATTATGAAATAATTTTTCAATGAGTTTTTTTATCAAATTTTCTTTAAATGAAATATAAATTTTGTAAACTGAAATTTTTAACTTTTTTCTTTACACTGGATTCGATTAAATTCAAACTCAATGAAAGTATATTACAAATACCCATTTGTAATATAAAATTCTTGAAAAAACATATCGTGACGGGAAAGGACAAATATTGCATTTTTCGGCAATAAAAAACAGTTTAAAAAAAATTAATTGTCTTTCAAAAAAAGGGATATCGTTCTTTACCTTTCAAAACTTGAATTCAAACAAAAAAAAATTTTTTTCGCTGTACACCCAGAAAAAGGAATATGCTTCGTTTGCAATACAAGCGATGTTGCTTAGCGACAAAACAAATATGCTTTGCCGCAAAGCAACATGGCTCGACTTGTCGACATTATGCATTGCGGCAAAGCAATCACGAGTTTTTGCACAAAACATTTATTCTGCTTAGACCTAAGTTATGCAAAAATGCTTTGTAGCAAAGCATTTTTGCTTAGACCCAAAGCAGCATTTTTCTGGGTGTATCCTTAATGAGAAACTGCTAACAAAACAAAACGTGACGGGGAGGACAAATAATTCACTTTTTAGCTAATTAGGTTTAAAAATCATTTTTAATTTATCTTAAAAAGGGATATCATTCCTCACCTTCTGAGACGCAAATCCACTGTAAAATTTTTTTTTTCAGTGTGTGTTTGATAAGATATTAAGCAATATTGCCTAAAAATAAAAATGTAAGTTTTTTCAGCAATTACCCAAGGCTGAAAAAAATCAATCATTTTTTATTTTTGAAAAACCGTAATTTATCAGAAATTTTGCTTAGATCACGAATCAGGGGTCCACTTTTTTTATCTGTTCCGGTTTTTGAAATAGGATCCGCGTAAAGTGACGAAACATGATAAGTCCTGATTTTTTGCTCTATTTTTGGCTCCAGCTCGACAACCGGACCAGATAAAAAAAAAACGCAGTTCAGATTCGTGATCTACGCAAATTTTTTGATAGAAAATGACTGGTTTTTTAAGAAAAGAAAACTATTGATGTTTTAAACCTTAGGAGGATTTCCCGTCGAGTAAAAAATCTGAAAAAAATTCAGGTTCATATGTACCACAGAGAACCGATTCCGGGGGTGCAGTCATTTAAATTCTAAAATTCGCAAAAATAAGGGACACCCTAATAAACATTCTTTTCCAAATACGAGAAAAGCTGGGAGGTCGAGTCCCACATTTTCCGTCCGGCTGTCGTAAAGAATAATTCCGAATTGGCTCTGGCTGACTGAGTAGCATATTTAATTAAAAGGGCAAAAAAGTATTTCGCTGTTAAAAAAAAAAAAAAAAAAAAAAACTCGAAATTAGTTGAAATAAGTTTATCGTAAAAAATACAAAAAAAAAAAAAAAAAAAAAAAAAAAATTCGAAAAAAAGTTGTAATGAATGAGACCGGAAAATGGAGTTCCGTCATATTGGGAATTCCCCGTCGGGTTTTGAATTTGAAATCCGCTTTTATGAGGAAGACCGAACGTCATGGTTTTATACGCACAACTGGGAATATAGTGACGCCTCAGTTGGTAGACTTTTTTTTTTTTTTTTCTTTTTTCCTTCTCTCATTTTTCATTTTTCTAAAACGATTGACTCGAACCTTTCTTCATCATTTTCCTTTTTTTTTCTAACTGCTGATAGCTTTAAAATGAACTTAAAAAAGGGTTTTCTCGCGATCGTCTTTTATATAATAGAATATAAGAGACAACGGGGTCCCATTTACCGTTTTCTTAAGCTTGATTTACATAGTCAAAGGATGCAAGTACTTAAAAGACTGTGAAATTTCTCTTCTGTCTCCTTCTCCCTATTTTCGTAAACAAAAAGGGGAAGGGGAAACTTTCACGCTTGCCTTTCCAGTTTCCTTTTCCAGTACAATTGCTGGCAATTACACCCCCTTCCCTTCCCAGTACCACTTACCTCCCTCGTGGGAAGTTTTCGGATATCGCGTCAAACGGATTTCAAATTCGACGTAAATAATTTTATTTTGGTTATAACCACAGCCCCCCCACCCCCTTGGGAAGTTTGATGTTGGGGGAAATCCTCAAATGCTTATTAGCTGTCCCATACATGCACCGGACCCCGCCGGATCGGGGGATTCAATTTCATTTGGAATGCTCAGATGCGATCGTATTTATTACGACAATCACTGAGGAATCAAATGTGATTACTCATGGAGGTCTGTTGCTAATTGAAAACCCAGTTTACTGTTTACCCGGAGATCGGCAACCCGGAAACCTGTCAAAAGCTTTTAAATGCTTGCTAAGTGGAAAAAATTATTCTCCATGAAAAATCGCGTCCGGGGAGGCAGGGAGGGGGGGGGGGGCGTTGCAAAATGCATTTTACATCGGAAATAAAATGATGGAAAACCGTGCGCGGTGTCGTTTTAATAAATGCATCGCTTTCGAAAAAAAAAGAGCGGAAATTAATTACATAATTATACTGGAAATGACATCAGAGATTTATTTAAACATCAAAGGAGGCAAGAGAGAGGGAGCGACAGAGAAAGACAATCGGACACAGGAAGAGGAAGAGAGGGATCGAGAAATAGAGGGCGGAATTGGATGGAGATCGAAAAAAAAGAGAGGGAGCAGGGTTGGAACTGACCTACTTTTATCTACTTTTTCACACTACTTTAAAGCGTGATTACTAGTTATTATTTTAACTGTGTATTAAGTATCCAGAGTCGGGAGTCAGAGAAATTAAGGGATTTTACAGTTAGTGCGGGGGGATTATGGAACGAATCATGCGGGACCATTCATATATTATGCACACATTTTAAGAGGATACCGCTGGCGTTCGGTTTGAAACGAAAAATGTTTCTGACGTGAATACGTCTTGTAAATCGCGGGGGGTCATTCTAAATACTGGTGGCTAGGAGCAAATCCACGCTTGCGAGGAATCGTGAAAATATAGTTTCCAAAACTCGAATTCACAACCAAAAAAAAAAATTTTTTGTTCACTGCATCCTTAATGAGAAGCTGCTAACAAAACAAAACGTGACGGGAGGACAAATAATTCACATTTTAGCGAATTAAAAAGGTTTAAAAATAATTTTTATTTTCTTTTAAAAAGGGATATCATTCTTTTCCTCCTGAAAATCCACTGCAACAATTTTTTTTTCAGTGTGTGTTTAATAAGATATTAAGCAATATTGACTAAAAATAAAAATGTACGTTTTTTGAAGAACTACCCATTAATGGAAAAATAATATTTCGAACCTCAAACATATACGTCTGAAGGATACTATTAATATTTTGTATCGATCAGAAAGTAAGAATTTTTAAGGAGCTTTTGACTTGTCCCGTCCGTTACATTTTTCAAAAAATTGTGGAAGGCATGAAACGAAAATTTTTTGAAATGATTAAATTACAAAGTTAAGCCACACCTATAAATCTCACGTGACAAAAAAAGAAACACTTTGTCCTGCTACTTCGAAATTCGGAACAGAAATTTTCACAAATGATAATAAATTTCCATTTGAATGTCCCGTCCGTTACACGCTAAAATCTGCCGCTATGTCTTCTGCTGCATAGTTAAAATTTTTTTTAAAGAACAAGTGATAGATCTTGATTTGTATTATGTTCCTAAAAAAGAGAAACAATTTTTTACACTTTTAAGGGGGTTCTGTAACGCTGAAAAGCATAGGAATGTCCTGTCCGTTACGTATGCATTCGCTCCAAGGCAAAATTTTGGTTCTTAAAACTAAAAAGAAAAAAAAATGTAAAAATTTTGATGAAAAAAACATTAAAATACGGCAAAGCTCGTTCTACAGTTTCAAAAAATAGTATATTACAACTCAAGAGCTGCAAAAGAAAAAATTGTCCGTCGAGGCCGATTTTGAGGTCTCGACGGGTAATTCTTTTGGAGTTCTTGTGTTGTAAGCTACTTTTCATCACAAAGCACAGCGCAATAAAGGTTTTTCTAAAACGCACTAGAGTGATGAAAAAAAATTGCTTTTTTGAAATTAAAATTTTTTTTTTTCCAGAAAAAAATTTTTTTTTTTTTTGAAACTCTGTGAGACATTTTTAAAATTGGCGGTAAAGAAAAAAAAGGTGGTGAGGTCAGCGAAAATCTTGAGAAAGTTAAAGGGGGGGGGTCGAAGACATCTTACTAAATCTTACGACGGGGGGGGGGGGGGGGGGGAAGGGGGTCGGAAAACCCGAAAAAAATTCTCACATGATACTTGATAGCTCCCAGTAAGCTCTAGAGTAAAAGAAAGCGTCAAAAAGGGGAGGAGGGCACGACAGAAAAAGGTTCGACGTATTGAAGAAGCAGGAAAAAGATGGGGAGCAACAAAAAAGAATGACTGAATGACAGATAATGCAAGAAAAGAGAAGATAAAAGATAAAAGCAAATACTTTTAATACCTTCGTTTTTCTTCTTTAAAGTTTTTAGAAAAACAAAAAAACTTCAGGTTTCCAAGAAAAGCTTCGTTAGAAAGAACACATGTTTCCTCGATACAGAAAAGTCTGAAGATCAGGAAATTCGGGATTATCTGATTTTCGGGGTGGAAAATTCTATTTTTTTTTCCTCCCGTTTTTTTTTCCTTAATCAAACGGAAAATAGTCTCGAGTTAAATTGTTTTGACCAAAAGGACCAATTCACACGTCCGTGACATTTGCGGAAATAAAAACTACGTGCCGAAGAATTTTCCTTTTTCCCGGAAAATAAGAAACGTACTAACCCTCCAGCTTTAAAACCCCAACAAAAAGAAGAAAAAAAAAAGAAAAAGAAATCTATTTTCGCGGTAAAGCAATGATTGCTTTTTTTTCTGAAAAGGACGAAAAAAAGGGTTGTAAACTGTTTCGATCTTTTTTTCCAAATCCAGCGCCAAGGATGGAATAATAATAATAAAAAAAAAAAAAAAAAAAAAAAAAAAAAAATTAAAGAAAATTCAGAAACATCGCCCTTGGAAAGTTTATTAGTGAGTCAATTAAAAAGATGAAATATAAGGGATGTTTGCTTTGCGCTTCCGGAAGAAACTTCAAACTTCGCCAGCAGTTTTAGTCGTCCTTCCAACAAATTAAATATAAAATAAAAACTACAGTAAACAAATTTCCAATACTTTAAACTTGGACTCATTTTTTATTATTTTATCGACAAATTGATATTTTTTCTCGGGGCAGGGATGCAAAACCAATGCTGATGCCGATGCCGATGCTAATGCCAGCCGCAGGAGATCGGTTAATTTTTTGATCGGGTAATTTTTTTTCTTTAATCAGGAAGTCGATGTAGCCGATTCCAAATAAATTTTCAAAAAGGGGTGCTGCTGGTTCCGATGCCGAAACCGAAGCCAATCCTGATTAATTACGAAAAAATGATAAGCCGATGCCGAAACCATTCATTTGTTTTGACGCACCCTAAACCCCAGGATTTAGATTCCGGCCCGGATGGGTAATTCTTGAAAAAAACGTACCGTGACGGAAAGGACAAATATTGCACTTTTGGGAATAAAAAAAGGTTAAAAAGTAATTAATTTTCTCTAAATAAGAGGGATATCGTTCTTTACCTTCCAAAACTCGAATTCACAACAAAAAAATTTTTTTCTCGTGGCATCCTTAATGAGAAGCTGCTAACAAAACAAAACGTGACGGGAGGACAAATAATTCTCTTTTTAGCTAATTAAAAAGGTTTAAAAATAATTTTTATTTTCTTTTAAAAAAGGCTATCGTTCTTTTCCTTCTGAAACTCAAATCCACTGTGAAAAATTTTTTTTTCAGCTTGATTTTGATAAGATATTAAGCAATATTGCCTAAAAATAAAAATGTACGTTTTTCCAAAAGCTACCCGGATACCAGTTCAAAATATTTTCGACTCCGATATCGAGGTGTCGATTCCGAAAAAAATGCATCCACCTTTGAAACCCTGACTCGGGGGTCGGGGGGGGGGGGGTAGGAGGAGGTTATGACATCGATATTAGAAAATACCACGCCTCGTTGACTTCATCAAGGAAAAAATATAAAGTCACGGTCACGGTAATTTCCATTTTTAAAAACTGCGATAGAAGGGAAGGGCGTGGGAAACGGGAAGGGAGGGAGAAAATCATAATCGCTCTCACCAAAAACTCGACATTTGTCAAAACAAAATGTTACATAATCAAAAATATGTCAAAAACCATTCGCTTTATATATTTTTGCATATGAGGGGGACGAAAAAAAATGAGATTTTCAAACTTCTTTCAAAACCTTTTAAGTGATAATAACCTTCTCTAAAGAAAAATATGAGAGCCCGTACGAAAAAAAGATGCAAAATAAAAGCATATAAAATTTTAGCAAAATAAATGCAAAAAATTTATATAAGCTACAAAGTGAATTATTTGTCCTCCCGTCACGGTAAGTTTTTTCAAAAATTACCCATGGACACAAAGGATTGGAGGCTTTGAGATTTTTTTTTGGCCACTTAATTCAAAACGATAAATACCCCCTCCTTCAGCTTATGATGGCGACAAAAATCGAGGCTAAGAGCAATCACAGCCGAAGTAAAAACCTCGTCGCTCAAAAACCTCAGGGAGTGGTTTGGTGTCGATTCTTTCGTTAGATCATTTTAGAGCCAACGTCATAATCCCTCTGACGATAGCCAGGCACTTGAAAGAAAAAAAATTTTTAAAAAGGTGAATTTTTTCCGACCTTTTCTTCCCAAATCATCTCAATAGCATGATTAATAACAATTCGAATAAAAAAATCAAGGGAAAAAAAAAGAAATATAAAGAGCAGGAAGCTGTCTTAAAAGACAATCCATCAAACCTTTTCATACTTCTGTTTATTTGTTTTTTTTCCCCTTTTTTATGTCTGGTGACGTTGTTTTCTTTTCGAAATACCCGGGAAAGCTTATCTAACGTTCCAAAGGCTTTCTTGTGTAACCTCTTCTCGAGGGTTTTATCTTCCCCCCGCCCCCCTTAATTCTGTATACTTTTTACTGTCATGACAGAAAAAAATGAAAAATATACAACAACAAAAAAAACGAGCGCGGATGTCTATTGAAATAACCGTCAATCTCGTTTTCGAGATAAAATAATAATTAATAAAAATGAATTTTTTCCGGGTCAGGATTCAACGTCCGGGAAATTTTTTTCTAAACGCCTCGAGCGTTTATTCGGCTTCCAACTTTTTTTTTTTTTTTTTTTTTTTTTGTGAAAGTTTATACTTGGCAATATAAAAATAAAAAGTGATCTTTTTTTTCACTTGATATTGTTAATAGAGCTTGTTACTAGAATTTTATTGCGTTGAAAAAAGCTCAAAAAAAAACCTCAGGGTTTTTTTTGGTTACAAAAACGGTGCAAGAGAACTTGTGAAAACCTATGTCATTCACAAAGATGTCACCTTACACAACTCTAAGAGGTTTTCTTTCGATTTCATCTCAAAATTATAATTATTCTCAAATCCGTGCGTAGGAGGTGGACTATAACGGATCTCCATCGTAAATATGATTGGAGATATTCTGTTTCGACATTTCGTGAAAGTGTCACGTGACCAAAAGTTTACACCAACATGAGAGTGTAAACTTGGAGACACGTGATTTTCACAAACAGTCGAAACAAACTATATCCAATTGTATTTACGATGGAGATACATTAGTTCACCTCAGAAGTACGGAAACAGTCCGACAAAAATAAAGGATTTTCCTGGGGGAGGGGGTTAAAATTTGCCAATTTCATACTGATGTAATACTGAGATGGCTCCATGCCTGAACGGTTCCGAATGTCTATTAGGGCGGCACTTATTTTACGAATTTTTGAACTTTGGTGGAAGCATACCCCCTAATTTTTTCGTAGTAACCGAAAGAAGATTGCTGGAATTTTTAAAAAATTTTTAAGCATCGTCCAGCTTGTCCCCTGGGTCCTTAAAATTTCAAAATTCTCATAAAAACTGAATAAATCAAAAATTAAATTTGTATGTAAAAATGGTTGTTTTCAATTCGGATTTTTATGCAGATCACGAAAATATAAATAAAAGTTATATATGTAATACGGTTTTGATGATAGAGGCCAAAATCAGGGGTCCGATTTCGATGCCGATGCCGATTTTGGATATTAAAAAAAATCCGATGCAGATGCCGAAAAATTTTTCGCAGTGGATTTGGGTTTTAGAAATTAAAGAATGCAGGCTTCCCTTCTTGGAAGGAAAAAATGATTATTTTTAATCCATTTTTATTGGCAAAAGTGTGCGTTATTTGTCCTCTCCCGTCACGGAATATGTTTTCAAGAATGAGCGTTTTTTCTAATAAACGATAAAATTAAAAAAAAATTTGTTTGCACTGAACTGGAATTTCGGAAGATAAAGAAAAATCCCTTCTTTTGAAGGAAAAATAATTATTTTTTAAACTTTTTTATTACCAAAATGTGCAATATTTGTCCTGTTCCGTCACGGGACATTTTTTAAAAAATGACCCACTTTTGTCCTCTGGCACAGCAATCGTTTCTCATACATAAATTCTAACTTCATTTTCGTAATCTGAATAAAAATTCGAATAAGAAACAACTATTTTCACATAAAAATAAATTTTTTAATTTTTCGGTCTGAAATTTTTAGGTCCTTGGGGACCAAGGCAGTTAATCAAATCATAATCATAATCGTAAATAGCGATTAATCGAATATTTCTGACTCCAAAAAAACAAAAACTGAAATCAATCGAAAAAGAAGAGAAATCATTGAATATCCGTAACTGAAATTAGAGGTTAAGAAACGGAATTGAAATCAAAATCATAACCGAAATTGAATTCGAAATAAAAAAATGGAAAATCGAAATTGAAATAAGAATTTGCTAAAAACCGTAATTAAAAATAATTTTTTAAAATACTTTTAATAAAAATCATTATCAAAAACAACTGTAAAAAAAATAATAATAAGAAGAAAACAATTTAAAAATTCTAGGAGTGCGAGGTCTCAAATTTGATCTCAAGTAAAATTGATCTTTGTACTGGGTTTTTAGTTGAGTCAAGTTTTATTTCATTGGCAATTTCTATTTTCATATATTTTTACGCCTCTTTTTCAAGTTTTATTTCGGGCCGACAAGTCATTTACTGCCAATTGTGAATTTTTTATTTTCCTAAATTTTTTATTCTGAATTAAAAATAATTAACCCATAAAGCACACTCCGTTCCAGAAACGTTTCAAAACGATTCAGAAACGTGTCAATGGTTTCAGAAACGCTTCGAAACGTTTCTGGAACGGAGTGTGCTTTACGGGAAACAATTTGAATTTTTTTCCCATTTTTTCCCTATGGTGTGCTTCTTCTGGTACTGGCTGTAAAAAAGGGATAATTTTCTCAAAATTTAGAACAAAGAATGGAAAAGAAAACAAAATTATAACTAAAAATCGTAATCATAATCGTAATTGAAATTAACAAAAGAGTCAGTGGAAATGGTAACTGAAACTAAAATTAAATTTTTAATGCAACCGAAAAACTGAAATCAAGATCGAAAATTTACAAACTGAAAAGCCAATAAACGTAACTGAAATCAAAATCGAATCAATAAACGTAACAAAAATCTGATATGAAAAACCGAAATTAATCGTATATTGAGCAAAGTTAATAATTCAAATCAAAATCGTAATCAGCTGTCAAGACTTTGAGTTCAGTAACCATAATCAAAATTAAAATTCTTATTTAAAAAAAATCATATCTGAAATTAATCAAAATTCAAGCGAATTTCGATTAGCAGCCCTGCCCCTAACCCCTGCTTTTCTCTGAAAAATTAAGAAAACTGAAAGCTCTTCCAGATTCACATGCTGTTCTGATGTGGCTAGTTTTGGTCCGCCTGAGGAATTAATCCTCATACTCTCTGATTTTCGAGAGCGTTCCCCTATCCGCCACCTGGGGAGGCGCCCGATGGGGGACTAGCCAAAAACCCCACACGGGTTGGTGGGACAACCCTGTCCCCAGCCACCGAAAAAGATGCCATCCTCCCAACGGCACAAAGTCACCCACCTCGTACGGGTCGACATAAAAATGACGTCCTTTTCATATCGATCCGCACGAGATGGGTGCCGTATGACGTAAGGAGGATTTTATCCCTCTAGATGGCTGACTTAAAACTAATTTAAAACTACCCTAAAAACTAACTTAACTTAAATCTAGACTTAAAACTACTTAAAATACTTAACTTATTTATACTAGTTACTAAGCTTAGCTTAAACTTAAATTAAGGTTGTACAAATGTACAATGTACGGCATTGGACATTCATACAATTTACAATATTAGATATTAGAGACAAGATTGTCTGTATTTTTCGACAATCTTTTGCGCGAAAAATGAACTCGATTCTGTTTTTTTTTTTTTTTTTTTTTTTTTTTTATGTCGTTTAACCGCTTTAAAAAAATGTGCTAATCGACAGCTTTTAAAAATTACAGGCTGTCTTTTAAAATCCCGTTTTATTTTATTATTATTATTATTTTTTTTTTTTTATTAATAAAAAGATGTGAGGGAGAAATAGAAATAAGAAAAAGATGAAAAGGTAAAAACTCCATAACCCAATACCGAGTATAAAACACCTATGCCCATGCCCATGACCATACCCATTACCATACCATGCCTGTACCAAACTCAAACCTCCTTGATGAAGCTTTTGGACTGCGTTGACGGCTGCGACGACTCCTCTGGCTGCGACGATTCCTTGGCTGCTCCTGTAAAAACAAAAACAAAAAAAAAAGACAATTAAAAAAAGGGGGGCTTGGAGACCCTCACAATGGAGTTTATCTCCCGCGGTATGATTGTAATAAAAAAATTAATTATTTTAAACTGTAATGTTATTATTATTATTACTATTTTTTTTTAAATTAATATTTTGAGATCATAAAAAAAAAAAAAAATGCAAAAATGCAAAAAAATTTCGGATTTCCAGGCGTAAAAGGTTAAGACCTTCCGCATTGGACCGGCCGTCAGGGGAACCATGCCATTAGAGCGAGCCGGGAGCCTATCGGCTTTAACTGTGCATATATGTACAGCTAAGGCTTGCGGTGCGCCAATAACCTCGGACACCCAGTCATCCGAAATGAAACCCTGGAGACTCTCACTATGGAGCTTATCTCCCGCGTAATCCATGATCGAATCGAATAGAAACACAGCCTAATAAAACTCTGCAGCTCCAAGAGAGGGGCTGACTCCTAACTTAACGTTTCGGGGGAACTTAACACTAAACACTTAAAACTAATACCACAAGGCCAGTCGCTGGGTCGATACCTAGGCCTTCTACGATGGGAGACTAAACCTCCTGGTTTATCTCCAAGCCGGGCCGAAAATAATTATTTAAAAAAAAAAAAAAAAAAAAATTAAATCCCGTGATTTTAAAAAAAAATAAAATAAAGCCCGCACTAAAAATATTTATAAATAAAAAAAAAATTAAAAAAAAAATTACGATGCGACTCCTCCGAGAGTCAAAACCCGAATGACGCTAGGAACCTGAATCAAGATGGCGCTCTGATACGTCATGCGCAGACAAGCACGCCCTCTGTAATCCAATATGGCGCCTCAAACATTTTAACTGTAAATATCTGTGAATCCAAAACTTATTTATTTATTTATTTATTTATTTATTTATTTATTTACATATTTATTTAGTTCGAAACGCCCTTCTGTCGTTAAGTACAAATCTTGTTTTTTAAAAAAAAAGTTGTAATAACTTTTCTTGAAAAACTTCTGCGATTCGCCGCTAGAGTGCTCTTTTGTTAAGTCTTCGGCTAAACGGACAACTTAATTTATTTTGATAATTTTCGTGTTTTTTATGCATTTTCGGCTGTTTAATTCAATAAACGTCGATTTTACGTATTTTATTACAAAAAACGCGTCATTTTTAAAAAATGGTTTTTCTAAAGGAAAATGTGGTTTGAAAAAAAAAAGTTATAATTTCAGGTTTTTCAACTTTTTTTTTAAAAAACAAGATTTGTACTTAACGACAGAAGGGCGTTTCGAACTAAATAAATATGTAAATAAATAAATAAATAAATAAATAAATAAATAAATAAATAAATAAATAAGTTTTGGATTCACAGATATTTACAGTTAAAATGTTTGAGGCGCCATATTGGATTACAGAGGGCGTGCTTGTCTGCGCATGACGTATCAGAGCGCCATCTTGATTCAGGTTCCTAGCGTCATTCGGGTTTTGACTCTCGGAGGAGTCGCATCGTAATTTTTTTTTTAATTTTTTTTTTATTTATAAATATTTTTAGTGCGGGCTTTATTTTATTTTTTTTTAAAATCACGGGATTTAATTTTTTTTTTTTTTTTTTTTTTAAATAATTATTTTCGGCCCGGCTTGGAGATAAACCAGGAGGTTTAGTCTCCCATCGTAGAAGGCCTAGGTATCGACCCAGCGACTGGCCTTGTGGTATTAGTTTTAAGTGTTTAGTGTTAAGTTCCCCCGAAACGTTAAGTTAGGAGTCAGCCCCTCTCTTGGAGCTGCAGAGTTTTATTAGGCTGTGTATTCTATTCGATTCGATCATGGATTACGCGGGAGATAAGCTCCATAGTGAGAGTCTCCAGGGTTTCATTTCGGATGACTGGGTGTCCGAGGTTATTGGCGCACCGCAAGCCTTAGCTGTACATATATGCACAGTTAAAGCCGATAGGCTCCCGGCTCGCTCTAATGGCATGGTTCCCCTGACGGCCGGTCCAATGCGGAAGGTCTTAACCTTTTACGCCTGGAAATCCGAAATTTTTTTGCATTTTTGCATTTTTTTTTTTTTTATGATCTCAAAATATTAATTTAAAAAAAAATAGTAATAATAATAATAACATTACAGTTTAAAATAATTAATTTTTTTAACAATCATACCGCGGGAGATAAACTCCATTGTGAGGGTCTCCAAGCCCCCCTTTTTAATTGTCTTTTTTTTTTTTTTTGTTTTTACAGGAGCAGCCAAGGAATCGTCGCAGCCAGAGGAGTCGTCGCAGCCGTCAACGCAGTCCAAAAGCTTCATCAAGGAGGTTTGAGTTTGGTACAGGCATGGTATGGTAATGGGTATGGTCATGGGCATGGGCATAGGTGTTTTATACTCGGTATTGGGTTTGGAGTTTTTACCTTTTCATCTTTTTCTTATTTCTATTTCTCCCTCACATCTTTTTATTAATAAAAAAAAAAAATAATAATAATAATAAAATAAAACGGGATTTTAAAAGACAGCCTGTAATTTTTAAAAGCTGTCGATTAGCACATTTTTTTAAAGCGGTTAAACGACATAAAAAAAAAAAAAAAAAAAAAAAAACAGAATCGAGTTCATTTTTCGCGCAAAAGATTGTCGAAAAATACAGACAATCTGTCTCTAATATCTAATATTGTAAATTGTATGAATGTCCAATGCCGTACATTGTACATTTGTACAACCTTAATTTAAGTTTAAGCTAAGCTTAGTAACTAGTATAAATAAGTTAAGTATTTTAAGTAGTTTTAAGTCTAGATTTAAGTTAAGTTAGTTTTTAGGGTAGTTTTAAATTAGTTTTAAGTCAGCCATCTAGAGGGATAAAATCCTCCTTACGTCATACGGCACCCATCTCGTGCGGATCGATATGAAAAGGACGTCATTTTTATGTCGACCCGTACGAGGTGGGTGACTTTGTGCCGTTGGGAGGATGGCATCTTTTTCGGTGGCTGGGGACAGGGTTGTCCCACCACCCGTGTGGGGTTTTTGGCTAGTCCCCCATCGGGCGCCTCCCCAGGTGGCGGATAGGGGAACGCTCTCGAAAATCAGAGAGTATGAGGATTAATTCCTCAGGCGGACCAAAACTAGCCACATCAGAACAGCATGTGAATCTGGAAGAGCTTTCAGTTTTCTTAATTTTTCAGAGAAAAGCATGGGTTAGGGGCCCTAACCAAGGCTGTTAATCAATCATAATCATAATCATAATCATAATCATAAATAGCGATTAATCGAATATTTCTGACTCCAAAAACAAAAACTGAAACAATCAAAAAAGAAGAGAATCATTGAATATCCGTAACTGAATTAGAGGTTAAGAAACGGAATTGAAATCAAAATCATAACCGAAATTGAATTCGAAATAAAAAAATGGAAAATCGAAATTGAAATAAGAATTTGCTAAAAACCGTAATTAAAAATAATTTTTTAAAATACTTTTAATAAAAATCATAATCAAAAACAACTGTAAAAAAAAAAAATAAACCGAAAATAATTTAAAAATTCTAGGAGTGCGCGGTCTCAAAATTGATCTCAAGTAAAATTGATCTTTGTACTGTGCTTTTAGTTCAGTCAAGTTTTATTTCATTGGCAATTTCTATTTTCATATATTTTTACGCCTTTTTTTAAAGTTTTATTTCGGGCCGACAAGTCATTTACTGCCAGTTGTGAATTATTTATTTTCCTAAATTTTTTATTCTGAATTAAAAAGAATTAAACAATTTGAATTTTTTTCCCATTTTTTCCCTGTGGTGTGCTTCTTCTGGTACTGGCTGTAAAAAAGGGATCATTTTCTAAAAATTTAGAACAAAGAATGGAAAAGAAAACAAAAAATTATAACTAAAAATCGTAATCATAATCGTAATTGAAATTAACAAAAGAGTCAGTGGAAATGGTAACTGAAACTAAAATTAAAATTAAATTTTTAATGCAACCGAAAAACTGAAATCAAGATCGAAAATTTACAAACTGAAAAGCCAATAAACGTAACTGAAATCAAAATCGAATCAATAAACGTAACGAAAATCTGATATGAAAAACCGAAATTAATCGTATATTGAGCAAAGTTAATAATTAAAATCAAAATCGTAATCAGCTGTCAAGATTTTGAGTTCAGTAACCATAATCAAAATCAAAATTCTTATTTAAAAAAAATCATAACTGAAATTAACCAAAATTCAAGCGAATTTCGATTAGCAGCCCTGTTGGGGGACACGACTAAATGACGTCCAAAAAATCTAAAAAAATTCAGGGCCTCTAGTTTCGGTTGCTATAAAAGAATCAGGGGGTGTGAATTCAAAAATTCGTAAAATAACGGCCATCCTAATGCCTATATTCATAGTATTGCTTACCTGAGTGTTTTTAAACCTCTGACGAACCGTTCGAAAATGTCTGTGTATTGCTCCATACATGATCGGGAATAGATTTTCCGTAGATGATCCCACCTCCTCCTGAAAAAAAAAAAAGAAATACAAAAGATAGTACAGCATTAAACCATAAAAGAATGTTAAATCTCCGAAAAAAAGAAAAGATAGATTTTGCGGATAAGAAGCTTAAAGTTTTTCCTTTTCACCAAAACCTTTTTTTTTTTTTTTTTTTTTCTTTCGCTTTTTTCTCTTACTTATAATATTCCTACCAACTTTTATTAATTCTTAATCCTTTCCTGTAATCCGGAAAATCGATTCCAGTCAACGGAAGAGTGGGTATCTTTAAAAAAAAAAAAAGGATCAAACCAAAAACCTTTTCATTTAATTTTTTTTATACCCATCTTCCCCTTTTACGATTGAATAAATCGTCCAAGATTAACTTATTAGCGGTGGGGGATATGAAGACTGAAAAGGAGAAAAAAAAATCTGGAAATGTTTTTTATGGAAAAAAGGTCGAATATATCCAATTAAAAAGTCGCATTTAGGACATTTTTATTAAGAATAACGTACCTCTTTTTTTTTTTTTTTTTTTTCCTTTCATCAACTTTGACGTCAGGAAAGAGGTCTTTGACGGGTATTTAATTGATGACCGTGGATTTTTTTTTTTTTTTTAAACTTTGATTTCGGATCGATTTTTCGACTAAAAAAAAATTTAAAAAAAGCTTTACAGTTTATTAGCGTTTCTTTTACAACTGTTTTTGTTTTTTAAGTTTTGATTAGTGCAAAGCATCATCTACAGCACAATAAAGAGAATAATTACAAATGGACAAATGCCAAATAAAATAAAATAAGTTCCCTTCCATTTTTTTTTTTTTTAGTTATCATATTTTTGAAACTTTTTTAGTTTTTAAAACCGAATATCAAAAAGAAACAAGCCCATTTTATTCCATTGTTCGCCACGAGTATCTTGCTTCCAATTTAAAATCTCGGGGGGTATTGACGGAGAGTGGAGGGGGCGGGGGGAGAGAAAGAAATCTCTATTTCCGTCTGTTTTTACTGCTATAGGAAAACGTTTCATCGTTTCATTTTATTATTTTCTTTGTTGTGTAATATGACCTTAGCGATTGCTTTTTTCCAAGAAAATATCAATTGAATCTGCTTTCTTACGTAAATTTTTAATGATAAAGGAATTTCCTTTTTACACTTTCTTCCTTTTTAATGATTTTCCGAGAATGAATTTTTAATGACATCTTTTTATTTTTTCTCTCGTTTTGTTTTTTTTTTCCAGAGGATGGTACGAAGATAACAGTTCGTGGATGTGCCTTGGACAGTGGAACGTTAACCACTGACACCGAAATTATACGAATGTCACATTGCGGGGCTTTTTATTTCGATGGAAAGTAAGTATTTGAGCAACCGAAATGAAGTTGTACAAACTTGCGTCGACATAAGTCTTTCTCAAAAAAAAAAAAAAAAAAAAAAAAAAAAAATGGCGAAACATTGTTCGGTCCGAAGCTTTTTTCCCCTGCTTATTTACTCTATTTTTAAAAACCATCATTTTTTTTCGCTCTTGAATCATTTAAAATGTATTGTGCCTTATTTATACTTTTACACGCGGATAAATTTCCTTTAAAGCTAAATTTCTGACTTAAAAACATATTGCAGAACGAATATGGCTGTCCATAACCCTCGACCGACATGGAAATAATTTAAATAAAAAATTTAAAAAAAAAGCCGTTTCGAACATTTATTTTACAAATTATTATTCAAATATAAACCACTATTTGAAATAAATCGTCGTTTAAAATTTTTAATGGCTCATTAGACTCACTTTTCTGCTTTAAAGATAACCCCTAGGGTGGCTCATTTTGAAGGTAAATTTTTTAATTTTCGCTCCTTGGGCAAAAAATTATTCATTTATATGTAAAAAGAAGCCTGAATTTTTTTTAGGTCGAAAAAAAATTTTTCGGCCCAGGCCCAGGGGTTTGAAGTTTTTAGGGCCGTAATGGTACTTAATTTGGATGAATTTCAAAAGTTTGCCCAATTAACATCTTTTAATATAAAAAGTTGTCCGTTATAAGGTATATTAGGTAGTATTGAGCTTCCTAAAAAAAAATATTCGGTTCGAAAATATTGACCTGTTGGCCGCCCAGGCAGAATTATAGTAGAAAAACGAGGATGGCTGTAACAGGGTAAGGGCGAAAAATTTTGAAAATTCGAAAATAGCCAAAATGTGCCCAAAATATGTAGAAATAATGCCCCAAATGTAATTTCGATGCCAAACATTTTTTACTTTATGTTAACCCCATTTTTCCTTATTTTTGGCTCTTTTTTTTCTAAAAAATTGCATTTTGAAAGCCAAAAAGTGAATTTCCAACGCATGGAAGTACCCGAATTAACAAAACTTGATAAGTTCTCCAAAATAAAAAATTTAAATTCCAAATTTTTGGGCATTTTCAGTTTTTTTAAAAATTGATTAAAAATCAATTTATTAATATTAAAATTGAGTGAAAATTTTTAAAAAAATTAAAAATGCTCAAAAATTTAAAAAATTAAGAGTGCCCGAGGAAGGGGGTGAATTTTTAAATTTCCATTAGATGGTCGCGAAACGTTTGTTACGAGGGTTTCTTAGATCGCTGATTTTGCTTCCGAGGTTCGTTTTTAAAAATTCAAGATGGCGGATCCAATATGGCGGACCTTTTTCCAAAAATTGATTTTTTTTTTCATTTAAACACGTAATCGGGGAGTTATTCAGGACGCTGTTTTCGATTTTGAGGTCGGTTTCTTTAAATTCAAGATGGCGAATCCGATATGACGGACAATCACCTTAGAACGTAGTTGCTTTTTGTCTCAAATTCGTATCTAAGATATTTATCGCGGTCGCTCATTCCGAATCTGAGGTTAGTTTTTACATTAATTCAGATGGTGGATCTAATATGGCGGACGATTCCTAAAAACATTTTTTTTTATTTAGTCAAATTCATGATCGGGGCTTATCGGTGAACGTCCGCCATATTGGATCCGCCATCTTGAATTTTTAAAAACCGACCTCAGAATCGAAATCAGCGTCCTCAATAACCCCCTGGACATATGTTTTTGTGAAAAAAAAAATCGAATTTTAGAAAAAATATCAGCCATATTAAATCCGCCATCTTGAATTGTAAAAAACCGACCTCTAAATCGAAATTTTCATTTTTTCTTTCAAAAAATGTTAGCGATTCCCCTAAATCCTCCAAGCCGTGACACTAGTCCACGTAGCCCCCCTTTTCAAGAAAATTTTATCAAAAATCATAGAAATCTTCGCTTCAAAAAATGTCGATGACCTTTTTCACAAAACATTATCATTTTTAATAGAAAATTAAAATTTTAACAATTTTCATCAAAAATTTTTAATAAAATTCAAAAAATGTTTTTTAAAAAAACTGTTAATGATTCCCTTAAATTAGTAGCCTCCTTCTTCAATAAAATTTTATCAAAAATCATCCAAATCTAAAAAAATTTCTAAAACTTTTTTCTTTTTCCTTAAAATTAACCAAAAATTTACGATGTTTTGTAAAAAATCTTATCATTGAAAAGTTTTTAAAACTTTTAAGGATCATCAAGGATTTTTGATGAAATTTTTTTGAAAAATTTATCTAAAATTTTTGAAATATATTCGTTTTTTTTTTTTATGTTAGAGTCCAAAACACCAACCGGACACGACAAAACCATCATGGTGCGCCCTAAGACCTAGTCCTACGTCGAAAAATATTTTACTAAAATTTATAACATACAATTTAATTTATTTTCTGTTCTTTCAGTTACGTTCGTGGTTGCCTGCAGAGTTGCCATGATGCTGATGGTTGCAACTCCGCTATTAACACTAAATCGTCTTTTATCTCTACATCAACCGTAATAGCATTAACTATTTGGTCGATAAGTCTCAGATAATATATATAGTGAAAAAAAAAGAATAAATAAATGCAAAACATTTAATTAGGGAACTTTCAAAATATTTCAAGAAAAAAAAATACAAAGTAAACTCGAATGCCTTTAATCCGTGAAACTTTCTAGTTTTGCAGTAAAAAAAAAAATGTTTAGTAAACAGACTTTTCACGCTACTAAAAAAACCGCGATAAAAATACTTATATCTTTGTTTACATCTTTATATATTAAAAAAAAAAAAAAAAAAGATCACCGTAGTTATACTATATCGGTTACCATTTTATCAAAGTTATATATCATAATTTAAAAAAATATTTAAAAAAAAAAGAACTATTAAATTATTTTTTCGTAAATTTATAATTACAAAAAAAAAAAGTGCATCTTAAATAATTATTTATAGTATTTCACATTTCGACACAATAATTTTTTCAAAATTATCATGGAAAAAGCAGTCAAATTATAATACTATATTAAAATTTTTAATATGTTAAGTTACAAAATTTTGTAGATAAATCGCTTGGAAAATATAATATAGATTTATTTAAAATTATTTTTTTTTCCTTTGATAAAAAAAATTAAGTAAATGAACTTTCATTTTTCCTTCGGAAAACTCGAGAGGGTAAAAAGAAAATAAAAAAATCCACAATACATTTAATTTGCATAATCCGACGAATTTCGTGGCGCGTTTTAAAATTAAATATGAATTTTTCATTTAAGGAAAAAGCCTCTTTTATCGTTAAGTGATACGACGTGATAAATATTTATAATGGAGCTCTCTTTTTATGAGCTATTTCGTATGCATATTTTTTTTCCTCTGTACTCCGCTTTTTTTTGGACAATTTTTTTTTTTTTTAAATCGGTCTTGCTCCGGAACAGCATCTCCCTCTGCCATGTATGCCAGTTGATGCATTTGAATTTGTCCACCTTTGAATGGCTTTTGAATATAAATTAATCGTCAACAACAGAGAGTGAGCGCGAGTTACAAATCCAATCCCATCCCGATTTTTTTTTTCTGAAACCATTATAAAAAAATTTGCATTTTGCAACCGCAAACTGTTTATTTATTTTTTCTTCCTTTCTTCGTATTTTTTTTTTTTTTAATCAAACCTGAGCTAAAAACAATATTTGGTTTTTCCGAGGAATCTCCGTTACGGATAATTTACAGCACAACCGGGAAAAGAAAAAAAATAAACATTTCCTTGTCCCCTTAACCCTCATTCTTTATTCATTTACCCCAGTCACTTATACAAAAAAAAAAAATCTGGATCATTAAGAAAATCAATACACACCGTTCAAAAAAAAAAAAAAAAAATTAACGGGTGTCTATTGTAGTTTGGTAGAAAATTCATTTTCCACAAAAGTTAACAAGGAAAAGGTAATTAAAAGTTTACTTCAATGCAATAAAGGCTTTAAAGAGATTAAGTATCAAACAATGTTGGCTCCATCTTATTTGATCAAAAGATTTTCTATCAAGATGTCGTATGAAATTAGTTTCTGGTTATACGTTATGTTGCCTTCTTGAGTTTTAGGTATAATTTTAGTTAAGAATTTATGAAAGTTGAAGTTCTTTTGCTATTTTTACTTTTTCTTAATTTTTCTCTTTTTCCTTTTTTTTTTTTTTTTTTTTTAGGAAAAAAAAAGGAAAAATTTATAGCTTCAGGATTTTACTAAATATAATTAATTTTTGATAAATTGAAGGAAGTTGACTCCATTTTTCACTGTACCTCAAATGAAGTCTGACAATCAGTGTATATCTTAATTCTTTTGATTTTAAAGAGACTCGTTTAAAAGTGTATTAAAAAAAGTGTTCTTTGGTTCCTTAAAGTTTTGACTGAAGTAAATTTTCCTGAAACTTTACACGAAAGTACTTCCACCCCTCGCCCTTACCTCCTTCTCAGTCTTTTACCCTTAAATCAGATTGCAGTAAATAACTTTCCTTGGCTGCTCTCTTCAGACAACTCAACCTTGGAAGGATAAGAAAAGTAAATATTGCTAAAAAAAAAAAAAAAAAAAGAAAAAAATTTGCAGGGGATCACGAATTATCTCACATTTAGTGACATCCTCTCTGGATTACAAACCTGCACACTTTATCTCTTGATCGAAAGATAATTTTCTATGAATCTAAAAGCAAAATTGGAAAATTTAACAGAAAATAAGTAACACCTTCAAAGCTGTGCAGTGAAAGTGGTCGATCATTGCATATTAAAGAAAACTGATGGAATTTTAAATGAGGAGATTATCTCTCATATGCCATCATGGCCAAAGTTTAATCTTGATAACAAGGGTTTACACCGACAAATTTAAATTATAAAAGCTAATTGTTCTATTGCATCAGTGGCGTCACTAGCCATAAAATTATTAGTGGAAGGCGACAAAAAGAAAACATTTCTAGAAAGCAACTGAAAACTTTCCACAAAACAAACCGCCGTTCTGCATTATTTTCAAGCTAAAAAAGGGATTCTTAAAATAAAAATGACTATTAATTTTCCAAGCAAAAATCTTATTTTTTGCTGCAAAAAAGCACAACTCCATCAAAAAATATTCCTAACTAATAATTAACACCACAATCAAAACCACAATCATGAAAATAAAAATTATGCTATCATTTTCTTGCTCATTTTGATTTACTCATGAAATGAATCATTATTAATCGTGACTGTACCCTTACCCCCACTTTAATAGTTTCAAAAATATTTTAGCAAGATAAATGCAGACATTCTTGTATCTTTCAAGAAATTCTGCAAGATGAGAAGTAAATTTTCAAAATTTTGAAGAAATCAATTCTCCTAAACTGTTTCTTATTTATTAAAAATAATACTTCCAGCATCATTTTTTGAGCAACTTAAATTTGGGACCATCCAGTTTCAGGATAACTCATTCATATTTGAGTTACAAGCTTTTAAGACCATTCATTCATTTTTATAATACCATTATACGCTTATAATTAGCAAGTAAGGTGTAAAACAGTCAACTCCTGAACAACTTGTAAGCTGAACGCATACATCATACAAAGAAAAGTGTACAGCTTAACAAGTTTTTAAGGTTTTTCCTCAAGTTCAGGATTTGGAATATTATATGTTCCAATCCAAAAGTAACATTTTAAATTGCCCATTAATAAATTGGAAAAATAATTAAACAGAGCTTTGAAAGCAGGTGCCTCCTTGATTAGATGCATATTTAATTTACCTTTCGTAATCTTCTCAAGGATATTCCGACCAATGGACTAACAATCAAAAGACATCCGATCAGCTAAGCTCTTCATGGAATTTCACAATTTTGGACCTGTTGATTAGGTTACACTCAAATTCACGTTTTAAAAAAATATTCACCACTTTCCACTTCACCTAAAACTAACATTTTCATTCACCTTTACTTATAAATTGAATAAGCCGATGTGAAATAAATAGTTGTTCAGCAAATTTTTGGTAACGCGAAACCCGACACCAAAAAAAAAAAAACAAAATCCAGTCAAAATAAATATGGCGGCTACACATCTCGGCCACGCTCGAACTTGTAAAAAAAAGGGCCCTAAAAAAACATGGCTGATGTTTTGTTTTTTTAATAAACTTAAGCTTAAATCAATGGATAATTTACTTTCTTTAACTCCTCTTTTAAAATCTATTATTGACTCCGATGATGAAGAGATCAAAGAGAAGCTTATTTTTAAATACATCGAAACTGTAACAAAAGAAAAGTGGTCGATAGAGGATTTTCCAAAAGGTAAATTCCTAATCTAACCCAACTTCGTTTTGTTGTTTGCCAAAAAAAAGATGTAATTTTTTTTTTAAGGACTCGATTGGTTTAACACTCAAGAGCCTTTACACAGAAAGCACTTAGAAGGCAAAATAGTAGTTCTAGATTTTTTTACATACTGTTGTATCAACTGTCTTCATGTTCTACCACATCTTCGAGCTTTAGAGGAGAATTTTTCTGTAGGGGATGGATTAGTTGTGGTTAGTTGCAACAGATAAAATTAAATTAATTACTTTTTTTCAAATAACTAATAATTTTTTGTTTTGTGATAGATTGGAGTCCACAGTGCGAAATTCGACAATGAAAAAGATTCAGCAAATATACTAGCAGCAATAAAACGTTACAACATTACACATCCTGTTATGAATGATAAGAATGGAATATTATGGAATAAATTGGAGATAGCATGCTGGCCAACTCTTGTTGTATTAAATCCCAAAGGTCAACCTATTTTCGTTTTAATAGGAGAAAATCCAAAAGAAGAATTGTTACTCTACGTGAAATGTGCTTTAAAATATTACAAAAATGAGATTTCACCGCACTCATTGCCTTTAAGACATTGTGATTCTGTCATTACCTCAAATGTACTTAATTTTCCTAGTAAAATAAGCAGCTGGGAGAATTTGTTGGCAGTCAGTGATACAGGACATCACAGGATATTAATTATTGAAACAGATGGATCAATTAAATTCAGAATCGGAGGGATTTCAAGTGGATTTCAAGACGGCTCATTTGAATCAGCTAGATTTAATTCACCTCAGGGTATTGTATTTTACAATTCCCATATTTTATATGTGGCAGATACTGAGAACCATGCAATTAGATTGATCAATTTAAAAGAAAAAAAAGTATCAACAGTAGGAGGTTGCGGCTATCAAGGAAACAATTATTTGGGAGGGAAGGATGGACCTTTGCAAGAAATATCTTCACCTTGGGATTTATGTATTGTTTCCAATAAGGATATAGATGAGAGTTTCCCTCATCTACCAGTTTTTTCGACTTTGACATTATCAAACGATATTACCCCAACAACTGAAGGATCTGCTCCTCCACCCCCGCCGATGATGCCCGGAGCTCCTCTTCCTCCACCTCCGCCGTTTATGACAGGACCCGCTCCTGCTCCTCCACCTCCTCCAGGATTACAGAAAAGAGAAGACAGTATAAAAGAAACAAAAGTATTACTCATTGCCATGTCTGGGACTCATCAAATTTGGGCTTATTTCATTGACGATACAGTTTGGTGGAAAGGAAAGTAAGTTCATTGCTATCCTCATGGGGTTTGAAAATTTTATTATTCTTCTTTTATTGTTCCAGGAAATATAAAAAAGGGACCTTAATGGCCATCGCGGGATGTGGAAAAGAAGAAAATAAAAATAATCGTTATCCAATGGCATCAGGATTTGCTCAACCTTCTGGATTAGCCTACAGTCCTGAATTAAAATCAGTATTTATAGCAGATAGTGAAAGTTCATCTGTCAGAATGATATCTTTAAAAGACGGAAGTGTTAATCATGTTGTAGGAGCTGATAAAACCCCTGATGTAAGATCTGATTTAGAATTTAAAACTTTTTAGGTACCGTAAAACTGAATGGAATGATTTGGTCTAAAAAAAAAAAAAAAATTCTCAATCTCCTCAATTTATTTCTTAAAGTCAAATTTGATGTATTTTCCATTTTAATTGTAATCAAACTTTAAGAAAATTGGACGAAGTTTTTTTTTTTTTTTTAGATCTCTAAGTTGAGTTTACCCAGTTTTACGGTATATTTTTTTTTATTTTACTTAGAAATAATTAATGCATTTTTCTTTCTTTTCATCAGAATTTGTTTAGCTACGGTGACGTGGACGGCAAAGGCTACGACGCTAAGCTTCAGCATCCTTTAGGACTTTCATGGAATTCAAAAACCCAAACTTTATACGTCTGCGACACTTATAATCACAAAATCAAGCAAGTGGAAGTGAAACTCAATTTTATTCGCTGTCTCCCAATCGAAAAATCTTTCAACGAACCAAGCGGATGCTGCCTCGATCGAACAGGAAATATTTTATATGTTGCCGATACTAATAATCACCGCATTAAAAAAATCAATTTAATCGACAATCAGGTCTCCGATTTGGAAATTTCGGAACAAACAGAGAAAACAGAAAATATTAATTTTTGGGACGTGCGGACGGAAATAAGTGAAAAAGGAGGATCTATTACTTTAAAAGTGAAACTACAACCCGATGATGTTCACGGCAGATGGAAATTAGAATTTGATGACCGTCAAATAAAAACTGATTGCTTGAAAGGAGAAGTGAGAGAGGGAATGGCTTCCTTGGAAGTCAAAAATTTACCTTCTAACGAGGACTCAGTATTAAAAATAATTTTTGATTTAGTTTTATGCCAAAACGATGCCTGTTTATTGAGGAAATACATTTTAAGAGTTTTTGTCAAAAGAACAAAAAATGCAGTTGAGAATCAGATAATCAATTTCGCAGAAACTGTACGATAATTATTCTTTGAAGCTGCTGGCGGCTTTGTTTTAAGATGATTAAATATTGCCTAACTTATTTTAATGCGGGAGGGTGAAACTTAATGACATTTTTGAAATTTAGTTTACTTGTTAAAACTTTGAAGGGCCCATTTTAAATTTGTTTTTAAATTTTCTTTTGAGTAGAGTTTTTGTTAAATGCTTGCCTTTTTTTTTTTTTTTTTTTTTTTATGAAATAAAATTAAAGCTTTTTCTAAGTTTTTTTTTTTTTTTACGAAGTTGTGTTTAATCCTTAATTATCGAAAAAGGTAAAAGTTGGGTTTCAAATAAAAATATCTCCTTATGAGACCAGGTAGGTTAACGCAATTAGTTGCTTGTTTTATGAGATTGTAAAACAAACAAAAGAGGTTAATGTTTAATTTTAAAAAAGCAATCGTTTCTCAACATAAGTTTCATTTCAATTAACAACTGTCTTAACATGTGAAAAGCCACTCTCTCTTTAAATGATAACATATTCACAGGTGCACAATCAATCACAGACATGGTTTCATTCTTCTAATCATTTTTTTCTTTTGATCAGTCTTGCACTAAGAATTTGTTTCAAAAAACCGTATTTAAATTAAGTACAGTACGGTAGTTTGTTTAAATGTATACTTCAGAAGGGCAACAAGACGATTTTCAGGGCCTAACGTCGTAATTCGAAAAGCTGTCGCTAACTTGAGCTGTAATTCCTGCATTATGCCTGTTGTCGAAATTCCTGCGTTATGCCTGAATAACAGACAGAATATAACTTTTCTTTCTACCAGAGCGTTAAAAAAATTGTCTCCTGTAATTATGGTGCCTGGATATTAAAAATCGGAGGTCATTAAGGTACCGTACGATGTTAAAACATGATTCTAAAGTTTTTCTCCCCCTAAAAGAATTAAGTCCGAACTATCTTAAGAATGATATTTTACCCGTTATTAACCTCAAAAAACCGGATGCAAAAAGGCCTGTTTGAAGCGTAAAAAAATATTTGCCTATTTTTCGCAATTATTTTATGACTTTTTAGACCATTAAGGATAGGGATTCTAATTACGGTTTTTTCCTACTTCCTATTAAAAAAATAGAAAGGAGGAAAATACATTTTAAAAAAAATGTAACAAATATATCTGCTTGAATGAGTATATTGGTGTCACTTTTAAATCATTTCCTTTGCTCTTTTAGAAAATCTTTTTTTTTTTTTTTTTTTTTGCATTTCTGTTTAATATTCATCTCCACCTTCTCCTTCTCCTTCGACGGAATCCATACCAACTTCTTCGTAATCTTTTTCCAAAGCAGCCAAATCTTCCCTGGCTTCGGAGAATTCACCTTCTTCCATACCTTCACCGACGTACCAGTGAACGAAAGCACGTTTGGCGTACATAAGATCGAATTTGTGATCCAAACGAGCCCAAGCTTCGGCAATGGCCGTGGTGTTGGACAACATGCAAACGGCACGTTGAACTTTGGCGAGATCACCACCAGGGACGACAGTCGGGGGTTGGTAGTTGATGCCGACTTTGAAACCGGTCGGGCACCAGTCGACGAATTGGATGGTTCTTTTTGTTTTGATTGTGGCAATGGCTGCGTTGACGTCTTTGGGGACGACGTCTCCTCTGTACAACATACAGCAGGCCATGTATTTTCCGTGACGAGGATCGCATTTTACCATCTGATTGGCAGGTTCGAAGCAGGCGTTTGTGATTTCGGCGACGCTCAATTGTTCGTGATAGGCTTTTTCGGCGGAGATGACTGGGGCGTAAGTTACAAGAGGGAAATGGATACGCGGGTAAGGTACCAAGTTGGTCTGGAATTCGGTAAGATCGACGTTCAAAGCACCATCGAATCGGAGGGAAGCCGTGATCGAGGAAACGATTTGTCCGATCAATCTGTTTAAGTTGGTGTAGGTGGGTCTTTCGATGTCCAAATTACGTCTGCAAATATCGTAGATGGCTTCGTTGTCAACCATGAAAGCGCAGTCGGAGTGTTCCAAAGTCGTGTGGGTGGTCAAAATCGAATTGTAGGGTTCGACAACGGCGGTGGAAACTTGAGGTGCAGGGTAGATGGCGAATTCCAATTTACTCTTTTTACCGTAGTCGACAGACAATCTTTCCATAAGAAGAGAAGTAAACCCGGATCCGGTGCCACCTCCGAAGGAATGGAAAATCAAAAATCCTTGCAAACCTGTGCATTGGTCAGCCAATTTACGAATTCGATCGAGTACGAGATCAACGATTTCTTTTCCAATTGTGTAATGTCCTCTGGCATAATTGTTGGCAGCATCTTCCTTTCCTGTGATAAGTTGTTCTGGGTGGAAAAGTTGTCTGTAGGTTCCAGTCCTTACTTCATCTGAAAATTAAGAAGAAAAGAATGAATTAATGGATTAGTCCAAAACGAAAGGAGTTTTTTTCAAATAAAAATATAACTCACCAACTACAGTTGGTTCCAAATCAACGAATACTGCTCTAGGAACATGTTTTCCAGCTCCAGTTTCACTGAAGAATGTATTGAAGCTGTCGTCACCACCTCCAATGGTTTTGTCTGATGGCATTTGACCATCAGGTTGGATTCCATGTTCCAAACAGTAAAGTTCCCAACAGGCATTACCAATTTGTACTCCTGCTTGGCCGACATGAACTGAGATACACTCACGCTGAAAAGAAAAGAAAAATTCATTAATAAACACAGATAAAAATAATATTGAGCAACGCCTAAAATTACTTTCTCACACAATGCTACAAGGTACGCTAAAAATTAACACTTTTAACTCCAGGGAATATGAAAACAGGTCAATGTAAAAATTTATTGAGACAAAAAATGTTTTTTTTAAAAAGAAAATCTCAAATTTCATAGTAAGATTCAAGGCTTTGACAGCAAAATAAATTTGACATCCCTAGGAATTCCAAATCTCTCAATGCAAGAAAAAAAAAAGAACGACAATCCCAATTTCTTAAAAAGGTGCAGAGCTTATTAAAAGTGATCATGTCAGAACTTAAATTTCCTAATATTTCTCATGTTTATCCTTATCATTGCAATTAAAGTCCAATTTTTTAACAATTATAATCCCAGGAAGTTCACCTTGAAACCTAACTACTACTTTAAAAAAAACAAACAACTACATACCTTACTTAGCCGAAATCTCTGCATCATTTAAAAATTGAAACAAAACTAACCCATTGGGAAGAGAAAAAAAAATTACAAATCTACCAATTACAATCTACATTCTAATTAAATTATAAGTGAAATAATCAAATCGGCAAGGTGTGTTCATTAAAATACAAAAAAAATCATGCATCAATTCTAAAAATATTTCCAAGAAAAATTGATCCCTTAAATATTGAATGAAAATTATAAATTCCAACCATGAATTCAGGGCGGATGCACCATTTTCGGAATTTTCTAATGAATTCTTATTAACCATGACTCATCCATCTGCATTTCGTTCCTGCAGGATAACGCCCTAAACTCCCATCAACCCTGACCTACCGATCTATTTCCGTTTTCTCATGCATGTAAAATTTATTCTTAAAAAGAGAAACGAAAGAGAACATGTATACTTTTGCACATTTATGTCATCGACCGGAAAGTAAATCACGCGCCATTTTCCCCAAGCCACTCAACGTGGATGTTTACCGCTTTTATTTTCCTACTTTATCGAACTAATCCTGTTGATTTACGATATTTACGATAATACCGATTAACTTTGAACATTAAAATAATCGACTTTAATAGAATTAATTATTTAAACCGAAAAAAAACTGTCAGGTGTTGATCATGGCGTCCTACTTTAACCTATACTTAAAATAACCTCAAAATCCAAGAATTTCGACAACTTCACACTGAAACATCTATCGTATTAACAATGTCACGACTTACCATTTCGAATTTTTAAATAAAAAAACAGCAATAAATTAAAAATCACGGAAAATTTTAAAAATATCAGTCGTTGGTGCTTTACGAGGAGCCCGCTAACTGACAAGTGAAGGGAGAAACGTCGGAGTCTTATTTATAACCTTCGATGCGTCCCACAGTACGGACGTTTTCATTGGCTGACGTGACCTCACATGTAATTGCTACATTGAAAAAAGCGTTATGTCCAAATTTTTTTTTCTCCAGATTTCCATAAAAATGGATTTTTTTTTTTTCTTAATTTTTCAAATTTTTGCAGAAAAACAATACTTGGAATAGTTATTTTAAGAGATTTTAGGCGCTTACATATGTTACTTAATGTGTCTATATTCCGGAATAAACTTATTGAGCCAAATTTGAAACCATCAGTTGACAGTTTCTCAAGCACTGAAGTTTAAATTCCGCAAGTGAGAGCGCAAAAGGCAAACGTAAATCAAACGTGAGTTGGAGCCCCTAAGCCCCTTTTGTAATAGAACCAGAACTGTAAACTAGCATTAGCATGGGAAAGGGTGGTGACTAAATATTTTTGACGACAGGGGAGATGGGCTCGAAAATGTTAAAAATTGATGTAGTATTTAAACGGTCCGTAACACGACTTGGACCTGACTGGGCCCTTAACAAATTTTAACCTCAACGGCTCAATTTATATTGTCGCCCTTGTGTTACTGTTTGGAAGAGCTAATTAACTCTATTTTTACTAAGGTTAGCAATAGAGACCTATTTACGGGGGGAACGGCGACCAGACTGTCATGAAACGGCTGAGACGCCAATATGGAGACTTCTGTATCGGACGCTAATATGGCGTAATGTTTAGCTTACGCTAGAATTTGGACCAATCCAGCTCGACCCTGAGGTCGCAGTTTTCCCTGTATATAGGCCTCTAGCTGACAACAGTGGAATTCAATATGGCGGCGAGCTAGACAGCGGTGGCATTAGAGCTGACCGTTTTTAATGTTACTTTTCCTATCAAGCCAATTCATCAATCATTTTTAGCTAAGCTAATTAATTTTGGTCATTTTGGAACTATCTTTTGTTATTTTGAATCAACTTCGTTGGCTTCGAAATGGGCCAATGAAGTTGATTCAAAATAGTATTCGTGATTGCACGATGGCTTCTATTTCATTTCACGATGGCTTCTATTTTTCGATTCGGTATTTTTAAAAAAAAGCTTCCATTTGTACGATTTCTTTTTCCAAATACGACCACATGGAATCATTCGGGAGATAAAACGTTTTACGAAACAAACTGCATGATTCATGAGTGCAGGGCGCGGTTCAAAAAATAATGCTCGTTGAGGGGCCCGAAAACCGTTAACTTCGGACGGGAAATTATATCAAAAAACGATTTCTCGTAGGTTGATATCGTTTTTTTCTCGTGTACCTGTATGGTAATTTCATCTTCTCACCTTCCTTTTTCATTTCAGCCAACGAATATCGTTTTTATTTCGATTTCACATAAATTTTCTTGTTTTAAATTTCGGTCGCTGACCCCTCCGCGGACTCGAAAAACGCTTAAATGTACTTGCGTGTATTTTTCAACGTCTCGAAAAGATATTTCAGTTCATTTCATTTCCGGCAATAAAAGGGAGACGGATGAGTCATAAATAGACAAAATCAGGGGGGATTTTTATTTTGAAATGTTTTTGACAGATTGATCAGGGGAGAGTTTTGCTTCTTGAGCAGATGTTTTATTAAAAAATTATAAATAAAAAAAAGATATTTTTTTAAAAAATTTATCAATATTTTTAAAAGTAAAAATTTCACGCTGAAGATTCTCCGATTTTATTTTTTGTGGGCTGCAGCAAGGCCACTGCACCGCAAAGGTAAAAGAAAAAAAAATCCTACATAAGCAGGAATCGCTTTAATAAAAGATGTGTGGGATCCTTAAAAATAATGACATAATCATGACCTACTATACAACCTACATTGAAAAAAGTGATCATTTCCATACTAGGGAATGACTGCTTCATAAGGTCGGTAATCCGTACACTCTGATAAAACTTGATTTCACTTTTCGGAAACGCATCTGAAAATAATACACGTTTTCTTTTCCATTTTAAAAATCATAATGCATTTTATCCCCTCGTTTTCGTGTTAAATTTAATGTAAAAAAGTCGAACGTCAAATTTAATTATTTTAAAATAGAATCGATCGTCTTTTTTACAATCCATTACCTAATTTGAAACTACAAGCACGTGTCTTCTTTTTTCAATTATTTATCCATCGATTTTATTTTTTATTTTAAATTTTACCTGAGCGTATTTACCGTAATACCAGTGATTTTTATAATCGTTAAATTTCACATTTGAATGGTACATCTTGAAAGACTAAACTGCAACCACCAAAAGCAAACAGATAAGCCTTATCAAAATCAATTTTGATAATTTAAAAAGATTGATGAGGTATCAAATTTTTTTTTTTTTTAGAAAAAAAAAAAAAGTAATTTACATGTTCAGAAAAAAAGATATTTCTTTTTCATAATTTACATAGGAAAACAGAGTCTCACTTGCAGTATATTGTACATTATTCATCTCGCAAAATGATAATAAAAAATAATAAATCGTTTTTTTTAAACGTTGGAAAGAAATCAGATTTTGCATGTTGTAAATTTGTATATCAGACTAATAAATGAAAAAAATTAACAATCAAATACGAAACTAAGAGTTGAATTTCTAATTCTATTAATTACACTCTTTTTTTTAAAATTTGGTGCCAGGTGGGATTTCTACTCCGACTTCCTTTGCTAACTGCCTCATTTCAGCTGAAAAATAAAAAAAGAAAAGGTCATTAGCAGCAAAGTCGATTAAGCAGCTCAGGGAACCATTTACAAAATTTTAAGAACCTGGGTTTTGGTTTGAAAAAGATTCAAAGATTGCAGGAGTAGTAGGCCTGCAGTCAGGGGGAAAGGGGGCTCAGTTCCCTGTGGGAAAGCTTGGGTTCCCTGTAATTTTTTTTTGTTTTTACGATTGCACATTTTTTATCTTGTTGGTTAAAAGGGGCCATTTGGAACCCCCTTAGAGAACTCTACACCCCCTTGGTCTTTGGGGCTGACTGCAGAATGAGAGAAATGGTTAACAACATTTAAGAAATAAAATATCATTTTTTAAGTAAAACCATTTTTTTTTTAAATTAAAAAAAAAAAAAATTTAAATAAAAGCTGGATTTAGCAATGTGGCAAAGTTTTGAAACTGGGGGCAAATCATGGGGGGGGCAACAATTTTATGCGGAAGACAAGCCATTTAAAATTAAAGCAAACCAATTTTTCCAGGAAAAGGCAAAACAACATGAAAGGTAACAATGCCCTTCCCAGCCCTCTTATAACATTTTTCACTGAATCATTAAATTGTTGCAATCTTAATAGCAAAGAATTTCAAAATTAATTTTGGTACTAATTAATAGCAAATCAAATTCAATTTTAATTATTACTTAATTAACATGTTTAAAAGCCTCCTGGTTTTTCACCAGTCAAAAAAAAAAAAAAGCCAAATTTTTTTCCCTACGTTTTCTCATCATTTCAGGAGATTCAATTAAAAGCGTTCTAATAATGCCAGAATATTTTTCGGTCATTTTCAGACTTTCCCAGATATCTACAGGCAAAACGACCTATTAAATGAAACAAAATATTTTTAATATTACTGCTAAGCACTTTTTCCTACAGATTAACCCATAAACAGAGACAAGCTGTCTTTTTAAAATTTCCTCTTTTTACATCTGACAATTTCAGTTTTCATAACCAAGGTATTAAAAATGTCTTTTAAAAAACTGATGACATCTGATTTTCAGTCACTTATTATTCGAACATTAAAAAACTGCCTTTCACTTTTAGTTTTACTTGTTCTGAAGCAACAGAATTATTTTCTTAAGGTAATTGCTTTTCTTTTTTTTTTTTCCTTTTAAAAAAACAAATTTTCATTGCAGCGCTTCAAATGTTAAATGACAACAGGTACATTGATTTGCTTTAAATGAGATGTCTTGAGGA
Source organism: Liposcelis bostrychophila (assembly GCA_037577465.1). Lineage (NCBI taxonomy): Eukaryota > Metazoa > Arthropoda > Insecta > Psocodea > Liposcelididae > Liposcelis > Liposcelis bostrychophila. The sequence goes on from CM075209.1 coordinate 9,937,707, forward strand.
GCTAATTACAAAGAAATGGTTAATTGACATGTTGCATAATTTTTTTTTTTTTTATGGACAGATATCTATAAATAAAAACTCCTCATACAGGAGTGAAAACTTTGAAAGAAATCCGCATAACTTCAAACTAAAAAGTTTTAACTATCATTTATCATTATAATGAAGAAAAAGCATACCTTCAGTTTTCCTAGATAATTCAGCAGCTCTTTTAGCTTCCCGTTCAGGTCTTGTCCTCTCCCATTCTTCTCGCAAAGCATTTTCCTTTCTAGATAAAGCGGAATACCTAGTTGCTCCATAGAAGATGCCTGCAAACAGCGCAGACCATCTTGCAAACTGAAAAATTAAAGAAATGTATCAGTTATGAACAGACTTTAACAACTACATAAGAAGTTTATGGGGCACTAATCTCAAAACTCCATACGGAGAATGTTTTTTCTCAGCGAAATGTATTGTAAAGTAACTTACAGGATCAAAGAAAAAAGGTTCACCAGGTTAGGTTAGGTTAGATGTTTGATATTAAAATGGGAAGGAATCTGAAAAAGGTATACACAACATTGGCTTATAATCATTCATATTGTTTTAATCATTTAAATAACAAATGCTACTATCCAATATTTACCTTAATTAAAGGAGCAACATTCAAAGGAGCTGGTAAAGCCATTTTGTGAAAAAATATTGCAGGGCTCTTAAAATTTTAATCGGGGCCTTATGCAGCTCCAAGATCGTGACCGTGAGTCTGTGACGTAATATGACAGGAGCCATCTTTTAAAAGTTTTCCTTTTTTTCTTTGCGATTATATTCCGTCTTTTGCGGAATAAATCAAGAGATTTTTTTTCCAAAGTCATGAAAACTTTTTACTGCGGATCAAATATTGCTGCTTTTCAAAAAATATTTCAGTCACTTATTATTCAAAAGTATTTAAACTTAAAGAAAAATGGCGGCAAAATTTCGATTTAAATTCTTATTGTTTATTTTTTGTAAGTGTCTTTACATGGCATTCCATAACATGGTTTAAAATACTCCGGGGTAAGGGAGCTTCAGTCTCCTTAGCTATGTCAGCCAAGAGAACTATAAAAATAAAAGGGCAAATATGTTATTAATCGCCCATTTAAAGAGTTATAGCAGATTCTGTTACTTACTGCGTAGTGCTTCGCCTTCTTCAATTCTTTCACTTAATTCTCTTTCTTCTTTGATAGGTTTCATTTTTTCTCTCCGTTTCGCCGAATATGCTGCAATGTATCTTCGATGCGTTATTCCGTAGTAAATTCCGGATAGTAGACAAGACCATCTCATTAACTAAAAGTTTGGTTTTTTTTACTGATGAGTGTGAAATGATTTCGATTAGTATTTTTCGCAATTTTAAACTTACTCTTATTAATGGAGAGACTTTAATAGGTGGTGGTAAAGCTAAACTAGACATTGTTTCGAGTGAAAATCAATGAAATAGACTCACTTTTGGAAAATTGCATAACAAACAAACAAAACAATTCTAACAGAATTTTCAGGGCCACGCACAAGTTTAAAATCTGTAACTATGATTGATTGTTGATGTGTAAAGACGAAAAAATCACAATACCCGTGGATACCGGTAGCGGACATTATATTCAACTCGGGTAGGGAATAAAGTAAATAATAACAGTAATAAACGAAATTTTTGAAAATACGTACGTATTTCTCCAACGAAGCTGATTTAGCCGTTGGTCGTGCTAAACAAGATTAATTGCCATCTATCGGAAAAAATTTCAAGCTGGATCCAGAAAGAATCCGAATCCGGCCTCTGCTGTCATCTTCAATTTTTATCAGTTTCGATGTTATCCGCTAGAGTTCTCTGTTCCTTTATTTTTGTCAAACTGTTTAAATTAAATTAATTTTAACGCCTAAAAAATATTTTGTAATAACTTTCATTTGTAAATTGGAAGCTGAAATTCAGGAGTATAATTTTAGAGAAAAAATCCACTTTCAAAATTAAGGTCAACCATTGATAAAAAATTAATTTCTACTTTGCAGCTGGCGTTAAGAATGATTTGTGTAAAAAGTTTGGTACCAGAACATCCCTTATATATCTGATTCATTTCTAGCATATCCGTACCGATTTGATATCAGTGGGGATGATGCTTTTCATGTTATGTTCTCAAATAAAACAGTGAATTCAGTGGGATAAATACACATGGTTTGATTTTCCACCTGTCGAAATTCGAACCTGGTGTCACACATTTGCATCACACCATTCCAATGCTCTAGCCAACTGAGCTATGTGGTACGATGCGCTAATAATTTATTTTTGCTCGTATATGGATTTAACTGAGTTATGCTGCCTATTAATAGGCTTCTTGCAAGTCTAAAAATATAACAGAAAATTAATACTACTACTACATAGCTAAAGATAGAAATAGTGGAGTGGTACAGCTTACATTTGCAGGAAGCCTTTAAGGGTAAAACTGATTTAACTATTGGTCATGTACGTGGATCTGCTAAGCACCATCAACAACCAGTTTTTTGTAAAAATTTTAAGCTGAATTCTGAAATAAATTCTTGTTTCGACTTTTCCGCTAAAGCTCTGTCATATTATGACATTCTTCTTACTTCATATTTTTTCTGCCAAACTGTTTAAATTATATTAATTTCAATCCTAAAAAACATTTTGTAATAATTTTTGATTCGTAAATTTGAAGCAAAAATTGAAGAGAATATTTTTAGAAAAATTATTCACTTTCAAAATTAAGGTCAACACTGATTACCTCTCATTTATTTGATGACTTTTTTTTTAAAGAGAGTATCAGAAAATAATTGTTATAGTCAACTCAATGTTATTTAAAAAAAAAAAAAAAATAAAACAATGTAGTTACATTTATGCCATAAAAATTTATTTCTTTGCTTAGTCTACTTACAATAACATAATATGCATTATCTATGTACAGCAAAAACATAACCCAAAAATTAAAAAAAAATAATAAATTCTGGAGTTAAATCTGAGTAATTTTTCTCCTTAAAATTTTGAGCTCCTCAGAAATAAAAATGAATAAAAAAAAAAACAGAGGAAGCATACATAAGTATAAACAGTTTTAAAAAATTAACCATATTCGTATTTTTCTCCAAAATAACTTTTCGAACACTGAAATTTGTACACTTTCAAAATATATAAAAAAAATAAATTTATTTGAAGTATATAAAAAAGGAACTACCTACAGGGAAAAAGTTAGATATGCTGGAGTTGAAAAATACAAATCTGGTCATTTCTTATTTTAAGTACAGGATGAATAACTAGACTAGAAAAAAAAATGTTTTAAAAAATAGAAATTCACCCTGTATTTGTTTTTTCCAGATAATAAAATAATTTAAATTTATTAAGGACTATACACTCGCATTCACTCTCACACAATAATATACATGCAACAACTTTTTTTTTTTTTTTTATTTTTTTTTTTAATTCTCAAAATAAATTATTATTATTCTATTTTCACAAATTACCCTTCAAAAATTTCCTTTTTATTTAAATACAAAAAAAAAAAAAAAATGACAAGAAAAAACAATAATCTCACAGTCCGCTTTTTAATTTTTTTCTTGCGATAACGGAATATTCTTAATTATCATAACATCTTTGGCTGAGTTATATTTAAAATATGATATACTACACTGTAAAAAAATAATGAAATACAAATGGCCAATTTTTTTTTGAGAGAGCGTCCAATACACGTCCGTTTTAAGAAAATTCGCAACGATTTCCATTTAAAAAATCACAACCAAAATTTTTTAAAGCTTTGAAAAAAAAAAAAAAAAATAGATACATACATAATAATAAAATTTCCTTTTAAAAACTGAAATAAGTTGCGAATTGTATGATTAAAAAAATGTTCGTTTTCCATTTTCGTTGATTTAGTTGAAGTAAAAAGAAAAAAATAAAACTAAAATATTAACTGAGGATAAAAGAAAAGTGTGAAAATCGAAAAATCATGTGACCTGAAACTGTTTTCGGTTAAAGCCAATTTTTAAATAAAAGACCTAATTAAGTTGATCTAGGAAAATTATTCCACTTTCAGTCTTTTACTAAATTCTTCTTGTTGTTTTTCTTTCCATTCTTTCTTGACGGCGGAACGTTTTAACTGACCGTCCCTAGAAGAATAAGAATAAAAATAAATGTATGATAAAAGTCAAAACAAAAAAAAAAACGGTAAAATTATAAAATGGAAGTGAGAAACTTACCACATTAAATCAACTAAACCCCCTTGTTCGGAAATAGCTCTTTTAACTCTATTAGCGAAGTCTATTGAACTCTCTCCTTCTTTTTGCTGCATCGGCGGTAAATACCAAACATCGCAGACAATGGCCCAACTAGTCATCATCATGTATAGATATTGAAGCATTGAATATTTACTGCTGTTCCAAAATGCATCTCCAAATCTTGGATCGTACTGAAAAGTAAAAAAAAAAAAGAATATATTATATTTACCATATATTTATATTTACCGGCCATATTGCCGGTCAAACCCAAAACGAGTCCTTCGCTTACACAAGAGTAACGGACACCGTTAAGTTCAGCACAAATTCCCTTACTCTTGTCAGGACGAGCTTCTGTGCCGTTTAAAAACAATAAAAAATATAATAATATACTTACTTTAATGGCTACTGGATAGACGGTGCTACCAACTTCGAAACTACCCTTTTTAAATTGCATAACGGACGTATTGTTAATGCAAGTACCTTCCGGGAATATTAAAATTGGCGGATTCTTCGGTTCTGAAACGTGTTCCTTAAGTCTTTTGGCAACTGCGTGTCTGTCTTTTACTTCCGACCTTTCGAACCAAATATGCGGCGAAGCTCGAGCTAAAGCTCTTTGTAAAATTCCTAGAAAACCTCCGTGCCTCTGGCCGATCTAAAATTCATATTCATTTTTAGTTACAAATTATTCTAATTAATTAATTAATTAGTCGGCAAAAGCAATACAAAAAAATGCTTGTTGGAGGGCAGAACTAGACCTAAAATCAGGCCTACCAACTTTTGCTGGCGCTCGGATCAGTGCTGCCCTCTATTTTGTTTTTAGTCACAAAAACAGAACACTTAAAAGCTTTCTTAAATTATCCAACGTCACCAACGATCACATAAGCAACGACAATGAAAATGAGAGAAAAAAAAAAAAAAAAACATACCAACGCATAACAATTATCACAGGCAAGTACCAAAACATCAATTGGTGATGTATGATTGGCGACACAAATCCCATTTTTCGGTCGATTCTCCACATTGTGATAATTAATTACCGCAGATAATGCACTGGATAAAACTCCAAAGCACATTATCGATACGTGTCGATTGAGCCAACGTTTCAAATCCCCTTCGGGGAAATATCCCACTATTGCTGTGCATATAGTCAACCACAAAGTCTGGAAAATACAAAACAAACACAAAAAAAATGACAACGGACGAAAACAAAGAAAGGAAATTACACAAAAGGATTTTTCACCCTCTCACAAAAAAACAGTTCTCCGCCCAAACATAAACCCTCAGGACAGTTATTTTTTTCCAATTAAAAAAAAATTGTTACTGACCAACGAAAAAGAAGTTTCGGTAGCCAAAACTGCGACATCGATAGTCGTCGTATGATTGGCAACGCATAAACCGTTTCTTCTAGGTTTGTATTCTTTATTGTGAAAGGTGATAACGGCCGACAAAGACCGCATCATTAGCCTCATGGTAATTAACATAACACGATCGGCTAACCATCTTTTGATTGACCCATCGGGTAAAAACCCAACCAACGCAGTAGAAATTACTAACCAAACGATCTAATTTAATAATTCAATTAATTTTTCTTTTCTCGTTCAATAAATAAAGAAAATTAATTTAAAAAACCATAATATGCGAAATTTGAAGAAAGAATGGGGAAAATGTAAGAAGATCCGTTTTGTCATAAGCTTAACATAGGAATTTAATTTTTTTTCGAATCGAGAGTTTTTACCGCAGCTTAAATCCGCTAGGGGATGTCGTTGTCTGCTACAACTCCGATAAAATGGCGGCTAAGATAGAAAATATACCGTATATTTATTTATGTGTATACTTTGGTATATATATACATATACGGATTTAGTATACTTTCGTTTTTTAATCTTTCTCCGAATTTCATTAACAATTTTACAGTTTGAAGTTATTTTACGTACTTATTTGTTTACCATATTGGAAATAGTAAAAATAATCAGTACAAAAATAAAAAGTTTAATAAAATACAAAATTATTTAAAAAGAATGAAAAAACAAAAATGACATAACCTAACCAAACCAGGTTAGGTTAGGTTAGATTAGGTTGTGTCATTTTTGTCACGATCATACAAACAGGTCTGGAAATTTGTATACCGTTTATATGAGCGCTTGTGTTCTCCTTAATGACGCTGTTTTTACTTCCGAACTTCAATCAGTAGATGGCAGGAACTGCATATAGTCAGGTCATGTGACAACTTCCATTTTGAAACAAAGGCCTTCAAGTGCAAAAAAATATTTTTTATAATTGTTGTTAATAAGTTCAAAAATATTTACGTTCTTAATATTACTTATTTTTTCTTCTTTTTTTCAAATTAACCTAACCTTGTTCTTTATTTCATATTTATATTTATTTTCTTGTCAACCGCCATGTTATAATTTATGGTCACATGATGGTCTACAAGCAGGAGGGGCCATATATTGATCGAAATACACAATGAAAAATAGCTTCAATAAAGAAGACACTTTTTTACCCCGTTTCCAGACCTGTTTGTATGATCGTGATTTTTGTTAACCTAACCAGGTCAGGTTAGGTTTGCAACTTAAATCCGTTAGGGGATGCTGTTATCGGCTACAACTCTTCCAAAATGGCGGCCGATTTTGGGTTGGTTATTAAATATTCCCTTCTCATTTAAAGTCATTTATTAATCAATTTAAATCTGATTGCGATATTACTGGGACAGCAGCCGACAAGTCCCTAATGAATTTAGCTTATCGATAAAAATCTTCACTGCAGAAAATAATAATTTGCAACACGGCCAAACGTCAAATTTCGCATATTATTGGATTTAAAATAAGTATTATTATGATTTTTGTTATACGGTATATAAATACTTACACCAAAGAAACAAATAGTAACCCTAAGAGGCAACAAGAACGTGTATCTCATCATAAATCCAAACATCCAAATCACCGTGAGCCTCCAACTTATAAATTCGTAATTGTGATTGGTCCTGGTCAACAGATTCCACGATTTCAATTCTTCTGCTTCGAAACGTGACGTGACTTGATCTTCTATTATCGCTTCCACCCCCGTTCGGATGTAATCCAAACAATCCGCGAGCTCGAATTCCCTTTTGACGGAAACTTTGTCGTTGTCACACGGTTTGGCGCTGACGGAGTTGGCAAGCTTCCCCTGTGACAAAAAAAAAAAAAAAAAAAAAAAAATAAAAAAAAAAATGAATGGTTAAGAGTTACAAGATTTGCCGCTGGGAGCGCTAGTGTGTTTTGCACAACTTTTTCCACAGTGTAAAAAACAAAATTGTTCCATTTTTGGTTCCGAAAATGAGGAAATTAATTGAAAGACCTGCAGTGTCCTTATTCAAGGGAAATTAATTTTCTGGGAAATATTCCGCAGAAATAAATTCCCAGGGAATATTACGATTAGCTAAAATTTCAAATACACCAGAATTCTGCATGTCAAGAATTGTTCGAGTCCGGACTGGAAGCAAGCCTAACAAAGTAACCAGCTCTCCGGTAATTTTTATTCTTTAATTTTTTTGTGAGTGACGTCGGAGGCGATGACAATGCCAACGACTTAGGATCCAATTAACGACAGTGGGATCGAACAAATTTTTTTTTTTTTTTTTTTTTTTTTTACGTTTTTTACACTATGGACTGCGCATCGGACATAGCAACGCCCTTTGGAGCGTACTTACAGGTTCAACATGATTATGATGAGAATTTGGTACTTGTAAATTATTATTCCCGGAGTAGTTCATCTCTGGATCAGGCACAAGTATCAAATTTTCCCTACTGATAACTACAGAACTCGTTTTAACTAATCTTCCGGGCATGTTGTTGTTGCCCCCCTCGCCGTCTGACCCCCCTCCTGCATCTTCTTCATCGTCCGATCCTTCTCTACTCCCTTCTTTTACTTTTTGTGCTATTTCGATGTGCTGCCTTCCATACTGAAATGTAAAAAAAAAAAAAATCATTAGAATCGTTTTTTTAAAAAATCACTGCATGATACATCATCAGCTGATCGTTGAGCTGATAAATGATATAACGAGTTCAAGGTCATTTCGCGGGCAATCTGGGTGACCGATTCTTTTTTTTGCTAATTGTTTAACGGTTTTTATTCGAAACTGTTTTTTTTATTTTTAACTTAGAAATTAGGTTCTGGAAAAAAAAAAAAAAAATTAGGCTAAAGTATTCGAATGTCCTTGCACCTTTTCAACTTGTTGAAACTTGTCGAAACTTGTCAAAATTCTAAGAATCAGTACCTTCTAGGAAAGTAAACTAAAATAATTAAAAAGGAGATCGATTTATGTACCGACCGTTGTTTAAATTTGAATTTATTTTTTACGTTTACTTAATCATCGACTAAAATCCTCCAGTCTGAACTTGAAAAAATAAATGTTCACCTTCCATGCATAAACTGCAGAGGAGCATGCGCCAAGGTTACAGTCTTTATAATTATCATTAAATACAAAAGACCAGTTTCTATATTTAACATCCGTCCTCTGCGTGGTCTTTCTCTATGTCGATCATTTTTCCGTCTAGACATTCTTTAAACACGTGTAAATCCGAAGAAAAAGATTCGAAAAAAAAAAAAAAAAAAAAAAAAAATATTCATGGAAAATAACGAAAAAAAAAAAAAAAAAAAATCAAATGACATCATCCAAAAAGCCATATTTTTTCTTTAATCATTTTCATTGTTTTCTATAGTTTAAATAGGCAAAGGTCAGTCCGCTTAAAACACGTTCGTACACATCACAGGTGAACATAAAAACTTTTTTTCGCTTTTCAACTTCTTTTTTTTTTTTGCATACAACTCTGAACTTTGAAGCGCAAGATTAAAAAAATTGACACACTGTCCTAATGTTTTTAAACCGTAGCAAGCATGTAAATAGCCTGAGGGGTTAGGTCATTTGAAAATATTTTCTTTTTATTATCTTCCTTTCCTTTACAGGAAAAAAAATCATATAATTTCATCGAATTCATCCAAAAGACCTTTGAAAAAAAAAAAAAAAAAAAGAGATGACCTAGAGAATCAGGTACAACCATGGCCAGACCAGGTTTTAAGACTTCATAACTGGCCTTTATTTCATCTTTCAAAACAAAATTGTGATTATGTTCATATCGTTATCTCAGATTATTTTATGGCAAATTGATCAATTTCTTGTTTTCTTTTTTATAATTTATCATTTATCAATTTATCAGATTGACTTTAATTAAAATAAAATGTATTGTAATACATTTAATAATTACCTGGATGATTTAAGAAAAAAAAAGGAGGTTAAACCTTGAACCAGGTTTCAAATTTTAAACTCATTATCGTTAAATAGTAACATTATACCCTGAAACAATATTTTTAATGGATCATTAGCTTTATTTAAAAAAAATCAACCCTTCATCCCTTTTCTTTAAAAAAAAAAAAAAGAAAATTCATTTTAACTGAAAACATAACCTAATCACAATGCAATCAAGTAAATTTTTATATCATTTCCAGACGTGTTTTTAACTAGATCTTTTTTTCCTCTGGATCCCACCGGTTTTTCCCGAAAGTTCGTAGAAGGATTGATTCACCAATAAGCACAACATAACCTTTTACGAACAGGATGTTGCACTAGGATTTCAATCATGTGTGAAATAACAAGCGGAAAATTACCTCGAATATTTTGATTAAAATTTGTACATATAATCGGCGTACTCCTAATGATTTTCCTATCGATGCTAAAAAGATCATCCCCAGTAAAAACATCAAAAAAGGTGTATAGAATAATGAAAAACTAACAGACACAACATTCCACAACAACGCCATCTTGGAAACTAGATGGGGTTTTGTTGAGTAGTGAGCGCTTTTGTCGTCATTCACATGTATCATTATTTTAGGCGCGATTAACGCAATAGGCTGTGCAAGCGTGACGTCACCCATGTATTTGTCCATAAGGGCCTTCTAAGTTAATATGGCCGCTAAGTACAGGATCTTATGTATTCCAAGTTGATAGCATATAACCATATTGGAAGGCGGCTGGCACAGCAGAGCTCCTTGTGACGTCATCCTTGCACACAGTATTAAAATTCATGAGCTCATTTGAACATTTTTAAATTAAAATGTATCCGAAGAATTTTGATCATATCCGGCAATCAATAATGAAGCATAATTTTTTTTTCACGTCTAATGGTGTTGTCTGAAAAATTTCAAGAAAAATGAAGAGGAATAATTCTATTCAAAGTTTTTAGAAATTAAATTTCTCATTTAAAGAGTTTTTTCCGACGCTTTTTGATTCGTGAAAGTATTAATATTTTAAAAAAAAGCTATAATAGCAAAACGTGAACGTAATTAATTAAAACATTTAAATGCTATGAGGAAAATCAATTGCTCAAACATTACGTTACAGGTTCCAAGTTTTTTGCCCATGCCAAACCACTTAGCTCTTTCTAAGTATCGGTTATGTAACATGTTAAGGTAAAACAGGAGTTGCATACGCTTTTCTTCCATTGAAGGAGTCAAACAGAATCCAAAATTCATCTTAAAAACATCTACCTAGCCACGCTAATCCAACTTTTTTCAAAAACATGATTATGCCCAAACATACGAAATATTATATACATGCATCACACCTATAATAAAAAAATTTTATAGACCTGACCTGATGTTCTTAAAATTAAATGAGCCTAAATCCTTGAAAGATCTTTGCAATTTAAAAAAAATATGAAAACTGGACTGACAGTTTTTCTTAAAATTTCCAGATCATACTTTTAAAAATTTTCTTGTAAAATTAAAATTAATTATTTATTTAAAAATAAAGGAAATAAAATACAGAAATATTTAAAATTCTCATAAGTAATATTATCTGATATTTTATTTTGATTTGGTTAGGTTATTTTTTTCAAAACTTTTTTTTTTTACAAATTTTTTTACAATTTAATGATAGTACCGGTAATTTTATGCTTTTTGTCATATTGAGCATTTGGAAAATTTATACAATCGCTCTTTTTTAAAAATCTGCTCGTTAGTAATGAAAAATAATTTTTTCACAGATTTTAAAAATTAATAAATGCTTCAGGGTGCAAATTCACTATGGAATGCTTGTTGGTACAACATTTCGTGGTGAATTTGCACCCTTAAAAATAAAAAAAAAGCACACTAAAGTAATTAATTAAATTCAGCTAAAAACTTTCAAAACAAAAAAAAAAATCTTCGCTTCAAATTTGATATTCCTCAAAATTCAATGGTCTAAATCCTATTAAAGAACTTTTTAGTTCTCTGTGTCTCATGTTACGAAGAAAAAGATTATAAATTCGTTACTGCTCTGTCATTTCTTGCATTTTTTTTTTCTAAATTCTCCTTATTAATATTTTTTTAATTTTTTAAGCTACCTCTATAGGAACAAGCAGTGCCTGTAGTATATTTAATAAAAATTTTTAAAGCAGGCACGTAACGATAATTTTTTTTTTGCACTCAATTCCCTTTTCGTTTTTTACATACAATATACTCTTATGTGAACCTGATCTAAAGAAGATCATGGTAAGTACTGTGCAAGTATACAATTTTTCAGTCTACGATAACGATTTACATTAGAAATAAACTAATCTTGCGTCTGCTGGATTTTGCTCCATCGGGCAATACGGGCATTTTAATTTATTTCCACTCGTTAATTTATTTAGGGCGTCCCTCGATATCACGTGTCCACAAACGAGTCTCATCGGCGGATTCGTTTCCGTGCATTGCTGCCTAAGGATAGGACACGCAAAAACTGAATGGTAACGATTTTCTTGTCCGAGATCGATTTCAATCTAAAAGATAAAAAGAAAAGAAATGAATCTTTCATGGAAAAAGTAACTTTAAAACCGGAAATAAGAAAAAATAAAAAAAAGACAATCACCGGTAGTTCGTCCTTCCCATTCCAAATACCAGTAACTTGTCGTTGTAACATAACTTGCTTAATTGTTAAGAGAGCTGGTAGGGCAGTGCATCCAACATTGACACTAAAAATAAAAAATATAGCAGATAACAGTTACAATTTTTTCAAGCTGAAAATGCTGCGTATTTAAAAAATCTCCACATGATTAATAAAAAAAACGAATACTTACCATACTGAAAGCGGGCTGTCAACACTTAAACCAAGTAAAGCACAAGCATCCTTTGTAAATATTTCATAAATTTCAGCCCATAATGTCGGATCTAACAAATAATGATAAGGCGAAGAAGCTAATCCTTGCGGCAAGTATAAAAACATCCCCATAAGATTCTGAATTTCTGAGGAAAAAAAAAAAAAATTTTATATTTTTCCCAACTTCTCTTTATACAGACTTCTTTTCCATACCTTTTTCATGTCTATGAACGAATTGATGAAAATGTTGCCGAGCATATTGCACAGCTTCATTTTGTTTAGCCAAACCCCCCTGTAATAACCCAATAAAATGCAGTCTGTGTAATTTAAATTCTAAACATGAATTTTGTGCTTCCAATTTATCACGCCTAGCCCTCGCCCATTCTAATGCAGGCCCTAAATCATGTTGCCTTAAACAATCTAAAATCTTATTCAACTCTGTAAATGGTTCCTTTCCTCCTTCTTCAGTTTTGATTCCAGCTTCTTTTGCTAATTCATCTGCTATGTCAAGCATTCCCTGCCTATAAAAATGTTGGCATATAACTTGATTTAGCAATTGTATTTTATCCTGCCCTGCAAATGCATCATCTCTACTCGTTGTTGCGAAATCAGCTACAAAGTTCTGAAAAAAAGAAGTTCAATTCAATTCAATTGTTAATTAATTCCTACAATCTCTTTATTAAGTAAAAAATTGAATCGTACTCGGTCTATAGCTTTTCCGACACGGGAAACTGTGCCATGCAAATCTCGATGCTCAGCTGCTAACCGATGGACGGATTCCTTAACTTTATTAACGGTTTGCTTCATAATTAAGATCTGGGCCGCCGTAAGCTCATGATCAGGGGGACCTGTAAAAATGAAAATAAACATTTCAAAAATGATTGATACAAAGAAGCGATGAATATCAAAATCCCGTTTCATGTTCTATCAAGGACGGAAACTTACTTTCGTCGATTTCTTTTTGAGGGCTTCGATATGGTTTGTCAAGTCGCGTAAAGTTCTTTCCGAATGTTCGTTTATTCCATTAAAATTTGTGATCACTTTATCTAATTCTCTTTCAACTGCGTTACACGACTCCATATTTGTTATTGCAGACGTCACAAATGACCTTGCAATGGCGTTTTTTTTTAAATTTCAAAAAACGATGAGATGGCTTCCTTTGTCCGCCATTTTTTTAGGCGCGTTAATGTTTTTTTTTTTTCATTAAATTGAAAATAGCTTTGTTTATGGAAAGGAAAATGAATCGAATAAAACTGTTTTTACTTCTTTTAAATATGCAAACAATTATAAATTATTGTGAATTCGCTCTGCTCATGCCATTTTTAACTAAAAAATATTCATCAAGTTTCAAATTATATGGATTAGGGCCCTGAAAGTGGACGATCGTTTCCTTTTCCGGTTTTCAAGTCAAGATGAAGTCGCGATGTTTGCAAGTTGAGATTGGTTTAGTTTTAAGTTTGCATTGTTTTCCGTTTTTTATCGTTAGTTATTTCGACTATTCAATTTCTTTTAGTTGTGAGGAAAAATGATCCACTCTTAAGTGAAGACAAAATGGTAAGTGCCAAATTTGTTAAAAATGTAATATGTAGTTGAATCATTTGATGATTCCCGAAGTTTTAGAACTCCTTGTACTCACTTAATTTTTTATGAAACTGCCTACAAATCGTTTGATGTATTTCAAAAATTTTCAGTTATTTCTCAGCAAGTTTTTTAAATCTTTTCTTTACTTCAGAGCTAAGAAAATATTTAAATTCGTATGGGTGTCATGAAAAGAAATAATACTCCAGTTTTTGAATAAAATTATTGGTCAATGGACAATGGTGGCTTAATAGAAGAATTTGAAGAATGATTTGAAGTAAACAAAAAATGGACAGGGAAAACTTTTGCAATTTAGGATGAGGCATGTTGATTTGTTTTACAGTATAATAAAATTGATACATTCGTTATTGTTTATCTGCCATTGGTCTACAGGCAAAATTTCCTGTGCATTCGTTCAAAATAAGTATCTTTTTGTCATGGGAAATTAAAGATGGTAGATTGGGCACATAAAGCAATAACTGCTTAGGCTGCATAAATATAGACTGAACAAGCCAAAATTTAAATAAACTAGGAGTGGGAAAATGAGCCTGATATTTGCTTTTGATTTTTACAGACAAATACTGTATTACTAAAGGTGTTCACAGTTACAAAATACTTGACTGGAGAAAAATTAAACTTGACTGTAGAAATGAAAGGTTACAATTGAAGGGAAGTTATGAAACAGATGAAAGGAGGGTAGAAAAAAATATTTGGAAGAAAAATAAGTGGAAGAGTCATAGAAAAAAATATTTCTTTATTCAACAAATACTGATTGAACACAAACTTTTCCAAGTTTTCTTCATGGGCAATAGACCCATCATGCCATTTCACTTGGCTTTACATCCTTAATTTTTAAAATTATTCACAAGAACTGAAAGAAAATAATATCTTTGAGAAAATATCAAAATGCAGTCGTCTTTTCCTTAATATTTATAACAAGTCTATTCATCGTTAATAAAATGTTGCACATAAGTATTCTGATTTTTAAAAAATGGACAATTATTCTTTTATTAAGTTTGTTTTATCCAAATATATATATTTTTTTTTCCAAATTAAAATAAATAACAGGGGCAGTTTTAACACTGGTTTTATTTTCAGGTACTTACTTCTAACATTTTACATTTTTCATTTTCCCGGATTTAAATTTTTATAAAATGTTGATGGTGGGAATTTTTTTTAAAAATTGGTAACATCTAAAAAAAAAAAAATCGATGACAAATAAAAAAAGCTCACTCCAAACATCACAGATTTAAAATTCTCTCTCCACTTTCATGCTCTCTTGCACACAAATTTTTATCATTTACGCTTAAAAAAAAAAATTTCAACTTAGAGCCAAAAGAGGTTCGACTAAATCCTTGGGTGATTCTTTCTTTTTAAAATATGACTTTTTTTGTTTGTTTAATTTTTCTTGATGTAATAAAGATAATTTTCTTTTGTGCGAGGACAATTTCTTTTTTGGGATTTCATTTTCTACTGGATTATCCTCTTTGTCCAATAATGATAATTGTTCTATTATGTTTTTAGGTCTTGCGGTTTCGCCCGGGACGTTATCGACTTGAGATCCGTTTTTGTTGACGTAAACTATAACGTATTCGGAGAACGAGGCTTTCGTCGGAGTGTTGATGTCTGCGAAATCACGGAAATTGGCGAAGAAATCTCCGTTGTTGTATTTTTGAGGTCGGGGGTTGGCTACATATGGTCTGCCGTGGCCGTTGTTTGAATAATAAGGATTGAAAAGTGATCCTGAGTCCTCGTTCCTGTCTTCGTCATTGTAATAGGTACCTAAAAAAAATTAATTTTTGAAATTATTTTCTGTTAAAAATTTAAAAATATTAAATTTTTTTGTGATTGTTCTAGGTCTTACCTCCTCTGATTACACCAAAGTTTCCAGAGCCTAAAATGTTGTTGGAAGCGACGTCATCTTCAACGACTACAGGAACTTTGAAAGAACTGTCTCGATAAGCTCTGAATGGGTTGAATTCCGGTCGGAGGAGAGGAGGGTTTCTGGGCTTGTTGTAAAATGGTTCCTGAAAAAATTAGAGGTAAGGGTAAGCGTTAAGCTTAACGCAATAAATACACCCGTTTTTTTTTCTGAATTTCGTAACTGAATTGTTTGAATTTACAATTATTTTTACAAATAATATTTTTTAACTCAAAAATTTACCTGGTGGAATAATTGCGGAGGTCTTGAATGTCCCAGGGAGAAAACCGGAGCAAACGAAGGGAAGAAATGCTGGCTGTCGCCATCATTATCCCTGTGATTTGTCGCTGCTTCAATTTCTAAATTGCCAGGCTCATCTTCGACTACCTCCTCGTGGTTCGTTTGAGGTTCGTGTTGTTGGGTTTCGGTGTTTGTGCTTTCGTTCTGTTGATCGTCTTGAGGTTCCATGTACATATCACTATCGTCATCTTCTTCTTTCTCTTGAACGGCTTGCCTTTTGAGACGGTCTCCGTTGTTCCCTTGCAATTCATCTTCTGAAGGGGACGGATCCTGGTTAAACCGGGAAGAAAAAATTAAAACGGCGGAATAGATTAAAAGTAACATACGTAATTACACGGGGAGGATAAAATTTGAAAAAAGTGGAAAATTAATTTGTGTAAAATAATTTAAGGCGGTAAATTGAATTTAAGTAAAAAGATGGGCGAGTCATACTCGCATTGTGATAAGGTGAAACTTCTTGAATTATTAAATTAAATTATTGAAGAATTATTACTTAAATTAATAATTACTACTTAAACTTAATTAATTAATTATTAATTTAATTTCAACTGATTATTTTATTAATGGAATTATAAATTTTACCTAACTACTACTTACTTTAGTAATTATTACTTAAGTAATAATTATTAAATAATTTAGGTAATAAATAAGTAATAATTTAACTGCCCAACAAATAAATTAAAAAAAAATTAAACCTTTCAAAAATTTTTTAATCCTTTGTTAAAAAATTTTTTAGCCTCGTAACGCGTAATTCCTAACGCAGTTACGCGGCCCAACAATGTTTACAAATTATCTCCGTAACACATAAATTAAAAAAAATTGAAACCATTAAGAATTTTTTATGCATTAACCATTAAAAGTTTTTTAAATTTTAAAAAATAATTTAAGCCGCGTTACGAGTTACGCGTTACGAGGTTAAACATTTTTAAAGTGAAACTTCTGATCGCGAAGGGGGGTGAATATTTGCCGCGTGACACGTTACGCGGCTAAAAAATTTTTAAAGGTTTAAGTTTTTAAAAATTTATTTGTTACGCAGATAATTTTTAAACATTGTTTGGCGTTACTCGTAACGCGACTTAAATTATTTTTTAAAATTTAAAAAATTTTTTAAAAGCTAAACAATTTTTAAAGGTTTAAATTTTTTAAAATTTATTTTTGGCGGAGATATAATTTTTTAACATGTTGGCCGCGCAACGCGTCACTCGTAATGCGGCTTAAATGATTTTTTAAAAATTTGAAACTTTTTAAAGGTTTAAATTTTTGTAATGTTATTTGTTATGGAGATCATTTTTAAACATTGTTTGGCCGCGTAGCCGCGTTATGAGTCTCGCGTTACAAGTCTAAAAAATTTTTTAAACAAAGGAGCTAAAAAATGTTTGAAAAACTAATGAAAAATTTTTAGGTTTACATTTTTAAAAATTTATTTGTTACGCAGATAATTTTTAAAGTTAGTTTGACCGCTTAACGCGTCATTCACTTCATCACAATGTGAGTCTGACTCGCACATCTTTTTTTCTCTTTTTTAATCCGTAAAAAAGTTTTTCTTTCTAGATTTTAATTATTTCCATGTATCTTGATTTAATTATTTTTTTTTTTTGCAATTTCTGTTCCTTACAATAATATCGGGCCTTTCAGTACATTTCCATTTGCCAGTTAATCCGAGGATGGGATTAAAACGTTTTAGAGCTGAAATTAAATTTTTTTTTGAAGATTTTTCAGATTTTCTTGCCGCTAGAAACCTAAGGAAATTTTTCGGGAAAAAAAATTCCAGGATTTAAACCCTTTTAATCGTATCCTCGGATCACAATCGGATTAATCGCAAGTGGAGACACGACTCCGGACCAAGATTGTTTTACCTGTCGGACATTAAAATCTGCGGAATAACCCGGTCTAGAAGTAATGACTTGAGTTAAATCAGGATGGTTAAAATGACCCAAAGAACTCCCTGAATCGCTTCTTCCATATCCTGAAAAGAAAAAAATTCTGATGAAATTAAAAACATAAAGAAAGTCAGTATTAACATAATTAATTGAAACGAATAGAATCGGTCATTCATAATGATCAAAGTAATGCTTATTAAACAAACAACCAAGTCATGATTGTGTAATATTAATTCTATTGTAATCACCGACAATCAATTTGCCGTCAAAATATTTTTTAACCGTCTATTCCTTTTCAACCATGCATCAAAATTCTTCTTCAGTCATTTATTAAATTTTTCCGGCGTTAATTAATGCGCCGAAAATGTAAAGTGATATACGCAAAAAAAAAAAAAAAAAAAAAAAAGTCTTTTGTAACAACACACAAGCTCCTTTTTAATTTTTAATTATCGCTGTAAAAGGAGTAGTAGCCTTCCTGATATATTATTTCGATTTTTTTAAACCGGCTACAAGGATATCCATAATATTTTTTTAATTTTTAATTTCTTCACGCAATTAAATCATCTTTTTCGTAGGATGATTCAATAATGAACGATTCGGTAGACTGATAGTTCGGATTTAATGCTCTTTTTTTTATTCAAAAGCTATTAATCATGTTTTTTTCTTATTGAAATATCGCGTTAATTTTTTTTTTCTATGTATTAGAGAATCGTAAGTCAAAAGATGATTCAAACTTGAGTAATTCATTTATACACTTTCTCGACTGGTCTCTCCGGTCAGGTCAGTCGAGGAAGTAAAATTCTAGTTTATGACATAACCACACATTATCACCGTTTGGTAGATACAAAAGATGACACTTTTGATTGGATTATAACTTAATTTAATTTAATTTTTTTTTTTTTCGAAATTTTTTTAGGTCATTTTTCGAAACTCACGAATTGGAGCGCGTTGTTTTTTTTTAAAAATATACCGCACCTCTGGTCGGTCTGGAATTTAAATACGGCTTGTTTTACTTCCGAAAAATATGCGTCTAATCCGATTAAAAACAGTTTGTTTACATTCGGTTGAACATTACGGTTTAAAAAGCAGCAGAAAAAAAAACGGGTTTTAGACTAAGATAAATGCAATGATATTTAATGCAGAAAAACAAAATAACCAATGCAACCGATAATGCTATTGTACGGTCTGATTAGCATCTGAACTATAAAGGCGGTTTCTTTCTTTTTTTTTTCCTAATGTAATTAAATTATGCACGTTTTCTTATAAGCAATCCGAAATGATTTTTTTTTTCGTAAAAGGGTAATGAAGTGGTCGGTATTTGGGAATTGGGAGAATGTGATAGAGGTAATGAAGTTTTATCAATCGAGCTCTAATTTTTTTTTTTTTTTTTTTATATGTAAGTTCGATTTGGTAACTGTCTCGGGGAAAGTTTCCACCATTAAAGCGACTATTAGAAAAATAATGATTTTGACTGGCTCTGTTAATCCTAAAAACCGACAAAATATTTTTTTAAATATTACTTTAAAATTGATTGAACCGGGGATTTAGGGGACCGGGAATTTAGGGGTTTGGGGGACTTAAACGTTTTGGTAAAAACTTTTTTTTTTTTATGATTTATTGGTTGAAGTAGAGAATCTGGGATTTTTAATAAAATTTTTATAAAATATTTATAAAGTTTTATAAAAAAATTTAAAAAATTAGTTTTATAAAAATTTTATAAAAATAAATTTTATAAAAATAGTTTTATAAAAATTTTATAAAAATTAGTTTTATAAAAATTTTATAAAAATTAGTTTTATAAAAATTTTATAAAAATTAGTTTTATAAAAATTTTATAAAAATTAGTTTTATAAAACTAAAATTTTATAATAAGGTATGCCGCTTCTCCATTATGGCTCAAAATTAATTTTCTAGAATTAATTTTCAAAATTTCCGGAAGTACTGTGCTTTAGTTATTCTATGGATTTCTAACCCAAGATTTAAAAATAGAGTCGGCCATTTTTAGTACAATGCCTTTTTTTATTCTTAATCCATGGTCGAAAATTCATGAAATAACTAAAGCACAGTACTTCCGGAAATTTTGAAAATTAATTCTAGAAAATTAATTTTGAGCCATAATGGAGAAGCAGCAGTAGTTTTATAAAAAAAAATTGAAAAAGTAATTTTATAAAAATTTTATAAAAAATTTTCTCTCATTTGCACATATTGTCTAAAATTTTGTCCATTTTAAATTTTATAAAAAAAAAAAAACAGATTCTCTACTCCAACCGATTTATTTTCTTCGTTCCTGGAATTTTTGAGAGTGAATCCATAATTTTTGCTCCGGGGTAAAGGTGTGCCTAAGATCAGATCGTTTTTGAATTGCCTAAAATTTTATTAAATTCCACCCGGTCTTGACTTTATTTTGTATTGCTGCTGTCTTAGGGCCTTTCAGAGTCTGAGGAGTTTAAATTTTGTTAAGCCTTGACCAACGCTAAAGGTCAAGGAACGTTTTAAAAATATTCTACAAAATTATAGAAATTGAAACTGGTTTGAGCTTTTAGGTAAAATAATTCAATTTGAAAAAAAAAAAAAAGAGAGCTTGACTATTTGGCTTATTAGCAGGGGCATCGGCATCTGCATCATACCGACGTCGGCGTTGGAATCAAACATTTAGAATTTCTTAATTTTTTTTTTTTTTTTTTTTTGGAAAATTTTACAAAAGAATTTCTAGGTAAACTAATAATTAATAGATCATTCTTTCTTTTAGTTTAATTTCCTAGATTATACCCCTAAATTAAGAATTCCCTTCCGAAATTACACATTTTTGAAAGGAATCGGCTTCGACATCGACGCATAAATTGGCGTCGGCGTCAGCCATTTTTTGAAAAAGATTTTGAATCGAAACAAGCGTCAGTGTGAATCGTAACATTTTTGACCGGCATCGGCATCGATTTCAAAAATCGGTGGAAAATCAAAAATTTTGGAATTTCGAAATGCCAGATAGCGCAATCGCTGTGGCTTATCACTTGTATATTTTTTATCCTTTTCGAAATTTTTTTTAAACGGCGTCTTGGTAAGGCGCAAGAGGGCCAAAGTTTTGGAAAACCCCATAAGGGATGAAAATTCGACTTTTGGATTTTTGTGAAAAAAGTACCGTTTCCAAACGGATTTTCAACGTAGATTTCGAAAATGAAATCTGTTTGCGTCTAGCATTTTTTGTTCTTTAGATACAGGCCAAGTTCGCCATAAAAATGTCAGAACTCTAAAATTTCAATATTTTTATCGTATTTTTTTACAGTCGCTCAGAAACAGAAATAGCTAGACGTAAGCCGACTTAATCTACGATAAGCAACTGTATTTTTTTCACAAAAATCTAGAAGTGGAGAAATCAAATTTTCATTCCTTAAGAAGTTTTCCAAAAGTTTGACTCTCTTGCGCACCCTCAAGACGCTGTTTAAAAAAATTTCGAAAAGGAAAAAATATTTTCAAATGATAAGCCACAGCAATTGCGCTATCAGGCATTTTTAATATCCAAAATTTTTGATTTTCGATTTCGACCCACCCTACTGCTTGCTGGGCCTACTCTTATTGGCCCTCGAAAACTGATGCTCCATAAGTTAAACATAGTAATTCAAAGTTGTAGTCTTCCCTTGGATAAGTCGGTGCCCTTGCTGAGCCCTGCGATATGTTTTACTTCGCTGTCCTGTCCTTACAAATTTTCAAAAAGCGTCAGCTTACGTTTAAAACCTTCACTTATGATTTTTTTTTAAATTCAGTACGACCGCTATTGAATGGACGTTTTTAGTGCTAAAAGTGAAAATCGTTTTTTTAAATTAGCCGCCTGAAAGTTTCTCTATTACAAAATTCGCACGCGATAAACATTGAAATAAGATATAAACGTAATTCATATACCGATTTCCATGCATATAATATACTTGAATCTGGTTATTGTGGACATGTCGGCATCGACGAAATTTGCCTAAGACGTTTATTATACTCGCGGTTTTGCGATTTTTCGCTATTTAGTTTAAATGAAATTTTTTTTATTTCTTACCTAAATATGGTCATAATTGCAAGTAAAATTATAAAATTTAAATGCAATGTTATAAAACAAAAAAACTCGATTTTTATGAATTTTACTTTTTTTAGCATTTGTTACTTTTTTTTAAATAATTACTTTTAAAACCTAGAAGCGCAGTAGACGCAGTAGATGCTTTCTTTTCGCAAATATTGAAAATCATGAAATATTTGTAATATTGCAACGAATTAAAAAAAGGTTTTTTTCGTTGGAGTTGTTTTGTCTCCTATTTTATGGAAATGGAAAGAGCTTTAAAGTGATTGAAATGAGACGAAATGAGACGAAGTAATTTCAGGATTTACCTGAGGCGACACAAAAAAAAGTTGTTTTTTTAGAGGGTAAAAAAAAAATTAAGGGGCCCTTTTTACGTTCCAAATATTGATTTTATTAACCGGGTGAAAACCATCGATTTTTTTGACACATCCTAATGCTGTGTCTCCATTGCACAATTAATTGTACTACATAGTTAATTGCCCGTTGATTGTCAGTTAATTGATGGAGACACGGCGTAAGTTTAATTCTGCTATCGGATTAATCCCAAATGGAGGCACGGCTAATTTTTTTTCATTGTCGTCTTATGTGACCTTCCGCAGGAAAAGGGGCCTTAGGGCGAAGATTTTTCAGGGCTGCGATTCCGATTAATTTTTATTTGGAATCGAAATCGAAATCGGAATCTGCTGTATTTTACAAGTGATTGGAATCGGAATCGGAATCCGTTCTTTTCTTGAAGAAACAGGAATCGAAATCTCGTCTGAAAATATTTCGGAATCTTCGGAATCGGAATCGGCATCTGCATCCAAAAAATATTTTTTATTTTGATTGACTTAAAAAGCACGGAAATAGCATTATTACACTTAATCAATTTTGGTTGAAATCGGAATCTGAAATTTTTTTCCACCTTTCGGAAGCGGAATCGGAATCGGCATTGCAGCCCTGAAATGTCGAATTTTTGTCGGTTTTTGACTTGATAATTTTACACGATTTTTTGTTGGTTTTTGACTAGGGATGAGCGATTCGATTCGATTAATCGGAGGGTAAAAAATCGATTTTTTTTCGATTTTTTATAAAAGTTAAAAATCGATTAATCAAATCGAAATTTTTGAAAAAATCGAATATTTAAAAAGTGGGAATTTAATTCAAACGCATACCTCGCACCAAAATTTCTCCTCAATTGCTTAAATATTTAATTAACTTAATATCTATGGTAGATTCGAAGCTTCACAAAAGTTAAAATACCGCTCTTATTTACAAATTTGATCGGTTAGGGCATCCCAAGAAAAAGTGTGTTATAAAATTGAATTATTAAAAATAAAAACTTAAACTTCGTTATAAAATTTCATAACCCGCCCAAAAAAAAAAATCTATTTATAATTCGTTATAAAATTTTATATAAAAATTATTTCAGTTTTTTTTAAAAGTTTTTTTATTTTCTTCTAACGCTTCCCGAATTTTTCTTTTTCTGTTTTTCTTTAATTTTGAGCCTTTGTCAAATTAAAAATGCAAAAAATTAACCAAAAATTCGGAAAAATCTGGCAAATATAATAAGTCAAAATAATTGGCAACTTAAGAACCATATTGCCGCTTTTAAAAATCAGTTGAAAAATGGTGTAGTGGATATAGGCGGCTGGTAAATTGACCACAAGGCTCGGATTCTTTTCTAAAAAATTGTAATTTTTTTTTTTTTTTTTTTTTAAATGAAAAATGTTTAAAAAAAGAGCCTATAAAGTCCCCATATGCTAAATATAGTGCAATTCAAGCATAAAATTAATGTAATGCTCAGTTAAAAACTTTAATTATAAACATTTATACATAGTTATAAAATTTTATAATCGACCAAAACGTTTTAGAGTTATAAAATTTTATAACGCACTTTTTCTTGGGATCCATTCTTCCTAAAAGACTTTTTTTTAAAAAGGAATGTGTGTGTGTATTGTTGATAAAAACCAATTGAAATCTACCAAAAAAATCAAATTAAAACAATCTATTAAAAATCGATTTTTTTCAATTTTTTGCGATTAATCGATTTTTCTATTTTTTTTAAAAATCGCCCACCCCAATTTTTTACCCAATATTAAATACAGGGGGTCGTACATAAATTACGTAAGCACAATTAGGGGGGGAGGGGGTCCAAATTTGACATCTTACTCATAAGCTAAGCATAGGCGAAATAGGATAAAGCGTGCAAAAAGGGCCTAACCCATGCTTACGTAATTTATGCACGACCCCCAGAGTCAAAACCCGACAAAAAGCCGACGAAAAAAAATTTTCACCCTAAGGTCCCTTTTCCTGAGAAAGGTCGCATACGGTAGTGAAAATCTATTTTGAAAGCGGGACGTGACACAAGGTTGCTAAAAAAAAAAATTTAGTTACTGTATTTAAACCAATTATTCCTATCCGCATATTAATCCTCCAAAATGAGATAAAAAGTATTAAATTACCGGCACTAAATGTTTACGTCGTTTAAAAAAGGTACCATCGGGGAAAAAGTAACTTAAAATGTTCTATTTGTGAACGAAAATCGCTTTGCTACAAATTAAAATTCCACTGCCTTCTAAGCGCCAACTGCCGGATGATAATTTTTTAAACGACGCACACAAATACCAAAGAGAAAAACTATTAACTCTCTTTATTTCCGAAGGAAAAAAAATGAAAGTTTTCGGGTTAGAATTCAGTTTAATATTCCTTGAAATCCGCACGAAGCTGCATAATCCTTGACCAATTTTTTTTTCATTTTTTTTTCTTCTTTTAATGGAAAAATTAAATATTTTTATGATATGCAAACATTTTTTTTTTACCTTAAAAGAAAAAAAACTTTATTGCATTATAAAAAAAATTACGATATTTAACAATAAAAAAAAATTAGTTCTGCGTATTGCTAAATAATTCGATTTACGAAAAAATAGCGAAAAAAAAAATTATTATTATCATTATTATTACTAGGCCTAAAGAAAGGGACGACATTGCTCATTAGACACCGAATCAAATTACTATTGAAATCTCAAAACCGTGGTTTTCTTAATCCATAAAAAAAAAAATCTCTTATATCATTCATTTCATTATAATCTTGCGATTAAAAAAATATTATGAAACCTTTAAATTGTTACAAAAAAAATTTAATAGCTTAATCATGACGATATTAAAACCATCATCCCATCATCATCTCTTTTTTTTTTTTATCCCCCTTACGGACAAAAAATAAAGATGTTCTGTAACAAAGCTCTCAATGGAGTAATAACAGTAATCATGGTTATTGCTTTAAAAGTGTTATGTCGATTAATATTTAAACAAGTTCAAATTCGAATTAGCGCAAATGTCTTTTTTTTTTTATTCTTTCGAGAGATAACAATCGGATTCGAAAAAAAAAAATTAGATTGTAACGAGAGCAGTAGGAAGTTAAAAAAAACACGAAACGAATTTTAATATCTGTGCTAATTATTTTTTTCTTTTTATTCTTCTTGATTTTTGTCTGTACGTTATCTGAATCACGAATTTAACAGGAGTATGATCGATTAGGAATATATTTAAAAAAAAAAAAGTATCATTTTCACGGTTGATGCTGGAAGTCACGAAGTTTGATTAGGTTAGAAATGTGTCTGGCCCATAGCCAAAGGGAGCTGTGGAGGGGGGAGGAAGGGGAACTTAGCCTCCCGGCTAGTTGTAGCTTCCGACTCCTATTTAAATAGTTCTTTGGTTTATGCAATTCTCAGAAAAAGTTGCATTTTAGCCTCCATTTTAACCCCAATTTTTTTCAGATTTTTTTGAGGCCGATTTCCGCTGCCCACAGAGGCCTAAAGTTGTTAGAGTCTCATAAGGGCCGAAAAAATTAGAGCCGTATTTTGGTGCTAAAGAGTTCTTTTCCTATCGGAGATTTTCCGGGAATTTCAAGAATGAAGACGGTTTCACAATCATTTTTTATTTATGAGCAAAAAACGGCTGTTGTTAAACTTCCTACACCTCTTTCGGCTCATATATAAAAAATGACTCCAATTACTGTAAAACTGATCGCTGCAAAAACGCATCGTGTAAAAAAAAGGGAGCCAAGTTTATTTTTTAAAATGTTTATATAACTTGGCTGGGTGCACTCCGTGCACCTTGACTTTATTTTTGAAATTTCCGGAAATCTCAAAAATGAAGACGGTTTTACAGAAATTGAAATAATTTTTTATTTATAGCAAAAAACGGCTGTTGTTAAACTTCCTATACCTCTTTCGGCTCATATATAAAAAATGACTCCAATTACTGTAAAACTGATCGCTGCAAAAACGCATCGTGTAAAAAAGGAAGCCAAGTTTATTCTTTAAAATTTTTATATAACTTGGCCGGGTGCACTCCGTGCACCTTGACTTTATTTTTAAAATTTTCGACAGAAAATGAACTCTTTCGCACCAAAATTGGGCTCTAATTTTTTCTTACCTTATGAGACTTGGAAATCTTTAGGCCTCTGGGGGCAGCAGAAATCCGCCTCCAAAAAATTTGAAAAAAATTAGGGTTGATATAGAGACTAAAATGCAACTTTTCCGGCCTGTGCCATTTTCAAATTTAAAAATTCGTGTTTTTTGATCCACCCTAGGCAATAATGTTTTTGGACAAAAAAAAAAAAAAAAAAAAAAAAAAAAAAATCAAAATCGATCATTTCGATCGAATTCTGGGATTGAGAAAATGGTCCGGAATTCTCTACGCGATACATTTGAGTTTGGTTGCTTAAAATCTTTCAATATGACTGAATAGCAGTCGATTTCTTACCTGATGGCCTAATGTAAATTTCTTCTAATTTTTCATTTTTATCGGAGGGTAAATGCGCTGAATATCCTGAAAAGAGAAAAAAAAAATCGTTAAATTTTATTTTTTGCAAGGTTAACCTTGTGAAAATAAAGCCCGTTTGTGCGGACTTATGTGTCAGTATTATGGGAGGACAGTCTAATTTCCATAGGTCGTAAGTTCAAACAAATTATTATTTTTTTCTCTCTCTCTCTTACGATCTGGACTGACTTCCTTAGCGATATTTTTTTTCCTGATCTATAGATTAATCTTAATCTTTTTTTTTTTTTCTTAAGTGATGATGCAACTTAATTTATTCCAAATTTTATTATACAGCGAAAATTTTAAAAATAAAAAAAATTAAAATTTTCGTGACGAGTCCATTTTTCCTTAAGCTTGATTCTTGTCAGGCAGGATTGGCTAACGTGAAATGACCCTTTACTAGAACGCCTTGAGATGTCATATGCTGGGATTATTTTGTTAAAGAAGAAAAAAAAAGAATTCAAGTAAAAACTGCAAATTATTAGACAGATTTTCGAGCATTAATTATTTTATTAATTAAATTAATTTTTGTGAAAAGATGATTTCGGTGACCATGAAACAACCATTTTCCTAATTAGTTTGAATCTTGCCGGATTACAAGAAGCCCTTTTACGGAATTCAACGATTGGGAGATCCGGAACTTGGAAAAAAAATTGAAAGATGTCGATAGCTTATTTTTTCAAGCTTCACTAAGTCTAATAAGTTGATCAATAGACGAAAATGCAGTAGCTTATAAATTATGTTTTAAACGGTCAAATTTCTCTAAAACTAAGGGTATAACATGCTGACGGGGGGATGCTTCGATTTAAGTGGGGGATTTGGGATGTTATTTTAAATTTACTCAGATGTGTGCCTAAGTGAAGCTTAAAAGGGAAGGTGCTAAAACGCATTCCACCCTGAGGGGGTTCGCGTCAGATTGGTCCGTTAGCAAAAAATTGTGAAGTAAGCATCAGTACGCCTATAATCAGCCTATCGACTTGCCACCCCGAGGGCACTTCCAAAAAGAAGTTGGTAGCGGTTCAAGTCACTGCTATGGGTGATTTTTTTAAGACCAATAAAATGAGTATGAAGAAGTGGGGATTGGGCATAGGGAATTTGAAATTGGTGATTGGGGACTTAAAACTGGGAATTGGGGATTTGAAATTAAGGATCGGGGATTAGGGATTAGAAATTGGGGATTAAGGATTAGAAATCGGGGATTAAAGATTAGAAGTCGGGGATGAAGGATTAGAAATCGGGGATTAAGGATTAGAAATCGGGGATTAAGGATTAGAAATCTGGGATTAAGGATTAGAAGTCGGGGATAGGGGGCTTGAAATCGAGGATCAGAGATTGAAATTGGAAATAGAAATCGGGAATTGGGGATTTGAAATTAACGATCGGGGATTAGGGATTGGATTAAGGATCAGAAGTCAGGGATTAAGGATTAGAAATCGGGGATTAAGGATTAGACATTGGTTATTGGGGATTAAAAATTGGTGATTGGGGACTTGAAATTGGGGATTGGGGATTTGAAATTAAGGATCGGGGATTAGGATTCGATTAAGGATCCGAAGTCAGGGATTAAGGATTAGAAATCGGGGATTAAGGATTAGAAATCGGGGATTAAGGATTAGAAGTCGGGCATAGGGGGCTTGAAATCGGGGATCAGAGATTGAAATTGGAAATAGAAATCGGAGATTGGGGATTTGAAATTAACGATCGGGGATTAGGGATTGGATTAAGGATCAGAAGTCAGGGATTAAGGATTAGAAATTTGGGATTAAGGATTAGACATTGGTTATTGGGGATTAAAAATTGTTGATTGGGGACTTGAAATTGGGAATCGGGAACTTGAAACTGGGGATTGGGGATTTGAAATTAAGGATCGGGGATTAGGATTCCATTAAGGATCAGAAGTCAGGGATTAAGGATTAGAAATCGGGGATTAAGAATTAAACATTGGCGATCGGGGATTTAAAATTGGTGGATCGGGGACTTGAATTTGGGAATCGGGAACTTGATCTGGGGATTGGGGACTGGGGATTCCGAAATTGGGGATTGGGGATCGGGAACTTGAAATTGGAGATTGAACTTAAAATTGGGGATCAGGGATTGAAACTGTGGATTAGAGATTAGAAATGAAGGATTTCTTATCCCTAGGATATCTTAACAGAAATCCAAAAGGAGTGGGATTGAGTAAGATCGATTTAATGAGTAGGAATTCTAATCAAGGATTTCTAAACAGAAATCGGGGATTGAAATTGAAATTGAAAGTTTGAAATTGGGGATCGTGGACTAGGGATGCACACAACAAATTGAAACAAAATTTCGTGGTCAGATTTTTATTTTGGTTCTTGGCCTGCAAAACTCTAAGGATTCAAAATTTAAAATTTCTTCTTCAAGAATCTTGCTCAAGATCTTGCGAGCCCTTCTGAAAACTTGCGAGATCTTGAGCAAGATTCTCGAACAAGAAATTTTTGGATATCGGGCATATTGATCCATAATAATTAAATAATGCGATCCGAAAATTTCCTTCTAAATAAAGAAATTTTTGATTTTGATTCCTTAGGCACTTCGTTGGCTTCACAAAACCGGCCGGTTCACCGTCCGGTTTTTAAAAAAAAACTTTTTTAATTAATATTTTTAAACCTTAATATTCCATTGAATGGAGCGAAACTTATATCAAATTATTCCTTATTATTAGAAGAAGTTGAATATACATGTTAAATATGTCGGTAAGCTTAAATTACGTCAATGTTCGCAAAATGAACCAATTTTTTATGTTTTTTTTACATCGGCCATTTTGTTTTTTATGTAAACATCATTAAATTTTGCGAATATTGACTTAATTTAAGCTTACCGACATATTTAACATGTATATTCAACTTCTTCTAACAATAAGGAATAATTTGATATAAGTTTCGCTCCATTCAATGGAATATTAAGGTTTAAAAATATTAATTAAAAAAAATTTTTTTTTCAAAAAATTTTTTTTTCAAAAAATTTTTTTTTCAAAAAACCGGACGGTGAACCGGTCGGTTTTGTCTAGCCAACGAAGTGCCTTAGAGTCTTACACGTCCAGAATCAAAATCAGATAAAATTTCTCGAAATTTTGTTGAAATTTGTTGTGTGCATCCCTACCGGGGACTTGAATCTGAGGATTGAGGACTAAAAATTGGTGATTGGTGATTGGAGATGTGAATTGGGTATTTTTTTTGTGGTAAGCGAATTTAACGTAACTCCATTCTGGAATTGGGAGTCGTCTCCTATTTTTACCTTATGTATACGAACAGTCAATTCCCGAATGGAGTTACGTTAGATTTGCTTAGCACGGCAGTATTGGGGATTTGAAATTCTCACTCAAAAGCTGGACAAACTCCTTCAATTTTAGAAAGGGACTTAAGAAAGTTGAAACAATAATAAAAAGACGCCCAGAAGAGCACAACAGCATAGAAGCAGAAAACTACCAAAGAGAAAAAAATAAAAGTAAAAATACTTTTAATCTTTTTCGCTACAAAATGCTCTTGGTGATACTGTACCGCATTCCGATTCTTTCGGTTCCCAAAAGCAAATTTTTTTTTTTCTTCGCATCGCCTGGAGCTTCCCATTAAGCAACGTCTATACTTTCGAATATTCACCAAATCAAAAATCTCACCGTCTACTATTATTTCCAAGAAAACATGATCATTATTTACTATTTTAATCTTAGGTAATGCATATACATACAAGCAGAAAGGTGTGTATTGTTTTAAGCGTAATTTTCACATTTAAAAAGAAAAAAAAAAAAAAGTTCGTTTCACTCGTAAATCTCTAACCTCCATTAGGTTTCGTTATTTTTCTTTATTTTGTTTTAATGCCCTAGACTCTTTATTTACAATAGGTTTTTTTTTTATTTTTAAAGCTTAAGGCATACAAGTGTAAAAGATTAAATCCATTAAGTCTACAATCTCAGAAGAAAAAAAAAATAAATAAACGAACAAATTGATGAACTTGACTTCATTGTGTAACATAAGCTCGTTAACAACTAGGAAGGAGGACACGAACGGTCTTAATTTTATTAAAATGTCGACAACTTGTACAATAATGTTTCAATCATTCGACACAATTACCAAAAAAACGAGGTAATGACGAGAAAATGATTTTTTATATTGTTATTATTATTATTTTATTTATTTATTTATTATTATTTTTTTTTTTTCTGGAAAATAAAAATAGAGAAGTTTATCGGAGTTACGTCATTTCAATAATTGTGAAGCGCGCGAAGTCAAATCAACAGGGTGGTCCGTTAAAAAAAAAAAAAAGGAACAAGTTCAAAATGTTAAAGAATTTTCTCTATCTCCACGTCACGTCATCTTCATTACAATGAATCGATTAAATGTCATACGGTATTAAGGAACTTCATGACTAGGCACATTTTTGTAAAAAAAAAAAATTTACTTCCCTTTTTAGTAATGACTAATGACGGATCAAATGATTTATAAGAATTGGTTGCGGAGGTCGATGCACAAGACGAATTTCAGGAAGATTGTATAAATGAAAAAAAAAAAAAAAAATTAAAATGGCAAGAACACGTGTATTAATTAAGATAGCGAAGCCGGTTAATTGGGTTCTGGTCATTTTTTCCTCTTAACAATGTTGAATAAATGGATTTTATAAAAAAAAAAAAAAAAAAAAAAATTAAACCCGAGTTTTATTATTTGAAAAATCGTTACGTAAATGGATTTGTCGGTTCCGTAAGATTTAAATATATTGATTACATGCGTGTGTATAACACTGTTTGGGTGGCGAAAAAAGATATTAATTTATATTATGAATCGAAAAAAAAGAATCGAAGAAACCCATACGATACGATAATAACAGGGTGGGGTTTACAAAGAAACAATAGGCACATTTTTTTGTTTAAAGAGTAAATATATAAAAGGTCATTTGCAACGCGGAAGATCATCCCGTTAAGATTTTTTTTTTTGGAATTATGGTTAAAATGGGAGGTAATTTGGCACTTTAACTTTCGTACCATTCCGAAATCGATTTATTTTTTTTTCACGGTTAAGTATCAATTTTGAGACGTAAACGGTCGATAATCTGCGGCTGAAATTTACCAATGGTTCCAGTGATGTAATTCCTTACGGAATGATTGCGATTAGCCAAAGTGCGAAATTGCGATAGTATTAATTACAAAATAAGTCTGTATTTGTTTTTTTTTTTTTCTCTTGGGGTAATGAAGTCGGAAAATTTGTTATAGTTATTACTGTAGGTTTTAGGATCTTATAGAGTTCCAATGATTCCTTTCAGCAATTCCAAGGTAATCTCTTTAGGACCAAACAAACGTTGGAAATTTGGCATTTGAGACTTCCGAAATAATCAGCATTTAATTCACTAATTTTTTTTTTCTCTTTCATATATTCTTTTAATTTAGAAAATTAGACTGGGATATGGGGACATATCCTTTAGTAGCACTACGTCTTTGGGGGTACCGTCCTAATATTGCTTAATTTAAACAATGAAACAATTTAAAATTTTTAAGGAATTTTTTTGCTCGTTTTTGATAAAAATATCATTTTTTTTCCTGTCACGAATAAAACTTAAAATTTTTGATAAAAAAGGTCAAAAGTTGAAAAAAATTAGTCAAAATTTTAATTAAAGTCTTCAAAGTTAAAATTTTAATATTAAAACATTGCTTTAGCTCATATTCTTGGCTAAAGGAAAAAGGACAAAATTAAAAAAAATAGTGAACATTTTATTTATTTAGTCGTGTCTCCATTAGCGATTTATCCGATGATCGGATTATCCGACCACCGGAAGTACTGTACTTTCGAACACTAGGAAAAAACTCGAACTTGAAAATAAAAATGGCGTATTCGGTATTTTGTTTTTGTTTTTCGCGTGCGGGATATTAAAAAAAGTGATTTATTGTTCCAATTCCGAAGATTCGACAATCAATTTTAAAAAAAGTGTTTTTCATTAATTATTCCGAAGAAAAGTCAACTCAAAAACCACAAAGGAAAAGCAAAAAAGAGATTCACTACTTCCGGTAGTCGGATAAAGCAGACGATAAGATATATCCGATCATCGGATAAATCGCGAATGGAGACACGACTTTTCTTGTTTTTGTTTATGTTTATGCAGTCTAATTTTAATTATTCAATAAAAAGATATTTTTAAAAAATCGGCGAAAATTTAGAAAAAAATTAAATAAAGTTACAAGAAATTTTTAAGCCCCTGCTTTAGCAACTTTAAGTTTCTTGAAAATGTAGGAAAAATTTTTAAAGTCCTTGCTTTCGTTCATGTCGTTTAATTGTACCATTAAAATAAGTTTAAAGTTAAAAAGAAATAGTCAAAATATTATTTAAAATTGTTAAAGTTTAAATTTTAATATTGAAATAAATAAATATTAATTTTTGGTGCGAACAGACCGACGCCCGGACAGACAGATTTCCCTAGGGCAGAGTTCCAAGACTTCCTGCGTCATAAATTTTAAAATAATATTTGAAATACTTCTCTGTACTAAATTAAGTCATAGTTGAATGTAACAAATTGTTA
The DNA here is from genome assembly GCA_037577465.1 of Liposcelis bostrychophila. Taxonomy (NCBI): domain Eukaryota; kingdom Metazoa; phylum Arthropoda; class Insecta; order Psocodea; family Liposcelididae; genus Liposcelis; species Liposcelis bostrychophila. The sequence goes on from CM075209.1 coordinate 9,971,078, forward strand.
AAAATTTTATTAAGGCTGCTTCTACACGCTGTACTGACAGCTTTGGGGGAGCGGGGGGGGGGGGCATAGAAATATTATAAATAATAAAAATATATGTGGACTTCCACATGCAAAGGTCCCACTTGGCAGATGGGAACATGGAAGGCTGTGGAAATTTAACTTATAAGAAAACCCTTTGTTTACAAACAAAAAATTCTAAGCACCAACTGCCAAGTGGGACCTTTTCATGTGGAGGTACACATATATATTAAAATAAAATAAATAAAAAAATTCAGTAATGTAATTTGAAATACTTTTGAATTTTTTGGCTTCACTAAGATAGTTGTGCAACCCCCTCCCCCCCCCTTCCCCAGTGCTGGACTGTGGAGCCCAATTACCAGATTTTCTCAGGCGCGCGGGTATGATTAAACATTTAAACATAAAAGGCTCCGTCCGAGTAAACGTTTAGTTCTGAAGAGCTTTCAAATTTTTGTGGTCAAAATCCTGACCGGATTTTAGAGCCAGTACTGCCCTGGAGTGTCCCATCGCCTCATGTGATCTCAGCCTGGGTAAGGGCCTCAAGCGTTTTGGAGCTCCACAAGGGACAGTCACCGAAATTGTAATTGAAATAAATTATTTGAAAGGACTTCCTATTTCAAAAATTGTTGATGTTTCCGTCTTTCATTTTACATGATTTCGGTACCACATATCAGATTTCATTTTATTAAAATCATTTTCCAGGCCTAAACGACTTTACCGTTCGGAAAGAAGAAAAAAAAAAGATTTTGTCCTTAACCACACCCGTCGTTAATCATTTTTTTTTCCGTGAGTAATTCGATAGGAGCGGAGGAGGTGTCGAACTTGATTGATGGATAACTTTAACGATTCTGAAAAATTAACGAGTGGTTAATTGAACATAACATTTACAACTTTTTTTTTTCTGGTGCAGATTACAATCGTCTGATAACATTTCCTTTTGTTTCGTACGACTCGAAGATCGCATATCCATAATTATTACTTTGCAAATGACATATTGCAGTTATGAGCATGTGTGTACAATGTCGGTTTTGTAAAAAAAAAAAACAAAAAGTATGCTAATTACATCGATTACGTATATTGTTCGGACTCGAAGGACGGGAATGGAAGGTCGTCGTGTGCTCTCAGATCAAAATATGGGATGTTAGACGTGCTCTTAGAAGATGCCGAAGTATTCGCGAAATTAAAACAATGGAGCATTCAGAACAATGTTACTTTGCCTACGTGTGAAACACTTCCTGGCAAAACAAAAAAATTGAAAACGAATCTTATGGTATCGTTTTTTTTTTTTTTGCCCTATATACGCCAACCTTGAATTGGAAATGAGATAGCTTTACGACTTTAAAGATCGTGACGAGAGCAAATAGATAAAGTCAGGAATTTATTGAGAAATAAAAGAGAATCTTCGAATATTTTGTGCTCTTCCCTTTCTCTTTATTAACGTTTTAAAAACTTCCTGTAAACAGTGTTAAACTTTGTGTGACCTTTTTTTGACCTTTGGCTACCACTGCAAATACTTAACTTTTTTTTTTTTTTTCATTTAATTTTCATGAGATACCCGTACGAGAAAGAGATGCATAAATTAAATAAAAATCATGTATGAATTGTACAAAAAATTGGACGGACATAAAAATGCATAAGTTATGTATAAAAAACTTAAATTTTTTTACCGGGAAAGTTTTATCCTCCAATATAATTATGCATAAATAAGTATGCATAAAATGGAAATAGAAGTTGATAAGCATAAATTATGCAAAAATTATACATATCCAGATTTTCACGCTTAAAAAGTTATGCATAAATTTTGTATAAAATTATATTCAAATTTTGGTTATTAAAAAAATATGCATAACTTTTACAAAAATTTTGCATGTCCAAATTTTTGTATAAATTACACAAAAATATTACATTTTTTGTATAATTTTTTTGCCTTTTTTTGCAAACATTTTATACAGTTTTTGCATAACTTTTTCGTGCGGGTTTCGAGGCAGAAGTATATGAGCCAAATGTACTCTTTCCATTTTTTTTTTTACTGAACTGATACTCTCTAAGTATATGATACGAATTACATAATAAATATAATTTCATTCAATATAAAATAATACGATCGAATTAAAAAATAAGAACAGATCACGAAAGATGTGATTTGAGGGGGATCTGGTATAAAATCTTGCATGCACACTTGTTTAAACTCTCAACTTTGTAATAATAATAAAAAAAAAATAATCAATGGTAATAAGCCGTTAAATTCTAATTACAGGACCACCCTTTGGATTATTATTATATGGTGCACGATGTCTGGAGGTGGACCGTTTTATTGAGTAGACGGCAAAAAAAGCTACTGGTCGGATTCAGAGAATGGAAAGCGAAGCCTATTTCGGAATCCTTGTAATTACAGGAGCGTTAAGCTGGGTAAGTACAGAATATTTTTCGATATTTTTTTTAAAAGATTGAATAGGTGTTGGCGAGCTGCGCCCTCGGTAGAGAATTTCGGAGCGGATTTGTGGGCGATTTAATCGTAGAGTGAATTCCCGCGATCGATTTTTGTCACCACTTTTGTCGAATAAAAATTCTTTCGTTTTTCGTTGAGGTTAAAATTTCGTGGACTGACAGGGTGAGAAATACTGACGTCTTGGCTAGTATGAAGAAGGAAGTAGAAGTGCTATACGAGATCAAGCGTCGGAAACTCGATTTTTTCGGCCACGTAATGCGAAATGAAAAATAGCGGCTTCTTCAGCTTGTGCTGGAGGGAAAGATCGAGGGTGAGCGCGGTCAGGGTCGTGGGAAAACCTCGTGGCTCAAAAACCTCAGGGACTAGTTTGGTGTCGATTCCTTAGGTCTTTTTCGAGCTGCGGTCGATAAAGTAAAAATCTTCAAGATGATAGCCAATCTTTGTCGCGGAGCTAGCACTTGAAAGAAGAAGAAATAATCATCATCATCATCATCATCTTCATCATCATCATCACGGGGCGTAGTAAGTGACTACCTCAGCTGAAGCCGTACACCCGATTTCCGTACAATGTGCGGTATAGAAGTGAGGATGTACAATGTGAGGATATTTCCTTGGCCTTGAACCTATAAATGTGTCGTATTTGTACTAGGCAGTTCAACTGAGCTATGTCCATCACAATCATGCATGGAGATATATACTCTACTAAACCGTTGCACCTCGAAGTCAATTCGGGCAACTGTTCAGAAGAGTATATCTCCGTGCACGATTGTGATGGACATAGCTCAGTTGACCTGCCTGGTACAGAAATGTCCAGTTTGACGACAGGTTCACTCATGCTGGCTTTTGCTTGCACTGAGCGGGACCTCCTTTATTTAGACACAGAATCCGAACCGTGTGGGGACTTACGTTTACTATTCACTTGTTTAGTTATTGCATTCAGTGGTGGAACGGCAGTGAAAAAACCTGAGCCATAACCTAGACTTGATCCCAGACCGACTCCTCTACCACTGCGCTACGAGCACCCCTGCCCAAATAACGCTAAGGAACAACCTGTAACTCTCAGAATTGCAATGCAGAAGCTGTACTGTTGTAATAATTTTGCCTTCATCCAGTACCACCAGCTCTTAACCCTGAGTAGGGAGTAGGCTCGTTTAAGGCATGGTCGTCACTCCCTGCGATGTATTTCCCCCCGGAAATAACTACAACTACTCCTCCATATTCCTCCTACCGTCTTCGACTTATAGCAATATCGTTTCTAGGTTTCGCTTTTATATTTATCTCAACGACAGATCTTAGACTTGTTCCACCTTGCTTTTTCTAGTTGTTGTCAACAGTATTTAAATATTCTCATATCATTTCCTATTTCAATATCTTTCATTATCATGGAAGCTCCCCTTGGCCTTTCCCCCCGTAATCGCCATGACTTTTGCCTCATGCAAGGAATCTACCGTTACAAATAATCGAATCCATGTTTAACAACTCGTCTTTCCTTTCACCCGTAGAAAATATGAAGAAAGCGCTGAAACAACGAACAATTTCTCATTTCTGCACGAAAAAAAAAATCCATACCTCACCCATTAGAGATTCAAATATCGTTCCCGCCGACATATTGGTTAACATAAATGCACGCCTCCCCGAAGCAGTACTTGAACTTTTAAGGTACCAACTACCTTGAAACTCATCTATGAACATTCGAACCCTTTCTCTTTGCTGTTTTAGCAACACACAAAGCGAACTTGGTACAAGAGTGCCACCTATTGATTTCAACAATTAAAGACGAGGTCACGATTTTTCTCCTTTTTAAATTGCTTTTTTTTTTTTTTTTTTTTTTTTTTCGATAACTAATAAACGAAAGAAAATAAAGTCAAGAACCTCATCGAGGTTACCGAATAATTAATTGCGGGCTATTGAGATTGATCCTTGTAGAGATTCGAAACCAATTTTTTACGACACAAAACCCATCCGTAGGCGTCCTGACATCTAATTGAAATTTAATGGGCTTAAAGAGAGAAAAGAACATTTTCTCGAGGGTGGAGATGGAGATGGAGATCGTACTGGGTTAAGGACGAAATTCTTTAAAACAAGGGGTGTACAGTACGGTTTCTATACCTTGTTGTACGTATGTACAATACAGGAGCAAATTAAACATTATTAGTATCATCTCTTACTTTCATCCGTGCAACTTTCACTGTAATTTAGACGTCTAAATTATCGCCTCCTCTTTTTTTTTTTTTTTTTTTTTTTGCTTAAACGAAAATAAAAGGAATCAGACGTATAATTGCACGGAGTACATGCAACCGAAATATAAATAGTCATATATTTAAATTGGCCGGAGAATGGTAAATACGCGATATTGCTTTTCACATCCAATTGTGAATAATGTCATAAAAAAAAGGACTTTTGCAAATTGAAACGATTTCATTATAATTAGAACTAACCCGACCACAATGGGTCATTTTTACCGTTGGGCAATCTTATTCAAACTGTTTATTATCTTAACATTTAGAGAAAAAAGCGCCAGTCGCAGGAATGAAGAAAAATTTTGATTTTCGATTTTTTTTTTTTTTTTTGTGATTAATAAGGATCGAAGTAATTAATTAACGTTGAGCAATTTCTTGCGTCACAATTTTTTTGAAAAAAAATATTGTACGCGAAATAAAAATAATAATAGTAAAAAAAAAAAGAAGAATGAAAGAAAAAATTGTCGGGTGAAAAGGAATGTTACGTTGTAATCGCCTAAAACCAAATCCATCATTCTACAACAAGCCTAGCTGTCTTAGCTTGACAGGTGGCTCGATCATCAGTCTTCTAATTAATCGTTTTCAGCACTTTCGAATCTCGTTTTTAACTTTGATATTTCCGATGTTTTTGTTTTGTTTTGTTTTTTTCTTGTTAAAATGTTTAAGAAAATGAGATTGAATCGTGTTCAACGAGGCAGGAAAAAGGAGACATAAGTTTGTCACAGAAACGAATTGGATAGCGGCGGAGTGTGAAGGTCAGGGAGGTAGGAAAACAGGGAAGGAGGAAAGCAAAGAAATAAAGCGAGAAGATCGAGACTGAAAAATGAAGGAAGCAGAGGGAGAAAATCCAGGTTAGCAAAAAAGGAATAAAGTAGAAAAAATTCTGGGTGTATACGTTGGTGCATTCAAGGGAAAGAGGAAATTATTTTTAAAAAAATTGATATCGAAGACCTAAATTTTTATCAAAAAAAAGCTTGAAAAAGACTTTGGTCTTTACATTGAACAGAAGTCGAGATCGAAGCAGAGAGAGGCAGATTAAGCAAAAAAAAAAAAAAAAAAAAGAGAGAAGTGGAAATTACGTGACTGAGGAGCAAAGGCAGAAAAAAGAAGCAGAAGACGTGGGGATGGACAATTGCAGAAACAGTTTGGTATTGGTGAACGAAAACAGGACGATGCAGATGGTAATGGATTGGTTTGGATGATGCGCCAATTTCCTAAAATCAATTCTACTGCAGTCCCCAATCAGTTCCACTTCTGTATTTAGTCAGCTATCTGTTATTTTTTATGAGATAGCTCGAGAAAACCCTGTTTGCAAAGGAAGAGTGCCTGTAGAGTAGAACTTGACTTTTTGAACTATAAATCACAAGCATTATTTTGACCATTCCCTTCCCCCCGCCCGTATTATGTATTTATTTTCCTCGTAAATTACTTTTCCTCCCCTTCAAGCTTGAATTCTCCTGAAGATGTTCAAACTTCCTTAGACTTTTATTAGAAAAAAAATCAATCTTGTTCAGACATGTTCAACAATGGCGTCATTTGGGGGTCTTGAGGAGAACATTTGCCCCCTAAGGATTTTTTGCTTTCGTAAGATAAGTGTAGGAATCGTATCTTTTGTCCCCCCCCCCCCCCTTAATCTGGGGCATGCCTGTCCATACCAAGACATCTTTTCCCTCCCCTAGAAAAATCTGAAATGACGTCCCTGATATTCAAACTTGTGTTAAGACATGTTTAAACTTCCTAAAACTTGCAAGTTTGGACAAGCTGAAACTTGTCCAAACTTGCATTAAGGCAAGTTCAGAGTTTTGTTAGTACAAGTTCAAACTTTTTGATTCCTGTTAATACAAGTTCAAACTTGTTGATTCCTGTTAAAACAAGTTCAAACTTGTTCATTCCTGTTAAGACAAGTTCAAACTTGTTCATTCCTGTAAGGACAGGTTCAAACTTGTTAAAACTCTATGTAAAACAATTTAAAACATTTTGAAAAGGCAAGTTCAGACTTAGTGTCTTTTGCAAAAACATTCAGCCGCAATCTCACTTTATCTAGAGGAAAATTTATTTTACTGACCAGGGAAAGAAGATGGGGTTAAAAATTACGAAAGTCATGTTTCCTTTGTAGGCATAACATTTGGTAGAATACCCCTTAACTCTTAATTAGGCCACCCTATTGCTAATCAGCTTCATCACCTCTCAATATTTGACTGTCCGCCTGCATGCCTGATCCTTCATTCCGTTTGTCTCTCCGTTCCTTGTTTTAAGAGCGAGTTTTTTTTTCCATGGGACCCTGAGACCATTCGACGTTCATTTATTTGGTTATTTTTTGAGTTGTTATTGTTAAGCCTGGGGGTGGAGTAGTTAATTCCCGACGTTGTGAAAAAATTAAAAATTCATTTATATTTTTTAGTTTTCTTATTGACATACCGAAAAAATTCTAATTTTATTTAGGCTTTTAAAGTTTTATAGGAACTGAAAAAAATATAAAAAACCGAACGACCTTATCCATCGGCTGCAGCTAACGAGAATAGTGTGCCCGCTGCTCCACACGCAAAGAAAACAACAAAACAACCGAAAAACCCATAATTCAAGAAACGATAGTTATCATTGACAAGAACAACTGGTAGCCTTTCGTATAAATATTAAGTGTCGATTTAAAAAATATACTCAAACGATCAATTTCTCACGGAATCTAATCTCAATCGTAACCCCCTCCCCTTCTTCTCCCCCCTTCCCTCGAAGAAAAAAAGCATGTGTCTGAATTACGTACGGCAGATTGCAAGGTCACGATTTTAATAGACTATAGAAATTCGTGCCTGGATCATAATAGCCAACTTCTAGTGATGATCATTATTATGCCTCGTTAAAAAAAAAAAATTCGAAAAGACAAGTTTGGAAGTAAAGATGACATAACTTTCATAACTATTAAAAAATAAATTTTATGGCTAAATTTTCGTAAGAAGTTTCCAAGTTACAGTATGCAAATGGGTATCTTCTTTAAAAAAAATAGAAAGAAAAGAAAAGAAAATTACGCAAGTCGCGTACGGGGCGGGGCATTACAATTTTATATTTTACTACAACGTGGGCATCTATTGTTCTTATTAAATGATTAATGCATCTTCCTACTTTTGGCAAATAAATCTCTTTACTTTTTTTCATTTTCTTTCTCTCTCTCTCTCTCCTAAAGTCCAAGGAACTGATTTGAATGAATGGATATTGCCAACCGGAAACTCACGATACCGTGAAAATCCAATATTCACAAAGTCATACACCATTGGATATAACCGATATTTGTTTTCGACTTTTTGTACGTATGACATAATCTTCAACAGACTGTTACCATATTCGATATGACTAAATTAAAAAAAAAAATTTACTACAAAAATGAACTCGTGACATTAAGGTTTTTTTTTTTTAATTTGGGAAATTGTGTACGAATGTTATAGCCTAATGACTTTATGTAATACGAGCCATATACATGGGGCCGAATTAATGGAGACAATGTAACTAAAATAATATATTAAAAAAAATAATAAAAAAAATTGGCCCGCGAGATGCTCAAAAGTTTAAAGAATCAAGCTTGTGTAATTAAAAGATGATCTCACTACCTGATTTTAAGGAATTTGAATCGTAACTAGTTGTTGCAAAATGACACCTTAAGTTTATTATCAAAGGCGTGGACCGTGAAATTCGATCATTAATCCGTATTAAAAGCATAAACGATGAGTTTTTAACATTATTGACAGTTTAATACTACAATTAACCCGGTGTTTTTTTTTTAAATTAATTGACGTTACGAGAAAGTGGTAAAATGACATAAAACATGGAATTTAACATTCTTATGTATTTTCATTTTTTCGATCGGAATAATCCGCGATTTGCGATAATCCTGATGAAGTTTGGCATAAACATGGATAAGAACTGTTTATCATGGTACGGTTTTGTCAACTTCGCGTTTGTCAGCGGTGATTTATCTATCAATTCTTTAATGTTTTTTTTTTTTTTAAAGATTTTGCTGTAGGTTATAAGGGGGGGTTAAAGTATCCGTTGAAAGCTTACATTAGGAACATTCTTATTCTCTTTACATCCTAAATGTAATTTTTTAAAAATTACAGTTAAATTGATGCTTAAGGAGGTTCTACGGAGGAACTTAAGATTCTTAGTTGATCGTTCTCCTTTAGGTTATGTTGTCAAAATTGTAAAAAATGGTCATACATACAGGTCGGGCAACTGCTATTGAAAACTATCCCCGACATTGAAGCAGAAGAATCGTTTAAATTCAGCTCGACTGATGGCTAAAGCTAAATTTAGGGATCATGTGATTATAGGGATGGGTGATTATTAAATTTGTGAATTGATTACTGATAATCGATTTTTCTAAAAAAAATAATCGATTAATCGGATAAAAATTAACCGATTACGAATAATCGATTAGTCGATTATTTGTTCTATGAAAACCTTTATTTAAAAAAAAAAAACGATTTCAATGTGTAACAACTTGCAATTTTCCGTACCAGAAACTATGTTTCGGTTATCGGCCAAAACGTTTTTTCTTATTCTAAGATATTTCTTTGTTCTTTTACAGCTTTTTCTTACTAAAATTCTGTGTAATAATCGGGTTTTCGATTTTCTAAAATAGTAATCGATTATTCGATTAATCGCTTCCTTAATAATCGGCCAAATAATCGATTACTTAATAATCGATTAGTAATCTCCCATCCCTAACGTAATATGCCCACCCCTTAATTTTTTTATATTAACCAAAAGAAGATTCCCTGAATTTTTTCAGATTTATTGGACGTTTTTTTGTCGTGTGGACCTAAAAATTTTGAAATTCCGAAATGGTCGAAAAATCAAAAATTTAATTTTTATGTAAAAATAGTTGTTTGGTCTTCGGATTTTTTGGTAAAAATCGTTTTTTGCTCTTCGGACTCTTCAGATCACGAAACTATAATTAAAAATTTACGTGTTTAAGTGAAATAAAAAATCTATCTTTTTAAAAAAAAATCCGCCGTTATTGGATCCGCCATCTTGAATTTTTAAAAACCGACCTCGGAATCGAAATCAGCGACCTAAAAAACCCCCGTAATAAACTTTTCGAAACCAACCAGTGGAATTTTAAAAATTCACCCCGTTGTCGGGACACTCAAAATGTTTAATTTTTTTGGGGGGGTTGCGACAATTGCAAAAAATTTTCTCATGGGGAATTCTTGTTTAGGGTAATGCACTCTCATTTCCGACCATCTTTCGGAACAAATTTTTCGGGGCGAAATGAAACGAGGCGAAAATAATACAAATTTTTTATTTTCTTTATTTTTTCACTGATTTTTTTCCCAAAGGGGAGGTGTTGTGAAATAGTGCTCGGGTGGGTGGGGTAAGCGGTACAAACATTCCCGGCAAAAATCCAAAGCTTACGAAATATAGGAAATAAAAATAAGAAACACACAAAGTATTTTGGGACAGAGAGTATATAATAACCCTAATGGCCGGGTTCTGGCAGGGCGATTGCTTATTAAGTTTTCCTCGGATGTTCTATTTTTTCCAATCAAAAACTGACTAGACCATCGATTCCCTCGTATAAAAATAAATCTGGTAATTCTTAAAAAATGACCTTCCATTTTACTTGCTTTAAACCCCAAATGCACATAATAAAAAAATAAAATTGGCTTTTTTTTTTTCATTCGTCGCACCAATCATTTTTTTAAAAATTTACAATGAAAAAAGAATCAACTTAAATAAAAATAATACATAAAAAAGTGCTCCAAGCACCAAAAAGGCGTGTGCAGATGATGTCTTCATTTACATGACCCAATAATTGCGAATCTGCCATTCTAATTCCCCTCGCAATTTTTTTCCTCGAGGTCTTCAGCGAAAAAGAAAAATTCGGCCATTTTTTTCATCTCGCATTATGAACCAAGGAGCATCCGCGTTGGTTCCATTCAATCTTTGCAAATATATATGATGTAATAGTCGGAAGTTATACACTTTATACTATAAGGCTTAAGTAATAAGATATATCATTATTTTCAATCCGTCGAGATTAAATCATTGTTTTCCATGTCGACGTTTTTGATCGAATGTTAAAAAGGTTGTATAAAATTTCATTTCTTCAGGAAGCGGGGTTTCATGCTGTCTATAATGTAAATATCGTGACACTACAAGTCAGAATATTAAAAAATACAACTTTACAAATTTATATTTATAAGGGTTTGATTTCCGTTAACGCGCGGCGTTCGATTCAAAAGCGAAAAATGACTGAGCATATTTTTTTTTTCTTTCGTTTTCAAACCCAGGAAACCTACAGGGAAGATAACGGATTATTATTCATATATGTATTTTTTTTTTTTATAAAAGTAGGTTTTGTTACGCTCTTACGTTATTCATTCACTAATTGCAATGCTCTGATTCTGTATCATTATGATGCGCTAGATGTCGCATCTCATAATAATGAAGACATCACTCCGATAAGAATAAATAAAAAATAAAATTATCCCGTTATTTTTTTTTTTAACTTTACTTTCGAGGTCGATCGATTTCTTAAAGCCTTTTCGCTGAATGAGAAAAAAGAATTATTTGCACGAGTTCGTCATTTTAAAAGGCTAGAAACAGCCATGATTGCTTTTCAACAATTCCAAAATTTTTCGGTCCTTAAACATCGACAATGGGATCGTTTATCAACGGGTAATTCATTTTGAAATTTTTATCACCTTGCGTGTAACTTAGAGGCGATTATTGAAAAAAAAAAAAAAGTAAATGACGCAACTAAATCGTTTTTGTCTGTGAGACACACCATCAAATCTTTGAGGTTAAGTGAAATTGATTACCGCGTTTCCAGGGAAGGAAAATGAACCGTTTAATATTGAAAAATGGATGATACATGTAATCAAACACTCAATAAAACGAAATAAAAATTTTGGTTGCCGCGGTCTTATTTTTTATATTTTTCTTCTCTTATGATATAACATTTCGTTTCCGAATCAATTAATTTCTGAAATCCTATTATTAGGACCTCCTGGACTGACACTTATTGAAATAATGAATAATGGAAGTTGCTTTATTTCCCCCCTCTCCCCCCTCCGTTTTTTTTTTTTTTTTTTTTTTTTTTTTTGAAGAGGAAAAAAGACGATCTAGATTGTTATCTATTTAATAAAATGTTGGTTTGATTATACATTATATCCTACGTTAAAAAGTAGAAATAAAATGGAATCTAAATGCGTTATAAATCATTAGTTTGATGGTTAAATTGTTTTGATTAGATGGATGTATCACATGCTGAGTTTTTCTTTTTCGGATTTTCGTAATTTCTTCTTGTTCTTTTGAAATGGGCCTAACGTGTTTGTTGGATGGTTTGACATAATTCCAGTTGTCAGTTGTGAAGACGTCAGTGTGTGTTCATTTTTTTTGGGGGTAATTAACTGGATACAGCATTTCGAGATTTGATAATTGAAGAGATTGAGGAAATGAATATTGTTTTAAGTTCGATTCAGCAATGGTCTAATTTGTATATTGCGTCAGCATAATTTTGTGAGTTTTTGATCCTACCTATTACTCTATCTCTCTATTCTCTATACTACTATATCTACTATATCTATCTCTCTATTCTCTATATACTCTATACTCTATTCTCTCCATATCTATTACTACCCAGACAGCAAAATCTATCCTGTCTTTAGGGCGTCATGAGGATATTTATTGGACGTCTATTGGATTTATTTATGTCCGCACTGACCCAAAAAGCGTCCTTTGAACGTCCTATGGGCATCCCATGGATTTGGATATCCTGTAGATATCGAATGGATTGAAAATGCTATCTGGGTACATCTTCAGTATCATCAACTCAATTATTTAGTCGTCATGGGACCCAACTCAACATTGAGTGACAGGAACCGAACTTTTATTTCAATCTTTCATAAATTTTGTAGTTTTATCACGATTCAAAATGAAAATCTTAATTGTCAAGTATCGTTTTGCTCCAGGGATGAAATTTGAGCAGGCTGATTGCTGTATCCAGGCAGTGTTATATATATGGTCAATTCCGTTCCCGTGTTCGAACGTAAATACGGGACCGAAAAAAAAAACCTAATGCACCAAGGTCTTTTGAAAGATCTCCCTTGACTCAGATAGCAAAGTCTATCCGGTACCGAAGACGTCTTCAGGACGTCATGAGGATATTTATCGATAAATATCCTCATGACCTAATGTCTGCACTGATCCAAAGAGCATCCTTTGGACGTCCTATGGATGTCCCATGGATTCGAATATCCTGTATATATTTAACGGACAATCCACAGCACGTCCAATGAGTTAAAAATGCTATCTGGGGATCCGAAATCGAGCCGTTCTTGGTAACATTTTTAATATTGTACAATATTCGACACCTGCAACTATTGGAACTATTGTAAAAAAAAAAAATTACGTATCTATCCATGCTATGACAAAAAGACCTGTTTTTATGCCGACTTTGACATCAAAAATATAGTCCGGGATTCAAAATCCTTACAAACAATGCTCAAAGATACTTTATTTTTGCATGTGAGTAAGCGTGTAGTTATCACGGAAAAAAAGAGAAGTGAGGAAATAGTCGTGACGTTAAATCGTGATACATGTGTCAAATATCAGTCGAGGGATCGGACCACCTTATACGAGGCAGCCGAATTTTTTGACATCGGAACAAATATTTAATTAAGCGGTTTTCCTCCTGCCCCCTCCTATAAAATGTACAGTAATGCAAGAGAAATTATTTATTGCCTTGCAGCTGGAATCGAGATAAGATGTTCTCATCGAGATATTGATTGCGGAACCCAAAGTTTTAAATGACCATATCCCGGGTCACAATTTAGTATTGGAAAACATAGTTGGGACTCCTGTTTCCCAGATTGCAAAGTCTATCCAGTCCCGAGGACGTCTTCAGGACGTCGTGAGGATATTTATTGGATGCCCATCGGATATTCCTATGTCCGCATTGATCCAAAAGTGTCCTTTCGGCTTCCTATGGATATCCCATGGATTTGGACATCTTGTGGATATCTAATGGACAAGTAAAGTAACAAGTAATCTAACGGACAATAGGATGTCCAATGGATTGAAAATGTTATCAGGGTTGCTTAGGGAACGGGTAAACATATAATACTGGCGAAAAGCCACCTAAAGAGATTGTGTTTATACATGAATATATATATCTTTGCATCTATACTGTATTAGGATAGTGTCAAATTTTAGACAATTGCCGCGGAAAGAATTAATAAAAGTTCGGAAAACACGGGAATATCTACCCAGATAGCATTTTCAATCCATTGGACATCCTGCGGATTGTCCATTACATATCCATGGGATATCCATACGACGTCCAAAGGTCGCGAATTTACAGTGCTCATTTCGTAGGAGGTAAAAAATCTAATCACCCTCATCATCCAGCCTATAATCCACCTATTCTCCCTGAGAGCTACAAGATGGGTTATAGAGCTGGATGATGAGGGTGATTAGATTTTTTACCTCCTACGAAATGAGCACTGCAAATTCGCGACCATGCCATTGGAACCCAGGCCTTACCTTTTTCAGAATCTAATCTTCGAACTGAATCTTCTTTCGCTCTCCCATGGTTTGGAAGGAAAGCAATAAATTGTTAAAGATGGAGAATTTCAATAAGCATTATGGCACCCCACAACCGAGCATATTTGATTTCCTTTTTTTTTTTTTTTTTTTATTCCATTCTAATAAATTACCGAAAAATCACACATTTAGCAATTTAGCGACTTAATACATCATAATTGCATGTAAACAAACGGAATTGTGTACTGTAGAATGTTTCACTGAGCCAAAGGACGCTTTTTGGATCAGTACGGACATAGGTTACTCCAATGGACTTCCAATAAATGTCCTCATGACGTCCTCGGGACTGGACAGACTTTGCTGTCTAGGTACTTATTTTTTAATCCTTATCATTCATCCACAACCACCGGTGCCACCACCTCGTGGCTATCAGGAATATGGGTGTATTCCTTAAAAAATCAATATTCACTGATTTCTTACTTTTTTACAAAATACCTATCACCTCCTCACCACCTCCTTCAGTGAAAGTGTTTACATATTTCACAATTCGAAGGGAAAAAAAATGATGGACTATTTGGCGAGCTGTCAACTTAGATACCATTTTTTTTTTTGACGCGAGATTATTACATTTTCGGTTCGCACATACTGCGCTTACTGAATTATTAATTAGTTGTCAAGTTATTAGACATGCGATCGCTATTTCATACCTAATCGGCGTTATTAAAAAAAAAATTCTTATAAAAATCATGATCCATGTAAAACATGCGTCCTTCAATTTAAAAGTTAAGAAATAAGTCACCTATACGCCCTCAACTCCTTTATCGTATTAAAAAATCAAAGGTCGTTTCATACACCAATACATCCTTCATTGACCCAATTACTTTTATTCTTCTTCATCGCCCTGATGCTTCAAAAAAAAAAAAAAACTTTCAGTGTCTAAAAATATTTAAAAAAAAAAAAATGTCCCTCTCAACTCTCTCCTTTGTTTTGCACGATATTCGAGTATCACGATCGATTTTCATTTTTTTAAAAGCATTATCTGATCAAAAGACGACAAAGGCACTATTTTCCCTTTGATCAAAATTTAAAGTCTCGGTTTAAAGACTTCCATAAAAGAACTTTAAATTTATGGCAAAACGGACAAGTATATTAAAAAAAAAAAATTAGACCTCCGACCTTGCTATCAAAAAGAAAGTTATAATACCTTTGGTACATGGTAGTAACTTCATTTCTTCTTTTTTTTTTTCCTTTTTAAGGACCCCAGTCGGTTTGGTATTTGTTCGAAAAACATAAATTGTAATGATTCATTTGGGTTCGTATTGTATTTAGGATATTTCAAGGTTGTAGATTTTAGATTCTTATTTTAAAAAGGTGACAGAGATTTAAAAAAAAAAATTAAAAGTAATTCCTGGTGAAAGAGCGATTTTACGTCATATGAACGGTGAATCCCAGATCAGATCACAATTTCCCAAAACATAAGTTCAAAAATTGAGCAGGGCGAATGACTTAACGCACTATATCCCTAATCCTCCCTTAACGGAAAATTGGCGCGCAAATGATTTTAATTTGTTTAAATCACATTTTTTTTTATTTTAAAGGTTTTAAAGACATCCTGGCGGTATGGATTTTTTAGAAAGGCGTTATTTATTACTGATATATTATTTTTCTGTGAAAAATTAATATTTAAAAACGAAATGATTTTTTTTAGATTTTGACGCCAGAAAAACAGGAGTTCTGGTCAGTTCCGACCAGGGGTCGCAAGACTTTTTTTATGCTCTTAATTTGAATAATTTAAAAATGGGAGAAAAAAAGGTAAGCCCAAAATTTTCCACTTTCCCGATTTTTGCACGGGAAAATTTTTATCACGTTTTTCCGATCTCAACTTTTTCTAAGTTTTTTTTAAATAGTAACTAATTACTTTTTGGACACCCTATACGTCTATATGAAAATGGACTGAATGGACTTGAATATTTTCTCAAGACATCGAAAGGAAGTCTCCGAAATTTTGATGAAGAAATCTTTATACCGTAGATTGGGGTGAAGTTGAAAGGAAATTCAAGAAAAAATTCTAGGTTTATTTTAGGCACTAAAAATAAAATTTTTTACTAAAGTATCCCAAAAGCAATATCCACTTAATAAAATAAAAGAATTTTATTTTTAGTGCCTAAAATAAACCTAGAATTTTTTTTGGATTCCTTTTCAACTTCACCCCAATCTACGGTACATAATTTATCCATTTTTTACGTATAACCAAATTTTATGCATAACTTATACATATTTTTTTTGCAATTTATGCATCTCTTTTTCGTACGGGTAGAAATCCACGAGGCCGAAAAAAAGTCTCTTATTCGACGACGTACTTTCTTCCAGGCGATCCCGAATTTAGAAAATCTAAATTTGCAACCGAGTGGGCATTTTTCACATATATGTATAAAAAATGTATAAATATGAGTAATGCACTCATTACATGATCATAATAATTATTAAATGCGATTACAATAAAGAAAAAAAAAAAAATATGCAAATTGTTTCCTACTTGAATTCGTCACTTACGTAATGACGTAATTGTAACATACTTTGTCTAGAAATGTAAAAAACAAATATAACTGTCGCTACTCATTGTATAATCCCCTAATTTTTACTAATTAAATATGAACACTCGACTTTTTTTTATTTTAAAAAAGTGATCAAGCAGAAAATTTCTACTTTTCTGCACACACGTACTTCACATTTATCTTAATAATACCCGAAGAGCAAATAAAATAAGAGGAGACCCGGTAATGACCGGTAATTAAAAACCATATCAGAAATAAGTTTTGCCCCATATTACGTGAATTGTCATTTTTATTACTAATTTTTTTTTGTTTTTGGAATTTTGCTGCAGGTCCTTGATCTCGTGTGTCCGTTATGAGAAAAAAAGAACCCGGAGAGGAATGATGAATTAGTGTTGTGAAAATTGTGGCATAAGTTATGTCTTGCTGCGCTCAATGATGTAACATTAAAACGTAAAATTATTTCTAGGAGGGAATCATTTGAAAAAATCGAGAAAAAAAAAGAGGCAAATTCGGAGGTCATCCACATTTATTTTACGATCAATTTTTGCACTTACTGTCGCATGATTCGAAACACAAATTTTCGGGTCTTGTCCTTGTTTTGTCAAAAAAATGTTGGAAGATGTCGGTTTCACAATTTAGATTTTTTAACAGTTCAATGATGGAATCTTTGATGCGAAACGGTAACCGCTGAAATTTTTTTCTAAAAAAAAAAGTTTCCCCATTTGTAATCCTTATGCGGTCACTTACGAAATCCCTAATTTTTTTTTTTAATTAGGAAATCGTTTGCCAAGAAGACGAATATTTTTAATATATGCCGACCGTTAAAAATTTAAACAAAATGTTATTACCAAGGCGGTGGCAATAGAGCATGATGCTCGTAATTAGCCATTAAACTAATTGTAAAATAAAATAAACATACGACATGTTGAGTATTTTATTTTAATAAGAAAAGTTTTACGATTGTTTAGTTTCTATTGTTGTTTTTATTACGCTCAAAGGCGTGATTGCATTAGAATTTTTCGTTCTTTATTTTTTTCTTTTGAACAGGAATTTTCTATGCTTAAAAGAAAATTCAATTACGTCGATAATTACCTTGGGTATTATACTGTTGATCGCGGTGAGAAATTATATATATACTTCCGTAGTAAATGCTGATGGGGCATGTCAAAGTCGAGTAAAAAAAAAATTGTCACGGTGTCACTTGGCATTGGGTTTTTTTGGTGTCTTGTAAGGAAAGAAAAAAAAACGGATTTAAACGGTTGAGTAAATGCATTCAGATTTTTAATTGTTTACTTTTTTTTTTAGAATTTTTTCGTGGTGAAAGGTACGCCTTAGAATTTGAAGTGGAAGAAGAGGCTTGTTGGTGTAGTCGAATATAGGCGAAATTGAAGAGATAATGGAAACGGCATATATAGACGATTACGTATAAGAGAAGAAATAAGATGTTCTTTTTAAGGAATGGTATTTTCAATAACGATAATGAAAATTTGAATGTATGGAAAGGAAAGCAATGCCGAAAAGTGAATTGAGCGGTTGTTGAATGGTGAAGGACAAATTGCATATTTATCAGCTTCGAAATCGAACGAATGACGTGACGTAAGCCTCTGCAAGGGGCGGAAACACGATGGAGCTACTACCGGAGGTTCTTACATTGTGTCGGATGAAATTGCTGTTGAGGTCGATTCATTCATATGGTTCCATCTTTTTCAGATGAAATGGATTTAATAATGATGAGTTTTATATGATGATAGGATGCCATCTACTTAATCTCATTGAGGAATAATTTCAGTTTTTTCCGGGAAGAAGTAAGTTCTACTCACCCAGATCGCATTTTTAATCCATTAGATATCCGCAGGATATCCAAATCCATGGGATATCCATAGGACGTCCAAAGGACGCTTTTTGGACCAGTGCGGGCATGGGTAAATCTAATGTACGCCCAATAAATGTTCTGAAGACGTCCTCGGTACTGGATAGATTTTGCTACCTGGGCAGGGAGTTGACCTAATGATCATCCTGTTCAGAGTAAAAGCCACAGCTCTGTAGTAAGGGAAAGGTAGCTAATGTAAAGAATCAGGTATGCTTTAACCCAGGAAGCAGGTGACAGCAGGTGATGGTCGTCAAAGTCCGTCCCGGAAAGGAATTGAAAAAAAAAATATATATATATATAACCTTAATATCGGTCTTGCAGGCAGTTGAACCCATAAGCTCGTGAGTGATGCTTCGCCGCGATATCTCTTAGTAGACTGTGTTAAAACTGCATTAATCCCTTGGTCCGTAGCTATATAGTTGTGGTAATTATTAGGAGCAATTTAGACTTTATTCTTAGTGATATCAAATCACTAGGAAGACACGGCGTCGGCTGAGTGGCGAGCGTGATTGACTCCGAAACGTATGACGTGCTCGTCACTAGATACGTTATGGGGTATGACGTAGTAACGCCTAAACCTTACACAAGAAACTTAACTTAGTAAAGGCAGGCGCCGGGTCATAGGTCTTCATGTCCTGATTATGCCGAAAAGAAAAGAAGATATAAAATCAAGGACAGTTTTCTTGATCATATTCAGATTCTTCCATAACCGTTTCTAGATTTTCTTGGAAGAAGCTATGGCTCTCGAAATATAAGAGCGCTGTGTTGCCTGTTGCGCTGTGTTTCCTTGGGGCTAAAAGCTTGGGTATATACCAGTTGCGCCCCACGGTCAATTTCCCATTTCGAAAATAGCACAGTTGCGCCCCGCGATTAAAATGGTCGGGGGACAGTTGCGCCCCATTGTTACTTTAGTGAAAGGGATTTTTAAGTATATTTTTATTTTCTTGTTAAAGCACTTACTGCTTTTTAATATTAAGCTCCATTTACTATTTTCGTGATATTGAGGTGCGAAAATTTATGTATAAACTTATTCAAAATTTTATAAGTTTTAGAATTGGTTTAATATTTTAAGAAGCAGAGTGTTTATACTAGTTGTGCAATAAGCAATACGAGCTTCTTTAAAATTAAAATTTTTTAATTTACTTGCAATTTTTCTTGAACACATGAGCTTGAATTATTCGAAGATGCAATATGGCGGATGTGATAAAGATCATAAAAAGCTAAAGCTGAATTAAAAAATATTAGATTGTAAGTTACTGTAATGGATTATTATCAATCCTTCACTTTTAAATACCAAAGAGCTAATTTTCAAAACGGCATAAGTGAATCTCATGACTTTTCGGCAGGTAGCAGCGACGGGGCGCAACTGTACCCTCTCCCTCATTAGACCCGGGGCGCAACTGTTCCGTTTAAAGTCAAGTCAATTTCAGGGCAGTTAACCGCGGGGCGCAACTGTCCGTTGCCCAAAAGCTTACCCAACAGGTTAACAAAAATATTAACCGCTTTTTGAAAATATTCCTGGGATCAATTATTTCAAATTTAATCGATTATTTCAATTGTCATATAAAGCACTTTGATCTGTTCACCGATCTCATTTTTTACCACTTAATATGTCCAGATAGCGTTTTCAATCCATTGGATATCCCTTGGCTCCTTTCTTTTTGCCAACTAGGCATTTCGGGTGGCGGAGCTTCTTGCTCATTCGGCCTTCCTCCTCTGTCAGGAACCCTGATCCAATGTCCTTTACCAAAGGACGTCCTGAAGACGTCCTCGAAACTGAATACACTTTGTGATAGGGAATCCGGAGCCCGGAGCTCGAGTACTAGGCGCAAAGCCAGCCTAAAGGGGCTAGGAAGAGAGGGACGCTACATTTTCTAGCGGCAACATCCAAATGGTCGATTTTAACATGAAACGTAGGAAAAATATATCCAAAAAAAAATTATTGTACTTCATTCTGAAGGAAAAACTACTCATCATAAAAATTCCCAGTTACTTTAGTTGATACAAGTCCCTCAAGGGCGTGTGTTTGGCCCTTTGTTATTCCTCGAAAATTCTTTGATTTTTTAATTGACAATTACAGTTTGTCTTTCGAAACTAAACCAACTCGCCCCACATTAAAGAAAAAGTCATTATACTCGCATAGTACATTACGATTTCAAATGACACAGTGCATCCTTCAAACGACAAACACTTGTCAACTTTATGTCACACATTTGCGCAATTATTTATTAAAACCGATGCCCACTTTAAAAACTGTAAGTGTCTTATTATGCCAAAGTTAAACTAACAAATATATTTTTTACCACGCCACACCCTTGAGTATAAATATGTAATGATGATCATCACCGTCATGTTTCATCTCGATGAATTAAATATTTCATCAAATGCCAATTTTTTTTTCTCCCGCCCCGGTACAACCTTGAAAAAATATTTTATAATGATTTAAGTAAAAGAAAAAAAAAATGTTAATATCGCTTAAATCTCTATGTTTGTTTTTGTAAATGATAAGATCTTCTTTTTAATATTAACAGGTTTTTTTTTTTTAAGTTTTAATTAATCCAATCAATGTCCGGATTCCGTGGAGCGAGTTCTGCTACATATCGTCGGGAGAAATAAAAAAAAAATTGATCCAAATTCAAGAAATTTTATAAGCCGCCGTGTTTACATTATTACATTATTATTATTAGTTGGATAATCCCGGAAGTCATTGTCCTCTTATATCAATTCCAGCAATGATCACGTCTCGTTTTGAATTTAAAGTAGCGATTTTTCTTGTAATTAAACAAGGTGAAAAGAATATGACTTGCGAGTAGTGATAGTCTAAAATAAAAGAGATGGCAGGCCTACTTTATAATTTTAATAGAAACGTAATTTATAACCCCACGATTTATGGCAAGTATCAAAATGAATTAAAAGAGAAAAAAAATGATATAATCAGGTTGTTTTGGGGGAAAATTTTACATAAAAGGAATCGCCGCGATCATGATATCATTTAATTTAATTTAATTAAATTACGTTTTATTAAAAATTGATGATGAATGCGGTATTATGTCAAGGGTCAGGCCGTGGAAGTGACTATTGCTGAAAAAGTGAGCAACCCTTAAGTTGCTGTCGATCATAAACTTGGAATGGAAGAGGCAAACGCAAAGCTCATTCTGTGCGAGTAATGAGAGGATAAGTGCCCTTTTCTGGCGTATGTGCAGATGAAATTCCACTCAGTTTGACTTTCACTCACTTACGAAGTGCAGTCGGTAACTCATCTGCTTTATTAGTTGTCCAATAAGAGCTTTGCTTACTTTTTTTACTCGACGGGAAAGCGTGCTTTATCAAGCTTTTAGTTCGAAAAATTCCATAAGAACCAAAAAGTTGATAATTTTTTTTTTTCGTCTTAATTTGGCCTCTTGCTCAAAAACCGTACCAGAAAAAAAATTATTTCCACACACCGATAGGAAACAAGGTTTTTTTTTACAAAAGAAAATTGTCATTTTTTTGGTCCTTGCGGGATCTTTTCCGAACTAAAAGCTCGATGAGGCACGCGTTCCCGTCGAGTAAAAAATTTGAAAAAATTCTGCGAAACTTATTACAAACAAATAAAAAAAGTTAAGGGGTGGCACCTGCCAAAATCCAAACTTTGCGAAATAAGAACCACCCCAATATACTACATATTATTAATTGCTGAAAGAATTTTTCATAACTCATTGATGGGAAGAGTCACTTCCCATTCGGGAGGAAAGGCCTTTTTCCCGTTATAGAACTCGCCATGTTCTTAGTGTTTGTAAACAAACAAATGAAGTTTTTTTTTTCCGAGAAAAATGACTTGAAAAGTTACTTTTATTTGTTGCGCCCAAGAAAAAGTGAGTTATAAGTCCGGCCAATACGTTATAAAAACTTATAAGATTATAAGTTTTATCATGTTATAAGCTTTTATAACGTATTGCCCAGACTTATAACTCACTTATAAGTCGACTTATAGTCTTATTAATACTATTGCGAGGTTTTAATGAAAACCTCGACAGAAAAATTCATTTTCTACCCTAGGCTAACAATATACTATTGCAGCTTATTTTGGCCTCTATCATCAAAACCCTGTGAGATATACAACTTTTAACCATATTTTCGTGATCTGCATAAAAGTCCAAGTAGAAATCAACCATTTTTACATAAAAATAAAATTTTTGATTTTTCGGTCTTTCCGGGAATTTTGAAATTTTAAGGTCCCAGGGGACACGGCTAAACGACGTCCAAAAAAATCTGAAAAAATTCTGGCAATCTTCTTTCGGTTGCTATAAAAGAATTATGGGGTGCGTTCGCCGAAATTATAATATAATATCGGCGGAACGGCTCAGGAATATATTCTTTTCTATCGCAAAGGTTTCACATCCTTCGGAGCAGGTTCAAACACGTGAATTGGAAGAATCTGGCGGAGGACGGCCTTGCTTTCTTTCTTTATTTTTTTTCTCTCTTTTAATTTTTTTCAGAGTTCTGCTTTTATCTCAGCTTGTTATCGCGCTAAGGTCGAATTATATCAGCACGCTATGTAAATATGGTGGCGTTTAATTCATTAATTTGTGGGTGAAGGTATATTCATGCTAATAAATTGCGGTCCCACCCATGTGTACCGTAATTTTTATTTTTTTTTCTTCATTTTCGAAATTATGCTTTTGCCTTCTTTGAGTTTGGAGGGTTCGTATTTAAGAGTTTTTGCGAAATGTTTCTTGGTGATCGTAGACGGTTAAAAAATGTAGAAGGTTGCTGTCAGGTTGAATTTGGATAAGAGGCAAAACCCGGTGTTTAAAAAAAAAAGAAAAAAAAAAAAAAAAAAAAAAAAAAGAACTCTCCCCCTAAAAAAAAGAGTACAGCACGATCATTATCATAGCGGAATAGCAAGTCAGACAGCTCATTCTTGTTTTTTTTTTTTTTTTTTTTTTGTTCGACATTAATACCATTTAAATCGAAACAAGTTTACCAGTTCCTGCACGTGACGAATGTGCATTGGCATATCCACTACCCGTAAATTGCACGTGCTCTTATATTTATCCTATGACATAACAGTACAAACCTGCAAAATTTAGCCGACACGTGATCGATCGAGAGTTATGATCTATATATATCAAACAAGAACAAAAGCAAGGAATGTCGATTCGATCTGCAAAGGTCAAACGAATTGAGGATCATAAAAAAAAAACCAGTACATGTAAATAATTTTTTTTTTTAATTTATAAAAAAAAAAAAAAAATTAAACTTTGCTCGGGGAAGGAAGTCTTACTGTATCTAATATCTGCGACAACCGTAACTTATATCTCGCACGTGATTCAAACTTTAAAAAAAAATGTTTTTCTTCTGTTCTACTTTATATAGGCGAATTCCATTAGCGAGTCCTTCGATTTGCAGTTACTTTTTTAAGGACAAGGTTTTTTTTTTTTTTTTTGTGTATGTGCTATGTGTGAACGGGGCGGCGTTTTTATCACTACTTATCTTTAATTATTTTAAAACTTCAACGTGATTTCGAACAAAAAGAATAAAAAAAATTTGAGGTCATATCATCAAATGCTCTAGTTTTCAAGGTTCATGTCATCGAAATTAGCTGCATTAGTTTATTTCTGTTATTTTAACCAGAAAAAAAAAGGTCAGGTTCGTGATTCCCCCGCGGAAATTAAAGCGACATAAAAAAAAAAAAAAAACCGAAAAACATGAAAACGATCCGTTGTATCAACAATTTTTTAGTTGGTTGATTACCCTTGCAAAAATATTTGTTAAATTTTTTTTTTTTTTTTTTTTTCTTCAATGGGAATTGAGTTACGTTATAGTTGTGAGAAATTATTGTTGTCTCTTTATTGCAATGTTCAAATAAATTCCCTGGATGTTGCGTGATTTTTTTTTTCGTATTGTTTTAAATTTAACCTAGAAGGATCCTGTCATGTTATTTTTTTCTTTATTCCCCTACCTTGATTCGGTGGTTGTGGATATCCCAAAACTCCGCAAAGCACTACCGGCACAATAAAAAATATTTTACAAGTCATTTTTGCATTGATAATTGTTTCTAATATGTATATCTTTTTTTTTTATTCACCAAAACTTTCCTTTTCACTTTTTAGAACTTGTTTCCTCGGCGGTGGTCATATAAGGCCCAAGACTAGATTTCAGAGTTCCGTTCGACGTTTCCACTACTAAACAGCTCCTTCCTGTCTTCGGGCTCTTCTTAAATTACATAACCGTGGTAATGAAAGTTTTTTTTTTTTTTTTTTTTAACTGACGATTTTTTTTTCGCTACTTTTTTTATTTTCGGGGGAGGTGTAACCCCAAAACGAAATTCGTGTTAAAACCTGAAATGGGATTAAAAATTGTGATACATAACTAACCGGTTGTAGTTATGAGATTTCGCATATCAGGAAATTCTTTGTACGAAAGATATGAAAAAAGAAAAAAAATATAATGATCGTGTGAATAAAAAAAAAAAAAAAAAAAAAAAAAAAAAAAAAAAAAAAAAATGCATTTCTTTTCAAGGACAAGTTGTGTAATCTTTTTAAAAAATTTTCGTGAATTTCATGATGCGTTTTGATCGAGTGATTTTTGAGCACGCGTTTGTAGGATATCCGTTAGAATAACCGAAGATTAGATTTAATTATTTTTTAAAAAATTAATTAAATTTTTTTCCTCGTTAATCCCAGGAAGAATTAAAAAAAAAAAAAGAAATAGGGATGAGATGTGTTGGGACCCGTTCATTTATTTATCTAATTATTTATTTATTTATTTTTTTTTTTGAGAAGTTGTTATGGTATCCATACAGACAAGAAAAGCACGTGGTCCGTACTATAAACAACACTCGTTAACACTACCGATGTATCGAACCCGTGGCGACTACATCGCCTGTAAACGAAGACTGACTTTCAATTTCGTTCCAGCCAGTAGAGTCTCTTGTAAACTCCAGTCCCCTCTACTGGAGTCGGATGTAATGTAACCCCTCTCACCTACGCGGATCTGGCACTGTGCATTCTTTTTAATAAATTTTTATTTTTTTTTTTGAGAAGTTGTTATGGTATCCATACAGACAAGAAAAGCACGTGGTCCGTACTATAAACAACACTCGTTAACACTACCGATGTATCGAACCCGTGGCGACTACATCGCCTGTAAACGAAGACTGACTTTCAATTTCGTTCCAGCCAGTAGAGTCTCTTGTAAACTCCAGTCCCCTCTACTGGAGTCGGATGTAATGTAACCCCTCTCACCTACGCGGATCTGGCACTGTGCATTCTTTTTAATAAATTTTTATTTTTTTATTTTAAACAAGCCCTTCTAAGGAAAATGAGTCGGGTTTTTAAAGATGACTCGGCTGTTGTGTTAGGGAATCGAAAAATTTTCATTGCATTTTTTATTTATTTATTTTAATATTTTATTGTTGTTTTTATTATTTCAGATGATTCCAAGATGAAAAATGGCTTTGTGGTTAGGATGGATTACATAAAATTCTCCTCTTGCTAACTACGGCGAAATATGATTGCTGAAATTTTCGGGAATCTACAGTTTGGTAAGCAATAGCATGCGCTGAAAACTGGCTATTAGGGATCCGAAGCTTGGAAATCTTGGCCAATGCCGATGCTATCATCGACGATCAAATTTGTTTTGAAACACAAAATCGGCACCGGCACCGGCATCGCGAAATTGTTGGAGCTGGCACCGGTGCTGGCATCGTAATTAAATAGTCATGATTTAAATGATTTTACAAGAAACAAGGCTGCTAGGGAGGATCGTGCCTGCATGATTCATAAAATGATATTTTTAAAATGGTCTAGAGTGGCTCTGATTTTTTTTTTTCTACTAAAATCGGAATCGGAGGTGACATCGGATATAACCGATGCGTATGGTGGCATCGGAATCGGCATCGGATTCGGATTCGGACTCTTGCTAGCGAAAAATCGGAGAGCTACCCCTTTCACGGAAATATTTTTTTTACAAATCATTTGCTGTATGCAAGCTTTTGGTCCCTGCTTAAAAATTTAAGTGAAGTTCATTGCCAGAATGAAAGGCTCAGTTGTTTTGGAACAGGTAGAAATGGCCACTTCTAGGGAAGAAAGAGGGTCAATATTCTCCTGAACGGGCCTAAAAATCAATTACGACAGGCTTAACCATATATCCTTATGGATATAATATCCATATATTCTTATCCATATCCTTAATTATCCTGAAATCATAGCATTTATAAAAATGGGAGTAAAAAAGGGTCCGTGAAGTCAGAACCTAATAAAAAGCTCGAAGTATAAAACTATACCAGGATTTTGAGCTTTTTTTCAGCTTTCAGAAAAATAAATTTTAGAATTTAACCTTTTAAAACAAAAAAAGTCATTCCCATTATCAACTTGACACTGCTGATTTCACGGTTAGATTCATTAGCACTCGAAATGGGTAACCGATCAAAGCTCAAATTTTGAACGTTATACATTCGAAAGCTCAAATTTGGGTAAAAAACATAGGATCAATTTTTGATTTCGAGCTCCAAAAGAAAAATTGCATATGAATCTGCCAATACTCAGCAAAAGGGTAATTTATTTTATTTTTTATTTATTCCTATTTTTTTTTTTTTTTTTTAATCAAAGAGCAAAAGGTTAAATTTTGAACGTTATATCTTCAGAAAGCTTGGGGAAAAATTGAGGTCTGTTTTAAATTCCTAAGTTAAAAAAAATTACGTGAGTCTGGCAGTGCTGCTTATTTACAATATTTTAATATTTTTTCTCAGGAGAAAGCTCAAATTCTCAGAGTTGTGTTTCCTAAAATCTTAAATTCAGTAAAATAACATAAAATCCGTTTCTAGTTAGGTGTGAACCTCATAGTGCTCAATTTTCGTGTCTTATATGTAACTTTGGTATTATAAACGCACAACGTTTTTGTTTTGTAGCAACAAACTTTTTTTTTTTTTTTTTTTTTTTTGATGGCTCAAATTTAGGGGCATGGAACACGACTTTTTATTTTTAAGCTTTTCGTTGTAATGCCCGGGAAGTTACCAGTACAAAGTTGACAATTCAAACAATTTTTTTGTTTTCAAAGCTCAAAATCTGAAATTTGGTTTTCCTGAAAATTCAAAAAAAGCTCAAAATCCTGGTATAGCTTTTATAATTTGAGCTTTTTACTGTACTGCTGACTCCACGGACCAGGCCTCATAATTTGAAGGTGCCAATGGTAGTTTTCAAAGTCGGGATGAGATTTTGAAAAATTTTTATTTTAGATTTAAGTTTTTTGATTTTAAACCGTTTCCGTAGCATTCGTCATTCCATCCTAGAGATTCTTCCCGAGAATTCAAAGACGGGAATTCCCTGGATCCGTTTTTTTTTCCGAAAACTTTCCGGGAACATTTTTTCTTAACTACTCGGGAATCCCGTTTCCCGGGAATTGAATTTTTCTCTTTTTCGAGAATTCCCGATTCCCGGGATCGACAAGTTTTTTCCCGGGAACGGAATAACATCAATTAATTTTTTGACCATTTATCACATAAAATTTTCAATATTTTAGAGAAAAGTTATAAAAATCAGAAATTGGTTTTCATGATTTCCCTAAAGCTTGCCCGTTAAACAATATAGAAAAAAATTTTTTTCAAAAACGATTTCCGGAAATGAAAGAAAGTAGGGAATTTGGAATATTTATTCCATCCGCTCCATATTTTCGCAAGTTTGAAAAAATTAATCGCACCCTTTCCGATTAAACCTTTACAACGAAATCGAACATTCTTGTTATAAAACATAATACATTAATCAAAAAATTATTAACATGTTTAATCGTCACCCCATGATGCTTTTATTTTGTTTATCCAATTAAGGCGATCGTTGGATTTATCACCCAGGACCAAAAACATTTTTGTAAATCACAAAAAATTTAACCTTTTAAACTCTCTACCTCGTTCCAATGCGGTTACACATTAAACCGTTTTTCATTTATCCGTTTACGTGATCCATTATCAGAATTTTTTTTTTCCTTCATAAACCACACTTTTATTTTTTTTTCTTTGAGTTGTCATTGTACGAAAAAAAAATTTAAATGCGTTAAAATATTCTATTACTACTTTTGAGACAGGTGACATTTTAAATTACTCTCACCTTGATCGAAATGAAATTATAATTTTTACGTTAAACTGTTTCTTTTTTTTATACAAAAAAGAATTTTTTTTTCTCAAGAGTTAAGGTTATAATTAATTTTGTTTTGTAAAAGTATTTTTTTTTCCGTTTAAAATTGAATAACAAAAATATTTTCGTAAAGGACGTTTTTATTGAAGCGTGCCTGCTGTTTAACAAACATTTATTTAATGGTTTTTTTTCGATATCAATTGATCAGTTGTGATTACGTCGTTAAGAAGAGAAAAAAATAATAAAAGGTGGTAAGACTTTGCCCCTTTAACGTATTGTTAAGCGTAAGATAACTTAAATTAAGGCTTTAGGAATTTTTTTTTTTTCTTCTAACTTTCTCTGAGATTAATCCTCCATGATTAAGGGTGTCGATATCGTTGATTATAGGCCTCAAGTGCAATTATAAACTCTGAATTTTAAAACCTTAGCTTAAGGTAAATAATCGACTTAACAATGAAGATATCATATCGTCGGAAATCAAATTGAATTTTTTTTTTTTTAATTTTTTGAGTTATTGAAAAATGCTTGAAATGCACTTTGTGGGGAGGTAGGAAATAACTCGGGGAAAAATTAATCCGAACATAAATAGTTTGACTCCCTCCGTTCCTATCGCGATTATTACGCAACTAGATGACAGTTTATTGACACGCAATAAGAGAAAAAAAAATCATCGTTGCGTCTTTTGTTGATAAACCAGTTTAAAATTTAGCATAATTTTTATTGTAGCAATCGGTGCACGCCCACGCGACGCATTTTGAAAATTACTTTTGGAATGTAATTCCGCATGTAATTTATCTTAATTCGGCCCCGACGATTTTGTTAAAAATTAGAACATCACCAAAGGTGATGTGCAATCAATGTATAGTTTCGAGAATGGAAAAGTGCCGAAATTTTGCACTGTGCGACTTTTTTCAAATGGAGATCTTAATTTTTTTAAATTTTTGTTCTACATCATCGTGTTGTCAGGAACTACAAAGTACTCAATCCATTCTTGACAATGAAGACCATGTTTTTTTTTTTACTTTCCTGGACGTTTTGATCCTTCTACAACCTAAATCAGCAAAAAAAATTTCAGTCTGAGTGTTTGTTTCGAGGTGCCATGAGAGAACCTAATTAGGGCTACTCGAGACTAACCCTTTTCAAGACGAAATCACGCATAAAACGATACTTCATGAGACCGAGAATTACGAAACTGAGGCTAATAACGAAACCGAGAAATAAAGTCTTTTTTTGAATTTTGTCTTGAAAATTTTTTCTGTCAGATCATAATACTGAATTTTGCACTCATAATATCTTCCAATTTTTGAATTTCCAATTTCTAAACCTCAAATGTTAGAACTTACAATTTTGGAATTTCAAATATTGGAACTTCAAATTTACTAACTTCAAATTTCTAATTTTTATCTTAAAATTTTGGGACTTCCGACTTTGGAACTTTATTTATTAACTTTAAACTACAAATTTTGAACTTTAAATGTTTAAACTTCAAATTTATTAACTTTAATCTTTAATTTTGGAGCTTCAAATGTTGGAACTTACAATTTTTGCATTTCAAATTTCTGAACTTCAAATGTTATACTGGAACTTCTATTTATTAACTTTAAATTGTTAATTTTTGAGCTAAAAATGTTGGAACTTCCGATTTTGGTATTTAACTTATTAACTTCAAACTACAAATGTTTGACCTTAAAATGTTGGAACTTCAAATTTTGTAACTTCTAGTTTTGGAATTTCAAATATTGGAACTTCAGAATTTATTAACTTTAGTCTTTTAATTTTTGAACTTCAAATGTTGGAACTTTCAATTTTTATCTAAAAGTTTTAAAACTTCATTTTAGAATTTTATTTATTAACTTTAAACTATAAATTTTGAACTTAATGTTAAAACTTCAAATTTCGGAACTTCAAATTTATTAACTTCAACTTCCAATTTTTATCTTAAAATATTGAAACTTGCGACTTTGGAACTTCATTTATTAACTTCAAACTACAAATTTTTGACCTTAAAATGTTCATACTTCAAATTTTGGAACTTCCAGTTTTGCAACTTGAAATATTGGAACTTCAAATTTTTTAACTTTATACTTCCAATTTTTAAACTTCAAATGTTGGAACTTCCAATTTTTATCTTAAAATTTTGGAACTTACCATTTTTGGAGCTTCTAATTTTTGAACTCCAAATGTTGGAACTTCAAATTTTCATCAATTTTATCGACTTTTCCGCCATTTTTCATATTTTCCCAGTGTAACTGTAGTTTTCCTCGAATTTTTTGAGAAAGATTATGACTTTTCCCCATTTTTTTCGCTTTTCTCAAATATCTCTAATCATGCTCCAGTTCCTATGGGATGCGTGCGTGTAAAAATGTTTCAAAAACTGCACTTAAATAATGTAAATGAGTTTCCTGTTTTTTTTTTTTTTTTTTTTTTTTTTTTTTTTTTTCGGATTTCTCTCGGTTTTTACGCCTAGGCCAACAAAGTGCTGAGAGATGTGTCTGCGTGCGGGTATATGGGTGTAGGTGGGTGCATTATTTTACACTCTAGAAACTTTAATTTTGCTGGATGAGGCAGTGCGTTTTCGCATTTCAAAAAAAAAAAAAAATCGATTATTTTTTATAACAAAAGAAAAACGATTGCAAAATTAAGAAAAAAAAAAATGACCCGTCATTGCAGTAACAGACCTCTCTTTTCTTATTTTTAAGGTAGATTGATTCTGTGGCATTAGGTCGAATGAATCGTGAAAAGATTCTTCCCATTTTAATTTCATCACTACCGAAGAAAAAAAGTAATATGAAAGAGATGATCACGACCGCATCTAATTGCACGAGAAAAAAAAAAAATACAATTGAAAATCATTTGTAATAAAATCTGTTATAGATTAGGCGTAATGTCAACTTAAAAGAAATCTGACGAGGATATCGAAAGCGCATGGCCGGAACTAAGGGGATGAGGCTGAATGCTTTTTTTTCTTATGTTTTTTTTTCTCCAAAGGTCTGAAATTTACCTTGAAACGCTAACAAGTACCATCTATTATTAACCGTAAATTAAACTTGATTCTAACCGTAACAAAAGGAACTTACGTGATCCAAATGAATTCTTAACTTAAAAAAAAAAAAAAATATTGGAAAACAAGGTTAAGGAATTGACTCGCGATTTGGGAATCGAACAAGGGCCTAAAATCGTATTTATGAGTATGCAGAATTTCGTTGGGTGTTACTTCCGAAGGCGAAATATTCGCGAGAAAAAAAAAAGTTAAATAATTGATATTAAGTAACGTATGAAAAAGTGCGTATGTGTTTAACACGTTTGTTTTCTTTATGCCTTAACCAGCGTATTAATCATGCCATACAAAAAAAAAAAAAAAAAGAATTGTAGGTGTAGGCTACAAATCAAACTGAACTTTTAACCTCTTGTCTTTTTTTTTTAATTTTATGATTCTTCGATGAGGGATCACTTTCTCCTCCTCAGCAACCCATCGACCGGAAGCATCCGATTTTTTTCGTAGATAATCGTGATTTAATTTTCATCTAGAAACATCTACTGCTATAACTTTTGACCTGTTGGGAGGTTCTTTATTAGACATGGCACGATTGATTAATGAATAATTAATACTGGGTTTTATTTTATAGGAAAAAAAACGCGGTCTACGGTGTGAATGATGGCGTTTTCCCGGGATTAACGCCTACGGCAAAGAAGTTTTTGGGACTCCATTTCAGGGAAGGAAAGAAGGGGACATGAGGAAGGCAAGGTAATTATGGTAACAAACTCAATGGTTTTTTCGTATCAAAATACTCCAGGTTGACTACTTCTAGTCCACCCAGACCTGGAGTTACATTGCGTATGACCTGAAAAATTCGATAGCAATTTTTTAGTTTTCAAAGTGACTCGCACGAAAAAGCTATGAAAAAAATATATAAAATTTTTTCAAAATGCAAAAAATTGACTAAAATTTTTCCGGTCAGTATTTTATTGTCAGTATGTAATTAATCAGTATTTTTTTCGTTTTTGGTCGGAATAAAATTTAAATAAGCTGTATTTTATTATGTTTTGGCCAGTATTTAATTGGGAAATGAGCAGTAAAAAAGTAAAAGTTGGTTAGTAGAATTAATATTCACGGCCAGTATTTCTGGTTAAAATTTTAAGAATTGTTTAATAATTATAAAATTTATCAGCTACTTTCACATGAGAGATTTTTTTACTGGCCAATTGTTTACCACCCGCCGAAGCACTGACCATTTAATATTTTATCTGATAACGAAATAAATATACTTGCAGTTTAATTAAAATACTGACCAAAAACTGAATAAAATAGTGGCCAGAAAAATGCCAGCCCAAAAAATTTATATAAAAATTTATTATATTTTTATCGTTTATACAATAATTTGGACATTAATAATTAAAAAGTTTATGCACATTTTTTTAAGCACCAAATTTGAATATGCACAATTTTTACAAAATTTATGCATGACTTTTTTAAGCATGAAATATGCATAATTATTGTGTAATTTTTTTAAATAGTTAATCAAAAAATTTGCAAATATTATGCTAATTCAAATTTTTTTCCTGTTTATGCATACTTATTTATGCATAATTTGTGCATAATTCTACTGGAGGATAAAAAATAAATTTTTCGGATAAAAAACGTTAAGTTACTCATACATAATTTATGCATTTTTTTTTTATGTACGTCCAATTTTTTTTATAATTTATTCGTAATTTTTATATAATTTATGCATCTCTTTTTCGTACGGGGACTAATTGAAAAATAAAGTTATTACCTCGAGAAATCAATGATACATATATACATTAGCGTGGATCGAAAAACAAGAATTTTCGAATTTGAAAATTTCCTTTTTAGCCTCCATATTAACCCGAATTTTTTTCAGATTTTTTGGAGGCCGATTTCTGCTGCCCCCAGAACCTAAAGTTTTTCGAAGTCTCATAAGGGCCGAAAAAATTAGAGCCTTATTTTGGTGCGAAAGAGTGAAAAATGAAGTCTCTCAAAAATGAAGTCGGTTTTACAGAAATTGAAGCCATTTTTTATCTACGAGCAAAAAACGACTGTTATTAAACTTCCGATACCTCTTTCGGCCTATACATAAAAAAAATGGCTCCAATTACTGTAAAATTGATCCCAACAAAAACTCATCGTGTAAAAAAAGCAGCCAAGTTTATTCTTTAAAATTTTTATATAACTTGGCTGGGTGCACTCCGTGCACCTTGACTTTTATTTTTAAAATTTCCGAAGGAAAATGAACTCTTTCGCACCAAAATACGGCTCTAATTTTTTCGGCTTTATGAGCTTTGAAAAGCTTTAGGCCTCTAGGGGCAGCAAAAATCGGCCTCCAAAAAATCTGAAAAAAATTAGGGTTAATATGGAGGCTAAAATGCAACTTTTCCTCGCTGTGGCATTTTCAAATTTAAAAATTCGTGTTTTTCGATCCATCCTAATATACATTGATTGCAACCAGGGTTTGGAATCCCGGTTTACCGGTAAATCGAGTAAAAAGTACGGTAAATTTTTACCCTTAATTGTCCGTGTTACCGGTTTTTCTACCGCTTCTCTATTTCAGCTCTTTATTCGGCTAAAAGTTTGTGAAAATCGATTTAATTCTCCAGTACTTGTTAAATCCTTTTTTTTTTTTTTGCCTAGTTTCATCGGGTTTTTTTCTACTTTTTTTTAAATATGCAGTTTGAAGTTTTTCGGAAAATTATTGATTAATTTACTATTTATTTCTATAGCCCATGATATTTTTACCCTTCTACCTTTATATATGTTTCCTCGTGGAGAACTATCTCGCCATGCTTGTATTTCCCTATTATTTATATTTTTCAAACGAGGAAACGTTTTTCTCAAAAGCAAATTGATAGTCGAAATAAAAAATATCGAACTTAATAAGGAAATGTCAAAGAGGAATTTTTCCCACTTTGAATAGTAATTAAAGAAAATTATTGATCGTACATTACTTATTCCCCTTGAAACAAAAAAATGGAACAAAAACAGGCAAAATAACACGATCCCATATTTAAATTTTACGCTAAGAAAAAAAAAAAACAAATACTGTGTAAGCAACTAAATAAATCAAATAAGCCCTAGCCCACAACGCGGTGCTTAAGGGTGTACTAGCTACTTTTAAAAACTGCAATTTCTGAAGTAGGCAACCATGTATTTAGGAGATATCCTTTTCCGTCGATAAACCGTAGGAAATATTATAAGATGATGAAATTTTACACTAAATTGCCATTTGACAATAAAGCAAAATATTTTTTTTTTTACGTTAGGGGTATTAAGGTTTGCAAAAATATGAATTTATGATGCCCTTTGGGCACGATTTGTCTGGACTGGTGGTTGACAATCGGTTTTCTGACGACCGGGTGAGAATCATTATACTATTGAAACCGTACCATGTTTTAAAATCCAAATTGAATTTTTTTTTCCAATATTTTCTTGGTCTTGAATTTTACGTGGCAGGTACTGTTTTCTTTTTCCTCGTACTCGTCCATTCTCTTTTTCTCCGAGGCTCTTTTACCTCTTTTTTTTTATTATTAGAGATGCCTGTTTCCTCGGAGTTTCCCCTCTTCTGTTTCTTCAGAGTTTTCATTTCAGGTTGCCTCCCCGGCTTTTTCTTCTTAACTTGCTTTTCATCTTTATTTATTTATTTATTTATTTATTTATCATTTTTTTTTTTTTTTTTAATTTTTTATTTTTTTTTTTGTATTTTTTTTTTTTTTTTTTTTTTTTTGCGGCTTTTAATTTTTTTGTAGCAAAGGCTTTAGCTCATTTCGCTTCAATTTCTTTTTTTTTGGCCGGTTGTTACGGCAACGCTCAAGCGTCATCTTTGGGGGGTCAAAAATGATTTTTTTTATTCATTAAAAGTCGTTCTGTCATCCCCCCCCCCCCCCCCCCCCCCGTGAAATGTTCTGGGGGATAAAAAAAAATCGTTCGGTCATATTTCCCCCACGAAAATTTTTGGGGGGTGAGAAAAATATCTTACCTCAGAAGTCACTGGAAAAATGAGAATCTTTTTCTTCGCTCTAATCGCGCATAGATATAACGCATTTTTTAAAAATTAATATTAAACATTTAAAAAATCTGAAATTCTTCGGAACTAAAATTTTGCAAAGAACAGGTTTTTTTTTTTTTTTTTTTCAACTTAGAGCAAATGGGCTGGTAAAATTGAACGTTTTTTTAAAAAAGTGAGTTAGATTGCATAATTAAAAAAATTTAAATTATTTTCATTTTGGCATGTTTAACCCACTGCTAGATATGTAAAATGCTAACATACTGCCACTGCCCACATGCTAACATACTGTTAGATATGTAAAACCCCTCCCTTCCCTAACCTGCTCACGTGTTTTATGGACGACCCCATAGGCAGATTTATTTTTATTTTAATTTAAGATGCACTGCCGGATCCAGACATTTTTTTACGGAAAATTTAAAATGAGCCCAAAACTTGAAATTCTATCATGGGTAAAATTTTCCAATGAAACCACATTTTACATATTGTAAAATGGTTTTAGTTCAGGGAGAGCGAGCGCCCCATCCCCCCTGGATCCGCCATTGCTAAGATGAAGGCTTATGTCCCAAATATTTTAATTTTTAAAATTCGACATTTTTCTTTTCTACAACCATCATCAAATTCAATCTTAACGGTGAACATTATCAATCGCATATATTTATTTAATTTTAATATTGATTTAATTTAATTTATTCGACCCTTCAACGACCAAATAAATAAAATCAAATGCATCTTTTTTTTTTTTTTTTTTTTTTTTTTTTTTTTTTTTACATTATTTTTGAACTCATTGGATTTTTCATGTTTGTTTGGATAGCAAAAGCCTGGTTGAAATAGACAAAAAAAATTCCGACACTATTCATTTTTGGAATTGACCAATTAAGCGTAAAAAAAAATGTCACTCATTTCTTTACTTATAAGGGTTAAATTCCTCGAAACATAAGAAAGATATGACGCTTACGGGTTTTGAACGTTCAAACCTGTTTTTTAAAATCGTTACTTCATTTTTTTTTTTAGTGGAACAAAGTCCTATGAAACAATTTGTATTTTAAAAAAGGAAGCCTAAAATCTGCCAAACAGGACTCTTCGGAAAAGCTCAATAGCTTCCTTGTTTATGATCTTTTTTAAAATTTCGAAAGATTTTCGGATTCTGCAATAAATGAGGAACAAAAATCAGGGTAGCAAAGTCTAAAATTTTGCTTTTTTCAACTTGAAAATTAAAGTTGAAAATGAACAAAAAAAAAAGACATTTTAGAGCTTCGACTTTGCTCATTTTCCTGGGCCCCCAGAAATGCAAATAGACAAAACAACCCTGATTATTGAAGAAGAAGATCTCCTTTTGCCATTAACGCAAATTTCATCTCTCTAGGTGCATATGCGGCGAAGCTATTGAAGAAAATTCTCTTATGTAAAATTAACATTGTATTGAAATAGCTAGCATACCCTTAATATGGAAACTTAAAAGGAAAAAAAAAGTTGAGGTCATTTCTTTGTTTTATCATTTTTCTTTTGAACTTTCGGTCATATTTTCACGTATATTCCACTCGCAGACAGGTCATACGAATAATTTTTTTTTTAGGATAATCATGTTTTAGTAATAATTATTTTAATAATTTTTATTTAATAAGGGGGTAATTAACAGAGAAACGAATGCGATAATCATATGAAAATGGATAATAACAACGCGTGCCCTGACTCCTTTTACCATTTATGATGCTTATCGCATCGGGTTCAAACGTAATAAATCGCTTATTAGGGTTTTGAGAATACGTAATTAATGACTTCATCTTGTAATTTTTTGACCCCTTCGACATAGTTTAATCGGTGCACCATCAGGTTTTTAATAAATAATAATAATAATAATAATAAATTTTTTTTGAAAAAAAATCAATATTTGCCCTTAACGTCCTTGAAGAAGATTTCGATTTATCGAAAGTATTGTGATGGCTCGTCATGTTTTCTTTTTTTTTCTTTTACGTAAAAATCGTGACTTCCATCTCTGTTTAAAAAGTATTAAGTAGCTGATGTTTTGACAGCATCACGTCTCCTCGGGAGTGAAAAATAATATCAGAATCTAATCATCAATATATTTTTACGATTCGATTTTTTTTTTTTTTTTTATTTTTTTTTTTCGAGAAGCCATAAAAAAAAGTACAATAGAGAAATGAAAAAACGCCCAAGACGATTTGTCCATATCGCGATTTTGCAAACTTCAACTCGGGATGTTTTAATTTTTTTTTTTTTTTTTTTACAATGCGATTTTTATAAAGCGATAAGCTCCACAACAAGAGAAAGAAAAAAAGAAAAAAAGTGATCCTCCTGATGTAACTTTTTTTTTTGATGGTATTTGGCTTTACAGCTGGGGGTCTTTACACTTTCTTTTTACTTGTTGAGTTTATTTTCTCCATTTGTTCTGTCTGGGACTAGAAAAAATTTTTTACTGAAGGAAAAGTGTGGAGTCTGCCTCGCCCTTTTTTCAATTTATTTTCTTTAAGGATTCGTGTGCTATATTATTAATTAATTACTTAATTTTTATTACAGGGGACGATAGAAAATATTTACGAAGGAAAGTCACCAAACAATTGATTTTTCATCGTGTAGTCGACGAAAAGCAGGTCGCATGGCATTATACGGAACACGAATTTCAGGAATTGCATTGGTTTAAACCGGATAAGGAATACGTGAGCAGTCGTCGCCTCCTAGAGTAAGCCATATTTTAAAACAAAAAATCAGACTGGGATATGGGAGCATATCCCTACGTACGTAGGACTACGTCTTTATTGGGGTGCTGTCATAATATTGCCAAATTTAAACAATGAAACAATTTATAAATTTTAAGCACTTTTTTTGCTGGTTTTTTGGTCAAAAATTAAAAATATAATTTTTTTCTGGCACGAAAAAAAACTTAAAATTTTGAATAAAAAAAGGTCAAAATTTGAAAAAAATTAGTCAGAATTTTATTTAAAGTATTCAAAGTTAAAATTGTAATTTTAAAACTTTGCTTTAGCTCATATTCTTGGCTAAAGAAAAAAGGACAAAATTAAAAAATGTAGTGAACATTTTATTTAAAATTTCAAAGTTCTTGTTTTTGTTCATGCAGTCCAATTTTAATATTTTAAAAAAAGATATTTAAAAAAGAAAACAGCGAGAATTTAAACACGAAGTTAAATAAAATTTTGAGAAATTTTTAAGTCCTTGATTCAAATTTCTTGTAAAAGTTAAGTTTTTTGAAAATTTACAAGAAATTTTCTATGTCCTTGCTTTTGTTCATGTCGTCTAATTTTACTATTAAAAAAGGCCAATAGTTAAAAGAAATAGTCCAAATATTATTTAAAATTTTGAAAGTTCACATTTTAATATGGAAATAATTAAAAATGAATTTTTGGTGCGAACAGACCGACACACAGACGACACACGCACACACAGACAGATTTCTCCAGAACCGAGCCCTATGACATAGTCCTACTTCGAAATATGTTGGATTTAATTAATATTTTTTTTTTTTTTTTTTTTGTTTTAGGATAGCGTTTCAAATCAAATTTGGATCGATAACAAAGACATAATCGCAGGTTCAGTCGCGCTTGAATTTTAGAACACAAAACGGAGGAAGAGGTTAGAGATTATGAAGGGAGCTTGGAGCGCATTTAACGTCATGAATAATCTGAAACGTAAGTTCATTGATAAAAAAAATTGATTGATTGAAATGTTTAAATATTAAACATTGACAACCCTGTTCTTGCAATTAAGCTTAAGAGGGGGTGATACACCACACATTACATACATTGACTTTATATACACACACATATATTGCACTTAGATTTGTCAACTGATAAAATTTCACTTGTGTAAGGACGTGAATGTCTAGCTTATGTGAAACTACCGTTTTACTCACATCGAAATTTACCCAGCGCCTGCATGCGAATATACTAGTAAGTTCCAACTTACTCCGCTAGATAGAGCGTGGTTTCGATGGTCACACCAGTCCGAATTTTGAGCCGCGAAGTCAGAAGCTTAACTTCGTTGTTCGCCACACTTTACGAGACCAGTAATGCCAAGTCGACCTCGAAATGTTTAAATAATTCATCTGTTTAAGATTTATTTAATTTATGGGAAAAGGAGTTCTGTCTCAGAAACAATGGTGGCAAATTCATTGGAAAAGAAAAGGTTGAGTTTAGTTATTAGGGTTGAGTTCAGTTCCTGTTTTGTTTGACAAGGTTACAAGGTTTAAAAACTTTAGGAACGGTTCAGTTCCGAAGTCAGTTGCTAGTTGCCGATTTGAGGCCTTTTATATATTATCTAAGCATAATTTTAACAATTTTAGACGTGTCGCATAGACATATTAAGACTTCATCAGCTTTACAATATTGTTCTTCAATATGGATTATTAGGCCATTTTTGATAAGGATTTCTTTTCTGTAAATCACGCACAGCTTGTCTAATATTAACCCTCTCTTCCGAGGATTCGAATCTCCATTGCAAGTATCTGCAGGCTGCTCTAGTCTTTCCTTCACCAATTAGACGATAACAAACTTCAACTGAATCGATTCCGTTTAACACTGACTCCTTCACCGTCCTCCTTTCCTCTTCAGTTTCGAATCGCCACTCTAAGTAATAATCGACTTTCTCAAAAAGTCCGTTGAAGATGAAATCGGCACAAAGTTCTGCAGGTTCTATGTCCTCCAGTAAATAAATCGCATTTTTTATTTTCTTCCGTTCTTCATCCGTTTCGTATCGCCATTCCACGAATTTTTGAGCTTTTTTGAATTTCCTTTCTTTAATAAACTTGCAAGCTTCGACACCAAGAGTTTTTTTCTTCTCTTGATTTCTCTCGGTTTCGGTATCAAGAAGAAAGTTTAACAGTTGGTCCGCTAGTTCGAAATCTCCCTCGCAAGCGAATTCATTGACCCAATTTAACTTTTTTTTGAATAGTTTCCTTTCTTCTTCTTTAGATAGCACATACTTCAAGTACTTGTCCAAAAAATCAAAATTCTTATCTTTTACATGCGATTTGAAAAACCGATCAAAATAATCCTCCCCTAATATCAATTTTGTTTTGTTCTTTCCTTAACAGCAACATCATTTAAAATTATGGAT
This sequence comes from Liposcelis bostrychophila, assembly GCA_037577465.1. Taxonomy (NCBI): domain Eukaryota; kingdom Metazoa; phylum Arthropoda; class Insecta; order Psocodea; family Liposcelididae; genus Liposcelis; species Liposcelis bostrychophila. The sequence goes on from CM075209.1 coordinate 10,011,972, forward strand.
AGGGTCCTATAATCACGATTTCGGTGGAAATCAAAAATGAGACTTTTTTCGGGATCCAAAACATTTTTTAAATACTTAGCTTTGGTTTTACTCGGTGTTTTCTTTAATAATTCTTGCAGAATGGAGTGGTAAATGTTTTTATTTTTATATTTGCTGACCAATTTAGAATTAAGACGATTAATTACAGAATCAGTCAACTCTTCCAGTTGGGATGGCATCAAATTTTCAAAGTCAATATTATATAAAATGTTCAAACACAATTCTTGGTATGGCCACGTTTCTAAAAAGGCTTTGAATAAACGATTCCAAGTTTCGGTTACAAAATTTAAACGTTGTATGGCTGGCATTTCAGTCATGAAAAATACGAGCAATTCCGTATGCCTCTGTCGAGTATACGTATTTGTTTCCTCATCTAGCACATTGTTTAAATACAATCGAGCTCGGTCAACAGCTTGTTCTCGTTTTTCAGTGAAGTCGAATTCATTCCAATAATATCTGGCTTTAAATAAAAGATCGTCTTCAATGTAACATTCATTACGACTCTTCCTCATCATATTAGGTCTGATTAAATCCTCATCGGTATAAACCCCCGCCAAACAAAGAAACCTCCCCTCCATGGGTACATTTTTATTCCTTTCTTTTAAATACTCCCTGACCATTCTCACTTCGTCTATCCGGGCGTAGGGTGCCCAGCAAATTTTCAATCCAAAATCTACATCCAAACCGAATTGCGATGTGTGGTGTATGAAATTCAATATTAATCCACCCGTCACGTAAACGTAACACTTGATCTCATCTAGCAGTTTAGCAGGATAATCCAATGAATCAACCATTTCTTCCACATATCCGATGTGAAATGTAAATTCCTGTCCTTTTATGGATTCCAGATAGTTATGATAGAAGTAATAGTGTTTTTTCGAGAAGTCTTGTATTCGGTTTTTCACTCTTTCAAGCCCCTAGAAGTGCAAAGCGACGGTAATGGCTGACAACTTCTGCAGCGTCACATCTAATTTCAGAATGTTTTCAATCTCCATGTTGTCCTTGCCTAAAATAAAAATAAAAAAATATGGTGTCTTCTGGAATCAGCTGCAAAATGTCTAGATGTAGAATATTTTTAACAAGAAAAGACCGTAAGGACCTTTTACCAGAGCCTAAAATAAGAGAGTCGCCAACTAATGTTAGAGAGCGAGGGCGTTTCTGATTGTTTAGTTCAAAAAGTGGTATCAGAAGCTCATTTAACGTCAACTGGCTACACATGTGTTATTTCTTTAAAGCCATATATGTTTATATATTTTTATTAGACAAAAGTTCAATAAATTCTGCTTAAACCATTGACATTAAATGCATAATGAAGAATTTGACGGTAGAGTTATTAGAGGTCAATGACTTAAACTAATCACAAAGCGAATTATCAGATTAGGTTAAAACACCTAGCGAAACACATTGCAGTAAAAATTTAACTATGGAACTTAAATTAATAATATAAATATAACTTTTATTATTACACTGGATGTGCGTCTAATTGAATGCATAGAAACGAATATATGCTTTAAACAAGTAAGATTTATGTAACCAGTTGAGGTTAAAAGAACTGCTAATGCCACTTTTTGAACTAACCAATCACTAAGCCAGACAACAGCTAAATCTTAGTAATTATATCTTACCGGCAAGCCAGAAAGCTGAAAATGGACTCGTTAGACAATCATTATTCCTGGATAACTTATAAAACTACTTTACTTTTGTTGAAAAAAAAAAAAAAAATATCACGTTCTTTTTTTAACCTTAAATTGAAATACCGACCTTGTCGTCTGCTCCGCTGCTCGAGGATTTTTTTTTTTTTTCGACAATGTATCAAGACATTTCGATACCTTCGATATTTTTGATAAATCGAGATTAAAAATATCGAAATCGGGGATAAAGAAACCGTCTACAAGACGGTATGCAAGGGTGGTCAAGTAAAATGGAGTTGAGGTGTGGGAGTAGTGGGGGTAGGTTAAATTCCACAAGCTATTAACATGATGCGTCCTAGATTACATGAGCTCTTATGGGCAATTCAAGAAAATTTCAATTTATTAAAGAAACTAAACTCAGAAAATTATTTAACTGCACGGCATAGCATATATAAAAAAATTACGAGTTTAAATGCGAGTAATTAAAATTTATATGCTTAAGCATCTGCTTGAAAAAAATGTTTTAAAGTTTTTGCCCATAAGACTCAATGTAATTGGTCCTCCAGTGAGATTGTTTGTCCTCCAGTGACGTCACGCTAAATAGATCGTTATGGAATTAAATCAACCGCCATCAACCACTTCCCCTTAAAATGACGACAAATGCATACGGTCTATAGGTACATTTGTTAGGGACAAACTTCCGCTCAAGCGCTGCATGTTTCTAAATGGAAAATACCTATTAGGGCGGAGGGTAGAAAAATGGAATTTTTGAATTTGAAAACTAGAATTTGTCCAGTTCTATCGTCACAGAGTCCAAGGTGATTTAATTTTTTTTTAAAATTATTAATCAGAAATAATTCTAGTAATTCAGTGGTCAGAAAACTCGGGGCCAAACTGAGAAACGGGTGGTTCGATTCCCCCTTGAGCGTAGAGTTGGGTACATTTTTTCTCGTAATTTCCTCTGTTCCTACACCAACAACCTTCAAAGAACAAAAAAATTTTGAAGTATTAGCATTTTATATTAATTTGTGGTTTACAAAATATTTATTCACAAATCGATTTATTTCAGCCTCTTTATAATTAATACTGTACGTTGCTTTTGAAAAAAGCAAAATTAATAGCTAATATTGTCCAATAATCCTTGAAGGATTCTCGAATTAATCAAAAAAGCCCATTCCTATTGTATCGTCATCGCTGTCGCTGTACCCAAAGCACTCACTTCAGAGCGGCTTTAATATCTTTATCTTTCAGGCCACGACTGCAATATTTTAAAAAATTTTCGCAATAATCACTACTGCAACTTCTATATTTTTTGAGGAAAGCGTCTTTATCGAATAACTTGAATTTTCTAAATTCGTTTACTGCTTCTTCTAACTCCAAGAAAAATTTCAACATATCTGAGCACTCGTCGTTCAAAGACTGAAAAGAAGCCCGATTTCTTCTAAACAAAATATCGTAACATTTATTACGCAGGCACTCATCTGATTTGTACAGTACTTTTTTAAAATTTCTCCGTTCTTCGTCCGATTCAAATCGCCATTTTATATATGGATCAGCCAAAGACGGTTTTTCACGGATTAAAATATTAACAAATTCTTTAGGGTTCATAGTTTCTCTTTCGTATTCGGATTTTTTCATATCCCTGCATTCCTCCTCCGTGTCGCATAGCCATATTAAGAATTCATCAGCTTTACAATACTGCTTTTCTTTGATTAGATAATGGCATTTTTCAGAAGGATTCATACTTTGTAAATAAAGCACAGCTCGTTTGATATCATGCCTCTCTTCCGTGGATTGGAATCTCCATTTCAAGTATTCTCGGGCTGTTTTAAACTCATTTTCACCAACTAGACGATTACAGAGTTCTACTGAATCGATTCCTTTTAACACTGATTCCTTCACCGTCCTCCGTTCCTCTTCAGTTTCGAATCGCCATTGTAAGTAATGATCAACTTTATTAAAAAGTCCGCGGCGGGTGAAATCAGTACAAAGTACTGCAGGTTCCATGTCCTCAAGTAAATAAATCACATTTTTTATTTTCTTCCGCTCTTCATCCGTTTCGTATCGCCATTCCACGAATTGTTGAGCTTTTTCGAAGTTCCCTTCTTTAATAAACTTAAAAACTTCAATAGAAAGAGTTTTTTTCTTTTGTTGATTTCTCTCGGTTTCGGTATCAAAAAGAAATTTTAACAGTTGGTCCGCTAGTTCGAAATTTCCCTCGCAAGCGAATTCATTAACCCAATTTAACTTTTGTTTGAATAGTTTCCTTTCTTTTTCATTAGGTAGCACATACTTCAAGTACTTGTCCAAAAAATCAAAATTCCTATCCTTTACATGCATTTTGAAAAACTGATCGAAATAATCCCCCCCTAATATCACTTTTTGTTTTATTCCTTGTGCATCAACATCATTTAAAATGATTGATAGTGTCCTATAATCACAATTGCGGTGGAAATCAAAAACGAGACTTTTGTTGGGATCCAAAAGTTTTTTTAAATACTTAGTTTTAGATTCACTCGGTGTTTTCTTCAATAATTCTTGCAAAATGGAGTAATAAATGTTTTTATTTTTATATTTGATGACCGATTCAGAATTAAGAAGATCAATTACATAATCAATCAACACTTTTAGTTTCTTTGCCATGAAACATTCAATGTCAATATTATACAAAATGTTCAAACACAATTCTTGGTACGGCCACGCTTCTAAAAAGGCTTTAAATAAACTGTCCCAAGTTTCGGTTACAAATTGCAAACGTTGTATCGCTGACATTTCGGTCATGAAAATTACGAGCAATTCCGTTAGCCTCTGTCGAGTATACATCTTTGTTCTTTCATTCAGCACTAGTTTTACACAACATTGAGCTTGTTCAACAACATGTATTCGTTGTTCGCTGCAGGGTAATTGATTCCAAAAATATCTGACTCTAAATATAATATCACGTTCACCATCACGACCATAATCAATATTTGACATATTAGGTCTGATTAAGTCCTCATCGGTATAAACTCCCGCCAAATAAAGGAACCGTTTCTCTAAGGGTAGATTTTCATTCCTTCCTTTTAAACACTCCCTAACCATTCTCACTTCATCTATCCGGCCGTAGGGTGCCCAGCAAATTTTCAATCCAAAATCTAGATCAAAACCGTATGTCGATGTGTATTGGATGAAATCCAATATTATTCCTCCCATCACGTAAAGGTAACACTTGATGTCATCTAGCAATTTAGCAGGATAATCTAACGAGTCAGTCATATTTTCTACATATCGGATGTTGTGTAATGTCCATTCCTTTCGGATTATTGTGGATTCCGGATAGTTGTGATTTTTTCTTTCCGGATAGTGTCTTTTCCAGAAGTCTCGGATTTGGTTTTTCACTCTTTCAAGCTCCCAGAAGTGCAAAGCGACGGTAATGGCTGACAACTTTTGCAGTGTCACATCTAATTTCAGAATATTTTCAGTCTCCATGTTGTCCTTGCCTTTAAAAAAAAAAAAAAGAAGAAGTAGTTATAGTGAGTACGTTTCGGAATAAATTATATTCCCCCCGTCTGGTCGCAATTTTACCCTCCCAACGTGGATACGGTTTATAGTTCTACATTTTTATTCTTAGTTTTTTGAACGGAGAAACCTCTTTTCATAAAAAAAAATAAATTCAGGTTTTTGATAGGAGGAATAAAAGTTTTTGGAAGAAAAGAAAAAGAAAACTTCCTGCGGAAATTAAAACTTTTTCAACAAAAAAAGGTGTAGAACTTTTTTAGGTTGGTGGTAAGACTTTCGAATTTCCAAATCTAGACACCCATGCAAGCCAAACACATAACGTGTGACAAAAACAGCAACTAAATCTTAGTAATGATATCTTACCGGCAAGTCAGAAAACTAGAAATGGACGCTCGTTAGACAATCATTATTCCTAGATAACTTAAAAAACTACTGTACATTTAATAATTTAATTGTTGAAAACAAAAAAAATTATCGTGTTCTTTTATAACCTTAATTTTGAGATACCGGCCTTGTCGTCTGCTCGATGATTTTTTTTTTTTCGATAATCCGTCGAGACATTTTGATACCTTCGATATGTTCGATATATCGAGATTAAAAATATCGAGATTAAGGACAGAGGTACACTTGTTAGGGACAAACTATTCCGCAAGAGCGCTGCATGTTTGTAAATAAAGAATACCTATTAGGGCGGAGCTAGAGAATGTCATGTAAATATATACGTATATAAATACTGTATATAAATAGTATTTATATACAAAAATATACCGGAAAAAATATACCATGTATTTTTTCTGTACCTCGGTATATTTTTAAAAAAACCTTATTTATTAGTCTAAATAATGCTGTGGAATAATCTTTTGCACGTTAAATCGAAGATTAATTAATATTGAGTGATATAAGAATATAAAATATTAGTGGAAACTGGTAAAAAATTAAATAAGATGGATTAATTAAATCAATACAACCTCCATTTTGAGCGCCATTTTCAAAAATCCCCATTAACAAATATGGCTGGTATCAAGTAGAATTTACATCATGTTGGAGCGTTATTTTATTTCGCTGTTTTTTTTAAATTTAGGATGAATCCCAACCCGGGAAAAAAAGAAAACACCCCGTTTGAGCTTGATTCTTAAAATTCATTCACTTAAAATTCATTCACTTAAAAGCCCACATATGGGCAAAAAATCAGATTTATTTTTAATTTTTGCTGAAAAAACGCTTCAAAACGATTTTGGACTCAATATTCGTTTTGATTTTGAGCATAATGAGTTTCATAGATCTACCATCGAATTCTCAGGCAATATTTATAGACAAGCCGACGCATATTTTACATTTTAAAGCTCCCATAAATTCACAGCGGTCTGTGAATGTCATGACTGATAACTTGTAACCGGTGTCGGTCTGGAAGGGGAGGAGGATGAAAAAAAAAAAAAGAATATAATAAAATAAAAATAAAATAAAACTATATTTTTAAAAAAAACTAGGCTAGCTCGGTTGGATGAAACAGGAAAAAACCCTCTGCTACTGTCGAATCGCCATTGCTATCGTAGCACAGTGATTCTTGAAAATTTCTTCGTTCTTCGTCCGATTCGAATCGCCATTTTATATATGGATTCACCAGAGAAGGTTTTTCACGGAATAAAATATTAAGAACAAATTCTTTAGGGTCCATGGTTTCTCTTTCGTATTCGGATTTTTTTATGCCCATGCGTTCCTCCTCTGAGTCGCATAGCCATATTAAGAATTCATCAGCTTTACAATATAGTCTTTCTTCGATTAGGTAGTGGCATTTCTCAAAAGGATCCACACTTTGTGAATTAAGCACAGCTCGTTTGACATTTTGCCTCTCTTCCGCGGATTGGAATCTCCATTTCAAGTATTCGCGGGCGATTTTAAAATCATTTTCACCAACTAGAAAATTACAAAGTTCTGCTGAGTCGATTCCTTTTAACACTGATTCGTTGACCGTCCTCCGTTCCTCTTCAGTTTCGAATCGCCATTTTAGGTATTCATCCACTTTACTGAAAAGTCCGTTGCGGATGAAATCAGCACAAAGTTCTGCAGGTTCTACGTCCTCCAGTACAAAGATCGCAATTTTTATTTTCTTCCGATCTTCATCCGATTCATATCGCCATTCCAGGAATTGTTGAGCTTTTTCGAAGTTCCTTTTCTTAATAAACTTAAAAACTTCAATGCCAAGAGTTTTTTTCTTTTCTTGATTTCTCTCGGTTTCGGTATCAAAAAGAAAGTTTAAAAGTTGGTCCGCTAGTTCGAAATCTCCCTCGCAAGCGAATTCATTGACCCAATTTAACTTTTTTTTGAATAGTTTCCTTTCTTCTTCTTTAGATAGCACATCCTTCAAGTACTTGTCCAAAAAATCAAAATTCTTATCTTTTACATGCGTTTTAAAAAACCGATCAAAATAATCCGGCCCTAATATTAATTTTTGTTTTGTTCTTTCCTTAACAACAACAACAACATCATTTAAAATTATGGATAGGGTCCTATAATCACGATTTCGGTGGAAATCAAAAATGAGACTTTTTTCGGGATCCAAAAAATTTTTTAAATACTTAGCTTTGGTTTTACTCGGTGTTTTCTTCAATAATTCTTGCAAAATGGAGTGGTAAATGTTTTTATTTTTATATTTGATGACCCATTCGGAATCAAGACGTTTAATTACAGAATTAATCAACTCTTCCAGTTGGGGTGGCATCAAATTTTCAAAGTCAATATTATATAAAATGTTCAAACACAATTCTTGGTATGGCCACGTTTCTAAAAAGGCTTTGAATAAACGATTCCAAGTTTCGGTTACAAAATTTAAACGTTGTATGGCTGGCATTTCAGTCATGAAAAATACGAGCAATTCCGTATGCCTCTGTCGAGTATACGTATTTGTTTCCTCATCTAGCACATTGTTTAAATACAATCGAGCTCGGTCAACAGCTTGTTCTCGTTTTTCAGTGAAGTCGAATTCATTCCAATAATATCTGGCTTTAAATAAAAGATCGTCTTCAATGTAACATTCATTACGACTCTTCCTCATCATATTAGGTCTGATTAAATCCTCATCGGTATAAACCCCCGCCAAACAAAGAAACCTCCCCTCCATGGGTACATTTTTATTCCTTTCTTTTAAATACTCCCTGACCATTCTCACTTCATCTATCTGGGCGTAGGGTGCCCAGCAAATTTTCAATCCGAAATCTAGATCAAAACCGTATTTCGTTGTGTGTTGGATGAAATCCAATATTAATCCACCCATCACGTAAAGGTAACACTTGATGTCATCTAGCAATTTAGCAGGATAATCTAACGAGTCAGTCATATTTTCTACATATCGGATGTTGTGTAATGTCCATTCCTTTCGGATTATTGTGGATTCCGGATAGTTGTGATTTTTTCCTTCCGGATAGTGTCTTTTCCAGAAGTCTCGGATTTGGTTTTTCACTTTTTCAAGCTCCCAGAAATGCAAAGCGACGGTAATGGCTGACAACGTCTGGAGCGTCACATTTAATTTCAGAACATTTTCAATCTCCATGTTGTCCTTGCCTTTAAATTAAAAAAAATAAAGTTATTGTGCCTTTTGGAATCAGTTAGAGTGTCCGGACCTTAGATAATGGAGTTCAAAGATGAACAATTGCTTCGTGTAATGTTTATATAGGCTTCAATACGCTAAACATGAGATAGGTAGGCTCACTTTTTTCGGGTCAAAACAAACGATGTAAATAGAATTAAAATGCTTCATCTATGAATATTATCTTAGCTCTAGGCGTAGAATAATAGACAGTATGCATGTGACGTCATTTTAAGGGGAATCGGTGGTCAGTTCCATAACGAACTAGGTAGCGTCAGCGTGGAGGTTACTGGAGGTCAAACCTCTCATGGGCAAAACCTTTAAAAAATTTTTTCAAGCACATGCTTAAGTGTAATAATTATAATCACTCGCATTTAAACTTTTTTTAATTTTTTTATTTATGCTATGCCTTGCAGTTAAATAATTTTCCGAGTTTGGTTCGTTTAATAAATTTAATTTTTAAATTTGAAATAATTTTCTTTAACTACTTGTCCAAAACCGAAATTTATTATATCTTAATACAGGACGGACTACCCAGCATCAGCTGAAAAGAATTCAAACAAAGAATTTTATCTTTGAAATTTTAATCTTTGTTTGTAATCTTTTCAGCTGATGCTGGGTAGTCCGTCCTGTATTAAAATATTATAAATTTCGATTTTAAACAAATAGTTAAAGAAAATTATTTCAAATTTATTAATTCGTGCATCCGAGTTCAAAACATCAAATTTAATTTTAAATTTAATTTTATTTGAATTACCCAAAAGAGGTGATGTAATCTTGGACGCAAAATGGACGACTGTCGTTAATAAGTTGCGGATTAAAAGCATATTCCCGCCCGTCTGGTCGCAATTTTACTTCCCCATCGGGAATAAGTGGATACAGTTTAGGGTTCTTTTTTTTTTTTTTTTTTTTAACCGAGAAAGACAGTAATGCTGTTTTGATATAAAAAATAACTCCAGGTTTTTGATGGGAGAAAAAGAAGTTTTGGAAAAAAAAAAAAAAAAAACTTCCTGCGGAAAATAAAACTTTTTCAACCAAAAAAAGGTGCAGAACTTTTTTTAGGTTGGTAGTAAGACTTTTCGAGTTTTTAATCTAGACACCCATACAAGGCAAACACACGACGTGTGACAAAAACAACAACTAAATCTTAGTAATTATATCTTACCGGCAAATCAGAAAACTAAAGATAGACGTTGGTTAGACAATCATTATTCCTGGATAACTTAAAAAACTACTGAACATTCGTTGAAAAAAAAAAAATCATCACGTTTTTTTATAACCTTAATTTGAGATACCGTCCTTGTCGTCTGCTCCATGATTTTTTTTTCTGTTTATCTACTTCCATACCTTCGATATTTTCGATATAACGAGATTAAAAATATCGAAATTGAGGATAGGGTAGAGGTGTATTTGTTAGGGACAAACTATTCCACTCGAGCGCTGCATGTCTCTAAATGGAGAATACCAATTAGGGTGGAGCGTCGAAAAGCGCGAATTTTCGAATTTGAAAACGCCTGATATGGGAATTGGTAATACTTTCTTTTTTCTCTAGTCTTAGTGGTAAATAATAATAGATCGAGAAATAACCTAACTTGGTCGATCCAGTAATTTAATATTGTTAATATATATTCGATTTATTTATTTTATAGCCTTGATAATGGTTTTATTATAAATAAAACCGAACCGTAAGTGATTTGAATAGCGTCCAACGTCATTTCATTTTTTTTTTTTTTAAATTTATTAATCGAAAATAATTTTATTAGTTCAGTCAGTGCTCAAAACTTTCAGGGCCAATCTCAGGAACTGGTGGTTTGATTCCGCTTTGGGCGAAGAGTTAGGTACATTTTTTCTATTAATTTCCTTCTATTAATTCCTAGACCAAAAACTTTCTAAAAACAAAAGTAATTTTGAAGTATTAGCATTTTATATTAATTTGTGGTTTACAAAATATTTATTTAGACCCACGCCGACGCTGTAACTCAAGCCGAACTTGTTCAATTTTATGTCTCTCTTCCATGGATTGATATCTCCATTGCAAGTATTTGCCGGCTATTATACCCTTTTTTTCATCTAGTAGACGATTACAAACTTCAACTGAATCGATTCCTTTTAACGCTGACTCCTTCACTTTCCTCCGTTCTTCTTCGGTTTCGAAACGCCATTTTAAGTAATGATCCACTTGACTAAAATTTTCGCGAAGGATGATATCAGCAAAAAGTTCTGAAGGTTCTATGTCATCCAGTATATAGATCGCATTTTTTACTTTCTTCCGTTCTTCATCCGTTTCGTATCGCCATTCCATGAATTGTTGAGCTTTTTCGAAGTTCCTTTCTTTAATAAACCTAAAAACTTCAGAACCATGAATTTTTTTCTTTTGTCGATTTCTCTCGGTTTCGGTGTCAAAAAGAAAGTTTAGCAGTTGGTCCGCTAGTTCGGAATCTCCCTCGCAAGCGAATTCACTGACCCAATTTAACTTTTGTTTGAATAGTTTCCTTTCATCGTTAGATAACACATACTCCGAGTAATTGTTCAAAAAATCAAAATTTTATTTTTTACATGCATTTTGAAGAATCGATCGAAATAATCGGGCTCTAATATCACTTGTTGCTTTATTCCTTCAACATCAACATCATTTAAAATTATGGACAGGGTTCTATAATCACAATTTCGGTGGAAATCAAAAATGAGACTTTTTTTGGGATCCAAAACATTTTTTAAATACTTAGCTTTGAATTCACTCGGCGTTTTCTTCAATAATTCTTGCAAAATGGAGTGGTAAATGTTTTTATTTTTATATTTGATGAACCATTCGGAATTAAGACAATTAATTACAGAATTAATCAACCCTTGCAGTTGGGCTGGCGTGATATCGTCAAAGTCAATATCATACAAAATGTTCAAACACAATTCTTGGTATGGCCACGTTTCTAAAAAGGCTTCGAATAAACTGTCCCAAGTTTCGGTTACAAATTTCAAACGTTGTACGGCTGGCATTCCAGTCATGAATAATACTAGCAATTCCGTTAGCCTCTGTCGAGTATACATATTTGTTTCCTTACTTAGCACTATGTCTAAACACAATCGAGCTAGGTTAACTGCACTTTCTCGTTTTTTGGTGAAGCCGAATCTATTCCAATAATATCTGACTTTAAATGAATTCGCAACTTCGGCATGACGACGATAACGATTCTTCATTTTCATATTAGGTCCGATTAAATCCTCATCGGTATAAATCCCTGCCAAACAAAGAAACCTCTTCGCTATAGGTAGATTTTTATTCCTTCCTTTTAAACACTCCCTCACCATTCTCACTTCATCTATCCGGCCGTATGGTGCCCAGTAAATTTTCAATCCAAAATCTAGATCAAAACCGTATTTCGATGTGTGTTGGATGAAATCCAATATTAATCCACCCATCAAGTAAAGGTAACACTTGATGTCATCTAGCAGTTTAGCAGGATAATCTAACGAATCAACCATTTTCTCTACGTATCTGATGTTGTGATTTGTCCATTCCTCTCGGATTATCGTGAATTCCGAATGTTTGTGATATTTTTCTTCCGGAGAGTATCTTTTCCAGAAGTCTCGGATTTGGTTTTTCACTTTTTCAAGCTCCCAGAAATGCAAAGCGGCGGTAATGGCTGCCAACTTCTGGAGGGTCACATCAAATTTCAGAACATTTTCAATCTCCATGTTGTCCTTGCCTTCGAATTAAAAAAAAAAAAAAAAGTTATTGCACCTTTTGGAATCAGTTACCGGGTGTCTAGACCTTTGATAATAAAATCCAAAGATGAACAATTCCTTCGTAAAGTGTTTATATAGGCTTCGATACGCTAAACACGAGATAGGTTCACTTTTTTCGGGTCAAAACAAACGATGTAAATAGAATTGGAATGCTTGATCTATGAATATTATCTTAGCTCTAGGCGTAGAATAATAGACAGTATGCATGTGACGTCATTTTAAGGGGAATCGGTGGTCAGTTCCATAACGAACAAGGTAGCGTCAACGTGGAGGTTACTGGAGGACAAATCTCCATTAAGTTCTCAAGATCCAACCTTTTTAGGATGGCAGTAAGACTTTTCGAGTTTCAAATCCAGTCACCCATACAAGGCAAACACATAACGTGTGACAAAAACAACAACTAAATATGAGTAATTATATCTTACCGGCGAGTGACTCGCCGTGAGTCAGAAAATTGAAAATGGACTCGTTAGACAATCATTACTCCTGGATAACTTTAAAAACTACTGTACATTTGTTAAAAAAAAAAAAAAATGATCACGTTCTATTTTAACCTTAAATTGAAATACCGGCCTTGTCGTCTGCTCGATGATTTTTTTTTTTTTGCCGATAATCTATCGAAACATTTCGATATTTTCGATTAATCGAGATTAAAAATATCGAAATTGAGGATAGAGGTGCATTTTTTAGGGGCAAACTAATCCGCTCGAGCGCTGAATGTCTTTAAATGGAGAAGACTTATTAGGGTGGAGCGCCGAGAAACGCGATTTTTGAATTTGAAAACGCCTTATACGGGAATTGAGAATATTATTTTTGCTTTAGTGTAAATAAGAATACAAAATCGAGAGGTAACGTAAATTGGTCCATCCAGATTTTTAATATTGCTAATGTATGTTCGATTTTTTTTTTTTTTTTTATATCCTTGATAGTGGTGCTGGCGTAGGATAGAAAAGATAAAATGGACAGATAGGGTGACAGACGAAGAAGTCTTGCACAGTGCTCCTGAAGAAAAATATTATTCGACTAAAATGTCAAAAAAAACTGCTAATGAGGCTTTGTTAGGAAACATGTTAACTACCAAAATCCACTAAAATCAAAATCTTATCTGATTGTCTCCCCCTACCCCCCACAACCCCCCCGGCCCCTCAATTTGTTTTCAAGGCTTGTTGCATATCATATGAAAGCCCATTGGAAATGCTTTCAAATAAGACTTTGTCGAGGTTTGTATCTTTTGCCGGGACAAAGATATCAGATATCAACGTTTGAGAGATCGAAAATTAAACACTTAATTTTGGGCTATTGAAACGACGATATCTCCGTCTCTGTAAAAGATATAAATCTCGGCGAGGTCTCATTTTAAAGCATTTTCAATGGGTTTTCGTATAATATGTAACAAGCCTTGATATGCAAAAAGCATTGAAAAAAAAATTGAGGGGCCGGGGGGGTTGTCGGGAATAGGGGAAGACACTCAGGTACTATTTTGATTTTAGCGGATTTTGGTAGTTAATATGTTTCTTAACAAAGCCTCATTAGCAGTTTTTTTTTGACATTTTAGTCGAATAATATTTTTGTTCAGGACCACTGTGCTTGAGACGGGTGGGGGAGGAAAGGACTATCATAAAAACGATACGACAGAGGAAGGCAAACTGGTTAGGGCACGTCTTTGAGGAGGAATTGTTTACTGCATGACGTGATAGAGGGTAGGCTAGAGACAGAGGACACTCGTAGGGCTGGCAGAAGAAAAATACAAATCTTGGACGACCTTAGGGAAAAAAGGAAGTATTGGGAATTAAAAGAAGAAGCAGAGGATAGAAATAGGTGCAGGTGGAGAGAACACTTTTCGATACTCGAGACACTCTTCGCCAAACTGAGAAACGGGTGGTTCGACTTCCCCTTGGGCGAAGAGTTGGGTACATTTTTTTCTCTTGATTTCCTATTCCTAGATCAAAAACGTTCAAAAAACAAAAATAATTTTGAAGTATTAGCATTTTATATTAATTTGCGGTTTACATAATAGATTTCTATAAAAGGAATGCAAACGACAAAATTGCCCGTCGAGACCGAGTTTTAAGCCTTAGCCAAAGGCGAGGGCCTTAAATAGGTCGAGGCGGGCAGGTTGTTGCATTTCTTGCATTATTATATTGATATTTTGCATCACCGCCCTAGGGAGGAAAAGTGGACTTTTCTGCGCTGTATGATGAAAAAATATTAATTTATGCGTATACGCCTACGCTTTAACTCAAGCCGAACTTGTTCGATTTTATGTCTCTCTTCCATGGACTGATATCTCCATTGCAAGTATTTGCCGGCTATATCACCCTTTTTGTCATTAAGCAGACGAATACAAACTTTAACTGAATCGATTCCTTTTAACGCAGCCTCCTTCACCTTCCTCCGTTCCTCTTCGGTTTCGAAACGCCAATTTAAGTAATGATCCACTTGACTAAACTTTTCGCGAAGGATGATATCATCAAAAAGTGCTGAAGGTTCTATGTCATCCAGTATATAGATCGCATTTTTTACTTTCTTCCGTTCTTCATCCGTTTCGTACCGCCATTCCACGAATTGTTGAGCTTTTTCGAAGTTCCTTTTTTTAATAAACTTAAAAACTTTAAAACCTTGAATTTTTTTCTTTTGTCGATTTCTCTCTGTTTCGGTATCAAAAAGAAAGTTTAACAGTTGGTCCGCAAGTTCGAAATCTCCCTCGCAAGCGAATTCACTGACCCAATTTAACTTTTGTTTGAATGATTTCCTTTCATCGTTAGATAACACATACTCCGAGTAATTGTTCAAAAAATCAAAATTTTTATTTTTTACATGCATTTTGAAGAATCGATCGAAATAATCGGGCTCTAATATCACTTGTTGCTTTATTCCTTCAACATCAACATCATTTAAAATTATGGACAGGGTTCTATAATCACAATTTCGGTGGAAATCAAAAATGAGACTTTTTTTGGGATCCAAAACATTTTTTAAATACTTAGCTTTGAATTCACTCGGCGTTTTCTTCAATAATTCTTGCAAAATGGAGTGGTAAATGTTTTTATTTTTATATTTGATGAACCATTCGGAATTAAGACAATTAATTACAGAATTAATCAACCCTTGCAGTTGGGCTGGCGTGATATCGTCAAAGTCAATATCATACAAAATGTTCAAACACAATTCTTGGTATGGCCACGTTTCTAAAAAAGCTTTAAATAAACTGCCCCAAGTGTCGGTTATAAATCCCAAAAGTTGTACGGCTGGCATTTCAGTCATGAAAAATACGAGCAATTCCGTATGCCTCTGTCGAGTATACATATTTGTTTTTTCATCTAGCACTTGTCTTAAATACAATCGAGCTTGGTCAAGAGCTTGTTTTCGTTTTTCGGTGAATGGTAATTTATTCCAATGATACCTGCCTTCGAATAAAAGATGATCTACATCATAATGATCGTAATAATTCTTCCTTTTCATAGTAGGTCTGATTAACCTCTTCTTGGTATAAATCCCAGCCAAAAAAAGAAACCGATCCTTTAAGGGTGGACTCTCATTCCTTTTTTTTAAATACTTCTTGACCATTTTCACTTCATCTATCCGGCCGTAGGGTGCCCAGTAAATTTTCAATCCAAAATCTGCATCAAAACCGTATTTCGATGTGTGATGGATGAAATCCAATATTATTCCTCCCATCACGTAAAGGTAACACTTGATGTCATCTAGGAGTTTAGCAGGATAATCTAACGAATTAACCATTTTCTCTACATATCCGATGTTGTGAGATGTCCATTCCTTTCGGACTTTTGGGGATTCCGGATAGTTGTGATTGACGTGATAGTTTAGTTTCCAGAACTCGTGGATTCGCTTTTTCACTTTCTTAAGCTGCCAGAAGTGCAAAGCGACTGTAATGGCTGCCAACTTCTGGAGCGTCACATCAAATTTTAGAATATTTTCAATCACCATGTTGTCCTTGCCTTGAAAATAAAATAAAAAAAGTTATTGTGCTTTTTGGAATCAGTTACAGGGTGCCCAGACTTAGAATATTTTTAACAAACGAACGAATTCGCCAATTCTCCACTTGTCAGGTCCCTTAAATTATTTAATAATAACGATATCAATAACCTGTAATTTTTTATTTTCTTAAGTGATGAATTTGTAAATTAATTTTCCTTAAAAGGACCCTGTGTTTGTGGAGCAATAAGTAAATAAATAGATAAATAAATAAATAGATAAATAAATAAATAAATAAATAAATATTCCCCTTCGTCTGGTAGCAATTTTACTTCCCCAACTTGGATACGGTTTATAGTTCTACTTTTATTTGTTTTTAAACAGTGAAATATTGTATAATTTCCTTCTAATATAAAAAAAATTCTAGCTTTTGATGGAAAAAAAAAGTTTCCGGACAAAAAAAAAAAAAAAAAGCTTTCCTCCTAAAAATGAAACTTTTTCGACATGAGAAAGGTGTAACCCATTTTAGGTTGGCATTAAGACCTTTTGAGTTTCTAAATCTAGACAACCGTACAAGGCAAACAGATGACGTATGACTAAAAAAACAACTATATCTTAGTAATTATATCTTACCTGCAAGTCAGAAAACTGAAAATGGACGCTCATCAGACAATCTTTATTCCTGGATAACTTAAAAAGCTACTGTACATTTCATAATTTAATTGTTGAAAACAAAAAAAATTATCTCTTTCTTTTATAACCTTAATTTTGAGATACCGGCCTTGTCGTCTGCTGGATGATTTTTTTTTCTCCGATAATCTATCGAGACATTTCGATACCTTCGATATTTTCGATACCTTCGATATTTTCGATATATTGAGATGAAAAATATCGAGGTTAAAGACATAGGTACCAGGTACACTTGTTAGGGACAAACTATTCCGCTCAAGCGCTGCATGTCTCTAAATGGAGAAGACTTATAAACCGTATGCAAGGGTGGGGAAGTAAAATGGAGTCGAGGTCTGGGAGTAGTGGGGGTAGGTTTAATTCCGCAACCTATTAACATGGATGCGTCCTAGGTTACATGGGCTCTTATGGGCAATTCAAGTCAATTTCAATTTATTAAATAAACTAAACTCGGAAAATTATTTAACTGCACGGCATAGCATTAATAAAAAAATTACAAGTTTAAATGCGAGTAATTAAAATTTATATGCTTAAGCATCTGCTTGAAAAAAATGTTTTAAAGTTTTTGCCCATAAGACTCAATGTAATTGGTCCTCCAGTGAGATTGTTTGTCCTCCAGTGACGTCACGCTAAATAGTTCGTTATGGAATTAAACCAATCACTTCCCCTTAAAATGACGTCACATGCATACGGTTTATTAGGGTGAAGCGCCGAAAAACGCGATTTTTGAATTTGAAAACGCCTCATCGGGAATTGAGAATACTATTTTTGCTCGGGTAATATTTAATTTGGTAAATATTATGCTATCGATTTGGCAAGTATTTATATTGAACGGGCAGTATAATAATGAAATGGGCAGTATTTGATGAGCAGTAAAAATATTGAAATGGCAGTATTTTTCAAAAAGTGTCAGTATTTTTAAATAAATTGGCATGTAAAAGGAAAAAAATTTTTTTGGATACAGAAAAAAAAAAATATTTTGAAATAATAGGGTTACCCTACACATGCATGTGTTGCCGGTTGCCTACACTCGAAATCGGTAGGCGCTCAATATAGGTTTTAACGCATAGGGCGAGTACCTGGAATGGAGGATGGTTTTTTACTGATATTACTGAAGAATAAAAATTTTGGAAAATATTTTCCAAAAGTCTTGTAGCTGCAGCATTTGGGCGCAAAAAGGTTAAATCCAAAATAATTGCAAGTCTTTTTTTTTTCTTTTTTTTTTTCAAATATTAAAAAGTTCTTAATACCTAATTTACTTTTGCTTGTAAATATCCCGTAAAAAAGGAAGGTTTTACTTTTCTAGGGAGCATTGTGCGAAGTAATGTAAAGTATTATTTACATGTCTGTGCCTCAGATGCAGTCGAAATAAGTCGAAATTCTTCATTTGACTTCATGGCCCATATTTGAGTTAAACCCTTAATTCGATCCCACTTCTAATTATTTTTAAAAACTGGCAATTGCATACGTTTTGACCTTAAATCAAATCAACTTCATAGCGCTAGAGATTGTGTTTATAGCTGGCTGTACTTACAGTAGTAGACGACAACGCTATTTTTGACAAGTAAGCAAGGGTGTGATCAGTTACTGATATTTCTTTTAAAAAAACTTATTAGTAAAATATAATTCATATAATTGAATTCAGCCTAGGCTACTTTCATCCGATTTTCGTGATAAGTGTATCACAGAAAAAAGCCAAAGGAGTTAGTTGTTAGTTGAAATCGACAGAAAAGATGAGCTTTTGAGTTTGAACGATTGAACCAACTAATCAGCATCCCGAGTGTCGGGAGTTTTCCCTTTGAAACGGGGTGGAGCCATGCGCGGGAGATGACGAAGCTGGACCAATTCAATCGAATGAATTTCGAAAGCACCAGTAGTGTTACAATATCATTGTGGGCGGTTTCTTTTCTCTCTTTTTTTCCCCCTTTTATTTCATTCATTTATTTTTATATTGTAATCCTGAACATTTCTACAAGAAATGAATGAAAAGTTGCGATTCAATAATTGCGAAAACGTCCTTGCTTTTATTTCCTGATTTTCGAGGAAAAGAGATTAGTTAATAGTTCTAATTTGACGTATTTTTAGCCTACGTGGGCGGGAAAAAAAAATAGGACTGTCATTATTTTAGACGAAACAAGAAAATTAAAAGATTCGGTAATTATAGTTTTTTGTTAGATTTTGGGGGGATATTCCAAGCGAAGAAAGCAGCTGAAAAGCTCTGCAAAAACGGAGTGACTCATGGAAGCAAAACCTTTTGTGGAGCTTCAAAATTCATTACAAATAATTTTAATAGGTGTGCAGCTCAACATATTTAGCCTAAATTCATAAATTTCGTAACACTTTTTCGTTATCATGAGAAACGCCTTAAAAAACGAACGGAACGCAGTTAGCAATGCGTGAATGTTAGCCAATGTATAAACATCAATTTTAAGGCGTTGTTAGTTGACAAAATGAAAATTTCTTTCATTTTTTTCGAATTATTGCCAACATTTTTTAAATCATGCAGGCACGGACTGGGGCGTCGAGCAACCAAGGAAATCCCGGTGCGCCTTGCTGGATGTGGCACTCTGGCGCACTTAATTCTGTTCCGTTCCCGATCATTTTTCCTAATCCGTTTTTCCTAGAAATGTTGGTTCCTAAAATTTTTTTCCTAACCATTTTCTTTTCCTGATTTCAATTTTCCTAAAATTTTTGGATTCCTGAAATTTCCTAAAATGAAAATATTTTTTAAACCCCTAAGGGGATTTTAGGAAATTTAATTTTAGAGATTTTAGAAAAATTTATTTTAGTGATTTTAAGAAATTTTATTTTAGGATTCAAAAAATTTTAGGAAAATTAAAAATTAGGAAAAAAAAAGTTAGGAAAACGATTTTAAGAACCAAAATTTTTAGTGAAATAAATTAGGAATTCATTTTTTTAGGAAAAATAAATTAGGTTAGGAATTCTTTTTTTTTTTTTTTTTTTTTTTTTTTAGGAAAAATGGATTAAAAATTCATTTTTTCAGGAAAAAATGGATTATAAATTTAGTTTTTTAGGAAAAATGGACTAGCAATTAATTTTTTTAGGAAACATGGTAGGGAATCTTCTGTTCGATCAGCTGGTTCAGCATTTTAGTTTTTGAAAAATTTTGCGCTCTTTTTAGTCCTTTGCTCGCGCCCTAAAAAATGTCTGAAAAACATGCAAAATGTTTTAGAAGTTCCTAAAATCCAGTTCTGACTTGCAACAGAACGGAAACTTGCCGTTTTAACATTTTACGGTTTTGAAAAATTCCATACTATTTTTCTTAATCTATTTTTCCTTTAAAAAAAAAAAAAAAAAAAAAAAAAATTCTAATTTATTTTTTCTTAAAATTTTGGTTCCTAAACTTGTTTTCCTAACTATTTTTTTCCTAATTTTGTATTTTCTTAGAAATTTTTTATTGCTAAATTTCTTAAAAGCCCTAAAATTCCTTTTGGATTTTAAAAAATTAAGAAAAATGTTCATTTTGGGAAATTTTATTGTTGGAATCGAAAAATTTTAGGAAAATTGAAAATTAGGAAACAAATTTTAGGAACCAAATTTTAGGAGACGGAAAAAGTCTCCCATGTTGAAAAAGGTCATTTGACACTCTCCTTTGAAAATGCACATTCCCCTGCCTCATGTCTCTGGCTACGGGCCTGGAATTTTTCGGTTTTGGTTCTTTAAAGTTTTAAGGTTCTAGTTCGTTTACATAACCGGCCGGTCAGCCGGCCGGTGAAAATTTTTTAACATTAAAAAAAGTTTAATTTTTTTTATTTTTACGATTCGGTATTTTACACATTAAAATGAGATCGGATCGCACCGAAACCGTGACAAAACGTTTTGTTATGTTTAAAAGGTAAAGATTCGTTATTGAAAGTGTATGAAAAAGGCTTTATTGTGCGTAAATTTGATAATTTTTTTCAATGTTTTCGAAATAAAAAAATAAAACGCCATTTCTCTTTTTGTTGTTGAAATAGTTCGCGGTTTCACCGCTAGAGCGCTGCACTAGTCTCTCGGAAATAAACAAAAAAAAAAAATTTCTTTTTTTTGCGAAAACAATCAAATATTATCAAATATAAGAACTATTAACTGTTTTTCATGCATTTAATATCATGGAAATTTATCTCTGAACATAACGAAACGTTTTGGGTACGGTTTCGGTGCAGTTAGACCCCGTTTTCATGTATAAAATATTGGATTCAAAAAAAAATTTTTTAAATATTTTTTTATCGTTAAAATGTGTACACCGCCCGGCTAGCCGGCCGGTTATGTAAACGAACTAGAACCTTTAAGAAGAAGTTGGCATTGGGGTATAAAATCTCATTTTTTTAAAAAAATTAGTAGACAAACTGCAAAATTGATCTTTAATTTTCTTTTAATTTATTAAAAAATAAATAAACAATGACGAGATTTGTGCAATATAATACAAAAAAGTACTTAACAACAGTTAAAAAAAAGTAATTGTTAACAATATTACTTTTGGAAACATTAAAACAAAGCAGAATTTCATTAATTAAATTCTAAGATCCTTATTTTTTTTTTTGATCATATAGCGACAATATAAAATTCATAAGTCAGAGAAAAAAATTAATAAAGAACCTTTTTTATATTTCGGCTTTTTATTAAAAGGACATATTCAACTACAACAGAGATCATTTATTGTTTTGCTCCCTATTCAAATTATTTTCCTCGCCTTTTTTTTTTTCAGAAAAAAAAAATTTAAAGAAAAAGGAATCTGAATATATTTTTTTTATCAAATAAGCTTATTAGCCGTATAGCCTATTTGATTTTCATTATCACAGAATCGTAATACAAAATAATTTACCCTGTACAATTTTTGTGATGTGTTAAAATTGACTTAATTTTTTAAAAAAATTAAATAATATTTACATAGATTTCTAATTTTCAATAATATCTAATTTTTTTCTTTTTTTAAAATTTTTTCAAGACGAATTTTTAAAATTTAATGGGTAACGATTTTTTTTTCCTTAAAAATACTTACATTTAAATCAGGTACATTTGAAATACTTAAAAGTAATTTTTTTTTTTTTTTTTTTTTTTTTTTTTCCAAGATAGCTTAAATCTCAAATACGCTAGGCAGTCACTTTTTTTTGTTAAAATCGATTAAATTTTATTTTTTTCAGGTTCGATTTCGCAGTCGTTCAATCAGATCTCCTTTCTTCAGGGAATCGATGATGTCCTTCCATTCGATTACGAATAATTTGGAGCTTTGAATGATGTACCATTCCTGAATGGTCAGATCCGTAACGTTGGAAGGTTGAAGGAACACTCGAGGTGCTTCGTCTCCTACTTTTTTTACTTCGACGTTCCTGTATTCTAAGATTTCTTCGACTTCGACGGTGAGCTGGAGAAGAAAAAGATAAAATAAGTAATCCTGTCAGTCTGGAGCCAACATTGGGTGGGTTCGAAACAAAGAACGTGTCAGCAGAAATGGAAGCTTATCGGTGCCTAAGGAGAGGCAAGAACGAACTCGAGAAGATTCCGTTTTTGGAGGAAATAGTAGGTATGATATGATGGAGCCGTTTTATTTTGATTCATTTTAATCTTTTTTTTTTAGCGCCATATTGGATTTTCTGAGTAGAATTAGACCTTTTTGACCTCAGATTTGAAATCAGCGACGTCGAAAACGCATAGAAAGTCGTTTTCCCGATCGTTTTACGGAAGGAAACAAATTTTGTGCGACATTTTGTATTGCATGTATGTATTGCTGGTTGCATATACTGAAAATCGGTAGGCGTCTAATATGCGTTTTATCGCACTGTACGGGTCCCTGATGTGTTGTAGGTTAACTTTAAGTGCAAAATCATAAAATGAAAGAAGAAAAAAAAATTGGGAAATTTTTTTTTGATTTTCTGGGAAAATTTTCCAAAATTCGGCATTTAAAAGATTCCGAGTTTTCTACCGTTTTAAGATGTGATGTTCAAGAAATTAAAATGTGGAATAAATTGGTGGGGGGAAAAAAATTTGTCGGCTATGGTTTTTTTTCGGTACTTACAGATTTTATGCTGCCTTTCAGTTCCCGTAGAACATTTTTCCTGTTTTCATCCCCTATACTATGAGACTCTTCGAACGGGATAACCGTTTCCAGACTTTTTTCTATTTTTGAAGCCCTTCGTGAAATTTGGCGAGGAGATCGTTTACCCTCTTTCCGTGGTGGAGTTTTTTCGACTTTGTGATTTTAGAGGCTTCCTCATTTGCGTTTGGGATGAAGTCGTTGAACCTTTGACAACTGTTAATCCCGCATCCTTTTACCTGGAACAAAAAAGGGAGAAGGGGATATTAGTTTTACGGATTTTTAAGAAGTTCGAATACAATCAAGAAATTAAGAAAAAATTTCCATAGTGGAAAAAGTCGACAAAATTAAGACTTTTTCTTGGGGGATAAATTAATTATAAAAATTTGGGAAAGTTTTTCAAATCAAACTAAATTTTTTTTTTTTTTTTTTTTTTTTTTTTTAAACAAACTGGTAAAAGCAGGAAATCTTTGTGCAAGTTGGGGCTGGACCGTGTGTGCAGTTTTAGACTAGACAAAAGAAATTGGAATTTTTACAGTAAAAAAAGAAATATGTTAATTATCCGGAACATGCAAATTTTCTGTGACTTGAGAAAATCCACTTCTTTTTAAAGAGTATTGTTTGGGCACATCATTAAAATGTTGGGAAAAATATTAAAATAGGAAGTGTTGGGAAAATATTTTTTTAAAAAGAAAATGGAAAATTGAAATTCACAAAAACTTTGAAACAAACTAAAGTTTTTTTTTTGAATTTGAGTTGAGTATAAGTAAAAAAGAAAATGGGGGGGAATATATAACTAAATGTATGAAAATTTCACGAGGTTCAGAAAAATTTAACCCGAAGAAATTATTTACAGATTTTTTTAAAATTTTCATTTTATTATTTAGAATAAAGATTGCTTTTTAGTTCATTCTCAGCTATTTTCTCATCTTACAGAAAAATTTCCTGTTTTTACAAATTTTCTTAAAAAAAAAAATTTCGGTTTGATTTGAATTTTTTTCCAATTTTTTCAAATTTTTAATTAAAAAAATTTTTTTTTTCAATTAAATTTTTTTCTTTTTTTTTTTTTTTTTGGAAAAAAGTTAGGTGGAAAAATACGGAAAACATTTTTTTCTATATAAATTATATCCTACTTACATGATTGTATAGTTCATCGAATTTCGGATTGAGAACCGAATATTTCCCAATGACGTTGTTTATTTGAATTTTAATCGGATCCAAATTCCAACGCCTGTGTTTCTCCTTCAAAAATTTCGGAGCTTTCCTAGGAACCCGGACTATCCTCTGCTGTACATCATCCGCTATCTTCCCATCTAAATCATTTAATAAATCTTCTAGAAAAGGTTTTTCGCTCTCTATCCTATATGCTTCTTTCCTCGATGTTAATTCTTCTAGTTTACCATCCGGTCGAGGTAACGCTCGGCAAGAGTTTAGCATATTGAAGAAAACTACTAATACTATAGCCAGATCTGTAAAAACACACAAAAAAAAAAATTCCTGTTAAATAATTTTCTCTTTTCACGATCGTTTTTATTTCTGGTCACACCTGCTAAGAAATAGCGTTCGGCCATAGGCATATTTTTATTTTTTTGCGCGAATACCATATTTTTTTAAAGTCACTAACAATTAAAAAAAGTAAGAATAACAAAGACACTAATTTGCTTCTTGGAATTTTTTTTTTTTTTTTTTTTTTTTTTGCAATGACTTGGAACTAACCGCAGGACCGAGCGACAAAGTGGGCCCCCGAACTACCCGATTTCATGTTCGTGACAAAACTACCTTTTTAATGCATCCTCTTCATTTTTATATATGTGTGTGTATTTTTTATTATTGTTTTATCGAAAATAATGAAAAATGTTGGTTTTTTTTTCCTATTCTAAGGAAAATAATGATCCCATGCTTCGCTTACTGGGAAATAAATTTACCTGTCACCGGACAGAATAATATAAAAATTCCTATGTTAATTTCATGGAACGTTTAGTTCATCTCCACATATCAATGATGTAGATGTGATAAGAAAATCGTATGTTATTACGTAAGATATGACGAAACAAAAAAAAAACAGAATCGAAAAATACGAAATCTAGCCCAAAAAGCTTCTTGTTTTTTTTAAACGGGAATTTTTTTTTTCTTAAATATACAGGTGACGTCCCTGGAGCATCTTTAAGTCATTAGAAATGGATAAATGGTATTATTAACTTGTAATTACTTCAGCAAAACTAACTATTAAATCTATACCGGAAATATAATATTTTTTTTTCTTTTTAACTAGTTTTGACTTCTGAAATTTTTTTTTATTTATTTTTGCCCGTTCTTCGTATTTATCAGTGAGAAAGAAAATCGAAAAAAATCGCTATCTCTCTCCTGTTTTCGACGTCATCAATGAAAATGTCAGCTTTTACGTATGCCCATTCATGTTTTTTTTTTTTGTATTTCTTTGGTTTTATCTGGTTAAGTAGTGGTCATCGTCCTTGTTCATAAAAATTGATGAAATTCGGTATCGGTGACGTTAAACGTGAAATCGAAAAAAATCATGTCCTAGATATTGACAATTTTTTTGAAATGTCTCGCATGACGGAAAACGAAAAAAAAAAAAAAAAATATACAGATATATTTATCCGACATAAATCTGTATGTTTAAATTAGTATCCGATTTGATAAAACAAAACTGATAAATTTTTACAATTATCACTATTTTTTTTTCTATTTTTATCGTAGTATTATCTTCCCGACGCCTTTAATCACGCTAATTTGTTACGTTACCGTGATTTTTGTTTGTTTTTATTTTTTTGTTTTTAGTTGTCATTTTGAGATTTTTTTATCCTATTTTTATTTATTTTTTTTATTTTTTTTACAGGGAGCCTGGAAAAATTCGAAGAATCGTTTTCGTTTAATCAGAATCATTATCGAAGTGAGAAATCGATCTTTAAGAAGGATAATCGAAGGCGTTCAAGCTTAGCGACCGTAAAAACTTCATCTAGTTCATTCGTGGGAGTATACTGTTTTCTGGATATAATGCCAAGGGTCAAATGTCAGATTTGGAAAAAAGGGTATCTTATGGACAAAAAGGGTATTTCGGATTTTTTTTTTTTTTGACCGTATCGTTTTTTCAAAGAATCGTATTAATTTTAGAATTTTTATTTTCTAGGAATCATGGACTGGAAATATCGAGAGAGCGGAATTTCGATATATTGTAAGTAAAAATATCGAGAAAAATTTTAAATTGCAGAGAAAAAATATGTATTAGCTCATTCAGTCATTGATTAATATCACACGGATCATATTATTAATAGAGTACTATAATAGAATTCCAAAAAAAATATTTAGACTTCCCTGAGAAAATGTTTAAAAATATAATTAAACGAGTATTGATTGAGGCAGTTCAGTTAGACATGATGGCTATGCCATAAATTGTATTATAATTGTAAATTAAATTAAATTAAATTAAAGCAGATAGTCAGGCACCGACTGGGAATATTTTAGGACGCGAGCTACTGACTGAAAAAATCGCGAATTTTTCAAAAATTTAAATTCTGAACAAGCTGATTAAACGGGATTAAAGGCGCTAGGGTGCTACATCCAGGAAGGCACACCGGGATATCCCCGGTAGCTCGGCGCCCCAATCCGTGCTTTGAAAGACTGGTTAGTAATCTAAAATATACCCGGTGTCCGTTTTTTGGATGTAGAAAAAGTAAACCAACCTTAGGAATAAAATAGTAATGGATGACATTGTTTAAACGTCAAAGCGTTCAAATCTAAGTCCGCCATGTTATGGCTATAAAAACTCTTGCAAAAAAAAATCATAATGAATTTCATTCTGCTGCGGCATTACGAACGGGTTGAAAATTAGTTAGAGGTAAAGATGTTAGGGAAAAATTATACATAAATTATATATAATATAATTTATATATAAATATTTATATATAATTTATTTATAAATTATATAAAAATTATGTATAATTTTTCCTTAACAATTTTACCCCTACCGAAAATTCTGTTGAGACTTGTTCCCTTCTGCGTTCATTTTTACGAAAAAGTGATGCTAAAAGTGTGTAAATTTTTTGCAAAATAAATGCAAAAAATTTATATAAAAAATGTAATATTTTTGTATCGTTTATACAAAAATTTAGACATGCATGCATATTTTTTTATGCACCAAAATTTGAATGTGCATAATTTTTACAAAATTTATGTATAATTTTTTAGAAAATCTGGATATGCATAAGTTTTTTATAATTTATGCGCATAATTTTTTTTATGTGTGTCCAATTTTTTGTATGTAATTTATACGTCTCTTTTTCGTACCGAGAACGTATGTTACAGTATGTCTTTGGCGATTTTATGTCTCACGACGTTAAGACTTTTCCTCAAACGAAAAAATTAAATAAATTCGATAATAACCCAAAGGAATCAAAAATATAAAGGAATGCGTGATCTCCTGTATAAATAAATGGAGAAATGTACCAAAATTTTCGTTCGAATCCAGTTTACGAATTTTGATTGGTTAGCGTTTAGACTTGCCACATAATTGGAGCAAGGTTTCCATATTAAATTATTGATTAAGACTTGTTTTTATAAGATGACCACCATCCTGATTCAGTATAAATGTAGCAGTTGAATGTTGAATATTGTAGACAATGGGATAAAAATGTTAGAAACTGAGAAAACAAAAAGTCAAAAAGTAGAAGAGAATTTAAAAAAAATGTTGCTTAGCATCTCATTCTTGTGGCCCCAACGTTTTCGTCTATTTTCCCCATCCCCTTTTTTTTGTTAAAATTTGTTATTCGTAAATTTCACTCGCACTAATTCCGGGTTGGGCTAGGTTAAATATGTTTATATTAGATCAGCTGTTTTAAAGAAAATTACGTCAAGGAATGTAAGTTCCTGGAAAAAGTAGGAAGCGTGACTTAATGTTTACTGACACACATTCGTGAAAATATCAGATCTTCATTTCTAATCGAAAACGGAAAGAACGAAACTTTTTTATTGCTGTGCTAGAAACTGCAGGATAAGTGAAACGTTGTGGCAAATTTTTAGGGATAAAACACTTTGGGTTTTTTGATTCTGAAAAGTAACCTCAAAATTTCAAAAACATTTTTGAAGAATTTAAGCTCTCTTCTAAAGAGGCGATTTTCCAAAATATGAGTCGTAAATTAATCCGTTTTTTTTTAATTTTTCATTGAGTCAACATCCGCATTCTTATTTTTTTTTCTGCTTGCGAAACATTTTTCCATAGGCTATGTAATTTACAATTATAGGATTCGATAGAACTTTGCTTTTCCTTTTTCTAAGGACATGGCAGAAGCAGAATTTTTTTTTTCCCTCAATGAGAATTCTTACCTCAAAATAAAGAACAAATTTTATGAATAATAAATAGAAAGCCACCCCCATGCATATTTTTTCAAAAAAATGTGCTTTTGCAGCAAAAAATTATGGAGTTTTAATCATTTTGGGGACTGACTCTCGACTAAAAACAAAAAGAGTCGTTTTGACTGAAAGAGCGTCCTCCGTTGGCAATCCATTTTTTTCTAGGTTCGACCTTTCTACATGAATTCCAAGGAGTGTGTCAGTGAATTTTCCTTATTATTAAACCACCATCTTGTCATAGTTCCATCATTACCGGAGTATGACGTCATGGAATCGTTAAAATAAGTTTCTTTGTGTTCGCGAAAGCTTTTTGAATTAATTCGGTAGTGCAAGATTTGAGTAGGTTAAATTTTATGCAAAACTTTTTTTTTTTTTTTTTTTTTTTTGGAAGATGAATGTCTTAAGCCTAAATAAGCCTATAATGATTAAACTATGGTATTTTAGTTGCTAAAATGGTTCTCAGAAAATAAAAATCTTGTTTTTTCTTCGTATTTGCCTAAAGAAAAAAGACTCTTTATTTTGTTTTATTTTTCGCTTTTTTTAGCTTGTGAGTAGAGTAAAAATTCAATAACCTAAAGAATTATTTTTCAAAAAAAGCAATAAGTTTTGTAGGCCTAGAAGGTTTTTAGCGGAAATGTTTTAATATTTATTTTCAGGTTGGCAAGACTTTAAATTTTCAATTTTTGCAGGTTTGAGAATTACGAAAAAAACCTCAGGGAGCCTAAGAAATGCTGACGCCGATATTAAGAGAGGGTTAACTATAGGATGACAAATAGAGGGCCAGGGATTTCAAAAATTTTGATGTTCTAATGCTTGGATGGCCCCTTCCTGCTTTGAAACTGGGGATGTTTTGTTTGTAAACAAAAATATTTTGTTATGAGTTTGAGTTTCACAGTCTTCTAGGCACCAACTGCTACTTCAGTGGCGTTGCTAGGCATTAAATATTTTAGCGGGGGGGGCGGGGCGCGAAATAAAAAATAAGATTTTAGAAAAATGTGGCCTAAAATGATTTAAATTGCCCTTTTGCATTGAAAATGAAGCGTCATGCGAAATTATTGGGGGCCTAGCGACGCTACTGTCCTACTTGGTCCTTTTTTTAAAAAGACATTAGGCGCAATACAAATATATAGCACGTTATTCCTAGGGAGCACGTTTTTGGACCTCTTCCTAGGAGGTCTAAATCAACCATCTTCTTTTTAAGTACTTCCGAAGGAGGGGGAGGGAGTAATTTAAAAATTTCTAAAATTATGCTGACGTACTATTTAAATGGCATCTTGTTATGATATTTACAACTCATAATATTTTGCTGTTAAGAGAGTCTCCTTAACATGAATAAGACATATGAAGCTAAGAAGTTACATTAAAAACTTCAAAAAATTATAATTTTGTATCAGCGATGTATAGGTAAAGGTAAGCAAAGAAATATTAATATTTATAAAATATTTTTCGATATTTTACAAGAAACGATGAAATATTTTAAAAATGTCGACAAAGATTTTAAAAATATTTTATTGTTTTTTGTTTCATAAAATATTGAAAAACATTTTATAAGTATTAATATTTCTTTGCTTACTTAAAATTACTTAAAAATTATTACAGTCTACTGCAATTAGTTTCTAAGTACTTTTCTTTAAAATCGAAATTGTTATCAGTAAATTTTCAGCAGTTTCATTTTAAAAATGAAACTTTTTTTCTAAAGTTAAATCTCAGAATAAACCAAGTCCCAAATTAAAATTTCTCTTACAAATAAATCCTCCCACGTGTTTGTAAAATTTCGGTAGCTTTCAAAGGTAAAAAAATAAAAATAAAAGTTGTTTTTAGCCCAAGATAAAGAAAAAGGCAAACAAAATAAGATTATTTTCGTGTTATTACACGGTTTTTTTTTTTTCAAAAAGTACTGTTAGTCTATTCAAAAATCCTTTAGTGCAAAAAACCCGACTAATATTTACGTCAAGCACATGCCCATTTTTATTTTATTTTTCCCCGCGCGATAACATCTTTTAACTATTTGAATGAACTTTTTTATCTTTTTCTTTATCGATACAAAGTCAATTCTCTTTTTTTTTTTTATATATATATATATTTGTTCGCAAAGATTTTTTTATGGAGAAATTTTTCAATACTTTACGTCAGACCATAACCGTTTGCGTATGCGCAGTTATTTACTTAACACAATTATTAGAAGAAAAAAAAATGGAATAAAGTAAAAAAATTATGTTTTATTTGCTAAATCATAAATCAATCGGCGCCGGCGCCTTGTTTGATATCTTAAAGAAAATTTGTCTTAATAATTTTTTTAAAATTTTTTTTTCTTAAACTTACCACCGAATCGCATAATTAATCATCTACCCGAAACCGCTAAACTCTACGACAGTCACTAACTTCAACATGTTAATCTCTTTTCCAATATTTAGAAAAAAAAAAAAAAAGAATTAGTACTGAGATAATTAATTAGTATTTTTTTTTATTATCCTTTTTAAACACTTTCACCGATTTCTTGTCTAATTATAAAATAAGAAATCGTTTTCCTTTCGCATTTCATTTTTTTTTTTTTTTTAAGAAAGAAAGAAAGAAAAATTAAAATGTTTTCCGAAAAAGAAAAAAAATATTTAAATGTGATGTACGCTAAACACGAGCTGGAGCACTAAATGAATCAAATGATACCTTGTTACTAAAAACAGATAATTGTAATTTAAATAATTCCTTTGGATCGTGAATAATGACATAAACGCTGACAGAAGATAATTTTCATGAGTAGCCTACTTCGAAGTTAAATTAAACGACGATGTTGTTGTCGTTTAATTTTATTGCAAGTCAATCAGCTCCTCATGTTACCGGTTTCAAAAAAAATTTTTTGACGGAACGTTTTCGGCGGGAAAATTTGAAATTGAAAAATGTTTGCCTCACGTCGAAAAAATTTTAAAGGATGGACTTTCATGTAATCGTTTCTGAAAATTTTTTTATAATTTCCGTCAAAATGTTTGTTCTCAGGTATGGAATGTGATATAAATTCGATCACGTGATCATTCTTACACACACAGGTGCTAATTTGGATCATTCTCGGCACGAAGAGTCTGTGATCGCATCTTGTACCATTAGAAAATATTATGTACCCTGTTTTTTCAATTATTGTAAATTGTAAAATATCAGTCATCACCTTAGAAAGCCTAAGGACTAGATCTTTTTCGTTTGCTTGTCGTCAAATGAGAGGCTGGATCTTTTTTTAATTTTTGGAAAATGGATGTAGGCCATTTGAATTTTTTTTTTTTAGAAAAGGTGAAGGTCTTGCCCAATCTTATCAAATGCTTTTACGATTATCAAAAAATGGCAAAAAAAAAATTTTTTTATAATAATGGCTTCTGTAAAAAGCTAGAAATATCGCACTTGACATTTTAATTTATCGGGTATCGTTTCCTGCGTTTGGAATGTATGAGAGAGAAGATACAGTTTTTAACAGTTAATTCATTAAAGGGAAAACGTTTTTCTTAATTTTTTTAATAGTTAATAGTTAATTTAGTAATAATTTTTATAATGATTTTTTGTAAGTTAATTTTTTTTTTTTTTCTAGGAGGAAAGTCTGGAGAAGAGAGAGTTAAGATGGAAAATGGAAGAGGGATACCGGCGAATAACGAGGAAAAGACCGGAGGCAGAAGAGGACGCCGAAGAAACGTGAATTATTCACCCGAAAGAGAGATGGTAAGTATTCATTTCATAATAAGACCAAAGGTTGAGTTGTTCTGCAAAAAGAAAATTTTCTAATATTTATTTTAAGAAGAGGTTTTCCTTTTGCCGAAAATTCATCCATTAAATTAAGAGAAAAAATACAGGGTGTCTACTGAAAATCATTTTTGAAATTCAAGGTTTTTTCGAGGTTTTCAAGGCTCATTTTTAGAAAAAATAAAGGTTTTTTTTAATAGTATATTACATATTAGGTATGGAGGTTGCGTATTGCCGGCCGAGACTGGGGTTTACGAGGTCAGTCTGGTCAGTCGAGGCCTGGAAGCCATCTTCGTGCTTGATTTGTAAAATATTTTTCATCACGAGGGCGGCAAATTAAATTTTTCGTTTTTAAAGCGGGCGTAAAAACTGTATAAGTTCTAAATTCAGGGGTATTTACTGAAAATTATGTCTGAAATTCAAGGTTTTTTTAACGTTTTCGAGGTTTTCAAGGTTCAATTTCAAATTCAAAGCTAATTCAAGGTTCTAAAGGTTTTCAAAATCGGTAGACCTTCTGAAATATATTTTCGGAAAAAAAAAAAAAATTCCTTTAAGGAAAAACGGGCATATGTGAATGGAACGAAAGTGTAGCCGAGGATGGCGCTTATTAGGAGTAAAAACTATCTTTGCAGTGACATCCCTTGAGTGACATCCCTTGAAAATTGACATCTCTTCAGATGTCAGTACTGAAAACACTAAGCGCGGCGCTCTGGTCTCTACTTTATGCTTGAGAATTTTCTGTCATTTTTGAGAGCAGGGGTTAATGGGATAAGCTTTTAAAAAAATTAAAGAAAGCTTTTTTTGAATTCATTATTAGAAACATGCATGTCTGAATTGCTGCTTTGACCAGTGGTAAAATTTTCATCTGCCTGCTTTGTAGGAAGAAGGAAAAGGTCGGGAAATTTCTAAGAGTTCTAATATAAAAATTCAAATGATCAAGGGCAAGCATGGTTCAAGCAACTTAAGTAGGGCATTTACATTTCTAGCTTTTTCAAACATTAATTCGATTTTTTGTAAAAAGTTTTGAAGGAAACAAACACATTCGGTTTTTTCCTCTGCACGGGTCACCTTAAGAAGCCCTTCCCTCAAACTTTTTTTGTTGATTTACTGGGATTTCTTTTTCGTTCGAATTAACCACTACTCCCCGATCCGGGAACAAAATTAATAATGAATTCAATGTTTCTATAACCCTTTTCAGTGCGATGGAATCATTCATTTCCTTAAAATTATAAATTAAAAAAAAACACACTCATATATAGCTCTAATAGCCTTTTGCATTTTGAACTACATTCTGATTTTCCCTAAGGCCACCGGCTTCGACCATACAGGCGCCATACTCAAAATTTTTTTTCGCGCCAAAATTATTGATTAGAAGCTAAAGCCAGGCATTGTGGAAAAAAAAACACGAATTTACCTTTAATTGAGATTGTGTTCACCATGTCTAAAATTTCACAGCCACAACCACAAATTCGTTTACTATTTGATAAATTTACTATCCGCACTTTTCCCGGACTTTTAACAACCACAGTGTCTTTTTTACTGTTTTTTTTCCTTTTATTTTTTATATTTTTATTATTATTTTCGATAGTACAATCCTTATTATTTGATTTCATATTTATGAGCTCTGATACTTTTAACATGGTTTGGAAATGATTGACTCTCTATTGGTTTTCGCAGCATTTATATACCCGCTCAAATCAGATCTTTTTATCTCTACAACTTTCGTCAAAAAATCATACCAGCCGTCATACAGTATAATTTTTTTTTTTTTGATGTAGGATTCGCTAACGTAAGAGTTTCATTGATAAAAAACGCGATCGTCATCAATCGGATTTCCTTTGGCGGCTTTTCCTTTTTATTTACCTATTGTTTGCACATCTTTTTTTTTTATACTGATCATCAGAAAAAAAAAAAAAAAAAAAAGGACGACGCCGTTATGTCTGGTTTTAATCGTCCCTCTCGCACCTGTATTTAAAAAAAAAAAAATAAATATTTCTTTTTTATTTTGAAGAATCAATTAATCTTTTCGTCGTGTTGAAAGAGAAATGATATTGCCGCAAGGTCTTTTTTTTTGGACGAAAAACGATCCTTTTAGACGATTTAGAATCGATATTAAAAATGCATCGTGCGTGCATTTTATTTCCTTTTTTTAAAATTAAATTATTCAAAAAAATATTAAGGGAATTGGATCCAGGCGTTTTCATTTAAAAAAAAAAAAAAAAAAAAGTTTAGTCTCAGTCTGTGTCTTTCCGTAAATCCCTGGAATTTTGCATCATCCTCCGTTTGATGATGTAATCAAAGCTAATCAAATGTACAAATTTGCATTAGTAAAAAGTATTATTTTAACAAGATTTAGACCGGCTGTTTCAATACTTTTAGTGGGATGACGTTAAACGGGTAACAAGGGATACAGACGGTCATATATATGAAGAACTGGAATGGAATAATCCCATTTATCAGATTAGATAAATAAATCGTATAAATGATATATTAATGCATTAAATTCGAGAATTATTATCATTTACGTACGGTAGCGGAGCAGTCGCATGCGAAAGTTTCCCGTCACATTTTTATCGAATTAATTCGAAAATGAAGAGCACTATAAGCTCAACTTAGATTTTTATTCCTTATTTTGAAGTACGTCCTGTTCGATTGATAAGATTAAGGAACCCAAAATAAAACTATCTATTGTTGTGAGATGTTAAGGAGCTGCCAATGACATCTGATAAAAGGATGTTTTTTTTTATATTTTTATACATGTATTTGAGATTCTTTCGATCTATAAATACGAAAGTTATCTTGTGAATTTAAGGAATGACAAGAAATTAAGCTTAGTGGATGGGCCAATTCAAGCCCGTAGCCAGAAACTGGCCAGAAGTAATGGGCGCGAAAAAGCGGAGTCAATGGGACATGCGCTTTGAGTTAATTCTCTTGAAGCATGCCCAAGAAAAAACGCGTTATAAAATTTTATAACTCTATAACGTTTTGGCCGATTATAAAATTTTGTAACTATTTATAAATTTTTATAGTTAAAATTTTTAACTGAACTATATATTAATTTTATTCTTGAATTGCACTATATTTAGCATATGGGGACTTTAGAGGCTCTATTTTAAACATTTTTCACGAGAAAAAAAAAAGGAAAAAAAATTACAATTTTTTGGAATAGAACCCGAGCCTTTTGGTCGACTTACCAGTCCTCTTTATCCTCACTACACCACTTTTCAACTGATTTTTAAAAGCGGCAATATGGTTCTTAAGTTGCCAATTATTTTGACCTATAATATTGTCCAAATTTTTCCGAATTTTCGGTTTATTTTTTGTATTTTTAATTTGACAAAGGTTCAAAAATAAAGAAAAACAGAAGTATAAAAATTCTGGAAGCGTTAGAAGAAAATAAAAAAACTTAAAAAAAAAAACCGAAAATAATTTTTGTTATAAATTTTTAAAACGAATTTTAAATTTTTAATACCGTAGATTGGGGTGAAGTTGAAAGGAAATTCAAGAGAAATTCTAGGTTTATTTTAGGCACTAAAAATAAAATTTTTTTGCTTAAGTATTTCAAAAACAATATCCACTTAATGAAATAAAAAAATTTTATTTTTAGTGCCTAAAATGAACCTAGAATTTTTTTTTGAATTTCCTTTCAGCTTCACCCCATCTTTCAACTTCACCCCAATCGGCGGTAACTCAATTTTATAACACACTTTTTCTTGGGCAGGAACCATTTGCAAACCCATAGCAAAAGAAAATGGCGATTGTTTATTTTAGAAAAAATCAAAATCAATCAAATCTTTCGATGTCAACATTTTTTAAGTTTTATTTTCATAAATTTTGATAATTTCCACTCATTTTATTTGAAACATTCAAATTCGTTTATTTATTGACCAGCTTTGGTTTTTAAATAAATAAACGATCGCCATTTTTATTTGCTTTATGAAGTGAAACTCAAAGCGCATGCTCTGTTGACTCCGCTTTTTCGCGTCAGTCTTTTTCACTTAATGGTCTCTACCGTAGCCCAACCAGGACGGTCAAACGGGGGCGGAAGGTTTTTTTAAAAGGGGGCTCCAAATGGCCCCTTTTAACATAGAGATAGGGAAATATAACATTTGGTCAAAATAAATTTACAAGGAGCTCAAAAATTCTCACAGGGGGGCTGATTTCGATTTTTACTATTTATTTTTCGATTTCGATTTCTACTTACTATTAAAAATGCAGACTGTAGGTGAACAAAATTTTTATTTATTTTTTCCTATTTGAGGGCCCCCCCTCCCCCCCGGATACCCTTAACCTCCCCATATATTAAAGTTTTACGGAGCTATCCTTACGCCACTGTTCTAATGAGTGAAGGTCGAATCGCGAAGTCACGCTCCTCCTACTTTCAGGTATTCATTGACGTTAGCTCCACCTCGATTTAAATTATGAAATCGCAAACGGTAGAAATTCTTTTTCTTGAAGACGTTTCGGTTCAGTGCCTGAGATATTATTTTGAAAAATATTATTAATTGATTAGCAGAAGGCGGCGGTTTTGTTGGTTCTCCATAACAAGAGAACTATTTTTCGTGACGAAGAG
The DNA here is from genome assembly GCA_037577465.1 of Liposcelis bostrychophila. Classification (NCBI taxonomy): domain Eukaryota; kingdom Metazoa; phylum Arthropoda; class Insecta; order Psocodea; family Liposcelididae; genus Liposcelis; species Liposcelis bostrychophila. Next base: position 10,048,781 of record CM075209.1, read on the forward strand.
GAGTAGAAATTAGTTTTACGTAATACTTTGAATTCTCCCTGGAGCTTTGAAAAGTGTCTCTGTAAAGACCACATCTTCTTCTTAAGTCTTTTTCTTAACTCAAAGGCCGGAAGCATAGAAAAATGTTGAGCAACATTTACAAATTTTTATTTTTCATTTTTCACTGCTGCACAACATGTTTCTAACGCTGCAACAAGTTGAGCAGCATATTGTCTCAACATGTTACTCCAACATGTTTTAGAATGAAATTTCTGCCAAATAGAGGAATTATGTCTTTCTTTTGGGTCGAAATCACAGCGCCAATGCACTGCTCTGAATGTCTCATCGTAACCATGAAGAGGGTTCCGATTCCATGGAATGTTACACTTGCTGTTTAGGATTCGCACATTTTTCAACATTTGCGTCAAAAAAAAAAAGATGAAAGAAACTCAGCGGGAGAACATAATCAATCGCAAAAAATGGTCATCACTATAGATGTTCTGCTTAGTATTAATAAATTTTGAGCCCTAAGCAAATGAAGAACCCTCTTTATGGTTCCACTAATATGTGTTACAATGAAACATCCAAGACCACAATCTGTTTGTAGCTCACGTTTTTTATATATTTATAAAGCCCCCAATATTTCTATTTTTTTTTTCAAAATGGACACTACAACTAAAGCTTCGGAGGGAGGAAGTCAGTAGCGTTGCTAGCCATTAAATATTGGGAGGAGGGGAGGGCGAAAGGAAAAAAATTTTAAAAAACGTGGCCTAAAATGATTTTTAATGCCCTTTTGCACTGAAAATGAGAAATTATTGGGGGGCATGATCCAACATTGGAGGAGCAATGCCTCCCCCCCAAAAGGGCCTAGCGACGCCACTGGAGGAAGTCCTATATTTGGGGACCTCAGTAAAAGGCCCGGGAGCAAGGCTAGAAGCTAGACCGCGAAGTTAGGGGCATGATTTCCTTTAATAACTTTCTAAAGGAGGCAAGATAAGGAAAATTAATTGGGGCATGATTTCCTTTAATAACTTTCTAAAGGAGGCAAGATAAGGAAAATTAATTCGTAGGGGGTTCCTTATTTTTTCAAAGGAGGCTGAGCTCCCTTTCCCCCTCCATGGCTACGGCCTGTTTGTATGAGACACTCGGTATTTCTATATCTTTACTAAATGTAAGATCTGGTATTCAATTTTTTTCGCTCGTAAAGATTTATGAAATGATGCGTTGGCGGATCCAGGTGGGCGTTCCCTTGCCCCCCCCCTCCCCATCCCGAACTTTTAGGCCACTTTCTAGGCTAAAGATTTCGCCCCTCCTGTGTAAAAAAATTCCTGGATCCGCTAGTGGAATGACAGTCACTACCTTGTCGCTCAAGAATTAGGGATGAATCCAGTCTAAAAGTCCAATGGGGGAGAGATGGCGCCTTACATCCCTTTGAAGTGAAAAAATTTTACACTAGATTGATTACGATCTTTTGGAAAATGAGATTTCCCTACTTTGGGAGTTTTAAAAAATTGCAATTTTTAGATTTTTTTTTGATTCTCGATGAAAAATACCTCCCATACCAGGTGCGTCGCTGGCTTGCAAGTCTCAACAGAACGTATCAAGTCGAGACTTGCAAAAACTCGCGTCTCGATGTTCAAACCCAACCTCCACATTTAATAATAATAATGCTTTATTGATATCAACAGCCTGAGAGGCCCATTACAGATTCAATTACAACTCAATCACAGAAAGAAAAAAAAATTAAATAAATTAAATATCACATAGAATAGAAAATTATTGAGTAAATTTAAAAGTTATCACAGCTTAAAATCGAATAATTGAGTCTAATATGTGTTTTAAGAAAAATTGTACTAAGGTGCGTTTAAAGTGGTTTAGCGATGTGCAGTAAAGGTCTAATTCATTTCTTTTGCAGAGGTCGTTAAAAAGCGTTGATAATTTCGAAGCAGGTGATATGAATCGCGATTTATTGAAAAGAATTATAAAAGTTTCTTTTTGTCTCGAATTATGGCGAGGAACACGGAAATTGAACTCTGCTAACATCTCCGGAGAGTCAACAGCATTGTTAAAAATGCGGTATAGAAATAGGGCGTCATTTAAATCTCTCCTGTCTTTTAAGGATAAGATTAAAATTCTTTCTGCATATCGCTAGTGCGCACTGGATGCCGAAGGTAGTGAGGATAACACCATGTTTTCGATAGTACAAGTAACGAAGAAATTTTTTCTGTACTTTCTCAAGTTTGTTCATCTGATTAACACTTGGTCCATGCCATATGATGGATGCATATTCCAGTTTGGAACGAACCAGAGAATTGTACAGAATAACTAAGGTGTGAAGTTCTCGAAAGGAATGTGATGATCTGATAACAAAACCAAGCGTTCTGTTCGCTTCTGCAATAATCGAGCGAATGTGATTATCAAAAGTAGATTAGAGTCAAACACAATTCCTAAGTCCCTTACTTCTGCTTGTGGAGTAATTACGGTGTTACCAATCATGTATTGAACACTATCGAAGCGACTTTTATTTCTACAGAAAACCATCAATTTACATTTGATTTCATTAATGGGTAACTGATTTGTTTTAGACCAAAGCAATACATTAATATCCTTTTGGAGTAATTCCATGTCTAAGTTGGATGATATACTTCGAAAGATCTTTAAGTCGTCAGCGAAAAGTAGACACAGAACGTAGTTCAGGCAGGCTGGGAGGTCATTTATGAAAAGCAAGAAGAGTAGGGGACCCAGGTTTGCTCCCTGGGGAACTCCACTTAGGATGGAAAAGCAAAAGGACTTGACATCCTGAAACAAGACATAACTTTTACGACCGCTTAAATATGAGCGAAGCAAACGTATCAAGTAGGGAGGAAGATCAAATTTTGAGTTATTTTTTTAAAAGTAAGTTATTCTACTCGATCAAACGCCTTCAAAAAATCGAAGTATACAACATGCACTTCATTATTTTTTCTAATTCGGCTGAGACGAAAGTCATGAAGAAAGAAGATTAGTTACAGTAGATCGTTTTTCCATGAAGCCATGCTGTTCAGGGGCGACAGATTTTAAAATAAGGGTATATGCGATTGTAGAGAATAATTTCTAATATCTTAGATACAGCTGATAGGATAGAGATGCCTCTGTAATTCTCTCCAACGCATCGATCGCCATTTTTGAAAATAGGTGTAATACGGGATAGTTTCCATTCTTCTGGGAAAGTCAAACATGTTAGACATAGGTTTAATATATGCTTGATCGGAGGTAACAAAGGATCTGCACATTCCTTATAGATGAAGGATGGAATTCCGTCAGGTCCACATACTAGTGACTTTTTAAGTGATCTAAGGCAATTAGTAGCTCCTCATCCGAGATTAAATTAAGTTCTGATTGATTACAAAAATCAACTCATCTGTCAGGAGTGATAGCATGATCTGATGAGGAATATATTTGTTGGAAAGTTCGAGCAAATTCATTCGCTATATCCTCGGGTTTATCAAAGAACTCCCATTGAAGAAAAAGATTGATTGGAATGAACATTTTGCGATGAAAAATAGGTCCAAAATTTTTTCGGAGCAGACTTATGTTCAGTTCAGCATTTAATGCATTATATCGACGAACTTTACGAAGTTCTTTTTTAATTGCCTTGCGATACTGACAAAACTCGTCTTCCAAATTATTATTAGTTTTAACCTTCAAAGATACTTTATCGCAGTTATTACTTGACTTACGTTTACTTCGAATTTTATTTTTCAACTTAATCAATTAATTATTTCGAACTATACCAAGTGGGAAACTTTTTATTATGGTAATGTTTTTTTTTTGGGAATATTTTCATTTAAAGCATTTAGATATGATCATAAAAAGAACCAACACTTTCATTTATCTTAGTACAGTTAAGTACATTCGAAAAATCAGTGTTATAGAAATACGTAAGTAAAGAGTCATAATCGCCTTTACCGAAAGAGAATTTTTCAGTGGTTGTAGAAGAATGTCTTGTTTCATTAAGTCCGTGGGTTTAGGTAAGCGAAAATGAAAAGAGAGAGCAGGATGGTGTTTATCCTCATTTACCAAAGGTGTTTGACAACGTGATACATTAAGATAATTCGTAGATAATACAGATCTAAAATTCGGTTATTTTCATTCAATATTGTATTGAACTGTGATAAATTGAGAAAGGAACTAAATTAATAAAATTTTCCATGGTCAGGCTGATGTTAGAAACTAAAGATTGGTTTGCGCACAAACTCTGGAATGTTAAAATCACCACAATTAAGACTTGAGTATGAGGTTCTAGATTTGAGGTGGATAAAAACTCATAAAGAGCTTGGTAGTCAGTCTCAGGCGCTGACGGTGCTATGTAAACTACAGCGAAGAAAAAGATAGACTTTGTGACTTGACCTCAGCCCAGCAAGCGTCAACATATCGAGTATTAAAAGTATTCGTTTTTTTTATAACATATTTGTCTTTGATTGCTATAAACACACCACCCCCGCGGTCCTTGCAACATAATGCGGAGTTTCTATCGGACCTTATTACCGAGTAATTAATAGGACAGAATTCAGTGTTTAAAATCCCGCTGTGTAGCCAAGATTCCGTAATTAAATAATGTCAAATTCCGTTGCTAGGACCGAGGCTAAAAATTCATTTAATTTTGTGCGCAACCCTCTCGTGTTTTGGTAGCAACATGAAAAATATTTACATTTAAAACTTTTAAATTCGTAAAATTATTAAAATTTGAACACAAATTGGTGGAATTATTTCTGGTTTTTGATATGAAATTATCCGAGGTTGTAATTATCCGAGGCTGATTTAAAATAAAAAATTTCGTTTACGTTTAAAAGCTGCGATATAAACTAAATCTCGTTTGCAACAGTTTGCTTGCCGAAATGATTGTAATGCAGTCCATGTATTGTAAAATGATGCCTTTGTAAAAAGTACAGATTTAACACAGAAAAGTTTGGCAAAACAGTGCTGAGAAACTGCAACTTATTATTTAAAAACACTGCATTTCGATAACATTTATTATAATCCTTGACATCGTACCGGAAAGGAATTTGCGAGAAAATTATATTGGTCTTTTTACTGGCATTAATGACGTCCGAAAACAAATTATCAGTGATTTTAGATTCCATGAATTGGTCAACTATATCATTTGATCCACCTGCAATGACTAGATAATCATTCAGGGTCAGATCACGCGAAAAATAATCGACATCGCATAAATTTGTGACAAAGTGGCATTCGGACGACACGATGAGGTGACAAAGAAAGTATCACCCAGTTTCTCCCGGAGAACAGCAGCAAGGTTTCGAATCATACTATCTCCTAATAGAACGATTTTACGTTAACCTGTTTTATTTCCATTGTTGTTCTCCTGAGACTGACGTTCTAAGGGCGATTTCCTCTTATTCTCATTAATCGGGGATAAGGTCTGCCGGTTTTTCACTATACGTGCACTTATATCGTTTCTATTTTTATTTATATCACCAGGAATCGAATTTTTTGTTTTATTTATATTTTTATTTTTATTTTTATTTTTAGCTAACTTCTTTTTTAGGGTATTATCTAATCTTGGGTATTTAAAATTTGACTTTATTATTTTTTTTTTTCCGATTTAATTTATTTTATTTTTATTTTTATTTTATTTTTATCTTTCAATTCAGTCGCGTGTTTCAGTTCATCGTATAAGCTCTGATTGTTTCGAACAGTTTGTATATCACCCGGTGACGTAGTATTCGGCAATACTGTAGGGCAATCATTATCGACAATTGTGGCTGGATCCGTCTGCATGCTGGAGTCAGACACAGAAACAAGTCGAGTTTGCAAAGATTCCGCGAAAGGTCGTTCGGAAGCACTAAGATTAAAGACTGTTTGCTATTTTCATTATAACGCAGATTAATTAAAAATTATACATGCTTCGAACCGATACAGTATCGTTTCTCTTTAGGCACCAAGAATCAATCGATAATGAGTTTTTTATATGATTCAAAAATTGGTCCAAATTACAAAGAACTTCAATTCCACAATCGAAGGAATTCACTTGAGGAGTGCAATCTTTAATTTTGAGCTCAAAATTCATCCGCGTTATCTCCGAGAAATTTTTTAGAAATAGTATTGCATGGTCCCTGTTACATTCACTACGTGAAGAATCCAAATGGAGGCAGAACTTGGACAAGATATCAAAAATTAATAACGACCAGTGAGAGCCTGACGGTAAATTAACATTGGTTGAGTTGTTTATTAGACAAACTACAAACTTGTGTCGTGGTATATTTAAAGGTGATAAAAGCTCTCTACAGTCATCCACAGTGAAACCTCTCTCTTTATTGGGAGATGCAGATTTGATAAGCAATGATATGCTAGGTTCCAGGTGTAGTACGTTTGACGACTTACTGAGGAGGCTGTGATGATTGATGCACGTAAAAAGAGCAGTGTCCGTAATCCACTGATTAGGTAGCAGACTGCGAAGGGCACAATCCATATCAGCTTGAATGTTAAAGCTGGCTAGTCGATCCATAAGCTTAGTGTTCTCCTCCTTTAGCGAAATCACTCTTGCAAAATTATCCTCAAGGAGTCGGTTATTACCGTCTAAAGTTTCCAGTAACATAGATTTTTCATTTTCAGAGGCTAGTACTTTTAGTTCCAGGGAGTTGTTCTCCTGCTGTAGAGAATGTAGCTGCTCCTGACATGCGTCTAATTTGGCCGCTAGGTTACTTTTTCCCGCTGAGAGTGTGCTAACTTCTCTTTCCAATTTAGCTATTTCACCTTCACGGTCCTCTAACTCATTTTCCAGGAAGGCGATTTTATTATTAAGGAGCTTACATTTATGCTCAAACATTAGGAATTTTTCATGGTCCCTTTCGCTCATGATCTCTTCTGTTGAAGCTTGTTCTTCAGTGCTGCGAAAAATGTCTGATGAAGTACTGGAGTTGAGGTGGGATATTTCCTTGATTCTTTCGGGTGCACGGACGGTTGGAGAAATTGCATTGTGTACTTCCACTTTGTTATGTTCAGTCTGTGAATCCATTATCGTCCAGGGCTGTCTGGACCAGGCAAAGTCATCGAGGGAATATGGAAGTTTTTGCTTTTTAATGTAGGTGGCGAGGGATTTGGGAGTTTTAAATCGTAATCCTGTCGGTGCCTCCATGACTATTTTAGTTTTGCTTTTCAAAGTTTTCGCGCTTGTAGTCGTCACCTCAATGCTTCGCCAACCATCAGGAAGGAATTTAGGTTGTTCAGACTTTGTACAGAGATCAAAACTTCCATCTCTTGATGTCTTTGTAAAGAAATCAAGACTTCCTTCTCGTGATGAATGAGAGATGTAATCATCACTTAAATCTACTTTTGAGGAGCGCGATAAGATATTTTTCTTCTTTTGCGTCATTGTCCATAAAACAGGCGGATAAAAACGAACTGTATATATAAAATAGACGGCGGAATAAATTAATCAAAAAATTAATTAAAAATGTAATTAAAATAGATTAATGAATAAAAAAGAGAATAACGAACACGAAAACATATGGCACAAAAAATTTGTTATCCATTTTGTACCATAAATTCCATTTAAGATCAGTTAAAGCAAGTTATTAATTATAAAATTTTCATTTGAGTTATTAATTGTATTATTATCATTTGACACCTTTTTAAATAAGAAAAACTGAAAACAGGTTCAATCCATCGGTGAAATGATTAACTAAAAAAAACGAAAACTTTTTATGCGGAATTCATATGCTTAGCTTATACACTGCTATGAATGTTCGAATGCTCGAATGCTATGAATGTTAATGTTAATGTTCCATTTAAATTGATTTATTCACTCCGCTATAAGTTAAGTGTGGACACTCCGCTGCTATAAGATCGCGCGCTTTGGTTTTCGGTTTTCTGCTGAGCTCGGGATTCGTACAGGTCAGTTGGAGGTTGAAAGACTACGACACCAGGCGGCAAATAGATAAGAAGCTTGATGGGTGAGATGACTTAACCAAGTGAGGTTAAAGTACTCAATAAAAAGTCGTGAATAATGACACTATCCCCGGGACCCCTGCACAAACAACACGTTCATCCGAGAACCAACCAGTTCGTTCATCGAACCACACATAAACAACAATCCGGACAAAGTAAAAAACGCGGAAAAACGGATGGCACCGAGCGAGCAACGAATAACACAACAACCCTACGCCATGTTTGTCCGCATGTTTGACGGTACTCTTACACTATAGATAAAATTAGAATTTTTGCACACGTTTTAAAGTTACTCCTCCCCCCCCCCCCTTCCAAAAAAAATTCCTAAATCCGTCTGTCACAGTGCTCCTTAACAAAAGATTTTTTCGACTAAAATGAAGAATAAAACTGCTAATGAGGCTTTGTTAGGAAACATGTTAACTCCCGAAATCCACTAAAATCAAAATCTTACCTGATTGTACCCCCTACCCCCCAAAACCCCCCCCCCCCGGCCCCTCAAATTTTTTTTCAAGGCTTGTTGCACATCATATGAAAGCTTATTGGAAATTCTTTAAAATGAGACCTCGCCGAGGTTTATATCTTTTACCGGGACAGAGATATCGTCATTTGAGAGGTCGAAAATTAGACACTTAATTTTGGGCTATTGAAACGACGATATCTCCGTCCCAGGCCCTTAGCCAGCCTGAGAAGGAAAAGGGGGCGCAAGACATTCAAAGGGGGACTCCAAATGGCCCTTTATAACATGGAAATGGGGAAAATACATGTGTCAAGTCAAATTTACAGGGGGACTCAAGCTTTTCCAAAGGGGGCTGAGCCACCTTTGCCCCCCCCCCCCTCCTGACTACGAGGCTGCTCCATCCCGGCAAAAGATATAAACCTCGGCGAGGTCTCATTTTAAAGCATCTCCAATAGGCTTTCATATGGTATATAGCAAGCCTTGAAAAAAATTTGAGGGAACGGGTGGGGATTGTGGGGGGGGGGACAATCAGGCAAGATTTTGATTTTAGGAGATTTTGGTAGTTAACATGTTTCCTAACAAAGCCTCATTAGCAGTTTTTTTTTTGTCGAAAATATTTTTGTTAATGAGCAGTGGAAAGATGGCTACTACCTTATCGTTCAAGGGATTGTAGTCATTTACGGAACTTTTGATTATTAGGTACTAAAGAAAATAAAATCCAACAATTTAACCTTAAAGAATGCAATATGTTTTGTAATTTTTTTTTCTTTTTTTGAGACCACCGAAAATCGGTAAGCTTATTTAACATTATCATCTGATAAAAAGAAGTAGTTTTTGGATAAAGTAGGGGGAAAAGGGAAAGATGGGTTTTTAAGATAATGATTATTCGTTGTCGGCGAAATAAATTAAAAAATATAAGTTATTTTTGTGTGGTGATTCTGACATATTTTTGTCCGAAAAGTATTAACGATCCATTCAACGCACAAATCTTTTTTTTTTTTTTTCGCTCTTTTAAATTTTCCTTTGATTAATTCATTCGCACCTTTACCAGGTGACCCTCTCCCTGGGTTCATTTTAACTCATTGTTCGAAATAAAATATAAAAAGGCATGAGCCCATTGAAATAATGTGTCATCTTTTACAATATGGCGCCAGGTATCAAAGGAGCTAGACACATCCCGGGGCCCCGGGACTTTTTCTCTCTGTCCGATAATATATGACCGACATTATTTTATTCAACGGTGCTGGAGTTTTCTTGGCAGGGGATTAACTTAAGGGGAGGTTATTGCATTGCATCTTTTTTTTCTTTATTTTACGTTTTTTTTTTTTTTTTTTTTTTTTTTTTTTTTTTTTTTGGGAAGAAATACGCCGCTTACGGTTGTCGCTTTGGTATGTGCAATGTCATTCAAGAATTTCGTATTTGTTTTGGATTTTTACAAAGATAGATGGGCTGTGGATGAATGAAAGAATGAATGAATGGACGAAGAGGCGGTAAATACCTTAATAGGTTATAATTATAAGAAATCGAAAGTTTAGATAAGAAATTAGTGGAATAAATATGCATGAGGGTTAAGAGGATGAAAAGTTAGTCGGGTAAAAAACAAAAATCCCGGGCGTTAAAAACAGTTAAAAATTTTATGCGATTGTCGAACAAAAATCTTAACTAAAAAACCCCGAGGGTTTGTTTGCGTTTATTTTTTTTTTATTTTTTTACAAAATGTTTACAATTTATTTTATATTTTTACGAGACTAAGGAAGTACCTAACATAGACGTTCAGTCTATACTAGACTAGACTGAAAATAGTCAACGAAAAAAAAAATAAAAAAAAAAAACGGAATGAATAACAAAAGTTTAGCGAAAAATACCCATGATAAGTAGCTCTTAAAAAGCTGCAAGAAAAAAAAAATAAAATAAAATAAAAAATTAAGTAGTGAGAGAAAAGCTTAGTAAAGACTATTATTTCCGTCTTGTTTCACTGGCGGATTCAGAAATTTTTTCGGTGGGGAAGGGGGGCGAAAGCCTGAAATGAGCCCAAAAACTCGAATCCTATACTGTGTAAAATTAATTTTCCAATAAAATTGCGTTTTATTTAGTGTGAAATTGGTTCAGTTCAACAAGGGAGGGGAGGGAGCCCCTGATCCGCCAGTGTCTTGTTTTACTTATATGTGATAACAATAATTTCTTACACGGTAAGAAAGTTTATGTAGAAAGTAACATAATTTATTAGTACACGGTAAAAAATTTTATGTTAAAGGTACATAGGCCTAATTCTCCTGTAGCCTCGAACAAAACACTAAAAACAAAAGAATGTCTTATGGACAATAACATTCTATTTTTTTAACATAAAAAATGTGTAGCCCTTTTTAGCAAGGTAACATACGCGGTAAAAAATTTTATGTTAAAAGTAACATAATTTGCCTGTAGCCTCGAACAAAACACTAAAAACAAAAGAATGTCTTACGGACAATAACACTGCACTTTTTTTACATAAAAAATGTGTAGCCCTTTTTTTGCAGGTTAACATAAAGTTTTTTACCGTATAAAATTTTTTACCGTGAACAAAAAAAGGGCTACTTAGAATTATTTAACTTGTATGTTAATTTTTAACGTAAAATTCTGTTAAATCGACATATTTTCATGTTAATTTAACATAAAAATTAACATTATCTGCTGCGGGGGCGGACTGACCCGGGATGCTACCGGAAAAGCCCCGATGGATGCAAACTACCCTTTATTAATTTTGATGAGTTTGGTCAAAGACCACAATTTATTAGTAAATCTTCTGATTAATTCTAATAAATCTACTGAAGTGCGTGTGACAAATTATAGAAAATACTTGCACCATTTTGAGAAAATTAAATCTTAATGGATTGTTTCTTCATTTTAAACCCCTTCAAGCCCTTGCCAGTGAAATAAATTTTCCTCTTGACTAAATGTTTTTGCAAAAGACACTAAGTCTGAACTTGCCTTTTCAAAATGTTTTTAACTTGTTCCACATCAACTTTAACAAGTTTGAACCTGTCTTAACAGGAATCAACAAGTTTGAACTTGTTTTGATGCAATGCATCAAGAAGTCAACAACAAGTCTAAACTTGCCTTAATGCAAGTTTAAGCAAGTTCGGGCAAGTTTCAGCTAGTCCAAACTTTCAAGTTTTAAGAATTATAAACATGTCTTACCACAAGTTTGAACACCAGGGCGTCATTTCAGATGAGTGTTACCGATATTATATCGATAAATCGGCACAAAAATTATCGATATTTTAGCGATATTTAAAATTTAATTGATACGCAGTATCGATAAATTTTTGGTCGATAATTTGAACGTCTTTTTTCAGAGTCACGTGCCCATCTCGAAAATCTGACGTAACCGAATGAGGGTTAGTCTAATCCTGACTTTCAAGGGGGAAAGAAAAAAATAAACAAACAAAAACAAAAAGTAACAAAAGAAACGAGCAAACCATGGAAAATAAATACGACGAAATAGGTGCGCTTCGTTTTTTACTAATTATATTGGCGTAATCCTTGAAAGCAGAATGAGCGGCATATCATCATTTTTAAGGCGTTCCGCGTAAAAAAAGGGAAAGAAGAATGTCAATAAAATAGTAAATCCGTAACGAATTGAAAAAAACAAAATATTTTGGTAAAGGAAATGAAAACAAGTTGGCAAATCGATTAGTTCTGGTATTTCTCCGGGTTTTAAGACGGGTCATTGTAAACGAATCCTGAAAATCGCGTGTGAACATTTGCTGGAACAGTTATGCACTTCGGAAAAAAAAAAAAATCGATGACACTTGAAATGCTACCTAATACAAAATGTTATTGGGAGAAAAAAAAAAAAAAGCTAACAGAAATAAAAACATCTTTTTCAATTGGTAAGGTGTCAGAAGGACATCTCTATCTGTAAATTTATCAGTTGTCAGTGAATACCCATTCAATTTTTTTGAGTTTTGAGTTTTCTTATACCTTAGCCCCGCTGACGCCAGCCAAGTTTTTTTTTTTCTCCTCTTTTTCTTCTTCCTTTTTTTTTGAGAGAGACCTACCGCGAGTATAACCCAAACAATGCTAACCTTTACTGAATGAAGTCCAACTCAATGACAGACTGAGTGGTTATGTTTCTTGACTTTCCCTTATTATACAACAAAAGACCCAAAAGATTGGACAAAAGATCTAAATAGCGAAACCCCCTGAGATTTAAAGCATTCATGGGGTCTCTTAAAGGTGTGATCTACGATGCCGCTTTATATTGATTGTAAATAAAACTGCCTGCCATACTTCAGATATTTCGGTCTGATTTTTTTTATTTTCCTTGTTTCCTTTATTTCTGTTTTTATTACGTTTTTAAGCTCACCTTGTTGAAATCATTTTTAAAATCAACCACCACTAATTCTTGTGTGTATGTGTTTTTTTTTCGTTCAGGATCAAACACGCAGAAGTTCAAAGGTAAAATCGAGAATTCTTTCAAAAGAAATATTTTTCAACCCTTTTTTTATTTTTTGTGGCGCTTTACGGGAATTGCACCATCGCACCCTTTAGTATTTAAACTCCTCAGTTTTATGGTGTACCCGACCAATTAGCCCTTGCCGGAAAAAGGTTTTTCACATGGTGTATAAAAAAGAGAATATCATAATAATCATAAGGAAAAAAAAACCAAGCGACAAAGTTTTTTTTTTTTTTTTTTTTTTTTGAATAATCTTTGGTCAATAGATGAGCAAACAAAGAAAGTGTGATCTCGGATGTGACGGCTATATGTTTGCCAGTGGGGCGTCAACATCGATGATCAGCTGAGCCTAAAGGTGCCTAGCTTGTGGGAAGTTAACATCCATATACCATTTACCTATTTATACAATATTTCTTTTTTTCATTTACAGTAATTGGAAAGAAATGGAAGTGAGTGTTGAGGAGTAACTTTCCATCCTATGCTTTAAACCGAAGATAATTAAAAATTAATTAATTGAGGGTTGTAGGAACTTTTGGAAGTTTGCTTGAAACACTAATTTTTCTCCCTTTTCTGGTCTTTGCTGTAGGTCTCACACTGGCGGATCCAGCGATTTTTTTTTCGGAAAATGAGGGGGGGCGAACCTGCAAGGTAAGAAATCTGATATTCATGTGATCTCATTCGGATATCAGTCCGATATAGGCTGTTATCAGTTCGTTTGTATGGTAACCGCTGATATCCGACTGATATCTGAATGAGATCAGATGGATATCAGATTTCCTTTCTCCTGGGAAATCCTAGAAATTCCCGGAAGTTCGAACTCTTTGTACTGTACAATTTATTTCACAAAAAATTGTGTTCCACCGAGGGTACAATTGTTTCAGTTTAGGGGAGTTCGCCTTCCAAAGGATCCCCCTGATCTCCCAAGTGCCTCACGTTCCGTTTTTGTGTTTTTTGTAGCATAAAAAGTCGGACGCAACACAATTATGCAGATCGCCAGTTCAGTCGTTACCGGCCACTTGCTAAGATAAACCTAGCATCCAATTAAATTTTAAACTGAGCCTAAAATTTATTTTCAAAAAAGTAGACTTAGTTATAACTAGAAATAATCTCGGAACGTTTCATCATCCATACAGTCGAATAATATTCTTTCCCAACGTCATGATTTTTTGCCGATGACAATTTGATTCGTATTGATTAGTCAGTGAGAAAAAACGGATTTTCCAAACCATGTCTCCGTTTCCCAAAGAATAAAAAAAAAAAAAGTGATGGCGATCGCGATTATCATGATGATGTTATATGTGGATGGGGCCGTCCATATATTACGTGAGCAATATTTTGACGATTTCAGACTTCCAGTTCCCTTTTGTAATCTGAAGTAAGTTTTTAAAAAATGCGTAAGATTTTACCAGCCCCCCCTCCCTCCCCTTGTAAGCAATAAAGAGAGTTTCCCAGACTCTTTCTCCCCCTTAACGTGCTTACGTAATATGTGAACGACAGCAAAGGTTTCATAGCCAATCCATAAAACCTTCATAGCTTCACTTTATACCAGTCCCGTAGCCAGGATCGCAAGTCAGGGGATCGGGGGCAAATGAGAGTACCAGGGGGCAATGCTTTTAATGCCAGCTTTGGTATCCCCCCCCGGCTGCAGGTCTGCTACGTACTAAGGGAGCGAAAGATGTCCAGACACATACAGATGGAAAGGCAGCCTATGGGAAAAAAATATCCGAAAATAGAACAATAATCCGACTTTACTGATTACGTAAAATCGTTTAACTGATGTCTCGATCTATTGCTTTTCTCAATTTTTTTTTTTTTCCAAAGAAAAATATTATTTTTTTGCTGTTGGAAATAGTTTTTAAAGGTCTATAATTCGAAGATCTTCGTCATATGGCTACAGTTCTGGATAAAAGTTATAGGTTAGGATAAATATCATTTTTAATCTTTGCTGTCTAAATGCCAGAGAAATTTTTTTTTTTTTTTTGTTAAAAGGGTCGTTGGTTTTAAGTTAAATTTTGCGTCTTGACTTAGCCAATATCTCCTGTCTCTGCTCTAATTTTTTTTTGATTTTAAAGTGTTTCGTGACATCAATTTGAAAGTTTTATGCTGTATATCCCCAGTTAGCAAAGTCTATCCAGTTCCCAGGACGTCTTCTTCAGGGCGTCATGAGGATATTTACTGGACGTCCATTGGATTTACTTATGTCCGAAAAGCGTCCTTTCAACGTCCTAAGGATATCCCATGGATTTGGATATCTTGTGGATATCTAAGATGTCTAATAAACTGAAAATGCTATCTGCGTCTATTTCGAAGCAAAATTACTGTGACATCTTCACCCGTTCTCTGCCTTATCGAAATTCTTCATCACTGAGCAAGCACTCTTAACCTTTCCTCGATTGGTATCGGATATTTGCGATTTGGAAAAGCTCTGACGGCTATCGTATACGGTATATACATGCCATTTTGGAAAATTTTTGGAAAATCACCGAGAATTTCAGGAGTTCTCCAAACCCGATCTTAAACCAAATTTGAAGCTCCATTCTAATGCAAAACCTGAGAGTATCATGGCTTGCATAAAAATTTTTTTGAAGGGGCTCTGCAAATTTTCGAAAAACACTTCAAAATTCGGAGGTCGAGTTCCATGAAGTCAGCAGTACAATAAATAGCTCAATTTGTAAAAACTGTGTCAGATTTTAAGCTTTTAGAAAAACCAGATTTTTGTTTTGCAGCTACAAATTTGGAAACATGATTTGTTGAAAGCTCAAATTTAGAGGCATAGAACGGCTTCCATTTTAAAATCTAAGCTTTTTATTGTACTGTCCAAGAACAATACAAAGTCAATATTGCAAATGTCTTTTTGTTTTAAAAGCTCACATTCTAAAATTTGGTCTTTCTAAAAGCTCAAATGAAGTTCGAAATCCTGGTAAAGTTTTTATAATTTGAGCTTTTTATTGTATTGCTGACTTCAGGGATTCCAAATTCGAACGTCCCGAAAATCATTTTTCACCAAATTGCCGCCATCGGGAAAAAGAAACATTATTCCGAAGAAAATATAGGTAGAAAAATAAAGAAGAAAAGTTAAATATAAAAGCTCTTTTTTTCCTTTTTAGTGTTTCTTTGGTAAAATAAAAATAAAAAATCTTCTCTCTCTGCATTTATTTTAAATGGCCGAAGAAGCGACGAACGTTTTTCACTTCTCATGTCAACCTGGCTTTCAACTAAATTCAAAGTGCAGTTTTAAAACCGATCTAAAATTGCACTTAAGAGCATATATGACAAAAAAGCGTAAATATTATGCTTTGACACGTCCCTTTAACTTTCAATTACCGGAAATATCTTTTGTCTCCGTATCAGTCCTGGTCGCACTCGAATATATATGAAGAACTGACCCCGGTGTTAATATTTGCATTCGATCCGTAAAACCACTTTTTTTTTTCTGCATTTAAATAAATCGTTCATTGCGTGAAATACGATCATAAACTTTCAAAATCGTTCAGACGTTTTATCATTCAACTTTTTCACAGAGCGGCGGATTCGACACCGCAGCAGCAGACGAAACCTAGAAAGCCGGGGTCTATCATTTTGTCACAAAAATCTAAAATCGAATTTTAATTTCTTATTAAGTTTTCCGAAACGTTGACCCTCTTGCGCAATAGGGTGGGCCGAAAAAGGCGAATTTTTGAATTTGAAAACGCCTGATATGGGAATCAATGCCTTTTTATAATACTATTAACCCTAATTTTTTTCAGATTTTTCGAAGGTCACCTTGAGGTCGCGCAATGACCTTTATGTTTTTGAAAAGCCCATATAAAAATAAGAATTTTTTTTTGCTGAAAAAAGTATCGCTTCCTATCGGAAATAGACAAGTCACATGTTTTGAGATTTTCGCTGGAAACTAATGTAAAGTATGCTCTTAACTAAAAACTATGCAATCGCTGCGGTTTATCTATTGCAAAAATTTTTTCCTTTTCAAATTTTTATTTAAACGGCGTCTTGAGGGTGCGAAATGACCTTGAAGTTTTCGAAAAGCCCTATAAGGACAAAAAATAAGATTTTTTTTTTTTGCTGAAAAAAGTATCGCTTCCTATCAGAAATTTTGTGTAGATTACGAATATGAAGTCCAAAATTTATTTTTGTGTACAGTTTTCAAGGTAAAAGAAGAAGCCGCCTAAAGTATTTCAGTGTTTGGAAAATAGGCGTAAAGCTCAAAAACCGAACACTTAGAATGATTTAGGACTTCATAGTCGTAATCTACGCAAAATAGAGAAGTCACATGTTTTGAGATGACTTCACCGTTTAATTGTGCTAGAGGAGATATGACAAAAAGCGTAATTTTGACTCAGTAAAAAAAAACTGTTAACCCCCGAAAAGCGAAAATACAAAAATTTGAATTTAAATCCCCGTCAAAACGGAACGTGAAGGAACGTGACGTCATCTGCCTAAAAATGGTTGTGTTCCGTTGTGTTCATCTCTGAAACTCTGAACGGCAACGATGCGTAATGTTTAAGGCTATCACACACCAAATGGAACAAGAACAAGAATAAAAACTAAGGAATTCAATTTGTTGAATTGTTATTCCAGCCCAAGATGGCGTCTTGTTCCAGCGCTCTGATTGGCGCAGCGCCTTGTTCTTATTCCTTAGCTCTTATTCCATTTCGTGTGTGATAGCCTTTACAAGCATGTTTACAAACGACGTGTTTCGCTTCGAGTTCGATATCTCGCTTCGATACAGGCAGATGACGTCACACCAATAAAAAATCGTTTAAAGAGTGATCACGTGACAAAAACTTTTTCGGACTTTGTTTTTCTTTTTTCTTTAATTTGATGAAAAATTTTCACGTTTAAATACTCACTATCAGGCATTTTGAAAATCCAAAATTTTTAATTCTCGACCCACCCTAATAGGCAGATCCGGAAACTCCTATCCCTTATACATGGAAGATCTTGTCCTGCTTAACTATGCGAAAATTAGTTCTTCCTTTCTACCACTTAAGCGCCACTTGTACGCGAGACACTTTTTGATTGATAGTTGAGATTTGTAAACAACGATGGCGGTGACTTTCTCTTGTTGTATCTTTAAATAATAAATATGGCCTCCACGGGAGTCCCAGTGGGAGTCCCAACTTAAACGATTAGACATGTTGCGTCCCTCAAGATCGCAGCGCCATCAATGGCCCGTTTTAGAACTAAAATGTGCGTAGTTAAAGCCGGACATAGAGTCGAACAGTCTGACGTCACATGTACGTTCAGAACACCAAAATTGCTGCCTCCTTTATTGTTGCTCCAAATTTGATTGGTCGAAAAATAGCAAAACCTTCAAAATCAGCGTTTTTCGGACCCTGTGACGTAACGACTGTTCGACTCTATGATCGGCACGTGGTGTTTCCGGGCCTGTCTATACACCCGTGATAAGGATCACAATAACGTGATTGAGAGGAGAAATTTTCATCTTTGGTTATACAGGATCTCTGTCAGAATCTGTGGGGTGCTTTCAAGCTGACGAAAAATTTAGTTCCTTTTTCCAATGCCAATTATGTACATAGCTAGTGTCGTTGCTTGTAGTGCCTGAGTAGTGCCTGAGACTGAAGCTACTGAACCTAACCTGGTCAATTGCGTCATGTCAAAAAGCTTTTCAAGTTCAAAGGTTCAGTTTAATCCGTAATGTGTGTTAAACTGGACCCGAGTTAAAATGTCACGTGCTGAAACGTCATAATAAATGCGAAGCATGTTTTGACACCTTAATGACGTCTTTGAACACGGACCCAATAGGCGATAAAGAATCAATTTAAACGACGAAAAACCCCATGGTTAATAGGTTCTGACAAATAGTAATGAGAAACGGTTTAAGAATTCATAGAAATCCCACTTTATTTCCTTCAAAGTTTAAATCTATTTCCCTTCAGAGAAAAACGTCTTGGTTGACTCAAGTTGAGTTTTTATCTTCTTATGTAAAATCGTAATATTTTTTTTTTTTTTTTTTTTTTTGTTTGTCACCTGAGTTCAAATTCAGTTCCGTGCACCAAGGATATTTTTGTTGATTTTAGATTCCTCCGGGCATTTTATTATGTCGGTGTATATTAATAATTACACGCTTGACAAGCAAAATAATTAGTTATTAAAGAAAAATATAAAGTTACCATTGCGACATTTACAGGATCGAAGAGAAAAAAAAAATTAGAAATTTCAGGTAGTTTTAAATGGAGAAAAAAAAAACTCCACCTTAAGACAAAGAATCAGAAAAATCATAATTGGACAATAAAGAGCGACGAACTCAAATATTTGTATAAAAAATATGTCTTTCCTGTGACAATGTGAGAAAGAGTCAAGAATTTTTTATTGTTTTTACGTTTCTTACTGATGGAAACGCGGCGTTGCCAAATTTCGGAAAAGAAAGAACAAAATTTAAAGGTTGAGAAAGGATTTTTTTTTTTAGAAAAAAATTTTTACAAAAAATTTATTTTTATGAATTGAATTTTTATTTTTTAATTATTATTTAATTTTTTTTTTTTTTTTTTTTTTTCATTTTTAATGAAATTTTTTAAAAAAAATCTTTGGTTTCAACAACTTTTTTTTAAATAATTGGAGAAATAAAATTTAAGTCTGAGTCGATTTTATAAAGTACTGGGCGTATTTTAAGTACAAGATCTGAGCTGCGAAATTAAAATTTTTGTACATTTATATAATTAATTTGAAAGATTATTGATCCTATATTTAAGATTATCGATTATCGGGATTAGATCTGTGTTTCTAAAAAAGTCACGATTGATTTTTGTTTGCTAGGAAATACTAACAGAGGAGTTCAGTTAAAAAGTTAAATCGAAGTACCGTAATGGTAGAGCAATCGTCATGAAAACGAGAGGTCGGGGGTTCGATTCCAACTTCGATTTAAATTTTCAACTGATTACCTCTGTTGATATTTCCTACGTACATTGATTCTAAGTCAAAATAAATCATAAAATAATTCGTTAGTTTTCTTGGAATTCGAAAAAAAAAAAAAAAAAAAAAAAATAGTGAAAACCTATTCTTGGAGATCCGGGTTGGAAATATTGATCCAATCCCGATAACCAATAATCTTAAATTTATAATTAAATTAAATTAAAAATAAAATTTAAAAAAAAATCAGATCTGATTACAAAAAGCGGAGATTCGTGATTTGTACTTAAGAAGTAGAAACTAAAATATTAACAAGAATTTTTTCAATAAAATACAACAATTAATAAAAATAAATTAGATTTTATTACATGTTATGTACATAATAATACTAACGCTTGATCTATTTGATTATTTTTTTTTTTAATTTAATTTTTTTTTTGTTTTTTTTTTTTTTTTTTTTAGTTTTTTTAAAACTGTTACATACAACTTATTTTTTTCCGATTAATTTTTTCTAAACATCCACGTACGTACATCGATTCTAAGTTAAAATAAATACTCTAACCTTTTTTTTTTTAAATAAATAAATTAAAATAGTTCGTTCCGTTTTTTTTTTTTAAAAATCGAAAGAAAAAAAAATGGTAAAAACCTCTTCTTGGAAATCCGGGTCGAAATAATTAAAATTTTTTTTTTTTAAATAATTAAAACAATAAATAAATAAATTAATTAAATAAATAAAATTCACTCGTGTTTTAAATAAGTTAAAAGAAAAAACTAGTCGTGCAGAAAACGTTCGATTTTCGAATGCTGACGGTGTTTGGAGTGATTCCGTTTATGATGATTTCGCCTTCGAGGCGAACTTTTATTTCGGTGTTTTCCCCTGGATTTTCCAAGAAGAGGAAATTTTCACGTGGTGAGATTTTTTTCTATGTACTTGAATACTTCGATCACGTATTCGAGTCCGTTCATGTAGTCTCTAAAGATGAGCCAGTCTCGGAGATTTCGATACGAAGGAGACTCCATGTTGCGGTATTCGTCCCCCATGAGGCTTCGTTCGACGTTGTTTGTGGGGATGATGCCCCTTTCGATCATGGCGTTTCTGAGCTCGCACAAGACCTAAAAATAAATTAAAAATTGAGAAATTAGTGATTGTGTTTGGAAAAATGGGAAGGGTGCCGATGTTGCCGTTAGCGGGTTAGTTTTTTGGGAATTTCTTATTTTTGGATTGGTGTCGGTATTTTTACTGATGGAAATCTTGATATTTTTAAACGTAACAAGTTAACACAGGAAAAAACTTTATCTGTTTTAATTTTATTTTTATTAAAAAAAACAAGGATTCGCATGCGAAAGCAGAGAATTGCTGACATAAAATCTAAGATCATTTCGAAAGCAAATAAGAGATTTTGTCAAGAAACAAGTTGGAATTGTCAAAAAAGGATATTGCTTGATAAACGAAACTGTACCGATTTGTTACAAGATAGAACTTGCGTGAAACATTATTTTCTTTTCCTCATAGTGATGGTTAAATTTTGTTTTGGTTATAAATTTTTATCGGATATAGATAGCGCCATCTAGCGGGTGAGCAAAAGACAGAGGGATATTTTGTGAAGTTGGTTCCTCTAGAAATATAAAATGTCGGGAAAGAATTCATATTATGTGAATTGAAATAAAAATATATATTTCAGAAAATGTGGGTTTATTTCAAACTCGAAAATTTTCTTACAGTTGCTTTATGGGCCATTTAACATGCTATAACGTAATTTTGGCAATTTTCGATTATCTGCCACAACTTAGGAACTGATGTATGCATGACCCTTAGGGAAATAAAAAATTTTCTCAGTTTCACGTTTTCATGAAAATGATTATGCACATTCGAATTTTTTCCCCGTGGTGGCTTTTTCGCCCTTTGAGCACCGGCCCTTATGGCCCTTATGTCCCCCCGCTCGAAATTTTTGTATAAGGACCTTAAAAATTCGCTAATTTGCAAGAACTATCTTGTTTCAGTGCGGCCATTTTACTTTTTAAAAAAAATTCTGCTTACTTTTTCCAAATGAATCTCCGTCATATTGAACTGCTCTTGAAACTCTCCGTTGGACTTGGCCTGATCCCGAGCCACTTGCTCGATCCCAACTCCGAATTTCTGGAGATACTCGTAGATCTTCTTCATGAATTCGTCGAAACCTTTGCTCTCCAAATGCCCGGATTTGACGCTTTTCCCCAATTTCTTAGGGATTTCGTTATCCGTGTTCGGGAGCCAATCGTATCGGTTATCGATCCAAATCTCATGATGTTTCTCAAAGGACATGTCGAACGTTTTTCGAACCTGCAAACACACGAAGAAAGAAAAGAAAAAAGATTAGATCGGAAGCTTAACTTTGAGAAAAAAAAAAAAGTGGATTTCGAAAGGAAAGGTATATAATTAACATCGACAGAATTGTCACCGACTTTACCACCGTGGAGCATAGGAAAAAAAAAAAAAAAACCTAATAAAGTATAACATTAATTGGTATTGCATGACAAACGATACGGTCACCATTTAAACTTTGCCTTCATGTATATATCGATAAATCGTACCCAATCATTTTGGTCAAAATATTCTCACGTATCGACTAGTAATCGAAAAAATATAATTACAATAATTCTTTAATTTTTTTTTTTCATTTTTTTTTTTTTTTTTTATAATTTAAGTGACGGAACGACATAATCAGTCGGAAAAAAATTATTTAAAAAAAAAAAAAAAATTAGGAAAAAAATACCGACCATTATAGACGATTTTGATATATATTTAGGTCAATTGTAAAAGGACATTTGTGCCGCAGTTTTTCTTAAACTCCTAATCAATCAAAAGTATACTAGATAAACGTTTGTTAAACCGTTAGATAATTTAAAAGTTCCTTTTTTTTAATTAATTAGTTTTTTTTTATATATATTAAAGGTCATTTTTGCGGATCGAATCGGGTGACGAGATTCCTTTGTTTATTGAAATGTTTCGAATCGAATCTCTGGTGTAATAACAGTTGATGCAAATGAAATGGTAATTAAACAAATATAAATTTTAAAATACACAGTCCGAAAATTAATAGCAGTTAATAATTTAAATTTATTGTAGTTTTTGCTGGGCTAATCAAAATAACATTCGCGCGTGTTTACGTTCATATGGCGCTTTTGTGTTTAGAAAAGTTGGCAACCCTGCGATAAGGGGCCCGATGCACATATTCTACCTGCCGCCATATTTGTTAAACCAATTTTTTTTTTATGCTAATCTTCTCTGCATCGTTCCAATTTTAGTATATGTACCGCCGAAGCGAGTACTCCTATTTAATTCCATAGGAGTAACAGAGACAAAAAAAGATATTGGGACCAAATATGGCGGCGCTAGAATATTTTTCGCTTACGGATAATTTAAGCCAGTAGGAACGCGAGGGGAAATGTCACATCTCTGGTTATATTAGGATCTCTAGATTAGGGTGGCTACTGGATGTCGTCACATTGTTGCTACCCAATAAGATGTTCGTTTACTTTTGAATTGTTGGGATCACAATAATGTGATCGCCATAGCAGAAGATATTCAATTAGAGGCTTTTGTAAATGATTTTGTCTATGCCTAAAATCCAAAATCGCCCATGCAGCACCTCGTTAAAGGAAAAGTGGCAAAACGCTTTTAGCCTAGATCTGAAATCTTTGAAAACGATTGTGAAACGGGTTATGCTGTAATGGGACCTACAAAAGGCTTTAAAAATGATTTTTTATTACTTATACGCAAGAAAGTCCCTTTTTAGGTGCTGTTTAAAGGAGCAAAAACCATAACTTTTTGAAATAATGAAGGTGGCAATACTTTTTTTCCACGGACTAAAAAGTTAACTTTTTAGTACCATAGAATAACAAAACCGAAAAAAAACTTGTTTACTCTATGTTATTATTTATGATGAAAAGGCCCCAAAAATAAAATTGGCAACCCTGTTCCAATTCACACGTGCCCTCTCCAAAGTTTAACCTCAATGTTCGACGTTTCTTTTGAATTAAGATAATACGTGAATTAAAAATAAAAAATGTCCGAATTAAAAAAGACAATAAAGGAATTGGCTGCGATTTTTTTCATTCGCAATAAAAAATGTTTTATACCAAGGACAACAAGGGGCCCTTATTTGAACTTGAGACAGCGTTGCCAAACCTCGTCATCGGCTCGGCTTGGCAACGCCGCTGTCTCCAGTTCAGAAAAGTGCACTTGCTACCCTTGTTATAAAAAATACTACTTTGCGTTATCAAAATTCGAGCAATAAAAGCATTGTACTAAATAAAGTATTTACGCGGAAAATTCTTAGTGCGGAATTCTTAATTTGTTTATAAGATCCAGGGCATATTATTTTTTTTAGAAAGGTATTGCAGACTTTGAGTGAAACTTTCCTTTTTAAGCCTGGGGTTATCCTGGGGAAAACGTCTTTAAACCCAGGAAAAACCTTGAGTAAAACTAGTGCATCAAATAATGAACCCGCGAAATGAATTAAATAAAGAGAAACAAAATCAACAACGACAGAATTTAAATGTTACAGTGTGAGCGACTTCGCAAAAAAAAAGGCATCGAGAAGAGCCCCAAAAAAAATCTAGATTAAGTACATCAGGCAAACTCAATTTCTGTTAAATGAACGAAGATTCCTGTAAAATTTCAATTGATCTCGAAAAAAACGGTTCTTAAAATGTCTAGCCTATATCTCTGAGCTCTTTCCAGAAAGCAAAAAAAAAACATAGCCTACAACCTTGTTCGAAAATTACAAAGTTGAATTTAATATCAATTTCATGAATGAATACCTCGGGGTCGCTTTTTTATATGTTATCGTGCGGTCTTAATGGGTTCCCGCAAAAACCTTATCTTTAAAAATTAAAAAAATTAGTTCTTCGACGATCAGATATCAAGTCAGCCCACATGACACAAATCCACCCCCGTTTACAACATCCACTTGTTTTCATGTTAATTACTGTATTTTCGTTTATAAATTTTAATAAACAATCCCTTATAAAATTGCACATTTTCTCCTTTGGTATGGGTGTTTTTCGTTATCAGAATTAAGCTTCCAAAAATAAAAGCCAGGGGGACGATTTTGATGGAGCCTATATTTACGGGCATTTCTTGGTATTTATAATCAACCGGTGATATAAGTTTGACAAGATGATATCATTATGAATCATACAACAATTACTGAAAATATAAATTAAACAGAATTTCGTTTTTAAAAAGTCAAATAACACACAATATTTGTGTATTTAATTGTAAAATATTATTTAACTCTCTTAAGGTAATGACGTTTCCAGTCTTCAGCGTTTCATTTGTTTGATTGAAAACCTTCTTTTCAAAATATGATTTATATCTCTTTTTTTTTCGGAACCTTTTCAAAAGAATCAATCAGGTGCAAATAATATATAGCACTCACTTATATTAGCCCTGACGAGACAAACATTATTGTAACAATAGATTTCGAGAGCACTGCGTTTATGGTTTTTATTACACTCTTATTCATCGGTTTAGCTTACGGAAAACCGTACGTTTCATGTCACTAACCATTTTTTTTGATCTTCATGAAGTCGCTTAAAAAGATTTATTTATTATGGCCACCGATCGGGGTGACAGGTGGTGCTATAATATTGTGGCGAGATCATTTGAGTTTTGGTGATTAATCATCATAAAATAAGCATGGGTTAGTGCAGTTAAGAAATATTGTTTTGAGAGTTAGAGATATTGTTTGAGAGCATACAAATTTGTTGCTATTTTTAATTTAATATGAATTAAGTTGTTTAATTAATGAAAAATAGAAAGGTTCATTCTGACGAATGAGTCAGAATGAACTCATCATGTAAATTTAATGGAATTAGTACTTTTTTGACAGGTTATATTGATTTTCGAAATTTACAAATAGATAACAACAATTCAAAGTGTAACTAGATTTTGATAAGAAACTTCTGTAAGATTTCAATATATCAGTTTTTTTGTTCCCGTCGCAATATTACAAAAAAAAATTGTTTTTGTCGCATCGAAATTGCTAACAAAATTGTCCTTTTACACTCACCAAAATTTTAACCTGTATATTTTTTTAAGAATTTAAAAGAGAAAGACGTTTTCCGACTTTTATGGCGGTATTTACATAACCATCGATTCCAAATTTGAAAAAAATCCTTGAAAGTAAAAAAAAAAAAAAAAATGGCGCCTAAATTTCTACAAATGGTCTAAAACTGCAGGGTTAAAATTTATAAAAAAATAAGAAAAAAAACACGTGTTTTCTCTTTGCAACAATAAAATTTCATATTTAACATCAATTTTTAAGTCAAAACATGTAAAAATTTTGAAGGTTTTGCTTACGGGAATATATATGGCAATGTTTGTAAATAATGAAAATCTGTTTATGGAAAGCAAAATTAAAAGTAAACTTATGGAAAATGCATCTTCAACACATTCACAGTGTCCAGTCTTTTTTTTTTTTTTTTTTCAATGAGTTTAGATTTTTTATAACGAGCCTAGAAAATATTCCATTCATCCGCCGCCGTATTCTGATTAACATTATTACAATGTTTTGTACTGCTCGAATTTCGATAACACATAAAATAATTTTAAAAGCCGTTTGTAGGTGCCCTTACAGCAAAATCCGTTTCAGAATCGTTTTCAAAAGATTTCGGGAACGATCAGATCATATAAACGTAATTATTCAGTTAATTAATTGGAATGCTCGTGAAAAAATTGTTGACATTTTTTATTTACTTTACACTTATTAATAACAATAATTGCTTTGATTGGAAAACAGAATTTTAAAAAGAAAATTCAAAAGTATTAAATATAGTACTGCATTGGCTACAGCGGTGACTACAGTTCTACTTTAAAATACTTATATGGTAAAATTTTACTGAAATGGAACTGTCAGAGCTGTTGGTGGACAAGAAAGAAAACATCATCATTTATAGACTGATAAAATTAATTAGCTGATAAGTTCTTTGATATAAATTACGGGTTAATTTTGAGGAATTCCTTTTATTCATAGTTGTCTTTTTAACCACCAGATTGAATATGATTCCATTCATAAGTTTTATGGAATAAAACTCCAGAATAAAGGTCTTTCTCTTTTCAATGATTTCCACAAAATACACAAACACGATTAAACACTTATTTTAAATGAAAGATAACCACAAAGAAATTGAAATCAAAACAAATCAAAAATTGATCCGCCATTTTGGTTTTTTTGGGGCTCTATTTGAGTTTTTTCGCTGTAAAATTGGCAGCCCTGTGGGCCATTGTTTTGTTCCGGTTTTGTTTGAGTAAATAACTTAACTTCAGAATTCTGTGGAATCCGAAATGATTTTTGAACGTAAAATAAAATCTTATTTCATTGTTTATTGAATTAATCGAAGAGTTTACGATGGTAATTGATTTCTAGTATCGTCTTTAGATATAAATGCGAATGATGTAATGTTTTGTTTGACTTTACTTTCAGTGGTGAAAAGGCCTGAACGACAGGTGGCTGCGAACGATTTAACCATTTCTGATGCGGTTGCAAGCCAGGAAGCATGATTTTGGAAGGAACATCAAGAACTAGACACACTTTTCTATTTATCAAAGAGTTATGAAAATTTTATATAGAATTTCAAGTTTTAAATGGTTAATATAAGGCTCTGAACTTGGAAAAGAATTTAAATGTTATCACTCAAACAGAATTAAGGTTATTATATTCCATGGTGTAAAATTTAATACTTGTGCTAAGTTCTAGTCAAAATTCATGGTTCCTCAGATTATACCTAAAATAATTGTTTTCTTTTTTTTATTTATTAGCTGGAGAATCGGTGCACCAAGACCTTGCAAAGCTTTTCATCACAATCAATTTGGCAAAAATTAAGGATCACCTTACTTTTTTCGTCTAAAAAGAATTCTCAAAGCGGACTCTAATTTCAAATTCAATTTTTTAAATGGAAATCGGCTGATTCATATGTTGGATATATTGGAATGCGATGAGAACTTTTACCCTCACAACCTTGTAAAAAAAGACTTTCACACACCGAGAAGGATGAATTAAAAATCAGAAAACCAGGCATCATTCGAGTGAAATTTCTCAAAACAAAGAACACCTGTTAGAGCTGTCAGCAAAAAAATTAAAATCAGCATTCTTTTCAAATCTCTAATTCATAACAAGTATAAACACTATGTCTTATTATAGTGCGGCCGATCGAATTTCACGTGTAAGTTTATTTATTAAATTTATTGTCGTACAAAAAAAAAAAAAAAAAGTGGGGCTCTTTTAATTTGATGCGCAGCGGGAAAAAAAAGAAATTCTCTACGGCCGATATTCAAACATCCGGATGGTGTAGCCACGCAGTCTGGGAAAATATCATATTCTTGAAACGTACGTGACTTAAGGTAAGTATGAAATGATAAAAAAGAAATGAATAAATTTTGCGAGTTCGACAAAAAGCACGTGTTTTCCCATTGACGGAATGAATGCATTCTTCTCAAATTTTATTTTCCCCTTAATGAATCAGGCCTACTATTAATTTCTTTTTTTGTTTGTATTTTTATAGGTACGAATGCGATTTACGTCCGGTGTTAAACTTCTTCCGCCGCCTTCGTATGTAGGACAATGTACTACTAAATTAAAGGGGGAGAAAAAAAAAAAAAAAAAAGGCGAACTTACATATTCCTTTTTGAAGCTTTCGGCGTGCGCCAGTGCGATTTCCGCTTGGATAATCACGTGCTTGACAATCTCCGCATCGGTTTCTGTGGAAGTCATGAGATCATATTCATTCAACATTTGTTGATTACTTTTCCCACAGGGATACAGCCAATTCGGCTTGGAATCGTCGCCTTCATCCCTGGAGCTGTGATGAGATGTAGGCGCTGACATCGTTGTCGGAACTTTAACTATTGTTAGTATACAAACGCCAATGATAAAAACGTCTCCTAGTCCTGAAAATAATAAGAAAAAAAAAACAAATGGTTAGGCTTATTTTCATGATAAAAACGCCACCTCGTTATCATAGTCGAAAATAAAAACAATTTTTTTTTTAAAAAACATCAAAGGACTCCCCGCCAAAAAAAAGTGTGTGTGATATTTTAATTCATGCTTTTTGGGAGGTTCTGAACATTTTTTTTTCCTTCTTAGCTTTTTACGACGGTTTTATGAGATTTAAAGTTAGGGCATTTTGATGTCCGGCCTAATTATCATTAATGCCGACTCGTAAAATCTCTCCGCAACTTATTGGATCGTGGTGGTTTTTTCTTTATTTAAAAAAATGAGCGTTTCCTTTCGAAATTGAATTTTTCGTTATAAGGATCATAAAAAATATTTTTTTTTTTTTATTTTTGATTTATTTCCCTCCGGTATTAATTTTTATTTTTATTATCGCATTAAAATTTCGGGTGCTCGTAATTTTTTCGTTTTTTTTTTTTCATTTCTCAATCTTCTTCTCACCTTTGTACGTATCCAGATCGACATATTTAATTCGTCACTTATGAAATTCATTCCTTATTTTTTTTTTCTTTAAGATAAATATACGAATTTTTAAAGTATTTTTTATTAATATTAAAAGATTTCGGGTAATTTTTAATTATTAAAAAAAAAAAACATTTAATTTTTCGAGATTAAAAAAAAAAAAAAGTAAATAAATAAATAATGTCCGAATGTAAACAAATCAAGCAGACGATGATTATTCATTTCTTTTTTTTCTTTTTTAGAATGTGACAAAGACTTTTTGGAATTGATATGGAGTTGCTGAGGAAGAATGTGTAGGAAAAAAGGAGCTGAGTGATGGAAAGGGTGAGGCCTCAGTCTACATCCTATGACGGTTTGTAGATCCAGAATGACGACATTTAATTACGTCACTGATAAACATTTTGCAAAAAAAAAAAAAGATTGATTGTGGTTTTATTTTTTTGTTGCAGATAAGAAAGAAAAATATGTATCAAAAGGGACCATAGTAAATAAGTTTCACTGAAAGATGAGTGAGGGTCGACAAGAATTTCACTTCCGCGTATTAAACTCCATCCCTTATTTTTGAAAGATTTCACTTTCAACCTATTATCTATTGATCTCGAAAACAAACATGATCAGATTTGCTTCAGTCTTGTTCGTACTTGTTCAGGTAGAGAAAAAAAAAAAAGAAGCAAAAATAAAAAGTAAATTAAACGGCCCACTTAAAATCGTCAGCAATCGGTCCGTCGTTTTTTTTTTATTTATGCAAATCAGATTTTGAAATCTAAAATGATCAAAAAGAGATTAACAATTTCCAAGAGATAATCAGCTGAATGGGAAGACTTTTTTTTTTTTTCGTAACCCTCACGCCATTAAATTCACGGAAAAGCTCAGCTTTTTTTCCCGAAGTAATTGAAAAAACGAGCGCATAAACTTTCCCTTATGAATGAATTTAATGAATGAATGAATGACTGACAAGCGTTTTTATCGAAAAAACGAAAAGTTGTAAAAAGCTCGTGGAAATTCGAGGAAAAAGACAGGAATTTAATTAGGAAGTCAATTGATGAACTTTAAAGAAACCCCCGAACTTTTTTTTTTTTTTTTAAATGACTTAAAATGGCAAAATTTTCTACTAGGCTGTAAATAACAATAGTTTTTTTTTTTTTTTCTCTTTCAAACAAAAATTGTTTTGTTTTTCCGAAAAAAACCTTCGGGTAGCTTCCAATTAGGGAAATTGTTTTCATCAGTGCGATAACCCTAAGATACGATAACAGTCTTTTCGACGGCCTTAAAAATGATTCATCTCTTGGAATATTGTGTAAATTTACGTATAAATTGCGAGATTTTACGTATAAAAAAAAAATATTTTTTTCTGATGAGTAAAACTTACGGTTAATAAAGTTCCTAAAGTTAATCCTTTTTTCCGTTCTTTTTAATTTTTTTTCACTAAAAAAACAGAACGGATCTATATGAAACCTTTTGACGTTGTCAGATTTGAAGGATGTCGGTTTGTTGTACTCTCGAAAATTTGTAAAATTTTTATTATCACTATTTTTTTTATTATTTGTACATTTATCACAGTTTTCGTATACTATTCGCTCGTGACTTCGCGATCCTGTGTTAAATACTTTCGAGGGGGTCGATCTCTCCCCTTTTGTCAATTCTATAGTTTTCGTAGTTCTTTGATCTCGGTTTAACAAATCGAAAAAGGAATCCATCATCGTTATCTCTGGCACATTTTTTCTTCTTTCAAGTGCCGGCTCCGCGACTGGCACATCTATATTTTCGAATTTTTTTGTTTTCATATCACTTTCCGTCCCCATGATAGCGAAAAAATTTTTAGTACAGAAACATAAAATTAATTTTCTGATTTCGGCTTTTATAATATTATAATAAATTCTAATTGGGCATCATGTCCTGATTATGCCGAAAATAAGAAGAATATTATAATATATTCCTCATAAAATTAAATTTTTTTTTTTTCCACAATTTTTTTTTTATCACAGTCGGCTAATTTTTTCACGAAACACAAACACTTTAAAAACGTTATCCTTTTTTTTTTTTTTTTTTTTAAATTGTTTATTTTTCACTAATTTTCAACTAAAAAATTTTTTTGCACCATATACGGTAATTTATTATCATTTTTTTATTTTCGAACACCTGATTTGCTTAATATTTTTATCTTTGACACTCGGGGATGTTTACAATTTTTATTTTGAAAATACGCGATACCTCGCCCGACTTCGTGAAAAAAATAAATGTGACAACTTCTTACCGAACCTCGACATATATATCAAATGCTAAGACGATTGTCGAAAACTTAAAGAGTCTCATCTGATCATGTTTAACTTACTTAACCGGCGTTATTAGCCTCGTAAAAGCAACTCGCTCACGCTTAGCTTAGGACATAGGGAGTTTTGTAACTCCACGCTCGCCATGTGCAGAATCGGTTTCCCCTCTTTTTTTTTTTTCTTTTTCTTTTTCAAAGGTGTTGAAAATTTCTAAACCTGAAATCCCTACTGAGAAGTTAAATTTTTTTTTTTTTTTTTTTTTTTTTTTTTTTTTACCCCTACGGATTTATTTCTCCTTTCTGTGATTTTTTTTCCCGATTTTTCTTCTTATTTCACGTGAAGTAACGGACTCAGGTTAAATATTACGGTAACATGATCATCTTATGATTCATGTCGGTTTACTAAGCTTTTAAGTGGGGAGTATGACGAATTTCTCGTGAATGAAGCCTCGGGCTTTTCCCGCTTCGTCCAATACTCGCGGAGGGGGAGGGGCAATCTCCATTCATAAAAATGTGCTTTAATTTCTTATTTTTTATTTCGTTTTTTTTTTTTTTTTTTAATATTATTATTTAATCGTATCAATTATGCTTATAATTTTTTTTTTTTCGCAAAATTTTTATCAAACCCCCGGCTCCCCTTTTTTTTATCATTTTTTTTTTTTTTATAATTCAAAATGAACTATTCCATTGATTAGAATAATCTTTTTATACCGCAATCAGCAGGATGATTATCGGTGTCGTATTCGAATTTCATTGTTTTGTCGAGGAAAATTAACGTTCTTCATGTGTCAAAGGGAAACCGCTTAATCTATTAGGTAAAAAAAAAAAAAAAAAAAAAAAATGTTAGCGCCGGGCACAAATTTAGACTATGAATACGAAACGTTTTTAAACGTTTTAACGCCGTTTGAGATTTAAAAAAAAAATTGAATGAAAACAACAACAAACTTTATTAGTCACGTATGGTGCCGTTTAGAGATTTATAGAAAAGTTTTAGCTTCCTAATTAAATCATGTTTTAAAGGAGCCGTGACCGATGACTTCGAAAGATACCGTTCCCGACCATTTTTTCTAATCCGTTTTTCCTAATTTGTTTTTCTTATCTGCTTTTCTAATCCGTTTCGTCCTAAAAAATAAAATAGATTCCTAATTCATTTTTCCTAAAAACTTTGGTTCCTAAAATGTTTTTCCTAACCATTTTTTTTCCTAAAATTTTTTGATTCCTGAAATAAAATTTCCAAAAATGAATATTTTTCCTAATTTTTTAAATCCCTAAAGGGATTTTCGGAAATTTTATTTTAGGAATCAAAAAATCTTAGGAAAAATGGATTAGAAATTTACTTTTTTAGGAAAAATGGATTAGGAATTACTTAATTTTTTTAGGAAAAAAGGGGTAGGAATTTATTTTTTTTTTTTTTTTACGAGAAATGGATTAGCAATTTATTCTTTTAGGAAAAATGGATTAAGAATTTATTTTTTTAGGAAAAATAATTTATTTCTTTGGGAAAAATGGATTAGAAATTTTTTTTTCAGGAAAACTGGATTAAAATTTTATTTTTTTAGGAAAAATGGATTAAGAATAACTTAATTTTTTTTAGGAAAAATGGGTTAGAAATTTATTTTTTTGGGAAAAAAATTTATTTCTTTAGGAAAAATGGATTAAGAATTTATTTTCTAGGAAAAATGGATTAGGAATTTATTTCTTTAGGAAAAATGGATTAGGAATTTATTTCTTTAGGAAAAATGGATTAAGAATGTATTTTTTTAGAAAAAATGGATTAGGAATTTATTCTTTTAGGAAAAATGGATTAAGAATTATTTTTTTAGGAAAAATGGATTAAGAATTTATTTTCTAGGAAAAATGGATTAGGAATTTATTTCTTTAGGAAAAATGGATTAGGAATTTATTTCTTTAGGAAAAACGGATTAAGAATTATTTTTTTAGAAAAAATGGATTAAGAATGTATTTTTTTAGAAAAAATGGATTAGGAATTTATTTCTTTAGGAAAAATGGATTAAGAATTATTTTTTTAGGAAAAATGGATTAAGAATGTATTTTTTTTAGAAAAAATGGATTAAGAATTTATTTCTTTAGGAACCGAAAAATGGATTAAGAATTTATTTCTTTAGGAAAAATGGATTAAGAATTTATTTTTTTCAGGAAAAATGGATTAAGAATTATTTCATTTTTTTTAGGAAATATGCGTTAGGCATATTTTTTTTTTTAGGAAAAATGGGTTAGGAATTTATTTTTTTGGGAAAAGTAATTTATTTCTTTGGGAAAAATGGATTAGGAAAAATGGTACGGAATCGAAAAATACGTTTGATACTCATAGTCAATATATGAAAAATT
The DNA here is from genome assembly GCA_037577465.1 of Liposcelis bostrychophila. Taxonomy (NCBI): domain Eukaryota; kingdom Metazoa; phylum Arthropoda; class Insecta; order Psocodea; family Liposcelididae; genus Liposcelis; species Liposcelis bostrychophila. Next base: position 10,082,551 of record CM075209.1, read on the forward strand.
GACCGACAAACCGTTGGCTGATATTTTTAATGGGACGTTGATTTATGTTATTTTTTGCATAAAACCCATGTAGTAAACCTTTTTTTTTTTTTTTTTTTTTTTTTTGTACACAGTATTTGTTGTTATAAAAGGACTAATAATAAGCGTTACAAAAAAAAATTTTTTTTTATTTTCAGATCTACCTGAGTAGTTTAAGGATTTAATCTGTCGACAATGCCGCCACCGAAAAATATTTTTGGAAAAGGTAAATATTTAAATGGACGCCGAACGGTCTGCTAAAACAAAATCAACCTGTTTCCGAGAAGGAGATTACTATTTTGTTGGAAATTGGTTCTTTTTTTTTTTTCTTTCTTTAAATAACGAGACGACTAATTTTAGGATCTCTGTCATGCAGAGGAATTTCGGTCGAGTATCAGGTGGTCACTTGTTCGGTATTGCACCATTTTACAAAATTCCTGAGCCTTGTTTATTTGAAAGAAAGTAATTGGGAATCTTTTTTTTTTTTCTTTTTTTACATTGGGTAAGCATTTTTTAAGCGAAGCGATTCATTCTTTTCCTTAGCCGGCTTTCATTCTCTTAGTTCACGAGATAGGGGCCACCAATATGTTATAAGAAATTTAAATATTATGTCATAATTTTGAGGGAGGGAGGGGCTCAGTGAATTATGCAACGAAATGGAGGGTGAGAGTTTGCAGAATGCTGATGTCATCGTTTCGATTAGACAAACTCGGGAAAATCGGAAAATTTATATTTTTCGGTAAAAAAAAAAAAATTATTTTTAAAATTTTACAATTCGCGAACAAGCGGAAGGAGGAGGGGGGTTAAATGATGTGCTACTTTTTAAGGGGGGTCGCGTTTTGGGGGCAATGGATCATCAATGGGGTAGAGGGGGTTGAAAATTGCCAAAAAAATGGTGACTTAATATTTGAACTGTCTCATTGGCCGCAAAATTAATTCGATAGTTTAGCAGGATTTTTTTTTTTGGGGGGGGGGGGGGGGTCTGCCCATTAATGATCTAAAATCTGACCTTGAAAATGTGTTAGCAAGGGACCAGGGGAGTTAAAAACGAATAAAGCTTAAAATTGTATGGAGTCTCATAGTTAGCCCCATAAACCACTAGAATGGGTCTACAAGATTGGTTGAAAAGCGAGACCTTGTTCAGCCCTGCAGCCTGCCTCAGGAGTAGGAGGGGCGGAAAACCTTTAACGGGGAGATCCTAATGATTTTTGAAAATTGTGGGAATGCAAATATAAAATATATATTCATTTTCAGCCTAAAAAAATTCACAGGGGGCTGAGCCCCCCTATGGTCTTTTTAACATGACACGTAATTAAAATATGTAGACTAAATAATTTTCCCTATGGGACACAAAATAGACCCGTAGATGGTCCGGGGACACAAAATATTTCTAAGGGGGACTCCGAATGGGTCCTTGAAAAATAGAAAAAATTTACATTGGTAAAAAATGTTCCCGGGAGATTAAAATTCTCTTCTCTCCCACTATCAGAAATTCGGTGGGAGTAGTCACCCCCTTTCTTTAGTTCGAAAATGCGAGGCATTGATGAGGGGTTACAAAATTTAGCCGCGGATACTAGTAAGGATGATGACTAAATTGTTAAAGTTACTGAAAAGAGCCCTTAAATTTCTGAAAGATGAAACTCTTGTATGTTAATTCTTATCTTTCAATCCGTTTGCCTGCTTGGGGTCTGACGTGGCTAAAGCGTTTTGTGACCTTATACATAATGGTCCCCCTCGTGGCTTAGCGGCATGACTTTCGCCCGTGAACAAGGGGACATTCGGCCCCCCAGCCAGCTTAAAATGGTTCGGACTGATGCATTTGGCTGATAAAAGGTTTTTTCAGACTCCCGTCAAGAAATCGGAGTTTGAGGTTTTGTTCGACAGCTTTAATTTAATTTTAATTTAATTTAATTTAATTTATTAAATTAAAACAGTGACAACTAACAAAAACTTAAAAAACAATGCTCTTACAAAATTTTGCAATTTAAGAAAGAGGAAAAAAAAAAAAAAAAAGGTTTACAAATTTAAAAATTTAACATACTTATTAAAAATGAAATACTGTTGATAAGGAAAAAAAAATGATAATATACTTTTGCTGTAACACTGAGCTTTTCAGCTCCGTAGCCAGGATCGCAATTGGGACGTTCAAGGAAAGATAGTGAAATCGAAAAAAGAATTCAAAAAATTGAAAGAAGCACGAAAGTGGAGGAAAAGGAGCAAGTACGGGAAGAGAATGAGGAAGAGGAAGAGGAAAAAAAAAGAAACAGGAACCAAATTAATCAAGAAAGAGGATGGAAGTGGAAAGGGAGAAATTGGACAATGAGCAAAAACCGAATGTAAATAGGGTATTTTCAGGTATTTTTATTTTTGAAAAATTTTGGTGTAAAAATGAAGTTCATGAACTTAAAAAATTATTTGTGTAATAAAGAGTATTTGAAATAGTATATTACTTATCAGGTATGCAGGTGGCGTATTGCAAGCCGAGACTGGGGTTTACGGCCCTCACTTCGGGCCGTGACCAGCCGAGGCCTGCAAGCCACCTCCATGCCTGATTTGTAAGTTATTTTTTATTACGACGGCAGGAAATAAATTTTTTCGTTTTTTAAGCGAGCGGGAAAGTTCATTTCCCGCCCGGAGTGATGAAAAAATTTTTTCGTCACACTGGATTTTCCGCCCGCTTAAAAACGAAAAAATTCCTTTTCTGCCCTCGTGATGAAAAATATCTTACAAATCAGGCACGGAGGTGCCTTGCAGGCCTCGACTGCATACGGCCCGAACGACTATTTTTGTATGCAATAATTTGTTGATGTTGGGGCTTAAAAATTGTAAATCAAATGGGTCGGAATCAGCGCGGAAGCGTTGTGACGTCATATGTTAATATCGTTCTGCAGGAAAATTGGTCATAGAATTCGATGTTTTCAATGTTTGTAAATCAAACCACCGCATTCTTGGAAACTTTTTTCGGAGAGGACGATGTTAACATATGACGTCACAACGCATCCGCGCTTATTTTGACCGTTTTGATTTACAAATTTTAAGCCCAAACTTCAACAAATTATTGCATACAGAAAAAAAATTTTTTTTATTACGCAAATAATTCTTTTAAGTTCGTGCACTTTATTTTTACACTAAAATTTTTCAAAAGCAAAAATATCTGAAAATACCCTAGAAACTATCCAGAAGCAGAATAAGCTCAGAAAAATCCGTCATGTTCAGAAAATAACTTGGCTTTGGACAAATGTTTATTACATCAAATTTTATGTTCAACGTAACCAAATTGACGCATCTGCGTAAGGCATAAGGTAAAGTTCAACCTAAGAAAAGAACTTTTAACCTCGGACGCCATGCAATTACGTAGGTCACCGAAAGAAGATGAAAATTTTCCTCTGGAGTAGGTTTCGGACGAATGACCTTCGACACGGAACGGCGAAAAAAAGGTTTAAGTCCTTTAAATTGGTTTATGTTACGCAACATTTACGAAACGTTCTTGCACAGTTTTGTGTCACCAGTAGGTATATCAATAACATCATAATTGGGATGTACCTCATGCATAATGAATGCGTATTCATTGCAAACAAAAAGTACCTGTGATCGCGCGGTATTCTTTCGGTTAAGACCATTTTTGAACATAATTAACCACGGATTACTTGCTTTTAAAAAAATTACAGTTTGTCCAATTATTTGTCGCAAAATATTTTCTCCTTTCGGACCCGACTATGTGACGGTCATTGACCTTTTTATCTCGAGCCTTACTGACCCTTTTCATTAAACCATTTACGTTATCGCCCTTTTTTCGTTACGTCACAAAAATCTGCGGTCAGTAATTTTTTTTTTTTCGATCTCTTAACGAATCGAATTAAGAAAAAAAAAAATCCTCCTCATCAAAACAAATAAAAAAATTGTTAAGTCAGTGAAGAGGAGTGACGTAAAAAGAGTACATTGAATCTCGATCCTTCGTCATTGTTGACGCCATTAATTCCAAGCAAAACTTTTGCCATACAAAAGTATGAAGCACGTGGTATGCAACCCGGCTTTTTTTTTTTTTTATAAGTCAGTGCTTTGAAGTATTCAGTTAAAATTTACGAGGAAGACATAAATCACTTATGTTGTTGTTATGACACAAGGATATCGGTCGAAATTAAGCGCCAAAACGAAAGTGTAAAAAAAAAAAAAAAAAAAAGAAATGACGTCATCGTTCATGACGTGTCCTTAACCGTAACAATGCCTGATTGCGGTTTTTTTTTTTTTCATATCCGATAAATCGATGCGAAAAGAATTCGTTATTAATCTCTTCTGTTAAATGGAACATGATGATCGTCAGGTCACCGGCTTTTAATTTATTCCGATCAAGTTCAAGAAAATATCAGAATAAAATAAAAAAAAACAGACGCGAGACTGTAACTCTTCGCGGCCTTGAGCTTGAATAATTTATTATGTCAGCGGCAAAATTCGCTTCCTTACAAAAAAAAAAAAAAAAAAAAAAAAGGATGTAGGGAGAACAATTAATGATATAAGTTATGACGTTATTAATTTTGATAAACCTCTTTCACGTTACCGAAAATTGTTTTGGAATTCTTAGAATCGTGATCGAATAATATAAACAATAGAAAATGAATGAATTCACTTGAGATGAGGAGGATTGTAAGGAATAAAAATTTTTAAAAAAATCTAATAAGGGCATTCGCACACTCGGATGCTGAGTTTTGTTTAATAATCTTAAATTACTTTCTCCGTTTTTAATCAAATGACGTAACACTTTCACGTCTTAAAAATCGGGATTCCCTTTTTTTATGTTGTTTTGGCGTGATTCATCTCGTCCCTGGACCACTTGCAATGACCTTAAAAAATTATGCTTTTATATTAATTAATTTTGTATAAAATATTTGTTTGTGATTTGAATTAAATAATCGTGTGCGCGGGGCTACTTTCACGAAACATTACGGAATTTTTTTTTTTTTTTTTTTTTTCTTGCCTCCCTTGTTTAACGGGTTTTTAAGTTACGGAATTTTACGCAACTGTTTGTTTTGATTGCTAAGAATATTTATCCGTGTGTGTGAGTGAATGGGATTTCGGTTCCTAGATTGTAGGTTTTTTTGGAATTTTTTTCTCGTAGTCACAAATCCGTTTTGTTGTCAAGGATTTAATTTACGTATGACTTTTAATAAAGAAAATTGTGTAAAATGCGGAGATTGATTGCGAGTTTGGAAGGAATGTCTGATTAATTTAATTTAAAAGATATAAATAACCTTGCTCTTTTTATTTTTATAAAAAAGCGGATTTCGACTTTTCGCAAGTAGGAAATGAAACTTAATTTTTAAAATAATAATTAATTTTTTTTCTCTCTTGTTTTTTTCAGGTAAGTGTGCGTATTAGGATCTACATTTTTTTTGGTGATGGTTAATGGGTTTGGTCGACGTTTTTATCTACGGGAAGATTAATAAACCGTTCCTGACCATTTTGTCTAATCCGTTTTTTCTAAAAAAAAAAAAAAAAAAAAAAAAAAAATTTCCCAATCCATTTTTTCCAAAAATTTTAGTTCCTAATCCATTTTTCCTAAAAATTTTGGTTCCTTATCCATTTTTCCTAAAAATTTTGGTTCCTTATCCATTTTTCCTAAAAATTTTGGTTCCTAAAATTTTTTTCTAAAATTTTTTTCTCTAATTTTCAATTTTCCTAAAAAATTTTCATAATGAAAAATATTTCCTAAAATGAATATTTTTCCAAATTTTTTAAATCCCTAAAATTTTTGTAATGATTTAATAGGCAATGCTGCCAATTTTCTGTTTTTCTAGGCCTAGTAAATTGTTACAAAAATTTTAACGATTCGAAAAATTAGAAAAAAAAAACATTTTAGGAAACTATATTTTAGAAATCAAAAAATTGTAGGAAAAAAAAAATTAGGAAAAAAATTTGCTTGCCAAAATTATTAGGAAAAATGGATTAGTAATTAATTTTTTTTTAGGTAAAATGGATTAGGAAAATAATGGATTAGAAAAAATGGATTAGAAAAAACGAATTAGTAAAAATGGATTAGGAAAAACGGATTAGAAAAAATGGATTAGGAAAAACGGATTAGGAAAAATGGATTAGGAAAAACGGATTAGGAAAAACGAATTAGTAAAAATGGATTAGGAAAAACGGATTAGAAAAAATGGATTAAGAAAAGCGGTTTAGTAAAAATGGATTAGGAAAAACGGATTAGGAAAAATGGATTAAGAAAAACGAATTAGGAAAAATGGATTAGGAAAAACGGATTAGGAAAAATGGATTAGGAAAAACGGATTAGGAAAAACGGATTAGGAAAAACGGATTAGGAAAAATGGTCGGAAATCTAATAAGCATTCTGGCAGGTCCGACATGGACAAAATTTGCACTAGAAAGTGTCTGATTTTTTTATTTGAAAATCAGTGCCGCCGCCGAAATTTTTGAAACAAAATGTGACTTTCGTCTTAATATTCACCCCCTCTCCGGTAAAAAAGAATTTTGATTTTGCTCTTGACTATTTTGGATAATATTATCATAGTTATCATTTAGAGTATTTGGAAGTATTTTTGGAAAAATTGTAGAGGCCCTTTAAAGAATACTTTTGCATACCGCTACAGTCAGATTTGGCTTTAAAGATGAAAGCTCATATTTAGTTGAAACTTTTTTTATTAAGGAAATCCTCCTATTTGAAAAGTTCGGAGATTTTTCAAAATTTTTTAAGAATCATATTGGGTGAACTGGGTTTTTCGCACCTTTCCGATCTCCTCCATTTGCGGATCCGGGAAGGGGCGAAGCGATGAGGCGAGCCCCCACACACTAAATTCACCGGATGGAATAAGATTTTTTGGAAAATGAATTTTACACTAGATAGATTTCGAATTTGTAGGCTCATTTTAGACTTTCGTCCCCGGAAAAAAAAAAATCCCGGATTTGCCGATGTTCTCCTCCAGCGGAAAACCCAAAACAAGGTTGACAGCCATGCTCGTGAATCGAGAAGTGACTTTATTAGATTAAAGAAATCATTTTTTTAAGTTCGTCAGGTTACCGTCAGGTTACTCCAAAAAGATTTTTGAGTTTGTTTTGATATCAAAAAAAAAAAAAAAAAAAAAAAAAAAAAAAAAAAAAAATTAAATAAAAGAAAAAATCCGAGTTTTTGGAGGTAAATATCAGACCTGCAAAATCACTGGGCTAAACTGAAGTTGAAATCGAAGTCAAAGAAATCGTTAGAACTGAGTACACTAAAATGCCGTTAATTCCAAACCATCTGGTTGTGACATATCGATGGATTTGGGAGCTAAACCCTCAAAAAATTAAACTTAATTTTTGAAATAACCAAAGTGCTGGAGCTGGCCCCAGCGCCGACACCGGAATAGCAAAATTTTTGCCGCTGGTGCTGGTGCTGGAGCCGATCCCAGTCGCTGCCAGCACCACCGCCAATTTTTTCAATTTTTTTTCAATTTTATTTAAGAAAAAAAAGTTGTTGCCGATTAATGTAGTAACAGCCGCTTAATATGATCAAAACTCGTGGCCTTTCTTAATTATATTCAGCATTGCCACTGGGTCATAATTACAAGACCAAAGATTTATTTTATAGTAAATTATCTAGAACTGGCACCAGCTTCGGCATCAAACTGAGGTTTTAGCCGGCCGCAACTGGCTTCGGCTCCGGCACCGTCTTTATGGCTTCGGACCCTTGCTTAATGGGGTATGCAATGGCCCCCTTTCCCAACCGCTATCGGTTATATATTATTCTGAAAAATTTACGCTCAATAACAGGAAACTTAAGGACCGAAAACTCACGGAAAACTTACTAACAGTATGGCGGCTTGCATAACTGGTTTTTGAAGGGGCTCCTAAAATTTTTCGAAAATATTCCCAAAATCAATTGATATGAAAAGCGCATTTTACCAAAAAGCCTGTGTCGCAAACAAGGTTAAAGTACTCTTTAACGTCTGTTTTGTGGTAATTCGCTTAAGGGGGGCATCGCCTTTTTCAGTAATTTCTATTCCTTTTTATAAGACAGTGGCCATCTAATCAAACCCGCTTCAATAATCGCGGCCTATGCTACATTGTGCCCGTCTCTCCGTTTCCTTTGTCATCACGATTCAAGATGATGCATAAACCAATAAATCCCGACCTAATTCACCTTATGGTAATTTTTTTGCCCCGTACATTCCAATTTCGTGATTATCTTTTTTCCCCGTTTTCCTCATAACCGCGACCTCATGTCAAATCTGATTTTCCCTTTCGGCCGGACAGGTGCAGGGAAAAATAAATACATAAAGCCGCTCATCTCATCCTGATCCGATCATCACTCATCGGGGCTTTTTCGTCCATTAAATGATTTTCGATTTCCTTGCTCGAGGCTGAATTATTTTAAAATCCGACGCCTAAAAAACCATTGCACCACAAACAAGGATAAAAACTGCATTGCACAAAGTTTTTTGACTTTCCGAGAAGGGGACAATTAATACATGTTGCAAAAATATTTGGAGAAGAAAAGAAAAGACATACCCTTTGACGATTTTTTTTTTTTTTTTTTCCTCACTAAAAAATTTTAAAAGGGTCTTTCACCCCTCGTTAGATCGTCTTCATCCAGTTTGACGTGAAAAAGAAGAAGAAAAAAATGTCGGTTTATGAGAAATTAAAATTCTTGAAATATTTGAACATAACAATTGCAGTGAATGAGAACAATCGGGAAGCTATTGTACAACACATAAAAAAAAAGAAGAAGAATAATAAATAATGATAAATCTAAATGAGTCAAAGGAACGTATCGCTCAACTTTTTTTGTCGTGACGCTAGCAAGTGTGAAATTTGACGCCGATACGGCGCCTTCTGGAGTTCCCAGCATTTCTTCTAATCAACAACCCAAAAAAGAAAGGAAAGGAAAGGAAAGAAAAGAGTGCAACCATACTTGTCAATCACATGTTTTTCGAGTTAATTTTTCCATTCATTATCCATCGTTTTTAGGATAAATTAAAAGTTTGCGGTCAAGCATTATTACCTTGAAAAAAAAAAAAAAAAAAAAAGAGGCCCGAAATGAATTAAACGGATATGATATATCGTCGCGAATGAATGAGACTCTTGCATGCAATTTCTTTGAAACTTTTCCTTCCGTGATTTACGAAAAAAAAAAAACTTTCGTAGGTTCGTCAAAAAAATGAAAGAAGTCGTCCTCGTACTTGATCATCATCGTGCTTTCCTTTCCAAGGTTGTCAAGTTTTAAAATGCCTTATATAGACAGGGGAATGTTGTTGCTAAAATAAAAAGACGGGAAACGTAGGCGAGTGGCAAAATTATTATTTTTTTCTTATTAAGAATCTGAGTCAGACCGTTTAACCCACGGATTCTTCTTCCAGTCTCTTAAAAAAAATTGCACCGGGGCCTAATGAATTCCGCTTAAGCGCCGTTTTGTTTCATGACTTGCCGTATTTAAAATTAGAAGCATGAGTTATACGGTGGTAATAATAATAATAAGATGCTGCGTGAGGTGTATAATGGAAACGAAAAGAAGAGATTCCCTCTAAATGACACACATCAAGGAGTTCCCCAGACGAACATAATTGAATCAGCGCGCGCGACCTTCGAAACTATTTTGCTTCGAGTTCCGAAGTCGATATATCGCCGATATTTTCAGGCAGCCGACATGCGTGGGCGGACATTTATCCATACTAATCAGATATGAAAAATTGTCACTCTTGACGCAAAACAAAGAAAATACACATATAAATATATTTTTCCCTGAAGGGGAAAACCATAATTTTGACGCAGGGTTCAAAAATCAAAAGGAGTCATACGCAAGACGTGACCACACGGTGAATGAGATGCAAAAAAAAAAAAAAAACTTATCGAATTGGGTTTTTATTTTTTAAAAATAGAAACGAAAGGAAAAATAAAGAAAAGAAGAGATCTTGACCAGACACAACAGAGAAAAGAGAAGAAGAAAAAAATTAAAAGAAAGGAAAAAAAGAAACGGGCACGTGAAGCGCATGGAAAGTTCGAATCACGTTCGCCGGGCACGTGCCCCCATTTCGTATAGGAGATTTCTAATAATAACTTCCAGCTTTTTCCACCATATGACAATAAAGAAGCAATTAATAGATCGATAAATGAGCAAGTCAGGACCACTGACCTAGTATTTCGTTTCGGAAGTACTTAAGACGTTTTTACTTGCGAAATATGATGAAATTTCAGGCTCAAAAGATGAAACCCATAAGTACTTGTGACAAACACTCTTGTCGAGATGAGATAATTATTGGTCGTATTATGTCTGGAAGTTTTTAATCCATCGAAAACAAGGTTGCCTTTACTTAACGAGAACTAGGTGCATTTAGCGAAGTATAATAATCTCATTATGACGGAAGGGTCGACGGCCGATATATTTATCTTTGGACTGTCCCTTACCGACCGTTTTATTCTCCGAAACGACGATCAGGCGCGTAATCAGGGGATAATCAAATGCTGGCTCGCCCCTTTTTTCCCGAAATGACTTCGGTCAATTTTTCACGTAAGGGGTCGTCCATAAACCACGTTTGCATTATTTTGGGCAATTTTTGACCCCCTCCCCCCTTGACAACAAAGATTAGCATTTCGGGACCCCCCTAAAATTACGTTAGATTTCCGGACCTTCCGCCCCCTTAACATATATATTTTTTTTAACTAATATTAAACATTAAAAAAATATAAATTCTTCGGAACTTAAATTTTGCAAAGAAAAGGTTTTTTTTTTAACTTAGAGCTAATGCGCTGGTAAAATTGAAATCGTTTTTTTTAAGTGAGTTAGATCACATAATTTAAAAAATTTAAATTATTTTCATTTTTCCCCGTTTATTACATGAGACAAATGCTAACGTTAGATATGCAAAACCTTCCCCCCCTTCCCCCTCCTTGTTAGCAGAAGTTGGCATTTTCAACTCCCGAAGTGCTAATCTTTGTTTACCAAGGGGGGAGGGTGTCAAAAATTGCCGAAATAATGCTAACGTGGTTTATGGACGACCCCCTACGTGAAAAATTGACCGAAGTCATGTCTAAATTTTCGGGAAAAAAGGGGCGAGCCAGCATTTGATTTTCCCCTGATTAAACGTCTGATTTTCTAAATAGAAAAATTAAAAAATTTTTTCAAAAAATTTTAAGAAATAACAATTTATTTTTTGATGAGATTTTGTGCCAATTGTAGCCATCTTCAGAGACATGAGTATGAACTATAAGTCTAGCTTTAAGAAAAAATATTACTCCAATTTAAAATTGGCGTTAAAAGGAAGGGGGGGAGGGTCCTCTAAAATCTTACGTAATATAATAGGGAGTGGGTCAAAGAAATCTTACTGATTCTTACGAAGGGGGGACCCGAAAAAAAGTCTTTCGTAATACTTGAACGTTCCCTCACTTTAAAAAAAAATTCAATTTTACCCGCGCATTTGCTCCAAGTTAAAAAAAAAAAAAACTTTTCTCTGCAAAATTTAAGTTCCGAAGAATTTCAGATTTTTTTAATGTTTAATTATTAGTTTTAAAAAAAATATATTTTAAGAGGGGGACCGAAATCTAAGTAACTTTAAGGGGGGTCCCGAAATGCTAACCTTTGCTAACAAAGGGGCGATGGGATCAAAAACGGCCAAAATAATGCTAGCGTAATTTTATGAACGGCCGCATCCCCTAATTCTTTTATAGTAACCGAAAGATAATTCCCTGATTTTTTTTCCAGATTTGGACGTCGTTTAGCCGTGTTCCCGAGGACCTAAAAATTTCAAAATTCCCATAAAGACCAAAAAATCAAAAATTTTATTGTTATGTAAATATGGTTGTTCCCTATTCGAATTTTTTTTTCAAATCACGAAAATAAACTTATAACTTATAATCATACGGTTTTGATGTTAGAAGCCAAAATAAGTAAATAAAAATTTGGCAAAATATTTTATAGACACAATCTTTTGGGAAATTCTTCATATTTTTGTCCTCTAGCGCAGCAATCGTTTGTCCTAAATGAATTTGATTTTTGTAATCTGTATGAAACCCCGAATAGGAAACGTCCGTTTTTACATAAAAATAAAATTTTTGATTTTTCGGGTCTTTAAGGGAATTTCGAAATTTTTAGGTCCCCGGGAACACGGCTAAACGACGTTCAAAAAATCTGAAAAAACTCAGGGAATCTCCTTTAAAATGCTATAAAATAATTAGGAAGTGCGTTCGTCGAAATTCAAAAATTCGTAAAATGAGGGCCCTTGGCCGCAAAATAAAAAATTAAACATGAATGGTCCCTAAACGAAAGTGGAAGAAAATTTGAACAGGAAAATATATGATAATGGAGAATCCTATCGAAGTTTTCCGGGTAAAAAAACTGAAGAGTCAGCTAATAAAAAGAAAAAAAAAATGAAAACTCCGAGAATGAAGATGACTCAAAATTCTTTTTGAGGAGACTGTGCACTTAAAGTCGCGAATAAAAAAGGCCAGTTTTTCCAATTGAAAATTCTTTGAACTATAATTTTTGCGGGGAAAAAAATGCTATAAAAATGTTTATAGGAGGATACCAAAAAAATCTATCCATATCTTAAAATAAAAAAATGAATGAAGTTTGTGTTTGTTTTGCCTGCTGACTGTCAAACATGAATCGATTCATTTCTAAACTAAAAAAAAAAAATCAAGCCATGTATTTAAACTTATTAACAAAATAAATAAAAGAACTTTTACTCTTTAAGAGCAAACCCTCAGCACAAAATTATCTGTTATCAACAAAAAGATGTTATTGTTTGGGATTCCCTGTTTAAATAAACATATTGGTGTAAGATATCCTATTGAAACAAAACATTATAGAAATTCTTGTGGTCAGCTGGACCGTTTTTTTAAAGTCCCCAAATCTTGGCCCTAAATTTAGGCTATAAAGAATTTTAAGATATTTTTAGCTTGGGTCATTTGAATGTTTAGATTGGGGACAGAGCGCATTTCTTTTTATAGTCAATTTCATTCGCTTCATGAGTTTTTCTATTTGGTGAAGTGCAATTGTCACGGCGGCTGATTTTGAGAATATTCTTTGAAAAACTACGGAGCCTCCTCAAAAAGAAAAATTGCCTCGTAGTATTTGCGAAGGAGAGACAGATCCTACCCACTCTGAACTGTAGATGAATTGCATTAGATAAAGTACGACTTTTTTAAAAAAATTAGTTCCCATAATTAAAGTTTTGGTTCTATTTCAGGTTTTGCTCCTAAAAGACATTCTTCACTAGCCAGTGACTGTGGAATTTTATTGGTCACTAATCTCCAACGAAGACCAGATTATTTAGAGGCCTTCGAAATGTGCTGCTGGCGTTGGATAGAAAAGATTAAATGGACAATCAGGGTGAAAAACGAAGAAGTCTCGAAACGAGTAGGAGAGGAAAGAACTATGATAAAGACTATACAACAGAGAAAGGCAAACTGGTTACGGCACGTCTTGAGGAGGAATCGTCTACTACATGACGTGACAGAGGGTAAGCTACAGACAGATGGTACTCGTAAGGCTGGCAGAATAAAAATACAAATATTAGGAAAAAAAAGGAAGTATTGGGACATAAAAAAGGAGGCAGAGGATAGAAATAAGTGGAGAGAACATTTCTCGATCGGGGCAAAAACCTAAGACCTGCTTTCGGGCAGAATACCAATTATCATTATTATGACTAAAAAATTTCTGAAAACTTCCAAATTTTTCTACGAAAAAATTCTTCGGTGTTTGACTGAGTATTCTTTAAATGAGCAAGGATTAGGTTCTTGTAATTGTGTTTGTCCCTCATCACTTTCCCTACTCTTTTAAATCAAAATATAATTTAATGTTTAAAAGGCCCAGACCCGACGAGACAGAGTGACTGACAGGTTTTTAACTCTTAAAATCAGAAGTTATCATATTGCATTGTACTTCCCAGACTGAAAACTTGTAAAATTTTGTATTCATTTCATTCAGAGGTCAATGTACAGGACTGGGGATGGTGAATAGCCAATACACCCTAGGTCAATATATAAGTAGGACTAGTACAAGGTTATAACAATCCACATGCCTTAGGGGTCCCATCTCACATTTGTCATGGACTGAAGGGTCAGAATTCGTGGTCGGTTCTCTACTGGTTCTCAACCGTCTACCATATTCGGGTACTTCATCTTACTATTCAAAGTCCTGTAATGTATATCTAACCACAGACTGATCCAGGAGTTACTTCGGCGGGGGAGAGGGGGCTAAATCTAATAATCTTACCGAAAATTGGAATCCTACTTTGTGTAAAATTAATTTTACAAAAGATCGTATTTTAACTAGTGTAAAACTATTCCAGTTTCAAGAAGGGGAGGGGAAATCGCCCTTCTTCATCTGCCAGTTGATTTAACCAATAAATCCCCCCCTCAAAAAAAAAAAAAAAAATGCTGTGACTTGACTTGACAATAATGATAAATTACGGCACCAGAAATACATTAAAATCTCCGCTCTACAAGTTTGGACAAGAAAAATGATGCGGGGACGTGATTTTACCTGTCCGAACACGCAGAATGGAGATGTCAACGTGCTTTCAGCGTTCTCCTAAGGTACATGATGTAATAAATTATCCGATTTATTAAGTGGAGTGGAGTCGCAGCATCGGTACCTTAGGAAAACGTTATGTACCATAATTAATAATTGTTATGCTTTGTAATTAATTGTACTTTGTAATTAATTAACAAAGTGGAGACACAGCGTGGATCATCTTTAATCGAGATTTTAAATGTTGATATTTTCTAAAAATTTTTACCGTGCCTCTGTTTGTCATTTGATTGGAGTACCGGAGGTACTGCGCTATTTTGAATTTTTTTCATTCTGCTACCCCTTTTTTTAAAAAGTTTATTTTTTTTTTCTTCTGCTACTGTTCGAAAATAATAAAAACTATTAAGCTTTTTCTGTCGGCGATGCCAATTTACTTTGATTTAAAATTGATTAATTAATAATTGGGAACCTCGGAAACTTAGTATTGACATATTTAAAGTGGTTAAGAGTCCAAAAATTCTCGAAAAATACGATTCCTATATTTAGCTTATGGGAGTGTTTTATTGATTTGAAATTATATTTTTTTACTAATTAACATAAATGCTTATTTCATAATGGCACTCAAATATTGCCAGAATTAATAAGTATGACATCCTGCATTTAGCTGATGAGCATTTTGTCCGCCCGTGCTTAGCTTATGGGGCTAACAAAATTAAAATTATTGATAAATTTAAGTTTTTATTACAAAAAAAATTCTAAAGGCCTAAAGTAACCAAAATGCGTAAATTTCGGCCAATTTATACCTTTTTTTCTTCAACGGAAAAATATGTAGATTTGATGATTTCGGGATTAATGGAACTTTGAATAAAATAAACTATGAATAAATTAAGTGTTTAAAGCGATTTCAATAATTTTAATAATATCTATACGAATGCAATTAAAAAATTTAAATAACTTAGCGCCTCTTGGCATCCTCGTCACCTGCCTTATCACGTGATAAAAAGTCGAAAACATGGCCGAATGATATTGTTGGTTCCTTACATTTATTTATTTAATAATTTTTTTAATTTTGTAACTATGTGCTATTTATTTAATTTTAAAAGTAGGATGTCAAACGAAGAAAGGATTTATTTGAATTTTTCTCGAGGTAATTAATTAATTTCAAAATAATGTAGTTAATTGATTTTTCTTTTTTATCTTTAATGTGCCGTTTAACGTTTTAGCCCTGAAGAAGCTTTACAAATATAAAGCAAAACGTCGGTGAAGTGGAAATAGTTTAATTTATTCGAAGTTCCATTAATCCCGAAATCATCAAATCCATATTAAACATAGGAACGAGATTTATTTTATAATGAGGAAAAATATGTTTCTAGGCTATTTTTTTCCCGTACTTTCACGTGGTGATAGCAAAATTTTGGTCAAGCCGGGTCTTATCAGTAAAAAATTTTTTTTGCCATTTTTATGATTTTGGCCATTAAATGGCCACTTTCGCCATCAGGGTCCGGAAGCGAAATACATGATTTTGGGCCAATTTTTTGCGTAATTTCACATGGTGAAGGCGAAATTTTGATCCAGTGTGGTCTTCGTGGAGAAAACCAATTTTTTGAGATTTTGGCCATTTTATGGCCGCTTTGGCCTTCGGGGAAAAAAACCAAAAAAATACGTTTCTAGACCAGTTTTTTGCGTACTCCCACGTGGTGATAGCGAAATTTATGTGCAGCGTCATCTTCGCAGCAAAAAAAAATTTTTTTAATTTTGGAAATTTTTTTGGCCACTTTCTTGTTGAAAAAAAAATTTAAAAGCACATGTACTTAAGCTAATTTTTGACGTACGTTTTGGCTGTCATAGCGAAATTTTGGTCCGGCGAGGCTAACATGAAGAAAATAATTTTTTTTTTCTTTAATTGGCCATTTTGGCCAATGGGACATTTTTTAAAAAAGTAACAATTATGCCCTTAGATAGCCCTTTGAAAGAGCTTTTTTATTGTTTTTTGGATTCTTCAATCGGACAACCCATTCTCTGCCAAAAAAATAAAAACTGAATTAGCACTCCCATCTCCGCCTCAGAAACGGCTTTCATTTCGACCCTAATATTTGGCCTAATTTATCCCCTCACTAGGTCCTATCGATGGGTGAAAGTCCAGAAAAAAAAATTTAACTTTGGGCCACACCCCTTACGGTAACCCGCCTTTAAGTTTTGAAGAATTTCAGATTTTTTTAACGTTTAATATTAACTTTAAAAAAAAATTTTAAGGGGGGCGGGGTAATCGAAATCTAAAGTAATTTTAGAGGGGGGTGTCGAAATGCTAACCTTTGCCTACAAGGGGGAGAAGGGGTCAAAAATTGCAAAATAATGCTAATTTGGGGAGTAAAAGCAAATATGTTTTTTCGAATACAAAAAATAATGAAAACGAAGAAAAAAAAAAAGGTGGTAGCAGAAGAAAAAAGTCCAAAAATATACATTATTTCCGGTGGTACAATTAATTGCACCCTTCAATTATATGGAGACAGAGCATAAAATTTTTTTTTTTTTTTTTAAATCGTATTCTGTCTCGTGTAAAATAGTTTCAGTTCCCACGTGCGCCCCATCGTGTTCTTCCCTTCCATCCGCCATATTGTCTGTCGATTTCATAGTAAACAGGCTTTTAAGTGATACTTGTCTTAATTCTTTATTTTAATGAATAAGCAATTGTCATATTCTCAGACGCAGGATGACATATTCATTTCAAAGCGGCTAACGGACGTTAAACTTGCCGTTTGATTTTGTTACAAGATTTCGAACAAGATAATGAAAAATGTGCCAAAATACTTGTCAAAAACAGTTTTTTTTTCCTGAATAAATATGTCTAATGTGTCAGTAATGAATCCATTCTTTTCCACCTCGTGTTTTATCAACCGAAATGGATAGAGTAATCATCGGAATTACTAGGAATCACCATCGTCGGTAACCAGCCTAAGTACAATAGACCCCTAGGAACCCGGATTCTTTTTATTGTTGTTTGGGAATAACAGGTACTCGTACGACGTTGATTCTCTCCCGTTAGGTGCATATGTACGGTATATACGGATTCTTTTTTGTTCTCGGTTTCTAAAAGCAAGCCGTGACAAGATGTAGCAAGTAGCGACTATGTATGAAAGGTCACCACTTGGGGTGTCGATGTTCACAAAAAAAAAACTTGATGTTCATAGGTGGCCCGGCAAAAATATTTTAACTCACCTTTTTAAAGCTGTCCTTTTATTGTGATTCGCTGCTGTATGCGAACCGGAAACGGCTTCCTGCAAAGAAAAAAAAGGAATCATCGGTTTAGGAATGTCGTAAAAAAAATCGTTGTTGTAATAAAATGCAATCTTAATTTAAGATTCATTGACTGGGCAAGATGTTGTAATCGTTTTATGAATCACAAGTCAGTAATGCTTATCAATGACCGTCGCCAAGAACTTCTAAAAACCAGGTCTAGTCCGCGACCTTGTGAGCCTGTCATATGTGAATCCCGATAGCTCGCATTTGTTTCCGTGTGATTAACCGGATTTAAGTCTGATTTGTCGTTTAGTACCGTAAAAATATTATAAAGATTATTACTCTCTATGCTGAACAGAGAAAGTGGCACATGCATGAGGAAGTATCGTAATTTTTTTTTTCATTCATAAAAAAGGAGAAAAAAACGTCATGAGAGGGGAATCTTTCATCCGAGTTGTTCTTTTGAGGGCCTGTCCGGAAAATTCACTTCATTTGAGTTACTTTATTGTGTCAATTTTTCTTTGGCGAAACATCGAACGATTGGGCAGTAGGGTGGGTCGAAAATCAAAAATTTTGGATTTTTAAAATGCCTGATATCGCAATCGCTGTAGCTTATTATTTTTAAAAATTTTTTCCTTTTCGAAATTTTTTTAAACGGCGTCCTGAGGGTGCGCAAGAGGGTCAAAGTTTTGGAAAACTTCATAAGGGATGAAAATTCGACTTTCAACGTCGAAAATTAAGTCGGTTTGAGTCTATCTATGTCTGTTCCTGAGTTACTGTAAAAAACATGATAAAAATATTGAAATTTTAGAGGCTTGACTTTTTTATTGAGAACTTGCTCTGTATCTCAGGATCAGAAAAATCTAGACGCAAACAGATTTCATTTTCGAAATCTACGTTGAAAATTTTCATAGGAAACGCTACTTTTCTCACGAAAATCCAAAAGTCGAATTTTCATCCCTTATGGGATTTTCCGAAACTTTGACCCTCTTGCGCATCCACAAGGCGACGTTTTAAAAAAATTTTGAAAAGGAAAAAATTTTTACAAATGATAAGCCTCAGCGATTGCGCTACCAGGCATTTTGAAATTCCAAAATTCTTGATTTTCGACTCAACCTATTGGGCAGTTTACATTTAAGGGGCAGGCAATTTCAAAATCTTTTGTTAGCCTTTAGGGTCAAATGAAGCAAGATGCAGATCATCGCCTGAAAAATGTTTGTATTCGTAATAAAATCGTAACTTCCTATTGTAATGGCCCAATAGTCCATATCCTCGTTTACGTGTATGGGATTTCCAATCCCATTGATTGCCTGAGCGTCTTGGCATTGATTACCTATTGTAACCCTTCTAGGATGGTCTTTTCATCGTCAGATCAAAGATAAATCACTGAAGCTAAATATCGTCACTTATCGCGACAATACTGAGACTTGTCATTCTCCTTTTGGGGGTCTCCGGTTTGAAAAAATGAGTCGCCAAATTTTTAGGAGTGTATAGGGATTTTTTTTGAAAGCTTCAGAAAGATTAGAAATTATTTTTAAGGAGCTCATTAAGGTTCGAGGAGCTCTTCAGAATTGCCCTCGATAGGGAGAGTTTTAAGGCTCTCGTTGATGGTCGCCTACGACTGGACCCAGAAACGGCATGATAAGATTTTATTTTATTTTATTTACGATTTATTGACGATGTTTAAAGGGGTCCGCATAGTTGATATTTCAAATTTAACATAAATCTGGGATTTTCAACATTTATTTTCTGTCAATTTTAACAGAATGTCGTTAACATACAAAATTGGTAGACCGTTTTTAACATATTAACTGATAATTTTTTAACGTGTAATATTTAATAGGGAGGCGAAATTTAAGAGTGAAAAAATACTCTCATAAACTAAACATAGATGTCATATTTTTTTGGGAAAATTGCTAAAAAACTTTTTTTTTGGCCATTACCATACCACTCGATATGCCAATAATATGTCAATAACATGTTACTGAGTAAGAGATTTTTCAATAAAACTAATTGGTATTATTTAAATTCATTTTTACCAGAACGATGCATCGTTTTTTCAAATTATGAAAAGAAGGCCATTTTAATTAAACCTATGTCGCTTATCCAGAAGTCAGTTCGGCCGGCCAAAGTTTACTTTCTCATAAGCCGGACATGCAAAAAGACATTTTGGGGGTATAAAATATTCCTGGAGTAAATGATATGAAACACGCTTTAGGAAAACGGTTCTTAAGTCAAAATATTCAAAATAGGGATTTCTTATTGCGTTTTGTAAATGGCTATTCAAATATTAAAGCATGGTTCTGGCCATTCTTGGCCCCTCTGCTTACTTTGCAACAAGTTAAAGAATTCTAAAACTTGAATTGAAATACCCCCCCTACATTGAGGGTGGATCGAAAAACCCGAATTTTTAAATTTGAAAATGCCACAGCGCGGAAAATTTGCATTTTAAGCTCCATATTAACACTAATTTTTTTTCCCGATTTTTTGGAGGCCGATTTCTCCTGCCCCCAAAGGCCTAAAGTTTTTCAAAGTTTCATAAGGGCCGAAAAAATTAGGAGCCGTATTTTGGTGCAAGAGAGTTCATTTCCTGTCTGAAATTTTCCGGAAATTTCAAAAATAAAGTCAGTTTTGCAGCGATTGAAAACATTTATTTATAAGAAAAAAACGGCTGTTAATAAACTCCCTATACCTCTTTCCGTTTATACATAAGAAATGGCTCCAATTACTGGAAAACTGATCCCAACAAAAACACGTTGTATGAAAAAGGGAGCCAAGTTTATTTTTTAAAATTTTTAAATAACTTGGCTGGGTGCACTACGTGCACCATGACTTTATTTTTGAAATTTCCGCAAAATTTCCGACAGGAAATGAACTTTTTCGCTCCAAAATACGGCTCTAATTTTTTCGCTCTTTATGAGACTTTGAAAAACTTTAGGTCTCTGGGGGCAACTGAAATCGGCTTCCAAAAAATTTGAAAAAAATGAAGGTTAATATGGAGGCTAAAATGCAACTTTACCGCGCTGTGTATTTTCAAATTTAAAAATTCGTGTTTTTCGATTTACCCTATGCAGATTTTACTTCAAAAGCCCCTTGCGAAAAGCTAAACAAAACGGTACCTTACGTTGACTTTATATTAACTTGCACAAAAATGGCTTATCTTCATCGTGTGCTTCCGCACTTTTTTTCCCTCTCTCCTGAAAATTATTACCTTAGGGTCATTTTCCTGGATTGGATCGTACATAGTCGTGTTTTTTTTTTTTTTTTTTTTTTTTAAGTAATCTTGTTATTAGGGAACTCATTTCAATTACGAAGGAATTAACTTGGATGCGTTTTTCTTACATAACTGCCTTGACCTTCGCTTATCTTCATTTACATTTGAATTATTTTATTCTTTCACAGATAAGGATACACTTCAGTCAGAATACAGAGCAGCTACAATTTCGCAGCATGGGACGCTTGAAAGGGATACCTACTATTTTATCACCTGATTTACTGCACGTACTCGCTTCGATGGGCCATGGGGACGAGCTCGGTGAGTTTTTTTTTTTTTTTTTTTACGTCATACTAATTAAATCGATTGCCTCTCTTTTTTTTGTTGTTTTTTAATAAAAAGGATAAATTTGCTTAACTTGACCGAATTTAGCCTGCGGTGCGGTTAATATAATCTTTAGTTGGACGCCTTGCTTGACGTCAATCGAATAATATTACATAAGAAAAAAAAATGGAAAGGATGGCTGGATCGGAGAGAAAGGAAATAATATATTCTAAAAAGTTGATTGATAAAATTCCTTTTTGCTCTCAAAAAAATAAAATGCACCTACATGTCTGAGCACGTGATGCTGAGTAAGCTGTTTAAGCGCGTTTATGTTGATAAATGAGGGACTGGACAGGGAGATGCATTGTTATTTTTGATCTTTTTTAAAACCGTTGATAAGAGTTATTAAAAAAAAAAAAAAAAAAAAATGAATGAAGTGATTTGAAACTGTAGGCCTTGATTTGAATTCTGACTTAGTTTGTTTTTCATTTTGTTTCATTGCATGCTTAGGTTTTGAATATGAAATTGAACAGAATTTTCAGAATAGAAGTTTCTTATCTAGTTGGGGTAGCTAGTATGAAAGTTCTTGTTGGCTGGATCTGGTTCGTATAGCCTACCGGGTGGGGTGAATCGAAAATCACGAATTTTTAAATTTGAAAATGCCACAGAGGGGAAAATTTGCATTTTAGCCTCCATTTCACCCAGATCTTTTCTCGATTTTTTGGAGGCCGATTTCTGCTGCCCCAGAGGCCTAAAGTTTTGCAAAGTCTCATAAGGGCCGAAAAAATTAGACCCGTGATTCCCTACCATTTTTCCCAAAAAAATAATTTATAATCCATTTTTCCTAAAAAAAAATTTTCCTAAAAAATTAAATATAATAAATTTTTCCTAAAAAGAAAATTCCTCCATTTTTCCTAAAAAAAAAAATTCCTAATCCATTGTTCCTAAAAAAAAAAAAATTTCTAATAAATTTTTCCTAAAAAAAATACTTAATCCATTTTTCCTAAAAAAAAATTTTCCTAAAACATTAAATATAATAAATTTTTCCTAAAAAGAAAATTCCTCCATTTTTCCTAAAAAAAAAAATTCCTAATCCATTTTTCCTAAAAAAAATTAATTCCTAATCCATTGTTCCTAAAAAAAAAAAATTTCTAATAAATCCTAAAAAAAATACTTAATCCATTTTTCCTAAAAAAAAATTTCCTAATCCATTTTTTCTAAAAAAAGAAAAGATTTCTAATCCATTTTTCCTAAACAAAATTCCTAATCCATTTTTCCTAAAAAAAAAATTCCCTAATTCATTTTTTCTAAAAAAGAAAAATTCTTATCCATTTTTCCTAAAAAAATTAATCCCTAATCCATTGTTCCTAAAAAAAAAAAAAATTTCTAATAAATTTTTCCTAAAAAAAAAAAAATTCTAATCCATTTTTTCTAAAAAAAATTCCTAATCCATTTTTCCTATAAAAAAAAAAAAATCCTAATCATTTTTCAAAAAAAAAAAAATTAATTTCTAATCCATTTTTCCTAAAAATTTTGGTTCTTAAAATTGTTTTCTTAACTATTTTTTCTAATTTTTAATTTTCCTAAAATTTTTTGATCTCTAAAATAAAATTTCTTAAAATCCCTAAAATAAAATTTCCTAAAATCCCTAAAATAAAATTTCCTAAAATCCCTAAAGGTATTTTCTAAATTTTCCTAAAATTTCCTAAAATTCCTAAAATAACATTTCCTAAAATCCCTTTAGGGATTTTCCTGAATTTTGGATTGTTTTGATTTTAGGAAACTCCTGAATCCCAGGAATCTTTAGGAAAATCCCAATTCTTTTAAAAAAATTTGGAAAATATTTATTTTAGGAAATTTTATCTTAAGAATCAAAAAAAGTTTGGGAAAAATGAAAATTAGGAAAAAAATTTTAGGAACCGAAATTTTTAGGAAAAACGAATTAGGAATTCATTCTTTTAGGAAATACGGATTAGGAAAAATTGTCGGGAACTTACTACCGGGGTCGAGTCGTATTTCCTAATCCAAAAGAAATTGAAAAATTCTTTCAGTAGAGATCCCGAAAAAATGAAGGAAAAAAATGTTTTAAATCGATTGGTTATTTGAAATGATCCCTTGAAGGTTTCACAGAATTCAGGTTTTGGTATTATATATATATATAAAACCGGTTTCAGAACGTACTTCGACGTTGTCCGGTGCCTAATTTCCACTCATCTCTATTTCCCCACTGCTGGTCTGTGAGGTTTCGAGCGCTCATTGCCTTCCGAACTCCTTCCATCCAGGATTTCCTCGGTCTCCCTTTCTTTCTCCTTTCCTTGGGCACCCAATCCCAGACCTGTTTGGGAAGTCTTCCATCTGGCATCCTACGAACATGACCGTACCAGGTTAGCTGTCTCTTCTCGATGTCATCCACTATCGTGCCTCTCATACCCATCCTTTCTCTCAAGTCCTCATTTCTAACCCTATCCAAACGTGAAACTCGCAAAGACCTTCTAATTGCGTCCATCTCTGTTGCTTCAACTTTCTTTTTATTTTTCTCCGTTAGCCTCCACGTCTCCGCTCCGTACAGCAATATGCTTTTTATCATGCTGTCGTATATACGGTATTTTCTTCCCTTCTCTATTTTCCTACTCCATAAAATTCCGTTGAGACATTTAATCGCTTTCCTTGCCGATACGATTCTTCCCTGGATTTCTTCTTCATCGGTACCCGAAGAATTAAATACAACCCCAAGGTATTTGTAACTCTGACATACCGATATTTCCTTGTTGTCTTCAAGCTGTAAATTTCCAGGGTCGGCTCCGATACACAAATATTTTGTCTTCTCCAGATTGACTGAGAGACCCCATTTCTCGTATTCCTCGATCAGTTTTCGGACCATATATTCCATGTCATCCTTATCGTTCGCTGTTACAGCTTGGTCGTCGGCAAACTGCAACGTATACAGAAAGGAGTTATTTAGCTGAATACCCATTCCTGCACACTTTTTCTTCCACGAACGTAAGGCACAAGCAATATAAATCTTGAACAACGTCGGGGACAAACAACAGCCCTGTCTCAAACCTTTCGTAACCGGGAATGCTTCGGTAACCCACTGTCCGATCTTAATCCTCGATTGGGAACCATCATAGATGTTCTGAAGAGCTTTTATGAGGGTAACATTAATGTTCGATTGTCTCAAAACATCCCAGAGCTTTATGAGAGGCACAGTATCGTATGCTTTTTGCAAATCTATAAAGGCAATGTGTACTTCTTGGTTCGTTGCTGTCTTCTTTTCTATCACCTGCTTAAGACAAAATATGTTATCCGTACAAGATCTTCCTGCTCTAAACCCACTTTGCTCTTCTTCCTCATTCACGCTAAACTCCTCTTCAATGAGATCTTTTAAAACTTTCCCATATAATCGACTCATGGTGCTCAAAACCGAAATTCCGCGATAGTTATTAGGATCCTTTTTGTTACCTTTTTTATGGAGCGAGGAAATATACGCAACTTTCCACTCTTCCGGAACCGGGTACCCACTCAGACATTGATTAAAAATGTATGTAATCTTTTTGAGCATTTTAGGCGTCCCGCATTTCAAAAGCTCTGCATAAATCCCTTCCAGACCAGGTGATCGCCCGTTCTTTAGTTGCCTGATCGCCTTTAGTACGCGCTCTTCAGTGATTACAACTTCCTCACCTTGGACATTCACCATTTCCTCGTCCTGCCTAGGTAGATATTCTTGCCTATCTTCCGTCAGAAGTTTTTTGTAATGTTGTAACCATTCTCCAGGCGTAATTAAATTTAACTGCACCTTATCCCCGGGATCGCTCTTTGTTGTTCGAATAAACCGCCAAGCTTCTGAACATTTTCGTCCACCTATACAAGATTCAACCTCACCGCACCTTGCATCCCACAAGTTGTTCTTCGCCAGTTCCACGGCATTTCTCGCTAGGTTTCTAGCCTCGATGTACACTCGTTTATCTTCATCGGCTTTTGATGACAGCCATTCTAGGTATCGATCTCGTTTAGCCTTTACCAAGTTCTCAACTTCCTCATTCCACCACGGCTTATAGCGCTTCCTTCTTCCAGCCATTCCTAGAGCTTCCTGTGCCGCTCCATGAATACTGTCAACTACGTTCTTATAAACCTGGGGAAACGAGATCTCTCCCTCCTCTAACTTTTCATCCAGACGCTTCTGGTACAAATACCGAATGCTATCTTGTGACAAACCCTCCAGATTATATCTTGGAATGTCCAATGGTTCCAGTCCATCCTCCTTCTCTGATGCGATACTCCGATGTATGGATTGTAGATGATGTTTTGGTATTTTAGGTTTTAAATCCTGACCGAGGAGAATTTCAAAATTCTTCCCGGAAAAAGTGCCGGGAAAGTTGATGATTGTTTTGATTCATTCAATCCGTGTCAGTAAAAAATTCCGCATTTTTTTATTTTCTCCTGATTGGTAATCTCCTAGTCTGCAAATTGTTAGCTGTCTTCCAGCTCTTGAGATCGAAAAAATTATCATCCAAAAAAAATTCGACGGTTTGTGTGCAAATTAATTCCATTATTTGTAACAATTTCCAATAAAATTTATTTAAAATTTTTGAAATATTCGGTAAAATTTGTCCAAAACTTTTGAAGTATTGGCTTTTTTTTATGTTCGGTGCCCAAAACACCAAGACAACTTTACCCAACAAAACCATCATGGTGCGCCCTAAAACGTAGTTTTTAGTATTAAAAAAAAAAAAAAAAAAAAAAAAAAAGCTGTGAAAAGAGGAAGTCGCGAAATGAAAATTAAGAAAATTCTTTAGTTTTTTTTTAACGCTTCTTCGTCATTTATTCTATCCATAAACTTCTCATTTCCATCAAATTTTTTATTAAATTTATAGTTTGGGGGCTCCCCAATGTCATAATCCATCCGCCATAAGTCTCCCATGTATAAATCGCGTTAAATTTTAATCGCGTTCATTCTTGGAAACCAAAGCGGATTTATTCGAAATTAGCTCGATTTTACAAAGAAAAAAAAATTATCTCTTAAATACTATAATTAACGTACGACAAGATATCTTGGGAAAACTCCTCGAGAATAAATAAATAATAAATAAAAAACATGAAAAAAATTCGGGTATTTTTTTTTTTTTTTTTTTTTTTTTTTTTTTTTTGTCTTCGACCGTGATTAATCATACGTTAAAATATGAGTTTTGCATTTATACATGGCGGCAAGACGATAAGACCTTGAAGAAATTCTTTTTCTCTCTCTGTCTTTCCTTCAGTGGGTCAGTGAACAAAAACTATGAGTAATAATAAAATGATGGAAGATTATCTAATATGTAAAAAAATGTAGCGAGCGCAGGTATACCGACATTTCCGGGCCGGCAAATGTTTAATTGTGGTCCCTTATCCTTCTGCACCTTTGGAATTCTTTTGGATTTATTTGGATATTTTATAAATCATTCTTTGACGTTGATATGACTGCATGCGTTAATTTAAACTTTGTATTGTTTGCACAAATGACAAGTTCAAAAAAAAAAAAGAGAAGAAAAAAAAAAAAAAGGTTGTCGAGGTGGAATAAGAATCTCTTATTATTTTTTTGTTAAGGTGACTAATTGCCAATCCATTTCTTTTTACCGAGGGAGTGTCATCTATACGATGGGAATCCCAGAAAACTTTTAAACCATTTCCAGATTATGAAATTTGATAAATTTTTATTAAAAAAAAAAAAAATTGGCTGGCAAACTTTAGACTTGTGTGATTCAATGGATTTAGGCCATTTTTAATGATACATCTGGATCGATCTAATCGTCGTGATTCAATGGTTATTATCAGTTTGCAGTTTGTTGCGATTTTCGCGAAGGGGGAATGATTTGTTTTTAGGTTCTTTTTTGGATGAACTTTTCGTTTAAAACCAATCCATTTATTTTGAAAAGAATTTTTTCTTTTTCTCTGACTCATGGAAATATGAATCATATTAAACCGTCACCTGCTTTTGTAATCTTTATTTTCACGGTACGTTGCTTCTTTTTTTTTTTTTTTTTTTTTTTTTTTTTTTTGTTATTTGTAATGAAGATGATAATCGTCTGCGCGAGCGGTCTCTTCAGTGAAATTAGAGATTACAGAAAGCCAAAGGTATGCAGACTGGTGGTCTCTGAAAGCGTGGGCTTGAGCGAATTTAATTAAATGAGAAAAAAATGTTTGCGTGGCATCTTGTCTCTTTATAAAAAAAAAAGATAGGTCAGTCGATCACTAATTTAGAATTTGTGGGGCGTCCCACTTCACATTTTGACCAGGGGTCCGAAGCTTGAAAATTTTGGCCGAGGCCGATGCCAGCATCGGCATCGGATTTTTTTAATATCCGAAATCGGCATCGGCTTTGGCACTGCGAAAATGTTAGTTCTGTCATCGGCATCGACCCGAGATATTTAGCCGGCCGCGGCAGGTATCGGCATCGGCACTGCCAAATTGTTAGTGCTGGCATCGGCACTTTCATCGCAATCGGACCCCTATTTTTTAAAAATCGTCTAGAATGGCTCTATGAATTTTTTTTTTCGGAATTTTTTTAAAATCGGAATCAGAGGCGGCGTCGGCTATGATTGATGCTTGGTGGCGTCGGCATCGGAATCGGAATCGGAATCGAGAGTTAAATATGTAATCTGGAATCGGCACCGGCTTCGGATTCGGACCCCTAATTTTGACCCCCATCAGTTCCTTTTTTTTTTTTTTTTTTTTTTTTTTTTTTTTTTTGTAAGAAAAATTCATTAATTTTTGGAAAATTGTTCTCCGTGATCTAAACTTGAGGCAAAATTGTAAGTGGTAATGTTAAAAAAAAAAAAAAAAAAAAATATGCCTAGGCCTATTTAATCCCCTTTCTGCTTTTTCCCTTGTTTAATTCCTGTTTTTTTAGCTCCGCCTCATTCCTTCTTTGCATATAAAATAGGGTTGATTTGTATAAATAATAAATGGAACCCAAGGATTGGCTATAAAAATTTTTGCAGAAAGAATGAAAGGAGGCCTTATAGAAAACCATTTTTTTAACGAATCTCTGTGCGCAGGAAAAAGGGTCTTAGCGTGAAAATTACAGATAGATCTTTTTTTTTTTTTTTTTACGGTTTTTCATTGACAACGTTAACGTCATCGTCAACTAATTTCCTTTTGGGACGTCATTTCAGATTTTGATTGGGGAGGGTCATGTACCATTATTTAAAAAACAGTAGCTTTATATTTTCATAAAATCGTATCTAACTAACTGTTTTAAAATTAATTACAGTTTTTAGACTTTTTGATTATATTTGAGGTCTATAATAGGGTGGCTTTTAATTTACGAATTTTTGAATTTCGGTAAACGCACTCACTAATCGTTCCCGACCATTTTTCCTAATCCGTTTTTCCTATAAAAATAAATTCCTAATCCATTTTTCTAAAAAAATAAATTCCTAATTCATTTTTCTTAAATAAATTAATTACTAATCCATTTTTCCTAAAAAAGTAAATTACTAATCCATTTTTCCTAAAAAAAAATAAATTTCTGATCTATTTTTCCTAAAAATTTCGATTCCTAAATTTTTTTTCCTGACCATTTTTTTTTAAATTTTTTCTTAAAATTTCTTGTTCATAAAATAAAGTTTCCAAAAATGAATATTTTTCAGAGTTTTTTAAAACCCTAAAGCGGTTAGAAAATTTAATTTTAGATATTTTAAGGAATTTTATTTTAGGAATCAAAACATTTTAGGAAAATTAAAAATTAAAAAAAAAAAAAAAATAGTTAGGAAAACAATTTTAAGAATTTCAAAATTTTTAGAAAAAATAAATTAAGAATTTTTTTTTTTTTTTCCTTTAGGAAAAATGAATTAGGAACTTTTTTTTTTAAAAAATAATGGTAGAATCTTCTTTAAATTACTATAAAATAATAAGGAAGTGCGTTCGTCGAAATTCAAAAATTCGTAAAATGAGGGTCACCCTACCCTTCCCCGGCAAATAAAAAATTAAACATGAATGGTCCCTAAACGAAAATGTGAAAAAAAATTGAACAGGAAAATATGGATGGTGAAAAATCCTATTAAAGTTTTCTGGGTAAAAAAAAACTAGAGTCAGCTAATAAAAAAAAAGAAAAAAAAAAAAATTAAAACTCCGAGAATGAAGATGACTCAAAATTCTTTTTGAGGAAACTGTGCACTTAAAGTCGCCAATAAAAAAGGCCAGTTTTTCCAATTGAAAATTCTTTGAACTATAATTTTTGCGGGGGAAAAAAAGTGCTATAAAAATGTTTATAGGAGGATACCAAAAAAGTCTATCCATATCTTAAAATACAATAATGAATGAAGTTTGTGTTTGTTTTGCCTGCTGACTGTCAAACATGAATCGAATCATTTCTAAACAAAAAAAAATCTAGCCATGTATTTAAACTTTTAACAAAATAAATAGAACAACTTTTACTCTTTAAGAGGCAAACCCTCAGCACAAAATTATCTGTGACCAACAAAAAGATGTTATTGTTTAGACGAGGATAAGATTCCCTGCTCAAAAAACATCGATTTTTAAGATATCCTATTGAAAATAAATAATACAAAAACTATTGTGGTCAGTCATAAAAATACGGCTAAACGACGTCCAAAAAATCAGAAAAAAAATCAGGGAATTTTATTTGGGTTACTATAAAAGAATTAGGGGGGCGCATTCGTCGAAATTCAAAAATTCATCAAATAAGGGCCCCCGCTTCACCAAATGAAATATAAAAGGTCCCTAAGCGAAAATGTAAAAAAATTTGAACAGGAATAAATAAAAAATTTTTACTACCCCGAGCCTCCCCACAGAATACGCGAATCTTATTTTCTTTTTCAATTTTTAGAAAAATTTAAATGAATTCGCGATTTTCAAAGAATCCCACGCCCACACCACTCAACGTAATATCTTGATACTTAAAATAGCCCTAAATTTTTTGACATATGAAATCATTGATAACCAATGAAGCCACAATATAATTGCCTCTTCTTATCAGGAAGGAGATAAATCATTTTTTTTTCCGGGTCGGTTTTGTGCATCGACAGCTGCAGGAATAAATATAAAAATAAAAACAACCATAACCGCAGGAGTACGTAAACGCATAGTAAAAATAAAAGTACACCCATTCATAGACTATAAAATTACATCACACTATTAAAAAGATGATTGTATCCGTTATCATCATGCGACAAAATATTTGAGGTTGCTCTGATTCCGGATCTATAGGCACGGAGATTACATGTATGAAAATTTTGAGGTCTAATAAAGAAAAAAAAATAGCGAAAATGTTTAAACAATGATGAGGAATGATCGTGGTAAGGTGACGCGGTTCTGAATCACTGAAAATCATTTTATCGATTTCTGATAAATGTTCAATTTTTTTTTTTTTTATGACTCTTTGGCATTTTTATTTCTTAACTAAAAAACCTTTTACGATTTCAGAAACTTGTAGAAAAACAAATCCGGGTGAATATACACCCTGAAATCGTATTTTTATGACTAACCAACGTTTTTCTCTTTAAATTTTTTGCAAATGGCAACAACCGGCGCAGTCAAGCTATTTATTGCTCAAAGTGGCTCCATATTTAGAGGAGCACCTGCCCCCTAAAGATTTTTTGTTTTCATAAAATAAGCGAAGGAACCATATATCTTTTGTCCCTTCCCCAAGGAAAATCTGAAATGATGGAAAAAAATTTTTCCATATGAAGCAGTTCCAAATAATCCATAGAGGCAGTTAGTAAACCTAAAAAAATATTTGGCCGCCTATGTTTAGCTTATGGAAAAAAATATTTTTAATGAAACCTTACAAAAATCTTTAAAAACCAATAGCTGAAGTATAAAATGCAGTAAAATCAAGATAGAAAAGTTTCATAATCGACATTGATATCAAAACTTATAGCTTATGAATTTTCTTGTCGTATTTCGCTTCTGAAAATTTGATTTTATCTCAGCTCCATAAGCTAAGTATGGGAGGAAGATAAACATTTCAGCTCACAATTTTTAATTTTGAGCCTTTCACAATCGTTTGTAATTTTTTTATTTACATTAATATCAAAAATATAATTTTAATGCTATTAATTAATGCTATTAATTAAGTAATAACACTCCCATAAGCTAAACATAGGATTTACATTTTCGGTCGCACGGTGACATTTTTGTGGCGAATTTGGCCTGTATCTCAAGAACAGAAAAAGCTAGATGCAAACAGATTTCATTTTCGAAATCTACGTTCAAAATCCGATAGGAAACGGTACTCTTTTTTAACAAAAATCCAAAAGTCGAATTTTCATCCCTTATGGGATTTTCCGAAACTTTGGCCCTCTTGCGCCCCACCAGGACGCCGTTTTAAAAAAAATTCGAAAAGGAAAAAATTTTTACAAATGATAAGCCGCAGCTATTGGGCTATCAGGCATTTTGAAATTCCAAAATTTTTTATTTTCGACCCTCCTTAATCCACAGGATGTCCAATGGATTGAAAATGCTATCTGGGATTCCCAGTCAGGTAACAATCAAAAGCATGCAAATATTTTGCCAAAATAAAAATGATTAAGTTTCACAAGTTGCAGCAGTGCATAAATAAATAAACAATCGACAAACAAAGATAAGAAGGTGATATAATTGGGGGATCCCTTTTGGCAATTTAAATATAGCTGAATCAGAGAGTTTCAGAATTAATTATGCATTCAGCATAGCGCCAGACGCCGCGTATGTTACTTAGGCACTGTAGTCTAAACACTCGATTTACGGAAGAAAAAATCAAAATTTAGGTATCTAAAGAACTCTTTTGATTTTTCCATGTATTTTAAATTCAAGTTTCAACTTGTTCCAAGCAAACAAAAACCGTGAAAACAGAATCAAAGTTTTTCGATTGCAATTTTTTTAAAATTATTTTCCCGCCGCCCAGACAAGTTAAAACTTGCTCTAAAAATTCCAGGAAGCGCCATAGAGGAGTTCGTTAGATACTCAAAATTTGGATTTTTTCATCGTAAATCGAGTATTAGAAAAAACAGCCATTTCTTCCGGCATCCATGAAGTGTCATCTTAAAATAAACCTTTTTCATAAGCTTAATATGGGCGCAACTTTTTTCTTTACAAATCAACTTAATATTTTTAGTAACGCTTTCTTGGAATCTTGCTCTTTTTGGGGCAAAGTAAATATAACCAAAGGTCAACGAACCATTAATGGTCAGTCAAACAATATGTCGTCGTATGATATCTAATACGACATTGTTCATAATTTTATCTAAAGGTTGCGCTCATATTACATTTTGGCGATTTTCGACCCCCCCCCCCCCAAACAGGCCTTTGCTATGGAAAATTAACAATTTAAAATTTGTAATTTGCTGACTTCTTTTTTCACTTAAAATATTTTCATATTTTATATTTGCTTAACTTTTTAGCTGGCATGTTCATTTTGTGCCTTTGCACCTTTTAACAAAATTAACCAAGTCAAAATGAATAAACCGATCGTTATCGGTTGTCATAACCAGTTTTACTAAAGTGCAAAACAGTTTACACGGTTTTAAAGGTACACAAAAGCATATTGTTCTGATTCAAAAAAAATATTTTTTTGACCAATATGTTACGGTTTATTTGCCTTTTTGTTGTTTGATATTTGGAATTTATACTGTAAGTGGTTTTTTTAAAAAAATGATTTTATTTTGTTAAAAACAAGTAAAGCGTTGATTCGAAGAAAGGGATATGATCGCTATTCTTGTCTTATTTCAAATCAACGATTCATTTTTTTTTTAAACTCACTTATATTTTTTTTTTACAATGATATCAATAAGGCAGTAAACTGTCAAGTCATATTTTGACATGTGATGTCTTGTCAACCGCCACAAATTGTTTGGTTTATTTTCATATTGGTGGTAGAAAATTAGCGACAATGACCGAGAAAAAATAAAGCAGTATAAACGAGGTTGGCGAGTTAAGGAGGGAAAGGGTGCAACTGGAGAAGTCTGCCGAAATGAATTTTTTACAGTATAAATTTCAAACTCAAAGTCATGAGTGTCTTTGTTTTTAAAAAAAATTCGATGATTTTCAGGGATTTTCCAGGGATTTAAGGGCTCAAGAAACACTTAAAACTCCTTCCAATTTAAAGTTTGGATGAAGAGCCAGCGCACTTACGGTTCTGAGTCTGACTAGGTTTTTTTTTTTTTAATATCACTGTTAATGAGGTAAAAAGAACCTTCCATTTAATCGTCTTGGACGTTTCTTTTCTTGGACCATCGAATTTATTATTCGGTTAAATGTATGTTTCTTTTCATCTCATTTGGTATACCGTCTTTGCTCTAAACAAAAAGATCCAAAAAAATTAAAAAAAAAATTACACTCAAAAAACTGCTGCTTTGGGTCTAAGCAAAAATGCTTTGCGACAAAGCATTTTTGTATAACTTAGGTCTAAGCAGTAAAAATGTTTTGTGTTAAGACTCGTAAGTGCTTTGTCGCAATGCATAATGTCGACGAGTCGAGCCATGTTGCTTTGCGGCATGCTTTGCAAAGCAACGCAACATGCCTTGCATTTTTAAAATTTTGCGGAATAGTCGAATTAAAAATCCTCTCCTACAGCCGAATCTCCAAAATTTTAAAACCTATGGGAAGTCTATAAATAACCCATGTGGATAAAAAGTCCAGTTAAAATTTATTCAGTTAAAACCTATATTTAACTTACTAAGGAAAATTTATAAAAAAAATATGAAGGTTCGACTGTGTATGTAAACCTATGTTTAACTTACGGAAAGTCTGTAAATAACCCATGTGCGTGAAAAGTCCAATTATAAAACGTTTTCAGTTAAAACCTATATTTAATTTACTAAAGAAAAGTCATCAAAAATTATGAAGGTTTTGGCTATATGTAAACCTATGTTTAACTTATGGAAAAATAAATAACCCATGTGCATGAAAATTCTAGTTCAAATTTATGCGGTTAAAACCTTCTACTTAAGTTTTAAACGATTTAAACTTTTCTGCAAACTACTGATTACGAACTACAGAATAAAAGAGAAAGAGCAATAAATTAATAAAATTTTTAAAAAATTAAAATCGAAAAAAATATATTTAAAAAGAAGCGAGGTTAATGAGCGAGGTGGACTGTGCTTTAAGCGTTTCGGACCATTTTTCCTAATCCGGTTTACTTAATCATTTTTTTTCCCAATTTTCAATTTTCCTAAAATTTTTTGATTCCTAAAATAAAATTTCCTAAAATGAATATTATTCCTAACTTTTTAAGTCCTTAAAGAAATTTTAGGAATTTTAATTTTAGGGATTTTAAGAAATTTTATTTTAGAAATCAAAAAATTTTAGGAAAATTAAAAATTTAAAAAAAACGGTTAAACAATTTTAGGAACCAAAATTTTTAGAAAAAATGAATTAGGAATTAATTTTTTTTTAGGAAAAATGGATTAGGAATTTTTTTTTCTAGGAAAAATGGATTAGGAATTTATTTTTTTAGGAAAAATGGATTAGGAATTATTTTGAGGAAAAATGGAATAGGAATTTATTTTTTTTTTTTTAGGAAAAATGGATTAGGAATTATTTTGAGGAAAAATGGATTAGGAATTTATTTTTTTCAGGAAAAATGGATTAGAAATTTTTTTTTTTTCAGGAAAAATGGATTAGGAATCTAATTTTTTTTAGGAAAAAAGGATTAGGAATTTTTTTTTTTCAGGAAAAATGGAATAGGAATTTAATTTTTTTTAGGAAAAATAGATTAGGAATTTATTTTTTTAGAAAAAAAAATTAGGAATTTCTTTTTTTAGAAAAAAAAATTAGGAATTAATTTTTTTAGGGAAAATGTTTTAGGAATTAATTTTTTTAGGAAAAATGGATTATAAATTTATTTTTTTTGGAAAAAATGGATTAGGAATTTATTTTTTTAGGTAAAACGGTATGGAATCTGCGTAAAGTACATAATTTTGGGTCCAAAAGCAAAGAAATCCCATTTAAGATTCTCAACTTCTTATTCCAATAGATATTTTACTTTCAGATTTTGAAAAATTAAGTTTAGCCTCTTAGTCACTGCACGGGCGCCCCTCTTCCCCCCATAAAAACAAATTTCTGAATCAATTTGTTCTTGGTCTAATACCAACTTCTGCATTGTAGGGCTGACTGACTTATAACTGACTAGCGGTTGATCTGTTCAGATTTCCTCCTTGTCAAAGAGGTGGTGAACAAGGAATCGTTATTCGTAAATTTTTCCAATTCAATCCGTTTTGTTCTAATGACACGTTAAGAAAACCGAAAATTGTTTGAATAGTTGTCGGGAATGGCTAATCGTAAGGAATGTTTTCAAGCTTTGACATCGATCCGATTAAATGTTCGTTTTGCGTGTCGAACGTAATGTTAGGGAATCCCAGTAACCGAAAAGAATAAAATATCAACATCCTGCGACTGGATTTCATTTATTCGAATGATTAGAAGAACATTTTTTTAAAAAAACGTCATAGAAGAGCAAAATCCGGTTGAGGATCAGCTGGAGCATATCTGTCAATACATATAACAACAGTTAGATCCTGGTTGTGCGTCAAAAGGAAAGGGGGTGTGTCCCCCTCCTTGTTCAATATTTGGTTAAAATTGATTAGTCAATAAACACATTGACTTCTAACGTATGATGAGTCGCATTATTTCTTCTTTTTTTTCTTCTTTTTCCATACATGAAAATAGATCCTGAAGATGATCATTTTATTTCCATTCTTTTCTTTTGTGTTAGGGAATCCCGATTGTTGGTTTGGGGAAGATGCAGAACAACACCAAAAAGGTCGAAAGACCGACGAGACATGACATCCGTAGTGTTAAATAATCATCACGTGCTTCAAAGCACGTGTGCGTTTAATATATTATTTACAGAATCATGGTGGGCGAGCGCTGCATATTTGTGCACTCTTTTAATATTTAATAGTCGGTTGTCATAGTTGTCGAGAACAATGGTAGATGTCAGCACTAAGTAGCATTTCTGTTCGGTAATTGATTAACGTGGGTTTTGTATGGTAATGCGGGGTTAGTCATTTGCTCTGCTGCTTTATCGATGTATATTTTTTGCATAATTTTATTTTATTTTTTTCCATTGATTTTTACATGCACGCACAGCCGTAAAAAATCACCCACTCTTAATTTCCATTCAGGAGGTCAGTAAAAAATAACGGATTGATGAAAAATTGAAGCGGAGGAAGGTTAATTAAGAGACGATTACTTATAGGAAAAGTGATTAAGAAGAGAATACTTTTTTTTTTTTTTTTTTTTTCATTTTTCCATTACCTTTATTTTCCACAGTTTCATTTTCTTTTATTTTACACCTACGTCTTCTTTTTGTATTTCTTCCCCACTCTCCTTCCTTTTTCCCTTTCAAGTCCTTTTCGACGTTTTTTTTTTCGTATTTACTTTTTAACTTAGGGAACGTTCAAGTATTACGGAAGAATTTTTTTTTTTGGTTTTTGGACCCCCCCTCGTAAGAATTAATAAGATTTCTTTGACCCCCCCCCCTGTTGTATTACGTAAGATTTTTGCTGACCCCCCCCTTTTTTTAGCGCAGATTTAAATTGGAGTAATATTTTTCTCAAATCTAGATTGAGTTCATTTCTTTAATTCTGTAAGAAAATTGTAACAGAAAATTCAGTGCTATATTGTAGAAAAAAAGATTTAAAAAATAATGAAAAACAGAATGTAAAGAAGGAAAAAAAAATTCAAGGAAGACGCTAAATTTCAAGGGTGAAATCTCTTCTTACAGTCTGTACTGTAGAGTCTAAAGTGTTCCCCCTCCCCCAAAATATTGTTTAAGAGATGTCTGTCGCGGGGGGTGGGGTGGGGATTTGAACCTATTCGTCGAAAATAGAAAACTAGGATTTGATGAAAACAGGGGGGGTCCGCGATGTCCCCCCTAGCGATCCTAAAAAAATTAGCCATACATGTGATTCCGGTTCTTCGATATTACGTTGCGTTTTGTTTTTTATTTCCCCGAATTCCAAAAAACCAGCACCAGCTTAAGGAATTCTTCAATATTCTTCTTCTGAAAATTATTCGCCCATTAAAAATTTTTTTGGAAAATTGAAAACGTAAATATAAATAAATAAAAACCATTTTGTAAATTTAGAAATGTAATATTTTAATCGGGAATTTATTTTTCAGATTTATCGAAAAACCGGAAATGGCTGAATGGCTAATCTTTTTTAGGATCTCCAGTCCCCCCGGAAAATAGTTTGTCCCCTCCAACTTAAGGGGCAAAATATCGTACCTTCTTTATTGTGCCAGAGTAAGAAATCTAGAAAAAATCTAGAGTTTTGACGAGAGTCGAAATTTCCCAGTCTAGCATTAAAAAGTTACTTTTCAGGTCCAAAAAAAATGAAATTCTTTTTCTTTTCTTGACTCCGTAAAGTGTACTTTGATTTGATAATCTAGGCCTGAAAAATATTTGGGTGGTTTTTTGTTAGGGAGAAAACAATTTTTTTGAATTTTCAATTTTGGTGACGAACCCCCTTGATTTTGTTCCAGTGCCTGTAAGATTACCCCACAAAAAATTGTAGGTCAATCGGTCACCATCAAAGGGTGCTCCAGGGGGCCGAAAATTTTCAAAAAGCAGATATAAGGGCTAAACATGAAATTTTTTTTGGCATGAAAGACCGTAGATTTCTACCAGAAATTTTGCGTAGATTACGAATTTGAAGTCCAAAATTCGTTTCGGTGCTTAGGGCTCTTCGAGACCTGCTCTTTCCGAGACGATACCGCGCTTAAAACGATACCTTGTGATACCGAGAATTTAACGAGATCGAGATGAACATTACGATACGAGACTCTCACTTTTTCCGATATCAGAAACGAGACCGAGACGAGACCGTCTCGTATCGTATCGGTCTCGAAATAGTCTCGGTCTCGAAAGCAGGTCTCGGTCTCGGTATTCCTCTTGGTCTCGGAACCGTTCCCTGTCACATTATGTCCAACAGTGTTTTCGGATTATATAATGAAAGTAAATGATGAGGTGTGCTGGACGGAGATATAAAATCTCAGTTGTAACTGTACTTCTACGGAATAAAGTTTTTTGCGCCAACAACAAATCCTGCAAAGTGCTTGAGCTCAATTTTTTTTTTATCTTTATTTTTAAATATAGCCTTAAAATTGACATTTACGCCAGTTGCCTGGGGCCGTTTTAGCATTACCTAAGCTTGTACGAAAATAACATTAAAATAACTTTTTTTTTTTTTACATTTAAAATTTTTTAACGTTTTCCGAAGATTAAAAGATAAATTAATTTTATAAAAATACTTGTTTAGTTTTAACATTAAATTAAGTTAGTAAAAGAAAAGTCCAGACCAAATTTTTTTATATCATTTAAAAACTTAGGAAAAAGTAGACAATATCATCTTTTATTTTAGGTCCTTGTAACTAGTTCTTTTTTTTTTTTTAAATTCATTTATTAGTACAAAATATAGCATTAACCATGTTCTGTAGCCAAGTTTCGGTGTACCCAAGTATTTTCTCGCTATCTCGGCTATTTTTTTCGATATTGGGAGTTCCTAAAATTTCCCTGAGCCCTCTTCTTTTCTCCTGAGCTCTGGTGGACCTCTGATCAAAAATCTAATCGTATTTTTGAGAATATTTTCGAGGTATAGGATTTCGAATCTCAAACTGTTTTTCCTAAATTCGGATTCTTTATGCCAGAACTGCAGCTTTGGTGGACCTCTGATCAAAAATCTAGCCATATTTTTAAGATTTTTTTTCCGAAATTCGAATTACTTGCGTAGGTAGTGCATTTTTGTTTCGTTGTGACAATAAAACCATTTGATCGGTTCATTCACCCATCTCATTTTTTTTTTTTTTTTTTTTTTTTTTTTTGCCACCGATGCCGGTATGTTTAACCGGTGGAATCCGATTTATGTAATGCACCCCCTAACTTTTTAGAAAAAACGGCCCCTGGCAACTGGCGTAAATGTCAATTTTAAGGCTATATTTAAATATACACAGTAAAAAAATTTATTTTAAAATTGACACAAATTGTATGTCCAAATCGGTCTACATAAATATTTTGTTAAGAAAAATAACACAATTGTTTTGTTTAATGTTCTGCGTCCATTAACGATTGTCATTTTTTTGCTGTTTACAAACAAGTTTTGTTGATTTTTTAACATAATAACTTAACATAGACTTTATGTAGACCGTTTTTAACATATTTACATAATATTTTTTACTGTGTAAAGATAAAAAAAAATTGAGCTCAAGCACTTTGCAGGATTTGTTGTTGGCGGAAAAAATTTTATTCCGTAGAAGTACAGTTACAACTGAGATTTTATATCTCCGTCCAGCACACCTCATCATTTACTTTCATTATATAATCCGAAAACACTGTTGGACATAATGTGACAGGGAACGGTTCCGAGACCAAGAGGAATACCGAGACCGAGACCTGCTTTCGAGACCGATACGATACGAGACGGTCTCGTCTCGGTCTCGTTTCTGATATCGGAAAAAGTGAGAGTCTCGTATCGTAATGTTCATCTCGATCTCGTTAAATTCTCGGTATCACAAGGTATCGTTTTAAGCGCGGTATCGTCTCGGAAAGAGCAGGTCTCGAAGAGCCCTACGGTGCATAGTTTTTGAGCCGCAAGCAAAAAACCGTAACAAGGTTTGCAGAGGTTTTGAATCCGGTCTGTAACTCAAAACCATGCACCAAAACTAATTTTGGGCTTCAAATTCGTAATCTACACAACATTTCTAATAGAAATCAATGGTCTTTTATACCAAAAAAAAAATTGGCCCTTATATGGGCTTTTTGAACATTTTTGAGCCCCTGGGGCACCTCTTAACGGTGACCGATGGACCTCAAATTTTTTGTGAAATAATGTTCTAGGCAAGAACGAAAACTGGAGGGTTCGTCACAAAAATTTAATAGTCGGTTTTAAAGAACGACCCTAAAAAAAATATTTTTGTTTACTTTTAATCGGCCACTTAAGGGTGTCTATTATCCTCTAATGCCTATAACCCTTCTATATTTTAATTTCTGGTACTACACAGTAAAAAATAATATGCAATTACGTTAAAATCGGTCTACACAAATTTTTTATGTTGTTTTTTCCAAAAGGTAAACATAAACAAAAAACAGCACAAAAATTATGTAGACCGATTTTAACATAATTATGTTATTTTTTTCCAAAATTTTTTTAATGTGTATAACCGTATAAAATTCTATATTCCTCGTACCTTTTTGCTAAAGAAGCTCAAAATGGGGCTAGTGTTTTATATTTTCGTACAATTTTGTTGAAAGTTTTCAAGCTAAAATAATCTAGCTTTTTTGCCAAAAGGAGGATGGCAACTAATTTCGGGCTACGAATGACATGACATAAAGACATGGCAGTTACTATCGCTACTAAGAAATCCCCGAAACTTTATTTTCTATTATCTCGAGAATAAAGTTAGCCCACAACCCCTAACGGACCCCTGCTACGCGCTTAAACGTATAAGAAGCGCCTACTAAATTTTAGTATAGGCAACCCACAACATATTCATGTAAGGCAAAACATCGCAAAAAATCTTTCGCAAAATAATCGACAAAAAAAAAAGGTTCTATGGGTGTTAAATTCCCTACATTTCAAAGTTGATGTGAGAGTAACAAAATTTCTGACAGAAAATCCATAACCCAAAAAATATTAGTTATTTAAAATTGGCTCAGCCATATTCAATTTTAATCTAATAAAAGGTCTGACTTCATATCCGAAATCAGCGTTGCATTTTATCCCTAAACATGCAAAATTTTAGACAGTTCTGACGAAAAATGACTAAATTTGGATATTTTCACTCCAGGGCACTCCTGGGATGCCATCTGAAGGCTAAAAGTTTAAGTTAGAGTATGTTTTTGAGACGTTCCATAGCATCCATAACTAACTCCTCTATTTTAAACGTCAAGAGGCAAAAATATCGACTTTTATTTTCATTTTACACGTAAAAACTAACACGAGATCGGAATACTTAATGGCCCAATTTTTTAACACTTTTATTTTCTTTTTCTCTTTTCTTTGTCCGTCGCCAATCCCTTATCCGTTGTTTTTGTAATAATAATAACAACAACAACAACAACAACAACAACAACCCAAATAACATTTTTTATACTCTGTATTTTCAAAACTTAACTGTTCTTAATCTTCGCTCAAAATCTGCTTACATTGTAAGGGGCATTAAATTCGACACGCGACCAGTTGCAGATTATCGTAATTTGGCAGTCGCCTTTGTAATTTTGCAAAACTTGCAGATGTTTTTGTTGTTATTCATCACGGCAGGACTTTTGATTATTTAGATTGTCTCAAGGTAAACAGGCCCGTAACCAGTCGGGAAGTTAGAAAGCTCAGAGTTGTTGCTTCGAATGCGGAAAAGGGAGGGGGAGGGAAGAATGTAGTTGGCGAAATGCCCAACAAAAAATGTGACATACTTTAAACATCAAAAAGACGTCACCAGGCATGGTCACATCCTGGGGCGATTTTAAGAGTCGAAATAACGTCAAATGGACGTCTTTAAGAATGACCGATAATAAAATTTGCCAGTGGATGACGGCAAGAGGACGTCTTGTTGACGTCTAAAGGAGATGAGGAATGACATTAGAGTTTAGAAATCGAGGTGAAGTCAATAGGAGTGCAATAAGACGTCACCTTCGAGCATAAGACGTCATTATGACGTCTGTAAGAATGACCGGTAATATAATTTGCCAGTGGATGACGTCAAGAAGTTATCTCATTGACGTCAAAAGGAGGTGACATTAACATTTTGAAATCGAAGTCATGTCAGTAGGACGACAAGAAGACGTCATCCCCGAGGATAAGACGTCATTATGATCGATAATAAAATTTGACAGTGGATGACGTCAAGAAAACGTCTTATTGACTTCTAAAGGAGATGATATTAACATTTCGAAATCGAGGTGACGTCAATATGATGACAATTAGACTTCATCCGCGAGCATAAGACGTATTATGACGGTCCTGAAGAATGACCAATAATAAAATTTGCCAGTGGATGACGTCAAGTAGACTTCTCATTGACGTCTAAAGAAAATGACATTAACATTTTGAAATCGAGGTCATGTCAATAGGGCGACAAGAAGACGTCATCCCCGAGGATAAGACGTCATTATGACGTCGTTAAGAATGACCGACAATAATATTTGCCAGTGGATGACGTCAAAAAGACGTCTTATTAACGTCTAAAGAAGATGAAATTAACATTTCGAAATCGAGGTGACGGCAATAGGACGTCAATAAGATGTCACCGAGAGCATAAGACGTCATTTTGACGTCGAAAATTTCTTAAAAAAGTCTCTGAAAATGACCATGCCTGATGCTCAAAATGTGACGCGTCACCATGAAGTCACCTTTTTCGTTGGAGTCTAAAAAGGGAGAGGGCGCGCCAGAATCAGGGTGATTCAGGACAGAGTGCGGGCTGATCGGATATGAGAAGTTTTTAAATCAAATTTTTCTTTTTCCAATCATTTTCTTAAACGAAAAATATTCAAGTACAAAAAAAGCTTTTTTCGTGACGTATCAAAGTTCAACAAACGACCTTTGACATTTTCTTATCCACTCCTCCGGCCTGACCTATGTTACTTCATTCCTGAATATCCGCGTCTGAAGAATTTTTTCTCCTTTTTATTTGTCATCGGTCCAAAGATTTAAAAACACTTTCCCGGCAACGAGAACCAAGAAAAAAATGTCTGATTTTAATTTCGAGGGCATTAGGTCGCGACCTTGACGATTTTTTGATGCCAGTTCAGTTTTTTTTTTTAAAAAAGCACACGACTGTTTTTAACGCATAAGTTCACCGACCCCGTTGTTTAATTGAATTTGAGCATTGCGTGTCATGAGGCGGGGGCGAAGGGGGGGGGTGCCGCTGAAGATTCCTTCTCAGAACTTTTAATCAATATAGAAAGACCCTAGTGTTACGCTAGCCAGACTACTGGCGCCCTTTTTTCTTTTTATTTATTATCAAATTAAGAAAATCAACGGGGGCGTGAAAAACAAAAAAAATGGGGGAAAACTTTTTTCTGTTGTCATTGTCGTCGTCTTCGTCGTCACAAGCAGACGGATCCAAAACAAACCAAGACAACACAAACCATCAACAAAAATCATATGATCGTTTGAAGTGACGTTGAAGGCGTCGGTGTGGAATTATAAGATGACCTGGGTTACCAACCGGGATAATTTCGTATTTATCATCAGCTTAGGTTAAAATTTTTGGAGTTATTAAACAACCTAACCTTGAAAATATTAATTCGTCATGCATTTTGATACTGAGATTATGAAATTTCTTTTTATTTAACTGATTTTATTATGAATTTACTTCTTCTTTTTTTTTTTTAATTTAGAAGAAAAATTTAAAGCATGGCTTACCTCAGAATTAACTGCTGGTTAGGTTTTAAGGAGTTGTTTTTTTGTTTTTTTTATTTTTTTTTACACCCCGACGGTTAAATAATCGATCAAAACCCCCGTCCGAACGGAATTAATACAATTTAATTTTTTGTAAAGTAAAAATTCAAGAAAAGAAACAGAAAACGAAGTGTAAAATGGTGTTGTTATGACGGTATGGGACCTCGAACTGAGATTAAAATGTTATTCTCGGTTTTCGAGACGTCGGTTTTGTGCGCGGTGTTATTATTTACATGCTCGATTCTAAACTTTGGTCACGTTTTTCCGTGTGTTTTGTTTACTTTTAATTCTCATTACAATTTTTTTTCTTTCATTTGCGCTATTACAGTGGTTGCTGGGAGTTCCATTCTTAGAATTTTTGAATCTATTTTTGGCTAATGATATAGCAAGGAGCGCATAGTTTGTAATTTTACTTTTTTTTTTTAATTTGGCGAGTTTGTAAAGGTCGTACTTTTTTCGTAGCGTGATAGGACGCTAAGAAAATTTGAAAAAAAAAGCAAAAAGGTTATTGGCCTTTTGTATTCTGTTAGGAGCTGACAAGTAGACTGGACGTCTGGTTTTGCGCGAAAGAAAAAACTGCAAAAATCTGATGGAACTCAGAAAAAGAATTTTGATAGTCTGTTTTGAAAAGATAGACGGTGCTGGAAAAGTTTGGGAAGGAGACAAAGTAACAAGATTCGTCCTTATTTGAAATACAACTTATGATAAAAAATGGCAATAGTAGTAAGGCCTTAAAAAAACACACCCAGATAGTATTTTCAATCCACTGTTCAGACCCAACATCATGTGGATTTTCCGCTAGATATCTGCAGGATATCCAAATCCACGGGATGTCCATAGGACGTTCAAAGGACGCTTTTTCGATCATTGCGGACATAGGAAAAACCAATGGACGTCCAATACATATCCTCAGGACGTCCTGTGAAGGTCCTCGGACTGGGTAAACTTTGCTACCTGGGCACACGCACAAAGTTATTTGCTGATGGTGACGCCCTTCCTACAAAGCGACTAAGTTGGAAGGTGGATATATCATCTATTGGTGATCTCTGACATCAGCCTGTGCTTCCGCTCACTAATGTATGGGACCTACAGTTTAATGTCTGCTCCGAACGGTTATTTGAGGTATTCAACAAGCAGTTACGGCTCGGTGGTTTGCCATTTTCTGAAGTAGTCATTTTGGACCACTCCATCGAGTGGTCCAAAACGACCGACTGGTTGGATTCCGTAATGAATGACCAAGAGTGTGAGGGGTTTAAGCTTCATC
The DNA here is from genome assembly GCA_037577465.1 of Liposcelis bostrychophila. Classification (NCBI taxonomy): domain Eukaryota; kingdom Metazoa; phylum Arthropoda; class Insecta; order Psocodea; family Liposcelididae; genus Liposcelis; species Liposcelis bostrychophila. Next base: position 10,127,442 of record CM075209.1, read on the forward strand.
GATGATGTCAGTTTTACCACCTCTCAGAATTTTCTGATTGGTGTTACCCGTTGATTTTTCTGCCTAGCGCGATAGTCTCACCTGGGAAAAATTTCTAGCTTCAAACTAGGCTGCGGGTCACTACTGGTGACGTCCAAGCAGGTTTTAGATAGCCCAAGCAGTACAGACCCAAGAAAAGTGAGATATAAGCCCGGCCAATACGTTATAAAAACTTATAAAAACATTACAAGTTTTATTATCTTCTTATAAGTTTTTATAACGTATTGGCCTTACTTTATCTTGGGCGACAAATTCAAAATTCAGAATTTTTGCAAATTCGGGATAAAGCGCATGGTTAAATGAACAATGAACATTTTCTCATGATGGGCAACGCATGTAATAGTCAGCGAAATTAATGTGAGTGGCAGATGCCAAACTCGTCCACCGTGATCGCTACCCAGATAGCATTTTCAATCCATTGGACATCTTGCGGATCGTCCATTAGACATCCACAGGATATCCAAATCCATGGGTGATTTATAAAACGTCCCTAGAACGCTTTTTGGATCAGTGCGGACATAGGTGAATCCAATGGGCGCCCAATAAATATCCTTATGACGTCCTGAAGACTTCCTCGGGACTGGAAGACGTCCTTGGGAGTGGGTGGAGTCCTATATAACGGTCACATTGTTGGCTTTTAATCAGTTTGAAAGTAAACAATGTTCTTATTCAACGAGATTCACCAGCGAGCCTGACGGATGAGTTTTGCGTCTGCCCCTCTCATTCCCAACAGATTGAAATCCGTCAACATTTGGGAATTAGCATAGAGGACTTTCTAATTATTTTGATATACAGGGAAATCTAGACCAAAAGACAGGTTTTTACAGAACAGAAAAAACAAAATTGGAAAACCGACATGGAAACATAAACAGTTACAGGATTTGGAATATCAAGGTATTTAATGTTAAAAAACTGATCGGCAGACAATCGGCAGAAATCTATAAATCGAATCGGCAGAAAGGTCATCCCTGCTCTATGAAGATGCAGACACAAGTAGACTAAGGAAGATACCTTGGATCATAGTGTGCCCAGATAGCGAAGTCGATCCAATCCCTTAGACGCCTTCAGGACGTCATGAGGATATTTATTGGACATCCATTGGTTTTTCCTATGTCCACACTGATCCAAAAAGCGTCCTTTGGACGTCCTATGTATATCGCATGGATTTGGATATCCTGTGGATATCTAACGGACAGTCCACAGAATGTCCAACGGATTGAAAATCAGATAAACAGGATAAAAATAGAATGGTGTTGGGAAAACCCGATTTACGAAAACTGAAAGGCTGAGAGGCATAGGCTGAGAGATGTAGGCAATCAGGATGCGACGAAATAAAATATGAAGTATAACTGAAAATAGTCCACCGATTTTAACCTGAAGGTATATGGCTCAATAACTTCTACTTTTATTGGACGGAAAGGGTGTACCATGTTTGATTAATCGATTTACCGACGTCGAATGTTACCAACTATTAATAAATGTCATTCATTTTGTCTTTGGCATTGAAATCTATATTTGAATTACATGCTGATGATCCGGGTTTTTGGCCCCCTCCCCTAGTTTTTAGACTTTTTGACTCCCTCCGAAACGAAACTAATTCTCTTAATTAAGTCTCTCTAATAATAATGTAGGTACCACGTTCGTAGTTGCACATTGCCAATTTTTTTTTTTTTTTTTTTTTTACCTTTATAAAAAATTGAACTTATTAAAAGGAAGGTTCAGTGAATAACGAAAGGAATGGCTGTTCTGTTTAATACTCGATTTACGGGGGGAAAAATCCAAATTTTATGTATTTTATTGACTTCGACTTATATCCTTTGACTTATTCTTGTATTTTGCACTTGTGCACCACGGAGGATTCTGTCATTAATGTTTTTATAGACTCTCAGGAAATTCAACATAAATAAATATATTTTTGGTACAAGTTTGAGCTTGTTCCAAGTAAATGCAAAACCGGAAAACGAAATCAAAATTTTCCTACAGAAAATTTTTTTTGAAATTATTTTTCGGCCGCACATTCATTTTAGAAAAGTTAAAATTTGTTGAAACAAGTTGAAACATGCATTATTCCAGGAATCGTTATGTTCTATAAGTTGAGTAATGCAGACTAGGCTCCTTGATAAAATAGTCGGTGGGAGTTTATAGTTCATTCTGATTAAATAATTCAATCTGTCAGCTGGGCCTATTTTTCTTCCGAGGAAAAATGTAGGGAAGGCTAAAAGGCTAAAATGGAAGGCTAAAATGTAGGGAAGAAAAATGTAAGGAAGGCTAAAGGGAATCTCAAAAACTCCAAGTTATTTCATTTTACATGGAAGAGTTCTGGGGAGGCTCAACACCTTTTTGCCCCTTTTCAGTTACGTGGCTAAAGTAAAGAGGCTAGAAAGAAGCCTAAGCTACTTTTTTTGCCAGTATTATGGGCAAAGTGAGAGTTTCACTGACAAAGATTAGAACGAGGATATATAGGATGTTTTTCCTCTTATTGTCTTCATATTCAGGAAAAATTGATCTTTATTCTCTAGATTCGAGCATTCATTTAATGAAACATAAAGTGTCTTGCAGCTTAAAATGATTTCCGTAAATATCATTTGGACAACCTCCTACGCTTGGCGGGAAAAAAACAGCAAGCAAAGCACTGTACGCTAAGAAGAAGGTAGCTTAAATAAACTCGGTGAAATTAAGCCTGTACTTAGCTTATTTGACAGAAACGCCGACTCACTCGTTTCTAAAGTTCGCAAAACGCGATTTTTTCCCCCCCGTTATGTTGTACGTTGATTTAGGAAAGTTAATCCTACGCTTGTCTCTTTTCCCACTCGATTTTCACCTGTTAATGGGGGAAACTTTTCTTTCGTTCCAGTTTTTTTTTTTTTTAGTTTTTTTTTTCTCTAATTTTTTTCTCACATGAAACGCGCAATATGAAAGTAGAACATCCCAGGGATTCATTACGGGCACTAAAATTAACGCTTTCGCTCCGTTTACGGTAGAATTGTCATCATTTTATTTTTATCCTCATCCTCATCCCTGCGTTAAAAAATTCCTACGAATTAACCTGAAAGAAAAAAAAAATGGGAAAAACTTACCTCGTATAAAAATAAGATGTCCTAACGGAAAGGAAAACGATCAGACTTTTCTTTTTTTTTTTTTTTCTTATCTCGTCTTTTCTTTCCTAATTAATAGAAAAACTCCCGGTCAGGAAAATACTAAAAAAAAAATAATATTATCATGCGTTATAACGAACCGAAAACATTTCACCGACTGGTCTCATGTAGGACATAGGGTGATCTTCATTTATCGAAGGATGACCAAGAAGTGACGCGTGTCCTATTTATATAACGACGAAATATTGTTAGGCCCGTCCATCCCTCGCGTTAAATATTTGATTTGATTGTTGATAGAGTCCCTTTCGTTTTCGGAATATTCGGTGAAAGTCACGAAAAGCCAAGGCTAAATAAATGATTATCATTGTGTCATTTTTTTTTTCGGAGGGAAATATGAAATGGAAGGATTAACTTTTTGATGAGGTAAAGATGGCGAGTGGGATCAAATTCGTGGGTTTCCAGACCAGTTTTTCCATGTTTAAGGATCGCCTGGAGTGGTTCGAGTGCAGAAATTATCATGAAAGAAGCGATAATGCGACCGAGTATAAATGTTAAATTCGTGCTTTTGCCAACGGTTTAAATGGGGGACAAAAAAAATCTTTTAAAAACGATTTGGTCCATCCGGCCGATTTTTCCAGTGCCTTAGTTTTGCTGCTGGCTCTGTTGTGAAATATTCCCTACAGAGGCTTTCATGTTTCATTTTGAACAAACTCGGGTTAACGGGTCCATCTGGGCAGTAATGTTCTTTGCTGTCCTTTATAGTGGCAGCATTCTTCTTCGAGTTATGAGCTAGTGGTGGGGTGGGTAGCAGTGACATAAATATTGGCTTAAGGCTAGACAGCAGGAGGCGATGTGGCTTTTACCCTGCGATGAAAATCTAAGCCGCATTTTAAAAACTCAGACTGGGATATGGGGGCAGATCCCTACGTAGAACTACGTCTTTGGGGTACTGTCCTAATATTGCTAAATTTAAACAATGAAACGATTTAAAAATATTAAGGCATTTTTTTTACTCGTTTTTGGTCAAAAGATTCGAACTTTTTGATAAAAATATAATTTTTTTAAAATTTTTTATTTTATTTTTATTTTTATTTTTTATTTTATTTTATTTTATTTTATTTTTATTTTCCAACAAACCTATAAAACTGCTTTAAGGCAGGGGGGTGTAATTATTTTATTTATTTTTTTTTATTTTTTATTTTATTTTTTTTTATTTTTTTATTTTTTTTGCCGCGAAAAAAAAACTTTAAATGTTTGATAAAAAAGGTCAAAAGTTGAAAAAAATTAATCAAAATTTTAATTAAAGTCTTCAAAGTTAAAATTTTAATATTAAAACATTGCTTTAGCTCATATTCTTGGCTAAAGGAAAAAGGACAAAATTAAATAATTTAGTGAACATTTTATTTAAAATTTTAAAGTTCTTGTTTTTGTTCATGTAGTCTAAATTTTAATATTTAAAAATAAAAAAAGAAAGATATTTTTTTAAAAAATCGCCGAAAATTAATAAAAAAGTTAAATTGAAATTTCTAAGACCTTGCAGCGACAGCGTTGTTGATGGCAATGTTGTCTCAAATTTAGATAAGGCCTCTTGTTGTCCTTGGTATAAAACATATTTTTTATCACAAGTGAAAATGCTCTGACATTTTTATTTTTAATTCACGTATCATTACAATTGAAGCACAATTCAAACGTTTAAATTTTAAATTGTGAATTTTAATTTTAATTTTATTTTGTTTTTATATGCTTGTGACTAGCCCAAAAAATTTTGTACTTAATTTAGAGGCAATATAACAATTCTAATTCTAATACTAATTCAGAGAAACAAAGAAACGTCGAACATTGAGGTTAAACTTTAGAGAGCGCACGTGAGAATTGGAACAGGGTTGCCAATTTTATTTTCTGTTAAAAAAGTTGAAAAGTTAACTTAAGTTAAAAGTTAAAAAAGTTAACTTAAAAAGTTAAAAAGTTAACTTTTTAGTCCGTGGAAAAAAAAGTAATGCCACTTTCGTTATTTATAAAAATTATGCTTTTTGAACAGCACCTAAAAAGGACTCTTTTTCATTACGACTAATTTTAAAAAACTTTTTTAGTTAAGAGAAAAATGTCTTTTTTTTTTCTTTTTCTCTCTTTAATGCTAAAACTGGAAAATTTTCTCACCCATGTATTTTTCCTAATTCTCCATTAAGAACTCAATTTTGGAGATTTTTGACACCTTCTTCCCCTTAAATGTAAAATAAATAAGCCTTATTGAGATATGAAATTAAAGGGAATGTTCAAATATTACGTAAGACTTTTTTTCAGGTTTTTGGACCCCTCCCCCTAGTATATTACGTAAGATTTTTGAGGAACCTTCCCCCTCCCCCTTCTTTTTAACGCAAATTTTAAATTAGAGTAATATTTTTTCTTAAAGCTAGATTTATAGTTCATACTCTTGTCTCTGAAGATGGCTAAAATTGGCACAAAATTTCATGAAAAAATAAATTGTTTTTTCTTAAAATTTTTTGGAAAAAGTTTTTAATTTTTCTATTTAGACATTCGAAAAAAAGTAAGGAACTTAATTTTTTGAAATTAAGAAAAAAAAATTTGAACAATAAGTTATAATGGAAATTTTTACGTAAGATTTGCCAAACTCCCCCCTCCCCCTAGTAAGAAGTCGTAAGAAATTCGAGTACCCCCTCCCCCCCCTTTCGGTCTTACGTAATACTTGAACGCTCCCAAATGAATGAATGAATAAATAAATGAATGAATATATTATCTTGCCTTTAAATCCAAAGATTTTTTTAGACCAATCACAATAAAATTAAAAGTCAAATTCAAAATTCAAAATTCAAAATTCAAAATTCTAAATATAAAATTTAAAATCTAAAACTTAAAATCCAAATATTCCATTGCGCTGATCCCCCCCCCCCCTTCACTCCTCCAACATGCTTACGAACAATGGGTATGACCACAAACCCGTAATGTGACCCCGAACACCTTCGAATGGGTTCGAATAGGTCCGAACATGTTCGGAGTGAAATTTTCCAAGGTGTTCGAACCGCGGAACAGTCCAACCACGGCCGAAGAAATAATTTATTTTTAAACTTTGGAAAAAAAAAGTAATTTTAACTTTAATTTTATTGTTATTGGAAAGGAATTAATATGCTGATTATTAGAATAAAATGCTTACTTAAGATCAGCCAAAACACCCTGCCCCTTAATAAAAATAAAAGAATAAAAAAAATTAAGATTTTTAAAATGTAGTGAGCTACTCGTAATCCTGTTTCTGTGACAATTTAAAAAAAAAAAAAAACAGAAATTCGTGAATTCCTGACCTTTTGGTATTTTTTTCTTTTTGGTGCAACTGATCTTGCCCCCAAAAATTTTACACAAACTGCTGAAGTCCATATTTCTTTATTCGCATTTCAGTTTTCCGATTGCGACAAGATCTTCCTGCCTTTTTTAGACCATTAATCACGGTTTAATTATACACCGGTAAACGATGGTAAAATTAAAAGAAACGAGAAAATCCGGTGCAAACAACTGCATTTTGATGTCATTGCGTGTGATAGCGTGTTAATATCGTGACCAAATGAATCCATTGCTAAATGCTTTTCAAAGAAAAGTAATTAAGCGGAAAATATTCCATATTCAAATCCCCGCATATTTCATTCATTTAAACCGCGATTCATTAACCGAAGATTAGAAGGACAAGCGGCCGTTGCAAAATATTTTTTTTTTTTTTTTTTTTTTTTTTTTTTTTGAAAATAACCGAAAATTAATTCATATGAATCTTATTTCACTTACGAAACTTCATAAGAGTTGTCAAACGTCTTTAAAACAGACAAAGTATTTTTTTTTTTTTTTCTTTAAATGAATTGATTCTTCGAACAAGTTGAAAAATTCGCAAGAAGAGATGAGCGTAATTGATTGCCTAAACATGCAACCCCCTGTTTTGGAAAAAAAAAATGGAATGAAATATCCGTTTATTTCCTGCGTACATGAAATTTTCTTTCCCGAGAAGACGGTTCGTTAAATCCTTGACCTTCTTATTTTCCAAATAAAAAAAAAAAAAAAAAAATTGGCTAAAATTTTTTTCCCCCTCAGTTCGTTTACCCTATGAACTTTTAATTTTTTTTTCCTTCTATGCTTTCGGACACGCGTAATGCAGCAGTTATTGTTATTATGTAAACAAAATAAGAAAAAAAAGAAACAAAATGGCGGATGTCAAATTAAATAACGTTTCTCACGTTTTATACAGTGCGATGACATCACAATGACCACTGAAAATATTTAAATTGAAAATGAGTTTCCAATCTAAATGAATCGAGTTACTCGAGCGTAGGCATTTTCGTCCTTTGGATTTTTCGGAAAATTTCGAATTTTCCGTCCCGGGACGAAATCCCGAAAATCCCGAAACTCGTTTTTTTACTCAAAAATAACTTTCTCGAAAGCGATTCCCATGAACGACTCGGAACGAAAAATGATATTTTTCAGCTTCACTGCGGTTATCCCTATGCGAGAAAATCAATTTTAAAGTAATTAATTAGATGTATGATCCGCAGGTGCAGCAGGGGGGCAGAAACCCCGACAGGGGCCCATATCTTCCCATGTTAACACTGACAAAGGCATCGTATTTCCATGAAAGCATCTTTGAATTTTGATTGATTCCGAGAATCGCCATTTCAATAAAAAGCCATCGAATTTTGATAAATATAGCATTTGTAAAGAAGAAATCGTCTTGTTATTATTTATTATTTATTATTATTATTACTACTAACATTGTATAAATCACTTCCTAATTTAAAAATGTTATATTACAGTTTTCATAATCTACATTGTAATCGCGGGTATTAAACATGTTAAACCTCAAGTGCAATTATAATATTGAAGGGCTCGTAAAGTGAATTTTTTTTTTTTTTTTTTTTTTTTTAACAATGTTTTTTAATATTGGTTTTAAAATTTTACGCATTGAAAAATTGCAAAAGGAAGACCGTGACCGAAACAATGACCGTGATCAAAATGGCGGGTGTAACAAAATTCATTTTCCGTTAAAAAACGAAAAATCTTGTTTTCCAGAGATTATTTCACATGCTAAGGTGTTTTTTTTAGATAAGCTTATTTAAGAAAAAAAAATTAAATTTAAATTAAAAATTTAAATTTTTTTTACACTGATTTTTGAAAAGTAAAGATAGGTTTTTTGATAGAGATTTTGTCCAATTGTAGCCATCTTTAGGGAAATGAGTCAACTAGAGCTGCTGAAAGATTCCTATTGGTTTCCTCAAGGTTAAATTTACACTACACGCATGCGTTGTTATTATTTAAATAACATAGAGTTTTCACCCTTAAAATTTAGCATCTTCCTTGAATTTTTTTTCCTTCTTTTCGTTGTGTTTTTCATCATTTTTTTAATCTTCTTTTCTACAATATAACACTAAATTTTCAGTTAGAATTTTCTTAAAGAATTAAAGAAATGAACTCAATCTAAAATTTGAGTAAAATATTACTCCAAATTAAAATCGGTGCTACAAAAAAAAAGGGGGGTGGGGGGTGGAGGTCAGCAAAAATCTTAATATAACAGGGGAGTCAAAGAAATTTTTGTAATTCTTACGAAGGGGGGGAGGGGGTCCAAAACCCCGGAAAAATGTCATTCGTAATACTTGAACGTTCCCTAATTGCATAGGGGAATTTTTCCACTGTCTGTGATGCTAAACAGACTGATTTTATTTGTATTTTCTCGATCTTAATGGCAGAAAAATATTACTTTCAGGATTTCAAAGTCAAGATTCTCAACTTTTCTTCTTCTAAAGATTCTTCAATTTCTCAACTTTTTTAAATTCAATTTTTCAAATCCCTATTTTGCTTCAAAAGTTGGACTGTAAGGGCCAGTAAAAAAGACAGAATGCCATAACAATATTTTCAGGATTTTGGAATCCGGCATGTGGTTCAAAAACTCTGCACCAAAAATAATTTTTGACTTCAAATTCGCAATCTACGCAAAATTTCCGATAGGAAACGACGGTCTTTTATGCGAAAAAAAAAAATTTTCATTTTCGGTCCTCAAATGGGGTTTTTGAAAATTTCAAGGCCATTGCGCCACCTCAAAATGTCGTTTAAAAAATCTGAAAAAAAATTAGGGTTAATAGTATAATAAAAAGGCATCGATTCCCATATCAAGCGTTTTCAAATTCAAAAATTCGAGTTTTCCGACCCGCCCTAGTGGTCGAGTGTTGTCCGGGATAAGAAAATTTGGCCAGTGTCTGAGTGATCAAGAATTAATAGGAACAGGAACTTCTTGTGGTCAATGAAGTCCCTACCAAAACTTTAACTATGTTTTAAATTTTTTGATCATTTTTAATCAGAGAAAAATTCGATTGCTCGATTTTTAGAAAAAGGCTATTTAGAAGAAACCCCCTCGTTTCCTCCACAATTTCCAAGGTTATTTTGAAGGTATCGAAGTTTAAGAAAAACGAAGTTTTTTTTTCAAAATTAATATTGGAAACAGAAATGAGAAAGAAGAGCGAAAACAATTGTTAGCTTATGCACGGATAGCAAATTATTATATCACTATTTTCTGTCTTCACATAAGCTAACAATTATTTTCGCTCTTCTGTCTCATTTCTGGTTCCAATATTAATTTTGAAAAAAATTTCGTTTCCTCTAAACTTCGATACTTCCAAAATAACCTTGAGAATTGTGAAGGAATAAAAAAAAAAAAGTTAATTTCGTTTCCTCCACATTTCCATTATTTTCGTATTATTCTCCAGTAATTTTTCCAATTCCCCTTCACAATTTCCAAGGTTATTTTGGAGGTATCGAAGTTTGGAGGAAACGAAGTTTTTTTCAAAATTAATATTGGAAATATTTTTGAAAATTAATATTGGAACCAGAAATGAGAAATAAGAGCGAAAACAATTGTTAGCTTATGCGCACGGATAGCAAGAAAGAGAACGACATTCTAAAAAAAGAAAAGAAAATTAATATCGGAAAAAAAGAAAAAAAAAACGAAAACAATTGTTAGCTTATGTCCGGATAGGAAATTATTATTTCACAATTTTCTGTTTTCACATAAGCTAACAATTATTTTCGCTCTTCTGTCTCGTTTCTGGTTCCAATATTAATTTTGAAAAAAATTTCCAATACTAATTTTGAAAAAAATTTTGTTTCCTCCAAACTTCGATACCTCCAAAATAACCTTGGAAATTGTGGAGGAATCGAAAAAAAAAATTGATTTCGTTTCCTCCACATTTTGATTTCTCCAAATGGTTTATGAGGAATCGAAATGTGGAGGAAATGGACTAAGCCCATGTAGAGTTTATGTTCACTTTTATGTTAAAGTAATTAATTAATTAATTTATTTATTTATTTATTTATTTATTTATTATTAATTAATTAATTAACATATTTTCATGTTAACATGAAAATATGTCGATTTTGCACAATTTTATTTTAAAGATTAACATAAATTCTATGTAGAATTTTTTTTTTTTCACATAAATGTGTAGTTACGGTTTTTCGTAGGGGCAGAGCTAAGCCGGCGAGGGGGTAGCCACCTGATTTTAAAAACATTTTTTTTTCCTGACATTTTTTTAGAATTGATCCTGTTGCATGAACCTGAAGGATTAGGAAAATCGGTCTAGAAACGCGCCCTGTTTCTTGAAGAAGGACTGTCACGTGCCGTTTCAATCCATTTTATTCTGCCAAATTCTTTTACATTTTCAATAAAATTGTGAAGCTTAATAATTTTACATCTCTTTAATGCCATCACGCTTCCACATACACTGACCACCCGGGGGCTCAGAAGTAAATTTGGCAACGAAGCCAACTTTTTCTTTTTAAAAAAGAATTAAAAAAATATGGACATCGTGAACGGACGATAAGAGGACATCAAAAATCTGTTTCTTTTCTTTTCGGTTTAGTTTAAAAAAATCCTTTTACTATGTACAGAAATCTATCAATGGTTTATTTGAGTTGTTCCAGGAAACGTGATCATGCAGGATGCATTCAGTCATCCCTCAACATCGGCGTAATGATACACCATTTTTAATTAATTCGAATTTTCAATCAGACCGTACCGAAGGTTAAATTCCATAGTTCCAATCTTGATTTCAGAAGCCTCTTTCTCTCTCAGAAAAAAAATTCAGTTGCAGCATTTTTCTCGGAACCGTTTTCACTTATAGATCTCCCAAGATTTTTTTTTTTCTCTCTTCAGTTTTTCGTCGAATTTTATGGTTTTTTCAAAGATATCGTAGCATTTTTCTGTGAAATATAAATTTTTTTAAACGAAAACAGATGTCCTGTTTCATTTTTTTTTAAACAGAAAAAATTCTTTAAATTTATAAGTGGCCTTATAAACAAAATGGCGCATCAAGGAGAAAATGCATGTTGTTAAGAAGGAGATGATAAATTCTTATTGGTCGATTTCAAGTCACTTGTCAGATCTTATTTAAGAATTTTTTTTTGTTGGTTTTGTTCATTACACGGGTCGCACCGCTGGGAGCCGTTTTTTTTTTCTCAACTTGTTTTATTGCTCCAGCCCAGTGTTAAAAGTGCAATGTACACAGAGATTCCACGCTTGGTTATATCATGAGAAAAAAAAAAAAAAAAAAAAAGAGGAAAACGTCGTGTGCATTTTATTTTTAGCCCTCATTAATATTATTTTAGAACATGTAGGTAGGAGAATTTTCCGCGAAAAGAAAAGGAAATTTTCCCTTTTCGGATTTATCTCGCCAATTATTGCGCGTTATAATTGGTTCGAATTTGGAAATTTTGTAGAAAAGCGATATACGTTTTTTCTTTTTCTCGTTGTGACATAATCGTGAATAGTTACAATGAAACTGGGTTAATTTAATTTAATTTCGGAAAACTATGGTTTGATTCATTCCCTAATTCGCACTTTTCTGTGAAGAGAAATAGTAGTGGATAAGAGGAAAAACCGAAAGAAATGGCGCTTCAAGTTATCAAGGAAGATTTTGTATCGTGGAAAAATTAATGGCTAAAACAGTAGTCGATACTTGTTATTTGCCCGGGAAATTATTTTCCTGATTTTTAGTTAATGTTAGAGAAAAATTATTCTTGTAAACATCCAGATTCCAGTACAAAAAAAAATTTAGGATTTCGTTATCGTCATTGGAATTAGTAATAGAAACGATTATCTCAACCAAATTTTATTATGACCCAACGTTTCGACAAAAAAAGAATTGCATAAATTGTAAATTATGCATTTATTATATACATGAGAAAAATCGTGTATTTATATACAAAAAATTGGACATACATAAAAATTGTATACATTAAGTTTAAGGAAGTCAATTTTTTTTACCGGAAAAATATTTTTTCATCCTCCAATGTAATTATGCATAAATTATGCGTAAATAAATATGCGTAAACAGTTAAAAGAGTTAAGTAAGTATAATATTTTGCAAATTCAGAACTCTTCAAGTTCAAACTTGACATTAGGTCGTTATTTTAAGTTTTAAGATATTAGCCATTTTATTTTGAGATGCATAAATAATATAAAAATCATGTATAAATTATTTTAGAGAATTGGACTTAAAAAAAAATGCATAAATTATGTGTAAAAAAAAGCTCGACTTTTTTACCGGAAAAAAATGTTTTCATCCTCCAATATAATTATGCATAAATTATGAGATGCATAAATGATATACAAATCATGTATAAATTATTATAAAAAATTTTACTTACATAAAAAATGCTTAAATCTATATAAATAAATGTGAAAGTGTCTCTGTCCAGGGTTAGTACGCAAGACCGATCGATAAATCAATAAATCGATAGATCGATCGATAAATTGATAAATAGATAAATCGATCGATAAATCAATAAATCGATAAATCGATCAATCTATGTATATAAATAAAAAGGAAAGTGTCTCTGTCCTTAGACAGACACACTCAATTTTTTTCGGGAAAAATTTTTTTTCATCCTTCAGTATAATTATGCATAAACTATCTACCTATATAATAAAACCCCTCCGTTTGTCCGCGTTTGTCCGCAGACAAGCTAATTTTAACGAATTCGACGAAAAAATACATAAAGTTTTCGTCCACAGACAAAAAATATTTTGACGAATAAAAGGAAAAGTTTTTTCTGTCTGTACGCAGGGATTTTTTTTTTTTTTTTTTTTTTTTTTTTTTTGTCGTTTGCAAAAAAATTTTCAACTTTCGACATGTGTGTCTGTCTGTAGGCGGGTGGTTTTTTTTTTTTTGGGGGGGGGGATGTGGTGTCTGTCTGGTGTTTACGCAAGGGATAAAGTTTTTTTTGAAAAAAAAATACTTACTATTTTCATAAATAAAAATATAAATAAAATTAAAATCTACTAAGTAAAAAGTCTTGGCCGTCTGTCTGTCTTACGCGTTGTTTTAATATTAAATTAAAAAAAAAATTTTTTTAATAAAACTGAATAATTAAATTAAAAAAATTTTTTTAAAAAATAAATTTAAAAATTTTGGTGGTTCGGTCTCCGTATGTCTGTCTTATGGGGTTTTTTTTTTTTATAAAAGCAATAATCGGTTCGAATTGTCCGTCTGTCTGTCTGTCTTGCGCGGTTTTTATTTTTTTTTATTTTATTTTAATTGAAATTAAAAAAAAAAAATTGCTCAAAATTTAAATTTTGTGGTTGGGTCTGTCCGTATGTCTGTCTTATGGGTTAAAAAACCCAACACATTCACTGATGTCCGATGTGCGATGTCCGTACGCAGTGATTTTTTTTTTGCAAAAAATTTTTCAACTTTCGACATGTGGTCTGTTTGTAGGCGTTGATTTTTTTTTTTTGGGGGGGGGGGGGGGGGGGGAGGGGATGTGGGTCTGTCTGTAGGCGGTGGTTTTTTTTTAAAATATTTTTCAACTTTCGACATGTGTGTCTGTCTGTTCTCTTTGCACAAACTCTTTGCACAAACGTTTTTCTGCGTTTGTCCGTGTTTGTCCGCAGACAAGCTATTTAAGTAAAAAAATTTTTAATTTTAATTTTACTTTTTTAAATTGCTAAAGTAATGTTTTAATATTAAATTTTAATTTTGAATAAAAATAGTGGCATCAGACAAAAAAAAATGGCGAAAAAATAGTTTGTTTTATTTGCCTAAAAATTTCGCATTTTTGTCCACAGTCGCATTTTTTGGGCGGAAAAAACTTAAGTATTTAACGTTTTAACGTTTTCCTACATTACTTTAGGCTAGACGCGAAGGGGCCGCGAAGCGGCCCCGAAGCGGCTAGTGCATAAATAAGTAGGTATATTTAATCGTAAGGTAATCAAATAAGCATAATATTTGCAAATTTAAAATTCGTCAAGTTCAAACTTGACAGTGTTAGCGATTAGGTCGTTTTTTTGGTTATAAGACGTTAACAATTTATTTTGACGCCCCCCCTCACCCGTGAAAAAAGAGATGCATAAATGTATAAATTATATAAAAAATGCATAAAATGATGTATAAATTATATAAAAAATGCATGTATAAAAAACTCAACTTTTTTACCGGAAAAAAATCTTTTCATCCTCCATTATAATTATGCATAAATTATGCATAAAACGGAAGAAAAAGTTAAATAAACACGGTAAAAAAATTTATGTTAAAAGTAACATAATTTGCCTGTAGCCCCGAACAAAACACTAAAAACAAAAGAATGTCTTATGGACAATAACATTCTATTTTTTTTAACATAAAAAATGTGTAGCTCTTTTTTAGCAAGTTAACATAAAATTTTTTACACTACAAAAATAATACAATTTTTTTTTTTTACATTTTTTGCATCGCTTTTTTTGCATGGGTTTACTTAAGAGAAACATTTAAATAAAATTAAAGAAGGAGTTAAGGTAAAAGTAGGGAAGTGTGACTGTCTGAAAAGTGTAACTTTATATAAACATGTGTGTAGAAAATCCGTTTTTGTGCGAATTAATGCATGATTATTTAGTATATATATTCCGACAAAAACGAATTTTCAACATGCGTATGGTTTAAAATGTAAAAGTCACACTTTTCAGACAACCACACTTCCCTACCTTTACCGTAGCAAAATTTTTTTTAAATGTTGCTGGAAATTATTTGGTATTATAGAGGAAGAAAATGTTTACCTCACAGGGGAAGCTTAGCCCTAATGGTGTGACTCCTCTTGAGCATCTCATTTCGAGTAGTGCTGCTTAATCTTGACCATTCAGTACATAATTTAAAATATTTCTCGTTAAAAAAAAAAAAAAAAAAACAGCTTTTCAAAGACTTCTTTCCATAGCTATGCTTAGGCAATATTTGAGTGACCCCAATAACGTTATTTAATCCATTAACGGTGAACTAGTTAATCCATAAGTAAGATTTATCTGATCCCAGGATTAACACAGCGGAGACATAGCTCAATTTCATTTAAAATGAATCAAATGGTTTTTTTGATTTCTTCCTTCAATCATTCCGACAAATTGCACATAAAAATACCGTTAAAAGAATAGTAATTACTCTCAAAACCAATAATTTAAACATGCAATTTTGTCTTGCACAGATTAAATCAATCGAATCTTTAAATCAAAGAAAATATTCCAAGTTAAACAAAAAGAAAAAAAAAAGAATTTGAGCTTTTCCACGTCACAATTAAAAAAAATATTAAAATATCGTAAATATGCAGCACTGCCGTATTCACACTTTTTTTTTTAATTTTTCCCCAAAATTTGAGCTTTCTGAAAATATAATGTTTAAAATTTGAGCTTTTCCTGTTTGATTTTAAAAAAAATATTATTGAATTCCCGGGATCCACACTTTTTTCTACCAAAAGAATTTCCCGGGAAATTTTTCCCAAATTTTTCGGGAAATCCCGTTTCGAGGGGATTTAATTTTTCTTATTTTCGATAATATCCGATTCCCGGGAATCTCAAAGAATCAAAAAGATGATTTCTCGAATCCCTGGAAATCGAAAAGGTAAAAAAAAAAAAAAAAAAACGGGAATTCCCGTTTCTTAAGATTTAATTTTTTTTCAAAAAATTAAATCTTAAGAAACGTTTTTTTCAAAACTTTGGGAATCCGAAATCTCTCATTTTGAATAAAAATTTATGAAAACTTTTGGATTCAAACTACAAGAAATTCATATAACCAATAAAAATAAATGTATTCCTATGAAAGGGAAATACAAATGAGCCATAACATTATAATAATGATAGTTTAACACGACGAAAATTACAGTACAAAACACTCATCCTTCCTAAACAATAATTCAGATGTGCTAGGCCAGAAAACATAGCTTTCTTTTAAAAAAAGAAGAAAAAAAATTCCCTATTACTTAATATTTTTCCCGCGGATTCATCTTCGCAAAACGACCTTGCTGATTCATTAAATAAAAATAGTAAGTACGAAAAAAAAAAAAAAAAAAAACGGTACACCGCTAAAAACAATTACAAGACACTTACTATTAATTTTGATAATTAAATCGGACTTTCCGAAAATGTGTTATAAAAGAAAAACACGCAAAATAATCGTTTCTCCGTTATCGATTATCGTTTATTTCCGATCGATTTCAAAGAATCGTCGGATTTCATAAGAAGACTGCGGTCGCGGCTTTCTTTTGTCGGTTTTTTTCGCAAACTGATTCATAAAATATTCATTCATTTTTTTCTAATTTTTTTCTTTTTTTTTTTCAGTTTTGGCCGATGCGAATTTCCCGAGCGATTCGATATCTCGAAACGGACCGAAGTTGATCAACTGCGATGGTCACTCGATAATCGATTTGCTGAGGGCCATTTTGAAATTTCTCCCGCTGGATACTTTTGTGACTTGCTCCCACGTTTTGATGGGCCCGGAACCGGGAAAGAAGTTTGATTTAAGGATTTGGGACGAATACGAGAAAATTATTAAAGAATTCAGTCCGGAAGTGAGGGGTTTGAGGCGTTTGGAAATCGGACGGTTCGAATTTTACGAAAGAGCTAAAAAATCGTATGCCGTCGTGCATACAGGGTAAGTAATGGACAGGGTTTTGAGGTTAGGCCTGAAGACCTTGATGAACATTTTTATTTCGTATGTCGCCTGCAAACTGGTGAGCTTCTGCAATTGACATTTAGAATTCCCAAATCGAGATCTGGGCGTTAAATGGGCTATTCTAGGCCATTGTTTAACGGTTCGTAAAAAAATTAAAATTCGGGGCCCACCCGTAAGAAAATGAGATGCATAAATTATATAAACCCAAGAAACATTTAGTTATAAGTCCGACCAATACGTTATAAAAGCTTATAACAAGATTGTAAAACCTATAATATTGTTGAAATTGAGTTACATGTATAAGCCTGGCCAATACATTATAAAGACTGATAAAAAGATTATAAGTTTTCTAATCATACATTATAAGTTAAAGTAAGTTATAAGTCCGACCAATGCGTTATAAAAGCTTATAACAAGATTATAAAACCTATAATCTTGTTGAAATTGAGTTATAATTCTGGCCAATACGTTATAAAGACTTATAGCAAGATTATAAGTTTAAGTGAGCTTTGAGTCCGACCAATACGTTATAAAAACTTATAACAAGATTATAAGTTCTTGTGAAAGTCTAAAATATACTAAAAATTGGACATACATAAAAAGTGCATAAATTATGTATAAAAAACTGAACTTTTTTTACCGGAAAAAAATTTTTTTTATCCTCCAATATAATTATGCATAAATAAGTATGCATAAAGTAGGAAAAATAAATGGAGCTTAATATTTGCAAATGTTCCTGCTTTATAGTTTAAAAAATTACGTACATATGTCATGCAAAAATTATGCATATCGAAATATTCATGCTTTAAAAAATTATGCATATTCAAATTTTGATGCTAATTGGAGTAGGCCTCTGTGAATACCGGAAGGAATGGCTGTTTTGTCTAACACTAGGTTTACGGTAAAAAAAAAAAAAAAAAATTCAAATTTTTGGTGTCCAACAAACACTTTTGTTGTATCCTAGAACTTTTGTGCAAGTATCAAATTGTTCAAATAGAATACAAATGCAGTCGGAAAATAAATTCAAAAGATTTACTGTCGAACATCTAAAAAAAACTAAAACAGCTCTGATTTTTTTTTTCCCGGTTCATGTTTGCTTGAAACAAGTTGAAACTTGTGCTAAAAATTCCAGAATTCACGAAAAAAGTTAGTCAAATACATAAAATTTGGATTTTTTTAACCTGTAATTCGAGTACTAGACAGAAGAGCCATTTCTCGCCGTATTCACTGGAAGTGCCGAACCACTCTTAAGGTGCCCGCCCCCTAATCTAACCTAACCTAACCTAACTTAATTTAACCTAACCTAACCTAACCTAATCTAACCTAACCTAACCTAACCTAACCTAATTTTTAAATTTTATTTTTTATTTTTATTTTTACTTTTATTTTTTTTGAAGAGTTAAAAAACTTCATATCTTTTTTTGGTAACGGCCTATAAACATCTATTTAAATGGCAATTGCTTTATACGATAGATCGTTTTTGCAGTGACACAAAAAAAGGTAGGGAGTTTTTTTAAAAAAAAAAAAAAGTAGGGACTTTTTCTTCGGGGCAGTCAAACTAATGATAAGACCTTAAAATAAAAAAAATTGTTGCAGTTATTTCGTCACATGCCGAGATCGGTTTTTTTTTTTCTTTAATATTTTTATCTTTTTAATTAAGTCCTCATACCGCCGACGTATTTAAGGTAAAAACCGCAATTATTATCGATACGTTTTTTTTTCTTCTTTATTGACATGCAATCTGAGTCCTCGAAAGTCAACCGCAGAAAACATAATTCGATACTTTTTTTTTTAGGTTTAAAAAAGAAAAAAAAAACAGGACGCAAATTAATTTCATCTTCTTTGTCATTAACGCGAGAAAAAAAAAACAATTATGGATATTAAAAACTATCATTTAAATGTCTCGTTACGTGTCTTGATGAGGACGCAATATGATGATGGCTTCATTTCGAAACAAAAAAAAAAAAAAAAAAAAAAAAAAAAAAAAATTAAAAGACGGAATTTATTGCTTCCAGGATTGGTTTAAAAATTCTGGGAAGAAAAACATCGAGCTCGAATGCAATAAATTATCCTCCCATTGATTTAATTTGCATTTTTTTGAAATTAAAGACAATAAAATTCATTTGATGCAGACTTTTGGTTTTGACCAATTATAATTTTAAATAGGCGGAGTTTCCTTTTTATATTAAAATTGCATAATTATTAATTTTACAACATGGCCGACTTTGTTTCTACTACTTTGCATTTTTTTTTATAAGCTTGGTTTGATCAAATTTCAAATACGTTTTACAGTTAATTTAAATCCGGAATGAATAGGCTGTTGAGAGTACGCATCAGTGAAATTTAAGCGATCATCGATTCATAAGTTAAGCATAAGCGGAAATATTGAATCGTGGCAGTAGACAGGTGACTGATGCGTACTCTTAAATTAAGAGTATGCAGTAGTTGTGGCAGTAGATGAATCGGATTTTTTGTTTTACGGAAAAACGAAGACAAATTTTGAAAAAAGAAAAACTAAGAAATCTTTAGTTTTTTTCTGAAGATTTTTTAGTTTCTGTTTTTTTAAAAGATTTGTCTTCGTTTCTCCAGGAATCATCATCGTGTCAGCAGACTAATCGTATCAAGGATTACAACTTCTTATTTTAAACCCGACTTTACAAAAGGTACACAGGCTGAACGGTTGGCAGTGCTGATTTTATGCCTTCTACTAGCAAGTTTATTTTGTTAAGAGTACGCATCAGTCGTGGCAGCAGATAAATCGTATTTTTCACATAGACTTATATAATAGACCGGGCATCCTGTACAAAACAGTGTCCCTAGAATGTCCTTTGTTTTTTTTAAATCAAGAGGCAAACAGAACGACAATAATGCAAAGTGTCATTAGTTAAAATGCAAACAATGGAATGATTTTGATTTTAAAAATGGTTTTAAAATAGTAAATCTTAATTTTTTCAATAATCCATAAATAAATGGTGAAATCTTGCTGCATTTGTGGTGACTATCACATGATATTTCATTTCATTTTTAAGTTATTTTTTCCCCGTGGGCAAACTGTAAGCTATTCCTTAATTTTATACTCGTTTTTACGATTCTAAAAAAGGATCAATTAAACAAAATTGGTTTACTACTCTTAAAGGAGTCAATGTAACGGAAATCTCGTTTTATTAGGCAAAATTATTTTCTTTGTTTACCATTTTTCCGTTTACTGTACGCCATTTTAGCCTTCTGTTTTCCTCTTGATTTAAAAAAAACAAAAGACATTCTAGGGAAACTGCTCCCATTAGGATGCCCGGTCTAGTATATAAGTCTATGATTTTTCATTTAAGAGGAATCATCAGTGAAATTTAAGCGATCATCGATGCATAAGTTAAACATAACCGAAAAAATTAAATTGTGGCAGCAGACAAGTGACTGATGCGTACTCTTAAGAGGAACAGTCGTGGCAGCAGACTAATCACATTTTACTATTTGCGGGGAAGCGAAGACAAATTTTTAAAAAAAAACGAAAACTAAGAAATCTTTGGAAAAAATTTCAAAGATTTCTTAGTGAAATGAAAAATACGATTTATCTGCTGCCACGGGTACTGCGTACTCTTAAGGATCGTTGACTCATATATGAAGCATCGCATCGGTATAAAAAAAATCCATGTTTTTTTAAACTATTGACTGCTGTAACCTGGAACTTGACCTGTTCGTGTATTTTGGACTGCTGATTCCAAATTTAAAGTCAAAAGTCTGAAAAAATGCAAATCCAAAATGGTGGAGCAACTTTATTTTTTACTTTTGGCGCCATATTGCTTTTTCTGTTAAAAATTTGCGTCATTTTGACATCGAAAACTTAGAGAAACTTTTTTTTACTAATTGTTTTCGGAAAAAAAAAAAAAAAAAAAAAAAAAAAAAATTATCCGATGTTTTGTATTACATGCATGTGATTCGGGTTGCCTTCACTCGAGTTCGGTTGGCGCTCTATATGAGTTTAAACACATAGATTGTGTATTTACGGGGAGGAGAGGGGGGAGATAGTTTTTTGCCATAATTATTCAAAAATAAAAATTTGGAAAAATGTTTTCCAGGAATTCCTAAAATATTCATAGGCAACCAAAATTTTTCCACTTTTTCCCTAGTTCTCGGATTAAGTTTTAATTTATTCATTTTTGGTTTCAGGGAAACTGCATTGTATTCCAACATCATTCTCATCAAAGGAGTGGTGCCACCTTGAAAAAAAAAAAAAAATCTTGACAGCTGACCGTAGTTTTCAAACGTCATTGGAACGTATCAAAAATCCTCATTTTTTTTCTTCTTTCGATTGACACGTTGTTGACCCTTTAGATGATGCATGGATTTTGTCAAAGTTATATTTGGATTTTTTCCAAATTTTCTGATTCATTTTTTTTCCTATTTCTCGGATTAAGTTTTAACCGTAAAACGTCTGTCTGGAACCGAGGAAATTACCTCGAGCTTTTTTTCTCTATAAAATATATTCGGGCTTTTGATTACGGAAAAATATTTTAATTATAATTTTTGGTTGCAAGAAAATTTATTTTTTAAAATTGTTTTTTTTACAAGTCGGCGGGCAGTTCGGTAAAGATGTAAACGAAGTTAAGGAAGTTCCTGAAGATGTAAACCGCGCTAACAAACCTGTCAGCATTTTAAAAAAATTTTAAATTTACCGTATGAAAAAAAACCGGTGAATGTCAGTCTAGCGACTATTTGGATCAGTTTCACTCAATCGTATCATTGTTCGAATTGTTTTTCTGTGCTTTTTTTTTTTTTTTTTTGCGAAAAAACGCGGTTTTTGTTTAAAAAATAAAATAATTAAAAATAGTAGGAAAAAAAATTAAATGCCTATTTTCGTTTGGATTAAAAAAATTATTGGTAAGATTATTTTTATATTAATATTAATTAAGAAATTTTTTTGACGATGGAAGCTTACTTAAGGTTAAAGCTCTACTTTATCTGCATTCATGATAGCAAAAGCACATGTAGAATTTTAATTTTCAATTGATTTATTCATTTTAGATTGTAAGCAAAAATTTAAATCTGTAAAAAAAGAAAAAATCTTTAAAATTTCTAAAGGATCAAAAATGAATTTTTTTTTTTTTTTTTAAATCTGGTGAATTATTGTGAATTTTTAATCGTCAGCAAATTAAGTCCAAGAAAAAGTGTGTTATAAAATTAAGTTATTGAAAACTTAAACTTCGTTATAAAATTTTATAACCCGCCAAAAAAGACATCTATTTATAATTCGTGGTAAAAGTAGGGTTTCACTCCCTCTATTGTAAACACCCGTTGCGCATGAATACATGTACCGCGGATGAATACATGTGACGTCTGCTTCCGTCTGAATACATGTGACGTCTGCTCCCGTCTGAATACATGTTGTTGATATCATGAAAACAAATACGTTTAAACGGGTATTTGTCGTCGGAAAGAATATTTTTGCATTAACAAATTATGAAATGTTTGCAAGTGATTTGTAGCCTTCATTCCTAATCTAAAGTCGAAATTCTAGAAAATATAAAATGAAATATGGTGGACGCGATTATCATAACGGAACAAATAAATTTTATTCGACGTTTCAAGTTGCATTTATGTGTTGCGGGTCATATAACGAAGAATTGTACTTTATTTTTTTTTAAATGGCGTGTCGTATTGCTTTTCGTTATCAAAAAAAATTTTACCGACACATTCCCGTTTATTAATTGAAAGGGAACGAAAGTAAACAATTTTGGTGGCAAAATTATATGGTTTTAGTCCCTTTTTTCAAAATAAGTCCTCTACTGCATTTTCTTTTTAGAAAAACATTTACGGCCATATTCCCGGATATTAACTGAAAGGGAACGAAAGTAAACAATTTTGGTGGCAAAATTATATGGTTTTAGTCCCTTTTTTCAAAATAAGTCCTCTACTGCATTTTCTTTTTAGAAAAACATTTACGGCCATATTCCCGGTTATTAATTGAAAGACAATGAAACTAAACAATTTTAGAAGGAAAACATGGAAACAATTGAAGTAAATTAAAAATTTATATATTATAAATTTCTATGAACAGAACTAATTTATTTAACAAATAGGTAACTCATATTTTTTATTCATCATTTGAATAATGATCAACATAATCTGATTAATTTTGCAGCGTTGAAACTAATTACAGAAATGTTTCACTAATTTCTAAATATTCTTACAGTTTTATGTTCACAAATAGATAACAAAAACACACCAAATGTATTTAAGTGTCATGTATTTTTATTTAATGAACTAAGGTAACCTAAAATTATAATTATGAGAATTAATCAGATTTAAAACTATTTAAATAAACATTTTTTAAAATATTAATTGCTGATTATCACATTTCGCTCCTCAAATTTCACCCGAATGTGTTTATTCCGAACTCCGATTTCCGAAAATATTTATTCCGAAATCCGAATTCCGAATTCCGAAAATATTTATTCCGAATTCCGAATTCCGAAAATAATTCCGAATTAGGTTTTTTGATAAGGAAGACTGAATAATTTGTCATTAAATAATTAAATTATGTCGTAGTAAACTAATCGGAACATGTATAATCCTTAAATTATCGTTAAATTTTGAAATTGAAATTAAAATATATTAAATTAAACTAATGTTCACAATCACAGATCTTATCACAGTTCGTAAACGACAATTTGATCACAGGTTTTCCATTTTAATGATATGTCGTGAAGGATACATGCAAGTAAAATTCAGTAAGGTTTCCGAGGGCGACCGGGTTTTCTTTTTAGGCCTTAATTTTTGAGAGGTGTATTTTTGCGAGGTCGACCGCACTTTTTAGGAGGATTTTCAACAGGGAGAAGTTCCTTCACTACAGTTTCCCGAGTATGATCACATGGCTGAATGGGACTCTCGTTATCGAAGTTGACATTACCGTTGGGAACGTAAAGAGGATTGCCGACAGGCAGAAGTTCCTTCACTACAGTTTCCAGAGGACGATCATATGGCTGAAGGGGACTCTCATAAAAGAAGTTGAAATTGCCGTTAGGAACGTAAAGAGGTTCCTCTTGATGCTGGTAATAAGAAGAAGAAGAGGTAGAGGAAGAAGGAGCTTCCAGATCCAAGATGTTCCGGTTGGTCGGCGTCGCATCCGTTGCATTATGGGGACTTTCCAAAGAAATTAAATTTGGAGACGCCAAGATGTTCAAATTGGTCGGAACATCAGCTTCAGCTAAATTCTTCTGATTTAGCTGAAGAGCAGCGTGGGGTTTCTGGACGAGAATTCGCTGGTGGTCCTATCAGACTTAGAAATACAAGGAGACAGGTTAGAGGAAGGGGAAGAGGGAAAGGAGAGGGAGAGGGAGAGGAAGAGGAGCTCCTTGGGAAGAACCACCGGGTTTATTTACTTTGGAAAACCCTAACATTACAACGCGTGCGACGCCGACCAACCGGAACATCTTGGATCTGGAAGCTCCTTCTTCCTCTTCCTCTTCTTCTTATCACCAGCATCAAGAGAAATCTCTTTACGTTCCTAACGGCAATTTCAACTTCTTTTATGAGAGTCCCATTCAGCCATATGATCGTCCTCACGAAACTGTAGTGAAGGAACTTCTCCCTGTTGAAAATCCTCCTAAAAAGCGCGGTCGACCTCGCAAAAATTCGCCTCTCAAAAATTAAGGCCTAAAAAGAAAACCCGGTCGCCCTCGGAAACCTTACTGAATTTTACTTGCATGTATCCTTCACGACATATCATTAAAATGGAAAAACTGTGATCAAATTGTCGTTTTCGAACTGTGATATGATCTGTGATTGTGAACATTAGTTTAATTTAATATATTTTATTTTCAATTTCAAAATTTAACGATAATTTAAGGATTATACATGTTCCGATTAGTTTACTACGATATAATTTAATTATTTAATGACAAATTATTCAGTCTTCCTTATCAAAAAACCTAATTCGGAATTATTTTCGGAATTCGGAATTCGGAATAAATATTTTCGGAATTCGGAATTCGGATTTCGGAATAAATATTTTCGGAAATCGGAGTTCGGAATAAACCCATTCGGGTGAAATTCGGTGAGCCATCACATTTGATTTATCACAAATTTATTAACTTTTCAAATTTAGAAAAAAATCATAAGATCTAACTAAAGCTCAAAAATCCACTATTTTGATTAAAATTCGAAAAAGAAAAAAACAAAAATTTACATATTACAACCCTGGCTAAGCTCACATAACTTCTTTAATACAATGTACAGCTTTTTTTTTTTTTTTTTTAATTCTACTTCAAATAAAAATTCAGACACATTTTATCATTTTTACATTTTAAAATATCTGAAATTCTTGGAAAATATAAATTATTTTAGATTCAAAAAACATATTTAAATTCACAGCTTACTTCACGGGATTTACCGTAAATAATTTACAAAAATTGTAAAATAAAACAATGCAAGAATGACGATTAGCCGTATGGCGCTTTCTGCAAATGCCGGCCATATTTGTTAATAATGGCTTCTGAAAATGGCGCAAAAAATGGACGCTCGATTGGTTTTATTAAATCAATTTTATCCTTTTAATTAATCATTTTCATTGATATTTACATTCCTATGTCATTCACAATTAATTAATCTACCATTATGAGTGCAAAAAATTATTCCGGAGCTTTATTTAAAAGAGAAAATAGGGTTTTTAAAAAATATACTAGGGTATAGAAAATATACATGGTATATTTTTTCCAGTATATTTTTGTATATAAATACTATTTATATACAGTATTTATATACGTATATTTATACATGACATTCTCTAGGCCGTATAACAGCCGCGGAAGAAAATAGTTCCTCCGTTTTGCAATAGAGGGAGCCGAAGGGAGTGAAACACTACTTTTACCTAATTGGTTATAAAATTTTACAACAAAAATGATTTTCAGTTTTTTTTAAGTTTTTTTATTTTCTTCTAACGCTTCCCGAATTTTTCTATTTCTGTTTTTCTTTATTTTTGAGCCTTTGTCAAATGGAAATAAACCGAAAATTCGGAAAAATCTGGAAAATATTGTAAGTCAAAATAATTGGCAACTTAAGATCGATATTGCCGCTTTTAAAAATCAGTTGAAAAGTGGTGCAGTGGATAAAAGCGGCTGATAAGTCGACCACAAGGCTCGGGTTCTGTCCCAAAAAATTGTAATTTTTTTTTCTTTTTTTTCTCATGAATAATGTTTAAAAAAGAGCCTATAAAGTCCCCATATGCTAAATATAGTGCAATAGACAACAGACACATTTTGTGCTGAACATATTTTCTAAATAAACCTAGCATATAAAAATAGTAAATGCGATTTTTGCTGTCATGCGATGTTTAATTGCCGAATAAAAAAGAATAAAAATTTTGGCTGTTTGAATTGGCGCCAAAACGACCGTGACGTCACAGTTCACGATTTAGGTATGCTGCTAGGTGAGCTATCGGCGGCATGCCGCGGCATGCCCATCGGAGCAAGAAGAGTTGTTGTACGAACAAATACGCGTTAACCTTTGAGGACGAGCAGGTGCACTCGTGGTTTCGTTTTTTAAATAACCGCGCGCTTAAAAGTGAACAATGACGTCACACCAATGAGAAACGTTTTGGAGTGGGGTCACGTGACAAAAAGTTTTTACGACTTTATAATTTTTTTTTTCTTAATTTCTAAGAAAATTCCTACAGTAAAAATTGCCATTAGATGACCAGAAAACTTTGAACTTTTATTATTCACCATAATTAGCAATCATGTCTGTTGTCTATTCAAGCATAAAATTAATATATTGCTCAGTTAAAAATTTTAATTATAAAAATTTATAAATAGTTATAAAATTTTATAATAGTTATATAATTTTATATTTTAATAATTTACTGGTTCACGATGTCGTGACAAAATAAAAATAGTGAGAAACGATTAAAAAATTACTGACCAAAGAAATAAATTTACCGCCCAAAAAAATATAATTCATTTTAATAGACAAATCATTAAACCCAAATGATGTCGAAAAATGAAAGGCGGTCTAATTAAACCTCACAGAAAAAATTGAAATGCATTGATAAATAAAATTGGAATTGCTCAAATAATATACAATTCATTGCTTTTTACTTCTTCCGCTAGTGCGACCGAGTGCTGTTGTGACAGCGATGTCGTGACGTAAAACAAATGGTGA
The DNA here is from genome assembly GCA_037577465.1 of Liposcelis bostrychophila. Lineage (NCBI taxonomy): Eukaryota > Metazoa > Arthropoda > Insecta > Psocodea > Liposcelididae > Liposcelis > Liposcelis bostrychophila. Next base: position 10,154,674 of record CM075209.1, read on the forward strand.
CGCTGGCGACGCACTGCTTTTTCGAAAACTTGTGATACTAAAAAACAATTTAAAAAAAAAAAATGCCGCTATTAAAACTTGGATTTAAAATTTTGTATTTCAAAGCAGAAAACTTGCCACGTGCTAAGTCGATTTGGCCCTTGTAATTTTTTTTAAAAATCAGTATTTAGTACATCTTTTTAACACTAATGCTTTACATCTTTTTGTCATGTTACAACTTGTGTCATCCATCTTACAAATGATTTTTCGGCTAATTAAAAACCGTTTAAAAATCCGCGCTGAAAACATCATTCCACGTGCTTTTTATTTTTTTTCACATCGGTTTTCCTCGTTTCTTTCATAACATTTTGTATAAAAACCGTTATAAATAGCTAAAATCCAGCCAAAAACTTTTGTTAAATTAATTAAACAGTATATTCGAAACATAAAGGAGGGTATAATTAAAACGTGTTAGTTAAGTCAAGATGAGTCAATGTAATTGAGTGAAAAAAAAAAGAAAGAAAACTGGGAATGGGCCAATTTTTTCGAACACTTTTTTTTGCGACAGTCCTCAGTCAACCGGGGGTCGGGTGACCAAACGCGGGACAATTTTTTTTTTTTTTTTTTTTGTAAATAAATAAAAGTTTAAAAAATTACGCGGATTAAAAAAAAATCATGTTTTTACATCGGTCGTGGTTAAGTCGGATTAATTAATCTTGGAAACGTTTGTCTCATGAATTGTAAGTCAAATTTTTGATAAATATTTCGCAATTAAATTCATCGATCGAAATATGTAACAACTTTTAAAATAAAAAAAAAGTTGAGATGGGATATAATAATAATAAACATGATTGCCAAGAATTTTTCTTAAAATGTATTTTGTTGTTGAGACGAAAAAAGAATTTTTTTTTTTTTTAATATTTTGAAACGGTAAATTATTTAAAAAATATTTAATAAAAGGGTTGATATCGATATTTAGAAAGTAGAACACCTGTCGAGACAAAGTCAAACAAAAAAAAAAAGCCGATGAAAAGATACAAATTTTTTTTTTTCTTCTTTTTTATCAATTGCCGCAATATAAAGAAACATGCCGCCTTATTATAGTTCGGCAAAACTATCGTTTCCTGCCGTTTCGGTTGCAGGTGAATTGCATAACGATATTAAAAAAAAAGTTAGTTTCTTTTTAACATCTAAATTAAATTCCTTCATTGAAAAGAGCGAAGGGAACCCTTGTTAATAAATGATTAATATTTTTTTTTTCCGACCTTTTAAAAAATGCCGATAAAGTAAAATTCAAAAAAAGAAGACTCCTTTAACTATTTCGTAAATCAAAAAGTCGGGGCAAACTTTTTTTAATGTGACATCAATTTGTTACAGACACACATCAAGTAGGCGTGACATACATTTAACAAATTTTTCGTAATAATCTTTGTTTTTTTTTTTTTTTTTTTTTTTTTTTTTCAAGGCAGAGTAGCGGCTCCCGATGAAGAAGCTGGTTTGGAAAATTCTCGATCGGGATTGTTAAAACGTTTCATTAAAAAAGCATGGAGGAAAATAAGAGGAGACGAGCCCGATTTGTATGATACCAGTGCCACTATTTCCCGAGTGAACTCAATTTGTAAGTCGGACTTTTTTAATTTTTTTTTTTTTAATTCGACAATATAAAATGAATACGACTATCTCCATCTAGCGTCAGATACCGGAATTTACTCGGCTCGACTTTAGTTCCAGAAGTTGACGCTAGGGAGCACTAACGTCTAATTTGTCGCTTTTATATTTTGTTTGATTGTTTTGAGAATTTTCTTTTTTTTTTTTTCCCTTTTGTTCTACAAAAAACTTTTTGAATTTTCCGTCATTAACCATTTATAGTGTTAGGCGGTAATAATAAATAAATAAATAAATAATAAATAAATAAATAATAGTATATTGTTAACCTAGGGAGGAAAATGAATTTTCCCGTTGAGGTTTATTTTAAACCCGAACGCGATTTTTCGGGTGTGATTTCTTGCAACAGACCATAGAAAAATATATCTCGACATCTAAGTTTCGTATAAAATACCGTACATCTCCGATTACTTGAAAAACAGAAATTGGTAAAGGGATCCGAAAAACGGTTAATTCGACCAGAAATTTCATCATTCGGAACTGGTCGGCGCTTGTGCCTCATTACCATTCTAAAACGATAACTTTTCAATTTTTTTTTAAAGGCGTGATTCCGATCATTAAATTAACTTCCCTTGGCATTTCTAATCTTAAAATAAAAAGGTATTTAAATCCGATTTTTAGTAATTAATTTAAAAGCATTCGGCGGCAAACTGTCCATCTGTTTTTTTTTCTTTATTTTTTTTTTATTTTTATTTTTTTAAAGTCAAGGAATTGACTTTCTGACAAGGAAGAAAAAAGTTTTTTTTTTTTTTCCTTTTCTTTTTTTCCAGTTTTACTCCCGATAAAATGTACGTGAAAGTTTGCCGAGCTGGAGGGCTTTTGACGCCTTTTAGAAGGAGAAAAAAAAACGTTAAGGGAGAGAAGAAATCTGAAAAATTTTAACTTGAGCAAAGGGAATTCGAAACTACTACAGGTTTTTTGAATTTATGCGGTTTGTTGTGGAGATGCGAGGGAAAATTTTTGTCCTGGGCTCGTAAAAAGCTAAGTTTGCTTGGGAGACGATTTGTTATGAGACAACGTCAAAACCAAGCTTAGGGCTTGACTAATTTATTTCCATGACTAATCCCTGATTGATCAATAATATTAACTTATTACTCGGTATATTTACATGAAATTCAATGGCGTGGATTTTAAGCAGGTTCAAGAGAGATTAGGTAAACTAATGATAATGGCAGAAAATTTTAAGTATTTTATTTTTTGTTATTTTATTTATTTATTTATTTTTTATTTTTTTTTCTCCTTCCTTCTGCCCAGTGCGTTTCGTTTCTCGTTTCTCCATCTATGTTGCTTATGCAATCTTTTAGCAGTTTCACCTTCCCATGCCTGATTTTCTCTTCATACTTCGCCGCTCTCCTTGCTATTTTCTCGGCTACGCTTGTTCATTTTATTTCCTCGTACATTACATAGGGTAAGGTAACGGTTTTCGGGGTCTAAAATAATAAAATAAAAAAAAAGGAAAAAGAGGCGGGAGGGGTATAGGAGGGCTTCGGACATTTTCGGTTTGCGACGCTTCTTTCCCAGGCTTGGGTGCACGTGTTCTTAAAATTTCGGGGAGTTTTCAAGTTCGGACAAGTTTTGCAGATATGAACATGAATAACATTATTTCAAAGGGGCCGACTCGACATTTCTTGGAAAAAAAAATTTTAAGACGCATTTGCAAGGGAGGACGTGGGAACATAATGAAAAAGGGCTCATATGCAAAAAGATTAATTTTAAAAAATTAAAAAGAAAAAAAAAAAAAAGAGAAAGAAAGAAAGAAAAAAAAATAAGAAAATTTCCGGCGCTTAAAAAAAGATTTTGGGGCTCAAAAAGTTGGGGGCTCAAAACCCATCCAAACAGTTTTGGAGCTGGAATGTTTGCGGTTTTTTTGTAGTTGGGCAATGCTAGTAGTTTTTCCGGATTATTTCTTCATCGCTCACATTTTCATTATTTTCCTGAAATGAGAATATTTTAAAAAATTAGTTCCAAAAATTCAGTAACAACAGTTTCTTTCGCTCTGGTCTTGGCTTGGTTTCTTTCGTAATAGAGTCTTATTTAAACGAGCGAAACTCTGCATTTACAATGCCATGGTCGGTTCTGAAGACACGTACGGTTATGACACGTGGAAGCTGACCATCCGGGCCCAAGAGAGGTTGTTGGTTATCGAAAATAAGATCTTACGCCGAATTCAATGCCCTAGAAGGCATTGAACTACTGGCAGGGTGCGCATGCGTTCAAATGACGAGATCCGTAGGCTCACTGGGCAAGCATTAATCACTAGTGTGATCAAGTCCCGATGGTTCGAGTGGGCGGGACATATCGCTCGCCCGCCACCGTCACGATGTATCGGCAGGTCCTGGAGTGCAGACCGACGAGTCCCAGATCTTAAGGAATACCTCGGATTTGATCGAAGATAACGTCGCAGCTGATGCGAGAAGGTTGGGAGTGTCTGACTGGCGAGATGACTGTCAAAAAGGGATCGACTGGGAGAAAATTTATAATACGGCGATAGGACTCCAGGTCCTATAAAAGCCTGATGTGTGGGTGTAGGTGTGTGTGCAGTTCGAAAAAGGTTTTTTAGGCGCACTGTAGAGGCGAGAATAATATTTATTAAAAAAATTAAGAGGGGTGAAGCGAATGAAAATGAAGAGTAGAGAAAAAATGTTCACCGCTTCTTCGATCTCATAATAAAAGCTTTAAAAAATTAAACTTTCCGATGAAAAGTCATTACGTGTAAGAAAGTTTGATGATTAACAAAGAGGAGCCTTTTCATAATTATAATTAAAAGCTTCGATATCAAAACAAATCGATAATAGCTCCAAGGAAAAGTAGTTTATAATCGAAAACTCCGGATTCATCCGAGAAGTTTCAAAAACATCGGTCCGTTTAAATATCGGGAATTTAAAAAAAATACGTAAATAAATTCGTTAGCCATGCACGTATTTACAATGTAAATACACTGATTACAATCGATTAAATCGGAAAAAGCATGCACAGAAACAAGGGGATATTATGATTGAGCTAATTTTCAGGAAAATAAAATAGAAACAATTTTATGCCGGGGAAAAAAAAAACGGAAGGTGAAAAGTCGTTGAAAGGCATATCAAAATAATTGAAATCGACTAGATTTTTTTTTACCCTTTTCTTTCCCGAGATCTTGAGGATGTGACAAAACTATTTGTACGTGAGCTGAATAAAATATGATGACGTAACTCTTTATTTTCAATTTTCCTCACATACGAGCTGACTTTCCGCGATTTTTGCAGAAAAGTAAAAAAAAAAAGAAAAAGCGCGCGTGCAAGCTGTGAGGGTCAAACCGTAAAATTGTTTTTATCGGCGGGTAAATTTCCATCAAGGCTTTAAAGAGGGTAAATTCATCAACTTTCCTATAATGACTTCGATTATACCCCGAAGCATTCATTGCACGTCACCATTCTAAACCAGATAATAACCCGGGCAAATTTCTTGCTGAATATTCTAAAACCTCCTTCCCCGTTTGACGTTTTCCCTTCGCTGACTTATAAAACTGGAATACAAAACGGGACGAGGGGGGAGCAACTTATATAGATGATCCCTGGAAATGTTAACTTTATACCGGGAGCACATCATCCAAGGATTGAGATGATGTTAAAGAGAACAAAGGGAGATAAATAATTAACGGGAAGGAGTAAGAAATTAGCGAAACGGAGAAACCGATTCCTCCTTACACAGCTATTATAATTATTCTAACGAATCTACCTCGCAATTTTTATTATGATTTATTTTTTTTTCTTTCCTTGACGGGGTGCTACAACTTGGGAGTCGCTTGGGCTCAGAACCACTGGGCAACCACATGATCCCAGAGCCAGGCGGTATGGCTTGGGCCACTCCTAGGACTGGGAAATGGACTATACATTATAGATATTCCTTCATCCAGCCTGTTCCCCGGAGAGGGGGCATTTGCAGTTAAGCCGTCGCCCTGTCCCTCTTCTGGCCTTATTATTATTACTCCCATTATCATCATCATTATTATTATCTTGGAATCGAAAATTTGAGTTATTTCAAAGTTATCTCAAACTTGGACCGCGTCTTCCAAGATGTTTTCCTTATTATTATGGATGAGACAAGTGAAGCATCCTTTCCTCGGGGGGGTCAAAATACAAATTCGAAACGCTGGAGATCATATATCGCGTTCCAGACGAGGTTTTACGTTTACACCAAAGGTTATGGGTCACAGTTTGTGGAAATTGCTTTTTAAACGTATATCAAAATTGAAAGTTGGAATGATACTTTTTCCAGGAACGAAACGATTGTTTTTACGAAGAATTAAAGCTCGGGGCCGTAGTTCAAAAATGGATACATCGCCGATTCACGGGAAGGAGCAATACAGCATAAAAGCCCACGTTAATACATACTCCCTCTGTTCCAAATTACTTGTTACGTTCCTTTTAAATGCTCGCAGTTTTTTACGCTTTTGATTAGAACTCAAACTGTAGGTGCCGCTTGAAGTGCCAACACAAACACTTTATCCCACCACTCCCCGCCTTCCATTCCACCCCCTCCCTTTAAAAAATGAATTCCCGCTTCACGCAGGTACGCGAAAAATAAATTCAAGATGTCGGATCCAATATGGCCGACAAATTTTTCCAAATCTGGGTTATTATGACCAACATTTGTTTGGGGCACGATCTTACATACAGGTCAGGCAACTCGGGTATCCCTCATATGGACAAAAATGTCCCCCGAAATTGAAGCAGAAGAATAGTTCACATATTGCTCGATAGATGGCTGGAGCTGTAGTTAGGGAATCACGTCTTCTGGTAGCCAGCATAAAAAAAGTGTTTTGAAAGTTTTGATTGGATGGAGGGCATATCACGTGATTATCTAACTACAGCTCCAGCCATCTATCGAGCAAATTTGCAACTATTCTCCTGCTTCAAATTCGGGGGACACTTTTCAAGATAGCAGTTGCCTGACCTGTATGTAAGATCGTGGTTTGGGGGTGGTTCTCGAGGTAGCTCATTTTGGTTCTGAAATCGAATTTGAGAAATTCAAGATGGCGAATTCAATATGGCCGACAAATTTTCACAAATTGGGGTTATTACCGCCACAATTTGTCTTGGGGGGCTTTCAGAGTCTCTTAATCCGGATATTGCCAACAATCTGAGGTGCAGGAATTGAAATCGAAATCGCAGTTCCTTTCTCTGTGTCTTACTCCTAATTGCAATAACTTTCTGTCGTTTAGTTTGGGCCCTATCGTGGGCCCTGAAACCTATCGTGGCTGCGTAATTTAAGGGCTTGGACCGGTTTAAGTGTCGAGGAGCTCTTCAGAATTGCTTCCCATAGAGATGAATATAAAAATCTCCTACTAAAAGGTCGCTTACGCCTAGACACAGGTACGGTTCTTCCGTAAGAGGAAGTTTGGGTCAGTAGCCAGAACGAGGGGATGGGGGGGGGGGGGGTCGAAGTTTTCCAGGGAAGGAGGGAGCTTCAAACAGCGACTTATAACACGAAGGATAGGGGAAATGCATAGACCGGAGTGAAAGAAAAGAAAGTGAAAGTCAGAGTGAAAGTCCCCCTTCCCCACCCCCCGTCTACAGGCTTTTATTTTTTTCGAAAAATTTAAAAACGAAACCAAACACTTAAAGAACATCAATCGTAAAGGTAAAGAAAAAAAATAACGGGCGAGAAAAAAAAAAATTAGAACTAAAAATGCCGTCAGAAATTTTCGATCGAAAAGCGCTAATTTCAAGATTTTTTTTTTTTTTTTTTTTTTTTTTTTTTCTGATGAAACCACCGGAATATCATAACAGGAACGAGAGGGAAAAAAAACCCAAAGGGGAAATAGCTGTCGACCATGGGAAATAATTATGTCTACATAGGAAACCAGTTCCAGCGTTTATTTCCTATTTCGATGAATATCCGGCTGAAAAAATATCAAATCATCTTTGAAATTTATGTATGAAATCGGTCATTCGTTCATTTTTCCTCTTTGAAAAATTTCGCGTTTTTCTTTTTCCGTTAAATGGGGGCGTTTTAAAAAAAAAGTCGAAAAACACTCACACGAAAGAATCGTAAAATTCTTTTTTTTTTTTTTAAGTTTTCGAAACGGTCTTGAAAGATATCCCTAGACCTGAGCAACAAGGATTCGGAAAACATTTTTACCAACATGACAAAGCACTTTACTGATTGTTGTTGCTTAGCATTCTAAATTGGTTTTAGTGCGGCCGTTTCTTTTTCCGGAATTTTCATTTCTGTAACGGGGAAAAAAAAAAAAAAAAAAAAAAAAAAAATCTTATGTTGACTTCTCATTTATGCGTTTTTTTTTTGTTAAACGATGAAATGTATCATTGTTTCTTCTTTCGGAAGAAAAATCATTCTTCTTTTTTTTTTTCTCCTTCGATGAAAGCAATTAGGGGCTCGAAAAACAATGTCAAGTTTTTGTACTTTTTTTTTTCTCTAAATGAGATAAAACGAGGTGACGAGGTCTTTTTTTTTTTCTTTGTTCCTTCCTTCGATATTACCTTTTAAGTAAAAATAAATATTCTTGGAATCCTTTTTTTTTTTTATTTTGCTTTTGAAGGATCCTGGCAAAAGAAAATTATTAATTTTAAAAGGGGAGGAAAAAGGAGAAAGGATTCGGAAGAAAAACATGAGAAATTAAATTTCAATCTCGAGATGGTAATCAAATAAAAAAGGACGGATGTTGGGTTTTTCCAAGATCGAATAATCCTCAATTGAAAAACTCATTCTACCGGGCAAATTTTTTTGCTGGTCCCTCCTTCTCCGGCATTTTTTTTTCTGACCCAAAATATTTTCCTTTTTTTTTATTAATCAAAACCACGAAAATAACTTTTAATAAAACTTTTTTTTTTTTTTTAAACCGATCGAAAAGGCGACATAGAACATTGATTTAAGGGCAGCTCGAAAGCGCGGAGAAAAGAGGAAAAGAGGAAGTTCTGTTCGCATCAATTTATTTTTTTATTTAGTCGCGGAAGATTAAAATAAAAAAAAACCAAGCGTGAGTTGCCATAATCGTTTTTCCAGTTTCTAGTTTTATCGAACGACTCTCCAGGCCTTGAGATTCATTACCGAGTCATTTATCCCCACCCACTTCGGAGGATGTTTTTATTTCTTGCTTAGACTTCATTTTCTCGCTCATTCTTCTCTCCCTTCCGCAGAGAAAACTTCCAAGCTTTACCCTTTTATAAAGTTCGTGACCGCAAGCTTAGATACTGAATTTGATAAAGAGTTGCGAAAAGTATTATCCGGTCCATTACACGCAGCTGTCATACTCCGAGTTTACGAAATTTTCCCTTTTATTTTTTTCATTTCGCCGAGCTGCTGGGCTCGAACTCCGTCCGTAGTTTCCAGGAAAAAAAAAAAAAGAACCAACTTAACGAATTTGAAAATCTAAAAAAAAATTTTAAAAGTTGGTCCTGCCGTTGATTCAAGGCGAAAAAATTTGATAGTGTTGGAATTTAGTCCCGAAGCGAGAGCGCAGCAAGACTTCGAGGGCCGCTGCTGAGTTCTAAAAATATGTTTGGATCTGACTTAAAACAAACCTTGAAGAAAAGTGCAGATTTTGGGTTCAGTTCTACGAAAAAAAAAAACTTAAAAGGTCCCGAAAGTTATTAAAATTAATTCCGAAAAAAAAAGAAAAACCACCAAATTTTTTTTGAAAAAAAGTTGCATCGCGCCTCGCCTAGTTTTGCGAACTCAAAGAAGAGTGAAGAGAAACTTTTTGGAATTCCAAGTAAGACGATTCTCTTCAAGACGTCTTAAGACATCTTCAAGATGGTTGTTCCCCGCCAAATTATCTCTCTGGGATCCAAAACTAGGGTTAAAAGATGATACGAAAAATCGTAAAAAAAGTTAAAAATTTAATAACATCTTAAAGAGTTTAGAGCTCTAAAGATGTTAAATCATCATGTTAAAGATGACTTATAATACGCTATTGCCCCACCTTGAAGCCATTTTAAAGATACCACCCTCTTAAAGATGTCTTAGAGATGTCTTACAGATAAAGTCGTCTTCAAGGTGGGGCATTAGTGGGGCATCATATGACACCTCTAAGAACTCTCAATTTTCTGCCTTACCTGAGATACTAGCTTTCGTTTGTTGCAGAAAAAATTTAAAATAAAGTGAGATTCCGGTTGCTGAGGGGGTGGCTGAGTTGACCTACGGATAACGGAAGCTCTGTGACTAGAAATATATAAAATTGGGGCAGTTGCAAAAGTTTCATTCGAACAGTAGAACAAGATTGGGACAGTTGCAAAAGGTTGAGACAATTGCAAAAGATCAATTGGAACAGTTGCAGCTGCTCGGATCGAAAAATGGATTTCATATTCGAATTCTACACCCTCAAAAACCCCTTATCAACATAAAAAATCGACACTTTAAATTTTGACCAAAATCGCGGAAAATGAAAAGACTATAGTCTTTTCATTTTTTAGATTTTTGACCAAAAAATCGACTTCTACGAAATCATAGTTTAAAGGTGGTTCTAGGGGTTTTCGACGCTTCTGAATCCGATGGTGAAGTCAGTTCTTCGATCGGACGACATCCGGAGCGGATATTCCAGAAAAACCGGAGCTAGTTTTGATTTTTTCCAACTAAAAATCGCTCTCCCGGCTCGAAAACTGCTCCGATCGAAAAATGGACACAAAATTTTTTTTTTTGACAGGTCACGTTTTTTCATGTCTTCAAATCGGGTCGTCCTTTCCGCAGTCGACGGGTCTCGTCGAGTAGGTCATAATTCCGTTTCGCGCGACCCCCTAGCCCCCACGGTTCCTGAGATATTCGCTCTTAAAGTTCCAAATTCAGGAAACTTTAGGAGCGAATATCTCAGGAACGGTTTGGCCTAGGAGGTGGCGCGAAACGGAATTATGACCTACTCGACGAGACGCGTCGACTGCCAAAAGGGCGACACAATTTGAAGACATGAAAAAATGAGACACAAAAAAATTTTAAAAAAATTTTGTCTCATTTTTTTCATGTCTTCAAATCGCATCGCCCTTTTGGCAGTCGACGTGTCTCGTCGAGTAGGTCATAATTCCGTTTCGCGCGACCCCCTAGCCTCAACGGTTCCTGAGATATTCGCTCTTAAAGTTTAAAATTTAGGAAACTTTGGGAGCGAATATCTCAAGAACGGTTCCGCCCAGGATGTGGCGCGAAACGGAATTATGACCTACTCGACGAGACGCGTCGACTGCCAAAAGGGCGACACAATTTGAAGACATGAAAAAATGAGACACAAAAAAATTTAAAAAAAATTTTGTCTCATTTTTTCATGTCTTCAAATCGTGTCGCCGGTTTGGCAGTCGACGCATCTCATCGAGTAGGTCATAATTCCGTTTCGCGCGACCCCCTAGCCTCAACGGTTCCTGAGATATTCGCTCTTAAAGTTAAAAATTTAGGAATCTTTGGGAGCGAATATCTCAAGAACGGTTCCGCCTAGGAGGTGGCGCGAAACGGAATTATGACCAACTCGACGAGACACGTCGACTGCCAAAAGGGCGACGCGATTTGAAGACATGAAAAAATGAGACAAAAAAAATTTTAAAAAATTTTGTCTCATTTTTTCATGTCTTCAAATCGTGTCGCCGGTTTGGCAGTCGACGCATCTCATCGAGTAGGTCATAATTCCGTTTCGCGCGACCCCTTAACCCCAATGGTTCCTGAGATATTCGCTCTTAAAGTTAAAAATTTAGGAAACTTTGGGAGCGAATATCTCAAGAACGGTTCCGCCTAGGAGGTGGCGCGAAACGGAATTATGACCTACTCGACGAGACACGTCGACTGCCAAAAGGGCGACACAATTGAAGACATGAAAAAATGAGACACAAAAAAAATTTTAAAAAAATTTTGTGTCTCATTTTTTCATGTCTTCAAATCGTGACGCCGGTTTGGCAGTCGACGCGTCTCATCGAGTATGTCATAATTCCGTTTCGCGCGACCCCCTAGCCTTAACGGTTCCTGAGATATTCGCTCTTAAAGTTTCCTAAATTTGAACCTTTAAGAGCGAATATCTCAGGAACCGTTGGGGCTAGGGGGTCGCGCGAACCGGAATTATGACCTACTCGACGAGACCCGTCGACTGCCGAAAGGGCGACCAGATTTGAAGAGATGAAAAAATGAGACACAAAATTTTTTTAAAAAATTTTGTGTCTCATTTTTTCATGCCTTCAAATTGTGTCGCCCTTTTCGCAGTCGACGCGTCTCGTCGAGTAGGTCATAATACCGTTTCGCGCCACCTCCTAGGCGGAACCGTTCCTGAGATATTCGCTCCTAAAGTTTCCTAAATTTTAAACTTTAAGAGCGAATATCTCAGGAACCGTTGGGGCTAGGGGGTCGCGCGAAACGGAATTATGACCTACTCGACGAGACCTGTCGACTGCCGAAAGGGCGACCCGATTTGAAGACATGAAAAAATGAGACACAAAATTTTTAAAAAATTTTTTTTGTGTCATTTTTTCATGTCTTCAAATCGTGTCGCCATTTTGGCAGACGACGGGTCTCGTCGAGTAGGTCATAATTACGTTTCGCGCCACCTCCTAGGCCAAACCGTTCTTGAGATATTAGCTCCTAAAGTTTCCTAAATTTGAACCTTTAAGAGCGAATATCTCAGGAACCGTGGGGCTATGGGGTCGCGCGAACCGGAATTATGACCTACTCGACGAGACCCGTCGACTGCCGAAAGGGCGACCAGATTTGAAGACATGAAAAAATGAGACACAAAATTTTTTTAAAATTTTTTTGTGTCTCATTTTTTCATGCCTTCAAATTGTGTCGCCCTTTTCGCAGTCGACGCGTCTCGTCGAGTAGGTCATAATTCCGTTTCGCGCCACCTCCTAGGCGGAACCGTTCTTGAGATATTCGCTCCCAATGTTTCCTAAATTTTAAACTTTAAGAGCGAATATCTCTGGAACCGTTGAGGCTAGGGGGTCGCGCGAAATGGAATTATGACCTACTCGGCGAGACCCGTCGACTGCCGAAAGGGCGACCCGATTTGAAGACATGAAAAAATGAGACACAAAATTTTTTTAAATTTTTTTTGTGTCTCATTTTTTCATGTCTTCAAATCGTGTCGCCGGTTTGGCAGTCGACGCATCTCATCGAGTAGGTCATAATTCCATTTCGCGCGACCCCCTAGCCCCAACGGTTCCTGAGATATTCGCTCTTAAAGGTTGAAATTTAGGAAACTTTAGGAGCGAATATCTCAGGAACGGTTCCGCCTAGGAGGTGGCGCGAAACGGAATTATAACCTACTTGACGAGACGCGTCGACTGCCAAAAGGGCGACGGGATTTGAAGTCATGAAAAAATGAGACACAAAAAAAAATTTTAAAAAAATTTTGTCTCATTTTTTTATGTCTTCAAATCGGGTCGTCCTTTCGGCAGTCGACGGGTCTCGTCGTGTAGGTCATAATTCCGTTTCGCGCGACCCCCTAACCCCAATGGTTCCTGAGATATTCGCTCTTAAAGGTTCAAATTTAGGAAAATTTAGGAGCGAATATCTCAGGAACGGTTCCGCCTAGGAGGTGGCGCGAAACGGAATTATGACCTACTCGACGAGACGCGTCGACTACCAAAAGGGCGACGCGATTTGAAGACATGAAAAAATGAGACACAAAAAAAATTTTAAAAAAATTTTGTCTCATTTTTTTATGTCTTCAAATCGGGTCGCCCTTTCGGCAGTCGACGGGTCTCGTCGTGTAGGTCATAATTCCGTTTCGCGCGACCCCCTAACCCCAATGGTTCCTGAGATATTCGCTCTTAAAGGTTCAAATTTAGGAAACTTTAGGAGCGAATATCTCAGGAGCGGTTCCGCCTAGGAGGTGGCGCGAAACGGAATTATGACCTACTCGACGAGACACGTCGACTGCCAAAAGGTCGATGCGATTTGAAGACATTAAAAAATGAGACAAAAAAAAATTTTAAAAAAATTTTGTGTCTCATTTTTTCATATCTTCAAATCGGGTCGCCCTTTCGGCAGTCGACGGGTCTCGTCGAGTAGGTCATAATTCCGTTTCGCCCGACCCCCTAACCCCAATGGTTCCTGAGATACTCGCTCTTAAAGGTTCAAATTTAGGAAACTTTAGGAGCGAATATCTCAGGAACGGTTTGGCCTAGGAGGTGGCTAAAAAAATCGAAAAAATGAAGACTATAGTCTTTTATTTTTTGCGATTTTGGTCAAAATTTAAGGTGTTGATTTTTATGTTGATACGGGGTTTTCGAGGCTGTAGAATTCGAATATCAAGTCCATTTTTCGATCGGAGCAGTTTTCGAGCCGGGAGAGGGATTTTTATTTGGAATAAATCGAAACTAGCTCCGGTTTTTCTGGAATATCCGCTCCGGACGTCGTCGGATCGAAAAACTGACTTTACCATCGGATTCAGAAGCGTCGAAAACCCCTAGAACCACCTTTAAAACCTGATTTTGTAGAAGTCGATTTTTTGGTCATAAATGCCTTTCTTGTTTTAGTTGTTTTTTGAGCCAAAAAACGTTTTGTCACGGATCGAGGCGAACTTGGTCTCAATCGAAAGGTCTCGTAAAAAGATATTCGGCCCCAAAAGGAATTCGAAAAAAAATTAAAATTGACCGAGATATTGAAGATAAACGAATCTGTTCAGTTCGTGTGAATTTTAATTTAGAAAAACGGCCGTAAAAACGTGACCAGGTGTCGGCGCAAAAAAATGATTGGTTGGGACAGATTGATCAGTTGGAACAGTTGGAACAGGATTGATTGTGATTGGGACAGTTGCAAAAGATTGAGACAGTTGCAAAAGTTTGGGACAGTTGCAAAAGATTGGGCCAGTTGCAAGATATGCGCTAACTGTTTTACACATTTTGCAATATTTCGTGAAAAATGTTAGCCATTGTTTCTAGTGGTATTTTCGAACAATGTTAAATTATCTTATTTTAGGGGTATTTGTAGCCACGGGCCTTCGTAAATTATCCTAATACTGAAGAGCCGAAAATTACCGTGATTTTCCAATCCCGAGAACCAAAAAAAAAACCATAAAGGAAGGAAATTTATCGAAATTTTCATCGCAAGTGGAAAACATGAAACCCTCAACAAAAATGAACACTAAAATTAAATAATCCTAACGTCTCATTCAAAATAGTAAATACTAGATTGGATACATAAAAATCAAGGGGGAAACAGGAATATCGTAAACTGGCTGTGGAACATAAAAAAAAAAAAAAAAAAAAAAGTTTCGTTTCAGATATTTTACGATTTGTTGCAAAAGACTGTAATCGTTGTTTTTCATGCATTTAACATACCTCCCCCCTGCACCCCCTCCCCATTCGTTTTTCGCTCCCTTAAACAATGTTTCAACTGTATGTTTATATTTTTCTTGGCGTCCCGTCCTTTTTTTGTTTTAAAGACGGTGGAAAAATAAGTTAAAAGTAATTAATCATGAGGTGATAAAATGTTTTTTTTTTTTTTTTAGCCACAAAATTCAAACCCTTTATTAGTTAATGTGTTTTTGTTAATTAAAATCACGCAATCCGGCTATTATATACGAAATCGGAATGTGATACATGCAATACACATGTAAACACACAAACATAAAAAGAAGGACAAGATAACTATAAAAAAAAAATTAAAAATATTCATAAAAAAGACGAGCGGGGGCGGAGGGAAATAAAAATAAAAATCGAATCTCTTCCTTTTTTTTTGATTTTCTTTTGCCTCGAAGTATTTTTCATTCCGAGTGATCAATCAACCTTTCAAAAGCATGAAATTTTCTATCCTTTTCCGCTTTTTTGATTCCGAAAAGCGAACAAAATATAATTAAAGCAACAAAAATCAAAAAGTATATCGGAACAAAAAGCATTCCGTCTTAGTCCGGAAACTTAATTAATTCCCAAACAGATGCTGCTTTTTTTTTTTTTCTCCAAAAAAAAAAATTTATAGGAGGAAAAAGGGGAAGGAAAATCCCGGATTTATTATTATTTAAAATTCTCGTTAGTGCGGTTAACAAATTATACCCGTTGAATAATACTAATTAGCAAATATGTAAAAAGAGGATTAACGAATTTGTGAATGGCGATTGACAAACCTCTGATTTTTTTTTTTTTTTTTTTTTTTAATTTCCTTTAATCTAAGACGAAAAAAATAAATAAAATAAAAATAATTAATTACATATTTCCCAGGATTAAAAAAAAAATTAATTCATCAAAATATACCCCGGGGAAAACAATTTTAAAAAAAGAGTAGTCAAATTAATTTTTTTTGCTTTTTTTATGATAAAAAAAAAAAAAATGATGAGACAAATTCGATTTGCGTATACGGTATTCGGGGGGGAAAAAAATATGGGAATAAACTAAATTAATGCATTGACGATGCTAATGGACATTTGTAAAATGAATAATTTTATTTTCTTCGGAAACCTTAATTAGAATGATTACATCATTGGTAAAAAGCTGTAGCCGCTTATCAGGGGTTCTACGTTGGTGTCCATGTAATGGGTGCAAAGCCCGTGAACCTGATTTCCTGCGTATGAAGAGGGTCGAAAATTGCCAAAAAAAAAAGAAAAAAAAAAAATGCTTACGTAATTTATGGACGGCCCCTTTTTGTTGTCATCAGGGGTCCGAAACCGAATTTTGATTTTTACTATGATTTTCTTTTGGCGCACGACTACGTCATATGGCTCTGTCCTGGGGAAATCTGTCTGTCCGGGTGGTGTCAGTGTGTTTGCACCAAAAATTAATATTCAATTATTTAATTCCTTAAATATTACTAAAATTTTAACTTTTAAAATTTTAAATAATATTTTGACAATTTTTTTTTTTTAAGTTTTGATCTTTTTCAATAGTAAAATTAGACGCTATTAACGAAAGCTAGGACTTAGAAAATTTCTTGTAAATTTTTTTTAACTTTTTTTTTAATTTTCGCTGTTTTTTTTTTTTTTTTTTTTTTTTTTTTTTTTTATTTTATTTTAAAAGTAAAATTTATAAGAAATTTTCTAAATAAAAAATTTAAAAGAAATTTGAAGCTAAAATTTTATTTTAAAATCAGTTATCAGGAAAAATTAATCTAAATGGGCACATTAAGAATTTTTATTAACTATTTTTTAAATTTTAAAATTTGTAAAACAGTAAAAGAGATCAGAAAAATATTTACCTGTTTTTGTTCGAGACTTAAAAATTTTAATAATTAATAATTGCAATGAAATAAATAAGATAAGCACGAAAAAATTTTAATAAAGCGGAGCGATACAAGCGGAATCAAGATATTCATTCCCATAATACACGTAACAAATGTAATATTAACACTTCTATTATAAATAATAAATGGGATCTTGAAGATTTACAAATATATAATCATTTACCATACGAACTTAAACAATTAACATCTGCAAAACAATTTAAAACCCGTGTAAAAAAGCTGCTTGTATCGCATCCATTTTACACTTTTCAGGAATACCTAGATTTTAAATTTTAAATTTTAAACTATGAATATTAAATTAAATTTTATTTTTGCTTGTGACTAGCCCAAAAAATTTTGTATTTAAATTTAGAGGCAATATATATTCTATTCTATTCTATTCTATTCTAATATTAAAATATTCATTTTTGGTGCGAAACACGCGCACCCGGACAGATCCTGGACAGATCATGGACAGACAGATTTCCCCACGACCGAGCCCCAAAACGTAGTCCTACGTCAAAAAAAATTCTAATAACAATTTTAACATGCGCAAATTAAAGTAGTCAAAACATAAAAGTATCCTGCCTTTTTTTTTTTTTTTTTTTTTTTTTTTTTTTTAACGTGAATCCAGTGTTATCATTCTGTGATCTCAATCACCTAAACCCGCGAACCCATTGTCATTTCACCACACGTGCGTCCTATCACAAAGTTCTACTACCCACAAATGTTTTTGAATTGTTGACCTTTTTTATCAAAAATTTTTAGTTTTCTTCGTGCCAGGAAAAAAATTATTAGTTTGTTATCCCGGCACTTCTTCATACAACTATTATTGGAACGCCATTCAGTTTTCAAAAAAATTATATTTTTAACAAAAAAATTCGAATTTTTTGACCGAAAACGAGCAAAAAAAAGACTTAAAAATTTTAAATCGTTTCATTGCTTAAATTTAGCAATATTAGGACACTACCCCAAAGAAGTAGTCCTTCGTAGGAATATGCCCCCATATCCCAGTCTGATTTTTTCGGCTGCGATTCACTCATCATTTTCAAAATTAAATATTAATTGTTCTATAAGGTTGAAAAAAAATAATAATTTTGATGCTATAATTATTGGCAGTAATTAATATGAGTTTTGCGCATATCAACTTCTTCTCATTTTCAGATATAGCGAAAAATTAAAATTTTTTTTTCTTTTTAAATCAGAAAAGAAAATTCTGCATAGACGCCCTCAGGACTACTCCCCTGGGTAGTGTCAGACTCTAACTGGCTAAAAACCACCTCTGTTCTTCCAATCGTCCCGAAACCGCTTTCGCATTACTTCGGGTAACCTAACCAAACCTAACCTAACCCAACCTAACCTAAGGTAACCCAACCCAACCCAACCTAACCTAACATAACCTAACCTAACCTAACCTAACCCAACCCAACCTAACCTAACCAACCTAACCTAACCTAACCCAACCTAAACTAACCTAAAACTTCCTAATCACCCGAGTTCCGAACCCGGACTCTCAAGTTCGCGAGCCCTGACCTCTACCACCTGCGCCACCTGACTGCGCGGCTCTTGAAAGAGTCGTCGGCGGGAAAAGTGTTAAATTGTTAAAACCGGTAACAAAAATAGCTTTTTATCCTATTAATAGCGTCTATTATTAGTTTTTTTTTGTCTCGAACTAGTTCGCAAGCATTAGAAATCATTTTTTTTTGTTCCTTTATACGTCAACAATTTTAAACGGACGGTTTGTCAAAAACGATTTTCAAAGTCATTCCATATAAACTTGTTGAAGAGTATATTATTGACTATTCATTTACCTAAAAAGCCGTTTGCCATGTAGATCGTGTAACATTCCATTTGACTGTAACTATGACAACCTCTCTCTCGGTATATTATCTCCCGTACGTCATTCCCCCGTCTTATTCTCGCTATGGGGTCCACACTCAATTTAACAACAGTTCCCCGAAAATAAATTAATTCAACTCAGAAACTCAGAAAATCATGTAACTCATAGAATCAAATTAGCCGAAAGGAGAAGAGGAAGGGGGAAGCGGGTGACGAGAAGATGAAGATGAGGAGGAAAAAGTTTTCTCAAAACCGTATCAACTTCTCCCGGCATTCCCGGTGTAATATAGACGTAGTCAGCTAATTCCGCCGTGCTTTTTGCTCCTTTCGAAAATTTTGGACTTTGCCAGCCGCGGGGAGGAAATTTTGAAAACTTAACAGCAATAAGAGGCCACTTGATTATAGCTTAGAAAACCACTTACTGTAATCGACTGAATCAGCAATTGTGTGAACGAGCCTTCAAGTTGAGTGTCTGGTATTTCGGTCATCCTTTTCACTCGAAATTCAAGCTCCAAAACTCCATCCTTCCATTATAATTTTCTTTTTTTTTCAAAAAAATTCTTCATTACCTGAAACAATAATAAATTACTAAATTAAGAAAATATTAAAACAAATGCCTTTCATCAATTTCGAAATTTTAAAACAATAAATTAAAAAGTTTAACATTGCTCTCCCTCAAATAATTTCGTAAAAATTTGGGAAGAAAAAAAAATCGGATCCGTTATTTTTTAATTACGAATTTAATTGATTGATTTATTTATTTATACTCAAAAAAAAAACTTTCTTCATAAAAGAAAAAAATCGGATCGAGACAAAAGCTATTCCCAGCGTAATCCTTAAAGACGAAGAACGAAAAAAAAAGCGGAGAAAAAGAAGATGAATAAAATCCATCACAATCTAAAAAAAAAAAAAAAAAAAAAACCGAGAGATTTTGAAGCTGTATAGGCTTGATTAAAAATAAGGATACAACGTAATGAGAATCACTGCACTTCTTTATCTTTTTCCAGTGAAGTTAGGCTCGTTTTTTTTTTTTCGTTTTTAAATTGCCTTTTATAAACTTAACCGACGCGTCATGGCTAAAAAATTTTGGTTTGTTAAATTATGGCAATTTCGAGAAAACAAACTCCTCGTACAGCAGAAAAGTGGGTACTTTATATTAAAGCTACCTAATCTCAAGTTGAATGACATTGTCTCCATATAGAATTCACCGGAAGTAGAATTCTATAACGGTCACTCATGCATTTCGGTGAACACTTGATTTTTCACTGGCTTAATTTTTCATTACATTCCATTATCTTTCCGTTACGTTGCAATGCATTACCCTTGAATTATATTTTATTTTATTTTATTGGTTTTGCATTATATTTCATTCCAATGCCTTTGCATTATATTATATTCCATTGCATTGCCTTTGCATTATATTTCATTGCATTTCCTTTGCATATATTTCATTGCATTTCCTTTGCATATATTTCATTGGATTGCCTTTGCATTACATTTCATTATATTCCATTGCCTTTGCATTATAAATCATTACATTGCCGTTGCATTACATTTCACTATATTGCACTGCCTTTGCATTAAATTTCATTACATTGGCTTTGCATTACATTTCATTACATTGGATTTGCATTACATTGCATTACAATGACTTTCCATTACATTTCATTGCATCGTCTTTACATTACGTTTCATTACATTGACTTTGCATTATATTTCATTATATTTCATTGCCTTTGCATTAGATTTCATTACCGTAGATTGCGGTGAAGTTGAAAAGTTAGGGTGAAGTTGAAAAGAAATCCAAAAAAAAATTCTAGGTTTATTTTAGGCACTAAAAATAAAATTCTTTTATTTTATTAAGTGGATATTGTTTTTGGGATACTTTAATAAAAAATTTTATTTTTAGTGCCTAAAATAAACCTAGAATTTTTTTTTGAATTTCTTTTCAACTTCACCCCAATTTACGGTACATTGCTTTTGCATTACTTTTGCATTACATTTTATTACATTTCAATGCCTTCGCAGTACTTTTGCGTTACATTACATTGCATTGGCTTTGCATTACCTTCGCCCTATATTTCATTACAACGCCATTGCATTACATTTCATATTACATTGCATTGCCTTTGCGTTATATTTCATTGCATTACTTTTGCATTTCCAAGGCATTTGCATTACCACTGCATTACAGATTGCATTACCTTTGCATTAGATGTAACCTCCCTCCGTTATCTGCATTACTTTGCATTTTTGCAATACGATGTACATTTTTTGAGAGTGAGCAACCCCTCGGTCGTTCGGTCATTTCGAAAACAGAAGCTACCGTAAAACGGGGTAATACATTTTCAGACTGAAGCTGGAGCTTTTCCAGTCACTTTTTCGCCAATATTTAAAGCTCCAAAAAGCATAAAAAAATCTCTTTTGCCTAGTAGGAGGCTGATATATTTCAATCGATCTCACCCCGTTTTACGGTACTCAAAACTTTAAAAGGGTTCAGAGTTAAGCGTTCTCTCCTTTTTTGTTTTGTTTTCGATTCTCAGGAGAATCCAAAAAAGAAAAAAAATTAATTAAATCGGGAAAACGAAAAAACCTTTAAAAAGTTCGAAAATAAAGAAGGTTTAGATTGAGGGGGAGGAAAGGAAAACCCAGATAAAAATAAAAGAGAAATCGTTTTGGGGAAAAAAAAGCAAGAGAACAAATTTTATACGTGGAGTACAATATAAAAAGATGTATAAAGATGTCTGTACACGCAATTTTTTTTTGTATTTTTAGGGAAGGGAAAACCAGGAAAATTCGAATCAGACGTAACAAAATGTCATTTGAGCGATTTTTATGTTTAACCTTTTTCAAATATTCGTTTTTTTTTTTTTTTTTTTTTCGGAATGAACATGATCGGAGGGAGAGGGTTTATTTTTCCGATTCGCTGGAAATACTAAAAACGAATGAAATTAAATACGAGATATGAAATAAAATCTATGCTGTTGTGACTCGTTTTTGACCTTTTAATCGAATATTGGATTAAAATATGGGATGAAAAGAGGATGAAGTATCATGACGACTGTTAAGAAAAGGGCAGTCGCCACTTTCCAACGTTTGCTAAAAAAGATAAAAAGTCATAAAATGTGCGAGGAAAAATTCATAGCTCGCTCACTGAGGACTCATACAAGTGAACACTTTTATCTGGGTCGAAAAACCGACCTCCAGGCAAACGAATGACAAATGAATTAACAGGCAGTTAACTGATACGCAATAAATTAAGACAGGAAAATTAACTGACAAGGAACAGTTGACAAGTCAACAAAACGGACAAAAGAACTTAAGAAATCCCCAGCAAATAGAAGTAAAATAGGAATGGCAGAGCACATGCCAGTCCGATTTATTACATCGCAAAGTGGAAGACATATTCATTAGAGGACTCTCGTTTTTCATTCTTAGGCTTCCTACATCCTATTCTAAAAAAAACGGAAGGGGGGGGGGGGCGGGGGCGGAAGAATTTAATAAAACTTTTGTTTAACTTCAAAATTACAAGAAATCCGTCCTACCAAAAAAAAAAAGATATATTTTTTTTTCATTAATTGTCAGATTTCCCAACCTGAAGTTAATTAAAATCAGGATAAAAGCGTCGAGATTTTTTATTCAAAAAGCATCAATGATTTTTCCGCTCGTTTAATCCTTTCTTTTTTCTCTTCTCGAGTCTGAAGAGGTTTACTTCTGACTTTGTTTTTTCAAAAAAAGATAAATCTTCCAAAAAAAAAAAAAAAAAAGCTATTTATAAAGGCAAAGAGTGAAGAAGAGAGTAAATATATGTTAAAAAAAAAAGGTCATATGGCAGAGTGAAAATTAAAATTAACTTCCCTCTGATATCGGGGCTTGTATTAAAAGGTTATACACTATAAATAAAATGCAAAGCAAGCATTTAAATAACATTATCGGATAAGTAAGCAAGTAAAGTTTTCATATAGTAGATGAAGTTACCGATGACGATATGACGAGGGAAGACGAACGAAGTGAGCGTTTCAGCTTTTACTTTTTCCTCTTTATTACATTTCGGGGATGAAAGGGTAATATAAAATCCGTGTGTAACTCAAAACCTAATGAAATTAACTTCCCCGCTTTATTTGCGTAAAAGATTAACGTTATGCATTACTTCTAGAGCGTACCCCGACCTAAATATCAACACAAAACACATCAAGTCGATTTTTTTAAAAAGTTCTTTTTCTTCGGTCTCGAAAAGGAAAAAAAAAAAAAGAGTAAACATCTGTTACGAAGGCCAGGAGAAAAGGGAAAAAAAAATCTACTGCATCTAAGGTTTCTCTGATGGAATATTCGATGGTTTTTTTTATTTTATTCGTTTTCCCGAAAATAAGTTTTGCAAAGTGCTACGAACGGTCGTCGATTATACGTGAAATATAGTCTTAAAATTTTTACGAAGTTTTAACGGGAAAATGTCGAGAGTATAATTTTTCAAAACAGAAGAAAGCGTTAATCATATACATTTTTCACGTCGATTTTCCTAATTTTATTTTTCAAAAAAAAAAAAAAAAAAAACTTGACGGAGGAAACTTTTGATTCAAAGATTTGTCTTGTGAAAAGTTATGAAGGGGTGACGTCTACTGCGTTAAAAAGCGATCGGACTGTAGATAAATATTTTCTGTTTTGCTCGTGAGGGGCCGTTTAAATATTACGTCAGCACGGTAAGCCCCCCCCCCTATCTCGCTGGCTTCAAAATTCTGACACCCACATTACAGCTCCATAAGAGAAACGTATTTTAGCCAGATGGGAAGGGTCGTAATATCCTGACTGGGGGTCGTCCACTTATTACGTAACGGAGCTTTTATTTAAGTATTACGTAAGACCGGAAGGAGGGAGGGGGTACAAGAAATTGTTGAAACTACTTACATGAGGGAGGGGCGATGGTCTGAAGAATCTTCTGTACACGGAAAAAAAAGTTCGGTTCCTGTAACTGAAAGTTTAATAGGGTCCTGTGACAACCAAAAATTTGAGTTGATAAAACTGAAAATTCAGTTAGTAAGTGTTAGTAATTATTACTAACACTTAGTAAGAATTACTGAATTTTCAGTTTTATCAACTCAAATTTTTGGTTGTCACAGGACCCTGTTAAACTTTCAGTTACAGGAACCGAACTTTTTTCTCCGTGTAAGAATTTTCATTATTATTTACTGTTCAAAAAAATCCCAATGTAATATAAAAAATGGACACCCCTCCATGAGTGTTTTAGAGAAAAAAGAGAGTATTTTAGGTTATTTAAAAAAAAAAAAAGAGAGAGTTAGGAATTTCAGAGCGTTTTAAGAGTATAAGACTCTTAAAAAACGTATATCTGGCCAGTACAATCGAGTTGCTTGGGGTATAGTAAACTGTTATTATACCCCAAGCAACTCGATTGTACGGACCATTTGACTCATTCAGGTTCATTGTTTTTTGGTAATCTGTACTCTGTCAAGCTGCAACTTATAAATAATCTTCTTCTTCTTCTTCTTTTAGTAGGCTAAAAAAAAAAGAAAAAAAAAGGAGCCTGTTTTTTCATCTACAATAACATCTTTTATGGGGAATCTGCGGATAACGAAGCCTAGCTATCTGCCCATCACTTTGGAGGTCGTCCTTGGGGTCACTTCGCGATCGGTTGCTCGTCCCTTACTTTCTTAATGAGACAGCCATCGGCTCTGCCAACATGCTCATTCCAGGCTTTCCTTCTCGCTTTTACAAATTTAGTAATGCCGGTGATATTGCATTCTCTTCGAATGTCGGTACTCCGAACTCTATCTAATCTATAGTTTTTCCCGCGATTGAACGTAGAACGCTCATTTCGGCTGTCGTCAACATCTTTTCGTGTCTACGGTGTCTGCTCTTGTTTCAGCTGCATAAGTCAGTGTGGGTCTAACAGCCATATAAATTCTGACCTTGCTTTCCGTTGACAGGTGTTTATTTTTCCAGACGGTATGCCCAAGTGCGCCGGCTATCTGAGTTCCCTGGATGACTTGTTGACGAACTTCGCTAATATTATTCCGGTCGCTGAATATATATAATTATGCCTAAATACTTGAAACTCATCACCTGTTCTATCATTTTCCCTTCGATTTCCAGCTTATAGCGGGTCGGCTCTTTGGATATAACCACACTTTCGTTTTTTCGATGGAAACAGCCACTCTTCTTGCCATAATTCTTGCAGATGGTGACGAATTCATGGAGTTGCAGTTGGAGGTTGTCTTCCGAATCAGCTATAAGTACTGCGAACCAAATAATGGTGAAGTTCGTGGCTTGCAGGATGTATCTCCTGGAATTAAATTATTATAAATAATAATTTGATATTTGCGTAATATTTTACATATTGCAAAGAGGCTTACGTTAACATTATACTTTCACTCCCGAATAATCTGCCGTGCGTTATCCTTGTTTGTTTTTGGCATTCGTTTCTTAGGTGTCTTGATAAGGTGGGTGTTAAGTAAGTCTCATACCTTCTTTATCTTTCCGACTCGTTTAGCCATCTCCTGTTCTCCGCTGTTCTGATTTTCTTCGATTTTAATAAATTTCCTCAGAGTATCTCTTCATGATGTCCATTTTCTGTTTCGCATATTCTTTACTATACTCTTTGTCCTCTTAAGTACTTTCTCCTTCCTTCTGCCAAGTGCGTTTCTTATACATAATCTTTTAGCAGTTCCACCTTCCCATGTCTGATTTTTCTTTGTACTTCGCGCTTTCTCGCTCTCACTTCTGCGCTTTTCTCGGCTACGCTTGTTAGTTTTATTTCCTCGTACATCACATAGTTCGGTACGTCCCGCAGTAATTCTAAGATCTATCTAAAATACTTTCTTTGTATTTTTTCTGGTTTGGGGTAGTTCTGCCAGCATATATCTGTAAGCAAGCTGGAAGTTAATTTATGTTAAGATTGCAACCCGCCGGCCAATATTTACTGTCAAGTTTGAACTTGACAATGGTAAGTTTAAACTTGTTAAAACTTGTTAATGTCATGTTCTAACTTGACTTAAACTTAGTATTTTCCGGTTCAAACTTGATCCAAAGGCTAATAATACCACTGATAACTATTAATAATAAAATAATCAACCAACCTAAAGTTGATAAACCGATGAACCAACCTTTGTTTAGTTCAACCTTTGTTGACCAGCCCTCAATCTATTTTATTCTTTACAAAACACGCATTTTCTCCGCAGTTCAAGATTCGCCCC